>OU744808.1:15682516-16955757 GCA_916614155.1 Mesoligia furuncula | reverse complement strand
TGTGTTTAGACACTAAAACTATTGTCATCAATGTATGATTTTATTTATTGCGTAAAGTGAAAATCAAACAAATTGTAAAACCAGAATCATTTATTGACTATTGCTAATTTCTAAAATAGAATATTTCGCGTGCTTTATACCCTTTACCGGTCTCATCGGCTAGCGTACTTTTAAAAACAATTCATAATTATTATCGGTCTCATCGGTTAGGGTACTTTTAAAAACAATTCATACTTATTATTATACAGATGAAACTTCAAATAGCCATAAAATTACAATATGTACAAAAAAACGTATGACATTAACGTTAACACTTAGGTCCATGTACAAATAGTCTTCTGCAAGTCTTTTATCACTTTACACTAAAAAAATGTTCTGTTTATAAAATCCCACTTTATTTCACGCATATAAGTGATGCATTTACTTCCTGTAGTTCTTCTCCCTGGCAATATCTTCAATGTTCAATCCATTTTTGCTGTACAACTGAATATGCGGCTTTTCATTGAGCCTCCTCATCCTAGCAAAGCGCTTAAAATTAAGATGTTAATTAGGTTGAGCGATGATAACGACTGGCTGACGACTGGTACGCACGCAGCAAACAGAATGCAGCATTTTACATCACCACGCAACAAAACGCTAATAAACTAGGACGTATATCGAATACGCAATGTTAAATGGTCGGAAGAGCTGGAAGACTGGCCTTGCAATCTAAGGTAGATTGATCGCTGTCAGTATAAGAAAGTGGGTATTGACTTAAGAATTCAATTGCCTTAGAGCTTGAATCGAACGCCAACTCTCGAATGATGAAGTCCACAGGAACACTTTGTCTGTAGCTGCACATATAAAGTAAAAGTTAATAAAACACGACCAGCAATGCTGGCAAGGTAATAATGACTTATAATAAAAAAAACTTAGGCCAAACCTTTATTGTGCCGGGTTATACAAGGTGTAATGGATGGTGTTTAGAAAAAATATCAGCCTATAATAACTTATCATTCTGTCCTTGTTATTTTCAAACAATTGACAGAAACCAAATGATGGTTAAAATTCGTTTAGCGTTAAATAAGTCTCGTTTCCGAATGTCAGTTTAAGACCCATATTACAGAACCTCACTAAAAACTCAAGCTTTACCTAAATCTAATGCAAAACCATTTTATTGGTAACTAGTTTTACGTAATGCTTGACTCTTGACTACTTACTCTTGAGTGAAGCTCTGAAAAATAGACTGCAGTGTACTTTACTAAACTCGAGGTCAAGTTTAAATTTCAAATAAGTGACTTTTGTTTCGATAATCAAACTAGCGGGTAACGACGTAGAGATAATAAATCCCAGTAACGCCATATTTTGACGCAGTCACACGGTGTGAGAAGCAGTACTGCAGTAACTGACAAAGCCAGCTCCCAGTGCGTAGCCTTTACTCTTGCGTTGCGTTAGAGAATGATGTAGTTTAACCACACCATCCCTTACACCCAGTATAACGCTAATTGGAAAACTCTTATTTAATATGGATGTATCTAAATTTATGGAATTTAAGTTTCTCCTAAAAAAATTGGCAGTAAAAAAGCAACTTGCTTGCAATATGCCAACCTAATACAGAGAAAAAAAAAACGTAGTAAGACTAAGAACTCATGGGGCGATCGATGTATATCGGCGGTAAAGCTTAACATCAGTCTGAGCCGAGTTAAATCAGTTTATACAGGGTGATTTTTGAAATTGGCAAACACTGGAAACTGTCGAGACACCGAAACTACTGAATTATATTAACTAAACGAGTGAGGGAAACTGACCAGCAATACACGTGGCCACCTAGTGGGCCCAAACAGTATAAGCAACATAGATGTGCCATCAAAACGAAAAGAAGAAGACCAGTGATACGCGGACTCATTATCATACCGCGGCGTGCGCGGGTTAATATCGCTTCATAAGTTCTTAACCTTAAAAGTAGTTTTTTTCCACGTCGTGAGTAAATGATTATGGATGATGCGCCTTGGTGCTTGTGAATCTTAAATCGTATTTTCGGTACGTGTCCTTGTTATGTTATAGAATAAATATGTACAATCGAAATACCGAAAATTGTTATTAATCACCCCAGATAACGTATTCAAATGAAAATTTCAATGTTGGTTCGATTATTAACTAAATTAGGAACTTTTTTATTTCAAAATTATTTACCTAAGTGCAAATTAAAGATTTCTGTCAAATGGCCCAAAAGGCAAATGTTAAGAAAAGATTTCTAGCTAAAACGTGTTATGATATTTATCTGACTAGTATTTAGCATTCAAATTAAATACATAATTATTTCAACAGCACTTCAAATACACAAACATAGGACTTCAAATTGCGAAATTCTGAAAAAAAAAATAAGTTAAAATAAAAACCGCAATAGCTCCTAGCACAAACAAAGAGTTTAGAACAACCATTAATAAACTGTTTTAACTCGCCATTAAAAGAATATTGAAGCTTCTTTGAATTAGTGTCATTCAAATTGCTACTTTTGAACTGCATATATAACAACCCTGTCCCTAACTACGTGACTGTTGTCTTACAAACCCGTTTCCCTACCTACAAAACGCGGCGCTTAATGTACACGAGTTTGCGGGCGCGTAATTTATTAGGCACGCCGTAAACCCGTATTAGTAGTGCTGCAATACCTTGTTAGCCTAATACGCAGCACTGGATCAAAATTTAAATGTAGGATGATAAAAAAATAAAGGACGTACGACTTTATGATGTATCTCAGGTATTGCTTGCGTTCTCGTTCAACAAACCAGTCCATGAGATATCCTGCCATCAAAGGAGCTGTTTTATATAGCAAGAAAAATTTATGCAGATTTCCTGTGGCCCAAGCACATCTTGTTTGGAGTGCATGTTTAATACACTCATTTTCTCTATCTTCTTTTGAAAGAAACTGAAATATTGTGGTTAAATCTGAAAAAGAAAAAACATAATACATCCTATAAAAATAACAGTAAGTATAGCATGTTAATTAAAGAATAATACAATTAATGTCTACAAATAAGAACAATTTGCTGAGCTGCTGGGGAATTTGTTGCGTCACTTCTACCCAGCAAAAGCACGAGGAAGTGGTGTAGGGCGGGCGTTTTGGGAGACTATCTGTAGGTGTTGATTCTCAGCCTTATTTGAATAAATTACTTTTGATTTTGAGTTTGACAATAAAGCATGTAAATTATAGAATAATATTATGAATATCTTTACAAATAAAAAAACCTTTATTGTCAAGTACCTAATCGAAAAGCTATAATTACAAGACATAATTATGATTTCATCAACCAACCTTTTTTTGGTTACATAAGCATTATAGCAGCATAGGAACAATAATCTAAGATTTCGTCCTAAGGACTGTTAAAATAAATACAACATACCTAAGGTATTCTTGGTAAAAATATAATACAGTATCCTGTATGCGGTAAATTCAGGAGCATTGGATTTGCTGTCAGGCAATTCACTGTATAGCATTTTAAGTTGTGTCTGGCATTGATTGAATTCTTCATGATCGCCTTTCTCTAGAGCAATTCGCGCATGCGTCTCATATACTTCAACAGTGAAATTATCCCGTATTCCTTGTACCTGGAGAAAAAGATAATGTTACAGTGATCATGTTACTTCAACATAATGTTTTAGGAACTCTGTTACGTCACGAGAGCAATACAATAGTACATTAAGATACATGTGTGCTATGTTGATCATTATGCCCGAGGCGGTATTATTCGCGCGAGCCGCAGACGAGCGCGATAAGAAAGCCGAGAGTCTAATTATCAATGCACACACGTTTCATACAACGTTTTTCAACACACTTGCGAGGAAAAAACAGACTTGTATTGTTAAATATTAACTTGTTTGGAAAATGGCGCGCTAGTTTTGTGTTTCCGCGCGCCATGCTAGCCAGCACTAGCGATGCGCGCGCAGGTGTAAATAAAAGCACTGATTCTCATTTTAAATATATTAGTCTATGGCACTGACAAAACCTCTAAACACTTTAGAAAAAATATAATAAACACAAAATAATGTTTAGACTGATCGTAGTGTTGTCGTGTGTCAAATTGTAGTTTAGTTAAAGTGTATTTCAAATAAACTTGCGATAAATGTCATTCAACCACCCTGTACCAAAAAGTCCAAATAACTTACGATAGATATCGTTCGTCATACAAAACTGTCGCTAACATTGCATCGGTTGAGTTTCATAATACCAAACACGGAGTAGGTAAGTCAATGTTTTGATCGTGTTACCGACACTGCCATTTTTTTCGTATGGTTTGGAAATATTGGGATACATTAGTAGTAGGAGGTGAACAAACTTTATCGCAAGTTTATTTGAAATGAACTATAGTATGGAATTAGAAAGTACTATTGGCATAGAGAAATATACATTAGTTCAGTGAGAATCCGCAATAATAGAACGCCAGTCAGGGTCTTTTCCGTTTGGTTTCGGAAGGGACCACGGACAATTTAAGGTGGACAATTAAAATTTTCTTACATTTTTTTGTAATTTTCAGGTCAGTATCAGGTTGTATCTTGATCAAATATGATTCGCGACTATAATATATATGTATTTACATAATTATAGTAATTAGAATAGGATCTTTCAAGTTAGATTTTTCCCTAAGAAAGATATTAATGATTCGAATGATTATCATTCTCTGAAGACGTGCCTGTAATAGTCGGCAGTGCATTAGCCTAGATAAGTGATTTTCTTACAAAAACAAAATTCCGTGTGCGTATTGAAGACGTTCTTTCTACGGTTCGTATAGTGCTCAGCGGTATTCCTCAAGGATCGGTGCTCGGTCCACTGATATTTATTTTATACGTCACTTGAAAAACACGCTTCGCTTGCCATTTTCGTTATTTGCGGATAATACGAAGTTTTTTGGGAATCCTCCTGACCAGTGGCAAGATATCCAAAATGATCTAAACGCTATATAAAAAACATTTTTACAAAAAAAAAACAACCGACTTCCAAAAAAAACACCACAAATTGAAAAATAACTTTAATTTCGGAAGTCGGTGTCAATAAACGAAAATGCGGAACCAAAGACACCCACTTCCGAAATATAAGTTATTTTTCAATTTGTGGTGTTTTTTTTGTAAGTCGGTTGTTTTTTTTTTTGTAAAAATGTTTTTATTTTTCACTTTTTAGTGGGTCAGTTTGTAATTTATCTAATAGCACAATAGCCTAATGCCAACTGTTCATCACCTTTTACAAAATATTGCTTTTCCCGATGCTGGGACGTTAATTGTTGAGGAGTTCTCCCGGTAAGAACCAGGTCCTCAACAATCACTACACATTGTGACGAGCATAGATTGCTTAGCAACCATTAAAGTAATCGAATCGCAACCCGTGAAATATTTGTCAGTGAGTAGTTCCGATGGCCATCTGTGATCTTCATCATCAGCTCCACTTTACCAAGTGATGATTTCCGAGAGCAAATGCTCAAGTTACTTTAAAAAATATCCAAATCGCTGTAGCTTTGCTTATAAAATTTGAGGGTTTCCCTCGATTTCCATGGAATCCTCTCATCAGATTCTAACTTGATGATAATGGGACCACCTCGAGAGTATACCCTTTCAAATAAAAAAAGAACTTTTGGAATCGGTCCAGCCGTCTTCGAGTAATCGGTGAACATACACAAGGTAGCTACTGTAAACTGTTGAGGAGTTCCCTTAACTGTCCTTCGTCTTCATCATCAGACCCCTAATGACAGTCGCAACCCATCTAGGTGTAAAATTCACATCAATACAAATGAATCAAGCCCAAACACAAGGTAACTAACTGCTGTAAATCGTTGAGGAGTCCCCTCGACTGTCTTTCGGCTCCATCATCAGATCGACTCCAGGCCTTGAAAAAATTAACAAACGCACTAGTCGCTCCTACGATTTTCGAAAGTTCCCTTCGATTTCACTGGGATGCCATCATCAGATCCTAGTTTCCTTATCATGGGACCACCCTTGGCATATCCCCTTTCCAACAAAAAAAAGAATAATCAAAATCGGTTCATAAACGACGAAGTTATCCGCGAACAAACATAAAAAAAATATATATATATATATACAGGCTGTTGATTTGCATCCTAGTCAAATTCAAGGACGTAATTATGCTAATGATTCTCGACCCAAATCAACAATAAAATGAGTAGGTATTTTTTTTATTTATTTTTCTTATTTAAGGAAATCCGTAAGTGTGAACCAGCCGTATTTAAACGCGGCCCGTTTGTTCCTAGCCCTATAACCGCGATTTCACACACACAATTGCAAACCATACATGCAAAACGCTCATTCGATAAATTCGTAGGTAATCAATCCCATCCCCCAATCACTCTCCCGCGCCGCTCCTAGCCACGCCCCCTCTGCCCCGCCGGGCGGCGCAGGCGCCGAAAAAGTACTAACAGTGCCAGTCAAGCCGCCGAAGCGGTCGCGAGTGCGCTTTGCGAATTTCCGTACATCGCGACGTGTAGGTACAAAGTGTAATGACGGACAATTATTCCAATGTAGAGTTGGTGGAGGTGGTCCGCTTGTATGCCATCAGTGGAGACAGCCTACGTGGAGCCATCCGGATGTTCGTGGAAAGGTATCCCGATCGGGAACCCCCGTCACAGAGCGTCATGCTGGCTGCTACGCAGAGACTGCGGGATCATCGGCAGTTTGACGTTCCCCGGCATGCTCAAGCTCGCGGCAGCGTAGGCCTGCCTGTCGCCTTGCAGAAAGACATCCTGGAATACTTCCAGCGAGAACCACGGGCAAGCACGCGTGAGGCTGGTCAACGCTTTGGAGTGCACCACACTACAGTGTGGCGCCTACTGAAGCGTGAGCTGCAACACCCATTCCACTACCGCAAGGCACAAGACCTTCACCCAGGTGATAATGCCGTGCGGGTTACATTTTGTCGCTGGTTGTTGGAACACCAAGACGCCAACATCCTGTGGACGGACGAGTGTTTATTTACTCGAGTTGGCGTCTACAATGTTCATAACGAACATTGGTGGGCTCACCGCGACCATAACCCGCACGTAACCAAACGACATGCGTTCCAAGTGCGGTTTGGACTGAATGTGTGGGCTGGCATAATAGGGGAACACGTGCTTGGACCCTATTTCATCGATGGGTACCTCAACAGTGCCACATACCTGGAGCTGTTGCGTCACGTTGTCGAGGAGATGTTGGAGGATGTTCCCCTGGCACTCCATCGCAACCTTTATTACCATCAGGACGGTGCCCCCCCTCACTATGGTCGGCAAGTACGCGAGTACTTGACCGAAAGCTTTGGCGATCACTGGATCGGTCGCGGAGGACCAGTGGCATGGCCTCCGCGTTCTCCGGACCTGACGCCTCTAGACTTTTATTTGTGGGGAGACGTTAAAAGGTTGGTGTACAAGGAGGAAGTGACGAGTGTTACCGAATTACGTGCGAGGATCATTAGTGCTTTCGACACTTTAAAAACGAATGTGATAGTGTTACGTAAGCTGAACGAAAACCTGCTGCGTCGTTCTCGATTGTGCCAAGAATGTGATGGTGGCCATTTCGAACAGTACCTCCGGGTAACTTAAGTAGGTAATTTATTTATTTGTACATTTTGTAAATACGTTGTTAGCTTCATCAATTTTATTACTGTAAATAAGTTGATTTCAAATTTTTAACTACGCCAATAATACCTAAGAGTTGAAAGTAAGTAGGTATACCACGTACTTACCCTTAACTAGCACGTCTTTTCATTTCATCAAACGTAGAAAACATAATTTTTGGACTTAGTAGATCGGTACACTAACTAAGGTAGGTATTATTGCCGGTCCTAAGCCCGTTAAGTAGGAAGGAAAGTTTCAAATCAACCATTTTAATCCACAAATAAAAACAAAATCACTACGAAAACTTTAGGTTGCAGGATATTATTAATCATCTGATAACAGGTCAGTGAACTTTTCTTTGGCGCACTAGTATTACTGTTATTAGTAAGATTTCCGTATTCCAATGATGCTCAAAAATGAGTTAATTATCAAGCGAAATTTATGACAATAATGTAGGTGATTTTCGAAATAAAATTAGGTAAAATTATTGCTACCGGTCATTGCTCTGCGGCGGAGCTACCATTTCGGGGAATTACATGGCAGCTGCATGCATTGTCGCTGTGTGCATAGTCGGGTGATTCTGTTTTATTTGTATTGAATTAAGGGTTTCATTCTGAAATACTGTTAAATTTCTACAACAAAAAAAAAGCAGCGCTTACTAGTTATTGCCCCCTACCGTACTTCAAATGATTATTTATGTCTTTTATGACAACCTCCTGAAATTTGACGAGGATGCAAATCAACAGCTTGTATATACGGTCGAATTGAGAAACCTCCTCCTTTTTTGAAGTCGGTTAACAAATGGCGAAACTTTACATATTCCGCAATGCATTCAAGTGCCTGACGCCTAAGACATTTGTCAAGTTGTACAAGACCTACATAAGACCACTCTTGGAGTACGCTAATTTCATCAGGGACCCTTATTTTAAATAAAAACTGGCTAAGTGCGACTCGGAGTCGCACACGAAGGGTTCCGTACCACAAGACAAGAACGCCGAAAAAAACACGTTTGTTGTATGAGAGCCCCCCTTAAACATTAAGTTTATTATTTTGTATTTGTTGTTATAGCGGCAACAGAAATACATCATCTGTGAAATTGAAACTGTCTAGCTATCACGGTTCATGAGATACAGTCTGGTGACAGACAGACAGTGGAGTCTTGGTAATAAGAGTCCCGTTTTTTTTTTTTGACACTTGCTACAGAAAACGCGACAAATCTTATAACAAATTGGCACGTATCGGACGAACCTTCTTGCTCAGATCATAGAAGAATCCGCTTCACTTTAACTACCAATATAAGGAAACCCATATCGAGACGAAACCCACGGCGCACCGATGTGCCCGGGTTCAAGCGCCTCCTTGCCGCCCTACTAGCTAGGCACCTATCACAAATAACCATAAGAGAACCTGCACAACTTGAATACACTGTGACAAAGCTGTCAGAATACCTAACCGAAGCATACCATGCATGCTGCAAACTAAGGGCACCACGAACCAACAGTGAGAGGAATCCCTGGTGGAACGCCGAACTTAGTAAACTCAGAAACACACTACGGAAGCAATTTAACAGAGCCAAAAACACCAGACTCCCGGAAGACTGGGAGTTATACAAAGAGACCCAATACACATACAAAAAGCAAATCAGAACTGCCAGAAGGACAGCATGGCGGAAATTCTGTGAATCCATCGAAACCAATAATGAAGCCGCAAGAGTAAGGAAGATCTTATCAACAGATCAGGACCGAACCCTTGGCGCGCTGAAGAAACCCGACAACTCGTACACACTGACAGACCATGAAACCAGCAAGGTCCTACTCGAGACTCACTTACCGGACTGCAAACTCTTAGAGGACAGGACCTGGGATACTGAGCCAGATTGGACCCTAACGGCACAAGACTGGTCCAGCGCCCAAAGTCTGGTAACAGAAGACCGAGTAAAGTGGGCCATCAACACCTTCCAGCCATATAAGTCCGCAGGACTAGATGGCATTTTCCCAGCCCTACTACAATGGGGTGTTGACCTCATCACACCAAGCCTGGTAGAAATCTATCGGGCTTGTATAGCACTCAGGTACATACCCCTGGCCTGGCGCGAAGTGAAAGTCATCTTTATACCAAAACCGGGCAAAGCCGACTACATACAACCCAAGGCGTACAGACCCATAAGCCTCACATCCTTTTTACTAAAGACCCTAGAGAGGCTCTGTGATCGACACATCCGAGATGGACCTCTTCGGGCAAAGCCACTCCACAAACAACAGCATGCGTACTCCACAGGCAAATCAACGGAATCTGCGCTACACAGCGTCGTATCCAAAATTGAATGCGCAGTGGACCACCAATGCCCAGCACTGGCAGCCTTCATTGATATCGAGGGCGCCTTTGACAAAACTACCTTCAACAGCATCAGCACGGCCCTAGAGAGACACAACATAGACCCGTCCCTGAGCGGCTGGATCACCAACATGCTCAAACGGAGGGCAGTACAAGTGACCGTAAACGACACCACAAGGGCCATAGTGGCGAAGGGCTGCCCGCAAGGGGGCGTCCTGTCGCCGCTTCTATGGAACCTGGTCGTAGACAGTCTAATAAAAGAACTCAACGACAAAGGCTACCATACCGTAGGATACGCCGACGACATAACCGTAATAATAAATGGCACCCACGAAAACACCCTGTGCAATCTAATGCGCCAGGCCCTGAAAATAATAGAAAACTGGTGTGGTAAACACCAACTATCAGTGAACCCCACAAAAACCGAATTGGTTCTCTTCACAAAAAAGAGGAAACTAACGACATTACAACTACCACGCTTCTTTGGTACAACCCTAAGCCTTTCAACTGAAACCAAATACCTGGACAAACAGCTGAACTGGGCAAAACACGCCAGCTACATTACTACGAAAGCCAGTATATCCCTGTGGCAATGCAAGCGAATGCTTGGCAAGGATTGGGCGATAAGCCCCAGGGTCACTCACTGGCTATACACCACAGTCATCCGACCGATAATTACATACCGCTCACTAGTCTGGTGGCCCAGAACAGACCTGAGCACAGCCCAAAAAGACCTTGAAAAGCTGCAGCGGTTCGCGTGGGTGGCAATCACTGGCTGCATGAGAACTACACCCACTGCTGCCCTACAGGCTATGCTTGGACTGCCGCCTCTACACCTCATAGTGCGGGAGGAGGCGGCCCTGGCTGCCTTTAGGCTCTCCAAATCAGGGACCCTGAGCAATGACTCTAGGGTCAAACACACACGCTTAAAAGAAGATGCGATCAAACGGCAGCCAATGATGGCATCGCCTTGCGACAAAGCCCCGAAACAGTACTGCCTCCAAAAGCACTATAACATAGTGCTTGAAGAGGAGCGGTGCGATCACTCAGGACCGAAAGAACTGAGAATTTACACCGATGGCTCAAAGACCGACTGCGGAACTGGAGTCGGAGTCTTCTCACACGATCTCAACATAAAAATATCCAAACCGCTGGGAATGCTCAACACGAATACCAAGCAGAGTGTGTGGGCATATTGCAGGCGGCTTATGCCATAGCGGCCAGGAGAGTTACGAACACCCATGTTCGCATACTCTCCGACAGCGCCTCGGTCCTCCAATCCTTAGATAAAAAATGCATCACAGAAAGCTGGTGGTCGTCGTCACCAGGCTGCAGGCAGTCCAAAGAAGCCATGCCGTCACTGGACGGCAGGCTAACCAGGCGCCTTTTACGACTGGACAGGAAAGGCCTGCGCCTGATGACGGGGACCATCACGGGACACTGCTCGCTAAATAAACACTTTCACACACTGGGCATAACAGACAGTCCCCTGTGCAGAGCTTGCATGGAGGCTGATGAAACCATTGCGCATGTGCTCTTTGAGTGCACAGTCGTCACCCAGATAAGATACATACAGAACACTACGAACTTACAAAGTACCCAGCCATCAAAGTCTTTACACACTGAATGCGAACACACATTTGTGTGGACATTCCCTAAAGCTATGGGAAAAATCATCAAAAAAAAAAGCCCTTGAAGCAATTCTTGACTAACTGAGTTGTAACAGCATGGAATAGGCTCCCGGAAAATGATGTAACGGCTCCCACACTCAACTGCTTCAAGAATCGACTGGACAGACTAAATATCTCCAAGCTATAGGATACACACGCATCAGCTAATTAGCTGCTAGTGTGTCTAACCACATAATAATAACCGGGCTACAACAATGGATTATAATAGATTTTCACCTAAGTACTTTAATTTCAATATTAAGTATCTTTGTAGACAAGGTAAGAACACTTCAAAGGTTGTATATAACAAAGATACTCACTGTTAGATCTTGCCTGATTGATTTCAATTGATCACAAGCATATCTGTAATCTTGTTTGTCTATCCATCTATCTTTAACATTTTTGAGGGAATTTCTCAATACTGGCACAGGCCGGACATCACATGGCTCTGGTGCTTTAGTTAGTCGTAGGAATGACTTTTCAATATCTGAAGAAGTTCCAACTATGTGCATGTTATTGATTTCATAATCGCCTTCACAATCCTGGATAATAGACTTTCTTGCTGTCGGTTCCTGTTTGTTCTTGATTCCACCCTGCAAAGAGCTTGCTATGGAAGGAACATTAGCTACAATATTACCAAATCTTTCAGCTCGTTTGAGCAGTTTCTCAGCATTACCCTGAAAATCTTCAACAACAAATTGGTCAAATGAAGGTTTCTTTTTGTTTGAATTTTTTTGATATATTTTATCTATTTTCTTTTGGTCTAAAGACAGTCTATCTTTAACTTTCTGACGTCCCTTGCCCTTAGTATTTTTTTTTTCTTCAACCTCGTCACCAGAAGCAGAAGATGCACTGAAATTAAAAACAAAAATATTATCAAATGAGTTGAACAAATCATTTAGGACTTTTAATTAGCTGCAGTAAAATGACGACTTATGTGTTACCACTTTTTAACAAAATTTAAATAGTGATGAATAGAATTGATTCATGTTCCATTGATTTTATAAAAGAGAATAATATTACTCCTGTAGTAATATTATTCTCTTTTATATGATATTTATAATGAAATTCAGGATAACACAAATTTGCAACAAAAACATTGAGCAATGCCTAATTATTGTTTTGTAATCACATCAGTGATCAGGCTGGATTTATAAAAACCTTTAATTCTAATCACAATTTTTTAAATATTATAAAATTGTTCTTTGGGAATAACGTTTTATAAATATTTATAATATTTATAAAACGTTATTCCCAAAGAACAATTTAATTTATTTAAAAAATAGATTTCTTAGATCATTTTAGAGTAAAAATTGAAACACAATTATATAATCTTTGGTAGACTATGTATTTATGCTGATTAGAAAATAACAACATATATTTTTATCCTATCAATATAAAGAATATTTTTGATTGTTTACGGTTAAATCAATCCAATTTAAACCATTGTTTCATTGCGTTTTAATCACATCACTAGTAGAGATAATGTGGCAACATTTTTTAACAAAATGACAGTAAGAGGTGTCATTTTACAGCAGCTAATTAAAAGTCAGACAGACCATAGATCATTTGGTTTATGTAGTACAGTCAACAATACATCAGTGATATCAACTTGACATTGACAGTCTATAATTATAATATGTCATAGCAGTAGGGACGATTTTTATGGTGTACTGTATTTGGGTACTGATGTACATTTGACTGCACATGAATTTTAACTACGTCATGGTGAACTATTGGGTGGGGCATAGAAGTATTTTAGGGTTGGGTCTTATATCGAGTCGCCTGAATCTGAGTTAAGTGTAGATATGGGAGGGTTTAGGGGGTTCGTACTAAGCGATAAAATGTATTTTTTGCTGCCGGAGACGCGCCAAAATATTTTAATTATTATTTTAAAAATCTTGGGAAATCTTACAAATGCATAAGAAGGAACGTAATTTTGATACATTTCGTAGCGATTTCGATACTGCGTTTATCGAAATGCGTGAAAAGAAACCATTTTCCCCGCGTTCCGAATTGAGTCAAAAGCGATTATATCGCGAATCCAACCAAATTTAATAGTCACAAAATATAAGGACTATTGAGTACTATTGTGACGTTGCGCGTTGGTCGGATTCGCGATATAATCGCTTTTGACGCAATTCGGAAAGCTGGGTTTGTTTACATTGACAAATAGGTACTTTTGTTTGGCGTTCGTTTTGTCATTCCGTTGCTCTCGAGTTTACGTGAATTTTATATTTTGCTATGATTATTAGCTCCCCGCACCCTAATGAGTGACAGATCGTAACCAAAGCACACAGACTTGTGTTGGTTAGGTTAAGTTAGATAGCGCGAACTGTGTGAGCGAAGCGAGTTGTGTAGGTTAGGTTAGGTTAGAACGGTGACCACTTAGCGCGAGCCGAGCGAGCGCAGCGAGCGTGCCGCGGCAGCGGCCGGCGAAGCGCCAGAAAGTAACTACCTCCCCGTACCCTAATGAGTGACAGATCCTACCCAGAGCACACAGACTTGTGTTGGTTAGGTTAGAAGGTTTTGTTCAAAGTGGAATAATAGAAAAATTACGCATCTCCGGCAGGGCAGGAGTGGGGGGGTGAAACAGGGCGCCCCCCCCCAACCCCCCTCCACCCCTCCCATCTTCGTACGGAGGCGACTTGATATAAGACTTTAACCGTATTTTATGACTTCCACACAAATTAAGTTACGGGCAGAGCTGGTCAGTAAATATTGTGGCAGGATCAACAAAGAAACTTATGAAGGAAATTGCTGAATAAATAAGGTAGTGTATCAAGATAAACATACCTCAGCCTTTTTCTAGGAGGGCTCCTAGACCTAGATCTGCTCCTAGGGCTAGGGCGTCTTCTTCGTTGTGGAGAGTTCTTATGGCTGTTAAAGCCTCGAGCACTTAATAGACCTCTGTTTTTGGGAAGTTCCACAGCATTTTCTATCTTTTGATACAAACTTAAAGTACCACGAACAGGTTTAACTGCCAAATTATTTCGTTCACTATGAACACTTGGAATTGGTTCCTCATCCCAATTCCTAGTCCATATCTCATCTTTATTGGCAGCAGCTGTTATTCTTCCTTTTAAGCATATATCAATTTGATCGCGATCAAAACCAGATTTACATTTTTCATAGCAACGTTTGATATATCTCTCCAAGCTTTCAGGCCAAGAGCCTGTAGACGTGGATTTAAAAAAGTTTGAAGAATTATTATTTTGAATGCTTTCTTCATCATCTACATTTTCAGTTTTAACAAAATTGAGCTTTTCTGGTTCTGGTGGTTGAGGTATGTCTTCTGTTGCCATTGGAGGTGGCAATGGCACATCAAGTGGTGGGGGGGGAGGCTTAGGAATGTCTGGAGGGGGGAGCGGTGGCAGTGGAGGAGGATGGTCCGGCAGTGGAGGTTGAACATCACTTATGCCTTCTGTTCTATCTTCATTAAATCTGTTGTTGTTAGGCTTCTTGCGCTTCTTTTTAGGACCATTATTGTTCGAAAGGAGTGGATTTTCATTAATAGTGATAGGTACAGGTTTCCTAATGTTATTGAGATTAAACCTGATAGGAGGTTGGTTAAAAAAGGGGCGATTGGTGTCAAGGGGGGACATTCCAAGCAAGGGTGTTGTTGGCGGCGGCTTCAAGAATTGAGGATGACTAAGATCCAGGTTCTGGTCCTTGTTTTGATGAAATTGATTAGGATTATTAGGAAACCCCCCGTTGTTGTTGGCCATTTGGTTGAAATACTGGTTATAATATGGTGGATACATACCACCGTGATATCCATTGTATTGGTTGTACATATTGTAGAGCCAGGGATTATGATTAGGTGGTAGCCCACTTACAGTTTGTATCGGAGGTTCCTTTGAGCTATTATCAGCCATGATAATTTACAATAGCGTAGGTTATATTCACTATCGTTGATTAAACAGATAAAATGTTAAAATATCTAACTGGTTGACCTTTGACAAAATGGCGATGGCGACATGTTAGTCATGTTAAATCCGTAACAACACCTATAATCACTTTCCGTAGAGGATTTGTCTGGAACGGCGGTGATATCCCGTATCTTTACTCAAAATTACACTTTCCTCAATATGGATCCAAAAATATGCTAAAAAGCACACACCCTACTTCGAGTAGGCAGTAGGCACAAACGAAACGACAAAAATCAAACTTCACACAACGAGCGAGAAACAGCGAGAAACGAGTGCACAGAACACTATACTCCTTCCGAGTCCTTCCTAGAGTCCTAGCGGAGAACGAGTGGACCACAGACTACTTAGAGATATGGAGTGAACGAGTGGACTTGAAAGTTTGAAACGTCTACGACAGAGGGCGTCTGACCGAGGGAGGCGAGCGGAGAGAGCCAGAAATATTTTTTTATTTCTCCCCAAAATATTTTTTTTTTCCATAATGATAAAAAAGTTTGTACTTTAATACAATTGTAACCATTACGACTACCCGTAACGACTGTCAAAGATCCACGAATGACAACCGGGATCAACGTTCCGAATACGACTTTTTTGTACTGACGACGCGACCGTCTGAAAGCGCCAGGGTAGCCCGCGAAATTCAAATTATCTTACGTTTTTTGCAATTTGCTGGTCAGTATTAAGTTGTACGTTGATTAAAATATGAGTTGCGACCGTAACAAATTATAGTTATAATCATTAAAGTCATCGACACAACTCTCTAAGACCAAGTAATCCTATTAAATTAATATTTCATGAAATCTTGATATAATTCTCTCATCTAAGATTATACTAACTTAACAAGTTGTATTACTGATTCTAATGATTATAATTCGCGAATCATATTTTAATCAAATTGCAAAAATCGTTAGAAAATTTTAATTTCGCGGACTACCTTAGCGCTTCCCCCAATCCGTAGATTGCCTCTAGAAAAATCATAGATTTAAAGTCATTGTTTAACTATTTGAAGCAAGACTGGCCCTAGTTGTTAAAGAAAATCAAACCAAATAAATCTAGTGGAAATATGTCCAAGACAAAGAAAATAAAAGTTTCAAACTTTCTTCTGTACCATAGATGCAATTTGATTGCGACGGGTGCAATGGTCGGATCGAGTATCTATGAAAATGTGAATTCTAGCAATCATAGGAACTAACTATGGTAAGGAAAAGTGACGGTATGTTTTTTCATTCGTTCGACGCTAGCTAGTGTGAGCGATCTGAGGTGTGCGTTCTGTATTGATACATCACATAAACACATAGATGTAAATACGGCCTGTACGGCTGTACTGGCGCCGCCGTGTTCACAGCAATACGATCCTTAACGTGCTTGAGCAGTTTTCTAGCGAGCAGACTGTCTAGGTCAGAATGACGGGTGTATTTTTCACTGCTTTTCATAAACTTTGAGTAAATGCTAATTCATTTTTTAATCAATATTTGTTTTATTTATCAAATCACATGTAGGTAGGTAAAAAAAATTAAATAATCCTCTCATAATCACGTTCAATTCTCAAAACGAGCAAATAACACTATACTCACATTCCTATCAAAAATTGGTAGGCGTCACAATTTCTTTTTGATTGAGTCGTGGTCATTCGCAGTGTACAGACGTGCTCGTTAGCAATATTTAATAATTACCTAGTTAAATAGTAGTGACCTCCTTTAGTGCATTACCAACGTAATGCAACTGTAATTTTGCTTAGTGTGTAGTTTCAGTGTATAATGGACACGAATCATTGAACTCGTCAAAATACAAAATGGATAAAAGCCCCTTTAACCCAAGAGGGCCAGCCGGCCAGTGCACCCCTCCGCCTCCCCGTCGAAGAAGACGACGCGGAACCCAGCCCTTGAGTCGGTCACGGCTGATGAATTATTTCTACGCCCGAGATTCAAAAATGGATGTCAGCCATCGAACAGCACTTAAATGAAGTTTGCTCTATTGCCGCGGATGGCAAACTCAACTCGGAGCAGAAACTGAAAATTTCTACCCTGTGCCGTAAAATAGGATCTGGAACCTCACAAATGGCAGTTCTATACCAGTCGCTGAAGCAGAAAACCATTCACGCGTATAACGCGGTTGATGCCCTACAGGAAAAGCGCGACCTGACGGAACATATTTCGGAGCTCAAGCAGACGATTAAGGACTCTGGTTCTGCAGGAAATGTTTCGTTTGCCGATATGGTGAAGAAGGGAGCAAATGATTTCGTTCGACCGAACAATTTAAGCTCTGTAGCTATTTATCCCAACGATAAATTAAAGTCAAGTGATGAAACAAAAGACCTCGTGCAAAAAATCATTCGCCCTGATAAAATGAAGCTGCATGTGCGTGGTGTCCGAAAGACCAAAAATGGTGGCGTTATTATTAGTACAGAGACGAAATGTGATGCTGACAAGCTCAAGCACGCAGTTGAGCAATCTACATCCGGACTTACCGCCGACGAACCATACAAGCGCAAACCTCGGATCGTGGTTGTAGGTGTGCCGACTACTTTAGCTGAAACTGAAGTCTTCAGGTGCATTTATGATCAGAACGTAGCCGATATGTTTCCAGCAATGCCTATGGAGTCCTTTTTGAGCGTGGTTAAATTAAGCCACAAATCTGGGAAGAAAGATGCGTCGACCTGTAACTACGTCATTGAAGTTACAGCCAATATACGTAAAGCCCTATTATCCCAATCAAGGCTTTTTATAAATTGGACGTCATGCCCTGTCAGGGACTTCACCTTGGTCACCAGATGCTACAAATGCCAACAATATGGTCATGCAGCAAAAACATGCAGAGAGCTAAAATCTACGTGTGGTCACTGCGGTGAAGAAGGACACTCGATTTCAGAGTGCGCAAAGAAAGCTGACACACCGAAATGTGCAACTTGCTCACGCTTTAAAAAGCCCAATAACCACAAAACGGGAGATGCTGAGTGCCCTGCTAGGAAAATAGCGGAATACAGGTACATCAACTCTATCGACTACGAGGGCGCCTAGAACGTCATACTTACCGCCAGACTTCCGGGTTTACTGCCTGCTGCTGACTCAACAAAACATTGCACTGACATACAAACCCTCGATTTTGTTGATGTTGAAGCACATAAGTCACCCGCAATAAAAATCGAATAAACATATTGCCTCGAACGTTATTTAATTTTGTGCAACAGTGATTTTAACCCACTTACCAATTTCTGCTGACGCATAATCATATCATATGTGTTTAGCTAAGTTTTGAACAATAAGACTTTTTGTTATTATTTTGTGTTATCTTTAAGGTAAATAGTATTTAAGTAAACTAGGTATAAAATAATTAATTAGTAAAATTTTGTCATTATTTTAAGACTACATGTTCAATATTGTTAAGAATTTTATAGTCCTACAATTACTATTAAGTGTGCTCATGCCACCTGTGATACAGGTTTATCCTAGTACAGGCATCTAACATTATTATACCTTTGTAAATAATTTCTAAGACTTTATGTAATAATTTTACCAATTTTAATACTGAATAAAACATTTATTATTATTATTATCTCCTTTATTTCATCGTATGTACATATAAATTATATTTTTAAATATTAGAATATAAAAACATAAAAACATTTAAAAATATAAAAAATAGTAGCCCACCGGTATCGGGAACAGGGTCCAAGCTACCGGCGGTCAGGGCTCCAGAGAAAGAAACCTCCTAACAATGCGGGCCGTGTCCAGAAGTACCGCTCTCTGGATCAAGCCCTTGATCCAGCTGCCCAACGAGAGCCTCCTCAGGTATTGGTCGAGGCTCTTGGCTATTAGCCCATTGGCTGTCACGACTATCGGCACAATGATCGCTGAGTCCACATCCTACATGTCGACAACCTCGCGAGCCAAGTCAAGATACTTGATTTGTTTATCTTTCTCGGCTTTCACGAGGTTCTCATCATGCGGGACGGTTATGTCAACAATCATTGCGCGCCGCTCTGATCGATCCACCACCACTATATCAGGCTTATTGGCAACAATAGTCCTGTCAGTGATGATGGATCGATCCCAATATAATGAGATATTACCATTTTCGAGAACTGGGTCGGGCACATACCTGTAGTATGGCACCTCCGATTCCATTATTATTATTATTATTATACTGGGCACAGCTTCAGGAGGACCTCTGCTACATTATTGGCAGATTCAGGAGCCAATTTGATGTCCTTAAAGCGACTAGGAGGTTGGAAATCAGACAAAGTTGCAGAAAGCTATATTGGTGATTCGTTAAACAACAAACTAGAAACTGGGAAAAAAATCACACAATCCATTAATTTAAGGTCCAGTCCGTCTCCTTCATATGTAAAATAAAGCTAATTAAAGAAACATTAATTGTATTTTATTGTAAATCTATTCAAGACATAGTAAGTCATAATGACAAGTAATATAAAATCTATGATAACAAAAGGAGTCTATAACATTCCTCCTGGCCTTAGGTCATTTGCTCTATAAGGCGATGCGGCGGGCGTACCGTCCTCTTGCTACGCCTCAACACCGGCGTCTGCTCGAGTGTTCGCGGTGAGTAGGAAACGGCTTCAATCGGAGGTTGACTGATTGGAGTTGAACTGGCACAAGGTAGTATTCCATGTGGTGTGGAAGTCGATGAGTGAGCCGGTGACGATGGTTCCATCTCAATGTTTTGCTCGTTGGTTGGTGACTGAGTTACACTCGCCCTGGGGCGTATGTGGTCGGCGTGTCGGCGCTTCAGGACTCCTTCTGGAGTTCTAACCACATAAGAATATCTGTGTTTCCTATCTTCAATGATCGCCGGTTTCCACTTATTTTCCAGCTTGGTACGGATGTACACTGCTTCCCCATTCTGAAAATTCGGAGTCTTTTGTTCAGATTGAATATTAGCTTGTATGTTCTTATAGCGCAACGTCCTTCTCATATTTGGCCTCACATTATCCAGTAAGCAGTTTAGCTGTCTGCCGAACATCATTTGGGCTGGTGACTTTCCCGTAGTAGTATGCGGTGTGTTACGGTAAGAAAAAAGAAAGTTTTGAAGCCTCCGTTTTGAGTTGAATCCGTCTGCTTCACTTGCAGCCATTCTTGATTTAAAAGTTCGTACAAGTCGTTCGGCCAATCCATTGGTTCTTGGATGGTAGGGTGAAGATGTCATGTGCACTATACCCTTCAACTTGCAATACACTCGAAAGTCTTTGGATGTAAATTGAGGTCCATTGTCGGAGACAATAATTTGAGGCAATCCAAATGTAGTAAAAATACCATCTAGCTTCTCGCATAATGTTCGGGTAGTTATCTTTGCCATAGATTTAATTTCTATCCATTTTGATAAGGCATCTGCCAGTACTAGCCAATATTTGCCCTCAAAGGGTCCGGCAAAGTCAACGTGAACTCTTTCCCAAACCTTTTCTGGAATCGACCAAGAGTAAACAGGAAATTCTGGGTTGTTGGGTCTATTTTCCTGGCATTTTTGACATTTCTTCACAAAATTGTCAATGTCTTCTTCGAGTGTTGGCCACCATACATAGAAGCGCGCAAGAGCTCTCATTGCAGAAGTTCCAGGATGGCCAATGTGCAAATAATGCATTACTGTACTTCTTAATTTACTCGGTATAACAACCCTACCTTGCCACATGATGATCTTGTTCTCTATAGACAGTTCACTGCGTTTTCTGATAAACGGTTTCAGATCAGTCTGTGAACAGTCAAACCAGTCGGTTTTGATTAATTGCAGGACTTGCTTCAGTGTGACATCGTTTTTCGTTTCTTCTCTGATACGCTCTTCATTTAAGGCCAAGTCGTTCATTTTATTATGCTGTATCAGTTCAGTGATTTTGCATATCGATACCTCTGGGTCATTTGGCTGTTCAGTGCTATTTGGCATTCTGGATAGGTAATCAGCAATAATGTTATATTCCCCTTTTCTATAAATGATGTCATAATCATAATTTCCAATCACGAGTGCCCACCTCACAAGTCTATTATTGGCAATTTTGGGAAGATTTCGTTGCGGGCCCAATATGTGAATAAGTGGTTTGTGGTCAGTTACAAGTGTGAATTTTGTGCCTCTAAGATACTGATCGAATTTTTGAATGCCATAGAATATTGCTAATGCCTCGCGGTCTATAACAGAATACTTGCTTTCAGCTGGTTTCAGTTTTCTTGAGCCAAATGCAATAGGTAGTTCGGTATCTTTATCCTTGTGGTATAACACTGCGCCTACTCCTTTCTCTGATGCGTCACAGGAGAGGAAAAGAGGTCGATGTTCGTCAAAGGCCACAAGCGATTTAGATCTTCCTATTAGTTTCTTAGTTTTAGTAAATATTTTGTTCTCATGATAAGCCCATTGCCATTTTCGGCGGTCACCTGTTAGTTCATGTAAATCAGCGCATTCACTATGTAGGTGTGGAATAAATCGTTCGTAGAAATTTATGAGTCCTAAGAACGCCCTGAGTTCTTTGGTATTTGTTGGCGGTGGAGCCTTCGAAATTGCTTCTATTTTAGATTTTGTTGGTCGTATTCCGTTTTTGTCAATAATGTGTCCTAAATATTCGATTTCTGGTTGTAAAAAAAGTGCATTTTTTAAGATTTACTTTTAGACCGGCTTGTTTCAATTTGTTGAACACCCTTGAGAGGGTATGTATGTGTTCTTTGTCATTTTTCCCAGTAATGGCAATATCATCAAAAAATACAGCGACGTTTGGTATACCATTAAGTAGTTTGTCAAGGAAATGTTGGAAAATTGAAGGCGCTGTTGCAATACCAAAGGGCATTCTGTTGTAGACAAAGTATCCTTTGTGGGTTGATATTGTTAGGTACTTTTTCGATTCAGGGGATATTTCAAACTGCAGATAAGCATCCTTAAGGTCAATTTTCGAGTATTTGTCCCCACGTGCCAGACGTTGTCTTAATTGATCAAAAAGAGGCACGGGATGGGTATGCTTGATAAGTACCGGGTTTATCGTTGTTCGATAGTCGCCACATATCCGTACTTGACCAGTTGGTTTTAAAACATTGACTGTGGGTGTGGCCCACTCTACAGGTGTTATGTTGGGGTCCACTTCTGTTATTATGCCTTCGCGCAGAAGTCGCTCTAGTTCTATTTCTATGTTTTTGCGTATGCTAAATTTGATGGGACGTGCCGGCAGATGTTTTGCTTCACTCCCAGGTTTGATATGTATGTTTACATGATAATTGTTTACCTTCCCTAATTTATTGTCAAATAGGTCGGTGTAGGTAGCTAGTACGAGATCCAGTGATGTGTCGGTGGTACATTTGATAGAGTACACAGGCCTCGGAAAAGTCATGTGGTACATTTCGCTCCATTGTAAGCCGAAAAGCATAGGATCTGCCTTGTCCATGACTACCACAGGTAATATTTTTGATATGTTGTCTACTTCAACTGTTACGTCTGTTATACCTTTCGGTGTCAGTTTAAAATTGCAATAGGCTTGCAGTTTCGGTCCCTTCAACAATGACGGAGCTCCGATCTTTTTCCACATTTTAGTAGAAATTATTGAGTAGATTGATCCAGGGTCCCAGTCCATTGTGCATTTTGCACCATTGATGGTTACGTCAATTTTCTTGCATCGAGATGTTTTCTTGTTAATGCTGTAGACAGGGTTGGGCTCGCTATCACTTTCTTCCGCGGAGGAGTCAGTGTGTGACGATGTTGATGATGAGGCCTCTGATGTTTCTCTTCGATTGTTAACCTTCTGTAGTTTGTGATGTTTGTCCTTCTTGTCTTTGCGTTGTAAGTGTCTGGGTTGTGACAACAAATATGCTCTGCCTGATTTGATACATACACTTTCGTAATGTCCTATCATCCCACATGCTTTACATTGGTGGTTTTTAGCTGTGCAGTGCTCGTAATCATGTATGTCACGCTTTCCGCATCGTTTGCATTGGTTTGATCGCAACTTCCTGGTTGTTTCATTGTTAATCGTAGTATCTGAACGTTTGTCTTGTCTCTTCTGTTTGATTCTGTTAATATACTCGTAGTCATTATGTTTGTTTCTTTCGCCATTATTGTCGTTCTCTGCGATTTCGCGTGACTGGGCAACTGCAAATATTTCTGCGAATGTTACCTCTCTCGTTTTGCCCCCTTCTATGGCTTTGCGTAGTTCAGGCCACCTTTGTTTTAAATCTACCTCCAGCTGTCTATGGTTCAAACCGGTTGCAAACCGATCACGGAGCTGTCTCTCCAGCAAGGTCCCTTCATAGCCGCAGTCTTTTGAAAGTTCCTTTAGTCTATTAGAATATCGTTCCATAGTTTCGCCGGTTTCTCTCGTAGAGTTCCAAAATTCTATTAAGGCTTTGTATCGCGTTTTTTTTGTTGTGTATAAATCTAATAATTTCATTTTTATATCGTCGTATGTCGCTGTGTCAAAGTCAGGAGTTAATGCTACCTTCAACTCGTGGTATATTTCAGGTGTAATGCAGTTTACGAGTAGGTCTTTTTGAATATTAACAGTCTCTTCACCCCATATTCGACATTTCGCTTCAAACAGATGCACAAAGTTCTCTGCGGTGGTTGTGGCAGGGTTAAACTTGTCGCACTTGAACTGTTGTACAATGTTTTGTTTCGATGTAGAAGGTGCTGCGTTATCATGATCGTTTGTCATGTTGTTGTTTGGTGAGGGGCATCCCTGGTGTTGTTGCTGTTGTACGAGTTGTTGTAGGAGGAATGTTATTACCTTCTGTTGTTCTTGTTGCGCGGTAAGGAAAGCCGCGAATTGTTCAGTATTCATGTTGTTTGCCTACTGAACAACACAATTTGCCTCGTCGCCAATAAAATAAAGCTAATTAAAGAAACATTAATTGTATTTTATTGTAAATCTATTCAAGACATAGTAAGTCATAATGACAAGTAATATAAAATCTATGATAACAAAAGGAGTCTATAACAATATGTTGCAGAGAACGTTCGTCCGTCTACCTTCGTTGATAATGATAATTCATCAGATCCAACTCCACTAGCAAACGCCATTGTATGACAAATATAAATGAACAATCATACGAAATTAATAATAGTTTGTCTCAAACAGTAAATATGCAACCTAAAACTTCCCCAGTTAGTATAAAAAACTGTACCAATTTCAATGTAAGTGTATGTGAATTATAACTTTTATAAGAAATAAATGTTAAGTTAGTTAGTTAGTTTTTCTTGATTTTCTCGTTAATTACTCGTCGCTTTATATTTTCAGATTATATTTTTATGAGGTACATTGAAGGTACATTCCTCTGGTAAATATTAGGTAACCATAAGATATCTATTACATTCATTTATAGTATTCACCCGTCATTCTGACTGTCAGGACTGCGGCTCACTTTATTATTACAATTGTTCTTGTTTCTTGGAGGTATAAGTTGCCGGCACGTAACTTGGCAAGAGTTTTTGTAGTGGGGAAGTTTGCGCACGCACAATTTCATACATTTTTATATGCGCGAACTTCCCCCACTACGAAAATCTCTTGCCAAGTTACGTGCCGGTAATTGTACATTGAATTTCATTAAAGGTACATTCAGGTACGTTGCTGGTACATTCCTTTCATATATAACATATTCAGTTCTGTAACAGTACTGAACAGTACACCCGTCATTCTGACCTAGACAAGAGCCTGGTGGCATTGTACGGCATTGCCACGTTTTATGGCACTCGGATCCCACGGTTGTTGTTGTTGTTAGGGTCAAAACCCTCGGAGGGTTACAACTTTCTGCCCAAAACGGCTCGGCTGTTATAGTACTTAATAATTCCATAGTTAGTTAGGTGTTGAACTGTTCTACTGTCACTGCAGTACTGTCAAGTCAGTCATGATTGATGTGACGTCATCAGACGTCAATAGTGTAATTTTTTAAAATGATTATCAAATTAATAAAATTCGAAATAATGATTAAATACCAGTTATTAAAATAAATTCTAACTAAATCAAGCGACTAGTCTTGAGGATCTCATAAAACAAGGAATTTGTAATCTTTCATAGTAAGATAATTTTTCAGAAGTAAAAGTTTCTGGGTTTTTAAGTTTCTACCTAGATTCACTATTATTAATATCTAACTCTCTTTTTTACAGATATTCCATAATTACCTCGCCTACTAGATGATGGATTTATTAAAAACACCGTCTGTTCAGTCTTTGTTAGACTCTGACTTGGAATCAATTGAAAGTCTTCAGTATTTGGATTTGGATATTGAAGAGGTGATTCTAATTGTTAATTTATTATACACTATCGTACCTTTCATACATTTATCTGCAAAAGTCTAGCTATAATTTAAATTAAATAAATTTTAGATCAAATACATATTTTGCATTTTCCACTTTACAGTATAGATACATCAATAGTTATCGCCTGTTACGCCCACCACTCGCTTTGATGACACTAATAAAATTAGTATCAACTGTTTCACAGAGATTCAAATTTGGTGAAAATCTTAATAAAAATGTTACTGGGTAATAATTATTATCCTGTTACATTTTAATATTTCCATGGTGTAGTGTAAATAATTATATTGTTCGTTCTTTGTTATATCTCATGAATATAAAGCAGATTACAGTTATCTATGGTTTTTTGCTTAAAACTTATATAGTATATAAGTTTTAAGCAAAAAATGTTGTAGGAAAATCTTTGTGAAAATTTAAAACAAAGATTTAAAAAAAAATCATGTAAGCTTTTTCTAGAATCATTACAAAAAAACTGGCATACATTAAGTAAGTCTTAATAGCCATTACAAGCACTGATTAGCTAAAGTCGAGCTGTGATCTAGCCAACCAAAATAAAGATGTTTTACTCTTAGATTAGCCAATCAGTGTTCAAGTTTGCAATCACCCTAAACAAACTGGTAAGAGTTTATATGTGGAAAACGTTTCTAGCATTAGCTAGTCATTAGTACCAAGATTTCATCTTATGGGTATAAAGAAAAAGATGCCACATTAAAAGTTGTGGGATGAATAATATTTTGGGTTCTATTGAAACTGGCTTGTTGTAGAAACTACGGGTTCTTTTTTCAGAGCTTTGAGAAGAAGTTAGTTTGACTGGTTCAGAACCAGTCAAGCTAACCCTATATTTATTCTAATCATAGCTATTTTGAATCCAAATAAATATAACTGTGTAAACCATCCAAAAGACACTTTTAAGTAGTATGTTGAGTAATTTAGTCATTTAATTTGGTACCTTGTGTAAATGTTTACGAAATAAAGTTAAACTTATATTATTTACAGTTGGATGAGATTGAATATGCATTGCCAGCAAGTGAGGCACCAACATTAGCCGAAGTATTATCTACAGAAGAGGAAGATGTTAAAAACAAACAAACCAAATACATTGAAGACCCTGCTGCTTGCTCTGCGTTGCAAGTGGAATTCTTACAGGGTGTATCACAACAGCTTTTACAAGCACAAGTATGTATTGTTAAACTATGCCTGAACTATACGCAAGTTACTGGCCCAGTCTTATATATTTTTAATGTCAACAGTATACTCAAGGTAACAATATGTGCACAAATAATAAATATTACCATCAATAACTAAACTAATAAGCACTGCTCCGCTACTGATGGCAGATAATAATCCGAGATCGGAATAGGTAGAGCTGTTTTATGTACTTGCCATAGGTTGGAATAATATGGATATTTCCATGCCGGGTAATCGAGTGAGACAACAAATTACTGTTGGTAAAGAATTGAATTCTAATGGCGCAGAAAGAGACAAAAACAGGTGCGTCACTCTAGCGACAGAAACACCCCGCTATTGTTTTCTTTTGTTTCCATAATGCACATTACGCGTCTCAACAAAGCGGCAACGTCGCGCGCTTGGCAAAAAGTTTTATAGCGTGCTGTTGACGTGAAATTTACAACGTCTCTCATGCGCTTATTGGCTTACATAAACCATTTTTAGGGTTCCGTACCCAAAGGGTAAAAACGGGACCCTATTACTAAGACTTCGCTGTCTGTCCGTCTGTCCGTCTGTCTGTCACCAGGCTGTATCTCAAGAACCGCGATAGCTAGACAGTTGAAATTTTCACAGATGATGTATTTCTGTTGCCGCTATAACAACAAATACTAAAAACAAAATAAAATAAATATTTAAGGGGGGCTCCCATACAACAAACGCGATTTTTTTGCCCTTTTTTGCTCGATATCAAAAATGGTAATAGGTAGACCCTTGAAATATTCACAAAATACTCAGTTGTATTTTAACTTTAATAATAAATAATAAAATTAAAATAAAATAAATATTTAAGGGGGGCTCCCATACAACAAACATGTTTTTTTCGGCGTTTTTGCCTTGTGGTACGGAACCCTTCGTGTGCGAGTCCGACTCGCACTTGGCCAGTTTTTATACATATTGACAAAAAGAATGAAATTCAATAAAATCCCGTAGCATCAGTCGGAATCCCGTGGAATATCCATGTTTGCGGTCAGTGAACCTAAATAGCTCTACCTATTCCGATCACTGATAATAATGTACGGTCGGCAGCAAAACTTGATTAACACGTTGAGTGCCAGACAACAGACAATAAAAAATCTATTGCTGGCGGACACCGCATGACCGCAGTGGCTATCAATGACTTAACACTGTTACATATTATCTAACTATTGACATAAAATTATTTGATACAGCACTTTTCAGACTTTCATGTCATAGCTAAGAGTTTGTTTTATTTTAATTTAAATACTGTTCTGGTTTTTTTAGATAAAGGTACTTAAATGTCAAATATATTTTTCTTTCTTTTACAGGACAGATCATCAGCAGGTGCTGCAACGGCACTCAGTGTGGGAACTGAGACAAAATTAACAGTTGGAACAGCACATGGCCACCTACTGTCATTTCATGAACAAACATTGAGATGGGTCTGTGATTTAAATACTGACCGAGGAGCAGTATCTTGTTTGGCATACAATCAAGACTGCACTCGACTCCTCGTTGGATACGCGAGAGGGCTTATATGTCAGTACGAAAGTGTACGCGGAACTATATTGAGACGCGTTACTCTAGGTGGCGAATTATGGGGTACCTTACGTGTCACGTGGGCTGGCACATCAGGACTGGCCCTCGACACGGGGGGATCTGTTTGGTTAATCAAGTTTTCCCGACCATTAGGAGTGCGATCTGCACGTTCTTCTTGCCTTTTCTCCGGTGCACGAGGAGAAGTAGTAGCGATGGCGGCTCGGGACGCTCGCATTTTGGCACTAGCGACGCTGTCGCGCGTTATTATAGTAGCTGGAGGTCGGGCGGCGGGACTACGCCTCACTGGTCCTCCAGATACTCTCCCTGTCCTGGAATGGAGCGAAACAGATGAGCGAGTATTAGTATGTGCTCGTTCTAAAACATTGCAATGGCTGTCACTGACCATCACCGGTTCATCTATATCTCTGAAACCAATCCAGAGGGTCGAATTGGCGACAACTCCCTTATGGCTTGGCTGGCTTGGAGGTAATCTCGCTATTTTCGATGCAGATGAAAATCTAAGATTGTGGGGAGATGACTACGATAAACCCTTAGATCTTTCACATATGGAACCGGTCTACGCCTCTGCGTTTTTCAAGGTATGTACCAAGTTACTGACTATTTGCAAGGGTACAATTACTCAAATTGACCAAAAACAGTTTTGTACCAATCAAAATTTACTATCATACTAGGTATGTTATACAACATTATTTTTAGTAAGTATATGCGAAACCCGAAACACGTGTCTAGTATTTTTATGTAAAGAATCTATGTACAAAATTTCAAAACTGTATCATGAAAATTAACAAAGTTATAAGTTTGTTAAGTTACCTGTTTGTCCGTACAAAAACATGCTCATCCGCGCCGCTCGCGCCACGCCGTCTTGCGATCACAATAGTACCTAGGTACCTAACAGTTCGGCGCGGAGATTGGATAACCAACTTAGTATCGCTCGGTGTCCTTTTATAAATATTTTTGGGACAAAATATAACATGGGGTAAAAATTATTGGAATCGATTCAGTTACTTATTCTGAACAAACTATATTCAGGTTTCGCATAATTATACTAAAAATAACATTGTATAAGCGAGGCCTTATTTTTTGCAGTGGCTTTAGAACCAAATATTGTCTATTCAAGACTAGCCCGGCAATGTATTGTTTCAGGGTCATTGGACCGACGGACGCGTTTCGCGAGCGATGTGCACGGCCGGCGTGAGTGCTCTAGGAGGCGCGTGCGTCTCCGCCGGCGCGCTGTCGGTACTGGGCCGGCGCGGCATCGTCCGAGTACGACCACGGCACCTACTTGCAAGGGCGCAGGCGTTCTTGTCTTCAGGACGGCATTTGAATGCATTACGCTTACTTTGTTCTACCCAGGGAACTGAGGCGAAGTCCTTAGCTTATCAATTTATTGACAACATTTCTGACAGACCACACATTTTGAGCAACAAGCAAGTGGCTGACCAAACTGTCAAGTTGTGTTTAAAGTATAATCTAAGGTTCGTTCCAATTATTATATAGTTCCATTGCAACATTTTGTTATGCCTCGCTCAGTTATTATCTAAGCAATTATAATCTTTTATACTTAAACGATTACTCGATTAGGGAGGAGTTGTGGACTCGCTTATGGGAACAGTGTTCTGACGAAAAAGCCTTCGTAGAAGCATTAGGCGACGCGGCAGCCCGCGGAGAGTTATCGACGGATGAGTTGTCTCCCTCACCAGACTCCACACAGGTGATTTATGAACTTGGACCTTCAGTTTCAACCTACGATTGGATATGCTGATCATAATTCAAACGTTTTCTTTATTCAGGCACTGATTGAGAAACTTGCGGATTTTGAGCCGGCCTTAGTAGAACGCGTCATAGCGTCGTTGCCGCTAACGTCCATCGATCCTCACCGCGCAAGCGTCCTCACGAGAGAGAGAGGCCTGTGGCGAGCCGTCGGCGCCATTGCCGCAGCACTCGGTAACAAGCCACATTTGAATATACAATCTTAGATAATTTACATGTATCCCCATTAAATCTACTTAAGCGTCACACAGTGTTAAGCTGTTTTTTTAAATGACTGTAAAAAAAGGCCGTAAATAACTTCGGTTGCAATGAAATTTAATATAAACATTGCGTTAGAAAGCGTGTTTGGAAGTGCACGTTTAAGTCTAGTATTTGGGCCAGATATGACTGACGGCAGCCGTCGACGCGTCGCTATCAATACGGTGCTTGAAAGCGACGCGTACGCACGTAAGTACTCTGTGTTGAGCACCGTATTGAAAGTGCCACTAGTATATTTGAATGCACGAGTGACATGTTGTCGACGGCTGCAGTCATAGACTACTATTGTATACTAACTGCACCTAACCTAAGGTAGCTAACCTTTGTCGTCGACGCGCATCGTTCGTGTGTTTGCACACTTATCTTAACCATTGCTAAAATTCTCTAGCCTCTATGCTGATGATTATTATGCTAAAGATAGATGTAATGGTTAAAGCAAAAGAATAATAATATTATCTGTTGTAGTAGGAATTGTATTGCATTGGATAACGGACTGGTCCGCAACTCCAAGTCCAGGCGCATTTCTTGCGCGTGTGATCTAAATGATTAGTTTCTTGGTTGACAAAGTTTTGGATTAAACTTGTACCTACCTATTCCTTGCTTTTTTATAAATCATCCATTTCTCGAAAAAATCTAATCTTTTTCTCACATAAAAGACACACAATCATTCGAGCTAGGCGAAGATTGCGCTTTTGAATTCTTAGATGTGCAATAGGCATTTGACCGTGTATGGCATAGGGGCCTACTTACACTTAAAAATTAAAACAAACTTAACTCTCAGTTACTAAAGAATTATGTGCCTCGGCAGGCGGCGGCGGCGGAGCGATGCGCTCGCTGGCGGCGCACGTGCCGGCGCGCTGCGGCGGCGGCTGCGCCTGCGCCGGCGGCGCGCTGGTGCTGGCGGCCGCCGACGCGCTGGCGGGGCGCGGCGCGGCCGGCCGGCCTCTGCCGGCGCACGCGCGCCCGTCCGCTCGCCACGACGCGCTGCATGCCTTGCTCGCCACCGTAGAGGTAATTATGCTCCTAAGGGGCAGTTTGTCAGGCCTAACGCTAAAACTAGCACGGGTTCCCAGAGCGGGTGTCCGCGGAACCTCGTCGGGCACCCACCGCATGCGCTCGCCTCATGTTGCGCGTCTCTATCTTTGTATAATTCATTCGCCGTGTCCCATAATACTGACCGAGATTCCACTTCAATTATTACGCGCTCCGTTCATCTTTGTGCGTAGTTGTACCTTCCGACGCATGTGACCCGCGGCACGTAGCGGCACTCAACTGATTTGGAGAAAGAAGTCCGGGTGCCAGCTCGCGCCCCCGCGTGTGCGTAAACCCGTCGCACGCGTCCGCGCCAATTAGCACTGCTATACTGATACTATTTTTTTCAATAATGAAACGCGACCGTGCACCCGCGCGAGTTATGCGTTAGGCGTTAGGCCTCGCCGGGTCTAGCTAGAAGCATGAAAATTTGCACAAGAGTGAAATAAAGTGAAGTGCTCACTTTCCTAATGAAAGTGAGCACTAAAGGAACGATTTTCTTAAATTCATCCTCTGATATAGTTAAATGGGGGATGAAAGTTTCTATAGAAGTTCGTCATTTTTGAAGTAAGAACCGTGGAAGTTGTTAGATATCTGGTTATTAGTAAAAGTTAGTTGTATCATCGTTTTTTTGAAAGCTCGTCCCGTAAGGCACCTGAGAAATTGTCAATGGGAAACCCATTAGTTACACGACTTGTTCTCATATAAATGTTGATGTTTCAGAACGAGAACGGAGGACGATCTCCTTTAAAAGTGATGGTCGAGCACGACGCGGCCGCGGCCGTGCGGCTACTGGAGCAGAGCACTCGCGACCCACCCTTCGTGGGCCCTCTCGGCAAACAAAACAGGCTCAGGGTCGCCCGGGCATTGCTTACCTTTGCACGAGAGTTACCCGTAAGTGTTCTTATTCTCATAACGTAGCATTGGTAGAAATGTTTACATAAAAAGAAAGAAAGAACAAAGAAAAATTGTTTATTCTGCACAAACAAACCGCACATTACAAATAAAAAAATTAAAAAGACAAAATATACACCCAACACAACCTACATACAACGTATTCAAAACCCTCGTACTCAAGCTTAAAAAATGTTGACAATTTTGTCTATTGCTTGATGTCAGGGCTAGGGACCAAAGACAAAACATTAATTGACTGGCAATTTGAGATTGAAAAAGACAATACAAATACAAATCAATCCGTGACGTGTTGCGCCCGCGACACTGGCAAAATAATATTATAACAACAAAACAACGTGAAAACAACAATCAAAACAAAAACAAAATGCCAATAGCAGAGTGGAAAAAAATAAAAGCCTGTAAATAACTACTTTTGTAACAAACAACCAACAATAATAAGGACAATATTAAGCCGTGCGTCGCATCTGTGCGAGAACAGAGGGGCAATTCTCGTAATCCTAAGAACATTAACATTTTGATCTCTCAATCTGTCAAAAATACTTTTTTTTTTTCGGTTTTGGCTACTGAGCCCATGTCGACTATTCTGCCAGCGTCATGTAGTGACAGCAAGATGAGCCATCGAACTTTGCACTTTGTGGTAGTTGTTAATTTTTAATGTTAGTAGCTGAAAAGACAATACAGGTTTTGTTAGTTAACATAATTTTTTTAATACATAAAATATTCTACTATAAAACGGCACAGATATTTACAATTAAAATTATTATTACACACCAAATTACATTTTTATGTCATTGTCATTTAAAAATTTTGATAGAACTTGGATTAGTTTAGGAGAAAAGTTAATTAAAAGGGAATGGAAGTTAGTAGGAAGTGTGATTTTAATTTTGGGAAGCTTAAGGTACAAATCAAAAGATTGGGAATTTAAAGGACACGAAAAAAAAATATGATCCAGAGTACCATCATCAAGACCGCATTCGCACAGGGAACTGTCACGTACACGAATCTTATTTAGGAATACTGGACTGCAGCAGTGGCCGAGTCTCGGTCTACACAAGGATGAAACAGTTCTTTTGGACAATTTAGTACATTTAAAAAACCAAGGTTTTCGTTGGATGTCGGGTTGGATACTGGCGTAGTACGCCCCCTTGAGCTTTGAGCTTACCTGCCACACTCTTGACCACGCTTTATGCATTTTATGTTTGGTGTCAGCCCGTACGTCGTAGCTATGGACGACATAGTGTTTTTGGTCAACAGGGTTGGATGAAGCAAATTTGGCTAAAGAATCTGCGCACTCGTTGCCACCTATACCCGAGTGACTGGGAACCCAAGCTGTTTCAATGTTTAAACCGTTGTTATAGCAAGTGAAGAGTAAATTTTGAATATCTAAAATGATTTTACTGTGAATTTTTGATTTTAATTGATTTTGACATAAAGACTGAATGCTACTGCGAGAATCTGAAAAAATTACCGAATTTTGAATATTATGAGTTTTTATAAAATTTATTGCTTCTAAAATGCCAATACATTCGCCTGTAAAAACCGAAGCCTCTGGAGGGCACTGAAAGAGGAGGGCAATTCTGCAATTCTGGAAGTATGTTGCAATTCCTGTGCATCCTGTTGGAGTTAGTTTAGACGCATCTGTGTAGAATAGATTCCAACCCCTCCAGTACCTCTCAATGGCCCTATCAAAGTCACCTTTAACGTCCTCGGAACTCTTTAAAATACCAAGCTCCAAAACGACTTTTGGCCTAAAGTGGACCACCTCGTATGCGGAAGAGAATACTGGTAAGGTGGGATACTGACAAACAGGTGAGGAGATGTTTTTAAGTTCTCTGTACCTATTCATCAACGGGGGAAATGATTTATGTTTCCAATAAGTGGATACATCTAAGGAGATGTAGATTTGTTCTAAGATAGGAAGTAAGGAATGGGACGAAAGGGCGAAAACTTTTGACAGGAAACGATCTGCTAAGTATTGTCTTGATCTGCACATTCTACCTGGAGGGCATTTATAGGGGACGATTTCATTGCTCCTACGACAATTCTAAGGCATTTGGCTTGAATGGCGTCCAGTTTGCGAAGCGCCTCTTTATTACAGGGCTCAAGTAAGAAGCAGCAATAGTCCATCACACTTCTGACCAGAACATTGTACACCAATTTCAGACTGTATGGGTGGGCTCCCCACCAGACTCCAGATAAAGCCTTTAGGACTGATTCTGAGCGTTCACATTTTTAACTATATTATTGATGTGATCCACACCCGACATTTTAGAGTCCAGGATAACTCCCAGAAACCTGGCCTTCTCCTTGATAGGGATAGCTTGACCATCTATATTAATGTCAACCTGGGGGATATGACGTCTGCGAGTAAAAATAACTGCTGTACTCTTAGGAGCGCTCAAAGACATTCCGTGATTGAGTAGCCATTGGTTTAATGAAGATAAAGAGACATTCAAAGATAGACCGGCATCCTCTATGGAACTGCCTGAGACCAATAATGCAATATCGTCAGCATACTGGAGAATTTTACAGTTATAATTTAAGCATGAAGGGAGATTTGCAGTGTAAATATTATAGAGAATGGGGCTAATTACGGATCCTTGAGGTAAACCCCGCCAGGTCACCCTTTGCTCAGAGTTTTCCCCAGGAATTCTCAGTTGAAGAGTGCGATTTGAAAGGATAGTGCAGATGATCTGAATAATCCTAGCCGGTATTCTCAGCTCGTACAGCTTTTGCCTGAGAACTGGGAGGAGGACAGAATCGTACGCAGCTGATATGTCTAGAAAAACGGCTACCACAGACTCATTTCTACTAAGGGCCAGCCGGATCTCTGATGTGAGAATACTCACACTATCAGTAGTACCCAGACCTTTCCTAAAGCCGAATTGAGTCGTTGGAAGCAGTTTTCTATTTTCAACTAACCATTCTAGACGGTTTTTAATTAGGTGTTCAAGAAGTTTAATGAGAATAGACGATAAAGCAATTGGTCGATTGGAGCAATGATCACTAGGATCTTTGCCAGGTTTTAACAGAGGAATAACCACTTGAACCTTCCAAGCTGGAGGAATATATCCAGATATGAAACAAAAATTGACCAAGTCTAGGTAATATTGGTGGCATTTTACACCCGCTTTTGCAATGAAAGAGTAGGGGAATTCATCCACACCAGGAGCGGTATCCTTAACATAAGTGAGAACCGTTTAAAGTTCGTCAAAGGAAAATGGCTTATCAAGAGGATCATTTGAATTTACAGAACCTGCAAACTTTATTTCGTCTACACCAGAAACATAGACTGGGGCAACTTTAGTGAAAAACTGGTACCCCAAATCTTCAGATATGATGTTCGTGGGAGATGGTTTCAGACTGTTTCTAAAACTTTTCACTCTTTGCCAGACCACAGACGCCGGGGTAGATGGACTCAGAGAACTACAAAAAGATACCAAGCCTGCTCTTTTCTTTTTTCTATTTAATTTCCTAGACTTAGCCAATATCTTTTTGAAGGCGAGAAGGTTATCCAGGTTCATTTCAAGGTTAAAAGTCTCTTCCGCCTCATTCCTGGCCCCGATCATGGTAGTGCATTCACTATCCCACTAAGCTGGAGAAGGGATTTTGCCTGCAGGTGATTTTTTAGAAGGGAAGCAATCATCAGCTGTAGCTGATAAGGTATTGGAAAAGGACGCAAAACATTCTTGAGCATTCTCAGCATTGATTGATGGGAGGGAGGAGATACGTAGGTCTAAAATTTTGGAATAAAGATCCCAATCTACCGAGTTTAGCTGGTACTTAAGTAAGGGAGGGGAGGTTTTATCAGGAAGAGATTTAGAAGGAATTTCAACTGTGATGGGATAGTGATCACTACCATAGGTCATGCTTAAACGACTCCAAACAAAAAGGCTGGCTATGCTGGACGAACAAAATGTCAGATCGACACAGCTATTGCTCTGTCCTAATCCGGACCTACGTGTGGCACTGCCATTATTAATAATACTTAGGTCGAGATCGTCCAACATATCAACCAGGCCAACACCAGTACTATCCCCACCGGTAGTGATGGCAATTAAAATCTCCCATGACAAGCAATGGACCGTTTACAGTACTTAGTAGATTTTTTATTAAGACAAGATCCTCAAAACGTGGGTGTGCAATGTAAAAAGAAAAAAGGTTTATACCCTCCACCTTAACAGCAACAACATTTATGTTGTCACCAACGAAGGGAAGAGGGATCTGAGAGAATGATAGTTTGTTATTGATGAACAAAGCACATCCTCCATATCCCTCTGATCTGTCATGACGAACACCACCGAAACATGGAATCCTGAAATTGCTTTCAGAACGAAGCCACGTCTCAGCGATGCTGCAGACCGATGGTTTAAATTTATTACCTAATCAAAAAGAGTAGGTCAGGTTTCCTTGGAGAAACACTCCTCACGTTCCATTGCAGGAATGTCAGGGGATGGAACATTATTAATATAATGGACAATTGAAGACAATTTTTTGGCAACGTGGTCAGGTAAGGATTGTGCAGGGTTAGCTAATACAGTTATTAGCATATTAGCTATAATATTTAGTATGCTTTCGGGCTTATCAGGACTACTAGCACCTTCCCTAGGGAGGGCACAACCGTTTTGGGAAGGGGAAAAGGAGTAATCCTGAGTAAGGGCTTGATGAGCCAGCCTATCGTAACTAGGTGAAAGTGGAGCGTGAGATTTAGGTTTGAGAAAGACCGTTTTACGGTATGATTTTGGTGTTTGGGGAGTTGGACTGGGGTAATGGGGCGAATGGGTTGTTGGTACGGATTTTTGGGAAACTTTTGACACTTCAGCATAGGAAGACCTGACATGCTTCCGCATATGTAACAGATTTCTGGGCCATGAGAGCTTTTATGCCCTTCTGCCGACCCAATTCGGGACAAGCCTTATCATTGGCATAATGATTGCCGGAACAAGATATACAAAAGGCACATTCAGTGGAGACTTGGCATCCATCACCTGGGTGGTCCTGACCACATTTGAAGCAGCGAGGTTGAGAGCGACATACTGTACGTGTGTGACCGAAACAACAACAGTTAAAACATTGAATAGTCGGGTACAAATATGTCTCGACCGAAAGAGCAGAATAAAAACAATAAACCCTAAGCGGGTTTATTGTTTTTAGGTAGGACTTGTCCGTCGAAAGTTAGAACTACAGTTTGAGTGGATTTCCACTCTGTAACACCCAGAGAAGTCACCTTTCGGCTCATTCTCCTTGCCTTTATAACGGGGCCGCATCCATCAGGAACCTTAATATTCTCAATGACCTCATCTTCTGTCTATTCACTTGGTACGTCTCTAACGAGACCCAAACGTGTAATATTGAATTGAGGTATATTTTTTTAATAGAGTTTGACTAATCAAGAAGCTATTCGCATCCTGGTGAGACTTAAACTCAACTGACACCCGGTTCCTTCCTAAACGTTTAACACTACCTAGGAGAATGTTGCTGTAGTTGTTCTGCGTTAAAAACATTCCAAATTAAACCGGGTGCAGAACAGTACCTGGGGTTTGACCATCCTTCAAAGAAACGTGTACAATATAGGGTGGGTTGTCCCTTAGCGTGTACGATTGTCTTCCGTATTCTTTTTTTAATAATTTTGGAGGGTTTGTTATAGTAGTCGGAGAAGTAGCTACCCTTTTTTACTAGTCGATTCGGAGTCCATTGAATTTTCTAGCACATTGTCGTCGGGAAGGGAGACCGTTAACACCGGAGTGTATTCAAAGGGATCAGGAGGGTCAGGGGTTTTTTGGTATCCATTATGGATACTGGATAAAATCTTAAAAAAAAAAATAGAAATAGTTAAAACAAACAGGTTAAAACACAAATACAAAGAACAATCTCGATTGAAGTTCACACTTGTAAAATTCACTAAAATCGAAAAAATTCCTAACACAAACAAAAGCACGTATTATGTCTTCACCACTACCCACGAAAGTCAGTCAAAAATACTTATATTTTCCCTACATTTTGACATTTGTTTGTCACTGAGATGAGACTGTGACTAGGGCTGCGCTCCGAGTTGGGAAATAATCGATTATAGCGTGCTTAAACCCGTACCGAATTAGCGTGAGCGCGATAACGATGTCCCGTGAATCGTCATAGATGACGTCATGACATGCGCCATGTTGCGGTAACACCGACCATGCCTTATAATAATATCACCGTGAGCGCTGTCAAAAATGACAGTGTGTGTGTGAGAATATGTCAGTGTGTGTTTTGTTTTGAGTTGCATCATATCTTTAAATTAAACTAACATACTGGCATTTTCGAAATTGTGCTTCTGGCTGACAGTCGCCACCTAAGCAAAGAAAAATAAATGTGGTTTTTATACAAAGAAATACTGTAATAATATCGTTTTGACGCTCGTGAACGCGCTCACAGTGCTTACCCAAGTAAGCACTGTGAGCGCGTTCACGAGCGTTCCGAATTGTTGACAGCTCTCAGCTGTCATAATCATAATATCTAAATCGAAACGCATATGAGATGTGAGTGCTGTGAGCGATTACAGCTAATTCGGAATGCGGCCTAGGTTTTGAACGTTTTAAATTACGAGAATTGGCCTTCAGGTCGTTGCCTATCAAAATGCTGTGACTTCGGACGAAACTATCGTCAACAGCGCTAATCTTCAGCAACTACCAATACTACACAATATATAATAATAATTATAGCTATATCTACTTACGAGAGATATTTTAAGTAAATCAAGTGTTTGGTACGATATCATGCGCAAATATTGTGCTCTTACGGAAATATTAAAATTTTGTAGTTGGAGTTCTGCTAAGTAAAAACAATCTGAACAAGGAGGGTATCGCGTTACCAAGTACTGACTGGTTAACACGTTAACCCTGTGGTCAGACCGATTTTTACACAACCCTATGGTTGTGGAGGTCAAATTGGCAGTCGCTCCATGTAGGTAATAGGTAATATGGGTTGGTGTCCGCAACTCCACGTCAATGCGCGTATTTTGCGTACGGAGTCGCTCCATGTATCAATACTGGTATATCCAGCTGGAAACGGTTAGACTGGAAGCCGACCCCAACATAGCAGGGTAAAGGCTAGGTAGATGCTAAGTACATAATTACAAAAAAAAGATCAACACATTTATTAGGTACTTAATTTTTATGCTAACCGTATCCGGTGCCGTTGTCACATACACGTGTAGGTTTACCATTTAACGTAATTTCTTTCACCACTACCAAAGGCCACGCACGTTCTTGAATTGCAAGATCGATTAGGTACGTGTTTGCTTTTCATGTCTTCAAATTGTTTTATTTCAAATAAGAATATTTTCAGGAAGCCGACGATCGCGTTGAGATTCTGGAGTTTTTGACAGGGCAACTGAATTCAGGTGCCCTGCCAACCGACCAAGAAGTCATATACAGCCTTCGAGAACTGGCTGCAATCACAAATTGCGAGCGAGCCGATCGTGCGTGGCTTGCGCTTCTTACCAGAGGACGTATGCAGAGTGAACTTCTAGAAGAGCAGTACAGCGCCGCCGACCAACGCCCGCGCGTGTTATGGCGCATCGATGCGACATTAGGTCGACATGAACGCGCAATTGCAGAGTTTTTCAATATAGTGACACCGTCCAATGCCGACATAGACGAGCTCTTTGAGTACCTTCGTCCTCTGGTGGAAGCAAACGACGACGTGAGGAAGTTACTCGAATCTTACCTTCCGGCGCTCATCAAGCTAAGACCGCGGGCGACGGCCTGCCTCGCGGGCGATCACCTCTCCGACGCCGGCGCGTACATCCTGCAGTCGATATCTAACGAGCAAGTCATCGAGTTCGGCCAGTGTCTCCTCGAGGCCGGTCACCTGCGAGGTGACTCAGCCGCCGCGCACTTGCGAAACCTCTGTCGCCACCGTCCCAACGACGTGCAATCCTTTCTGGGCGATAACGTCGGTCTCGTACGGCCGGAAGAGGCGCTGGCTATAGTCCGTACGGAGGGCCCGCCCGAAGCCGAACCGTTTTGTCTCGAAGCGGTAGGCGACCCGAGCGCCGCTCTCGATGCGATCCTACGATTTGCCGCCGCAAACAAGGACGAGCGGCTCTCTGCGCACTGGGTGGGCGAGGGCGGGGCGCTGTGCGCGCGCACCGCGCCCGGCCTGCCGCCCGCGGCCGCGGCCGAGCTGTGGGCGCGCCTGCTGCGCCAGGCGCGCGCGCCGCCGCCCGCGCTGCTGCTGGAGGCGGCGGCCTACCTGCCCGCGCACGAGGCGCTGCGCGGCGCGTCCGTGCGCGCGGCGCTGGCGCTGCTGGGCGTGGCGGCGGCGCGGCGCGCGGCCTGGCAGTGCGCGGCGCGCGCGGCGGCGCGCGAAGCGCACGCGGGGCTGGCGCGCGCGCTGGCGGCGGCGCGGCGCGGGCTGGCGGTGCGCGGGCGCTGCGTGCGCTGCGCGCGGCGCCTGGCGGAGCGCGCGGCGCGCACGGGCCACTGCGCGCGCGCCGTGCACGCGGACTGCGCGGCGGAGACGTGCTGCGGCCAGTGCGGGCGGCGCGTGTCTGCGACGGAGCTGACGCTAGCGCCGCGCGTGCCGAGGCGCCGCTCGCCGCCGCCGCACGACTTTGAGCTATACCTCGTAGCTCCGCCGAGACCCGACCTCGAGGGAGCGTAGTGGTAACAGCAAAACGTACCTACTATGGGTACGATCAGTGTAAGAATATGAATGGCCAAACTACATTCGCAAGTTGCATCGAGAAGATATGTTATATAAAATGTATTTACGCAACCGAGTAAATGTGTAACGGACCGGTTATACGCCTAGTTCTATTCTTAATTTGATCACAATGAACGGATAAAGCAAGAGTAGTATGTTCTTGGGGAAACATTGTCAATCTTCGGAAATACAGCACGTAATATTGAATTAGAAACACGAAGATTACCAAAGCGCGTACATTTAGTTAATTTAATTGTTGTCTTAGAACATACATGTCACTATTTATGCAAATAAATTATATACCGAAAAATATATACTTACTTCAATGTTATGAGTTGTTGACTTATATTAAGTATAGTAATATTTTGTTTTTATTTTTGATTATAAACGGCCTGTCTAAAAAAACCTAAATACGTAAGACAAACTGAAAATACCTCATCTTTTTGAAGTCGGTTAAAAAGCACAAGTATTTCAGCACGGGTTTTCCGTGTCACATTAGTTCATTCACACTGGTATAGATCAACTGACATTGTCTAGGTGCTGAACCAGGATCCAACCAACTTGCTGAGCGCTTGCGGTTATCAAACAGAATCCATTTTTCATCGCAGGTAACAATGCGGTTCAAAATTCCTTTATTTGTGTGTCTGTTGACCAGTGCAAGGCACGTCTCGACGCGTACTTCGCGCTGGCGATCATTGAGTTCGTGGGGCACCCATTTTGTCAAGCTTTTTTACCTTGCCAATTTGACGCAAATGGACCAATATTGTTTTGACGCTAACGTCGAAAGCTGCTGCTAATTCAGCCGTAGATTGTGTATCATCAGCTTCCACAATCGCCTTTAATTCGTCACTGTCGACCAAAGTCTTCGGACGACCGCGAGGTTCATTTTTCTGGTCGAAATTTCCAGAACGGAAGCGAGCAAACCAATAACAGGTGGTGCGTTGGTTTGTAGTGTTAGCTCCGTAAACGTCGTTGATGTTGCGTGCCGCTTGTGCCGCGTTGCTGCCACGACGGTACTCATATTCCATAATTACTCGAATTTTTAACGTATCCATGATGACGAAAAAGATTGAAATGCGATTAAAATGTAACACTAATCAATAAACAAATGACTACTTTTGGAAAAAAAATTCCATGTTTTTAAAATAAAATTAATTTGAAATTAGAATTCTTAGCCAAACAAAAATTATTTTGATTTGAAATGGCCAGTACTACAGAACGGCAATTTCATAGGTAAAGACCTATTATTTTCCTTCGATACCTATGTGAATTAGTCAAAAAGATATTTCGTTTTCACTAATTCACATAGGTTTCTTTATGACACAAAAGTTAATTGTTAAGAAGTAAATGAAAGTCGAATTTGACTAAAACGTCTGAACTGAGAGCCCAATATTTTCGGCTTTATTGACTACGCTCAACTACGATAAATGATTTATTTTCTGTAAGTAGGTTTGTACAAACACTTTTACACGTCAATCATATTTTTTTTAACTAGATGAAGTCGGCGTTTCCTATCTGACTATTCTGAGAAGAAAGGCCGAAACAAACTCAGAGGTCACAGTCTCTTTTAAAGTTCAGACAAAATCTTGGTCAGATCGTGTGAAGACCATGTAGATTGGCGTCTGAAATGGTCTTTTGAGGAAAGAACCACACAGATTGAGTGGACCTGTCCAATCAGTGCACGCATTTGTCAAAAATCGTGCAGCTCAACTCAGAACTTGAGGAGCTCAACGATTCGACGAACAATACCAAAGAAAGGACATTTGGGTAGGCCGCGTAAATTACTCAAACTGCCAGATCATATCAAAAATCCGGACATAATCTTTGAGGACCATGTAGATTAGTGTCTGGAATGGTCTTTTGAGGAAAGAACCACACAGATTGAGTGGACCTGTCCATAGTCAGTGCACGCATTTGTCAGTAACCGTGCAGCTCAACTCAGAACTTAAGGAGCTCAACGATTCGACGAACAATACCAAAGACATGACATTTGGGTAGACCGCATAGACTACTACTACCAGACCATGATTAAAACGGAAACAATGACCCACATAGCCCCCTCACATTCACAATAATTAAAATAATATAATACCTTTACAGTAAATGTACAAGTACATGTCATTGTTTAAGTAAATAGATACTTAAAAAACAAAATATAATATTAAAGTGTAAAATAGCAAAATAAAAACGACATTCACTGTTTAAACCTGTTGGAGCAGCTCAATCCCAAGTAAGCCTTTTTGTCCTCAATATAGTCTTTTACAGTATAATAGGCTTTCTGGCATAGTTTTCACTTTATAAAAGATTTGAATTTATTAAGGCTTAGTTCTTGAATGTGGCTAGGAAATTTATTATAAAAACGTATACATTGGCATCTAAACGAGCCACCTATTTTCTTGAGCCTTGTTGGAGGAACAACGTGTTTGTTCCTAGTATTTATGTTATGGATATCACTGTGTTTTTTAAACAGATTAATATTTTTATGTGCATACTAAAGATTATTATAAATGTACTGAAAGGCAGAGTCATTATATTCATCATCGTCATTTCAGCCGAAACACGTCCACTGCTGGACATAGGCCTCCTCCAAGCACCTCCACTTCGACTGGTTCTGTGCTTCTCGCATCCAACGGGTTCCTGCGGCCTTCACAAGGTCGTCGATCCACCTTGTGGTAGGCCTTCCAGCGCTACGTCTTCCGGTACGCGGTCGCCACTCCAGAACCTTTCGACCCCATCGGCCATCTGTTCTGCGAGCAATGTGCCCTGCCCACTGCCACTTAAGTTTGGCAATTCTTCGGACTATGTCGGTTACCTTGGTTCTCCTGCGGATCTCCTCATTCCTGATTCGATCACGCAGGGAAACTCCAAGCATAGCCCTCTCCATTGCCCTTTGGGTGACTTTTAGCCTTCTTATAAGGCCCATTGTGAGCGACCACGTTTCAGTGCCATAAGTCATCACTGGCAACACGCACAAGTCAAAGACTTTCGTCTTTAGACACTGCGGTATATGGGACGAGAAGATATTGCGTAGCTTCCCGAACGCTGCCCAGCCGAGTCGGATTCGTCGATTGACCTCTTTCTCGAAGTTAGACCTACCTAACTGGACAGTTTCTCCTAGGTAAACATACTCGTCCACGACTTCGAGTGTAGCGTCTCCGATCTTTATGAGAGTGGGTGTTACATGGGCATTTGATATGACCTTCGTTTTGTCCATGTTCATTTTAAGACCTACTCTTTCGGAGGTTCTACTGAGGTCATCGAGCATTGTACTGAGGTCCTCCATAGTCTCAGCCTTGACTACGATATTGTCGGCAAACCGAAGGTGAGTTATGTACTCGCCATTGATGTTGATGCCAGCCCCTTTCGAGTCCAGAACCTTGAAGAATCCTCCAGTGCAGCGGTGAACAGTTTCGGAGAGATAACGTCTCCCTGTCTCACACCTCGCTGCAGAAGGATAGGTTTCGAGGTCTGATCCTGGAGTCGGATTGACATAGTGGCGTTTTCGTACAGATACTTCAGCACCTCGATGTACCGATAGTCGATCTGGCACCGTCGAAGAGACTGCAGCACAGCCCATGTCTCGATCGAATCAAAGGCTTTCTCGTAGTCCACAAACGCTAAGCAGAGAGGCAGGTTATATTCTTCGGTCTTCTGTATAACCTGTCGCAGCGTATGTATGTGGTCTACGGTGCTAAAGCCTTTACGGAATCCGGCTTGTTCGGGATGTCCGTTTCAACCGCGTGGCCACCTCATAATATTTGATGAAACTTTGCCAGGAATTAGTGCTAATTTGTTACTTTACACACCTCTTTTCGTGTATTTGTAACAAAAAAAAAACTAAAAAAAAAAAATTGACTTCCAAAAATAATACTAGAAATTGAAAAATAACTTTAATTCCGAAAGTCGGTGTCTTTGGTTCCGCATTTTCGTTTATTGACACCGACTTCCGAAATTAAAGTTATTTTTCAATTTTTAGTAAGTACTTACTTATTATTTTTGGAAGTCGGTTATTTTTTATTTTTTTAAGTTTTTATTTTTCGCGTTTTAGTGAGTCCGTTTGTAATTTATGTAAGTTACAATAGCCTAATGTCAACTGCTCATCACTTGTTACAAAATATTGCTTTTCCCGATGTTGGGACGTTAATTGTTGAGGAGTTCTCCTGGTAAGGACCAGGAGAACTCCTCAACAACCACTCGCCATACGCATTGTGACGAGCATAAATTGCTTAGCAACCATATTAAAGTAATCGAATCGCAACCCGTGAAATATTTGTCATTGAGTAGTTCCAATGGCCATCTGTGGTCTTCTTCATCAGCTCCACTTTACCAAATGATGATTTCTGAGAGCAAATGCTCAAGTCATTTAAAAAAATACCCAAATCGTTATTGCATTGCCCATAAAATGTGAGGGTTTCCCTCGATTTCCATGGGATCCTCTCATCAGATTCCAACTTGATGATAATGGGACCACCTCGAGAGTATACCCTTTCAAACAAAAAAAGAATTTTGAAAATCGGTCCACAATTTGCGGAGTAATCGCGTAACAAACACACAAAAAAAAAAAACATAACGTCGAATTGAGAACCTCCTCCTTTTTTGAAGTCGGTTAAAAACTAAGACGCTATGACAAAGAATAGTTGGCCGCTAGAACCGCCACTTGCCGTAGTCATCGCTCGTGATTACACAGAAACTATATAATGCAGATCGACGAATGATGCATCAAAAGAAAGGTCTTAATTTGTTCAATTTGTTACAAAAATAAAAAACGGCAAAACGTAAATAAACAAAAAGTTATACAATATTTAGTTTTCAGGTTACGAGTAGGTAGGTATATCACCATAAATATCAAATTAATAGAGGCTAATGTGTATGGACAATTAGTTACTAATTTGTTACAACGAATAAACAGAAAAAAAAAAGTTATTTAAAAAAATAAAAAACCCCACTGCGGTAAAAAACTGAAAAGCTAAAAACAAGCCCATTTTAAATTAAATAAAAGTTGGAAGCAGGCGGGACCCATTTGTATTTGAAAATATAATAAAAATGATATGGGTACCGCCTGCTTCCAACTTTTATTTAATTTAAAATGGGCTTGTTTTTAGCTTTTCAGTTTTTTACCGCAGTGGGGTTTTTTATTTTTTTAAATAACTTTTTTTATTTCCAGCTTTTTAGTTACAAAATAAATGTGAAACATTTCGCAGACGATTTAGTTCTTGGTACGTGTTTTTTACGATTTGTCACTTCAAATTCCTTTTAACCGTATAAGTTGTATATATTTTTGTAATCACCTTTTAAAACCCTTTATTTTGATACCCCACTCGATAGGGTTTGAGAAAAAAAAATTTTTTTGAAGACAATATTGTGCCAAAAATCGCCCATTTTAATTTTTTTTCAATTTTGATATACCCAGTGTCACTCTCACAATTAAGATGAATCTAACGGCACCTCTCAAGCTGAAATCGATCAAGCCGTTTAGGCTACAGAGCGTGCCAAAGAAATATACATACATACATACATACATACACTCGAAGAACATAACCCTCCTTCTGACGCAGTCGGGTAAAAAATACTAGAAAGTAGGTTCAATAATTTGTTAGAGTTGATTTTAGTTGGCCGCTCGGACGGCAATATGCCTAAAATACAATGGCGTTTATCTCGTTATTAAAAGTAGGTTTAAGCTTAGTTAGAGTACTAATCGACGGGTAACGTAACCTCGTTTGGATAAATATGGCGAATATAACTGCAGCATTCATATTTTAGAAGATATTTACAAAAAACAGTAGTATGAAACCGTATGAGAGCAGGGTAACCATGAACTTTTACAATGAAGTGTGACTGAATAGTGATTATTGGAATGTTCGATATTCATATCTTATTTTTTTAGGGTGAGTGCTTATACAGGGCTAGTTTTCAAAGTCCAGCCAAATTTAAAGGAGTGCTTACAGACCATCAAACTGAACAACTTTCTCCATGGGACCCATATCTTAATCGCGAAAAATGTATCTACTGACCCATAGAAAACTTCAATACCTACTCGACCTAAACTTACGGGACGGCTGAATATTTATTCGCGATTACGATGTTGGTCCCATGGAGAAAATTGTTCAGTATGATGGTCTGTACCACACTCTTAAATTTGGCTGGTCTTTGAAAAGTAACCCTGTATAAATACATTTTAAGTTAAAGCATCCTGTGGCATACTTTATAAAAGTCACAAATGGATTAAAATTTCTTAATTCAAAATCAACACAAAGGCAAAAAAATCAAGTAAGTACCTAATAAAAGTCAACAAGATAAATATAAAATCTTTATAAACTATCATAATACCTATTTATAAATTAACTGACACGATATATTTTATGACACAGAATGTAGACATATTTTCTTAGAGGTAGTTATTTCAATTTTAAAGTCATTGTTTTTTTTTTAACAAAAATAAGTATTGTTACTTTAAAAAATTGTGAAAAAATCAATGTGACACACAGTTGAAAGGTGAACTTAAATTAGGCGAGATCATAAGCTGCAGACTTAATTTTACTCACTGAACTGCCGATTACTATTAACATTAAGGATAATTATTATTTCTTAGTTGGTACTATAGAATTTATACCAGGCACAAAAATAGGCCACTATAAATGTCATTTTTTAAATAACAATACATATTTTTGTTACGACGACAATTCTTTTAAAATTGAAATAATAAGTACCTCTAAGAAAATATATCTACATTCTGTGTCATATATTCGTGTCAGTTAATTTATAAATATTATGTTAGTTCATAAAGATTTTATATTTATCTTGTTGACTTTTATTACTTGAGTTTTTGCCTTTGTGTTGATTTTGAATAAAGAAATTTTAATCGATTTGTGACTTTTACTTTTATAAAGTATGCCACAGGATGCCTTAACTTAAAAGTATTTATATAAGCACTCGCCCTAAAAAAAATAAGATATGAATATCGAACATTCAAATTATCACTATTCAGTCTCACTTCATTGTGAAAATTCATACGGGTTCATACTACTGTTTTTTTGTAAATATCTTCTAAAATATGAATGATGCAGTTATATTCGCCATATTTATCCAACTAGGTCACGTTACTCGTTGATTAGTCCTTTAACTAAGCTTAAATCTACTTTTAATAACGAGATAAACGCCATTGTATTTTAGGCATATTGCCGTCCGAGCGGCCAACTAAAATCGACTCTAACAAATTATTGAACCTACTTTCTAGTATTTTTTTCTGTTTATTCGCTGTAACAAATTAGTAACTAATTGTCCATACACATTAGCCTCTATTAATTTGATATTTATGGTGATATACCTACCTACTCGTAACCTGAAAACTAATTATTGCATAACTTGTTGTTTATTTACGTTTTGACGTTTTTTATTTTTGTAACGAATTGAACAAATTAAGACCTTTCTTTTGATGCATCATTCGTCTATCTGCATTAGGTATATAGTTTATGTGTAATCACGAGCGATGACTACGGCAAGTGGCGGTTTTAGCGGCCAACTATTCTTTGTCATAGTGACTTATTTTTTTTTTAACAAATTCACGAAAAGAGGTGTTTAAAGTAACAAATTAGCACTAATTCCTGGCAAAGTTTCATCAAATATTATGAGGTGGCCGCGCGGTTGAAACGGACATTGTTCGGGAGACATTTTCACTGCTTTTCATAAACGTTGAGTAAATGATAATTCATTTTCTAATCAATATTTGTTTTATTTATCAAATCACATGTAAAAAAATGTAAATAATCCTCTCATAATCACGTTCAATTCTCAATACGAGCAAATAACACTATACTCACATTGCTATTAAAAATTGGTAGGCGTCAAAATTTATTTTCTTAATTTTCTCGTTAATTACTCGTCGCATTATATTTTCAGATTATATTTTTATGAGGTACATTGAAGGTACATTCCTCTGGTAAATATTAGGTAACCATAAGATATCTATTACATTAATTATTGTATTCACCCGTCATTCTGACTGTCAGGACTGCGGCTCACTTTATTATTACAATTGTTCTTGTTTCTTGGAGGTACATTGAATTTCATTAAAGGTACATTCAGGTACATTGCTGGTACATTCCTTTCATATATAACATATTCAGTTCTGTAACAGTACACCCGTCATTCTGACCTAGACCTCGATCTCTCTCAACAGCTCAGGTTTGGCGGATACGATCCTGCCATCATCGGTCTTCAGTTTCATAAGCTGGCTCTGCCCAATCGACAAATCTCTAGCAAAGACCTTGGAGCCTTTATTTGGCTCTATCGCGTCCTAAATACGATCTGTATTAAAGCGGCGACTTAGAGATCCGTCTATTGAGTTGCCGGTAATTTACCGCATCATCCGAAGACTGCAGGATCATCTCGTGCCTCTCCTTCATGAGCCGCAAAGTAGGATCAGAGAGCTTCTTTTTTGAATTCGTACGGCGGGTCTTGAAGATTTTAGACCCGACAGTATGGACCACGAACCCATCGTTATAATCGTCCACGCGGAGCTCCCTAGGCATTCGAAACGATTCTGGAGTTCGAGCTGAAAGCTCTCGGGGTTTTGGACCTGGATCGGTGCTGGACGGAGCGTAGACTTCATCAGTCGAGATCTTTCCAGCTTGTTTTTAAGTTCAATGTGCCTCTTACCGTGCGATGATCACTTCCGGTTTTCACCGCGTTGATCACAGAGACATCAATGAATACTTGCTTCTTCATCGACATAATGAAGTCAATCTCATTTTTAGTTGCACCATCCGGACTCTGCCAGGTCCACTTTCTATGCTCACGTTTTCTGAAGAAGGAATTCATCATAAAGACGCCTTCCTTCTCCATAAAACTGGCCAGTAGGTGGCCCCGGTGGTTCCGGCGTACAACTCCAAAGTGCCCCACTTGCAGCTCATCATCGCTTCGTTTACCCAGTTTCGCGTTAAAGGCCTCATGACAACGGTAAAGTGAGTTTTAGGGCCATGCATGGCTCTGGAAATATCTTCATACACGGTCTCTACCTCATCGTCGGGGTGTGACGAGGTCGGGGCGTAGACCTGTACGACCTTCAGCATACCTTTCGGATATTCTAAGTATGAGGGACGCTACCCTGGTCGACACACTCTCGATCTTCACCACGTTGCTCACAAGGGACTTATGGACGATAAACCCGACACCACCTTGGGACTGCTGGTTGCCCTCCCGGATATAGAGTAAGTTTCCGGATTTGAGGATTATCGAGTCCTCACCCTCTCTTCGGACTTCAGATAACCCCACTATACTCCATCGCACCTTGCTCAATTCTTCCTCGAGTTCGGTGATCTTCTCGTCGGTCCGGAGTGTACGCGTGTTGTTTGTTGCCAGGTCCAGTTTTCGGTGGTTGTGGTAGCCGGATCTCTTCCGGGGATTCTTAGCACCCCTTGCCTCACCGTGGCCTTGGCCGCTACCGTAACCAAGGGTAGGCGGGCCGCCGGGTACTAGGGGCGACCCACGGGAAGTATGGGTTGGTGCTATTCTTTAAGTCCAGCACCACACAAGTCATTATATTAATGGTTTAACAGTAAAAATGGGTGTTCCACAAGGCTCGATATTGGGTCCTTTCCTCTTTTTAGTGTATGTTAATGATCTACTCCATTTATTAAAAAATCAACCACAAATAGTGTTATTTGCTGATGACACTTCCTTAATTTTTAAGGTAAATAGACGTGCTACAAATTTTGACGACGTAAATAACGTCCTACTGCAGGTCCAAAGTTGGTTCACTGCTAATAATTTGTATTAAATGGAAAAAAAACTAAGTGCATAGGATTTTCTTTACCAAATGTAACGAGTAGTGATTGTGAGATAGTATTGAATCAAGAGAAACTAGAATTCGTCGATAAAACGGTTGTCCTGGGGATCACGCTCGACTCAAGGCTACAATGGGGTCCTCTTTTAACATCTCTTGCAGGACGGCTAAGTTCAGCAGCTTATGCTATCAGAAAAATCCGTCAATTTACTGATGTAGATACCGCGAGACTAGTCTATTTTAGTTACTTTCATAGTATCATGTCTTACTGTATTTTACTTTGGGGACGGGCTGCAGACATCGATTCTATTTTTATTCTGCAGAACCATTTATAACCATCAGAGCCATCAGAGCCATTTATAACCTCCGCAGGCGTGATTCTCTACTGTTGAAGGAAATTAACATCATGACGGTGCCTTGTCACAATATATCTACGAAAACATCATGGATGTAAGAAAAAACTTACATGTTTTTAGTAAAAGAGGTGAAAGACATAATTATAGTACTAGAAATAGGGCTGGACCTATTAGTTCAACCAGGTTTCAGACTGGCTAAAGTAGACTCATCTTTTATGCGGTACTGTTTAAAATGTTATAATAAAATAAGTACCTCCCCACATTCTTCAACTGAATGAGACAAAATTCAAGTCTTGTATAAAACGCACACTATGCAGTCAGGCATATTATAAGTTAGGGGATTACATCGCTGATAAAAATGCCTGGCTCAATGCTGGTCCTGCTCCACATCCATAACTAATTGATTAACACTTGAAAATACTGTTGGAGCTGCTGAAGATTGTAATTGTAAGACTATCTTTGCATTGTATAAACTCAATTTCCTTTGCATTGTATAGCACAGATGTGAGTTCTATGTAAGCATGTACTATACCTTATTTACCATTTACCGGGTAATGTCTTTCATTGACTTGAATGTGCCATGGCGGCTGATAGTATGTCATGCTCACACAAATGTCTCGCTGACGGTGGCGTGTGTATTGGATCCACTGACCTCTATAATACAAGTACGCTGGACTAACGATACTCTACGAAATGACAGTTGTTTTTTGTGCCGATTCAAAGCGCCCCGCTCGAAGCCCTCAGGAACTAAAATTGACACGTTCTGTCAAATGGACGTTGAGTTGTTTACTTCGTTTGTGATAATTTTGGTTTAAATCATGAAAAACTACTTTATTTGTGTATTTGTGTTTACTGCGTGATATTTGGAACATTTTTATTATGAAACCATGCGCATTTTGTAAAACTCGCTGTCAAAAAGGCAGCGGATTAACCTTTCACAAGTAAGTGAATTTCATGACTATAAATGTTTCGATTGCTCGTGTGACCATTTTTATTACTATCTTATATTTAGAATAAATGTTTTCATTAATATCCCATCATATTTAAGTGTAATTAGGGCTCAGTTTTCACATTATATTGAATACAATAATTTGAATAGGGTTGTAAAATATGTTCCATGTCGATAATATGTCGATAATTTTCTTCAGACAATTAATAATTTGAAATTTACGTCTTTCAAATAGAAGTTTACTGTCGCCAGAGATTTCTGCAATTTGATTAGACCTAAAACAAATTAGCAAATACTAGTTTCTAATTTCAACAGATAAATCCATACTAATATTATAGGTAAATTCGAAAGTAACTCTGTCTGTCTGTCTGTCTGTATGTTACCTTTTCACGCCTAAACCACTGAAAGGATTTCAATATTTGGCAGAGTATAGTTTTTATCGAAAAATCTCGCGGGCGATGCCGCGAGCGGAAGTTAGTATTATAATATGTAATGTGTACTTGTTTCCGAAGGAAAGTCCCAACATCAAAATAATACTTGCCATCTACAATGTACTGTATACTTTAATCAGTTTTACTTTAATTAAATACTTAATTTCAGATTTCCCACCAACTCAACTAAGCAGGGCTCAAAAACATGAAAATGGAAAATTGGAGTCCTAAATCTAATTATCATCTTTGTAGCAAAAATTTCACTGCGGACTGTTTCGTAAAACACTACACGTACCTACGCTCTTCTCCATACGAACACTAACCATTTGGAAGACGAATCAATTCTATTTTATTGTATTTGTGACGTTCAAAAGTGCCTATGTACCTATTTAAAATAAATAATTTGACTTAGACTTTGTTATTTCTTGTGTTTTTTGCCATAAGTCTGCACGCAATAATGAAAATGGAATCCCTCTCCTTTTCGCTAGTAATGAGTACATGGTAAGGTTATGTTACAAGGTTCACTTTTGGCATTCAATTTGAGTGAATTTGATTGAATTTGTATGGACGCTGTTTGTTGCTTTTTTGTTTCCTACATGTTTTAATTCTTCCAAATTGAACACCAAAAGTGACTGTCACGAAGAATACAGCTGCCATTTGATTTACTAGGTTAGAGCGAAATGGCAACTTAATAGCTCAATAGTTTTTAGTTCACATTACGAACTAATGTGATCCCAGCTCAGATTGTAAAAATAGTGTAGTTGAGCCAGGCCCACTTTTAAAATTATGGTTAAAAAGCACTTCCTATCTCCTTAAACATCATCATTATATTTTCTTTGCTCATGTTTCATGCTTATTATTATATGTATATATTTATATATATTAGTATAATATACTTTATGTATGTAAATGGTACACCACAGACTACCTACAGAATTTGTCTGTCCTTTCCCTTTTTAATCCATCCAAAGGTTGTCTTTAAAAGATCGCTTTTAGCGATAAGACCGCCCATTGTGTCACCCTTTGTACAGTTTCTAGATTTATATGTCTGTAATTTATATGGTGTACATAATAAAGAGTATTCTATTCTATTCTATTAGCTCAACCGTAGTAGTTTTTAGGCTAAGTTCTAAGCCTATCCTCATATTTAAAGCTCACTGATCTGACCGTCATGCGCTATAATTTTACTAGGACACTACCCACTAGTTTATAGCGTGCGATCTGACCGCGCCCTAATGAAATTTCAGATAGGGGGCCGGCGAACTACGCATGCTAATGCGTAGTTCATACAAACGTAATACCAAAATAATTTGTAATTCAAACATATTTTTAAGGTAGTGTGTATTTATTCCGATTAGATTACAGAATATCTAGGTTCCCAAATATATATTTTGAAAGGACTCTGATATAAAGACGAGATATGAGGAATTTCAAACTAAGTATAGAAAAGTCTCAAAAATCTCATAACTCGTCTTTAAATCAGTGCCCATTCAAAATATAGGTATATTTGGGAACCTAGATATTCTGTAATCGTATCAGAATAAATACACACTACATTAAGAATATGTTTGATTTACAAATTATTTTGGTAAGTATTATGTTTGTACGAACTACACATGCTTCACCGGCCCCTTAACCTTTGCAGAGCAATTATTCTATTACTTAAAATGAAGCATAAGCTGTTAGGCTATGGTGGCCCAAAGAAGCCAATATTCGTATCCGAGCACCTCTCTCCTCCTAACAAAGAAATTCACGCAGCTACCAGAAAAGCAGCACGAGACAAAGGCTACAAGTATGTATGGGTGCGCGATGGACGTATCCTAATTCGGAAAGCAGATGGGATACCAGCTAAGCAAATACGCAGCCTAGAAGCAGTTGCACTGCTATAATCGGAACGACAGAATTACTGACACAAAACCCTGTACTAAACACTCGCATTCAACATTTACTATCAAAATTTTAGAGGAATGAAATCCAAATTAAACAACATTATGCTGAACGCGCAAAACAACACCTACGACATTATTATAGGGACTGAAACATGGTTAGATGACAGCGTTAACGACGGGGAAATATTCGACTGCAGGTACAATATCTATCGCCGAGACAGAGCCTCGACAAACGCAAGGAAGAAAAAGGGTGGAGGTGTACTTATAGCTGTCCTGAAGTCTATCGAGTCCGTTCGCATGTCACAATTTGAGACCGACTCTGAAAACTTATGGGTAAGTTTAAAAATCACAAATGGGAAAAAGATCCAACGCCTGAACATCTGTGCTGCTTACCTACCACCACCTGTACAGCAATCAACACTTGACTCGTTTCTAGACAAAGTTACGTCAGTCATTGACACAACTGGAGACCAAACTTTAATAGCTGGCGACTTCAATCTTGGGTCCATTAAATGGTATCTGGACGAAAGCGGAAATGAATGCACATCAATGTCACCAAGTAATTACAATACCCCACTGGGTTACTCATTAATAGACTGTTTGTCCCTAAATAATATTGAGCAACTAAACCCTGTAAAAAATCAACTAGGCAAATCCCTAGATCTAATTTTGTCCAACTTTCCTGGCGGATTTGTTCATGAATGTAAAACCCCCTTGTCAGTTGTAGACTCTCACCATCCACCATTAGAAGTTGTTATAAAAAATATGTCATTTACTACCCTTAAATGTAAACGTTCCGTAAAATACAATTACCGTAATGCGAACTATAGTTTGTTGAATGGGCGAATAAAACAGGTCAATTGGTCTGCATGCTTGTCCGAGTGTGCAGATGTCGATGCAATGGTGGAAGTATTATATAAACATCTCCATAATATAACTGACGAGATCGTGCCAAAAACGAAAGTGTCACAAAATAAGTACCCTCCTTGGTTTCAAAAGGCCCTCATAAAACTTTTAAACGAAAAGGAAAAGCTTAGGATACGGTTTAAAAAATATAATAATCCCCGCGACAACTATGAATACCGATTGTTAGGCGAAAGGGCTAATACTATGATCAAAAGAAATTACAAAGACTACGTGACGAGAATCGAGAAGGGCATATCACAAAACCCTAAAGTCTTTTGGTCGTTTGTAAAAGCAAAAAAATCGAAGTCCAATGACATACCTAGGGATTGCAATCCAGCGGCGTTTTCAATCCAGCGGAATTTTTGCTGGATTGACCTGAATCCAGCTGGATCCAGCGCGGATCCAGCAAAACGTGGAACGAAAATAAAAAGATGACATTTTTAAGACTTTTTTTATTAATTTGTACTTCTTATGATAATCTTTGAAATCTACCACTCATTTGGTGATATCTTATATTAATTTGCATTGGTTTTTTAAGAATTTGAGATCAAAATAATCAACATAAAATTAAATAACAAACATATAACCTTATATTCATATAACATTTAAAAGATATTTTTAAGTAAGCACTATCTTATTAATTACGCTTATGTTTAATGATAGGACGGCTAATCAGTAGCAATCAGTCTCACAAATTCTTTTAAAATTAACTTAATTAACATTCTTTTAAAAAAGGACCGTAACAATAACACTATTTTAATTTTCAATAGTATTTTTGTATCAAACAAAAAAAGCTTTGAAATAATCTTCTCTCCGCTCGTTAATCCTTAATAATTAAGCAGTTTAAAGTCTGACGATAAGAGACTACTTCTTTTTTTGAATTCTCTGAAAGTAAGACCTTAGAAAACAAATTTTATCTATAGTCTTATCTCCCAACCTGCTTCGCACAAAACTGCATATGTAGCCGGCTGCTGAGAATGCCCTTTCGGCCTCTACACTGGTCGGTTTTAAGGTCATTAAATACTCATAAACCATTAATAAATGTTCACCTCGCACTCCTTCGCTCTCATAAACGCTCATTTCTTTTTTCAGGATCTTTTCGTAATCTAATTGACCACTTGGCTTTTGTTTATTAAAGTTCTCCTTCTCTCTTTTAAGTTCTATCTCAAGCTCTAGCTCTAAAGTCATTTTAACGGGTTCTGCGTCATCATCTACACGATCTTCTTCTATCTCATAACTCATCAACTGTCTTTGATTTATAAAATAAACAAACATAAGCGGTACAGTTGGTAAGGGGGAAAGGGGGCGGGCGGCGTTGCCTTTCATGCGGCACGTGCTATGGTGACAGAACGGCAACGTTGCCGCGCCGATTCGAAAATGGCGGCAACTCAAAACTAAACAATAGAAATTGATACGTTTGCGGATCCGCATCGCTGGATCAAGATGTATGCTGGATCCAGCATGTTTAAAAAGGCGCTGGATCCAGCTGGATTGCTGTATGCTGGATCCAGCAATTGCAATCCCTAGACATACCGTCCGAGATGAAATTAAATAATCAGCTAGCCACCTCCGGAGACGACGTCTGCAAGCTCTTTGCTGCTCATTTCGCTTCAACCTTCACCCCATCAGAAGAAACAATACATGCTTCATTACAGACAGATCACAAGTATCCCCAAAACAGCTTGAGTCGGGTCACATTCTCCGAAAGAGACGTGATTAAAGTCCTTAAAAAACTTAATGTATGCAAGGGTCCGGGACCGGATGGTTTTCCACCATTGTTTGTTAAAAACTGTGCGAGTAGCTTGGCCCTACCGCTAAAAATAATTTTGAACCACTCAATCGAAACAGCACAATTCCCTTCTGAATGGAAAAATGCCAATGTAGTGCCCATCTTTAAAAAAGGTGAAGCAACTAACATTCAAAACTATCGGCCAATATCAATTTTATCGGTGTTTTCGAAGGTCTTTGAATCCCTCATGTGTCCTATTCTAACATCTTATTTCAAAATAGAGCTAGCTTCCCAACAGCATGGATTCTGTATGCAAAGATCCGCCACGACGAACCTGACTCTTTATGTCAATGACCTAAGCAAATTTATCGACTCTCGCTCACAAGTTGACTCCATTTATACAGACTTCAGTAGTGCCTTTGACACAGTCGACCACCAGATCCTTCTTCAGAAACTCTCAAATCTCGGCATTTTCGGACAGCTTCTCCAATGGTTCGAGTCGTATCTGACCGGTAGAAAACAAAGGGTCGTAGTAAAGGGTCATCAGTCTACCTTTTATTATTCCACCTCGGGAGTTCCACAAGGCTCCCACATGGGTCCAATATTGTTCCTTGTATTCGTCAACGATATAGTGAACTGCATTAAGCACAGTGAATGTTCACTCTTTGCAGACGATGTCAAGTTTTATAGGGAAATAAATTCAGTGAGAGATATATCCTTGCTGCAAGAGGACCTAAACTCAGTGCAAAACTGGTGTTTAGAGAACAGGATGACTCTTAACGCCGAAAAGTGTAAACAAATGACCTTCACAAAAAAACGAAATACCCTTCCATCCTCGTATTCGTTGAACGGTGAAACGTTGAATGGTGCAGAAGGTTAACTCAATTCGCGATTTGGGAGTCTACCTCGACAGTCAGCTTACTTTCGTTCCACATATAGACAATATTGTCAAAAAGGCAACTAAAATGTTAGGATTTCTGAAGCGTGTCTGCCATGACTTTACATCTATTGGCACCCTCAAACTCCTCTACTTCACCCTAGTCAGAAGTGTACTCGATTATACATCGCAGGTGTGGAACCCTACCTACCAGGTTCATATCGATCGACTCGAACGCGTCCAAAAGGGCTTCACTAGGTACCTGCGATATAAATCTATCAGCTGCCCCAACACATCTAACTACCCTGAAAGACTGACTCACTTCAACCTTACTTCACTCGAAAACCGCAGAAAACTGATGGATCAAATTATGCTCTTTAAAATTATTAATGGTCAGATACATGTTCCAAAACTTCTAGAAAACATAAATGTATCTGTTCCCCGTAGTAGTCAACCCAGGACCAACCGAAAATTAGCTGTGTTTACACCATCTACTGCTCGAACCAACCTTGGGCGATCAGCGCCAATGAACCGTTTCATGAGGACGTATAATGAAAGCCACTCTTGCATCGATACCATTGACATCTTCTCCAACACCCTGGCTCAATTTCGCAAACATCTATTACGACAACCTACAGATTGCTGACAATTGATTCTTGTTCGAACCCCGTCGCTCATGTTTTATTCTGTACTCATTTGTTAAATTTTAACTTTTTAAATTAATGTAATTATTTTATTTAACCTTATTCATTTGATTGTATTATTATTAATTTATTTGATTTTATATTTACTAATTTATTTGATTTTACTATTATTAATTTATTTGATTACACCTATTGTTATTTTTATCACTTTAATCAGGTACCTACCTAGTAAATCAATCAGGCAAATTATGTAAGTGCTGTGCACACCTTTAAGTGATAAGTTCACTGTATTACTGTATATAATAAGGCTAAGTTTCTGTTAATGTTTATGTGAACTAATCGTTGGAGTGCCATAATAAATAAATAAATAAATAAAAATAACTGGGAGTGATCCGATATTTTTCTCTTAAGTAATAAATTACTCTCAGTGGTTATAACGATCGATAAAATTCATAAAAGTATTTTTTTATCGTAGGATATATCCCATCTCTAATATTAGTTCCACGGTCCCTTCACATTGCTATCAGCGCCAAAATGGCGAAAATCAAATGGCTTCAATCTGTCATCCATAGTCTGCAGTCCAGCGTACTTGTATTATAGAGGTCAGTGATTGGATCATTTAGCTCCCTTCAAAATGGTTGAGCTGAATGGTGCTGATCTATGCGTCATGTTCGTGAACGGGCGCCGTCAGTTGGGGCTGGTCATCACTCAGCTGCCTCGGCTTATTTTTAATTATTTTATTTTTGGATTGTTGTTTTCTTACTATTTGCTGTACCTACCTACTCTGGACGCTCTTAACGCGTACGTATTTTTTACATCGTTCTCACATATAATTGTAAATTCAACATTAATGATGTAACTAATATTTTTGTAAGAATATAATTTAAAAGAGTGTCCATGGAGTTTCTTGCCCGTTCTTCTCCATAGGTACCTACGCTTTGGAATGGGCAACTAGCTTCATATTTTCTGACTGACCGACTTCTTGACAATTCAAAAGTGCTTGTAAATGGTTTAATTGAATGAGTTTGAGTTTTTGAGTTTAATCTCTTTAAATTTGTCTCTGAGGGAGTGTCTGGGATTTAATTTATAAATGGAACGAATTACCCTTTTTTGTAAAATAAAAATTGTCTGAATATCGGCGGCATTTCCACACAACAGAATACCATACGACATCACACTATGAAAATAACTAAACTAAACGGGCTGGGATCGGTAGTAGGACCGCTCCTGTGGGACATCGGTTACGACTGGGTGCTGCGGGCCGACCTCCCTGATGGCGTCAGCGTGGTTTGCTACGCTGACGACACGCTGGTCCTGGGGAGGGGGGGTCGCATCAGGCGGTGGCCGACGCGATGACACGCGGGGTTGCGAACTTGCGATAGTCGTGGAGAGGATCCGGCAATTGGGTTTCGAGGCGGCATTGCACAAGTCCGAGGCCATGTCGTTTCATGGGCCCCGGAACGCGCCGCCATCGGGATCCCAACTAACGGTAGGAGGGGTTCACATCGGCGTCGAGACAACGATGAAATACCTGGGTCTCGTCCTCGACAGCCGGTGGAACTTCGTCGAGCACTTCCGACGTTTGGCCCCTAAACTGGAACGGGCCGGCGCCGCCTTCAAGCGGCTCTTGCCCAACCTGAGGGGGCCAAACGCCTCCTGCCGGAGGCTTTACGCGGGGGTCGTGCGGTCCATGGCCCTATATGGGGCCCCGGTGTGGGCGCATTCACTGCGGCGGCGAGCCGCCCACTACCTGAACGCGCCCCAGAAGGTGGTAGCCTGTATGAGTGGCGCGCGGAGGCACTACGCCGGGGGGAAACTCCGCTTCCGCGGCAAATCGCTGCGGAGCGGACGGGTCTCCGGCGCGATCTCATGGCGGCATGGAAAGTGCGACTGTCCCAACCCAGCGCAGGGCACGCCGCGACAGCGGCGATAAGACCCCTCTTTGAGGAGTGGCTAGAGAGGCGCCACGGCGCCCTCACCTACCGCCTGACGCAGGTCCTCACCGGACACGGAAGTTTCGGGAGGTTCCTGCACATCAGGCGGGAGGAAACGCCTGGGTGTCACCTTTGCCAGGATCGCCCAGAGGACACGGTGGAGGTCTGCCTCGCTTGGGCGGAGCACCGCCGTGTCCTCGTAGAGGCGATCGGCAGCGGTGGCGACCTCTCGCGTCCGGCCCTGGTGCAAGCCATGGTCCGGGGGGAGTGGGAGGCAGTCACCTCCTGCGAAGCAGTCATGCTAGCGAAGGAGGTGGCGGGACGGTTCAGGGAGAGAGCCTCCCATCTCAGCCGCCGTGGGGGACGCCCCCGGGGCGTCAGGAGCCGCGTGACGACTCCCGGCCACCGTAGGCGCGGACCTGCGGGCGGAGAATAATGGGTAGCTCACCGTCCGATCAGGACCAGGCCCGTGCCGGACGGCGCGTACGTGTTCCACGCGCGCCTCAAAGAGATGTCAGCATCGAGGAGGGGGCCCTTAGGGCCGAAGCCTGCTGGATCAGCGGGATTGTCCGAAAGGGTTACCGCTGGCCCGGAACATAAAGGGCTAAGGAAGGAACACGGGTAGGTTTTAGTCAGTAAGAGTCTGACACTCCCTTCCGCTCCACCCACAGCGGGAGGAGTCATTTGATGATTTCTCATCCGCAAAAAAAAAAAAAAACGGGCTGTCTCTAAATCAGTTAAATCACGAATTTTCCTAACGGCGTATGCTGCAGAGCTAAGCTTTTTTGACAATTTATTTATATGGGGGCCCCATTGAAGCATTGCATCCAACGCTATGCCTAAGAATACTGTGGTATCTTCGGGTTTCAACTCTTCATCCTTAATGAGAACACTAGTTTCTACTTGTCTAACGTGGGGTATCGTAAACTTAACGTTAACGTTAAGAAGTAGGTTATTGACATTAAACCAGTTAACTACTTTTGCAAGGGCGTTATTTACATTGTCAGTAACCATCTGCTGACGTTTGATTTTAAATAAATGTAGGATGAGTGTATTTAATGTACGAGTGAATGAATTATTATGAGGAATGGAACGCAACGCATGAGAGAGAGAAGGAACGTCTGTGAGAGGGAGGGTGTAGATAGAGTAGAGCTATGGCGGAAGACAGTATGGGACGGGATCATTACGGGAGTCATACGGTGTAGAGGAAAGAAGTTTTATTAAACCACGGAAATTGTTTATTTAAGCATTTTATTTGCCCCAGAATCCCACATTCTACATAAAATTGAATCTTGTACAACTCCAGCACCCTCATAAGCCATGTATGTGGCACCGAGTCGTAGGCCTTCTTGTAATCTATCCAACATGTCTACAGATCCTTGCGAGATCGACGAACCTGTTGGATAATGGCCATGTCTATGAGGAGTAGCTCCTTCTTACCGCGGGACAGGGTCACTGACTCTGGCAGGGCCACCATCAGGGATTTTAATTTTGATAACAAAAAATTTGTCGCTAATTAATCGAAAGGACATGTTAGGTTTTTGTATGGAGGCTGGACTTTTATTCGAAGCTGCTGTGGAACAGGGAAGAGATTATATATTTTTATGAAAGTATATTCATTAAGGAGACTGTACATTCTTTTTTAAATGCCTTTCCTAATTTCCCTAATTATTATATTTTTTTATAATTATTATTTAAAAAATAAAGTGCAACCCACAGTAATTGTTGATTTTGGCAACACCTTTCGGTTGGATGTCATTGTGAAATGAGAACGTCAATCAAGTGTCAAATTCAATTCAATTTTCAACTGAGTACTGACAAGTGTGACAACCTTACCCTGCGTTCAGAGTTGGGAAATAATCGATTTGAGCATGCTTACGGGTGCCGAATTAGCGTGAGCGCGATAACGATGTCCCGTGAATCGACATAAATGACGTCATGACATGCGCCATCTTGCGATAACGCCGATCATACTGTGGCCTTAGTGTGAGCTTTTTCACTCACGTTCAATTGCGAGAAGAAGTTATATCGCCACCTGGTGTTCACTAGGAGAAACCTAATTTCCCATACAAAATTCTAACGCGCTCGGGCAAATGCCCAGAGCGGCAGAATTGCACCATGCTTATCAAACCGACAAAAAAGTATTTTAATGGTTTTTCTTTAATAAAAGTTCTAGTTGCTATTGCGGCTGTTAATTTTTAGACGGGCCAACATATTAGTGCTATCCATAAGTGCTAATATTATAGATTCGAAAGTAGGTAACTCTGTCTGTCTGTATTTTACCTTTTCCCGCCTCAACCACTGAACGGATTTCGATAAAATTTGGCAGATAGATAGATTGCATCCCGGGGAAGGACATAGGATAGTTTTTATCCCGATATTCCCACGGGATCGACATTTATGCGGGTGAAACCTCGGGGCGCAGCTAGTCTTCTATATACGGGTGGTCCAACAAATAGTGACGTCAATAAATAAAATTTTGGTGCCTCATGCCTAGGGATATCCGAAAATACCCCATGTGTGTTTCGCGTTTTTTGATAGTTTAAGACATATGAATATGTTTTTAATTTTTGGGGAAATTCCTCGGGGACATCTTTAAAAATTTATCGTTTTTATTTCGAAAAGTTCTTTTGATGATTTTTTTTTGCAACGGGACTATCAAGAAATACCCTTTCATGCTTGATAACTAGGGAGTTATTCTGTGTCATGCTCTGCAGCAGAGCCACCATCCTAGAAACCGATCAATTATATCTTAAAATTATGTACGTCAAACGTACCTACATAATTTACGTATTACCGTTATCGCTGTACGTGCATTAGATAATGATAAAATAGACATTGATTGTGGTGTGGCTCTGCTGCAGAGTATACTCCCTAACAGAGCCACAAAGTACATGTACTCAGGAAAGATAAACGCCACTGTTTTTTAAAAAACTGTTGAACGAATAGTGTTTATTGCGTACGTGTTGAAAAATATCATTATTAGACAGTGGTTTTATTTATTTTAAGCTTACTAAAATTTTCATAGTAAGCGCATGATTATTTTGTGTCAGCAAAAGTTTTTGTAGACAATCTGTTACCGTCAGGATGGCTGGACCAAACTAGATAAGTACACGAGACTATGTGCACTATTTAATACGTGTCATACTTTCTAGCGGTGAAATGACTTTGTACGAACTTCAGTCTAATTTCTAAAATATGTACGAAAAATGGACGAAATTGTACGCTAAATTAAAAAAAAAAGTACTATTAAGACTTCGCAGAAAACAATAACCAACGTGTCACCGCCAGGAAGTATTCTTTCTAGCGGCGCTATATATATCACTAAGTAGTATTCCATTTTAGACTTTGTTATGGGCCAAGAAAAATGTACGGAAAATATACGAAATTGTACGCTAATTTAAAAAAAAGGTACTATAAAGACTTCGCAGAAAACAATAATCAACGTGTCACCGCCAGGAAGTATTCTTTCTAGCGGGCGCTATATATTTCACTAAGTAGTATTCCACTTTTAGACTTTGTTATGGGCCAAGAAAAATGTACGAAAAATGTACAAAATTGTACGCTAATTTAAAAAAAAAGTACTATAAAGACATAAGTTATATTAATTAGTTAATAAAACATTCGATTATAAATATGTACTTTTGAATCATCTTCCTATGTACAGACAGCACAACAAGCTACCCGAAACTGTCAAATTTTCCCAATCGACTTTGAACCTGGGTTAGGGTTCGTTCGGCCCACTATGGAACTGGAACCGCGGACCAGTTACCCCTTTTAAAAATTGATAATGGTTTTCTGGGCCCACATCTGTTTTGCTTTCAATCAAGCGAAGGGTGCGAATCGTAGATATCTCGGTTCATAGGAAGCATTGTTGACAAAGATCTCTGTTCATAGATAGCACTTCTTGCCGGAAACTTGTTCATAGAAACCACTGTTTCACCTTGGTTCACAGAAAGCGCCTTTGATTCACGAAAACAAATTAGATCATTATTTTTAAGTAAGCTGTATGCCCAATGGCTCACTCTTGCATCCTATGTCGACGGAGCCCCGCAAGGGTTTAAAGTAACCTAACCATTTTTTTTTTGTTCCGGGGTGGAAAATCTTCATGGATGTCCGCCGCCCTGGGGCGGGCGACGAGGTCTGTCAGGCTCTTACTGACTAAAAACCACCCCGGTGTTCCATCTCACACCTACGCCAAGGGTCGCGGGAACGTACGATCCTTCCGCAACCCGCCACTGCGGGCCTCGTCGGGTCAGGGGGGGGAGTGAGGTGTTTGACTCCCCGCGCGACGTCTAAGAGGGGCGCGCGTGGAAGACTACGCGCGGCCACCTCGGGTCCTGGTGTGTGGGCGGCGGACGTCCCCGAGTCCGTCGCCCCTGGACCCATTTAGAGGGTCTGGAAGAGGGCGTTGTCCGCCCTCCGCCGACGCCCGGTGCGCCTGCTGCGGGCTGGGTGAGTGGACGAGATCTCCCTCTCCCTTACCGCAGCCTCCTTCTGCGAGATGACTGTTTCGCAAAAGGAAACCACCGCGTCCCAGGACTCTTCGCTGCCGACCATCGACTCAACCACGGCCTACTTCTGAGATAAGGGCACGGCGCGGCTCCTCCCATGCGGCACACTCTGCCAGCGTATGCCACGCCGTGTCCTCCCGGCAGTCGACGCAGTGGTGACACCAGGCGTCCGGCTCCCTGTTTAGGCGACACAGGTACTTCCCGAAGCAACCATGCCCCGAGAGCACCTGCGTCACCCGAAATGAAAGAAAGAAAGAAAATACGTTTATTTGCGGTAAACATGACGCAATAAAGAACATAAACTACAAAAAATAAAATAAGAAAGGGTTAAGGGAAACATGCGTCACATCCACAAATGACAGGGAGCCGTGCCTCCTCCCGAGCCAGGGCTCGAGAACTGGCCGGACCGCCTCGATGGTGCCGAGGACGGGCGGTTGGGCGTAAGAGCCTGGCCCGCCATTCCGCCACCAGGACCTCGCGAAGCTGAGACCGACGCAGCTCCATATGGCGCTGCATCAGCCTTTCGCCTCGCGCCACCGGTTCAGCGACGCGAGTAAAAGTAACCTAACCAAACCTAACCTCGGGATGTCCTTCGCTCGCTCTGGCATCCTAAGTTGCGCTTTTTTAACTAAGGTATCTGGAAACAGTGGTTTCTATGAACAACTTTACGGCAGGAAATGCTATCTATGAACAGAGATCTCTGTCAACAGTGCTTCCTATGAACCGAGATATCTACAAACAACGTTTTCTATCAACAAAGTTTTCGGCGAAACGTCCTGTCTAGGAATAGAGATTTCTATTAGCTGTGCTTTCTGTATGCTTTCACCTATGTGCTATAATTTACTACCTATAATGAAAAATTTGCTATCTTTGCGTTAAGAAACATCAAAGAAATAATGTGAGCCATTCTAACGTCAGGTTGGCTGATCAGTTTCAAGTTCTAATAGTTTTAGCGTTGTATTAACTGCGTTGTTAATGTATTTACTACCTATTTGCCATAAAAGTGATCAGCACGCGTAGCATGAGCACCGGTTTGTCGACAGAAGAGTAGACAAAGATGACGTTCCGTGTAGACAGTACGACGGCAGCAAAGTAGAAAGAGTCAACTGCACTTTTTACGAAATTCACTGTTTTACTTAATTTGACTCAGAATTCTTTGTCTTGTCATACAATTTTTTTTGTTTTTGATTCTTAATTTTTACTGATATTAAGTCACATTATAAGGAGGGGTCCGTGGCCAAATAATAACCAGCCGCACAAGTTGATTGATCGGGTTAAGCTACGCTTGCCGCGGTTGGTCCGTGGATGGGTGACCATCTTTACATACCGAGACCCCTCCGTGCCTCGGAAAGCACGTTAAGCCATTGGTCCCGGCTGTCATTCGTGGATCTTTGACAGTGGAATTTTGGGAGTTTTGTTTTTTTTGTGGGATTTTGTAGATAACCGTATATACTTTGTTGCCGTCGAGTAGAAAGTTTTCTACTGTCTTTAGCGATTACAAAATCCCTTAGACAACTGACAGTTGTCAGTGTGATTTTGACATTTGGGATAGAAAACTTTCTTCTGAAATAGTCTACATAAAAAAGGACCTAGACAAAGATCGTTAGAAACTAAAGACAAAATGACAGATAGTAGTAAGATTTCTAGGCGGTATGTCAAAAATGAAGAAAAGAAATGTCACTTTGTATAGAAAGCAATGTGTCTTCTCTTCGTAGAGATAGAAGTGTTCATGCTACGCGTGCAGCCAACCTGACGACAGAATGGCTGACCATTTTATTTCTTTGATATGTTTCTCAACGTAAAGGTAGAAAATTTTTCATTATAGGTAGTAAATAGTAGCACATAGGTTTTAAATAGTGCACATAGTCTCGTATACATATCTAGTTTGGTCCAGCCATCCTGACGGTAACAGATTGTCTACAAAAACTTTTGCTGAGACAAAATAATCAGGCGCTTACTATGAAAATGTTAGTAAGCTAAAATAAATAAAACCACTGTCTAATAATGATGATAATGATTTTTCAACACGTACGCAATAAACACTATTCGTACAACAGCTTTTATTCAAAAACAGTGGCGTTTATCTTTCCTGAGTACATGTACTTTGTGGCTCTGCTAGGGAGTATACTCTGCAGCAGAGCCACAATCAATGTCTATTTTATCATTATATAATGCACGTACAGCGATAACGGTAATACGTACATTATGTACGTTTGACGTACATCATTTTAAGATATAATTGATCGGTTTCTAGGATGGTGGCTCTGCTGCAGAGCATGACACGTTATTCTGTGGCTATGTAATGATTTTTGAATTTAAATAAGGAGTTAGTGTAAAGGGCGGCAAATACATTTTTTGCCCGGAGCGGCTAAATAGCTAGATCGGGCCCCGGTGGTATGGTGCTGGTTTAAAGCGTTCGAATAGTCTAATTTGTAATCACATCTAGCCAATGACTCCTCGAGATATCCGAAATACCCTTACAGACAAGGTAAAATGTTCAGATGCATATAACAGCTGATAAATAAAAAAAAGATTATTTTTGCATATTTTTTTAATTTTCATTAATCTACCTTACTTCCGACGCCGCCCTCAGGTTCGTTACTTAAAATTAACCAATTAATCAACTTTAATTGATCAACATTCAGCACATGACATGACATTACAAAACGATTGAAATGTTCATATAAGCACATTTTTGGCTGACAGTGTTCCAAGAAATACTAGCCAAGTTAATTATTGATTATTTTGTAGTGACGTCCCTGAGTACGTTATTTTAGTTAGAACTACTTAGTATACCTAATAGTTTAAAAATAAATGCACACATTAAACCACTTCAAAAATTTTAACATATAGACATACAGTGTTAGAACAAAAATGTTGACCATATTATTTCCACCAACTAACAAGAAAGCTAGGTATATGCCATCAGTTAGTTAATACATGCTACTACAATGATTTGCACATAAACGATAAGTACAGAAAAAAATAAAACTGGCACTCAGGAGTGCCGACAGAAGTGAAAACAAAACAACAGAATACTTTGCCATCACTCACTGACATATCGGATATACATTAAAACCGAGTACATCTTGAACACATCCGAAGCGGGTATTTTTTGAATCGTCGTATAAACAAAACGCGCGCGGTGTGGCTTACGGTAACAGTGGCGCGAGTTCAATGGTTTTTTCCCCATCACAATAAATGCCCAACGCGCCTAAAGAAGTTTTCACTTTAAAAAAGAAATAATATCGATGTCCTTGTTTTCAAGAGTGAAATCACGCAAGACTAATCAGCGCCGAATCAGCATTTTTTTGTTTCTATCTTTTTCTGTCACTATGAGACATCATTCGCCAGCGTAATCATCATAATCAGCCTATAATTTTCCCAATGCTGGGATATAGGCCTCCTCTTTGTGAGAGGGAGTGGGCTATAATCTACCACACGGGCCCAGTGCGGGTTGGTGGATGTCATATGTCTTCAAATTGTTGGTTCTAGGACATGCCGTTTTCCTCACGATGTTTTCCTTCACCGTTTTGAGAACAGTGGTGATGAAATAATTTACACTAATAAAATTGCCTATTTGTGTTCGAACCCACGACCTACAACTCGTAAGTCGCGACCGTTACCACTGGCCAACCACTGCTCATTCGCCAGCAACTCTGCAATAATCCATGTTGCCCGCAAGAAACTCAAAAATGCTAAAATTACACTTACACGCGCGGAATATTTGAGTGGCTAATAGAAGGATCTTTTCTTCATTTTTTTTGTCTTGGTTCAAAGGCCACCATGGATAAATACATTTACTTACTACGAAATATTAGAAATACTTTAATAAAAAAACTGAGAATTTTCGTCTCGAATTATGAAGTTAGTTTACATTAAACGCTGGAAAATTCCTCACTAACTACATAAACAGTACTTGCTATACTATTTTTCTTTTTAATGTCTGATAGGCTAATGAAAGCCGTAATTACTACTTTGTTTTGAATTTGCAGAAGCCAGCACATCAAGTTACCCGAAACTGTCAAATTTCCCCAATCAACTTTGAACCTAATGTTTCAGCGATAAAGTTCAAAATCTATTAAAGAAATTTAACAGATTGTAGCAGCTTGATGTGCTGGCATCTGAACCGAATCCGGCGCAGGGTGCGGAACAAAATTCGCTTGTGCCAATTATCAAACTGGTATGTCCCACATCCCGCGCGAAATTCACTGTGTGGCCAAAACTTAAAGGTAGACAAATGACTTCAATTTTAATCGAGAGCTCTTATCGGATTTACTAGAAACCTATTAATTTTATAGACAAAACATTAAAAAAATCACAATCTCTCAATCTCACAATCTGTTTAATTATGGCCAACATTTTTATACTGAGACCGTACTGAAGACTTCGAGACCTCGATAAATTCTTGTACATTAGTGTATACTATTTACATTATTCAAAACAAATAATATTTATCAATACCGACATGCAAGTCCATCCTGGAATACACATGCTATATAGTATAGCACAAAATAAAAAATGCAGCAGATGCTACTACTTAGTAGCATATTATTAGCACCTATACTTGTAAGTGAGCATAAGTAAATTAGAAGCAAAGAAGTAAGCCTTTTATTATAGCATGTGCATTTCCAGCCTTATTACTGTAATACAAAAATAAATAAATGTAGTTTAATTGTAACAAAAAAATAGTTTGTACCTACATAAACTAGCATTATTTATTTTTATACAAGGTTTGGTTGTTTAAAAATACCTTAAATATATTAATATGTGTACTTATTGCAAATAAAAAATATATAATTTTGCTTGACTATAATTAATTTAAATCATTAAATTGCATACTAGTGCAGCGAGTTACCAGTTAGCGGATCACACACTGCGACGCGGCAAGCGGCGCACGGGGCGTGGAGCCGTGGTTTTTACGTCAGGAAACGCGTGTATGTGCGGCGGACGTAAAAAGGAGCACGTGACGCCTTGCGGTGTGTGATCCCGCTTACCGACATCTTGTTTCGAATCCGCCGCTAAAGGCGCTAGTGCAGAGGAAGGTCTCTATAAAGTCAAACACACATTTGACGGCTTTTTTATCGCGGATATTTACTAATTGTTGTATAGATTGTGTCATTCCCGATTAATCTTAGGCCATACTTTCACCCGGTTTCTTGAACGAACATTTTTGACATGTCACTTGGGATCCGATTGGCTGTCGATAATAGGCTAGTTGATTGTAAGAAAAATACTTCATGAATCTTGTTTTCTAAAGAATGTTTGTGAGCTTATGAGCTATAAAGCTTTTTGATTTTAGATTAATTAATGTTTGAGAAATAATTGCGTTAAAATAAAACCATTAGTCACGTGATATTGAATGTGAATTAAAGTGCGTCACGCCACTACTTGCGACTGTTTCAAATCTAACTATATAAAAAAAAAAGAAATGGTGTTCGTTGGTAAGCGCATCACTTGAGAGCGGCTAGACCGGTTTGAGAATTTTTTGTTTAAAAATGTTCGTGATAGTCCGAATTACGTTTTTATGAAAAAAAAAAACAATAAAAAGAAGGCTACCAACGAAGTGCAAGCTGCCAACAAGGTGGTGCGCTTTGCAGCTCAACATTGTTTCGTTTTTTCTTTCCCTGCCATGAAATACAAAAGCAAAAGGTGATTACAGATATTTCTGCCCGTCGACGACAGCTTATACCGCGCTGCACTCTAATTGCGTAACACACTTATCATTTCGAAAATATTCGTTACATTGTTGATGCAATCGTTATTTTTATTCAAAAGCATGCCTTTTACTACTTCAAGCGCGTATTTTATTGACTTGTACCTATTATAAATTTTACTTTTTAGGGTACGTACACACGAGCGCGAGATTTTTCGGCACTCATACTTTATACCTCTTTTCATAACGTACATATTCGGAATTATCAAATACGCCATGCACGTTTAGCACCCAAATAGCAACTGCGACGCGTGTGTTTGATCATTAAGAATAATAATGTACGTTATGACGAGGGGCATAAAGTACATATTTGCTGCGACTGCAAGACGCGTGCGTGATTCAAAGGCTCCTCGTGATCAGCGCGCGATGAAATGTATGTCAAATAAACGCGGCCTCAGTATTTACCACTGGCTACGTCAAAGTAAAATTATGAAATATTATGTCTGTCTATACATACATAAAGACCATAACTAAAAAAATGATGTCCAAATTGAGCCTCGTTTTAATAATATATATCGTAATAATAACTTTAATGAAGCCTGGGACAGTCATTTGTCTACAGATACGAACATGGATTCTAATCCCTTCACCACCGTACACAGTTACACACATACATACATAAATGCTATATCAATGTGGAAAAAACAATACATTTTTTTTTTTAATTTCTGCTATTATAATGAAATTTAACACTGCAAAAACCTTACATAAATGATTAATTTGGTACGTAAACATACCATTTCGGAAAATAGAAGTTTAAAACTTCATTATTCAGCATTGTCGTAACGTACTCTGTAAAGAATAAAAAAATAATATTATTTAGCAAGTTTTAAATTCAAATTGATAAATTCGTAAAAGTAAGATTGCAATGAGCATAATATTGAAAAGTAGCGTGGAAAATATATTATGGCAGGAAGATGCTTATCTACAGGGCGAGCCATGAATTTGTTAACTTTTGCAAATGTATCGAATGTGACGGCAACGCGAGACTAACGCCGCGATTCTCTCGCCCGTCGAGATGGCGCCTAAGATTTGGCTTTTATTACCAACTAAGCCCAACGAAAAATATAGATGGTATGTTTTTGTGTTATACAAGTAGCAATTTCTGCAAGTGAGATCCGCCAAGGAAATCCGCGAAATTCTAAATTTGTTATGGTTTTTTTTTTTTTAATTAAACCGCTGTTTTACTTTGAATGTTGAGCAAAATTTAAAATGTGACAACGTGGCCGCGGGCTACTCACCTTAGTTCAAATATTTTATTTTGCTGTATTTCTTATTTTGCCATGCAATCGGTGCTTTGCCCACTTCGAAACCACGAACTTCAGAGTAAGAAGGAACGTGAAGAATAGACGTGAAGCATCACTTCTCTTGTTTGTTCTTGTAAATAGGGTATTTAAAGCCCAAAACGAATGTATCCGTGCTCTTTGCGATGAGCCACCATTGAAATCATGTAAACCTCATTTTAAAAAAATCTAACAATATTAACTGTTGCTGGTACGTATTTAAATGCTGCATTTTTTTTTTTCAATGCATTCCGACTTATTTCAACGTCTTGGAGACACTGTTACGTTTAACACAAGATATCCTGATAGATTAATTATTCCTCCAATGAAAACCCATTTATATCACCGAAGTTGCTTTCCAATGGTTATAAGGCTATTTAATAAACTACTAAAATCGGAAAGGGACCTGTCAATCAATCGATTTAAAAAAGCGTTATTCAAATGGCTTATAGAAATATCATTCTACTCTGTGAATTATAATTAAACAATAAATTGATATTTTAAATTTAATAACTATGATTTATGTACCAAGTTTACGAGCTTCATTTATTTAATAAATGTAATCAATAATGATAATGTAGGATATCCAGATATAATGTTACGCCCATAATAATTACGTACTCGCTGCGCCGGATAATAGGACAAGAATAATAAACTTGACTTCACCTCTGACGCTGACCACGCCTTTTGCTCAAACGACGTCCAGATGAAGGGTCCTGCAATGTGAAGCGATTTGTAGTTTCTGGAGCGACTCTCAAGTTCCGAGAATCTACGGACCGAGCCTTGCTCACCTGTTTATGAAAATACTTCGTTTTTAAGATGTTTTTTTTTTTTTATCTATGGACAACATATTAGATAATTATGGACTTACCTTGTCCATAAATTTCTTTATCAACTCAGGGCAATTTAAGTTGTTTTCTGGTTCCCAAGAATCAAATTTGCTTGCCCATCCTTTCCAATGAATAAAGAACTCCCTCTTTCCATTCTTCTTGTGACGAACCTCTAATATACGATCAACCTAAAATAAGGAAAATGATTTAAGAAAATTTGCTAGTAATTTTGTTCAGAATCGTTTACTGAATCGATTTTTTTATCCCATAAATAATTATACATAGTTTCAATTATTTTTGGGATAAAAAATCGATTCAGTAAACTGTAATAATTACAGTCACACTACCCCTGTAAAGTCAAAACAAACTGAACTGGACCGTAACTCAAGGCAATAAGACTTTTAAAAGTGCAGGTTTTATTTGTATTAATACAAATTCCGTCATTCAATACAAAATAAAGAAAAATGAACCTTATTTCAAGCAAGTTAAAGTCTTTACAAATACAGTTAAATAAACTTAGCGATTTAACCGCACGCACACACTAACAGGCACTGGACAAAGGACACAATAGATAAACCAACAAAATATGTCATGCTTGTTTCCGTTCCCTTTATAGAGGTGTGAAGAACAGGGTGTAAAGTTCACTCAACCTCCATAGAAAAGGGAGGATCCTCCGACCAGACGGATGTTAGTTGCCCGCTAGACACGTCACCCGTCATCATCGGGCAGTTGAGTTGCCCGATGATTCATGTCGGGGCCGTTGTATCTATGCTAGTTGCGCGGTAAACTCTGCTTGCGAGATGCAGGATTTTGCGTGACGTCAGTATGACGCGTAGTTCGCATGTGGCGTTGTAGATACCGCTACACCTAAAACCTAAAAACCTGGGATAGAGCGAGACAGCCACCATGATACCGGTTCGGGCGCTAGCGCAGCTACGATGAAGTCTCCTAGTAAAACGGGTCTGTGACATGCAGACAGACGGACAGATGGACACACAGACATGTCGAAAATATAAGAATTCTGTTTTTGGCATTTAGCTACGGAACTTTCAATCTGTATATATTATACAATTCTATTCATGGATTGTTTCCTTACTTCATACTCGGCATTTTCATCAGCATTACTATCATCCCAGTCATGTTTGGCCCTTTTAGCTGGTACTTTGGTTTCTTTTTTTGCTTTTCTTTTATTATTCTTCTTCTCTGGTTTACCTTCTTTGTTTTTAGAATTCTCTTTCTAAAAAAAAGAAAAATAAACATATAAAACACAAAAAAGCCATCCAAAAGTAATCATACTAATATTCGTCTAAGTACACTCTTACCTCTTCATTAAACTTGTTAATTAGTTCAGGACATGATAAGGTGTTCTCAGGTTCCCAGGTATCATTATCAGCAGAATAACCCTTCCAACGTATTAAGTAATGAAGTTTTCCTTTGATCTTCTTGGAGTCAACCACTTTTTCAACCTAAAATGTTTGTGAGCTATTTAAAATTGGCGACAAATAAAGTTCACTTAATTATGTCATCTAAAATCTAAGATTATAATAGGGATAAAATGGGAACTAAAACCAGTATTTGATTTGAGGCCGTCAGCGCAAAAGTGGCCTAATCCCTAGTTTCATCCATGAAACTAGGGATAGGCCGGTTTTGCATGAAAATTTATTATATTTTAAATAAATTGCAATAGATAAGTACGAATATGAAAAATTGTGGGTTAGGCCACTTTTGCGCTGACGGCCTCATTTAATAGTTACTTTCACATTAATAATTAATTATACTACAATATTATAAATGTATATGTATGTCTTTCTGTAACCTTTTCGGGCCTAAATCACTATATACGAAATTTGAGAGATGGGACATGGAGAAGGACATACTGGCTGGCTACTTTTCAAACCTGTATTTAAAAAAAATATATAAAAACAAAATACACGCAACAGCTAGTTCATACTACATACATAACATAACACCAGTAATCCCCAAAAGGTAAGGCAGAGGGTGTACCTTTAGTACACCCACATTTCACCAGTTTGTTCAGTCCCATTTCATAGGGGGCGAACCTATTGCGATCACCCAGGCACAAATCCAGACTCCGGGCGGCTATTTAAAATTTCCAGTTGGAAATCTCACTAACACTTTGCCCGACCTTGGAATCAAAGCCAGGGCCTCATGCTCAGCAGTAGTGCATGCGACCATTAGCCACCAGTATCGGGAACAGGGTCCAAGCTACCTGTGGTCAGGGCTCCAGAGAGAAGAGTCTCTTGTTTATATTTGTTAGAGATGGCGAATAATTGTATAGGCCCGCTCCCAAGAAACTACTGAGGTGAAATTAATATAATTTACAGTCCGTGACTACAGAATCAGAAAGATTACATTTGCAGCTCTGTAGGGCAAAAATTATGACAATTTACAAAAGTTTGTTGTTAAAATTATGGTGAAATCATGACATTGGCGCCGATTCTGTTGTTCACAAACTAAACTAAATTTAAGTTCAGGCATCTTTTTCTTTCTATTTCATTAAGACAAGGACAGAAGATAAATATTAGTTTAGTCCTGTCAAATTAGTCAGCGCCCGGCGTAAATTGACGTATTTTTAGTAGCCAATTTTTTAATCTCGTCTAAAGTTGTCTATGGAGTATCTTAATTTGACAGGACTAAACTAATATTTATGTTCTGTCCTTTTCTTAATGAAATAGAAAGAAAAAGATGCATGAACTTAAATTTAGTTTAGTTTGTGAACAACAGAATCGGCGCCATTGTATAGTCATTTAAAAACCGGCCCATAACGATTGGGGCTCGCACAATTAGGGTTCCATACCAAACCAGGTACACTGATTGAGCTGTTTATATAATGGTCACTGGTATGCCTTATTTACTGTACCTCTAAACTACGGCTGCATTCCGAATTATGCCATTAACGCTCACAGCACTCACATCAATAATTTGCGTTCCGATGTTTCCGTTTAGATATCACGATTATCAAAGTTGAAGAGCTGTCGACATTTTGAAACGCTCATGAACGAGCTCGCAGTGCTCGCTCAACGTCAAAACTATATTCACTTGAATACTCATGTTAGGATTACAGTATTTCTTTGTGTATACACCCCAAATTTCTTCTTCTTCTTCAGATAGGTGGCAACTGTAGCCAGAAACACAATTCCGAAAATGCCACGTTAGTTTAAAGATTTATTTATTTACTATTAATAAAAAACTATGAATAGGTACTTATAATAATACTACTACTAGTTAATTATAAATTCTTGTTTACCTATTACTTTATTTTATGATATAATGCGATTCAAAACAAAACAGCACAACTGTCATTTTTGACAGCGCTCACGGTGATATTATTTTAGGGAATGGTCGGCGTTATCGCAAGATGGCGCATGTGATGACGTCATCTATGACGATTCACGAAATTTTGTTATCGCGCCCACGCTAATTCGGAAACTTATTTTTATTATATGATAAAGTGATTGATACTAGAATAAAGCTGTAATATCCATGTTTGTAATGCTTTTCTTCTATTTTAAATAAATATACCTCTAAAAATATTAGTTCAATCCTGTATCTGCATTGCTGATTTTCAAATTGTGTTTGTGACACAAAATTAGTGTGACATAAGTTTCAGGATACCGGCATAGTAGTTAACTAGGGAAAGAGTAAATACGTAATTTGTGTATTTCACAAAAAAAAATGTTTTGGTTGTAGTTTTAAGATCCCGGAAGAATTTTCGTACTTACGTTTGAAATACATAATTATCGAAATAGTTTGGTGAAAATTCCTAAGATTTGTTATTTGCAAGTTTAGTTAAAAATAGCCTTTACACAACTTAATTAAATAAAGCTTATTTTCAACTTATTTATGATTTACTCGAATTCCAAAAAAAAAAATGTATTCGTAAGGAAGTCTCCACTTTCTGTCTCTGTTCTCCGAAGTTTAGATAAGTAAATATAGTCTGCCTATTCCGATCACTGATAATTATACATCTAAAATGCAATAGTGTGAAGGAAAAAAATTTCTGCACAATATTTTAATTCAGATAACATTTTTTTTTTGTAAACTCACACAACTTTGTAAGAAAATATGGCATATTTTTATGGTGGCTGAAATCATAATATTTACAGTCCATAGACTTGTTTAGCCTAAAATATTTGAAAACAAAACATCAATATCTAGCTATAACTTTTCACTAACAGATTTAATTTTATGGTTGTCTTAGTACAAGTTACTCCACATTAGAATTTAATTGACTTTTCAATTGCATCGGTCTTGTTAGTGGTGGACATTTGGATAAACCCCATACATTTTTGGTCAAAGTCCTTTGTTCAACAGAATGACAATGATTTACTTTTAGTTTTCATTCATTGTCTTTTCCAAAATTAGCTCACTGTCAATACAACATCCCAATCAACCAAGCCAATTTTTAAGTTTATAGATCAGGGATCAGATTTTTTAAATAAACTGTATCTCCGTTTTTCACACCCATGGGCCGAAGCCTGCCGGGTCAGCGGGATTGTCCGAAAGGGTTACCGCTGGCCCGGAACATAAAGGGCTAAGGAAGGAACACGGGTGGGTTTTAGTCAGTAAGAGTCTGACACTCCCTTCCGCTCCACCCAGAGCGGGAGGAGTCATTTGATGATTTCCCATCCACAAAAAAAAAAAAAAAAAAAAGGGGGCATTTTGAAAAATGTTTGGGATGTGTTCATATCTTGACTCAAAGACCCATACCCACTTTCGAGTCAATGGAAGCAAGCAGTGAAATCCCCCCTAAAACTTTATTACCCTTTTCCACCTTGGTTGGAGTCGATTTTTGAAAAACCCTAAAACACATACTTAATTTATTTTTCGTATTAGTAATACAGAGTTTCGAGTTAATCCGACAGCAGGTTACATTTTTTTTTCTATACTATCAATTTTGTCACCCCCTAAATCCTCTAAACTAAAAGTGACAACTTTTATTATTTACTGAGCCAAATATTGCCAAGTTTCAAGTTTATTAACCAAATGAATAAGATTTTTCATATAAACTGTATCCCTGCTTTTCACCCCCACAGTTTATACCAATTTTCAAGTTAATCAAGCCACGCAGCACGCACGTCTTCCCCTGTAAAATTACCTTTTGATCCCCTTAGGGGTAGATTTTCGAAAAACCCTGATACACGTTATTCTTTATTTTTATTGGTCTTAAGTATAAATACTGAGTTTCGAGTTAATCGGACCGCGCGTTAAAATTCTTCCATACAAACTTGACACCTCCCAATCCTCCTTCAGAGGGTAGTTTTGGAAAACAAAAAATGCCAACTTCTTAATTACTTAGATAAGTACTTATTCGTGCCAAGTTTCAAGGTTATTAACTCAAGGAATAAGATTTTTCATACAAACAAAATCCCCCCTTTTCACCCGTACCGTAAAGGTTGAATTTCCAAAAACCCCTTCTTAGTGGATACCTACTCTTCACAAAGAACACACCCTCCAAAATTCATGTCTCTAGGACCAGTGGTTTAGGCTGTGCGTTGATATATCAGTCAGTCAGGACTTTGAATTTTATATACAGAAAATGAATTGTCCAAGTGGGTGTGGATGGCCAAATCCGAAACTATGAGGAATAGCGAAAAGTACTCAAAGGAGTCGCGGGCTCGATTTTGATGAAAACTAAAACTGCATCATTGGAATTATAAAAAATCAATATTTCTAGCCAGGAATCGAACCCCTTGATTTTGAAAAAAAAATACACACTACATTATTACACCACTCGATAGTGTCCCTAATAAGTGGGGTACCCCCCCGTACAGAAAAACGTTACGATGCGTTACATGGAGGGGAGGGAGGGTCTAAAATCTACAAAAAATGTGTTACATAATACTTGAACGCTCCCTGAGCGGTCACTTGAATGTTTGGGTGCGTTTGAGGAGTAAACTCCAATAAAATCTCACATCTTTAATTTTATTACATGCACTTGTCAATATTAAATCTATTAAATCGGTCTTGTTAGTGGTGGACATTTGGACACACACACTAGGTATAATATTTACTTATAGAAACAGTAAAAAAGTCTCATTAAACAAACACAAAAAACAATCATAATTTAATAATAATAAAAAAACTTAAGAAACAATAGTGTCTCCACAAATGGAACAGCAATATAACCCGAACAATTTAAGGGGGCATGCGATAATAATGATTAATATGTTTAGTAAGAGTCTTTACAATTGAGATGCTTTTTATCTCCTGCTGTTTATTAAGACTTAATTAAAAAAACGTTTTTACAATGATGTCTTGACTAAATATCAGTATTGTAAATACAGTGACAACAATTATATGTCATGTATAATGGTAATATTAATACATCCTGGATGTGTGATTTTTAGTTATTAAACGAGCATTGAGACGCATTTACCGGTGAAGAGCATTCAAATGCTACTAGATTGTTAAAAATCCCGAATGTTGAAGTGGGTGCGCATTCGGTGAGGACATTTTTTGCCGCTGATTGTATCAGTTTTTATTAGTGATCGATGTTTCAGATCTTTTTATTTATAGCTCAGTATGGAATTCCATTTATTTGTAAACTACGCAGAATAAAGTAATTACACCAAATGTGTATTGAGATTACATGGTATAATTTTAAATTATAGCCAGTAAGTGAAAATTGAGGCTTTTAGATAAGATATATTTTTCTGCCTTTGAATAAGCAAGTTTTATTTTTGAAGATGATAACTATTATTTCCCCTGCTTTACTAAAAAATTATATAATATTCAATTATTATATTACAATTTACATAATTTTGAGTTATAGTCTCAGCTGAGTAACAAGTTCTGCTTTTCCCTAGTCCAAAATGGCCATTGTTCTTTGAACCACAGGTTAGAAACGATTTTGCAAACCATAAGTTCTAACCTGCAAAGTAATGATAGTGCAACATACAACTGACTTCTATCAGCTAGTAAGATAGGTTGGAAATGGGTGAGGGCCCATGACCATTGAGTTGGTTTCCTTCTGATTATTGACCTACTGAGAAACAGGAACTGACTTAAATCAAACAGGTTACTGAATAAATTGTTTTTCCTCTATAAAAAAAAAGAGGAATTTCGGCGCCATTTTTCCGGCAATTCGTGGGTCTTAGGATAGTGTTAAATTCGCATAGTGCAATCGATTTATAAAAGCAATTTTGAGTAGGTTTTGTTTTTTATTAAAAAGGGCCTGTTCAAGCACACCATTGACCCTTTGGTACTTTCAGGACTTATTATTCCTTAGAGAGCATAAATTGATAATAAAATATTACTGTTTACAAACACAAATCTAATACAAACCTCATATTCCTCTTCTACTTCGGCGACATTTTTCTCTTTCCTTTTTTTAGACTTGTTTTTAGCTTTTCCTTTTTTCTGAGATTCTTTGGTAGAACTTGTCGAAACATTCTCATTTAGTTCGACATTTTCAATCAATTCTGATTCGGGCTCTTTCTCATCTGGGTCAGCTTGGCGTTCAGCGTCGGCATTGGCATGCTCATCATTATTAACTGACCCATTCGTGGATGATATCACATCATCATCCTCTCTGCGACTCTTTGATATCTTACGCATAGTGGCAACGAATTTTGTGACAATAATGTACGAAAATAATAACGTATGCAATTGGCGTTCTAGGAAAGGAGGGAAAATCCGTGGTAGGTACTTACAGGCACGCTTTAGAGCTTGGCTTGCTAACAAAAACACTATGCCCGGCCCAGAAAATGTTGCAAGTCGTAATTAACGAATGAACTATTATTATATTGTCTATGAAAAGAAAAAAATATGGTCTGTTCCAAAACCACTGACCTCAATTAAACAAAAATAAAGCAGTGTCCAAAACTATCTGATGAAAATGTAAACAAATGGATCAGAAAATGTACCAGTGGATACCACTTTATAGGGCAAATTACAAATTAATAAAATTATTTGCTTGTGCCACACAAGCGAATGGGATCGTCGATGATACGAAGTTTGGCAAGATGGGCTGGATAGAAAATATGACCTAGCCTCTTATTTACTAGAATAGAGGTCTTTATCTTGCCAAACTTAGCCCTGCCAACATGAAAATTTGTTCGAATGCGAAAGAAAACTGACAACTATTGGCTTTTACCACGGGTGTCGCTTGTATTTATTGACTCACGGAAAATCACATTTAAGCTATCAAATAACATCTGATACAGGGGCCCCCAATGTGTGTAAGCAAAATTTCGTAAAATATAATCCTAATCCTAAAATTCTTATTGACTTAATATGGCTTACAAAGGATTCAAGCTACAGAGCGGCCCAATGGTGTTGAAAACAAAAAGATGAGAGGTGGCAGCACTATTCCTCGTCCATAAACCACCATTATTTTATTTACGTAAGTATACTTTTGTGTCGATCACAATTTAAACGAAAACTAGATAAGTATGTATGCGACTTGGATAAACAAAAGGTAAAACTGTTAGTAGGGCTACACAAGTCCCACTTAGCGTGCAGAGTGCTTCAAATAATTTGGAATAAGAGATGATGAAAAATAAAAGCTTAGATAAAACATATGTTTCGTACGAGTAATCGAGTTTAATTTTATTCTCGTTGACAACATAAAAGGAAAAAGTAGAAAACATAAATTTCACTGACCTCTATAATACAAGTACTAGGTCAGTGATTTTACATAGAACAGAAAGAATCGTTATGAAAATAAAACATAATCTTTTTATTCTAAAAATCCTTCCTAAATTCATTCCTCTACTTTCACCACTGACCATGACCAAAGGTCATGGTCAGTTTTTGGCTAAAACCTCTGGCAACATGCGAGAAACGTTGTAGATTCGAAATGGATTTTTCGAACAAAAGAAGAGGCGGGAATTAAGCGAAGATACAAAGCTCGGCTTGTTGCCAGAGGTTTTAGCCAAAGATGGAGCATTGCACAAAGCACATAGACGTGCGACACCACTTTGTGATCCCGGGAAACGCCGTTCATTATCGCAATGTTGGGCGATAACCGTAGATGTGGCCACAACTTATCGAGATAATTTTACAAAGGCATTCGCAATGCCGATTGGCGTCAGGCGATAACTCGGGTTTTTTTTTTTCAGGTGGGAAATTATCAAATGACTCCTGCCGCTTTGGGTGGAGCGGAAGGGAGTGTCAGACTCTTACTGACTAAAACCCACCCGTGTTCCTTCCTTAGCCCTTTATGTTCCGGGCCAGCGATAACCCTTTCGGACAATCTAGCTGACCCGGCACTTCGGCCCTAAGGGGGCCCCTCCTCGATGCTGATATCTCTTTGAGGCGCGCGTGGAACACGCACGCGCCGTCCGGCACGGTCCTGGCCCTGATCGGATGGTGAGCTACCCATAACTCTCCGCCCGCAGGCCCGCGCCTACGGTGGCCGGGGGTCGTCACGCGGCTCCCGACGCCCGGAGCGTCTCCCGCTGCGGCTGGGATGAGAGGCTCTCTCCCTGAGCCGTCCCGCCACCTTCTTCGCTAGCATGACTGCTTCGCAGAAGGAGGCGACTGCCTTCCACTCCCTCTCGCCCCGGACCATGGCTTGCACCAGGGCCGGGCGCGAGGGGTCGCCGCCGCTGCCGATCGCCTCTACGAGGACACGGCGGTGCTCCGCCCAAGCGGGGCAGACCTCCACCGTGTCCTCTGAGCGATCCTGGCATGTTGACACCCGGGCGTTTCCTCCCGCCTGATGATGTGCAGGAACCTCCCGAAATTTCCGTGTCCGGTGAGGACCTGCGTCAGGCGGTAGGTGAGGGCGCCGTAGCGCCTTTCTAGCCACTCCTCAAAGAGGGGTCTTATCGCCGCTATCTCGGCGTGCCCTGCGCTGGGTTGCGACAGTCGTTTTTTCCATGCCGCCATGAGATCGCGCCGTAGATCCGTCCGCTCCGCAGCGATTTGCCGCGGAAGCGGAGTTTCCACCCGGCGTATTGCCTCCGCGCACCACTCATATAGGCGCGCGAGGACTATCGCCTCCAGATCCCACAGTGGCAGTCCGGCTAGGAGGCTTCTCGCCTCGCCCGAGATCGTGCGGTAGCCCCGGATTAGACTAACGGCTACCACCTTCTGGGGCGCGTTCAGGTAGTGGGCGGCTCGCCGCCGCAGTGAACGCGCCCACACCGGCCCTGTACAGGACCATGGACCGCACGACCCCCGCATAAAGCCTCCGGTAGGAGGCGTTTGGCCCCGCGTGTCATCGCGTCGGCCGCCGCCTGATGCGACCTCCCCTGCGCCAGGACCAGCGTGTCGTCAGCGTAGCAAACCACGCCGACGCCATCAGGGAGGTCGGCCCGCAGCACGCAGTCGTAGCCGATGTCCCACAGGAGCGGCCGGGTGGGACACACTTGACTCTAACAAAAATTAGCACTTTAAAGCTTAATATTTCACAAACGGATACCTAAATCGAAAAATTGTTTTCGCAAACCCGGAATATTTTTGAGAGACTTATCCAACGATATCCCTCACCATGGGGTTGCGTCGTTTAATTACGGAGTTCCTATAGCCACCTTCCAGCTTCATCATCAGATCAGCTCTATGTCATAATAATATTGCATTGTCATCCGATATACACATGCAAAATTTCAGCTCAAGCGGAAACCGGGAAGTGGGTCAAATTTAATTTGTAAGATAATTATGATTACAGACCGACAGACAGACAACGGGACAGGTCAAACTAAATAAAAGCTTGTAACAGGTGACCGCCAGCACGTCAGTAAGTAGGTAACAAATCCCGGAAAAGGTCATTAAAACCTGCTTGAAATAAAAATAAAAAATGTTTTTCTGACATCAGATTATACCAGTGTAGCGGTATCTACAACGCCACATGCGAACAACGCGTCATACTGACGTCACGCAAATCCTGCATCGCGCAAGCAGAGTTTACCGCGCAAATAGCATAGATACAACGGCCCGACATGAATCATCGGGCAGTTGCCCGCCAGACACAACACCCGTCTGGTCGGAGGATCCTCCCTTTTCTATAGAGTATGAGTGAACTTTACACCCTGTTCCTCATACCTCTATACTGGTGACCCCGAACATGAACGTCAGCGCAGCCTTCGTGCACCTACTCCAGTGTGACGTCATCATCATCACTCCCGCAAGCTTTAGAGCTGCGAGTCACCCAGCCAGCCAGCACCCAAGGCTTCAACGGGTATCCTGACCACCAGCATGCAGCGACCGCGCATACCTGGTCATCACCCTCAGCCTCATCAGCAACCTCGGCACAGCATACTGCAATTTTCGGCCGGTACACAATCAGAGCCATAGAAACCCTCTCCTGGTCGACGCCAGCAGTCAGCCTCAACGCGGCGCTGTACCACATCCGAAGCACTGGAGCATAACGCAGCGCCACCCCGACTCACTGGGGACATCTTTGCAGACAGTTCCGACTCACCGTGAACTATGCGGCAACCGGTTCCGACTCACTGGAACCTCAGCTGGCCTGGCAAGCATCGCAAGATACAAGACTCAGCCCACTATCGACCTCCGGTCTCCGGGGGGGAGTGATGTAGCGGTATCTACAACGCCACATGCGAACAACGCGTCATACTGACGTCACGCAAATCCTGCATCACGCAAGCAGAGTTTACCGCGCAAATAGCATAGATATAACGGCCCGACATGAATCATCGGGCAGTTGCCCGCCAGACACAACACCCGTCTGGTCGGAGGATCCTCCCTTTTCTATAGAGTATGAGTGAACTTTACATCCTGTTCCTCATACCTCTATACCAGTCTACATATCAATTTACACCGCATTATATTGTAGTCTTTGATATCAATATTCATCGAGAGCGTGAAATTTCGCAAATTAATTGTGTAACGGTGTATATCGTACTTGCCTACCTGTTTAAATGTAATATGAGTAAGTAATGAATAAATATGAATGGTAATAAATGTAAAAATGAAGTATTAAGTAATTAAAAGATCATTTAAATAAATAATATTGATTATAAGCTTTCATAAGAAATTTTATTTGCATTATTTCGATTCGATTCAACTTTGAAGTATTCAACCTGCTACACTATTTCTTATCGCAAAGTATTTTATTCTACACTACGACGAACAATACGCACACACTCTCACGTACGCAATGCAGCACGAAACATTACAAGTAAGAACACACAAAAAGCTATATATCACGATTCTCGCTGTAGTTGCTCATAACGCGTTCAAGGCCAAAGTGGGGTAACCTGATGTGCTGGCGACTGTACCTATCTGAGGGATTTTATTTTTCTTTAACGCTTTCCTAGCGGCTGGATAGATGGCGCTGAACTTGGTAAGTTACTGCAAGGAAGGGAACGTCACATAATTTTTCTATTAATTCAATTGGATGTAATTTTGAGATCGTAAAACGAAAGCAAACGAAACTGTCACTCAACGAGCGTATAATATGACGTGACGCAATGTTTTTTTTTTTCAAGCGTTTTGTCTTTGGCACCTAGTAACGTAGTCAGTTCAACGCCATCTTCAGGGTTCTTGGAAACTATGTTTTTTTTTAATACTCAAAAGAAAAACCTCTCATTAACCATGAGTCTTTCGTTTTACGCATCACAAAAGATTAGAAATAAAGTATTTTCGCACACTTTATTCTTATGCAAAACTATTAAGTATATTTACCGAAAATAAAGTAGGATACGTACGTACGTACGTACGATTATAAAGTATGGTTGGCAACCCTAATTACAACGGACTTTAATTAGGTAAGTTATTATGATCCAAACGTGATAACTAGTAAGACTCATATTTAGTATCGATACTCGATAATAGTAACACCTATGTTCCTTGATTGACACAACCCTAGCAGAGCAAGCCATTTTATGCGACAAAACGAGTTGTAGGTATGCACCCGTTTTTAGGGTTCCGTAGTCAACTAGGAACCCTTATAGTTTCGCCATGTCTGTCTGTCCGTCCGTCTGTCTGTCCGTCCTCGCTTAATCTCTGTGACCGTTAGCACTAGAAAGCTGAAATTTTGTAGGGGAGTACGTATATCAATTACGCCGTCAAAGTGGTAAAATAAAATTTTGGAAATTTTTTTTTTTTTATGGTACCTCCTCTACATGTGAAGTGGGGAAATATATATTTTTCATCATCTACCCCATCGTGTGGGGTATCGTTGAATAGGTCTTATAAAATGGCTTAGGGGTTGCTAAAATTATTTTTCGATTTAATGCTCCATTTACGAAATATTAAAGTTTAAAGTGCAAATTTTTGTTCCAGTAGGGCGTCCCCCCCCCTCTAAAAGCTAAACTACTGGCTTGAAAAATCTGGAAAAATTCTCCGTGATAGTGCATTTCATGAACATTAAAGGAAAAGTATAGCGGTTAAGCTTTATTAGTTTAGCAGTAATAGTCGTTGAACTTGGATGTTGGATAATTTTGTACCAAATACAAAATCCTTATTCATACTTGAGTAAAAGGATTCAGAGCGTTGACGTCACCCGGATCTATAGTAACAATGGGAGTCCCACAGGGCTCAATTCTTGGTCCTTTCTTGTTTCTTATTTATATTAATGACTTGCCGTACCTCATAAAGGATAATCATGATATAGTGTTGTTTGCAGATGACACTTCTCTTTTGTTTAAACTTAAACGTCAGCAGTTGGTTACTGACGATGTAAATAGCGCGATCTCGAAAGTAGTCCACTGGTTCAATGTTAATAATTTGCTTTTAAACGAGAAAAAAACCAAATGCATTAAGTTTACGCTACCCCACGTTAGGCAGCTGAAAACTAATGTGTTGATAAAGGGCGAGGAATTGAATCCTGAAGAAAACACAGTATTCTTGGGCATAACTTTGGATGCTAAGCTTTAGTGGGGTCCACATATAGATAAATTGTCAAAAAAGCTAAGTTCCGCAGCATATCGATACCTCTGGGCTCAAAGGGCGTAAAGCACAAAACACAGGTTTTCAGGAGAAGCAAAAACAAAACAAAAAAAATTGTTTTCGTTATACCTCTCTCATTTTTAGAGCTACTTAAAAGTATCCAAGGGACAAAATTCTTAGATTTTTGATGTGCTTAAGAAGGTTTTTTCAAAAATGGGCCTGGTTTTGTATTGACTGAGATAGCATGTGCTTTACGACCAAAAAAATTTAATATATGTCCTATACACCCCATAAAAATACGCCCTGAGCAGGTACACAGAGGCGTAAGCCCAACTTTTCATAAATGATGCAAAGACACAGGGGCGTATAAATTACTTGAATTGTTGTATAACGTGGTAAAGGACAATATTTTTTACAATTATTTTTCTAATTGATATTTTATTTATTGAGTAGGCATCTATTCTTCGTAATTATATATAACATTATTTTTTTTTTGCCATTATGCTGCTGGACAAAGATCTCCCTAGTCCCTAACTCTCTTTCCACATCCCTCTGTCCAGAGCAGCTCTCTGGCAAACCATGAGCGTGGACCTCTGCTGAATTATCAAAGACCATGTTTGAGAACCATACGTGAGGATGGGAAGAATACACATGTCGATGAGTCTTCTCTTGAAGTGATAGTGGAAGTTCGCCCTTCATTTGATGTTCAAGGCCCAAAAGCTCTTCCAGGCATTTTTTGCAACTTCTTTGTTTGGTCTTGCCTGAAAGAGGCTATTTGACTAAGATAGAGCTACTCATCGACATATTTAACCTGGACCCGCTACGGTGATCCTGCGATGCACGCTATTCGTCATCAACTTGGTCTTTGACATATTCATTTGAAATCCGACCTCTAGGCTTGCCGTGCTGATATCTTCTAACATCTGAGTCAGCTCGGAAGTCTGTATGTTTCTCGAGAACCTGGTTGATAGAGTGGAGGTGTGGTCAGTAGTAGAAAGGCCGCGACGAAATCCGGCCTGTGCGGGGAGGCTGATGTTTGTCTAGGGCGCCGGCTATTCTGTTCTCGATTACTTTAATGAAAGCTTTGTACAGGTGTGATACCAGACTGATAGGACGCAAATTTTATTGTCTAAGTCTGTTTTGTCACCCTTTATGAAGAATAATCAAAGAATGGCAAAATGTGCGTAGCAGAATTCCGGTGTCTAAAATACCGTTGAAAAAATTAGTAGCACGTGGAAGGACAGGCTCTCTTATTTTTAAGGCTGCAGTGGTTACGCCATCGTCGTCTGGGCTCTTATTATACTCTTACTATCCACAGTGCCTTGTGTACTTCCCAGCCTGTGAAAAGTGGAATGTTAGCACGGAGCACGGATATACAGTTGCGTCAGTTTGTACAGTGGGTTTTGCGATTCTTATAAAACTCTGTCCAAATTTTTTAAATTTTGTCTCTGTCATTCTGTTTCACACCTGCACAATCCTTTAAACACGCAATTGTAGGTCGTCCTTTGCTTGATATTCTTTGTTTAGCGGATTTTAGGGAGGTGTTTTGTTCTAAAGCAATCTTTATGAGGTGTATGTGTTACGGTTTCTTAAGTCTTTACGAATACTGCGTTTAACAAGTCGGTCTACCGCTTGTGTTCTGGTGTGTACATAGCAAGTTGTTGTCTCTCTTCAATTAACTGCTTCGTTTGGTAACTAAATTTACTCTCTCTGTATTTGCTCGTTTTTGTTTTGTTACTGACCTTTTTAGTGCTGTTTTTTATATTGGTGTATAGCGTTTGAACGTCACCTTCGTCTGTTCTGTCTAATAAACTAAAATTCGTTTTTAAATCTAAATTGAATGGCTTTATTTAATCTTCTAATTGAGTTTTTAATAGAAATAAAAAGAGGATAATAGAAACTAAAATTACGATGAGAAATAAAAATCGTTATATATTTCAATTTTCTATTAAAAAAAAATGCTAAAAGTTCTTAAATATGTAATGAGATCATTTAATTTTTCAATTTCTTCATCATTTCTAATTTAATTTTTTCTTTTTTTATGCTATGTAATCAGGTGTCTTTGTTATAATCTGCTTCATTAGTTTTAAGCTTTATAAGCTTAAAACTGATGAAGCAGATCTCTTAGGTCTCCTTATTTTATAATAAAATTTAGGTCGTATAGCACAACTATAAAAAATTTTAAATAAAAAATTTGAATTTTTTTAAGGTCGTAAAGAGCAATATTACTTTTCGAACGATCTTACACCCAAAATCTTCAACCAAAATTGGTTTATACAACCTGCCAATTTTTGTGGAGGCAGCAATATGTTCCTTATGCCCCTAATCTTCAAATAAGTTGTGTTTACGTAACGAAAATTACGAGGTTGTATTCGACATTTTTTTGCGAATTTCGCCACGTGGATTACACAGATCGATAGAGAATCAAAAACCACAGAACACTATACTCCTAGCGGAGTCAAAAACTGAGTGAGAAAAGTATAAAATGTCAAAATGCCCAAAATGTGCTATACGCCCTTTGAGCCTTGGGTCTTCTTCAAATTAACTTTGACTTACTATGTAAGTGGTCGCATGATGTTGGTCTCGTCATAAATGCCGACAAAACCAAAGCCATGCACATACATTCTTCACATAATCAAGCCACTTATACACCATCCATCAAGGCGCATAACCATACCTGCCTACATGCAGTATGTACCGATAGTTGTAGCTGTGAAATATTAGAGTTCGTAACGGAACATAAATACATTGGTCTCATAATCGACTACAAATTTAACTGGGTACCACACATTAACTACTTATGTGATAGACTAAGATCTATCCTGGGTCGAATAATCGTACTGAAACATAAAATGCCATATAAAACTTTAAGACTGCTATACCTAGCCCTAGCTGACTCCATAATTGGTTATGGTCTCAGTAGCTATGGTAGAACATATAAAACTAATCTAGATAAAATTTACAAACTACAGCAACGAATCCTCAAAAATATTGTGCCACTTAAAATTAAAACAAAATACCAAAATGATTACTCTGAACTATTTAATTATTGCAACATTTTGCCAATACAAAACATGACTAGACTTTCAATACTAAAAGACGAATATATCAATATAGATAACTTAATTAGGAGGACACGTCATCCTAAATTAAGAACTTTACCTAACATAAAAACCTTTACCCTGCCTAGATGTAACAATACATATGGTAGGAGAACATGCACTTACATACTACCAAAAATAAATAACGAACTTCCTGTGGACATACAGAATAAATACCTCGGCAACCCTAAAAAAGCAAAATGTTTAATAAAAAAGCATCTTCTGCAAACTACAAACTATGAGTATGTACTTTAGTTTGATACACTTACTATCATTTTTATTTGTGCTACTATTTATTATATTATTGAATAAGAGAAGACTTAAAATATTCTTTGAATGTAATACTTACAAACTTACCGTCTAAAGTTGTACCTACAACAAGGCTCAAAAAAATAGGTGGCTCGTTTAGATGCCAATGTATACGCTTTTATAATAAGCTACCAAGCCACGTTCAAGATCTAAGCCTCAATAAATTCAAATCATTCATTAAACGTAAGTTGTGCCAGAAAGCCTTTTATACCGTTAAAGATTATATTGAGGACAAAAAGGCTTGGGATTGAGCTGCTTCAAATTTCTGCATTTTGAATGACTTTTTTTTTATATACACATTGACATTAATGATTTTTTTATAAACAATGACATTTGCTTACTTTGTAAAGTATTATATATATATATATATTTTTTTTACATTGTGATTTGTGAATGTGAAGACGATGTGGGTCATTTTATTAATTTTTTATGTTTTATTTTTCTCTCTGTTCTATTACTTCTTGTTTTTTTTTTTCTCTCATGGTCTGGCAGTTTGAGTAATTTATGTGGCCTATTCAAATGTCCTTTCTTTGGTATTGTTCGTCGAATCGTTGAGCTCCTTAAGTCTTGAGTTGAGCTGCACGATTTCTGACAAATGCGTGCACTGACTGGACAGGTCCTCTCAATCTGTGTGGTTCTTTCCTCAAAAGACCATCTCAGACATCGGTCTACATGGTCTTCATATAACCTGACCAAGATTATGTCTGGACTTTAAAAGAGACTGTGACCTCTAAATTTGTTTCGGCCTTTCTTCTCAGAGTAGTCAGATAGGAAACGCCGACCTCATCTAATTTTAAAAAAACATGATTGACGTGTAAAAGTGTTTGTACAAACCTACTTACAAAAATAAAATCATTTATCATTTATCACTTAGCATTAATCCTTTAAAGTGACTAAGATGAAGTAGTTGCTTGTTTATAATGGGTAAAGACTTGCATTGAAAACCAAAATATGTTTTTTTTTTTTACCTATTCAGAATAAAGAACAACAGAATCGTACTACATTGTGATAACGGGCTACTACGGAACCCTACACTGTGCGTGGCCCGACACGCCCTTGGCCGGTTTTTTGTAGGTATTTCCAGTCCATGCTTTTCTATGACAATGGTCGACCCCCCACGAACTCAGGCTAGACTCGATCAAGCGCCACCAGATGGCGCTGGCGTTCCGCTTCCGGCAAACGAATGACTAAGTCGAAGCTTGTCGTTACAGCGCTTCCGCCTCGTTGTCAAGTCAGCTCCCGTACTAATGACGTTTCCGACTTATAGATTATTTATTTTTGTGTAGAAACACTGACTCTTGACAGTTTAGCCAAAGAGTAAAGTAGTTTAGCAAAAATGTGGTACATACTAATTTCATGCAATCTAGGAAGATTGTATTTTATTATTCCGACCGACCCGACAACATTGACATTATTTTTGACATCGTCATGACAATTCTTTCTTGACTGACTGAATGACTTTTACTCTTTTACTTTTTTATTTCCGAGCTTCGTTACAGTTACTGAGAAAGCTAAGAAGATTCTAAAAATATATTATATCCATGGTTGACCAACCTTTGATCAATAGAAACATAAGTTTGCTGATTTAACTTGCAGCATTATTTATGTTTGTTACTGAAATTTGCAAACAAGTGTGCTTAGTGCAAATGAAAATCTTCAAATCATGACAAGCCGAGGAAATTTTCAAAGCGCCCGAATGAACTTTAAAGTGCAAAATGAACAACTTGAAAGTAAAGGTACCAAGCCAACTCGTGAAGAATCGTCAATACTAGAAATTTTTGTGTTAATGATCGTGCACATTTGTAAAAAGATTTTGTTCTTCGACACCAATTTAAAAATAGCTGTATATTTAGGAGCTCTCTTTCTACTGTCTATTGTTGCAGACGTATTGACATTTCCCAAAACATACTTTTCGAGGAGTGATAACATATTTAATCAATATTTCGTGAAAATTGGATGGTTTTGGACATTGTTCATGACTGTGCCTTATGTTTTATTGACATCCTACACAACATGCTGTGGAAAGAGAAGAACAATAGCAATGGCTCATTTATCAAGACTATTTGTTGCCACTGTGTTTTGGTATTTGTGGACATCTGCGTTCAACAGGATAGAAACTAGTTATGGGCGTTGTAATTCTAAAACATTTGACAACAAAGTATCATGCTTATTAAATGGGCATTTTTGGAATGGTTTTGACATATCAGGCCACTGTTTTATTCTTATTTATTCAAGTTTGGTCATGATAGAAGAGGCCAAAGCAATCAATGGCTGGGAAAGAATAAAAGACTACATAAGAGATGAAAAGTATGCTCGCAGTATTAATGACAAGTCTGCCAGTGTTAATCCTTTGAAGAGCATTACTAATGATGAATTAACTATTTTAAAAATGTCATATGAGAATTTCACACCATATGTAAGAGGATATTTTATAGCCATTGCTTTGTTGCAGTTGTTATGGGATGTAATGCTTGTTTCAACAATTTTATACTATCATATCATGGTGGAAAAATTTATCAGTGGTATTATTGCAATACTGACTTGGTTTGTAACTTATAGAGTGTGGTATACCATACCAAATATTTTACCTAATTTACCAGGAGAAGGTATATTTAGATACAACAATAAGAACAAACCCGTACCTGCTACACCAGTGTATCGAAAGAGAAGTTCTACAAATGGAAAACATTTTATGGGTATGCCAATTAACACCAACCAAGATTCAGAAAACACTAAAGAAGAAGCCAGATAGTTTAGTAGGGTTGTTTATTTTGAGGTATGGGTATTAGCATAATTATGTAAGTATATTGGGGATAAATCTGTTTGGATTAAAAGATTTTGAATCTTTGAAGTCTACAGTAGGTATGGTTTATGGTTGGTAGTTTTATAAATCTTACATATTTAAGTCAAAATGAAAATTTTGTATCTAATTTAATTATATTTGATCATTGGACCCATTTTTAATGTGCGTGTGGTGTGAGGGCCACTTTGTTAAAACTCTTTGAAAATGTGTTTAGGATTTAGTGAACATTCCCAAAGAATTGTGAAAGTTGGTATGAGATTTTGTGAAAGTCTAATAACCGAGTTATAGACTGTAAAGTTGGGCCCTCAGTTCTCACATAGAGGATTGAGGGCCCACCTAAAACTGATAAACTATGGACACTACAGAAAAAGTCTTTATGCTAAAATCTAAGCTAATGCCAAACAAAATTTGTGAAAACAAGATATTATCGCAAAACACTGTCCTACTTTGTATATCTTCGTACAAAATGGGCCCTCAATTCTCATACACGTAAAAGTTTATTACGCAATTATAATGAAATAATTAACTTACAGCTACTGTTTGAAATCCTATATGCTACTAAATAAATTGTGAAAAATTATAAAAGCAAGAACAGGTCACCACTTTTTGTTGTTTGAAAGTTATCCCTCAGTCCTCCATTTCTTTTGTTTTCGATTTATTACGCTTATCGTATGAAAGATAAGAGAAATACAATATTGTCTCTTTTTGTGTCAAAATTGTGCAACAAATTCGATACCAGAAAGAAATTAAAAGACCCTTTATTATATAAGAAAATCGAGTTTTATTTTTATCATCTGAATTTGCAAATAGGGTGACCACAATTTCTTTTAGATTGCAGTAAAGATTAGTAAATGTAGAGTATAAGTTTTAATAAACTTTCTTCAATTTTTTGCTTATTATCGTCATAGCATTATTTTGTACTCAAGTTTCATGATAAAAAAAAAATACAAAAAAAAAATACTGTTACCCAAATCATTTTTGCTTGAAATATCGTTCGTTCTGATGACAATAATCAAATAATTTATTTATTATTTTTATAAAGGCTTTTGCCCAGCCATGGGACAATGTAGGCTAAATATAATCCAAACTAATATTATAAATAAAACTAATAACTAGCTAATATTATATTAAAAATATTATTACATGTATTATATAATTATTGTTTACATATATGCACAATAGTTGTAATATTTAGTGTAGTTACTAAACAATAGTTTTTGATAGTGCAGCGGAAGTTGTAGGTAATAAAGCATTAAGGCGAGTTTTATGAAACAGTTGTAGTGAAGAATAAAAATAATAATAATTTTTTAATACGCAAACACATCTTCGGTCAAGACACTCAATCATCTTCGGTCAAGATATCAAACATTCAAGATAAGTTTGTTTTGATACCTAGGTACTCATAATTTTACAAGTTCGTAATATTTTACTAAATAGTACTTAGATAGTCACTCTAAGAATTGTTTAGGTAATTCAATTTCACCTATTTATAAATTGTAAAATTTAAAAAATAAAATATATATATTTAATACTCCAGAAAACATCTTTGTTATTGTGCAAGTACCCTACCTAGGAATAAAAAAAACATCCAGGAACGCACTGCTTTATTAGGCACTAGCTTCTGCCCGCGACTTCGTCCGCGTGAAATTCGAAAGTCATATGGCTCCATCTACTATCATAATAACGTTATTATTGTTTTCCTCGGGAACAGCACTTTTTTCGGGATGAAAGGTACAGTGGTTTAGGCGTGAAAAGCTAAAGTTCATTTCAAATAAACTTGCGATAAAGTTTGTTCACCTCCTTCTACTAATATATCCCAATATTTCCAAACCATACGAAAAAAATGTATGGGCAGTGTCGGTAACACGATCAAAACATTGACTTACTCCGTGTTTGGTATTATGAAACTCAACCGATGCAATGTTAGCGACAGTTTTGTATGACGAACGATATCTATCGTAAGTTATTTGGACTTTTTGGTACAGGGTGGTTGAATGACATTTATCGCAAGTTTATTTGAAAAACACTTTAACAAACAAACTTACTTTCGCATTTATAATATTAGTTAGGATTATATTTAGCCTACATTGTCCCATTGCTGGGCAAAAGCCTTTATAAAAATAATAAATAAATTATTTGATTATTGTCATTAGTTTTTTCGGAACAAAGGATTTTTCAAGCAAAAATGATTTGGGGAACAGTATTTTTCTGTGATCGTTCAATTTCCGAAATTATTTTTTTTATCACGAAACTTGAGTACAAATGCTATGACGATAATAAGCGAAAGTTCATTAAAACCTATGACTCTACATTTACTAATCTTTACTGCAATCTAAAAGAAATTGTGGTCACCCTATTTCCTAAGACAGAGAATAAAAATAAAACTCGATTTACTTATACAATAAAGGGTCTTTTAATTTCTTTCTGGTATCGCATTTGTTGCACAATTTTTTTCACAAAAAGAGACAATTTTGTATTTGTCTTATCTTTCATACGATAAGCGTAATAAATCGAAAACAAAATAAAATGGAGGACTGAGGGTCCTGAATTTTATCAAGGTCATAACTTTTAAACAACAAAAGGTGGTGACCTGTTCTTGCTTTCATAAATTTTCACAATTTATTTAGTAGCATATAGGATTTCAAACAGTAGCTGTAAGTTAATGATTTCATTATAATTGCGTGATAAACTTTTACGTGTATGAGAATTGAGGGCCCATTTTGTACGAAGATATACAAAGTAGGACAGTGTTTTGCGATAATATCTTGTTTTCACAAATTTTGTTTGGCATTAGCTTAGATTTTGGCATTAAGACTTTTTCGGTAGTGTCCATAGTTTATCAGTTTTAGGTGGGCCCTCAATCCTCTATGTGAGAACTGAGGGCCCAACTTTACAGTCTATAACTCGGTTATTAGACTTTCACAAAATCTGATACCAACTTTCACAATTCTTTGGGAATGTTCACTAAATCCTAAGCACATTTTCAAAGAGTTTTAACAAAGTGGCCCTCACACCACACGCACATCATTTTTATATTGTACTGAATTTCATTATAACCTGCTGGTCAATAATGTGATTTGAATTTGGAATCTGACCTATAAATTCGTATGAAAACTCTCACAAAAAAAACTTGTTCAATAATCTATTTACTTTCTATTATGTTGCTGGTGTGAAAAGTAGACTATTCTCAGGGATAAAGGTGTCTTCGTCTTGGGCGAGCTTAAATGCCTTGCTACACTCAGGAATCTAGTCTTAACTCTGAACTCCTGAGCTAAACCTCGTTTCAATATGGCTCCTGTGGCTCTATTGCTTTATCCATCTGTGAATAATTTACAAATTAATGTGTAACGGCACAACCTATTTGGTATTTAGTTGAAACCTGTTTTGCATTTTCTCTGTTTCTGTGTGTGATATAAAAACAATTAAGTAATAACTTTGTGTTTTATATACATATATTTTTGTCTACACCCATGCTATAAATCCTCTGTATAAGTTTCTGAAACAGTTAGCCAACATTAAAACAACCAGTGTCATAGTAACCTATCACCAAAAAAAAAAAAAAAAACATTGTCATGCACGCGCGTTTCACTACCACAGCGCCGTACCTAATTTAAAAAAGTTATTCGATTTCACGTAGTATCCCGCCGGCCGCCATTTTTGTTCGATATTAGTATTAAAAACCGGCCAAGTGCGTGTCGGGCCTCGCACAGTGTAGGGTTCCGTAGTAGCCCGTTATCACAATGTAGTACGATTCTTTTGTACTTTATTCTAAATAAAAAAAAACAATTTTTTTCAATGCAAGTCTACCCGTTATAAACAAGCAACTACTTCAGCTTAGTCACTTTAAAGGATTAATGCTAAGGATTTGGTATTTGGTACAAAATTTTCCAACACCCACGTTCAACGACTTACTACTAAAGTAATAAAGTTATCTTAGCCGCTATAGTTTCCTTTAAAGTTCATGAAATGTACTATCATCGTGAATTTTTCATGCCAGCAGTTTAAGTTTTAGAGGGGGGGGGGCGCCCTACTAGAACAAAAATTTGCACTTTAACGTTTAATATTTCGTAAATGGAGCATTAAATCGATAAATAGCAACCCCCCCCAAGTCATTTTAGAAGACCTATTCAACGATACTCCACACGATGGGGTAGACGACAAAAAAATATTCATCCCCACTTCACATGTAAAGTGTATTTCAAATAAACTTGCGATAAATGTCATTCAACCACCCTGTACCAAAAAGTCCAAATAACTTACGATAGATATCGTTCGTCATACAAAACTGTCGCTAACATTGCATCGGTTGAGTTTCATAATACCAAACACGGAGTAGGTAAGTCAATGTTTTGATCGTGTTACCGACACTGCCCTTTTTTTCGTATGGTTTGGATACATTAGTAGAAGGAGGTGAACAAACTTTATCGCAAGTTTATTTGAAATGAACTTTAGGTGAGCTACCCTAAAGAAAAATATTTTCCAAAATTTTATTTTACCACTGTCGGCGTAATTGATATACGTACTCCTACAAAATTACAGCTTTCTAGTACTAACGGTTTCTTAGCAAAACCTCGGACAGACAGACGACGGACATGACGAAACTATAAGGGTTCCTTGTAGGAACTACGGAACCCTAAAAACCGGGCAAAAGCGAGTCGGACTCGCGCACCGAGAGGGTTCCGTAACATCCGGGTTTATGCATAAAGTATATCGGTGGAAGTTTACATGGTAATATGTTTTTAGTTTTATCATTCTCTTATTGAAGTTACAGGGGACACACACACATTTTACCACTTTGCAAGTGTCTCTCGCGCAATCTATTCAGTTTAGAAAAAAATGATATTAGAAACCTCGATATCATTTTTGAAGACCTATGACGAATCTATAAGGGTTCCGTTTTTTGCCATTTGGCAACGGAACCCTAAAAACTGGCCAAGTGCGAGTCGGACTCGCACACGAAGGGTTCCGTACCACAAGGCAAAAACGCCGAAAAAAACATGTTTGTTGTATGGTAGCCCCCCTTAAATATTTATTTTATTTTAATTTTATTATTTATTATTGAAGTTAAAATACAATTGAGTATTTTGTGAATATTTCAAGTGCCTACCTGTTGCAATTTTTGATATCGAGCAAAAAAAGGGCAAAAAAATCGCGTTTGTTGTACGGAGCCCCCCTTAAATATTTATTTTATTTTTAGTATTTGTTGTTATAGCGGCAACAGAAATACATAATTTGTGTAAATTTCAACTGTCGCGGTTCTTGAGATACAGTCTGGTGACAGACAGCGAAGTCTTAGTAATAGGGTTCCGTTTTCACCCTTTGGGTACGGAACCATAAAAAAAAAATGTTTCAGAACCATTTTTTAAAGGATTCATAATAGCATGGGTGTAGATATTCTTGTATTCAACTGTACATATTTAGGTAATATACAACAGTTGCATAACTATTATGTTTCATGTTTATTTTAGATTTTAATAATTTTATATGGGAAATAAACCAAATTCTTAGTTTGATGTAACAAGTTAGACAAGAAAAAGAAAAGAAACATTTATGTTATCAGTTTAATAAATATCTAATAAATAACAAAGGTAAATAATACTGTTTTATTGGAACTAATGTCTACATTATTACCCATACTGCTTATAATTTATTAATTATATTTTAAGTAAGTACCTACATGGGGTCAGAAACAGATCATAATATTGCCGGCAAGCGGCAACCCATCCTGCTGGGCCTGGCGCGGCAGCTTCAACAGTACTACGCTAGTATTATATTATCTGTGACAGTACTCTATGGGCTTCTACGTCCTCCGCCTGTAATTTGTTATTTTCCGTGACAAAACTTTTTACAAAAAAAAAAAACAAATACATAAATCGACTTTGAAGTTGTTGTGGTACCTACTTATCCCACACAATTCGTATAAGTACCACTTTTTTCTTTTTCTATGTACTACCTAAACAACAGTGACAGTAAGTAATACTAATATCAACATAGCAGAATAGCGTTCCATTTTATCTATTGTTGACTGTTCTACAAATAAAAATATTTGAATTTTAACATGAACTGGATTAAAAACCTATCGTTTATTGAAGACTGCTCAATGTAAATAATACTGATAAGAGACCACTGCCTGCGCGGCGACTTCCCAAAAAAGAAAACTCGAATGCATATCACCTCTTTTTTTGAAGTCGGTTCCAATCCACGCAATGACATGCATTTTTTGAATGGCCCTTTGTACACAACGATGGTATTTTTTATTCCTTATCTTGTCAAACAAGTTACAAGAATTGGATTTTTGAGGAGCACATTCACGATTTATTTTTTACGTAAATCATAAAACCTTGAAATTTTAAATTAATTCTAATTTATATACATACCTAACTAGCTTCTCCCGCAATTGCGAGCAGTTTTGGAGATTACCCTTATAAACAAACTCATAGTTGTACTTCTCTATACTATATTAAATATAGACTACAACGAGGTAAGAGTTACAGTCCCCGGCACGTAACTTGGCAAGAGTCGTTAGATTCGTTTTTCCTTTATCTTTCTTGTAAACTAGACACGTTTAAAAATAATCTATGGCAATAACAATAGTATTGATAAACAATAAAAGTGACCATTTTCTTGTTGCACTAAGTGTAGGTAGGTATATACGCTAACTTACTTCCACTACGCCAAAACCTTGCCAAGTTACGTGCCGGTGACTGTACATTGTACTAGTAGGTAATGGTTTCAAATAAAAAAAATCGTGATTGTACTCCGCTTACGTTACTTTATCTAAGCCAAAATTATTCGTGTTAGGCTAAGCATCACAATCAGCCTGTAGGTAGACATTTTGTTGAATTTTTATTATACTTTCAGCCGACTTCAATAAGCTTTATTTGACACCACCCACAGTTAAAGGTACCTAATTGGTACTAACGACTTCACGAATTCGGACGTAGAAAACAATTATTTTGAAAACTTGGCATTCCACTTTAATTTTTTTTTAAAGAAATGTACATTAATTAACTAAATATAAACAATGATAGGTTACATTATGATATAGGATACATTATGGGTACCTATATAAGTACAATGTGTACCTACTAATAAAGAGTGGGTTGATGCATTTGACGTTCAAAAGTGCCTTTTATGTGCCTATTTGAAATAAATGCTTTGACATTGACTTTACATCCTCTCCATATTTCTGAAGATAACTGCTGTTCCTACGGTAGGATTCACGACTGTGAAAGTTACCTGGTTTCCACAATATGGCGAGGATGCAAATAATATACGTGGTTATATTAGGACTGATGCACACAACCTGAAACTAATATACCTAATCTTAACTACCTTAGAAATCTAATTACAACTGAGATACCTAATTAACCACCAAGAGGATCGAAGACGGTCATTGATTTAAATGGAAAACTTTCAGCTTTTGTGTACGATCTAGGATACAATACGTCCACGCAATAAGCAATGATGACAGATAAAATCAATTCTAAAATATTGATATTTAATGAATAATACAATTTAGAAAAAAAAATACTTATGTACTTACCTACCTACCTAGGTAAAAAATATGTTGTGATTTGTGATGTATTGCGCGGATTTAGTTATAAGTAGAAAAAACAAACATTCTAAACATTCTACTTTTAATATTTTGTAAATCTTTGTTTTGGTTTTGTACATACTGCGTAGGTCTGTATAGTTATTAGTGTATAATTTTTTTAAAGATATATATAATTGCAACAACAACGCCGATAGATGCAGCAGCGGCGGCACCTAAATATGCTGGTGGTTGCGACATAACAATCATTCTAAGATGAACTGGTAAATTGGGTATTGTTTTTTTGAAGGATTCTCGCTGTTTCACACGATTGTAATAGTTTTCTAATAAAGGACGTTTTCCTGCCTCCCAATATCTACCCTCATATCCTAGTTCCCAAAGACGTTGAAGGAGAATAGCTAGATTAATATCAGCAATACTGAAGTTTTCACAGCACAGCCAGTTACCTAAAAAATATTTAATAAGTTAATAAAATAATGCATGACTCCCTTTGAATAATAGCGAGAGATATAATTGTGAAGACGTAATCGGCTGTGCAATTTCAAAACCTAGCAACTGACAAAAAATAAATAGATAATTAGGTACCTAGCAAGTCAATTAAGCAAAAACACTGATTTTTTTGTCAGTTGCTAGGTTTAATTTGCACAGCCGTATCCTTCTGTATAAATATCGGCCAAGTGCGTGTCGGACCACGCATAATGGGTTGGGGTGAATTAGTGAATATTTACATAAGCATGCGAAGTATTGGTTTTATCAACCGCAAAAAGTAACTGTTTACATTTCTTGAAAGTTATTTCTACCAAATAACATACATATTTTTGACTGACTATAAAATAGCAGTCACTTATGAACATAATAATCGTTTAAATTATGGGACCTAACTACCCCACATGCTTATGTGAGTTAATTGGGGTTCCGTACCAAAATGGTAAAACGGAACCCTTTTATGAGACTCGGTCTGTCTGTCGGTCACAGCTGGATATCTCAAGAACTACTAATGCTATCAACTTGAAATTTGGAATAGTTTTAGATGACGTTGGCCCAACTATTTTGCAAATAAGAAAGAAATAAAAACATATGTATATTTTTTGCAACAGGGACTGAAAAATTCGAAGTGGGGCTACTATGGCATGGGGTATCATATGAAAGAGCGCAGTTTGCCCATTATCAAACATTTTTTCCTTTTTTTAGGCCGCATAGTTTACGACTTTTGATGAAAAATGTAAAGAAAAGTACCCTTATCTCCGAAGTTTACAAAGAGAAAAATCTGAAATTATTCTATGTGATAGAAGTTTATGTAAAGGTTACAGGAAAAATAAAATAAAACGAAGTCTCTAAATAACACACTTCGCAAATCACAAAAAAAAAGTTACATTAGTTCCTTTATCGGTCAAGAGATGGCGCTGACATAAAAATGCAACATTGCAGTGCATACCGCAGTGCAGTGTTAAAATCTCTGACGAATATAGGCCTCGCCGATGAAAATTTAAAAACAGGATGGTACGGAACCCTCGGTGCGCGAGCCCGACTCGCTCTTGCCCGACGTTTTTTCATACTTCATACATGTTTTGGGAGTGTCGCTTCTAATTATTTATTTTTTTGTGATTTCCCTCAAGTTGTAAAAGTTCTTTGGGTAGCGAAAATCGAAACTAACGCCATTTCAATACAATTTCTCTAAATGTTTACCAACAGCGCCCCCTTTTCAATGTCATTCAAGTACCAAAAGATCCTTGTAGCATTTACTTACACCATTGTTTAGCGGTGCACAGAATGCAACTTTCCATAATACATCGTTACAGTGGAAGTCAATCAATATTATTAATTGTATATTTATTTTTTCTTGACATTATGCCATCCAAATGTATAGTTTAGGAGCTAGCGCAGGTTTGTTAATTACGTGCAATAGAATAATAACGGCAAGTCAGTTGACGATGGCGACCGTTCCACGGACTGCTCAGTGTAGTTTTGAGCTCGACTCGCTCACTCCCTTCCGCTCCACCCAGAGCGGGAGGAGTCATTTGATGATTTCCCATCCGCAAAAAAAAAAAAAGCCCGACTCGCTTTTGCCCGGTTTTTTATTTAGTTTTATTTCCGCCAAAATTAAAAACTACAATAGTATAATTCAAGACATAATCTAGATCAAAGTTATTCATTATAATTATCGCACCTTTTAACTGTGCAGGCGTATTTTTGCGGTGCTGCATTCTGTATCCGAGCCTGTATCTAGTTTTTATCGCGGTATCAAATATTTTATTTTCCGTGATAAAAACTAAAAAAATATAATTTGTAAGAGCTTCTCTTTGTAAAGAATCATGGCCACGCTCTTAACATGCTTGGACTTGTAAAAAAACAAAACGTGCCTTGATGAAACAAACGTTGTTTCATTTGCCTAAGTATATAAATGTAACTAAATACGGCCTTCAATATATTTTTTAAAGATGGGAGAGTTAATTCATTAAGAAAGTTTTTGAGGTTAGGTGGTGTCACAATTAATCTGTGGCTTTTTGAATTGAGAGGTTTTTCACCTGTTTTTTTTACATTTATGTTATAAATTATGCGATTGCAAGTCAGATAAGTCTGTTCGTGTCCAAGATCGGCACTAATCGTGGTCTTCTAACGGTGCTAGCAGAAGACGACTACATAATATTAATTTCAAAATCAATATTTTATACTGCGTTCTGTTAAAGCAAAGCTATATTTATAAAGCTTTATATTATTTATAAAGATATAAAATATCTATACGTACTTCCCCAGCTATTAAAAATAAACTGATGATATCTAATAATAGGCTAGTTGATAAAATTTCAATAACTGCTTAATACCATATATTCTAAAAAAAACAAACAAAGATGATAATATCAGAGTGTCTGAATGAATCAAAAGAAAGTTGTACTCCAAGTTCTTCTCATAAAGATACTTCAGATACAAGTTTACCTAAGTACGTATAATATCAAACAACATAACTACCTAATTGATTTAAAGTTTGAAATGGCAAATACCTAGTTATTACCATTAAAAAGCTATTTCGTTGTGTATCTTTTTCGGATATTATATTATATTCTTTCAAATTATAACTAGCAAAAACTGTATCAATTTGATATTAGTTGTTAAAAACCAAAATTTTATCACGAACCGGTAGCGATACTCGAACGAAACGTCAAAGACAAGGTTGGAGTTTCGCACGGCGTGACGTAATGCTTTCTGATTGGTGTTCACTGTCACGTGACTAAAGGTCTCATTTTAGGAAATTTATTTCTTAAAAATATTTTTAATCTTTAACGCTTTAATAATTAAAATTGTTTGTTATTTTCTCCATAATATAATTAATCATTATAAACCTCTATCCATTATATTTACTCTTATTGGACACAAGCCTATTATACATATATATATATCGTATTACCCAGTAACTGGGTTGTTGAGGTCAGATAGGCAGTCGCTCCATGTAAAATACTGGTATTCAGCTGCATCCGGTATAGACTGGAAGCTGACCCCAACATAGTTAGGAAAAGGCTAGGCAGATGATGATGATCTAATAATTATACATTTTGGTGACAGTCTCACCTTGGGACGTACCTACTTAATTATATTTTTTCTTAGCCTAAAATGACCTTTGATCATTATCAGCAACTCTATCTCTCAGTATAAAAATACAGGATGTTGTTTTTCCTGTAATGTTTTTGATTTTTCGCAGGTACTTATTTTCTTTTTTTAGGGTTCCGTACCTAAAGGGTAAAAACGGAACCCTATTACTAAGACTTCGCTGTCTGTCCGTCTGTCTGTCTGTCTGTCACCAGGCTGTATCTCAAGAACCGCGATAGCTAGACAGTTGAAATTTTCACAAATTATGTATTTCTGTTGCCGCTATAACAACAAATACTAAAAACAAAATAAAATAAATATTTAAGGGGGGCTCCCATACAACAAACGCGCTTTTTTTGCCCTTTTTTGCTCGATATCAAAAATGGCAACAGGTAGGCACTTGAAATATTCACAAAATACTCAGTTGTATTTTAACTTTAATAATAAATAATAAAATTAAAATAAAATAAATATTTAAGGGGGGCTCCCATACAACAAACATGTTTTTTTCGGCGTTTTTGCCTTGTGGTACGGAACCCTTCGTGTGCGAGTCCGACTCGCACTTTTCCAGTTTTTTTTTACGGTCATTTTGCATCACATGAATCAAGCTTAGAATTCATGTCAAATACTATAAGGTATTTTTATTGGTAATAAAAGTAAATACATGTTTATCCAAATGAAGACAACCCCATTTGACCTAACCCCTTTCAACCCTCCATTTCGGCTTCTGTTGCAATGAAACAAACAATTTTTTTTTAAATTTGTTATTTGTTTTTTTTTTTTTTGGAGGCCTTTGCCCAGCAGTGGGACACAATAGGCTAAATATAAATAAATAAATAAATAATTTGTTTTATAGATGGACAAGCATTATTTTACTATTCCAAAGAACAATGGCCTCTTTCTTAAGATGCTTGGAATATGGAAATCTTACAAAAACGTAAAATGATAAGTAAAAATAAAAATAATGTTAGGTACATACTTAATATTATTATGTCGTTTTATTAGCCTAGTTTTATATAATTTAGTACGGTACCTATTCAAAATGTTTGTAAAAATACGGAGAATTACGAAAACTCTTTACTAATTCAGTATCATCAAATTCTGCTAGTGGCTTATTTTTTTTAAATAATTAACGTGAGTTTATACAGTAGACATTGCATTGAATTTCAGTTTCATAAAATCGACTTCGAGTTCAGAAAAAGTATGAACATCTCCATAAAAATTACGAACACGTTCAGAAATAAGATAAACATATTTGCATTCATACAAGTAAAAGTTATATTTTTGAAGACGATAATCTATCATTTTCCCAGTTTAAAAAAATTAATCAATGATATCCAATGATTACAGCTTTGGACGTAACAACTGTCAAAGGTCAACAAGTGATGAATTGACAGCAGGGACCAACGTGGTAACGTGGTTTCCGAGGGTCTTGGGGGTCTTGATATGTAGGTGAGGCTAGTAATGGATTTCGGCAAGTCTCATCTCAGTATCAAATTCTGTTTTTTACTAAGTAATCTAAAATGGGCATTGTCCTAAAAGTTGCTAGCATTAGCAGTTCCTGAAATAAGCAGCTGTGATAGATGGATGGACAGGCATACAGATAAAGTTACACTGTAAGGGTTCCTTTTTTACCATTTTGGTATTGAACCCTAAACAATCGGCCAAGTGGGCTGAACCGAGTTAGCAGTGGATGCTACAGCTGTAGATCCATTTTATTATAGACACAAAACGAATTCAATGCAAATCATTTCGATAAATATACAGGGTGTTTGGTGCATCGTTTGCCAAATGGAATTGGCTGAAAGGAGAGGTCATTTGCTATCTCTTAAGGCCCAGTAACTCATTCCTTGTTACATCGGTTTTTTTATTATGACTATTTAATTTTAATTTAGAAAAATACAAGAACTCTGCATTTAAGCTTAAATAAAAAAAAAGTTGTGAGTATAGCCTTCAAATTTCATTTTAATTCTTATGTTTACTCTTGTATGGTTCTATGAAATTCAAAATTACTTGCTAATAACATTTAGTTCCTTTTTAATAATTCACAGTTTTTGAAAAAAGGAAAAATACACTTAACACTCAACTTTAAATTTCTGTAAAAAAAAAAAACTAAAAGCGATCGGAGTTTTTCGAATTCTTTTAAAAAGTTCTCTAGTTTGTCCCCTTTCCAACGGTGTGCAATATACAAAAAAGAACTTTTAATAACTTCAGTAATTCGCTAAATGTGTAATCGAGACACATCAGGCTGATATTCGATATTACGGTAAGAACACTAGTTTTTACATAAATAACATTCTTTAAGTAGGTGGATAGTGGTACCTCCCTTTTACGCAGTCTCTTATCTCTTTCTAGGGTTCTAACTTTCTTCGAACATGAAATATAAATAAACTTTTATTTAATAAGTACCTAATTAAAAATTTTGTTCAAATTGTCCTCCACTATACACACGCGCGACATCTTCGTCTTATCTCGACTGTAGTGGTGTGTAAACGTATTTCTGCTTTGATAGTGACTTACAACCGTACGCGCTAACATGGAATGCAAACCCTTTTTAGCTCTACTGCGTACCTCCCGATGTTCTAGGTAACAGCTTTGACGTCATCTAAATAAAAATTAAAAAGTCATAATTTAAATAACCGGTGTAACAAGGAATGAGTTAAGCCTGTTGAGTTGAATTAGCCTTAAGAGATAGTAAATGACCTCCACTTTCGGCTAATTCCATTTGGCAAACGATGCACCAAACACCCTGTATAATACAGATAAAAAATTACCCTCAGGTTGTTCTTTCAATTGTTCTTCAACATGAGTCAAAACTTGATCAATAATGTTTAGAACTTTGGAGTACTCTTCTTCACTGGTTATTATTCCATGTTTGCGGTCTTGTATTTCAGCTTTGTATAGTAATACGCTTCTAGCTTTAGGGTTTTCTTCGGCCAGTTTTCTTAAATTTGAAGAATTACCCAAGTCTCCACCTAAAAACAAGGAACCGGTTATAAGCAATTAGATTGGATAGATATATTAAGCTTAGACTAGTATATCTTTATAATACCAAATTAAAAAACGCTATTTAAATGAATTTGTTTCAAGAAGAAATCTAAGTAAGTTTTGAAAAAAATAACCAATCTGACAATTTATTATACATCAACATCAAGGTTGATGTAAAATTTTTAGTTTTTTATTTAGTTTTAATTCAGATGGTTACTCTTAATAAAACACAGATTACACACCTACTTACTTTTAAGAATTTCACGAACTGGCAGAATAAAGGGTAACTTAGGAGTACCACTCAAATGGGGGTGAAAAAATGAACCCACTGTTATCAAGCCAGCTGGTAGTGCTTCTAACATCTCACGGAATCTATTGATATTATCCAGAACTTTCCTCTCCGCAGACACATTTATCAATGGTGTTAATTCTAAAAATGAAAACAAGTCATAAGAACATTATTTCTTTACATAATTTTTATTTTTATTTTTATAATAAACAAACCTGAATCTAAATAAAATTCCAAATAATCCAAAATTCTAGTGGAGTCGGGTATCACTTCATTTTTAACTTTTAATACTGGGATTTCACCACGAGGATTAATATCCAGAAACCACGAAGAATACTGCTCGCCTTTTGTTATGTCCACAATCAAAGGCTCAAAATCAATATTCTTTTCGTAAAGAGTCATTAGAACCTGTAAAAAAATTACATAAAACTTCAGATTAAACAATACTCGATTAAAGACAAACAATATCAATAAAGAGGATAAGCTTGCCCCTCTCTCCTAATTTAGAAAAGTAGTAAAAGGTGGGTCAGTCGTGATAAATCCGCAACATATTTTCTGAAGCACTTAATGCTTTTAAAGCTTTATATAATGAACAAAAGAAATCGGCCAATGACTTACCTTTTGCGAGTAAAAGCTGTAATAACTACAGTAGAGGTATATGTTTGATGATTTTTTACCGGCATTTGCATTTGTAATAAATGTTGGTGTTGGTAATTTATCCAAATATTTTTGAACATAATGCATTTTTACAGGTAATAGATGCCAAAAAACACTAATCTAAACCAGATAAAATATAATACTACTACATTAAACTACACAATTCTTCAAACATCTACGCGGTTTTTTCCCCTTCTAGAAATACTACCAACATTACAATATTAAAATCAGCTGACTGACAGTAGCCAGCCAGAAAGTCTCCGCCGGAAACTCCGCCTAAAAAAGGTTAAACCAGACTTCATACATTACATCATTCACCACGTGTTAGGTATTGAATGAGTGCGCTCTTTTTCGCACTGCAGTACTAAATCTAGCGCTCTGCAAATCCCCTCGTTACAAATTCACGGTCAGCACGCACAGTGCGGCACTGAGGCCTTTATAGCATTTTGTCTAACTGAAAATACCATGTCTTCAACTGCAAATCTGCAATTAATAAAAAAATCCTGTGTGGTCAATGGTCGATGCACCACAGATAACTATATACCACAGACTAAGAAGAGAAGTTACCATCTAAGGGTTGCACCTTAGACAAAGAAAAGTATAGACGGCGGGTAGCTCCATTTCATTTCTACAAGAAAGGGATAAAGTATTGAGTTATTATAAGTAACAGAAAAGGATAAAGCTATACTATTTCCGTCTCTCACTGCGTGCCAGTTTTTTCAAGACAGCTACTTAAGTAGCCTAAGTTAGTTTTTTGTCTCATGTGTGGCCACGCTACCCGATGCTCTATAGCTTTCTTACTCTAAGGGTTGCACAGAGCAATATTATTTTGGCACAGAGCATGTAACCTTTTATGGGATGGGTATGTCGTCTCGTGAGCAGCGTTGCCAGCTCCGCTAGGAGTAATAGTGTTCTGTGGTTGCCAGTAGCTTGCTACTTAATCCTACTAATATTGTGAAAGTTTGTGAAGATGTTTGGATGTTTGATAATCAATCACGCGTAAACCGTTGAACAGATTTGGATGAAAATTAGCACAAAGATAGACCATTTTCTGGATAAACACATAAAATACTTTTTATCCCGATATTCCTACGGGATCGAAACTTACGCGGGTGAACACCGCGGGACGCTGCTAGTTAATAATATGTGGTTGCCAGCCCTAAAGATTTTTGAACTCGTCTACGGAAATGAATCACTAATCTGTTGAATCCACTGACCTGTATTATACAAGTACGCTGGACTTCATACTATCGATGACAAAATGAAGACATTTGATTTTCGCCATTTTGACGCTCATAGCAACGTGAGGTTCCGTGGAACTAAGAACTAATATTAGAGATGGGATATATCCTTCGATAAAAAAATACTTTTAAGAACTTTATCGATCGTTTTAACCACTGAGAGTAATTATCACTCCCAGTTATTTTTATGATTCATTTAAAAAAAATAAAAAAAAAGCTATAAACTAGTCGAATCGATAGTGTCCTAGTAAAGTTATAGCGCATGACGGTTAGATCATTGAGCTTTAAATATGAGGATAGGCTTAAAACTTAGCTTAAAAACTACTACGGTTGAGCTAATATCTCTTTTTTTTTTGTCGCTGAGAAATGACTTTACGCATCTCCGCTCGTCGGGGGACGAGACGGAGTATGTGGGACTCCCTGCCAGGGTGGCAGTATACCCACTAAAACTGAGCAGTGTTCCGTCATCGCCTTGATGGGGGGGTCATGGGAATCTGGCTCAGCCTTTGCGTCCACAACCCCCTCGGCGCATGCCCGCCTATCTGGCGGGCCCCGCATGTCCCCCTGGCTGGGGGGCTACGGGAATGGCCGGGAACACCTGGCCATTCCCTTCCGGCACTGGTGGAAGCCTGTGCAATACAGGCGATGGTGCCCCCGCACCCGTCGCCTGCTGGCTTCCACCTGGGAAGAGTCGGAGATGACTGTCATACTGACGTCTTCCTCCCGCGCGCGCTCTGCCGCCTCCTTCTGGGACATGACGTGTTCGCAGAAGGAGGCGACTGCCGCCCAGGACCCCTCATCCCCCAGCATGGCGTTGACCATGCCGGGGAGCGAGAGGTCCGTTCCGAACGCCGCGGTGAGACTGCGGCGTGGCTCGGACCACGACGGGCACACCTCGAGGGTGTGCTGCGCCGTGTCCTCCGCGCCCCACAGTCGTCGGGCGTCTCCTCCCGCCCGATACGGTGCAGGTACGATCCGAAGCAACCGTGTCCGGACAGCACCTGCACCAGCCGGAAGGAGAGGAACCCGTGCGACCGCTCGAGCCAGTCTCGCAGGACCGGCCCAATCGCATCGAGGGTTCGGCGGCCAAAGGCTGCGGCGGCGAGGTCCCGCGTCCAGTGGACGACTACGGCGTCCTTCGCCTCCCGCCGGACGGCCTCCCGCTCTTCCGGGGCTGGGCGTTCTCCTCTCGCCCTCCACCCCGCTGTCCATTCATATACTCTGGCGAGCACCCACGCCTCGAGTTCCAAAGGCGGGGTGCCGGCCAGAGCACATGCCGCTGAGAAGCCGACCGTGCGGTAGGCCCTCGCCACCCGTTGGGCTATGGCCCTTTGGGGGGCTCGCAATGCGGCGGCGTTCTCCCAACTAGGGGCCTTGTAAAGGGCCATACTCCCGCTGCTGGAGATGGAGTTACAGCGGCGGCGACAGCAGCGGTGGCGGCGACAGGGCGAACCTGCGCCGGCACTATGCCCTTCCTTGTGGGTGGCTCGCAACTCCTGCCCCCCATCCTGTGCCCCGCGGGGCGGCCACTGGCAGCACACGCCGGGCAGTGTAGCGTGGCGGAGCTGCAAGTGGCACTCCTGTCTCCCTTCTGTCCGCACTGGAAGCAAGACTCTCCCCAGTCGGTCTTGGAGGGACACGTAGATCGGGTAGAGCTACGTTTTGGAATGGGCAACTAGCTTCAACTTTCTGACTAACTGACAGACTATTAAATGACATTGCAAAAGTGCCTGTACAAGGTTTAATTGAAATAAATGCTTTGAGTTTGAGTTTGAGTTTGGGTGTAGTCCAGCACGAAGCACTTGAAGCACCGCGCAGGCTTGTCCTCAAGCGGCCGGACCACAGCACGAGCACGAGCAGCCGTCCCTTGGTCGCTTTAAGGGCGGCCGCCGCCGCGGCGACTAGGCACTCGACGCGGATGGCGCCCATGCCACGGCGACCGGGCCTGATGGCTCCCCCCTTCACCGCGCCAGCGCTGCAGCCTCCCGCAGCGGCAACGTCCTCTTTGGTGACCGAATCGTGCATATCGATCACCTCCAAGGATGTGGTCTTGACTGGTCTGGCGACCGTTGCCACATCCGCGATGACCTCTTGCAACTTTGTTGCAAAGAGGTCCGCGTTTGCGCCGCGCTGCTCCCCCCCGAATTCAAAAATTCGGGCTCCGGCCTGGGCTCATAGGCATTTGAGGGCCTTCTGAAAGTTCCCCTTCAGGTTCGAGGACTTGGAGGCGGCCTCCAGTACCTCCTCCTTGATCTGGAGCGCCGCCAGCTCTCGACCTGGCGGCCCGCGCCTGCTGCTCCCTGGCAGTGACCTTCTCTTCGAGGTCCAGCTGGAGCTGCGCCCTCTTTGCTAGCCCTAACTGAAGCCACCAGGCCCACGTCATGGGAGGGAGTCGAAGAGACGTGGTGACCATCACCCCGGAGGCCGTGGAGCGGGGCGAAACGTACAAGTCTGTCCTAAGACGGGCTCGTGCTAACGCGGAACCCTCCCGGCTGGGGATCGGCAACATAAGTGCCGACGCACCCAGGCCGGAGCCCGAATGTTTGAATTCGGGGGGGAGCAGCGCGGCGCAAACGCGGACCTCTTTGCAACAAAGTTGCAAGAGGTCATCGCGGATGTGGCGACGGTCGCCAGACCAGTCAAGACCGCATCCTTGGAGGTGATCGATATGGACGATTCGGTCACCAGGAGGACGTGATGGCGGCCGTTGCCGCTGCAGGAGGCTGCACACCTCGGTCAGGTGTCCATGTCCGTGTCTAGTGCCCAGTCGCCGCGGCGGCGGCCGCCCTTAAAGCGACCAAGGGACGGCTGCTCGTGCTCGTGCTGTGGTCCGGCCGCTTGAGGACAAGCCTGCACGGTGCTTCAAGTGCTTCGCGCCGGGCTACACCCGATCTACATGTCCCTCCACGTACGACTGGGGAGACTCTTGCTTCCAGTGCGGACAGGAGGGACACAGGAGTGCCACTTGCAGCACCGCCACGCGACACTGCCCGGCGTGTGCTGCCAGTGGCCGCCCCGCGGGGCACAGGATGGGGAGCAGGAGTTGCCAGCCACCCAAGAGGAAGGGCATAGTGCCGGCGCAGGTTCGCCCTGTCGCCGCCACTGCTGCTGTCGCCGCCGCTGTAACTCCATCTCCAGCGGCGGCGATGTCGGAATAATGGTTTCCAATCATCGCATCCTCCAGGCGAACACAAACCACTGCAGAGCGGCCCAGGACCTGCTGATGCAGGCCATGGCTGAGTGGTCGATGAACGTAGCGGTGGTCGCCGAGCCCTATACTCGATCCCCGGCAGTTAGCTGGGTGATGAGGATGGCTTGGTGGCACTAGCGGCGCGGTGCTCCACAGACTCCCCTCCCCTCTCGCTATTAGAGAGGGGACCGGGATACGTGGCCGCCGCGTGGAGAGAGGTAGCCCTCGTGGGCGTCTATTTCTCCCCAAACCGCCCTCTCCAGGACTTCGAGAACTATCTCGGAGTCCTGGCCGCCGTGGTCGGCAGGGCGGCGCCACGCCAGGTCTCCGTATTGGGAGACCTGAATGCCAAGTCAGTGACCTGGGGCAACCCGGCCACCGACCCTCGCGGGCGGGCAGTGGAGATGTGGGCGGCCTCCTCTGGGCTCTCCCTCCTCAACAGAGGAAACGTCCAGACATGCGTGCGGCGGCAGGGTGGCTCGATAGTGGACGTCACTTTTGCCACCCCTGCGTTGGCCGCGCGCGTGCTGAACTGGCGGGTGGATCTGGTGGAGACTATGTCGGACCACCGCTGTGTGCGATTCGACATCTCCACCGGTAGCCCCGGAGAGACGCGGCCCCTCTCGGGGCCGTCAGCGTTCCCACGGTGAGCTCTCATCCGCCTCGACAGGGAGGCGGCGGCGGAGGCGGCGTTTATCCAGGACTGGCTTTCACCGCCTTCCGCTGGCCTGGACGTGGACATCGTGGCGGGACACCTGAGGGAGTCTCTGACCGAGGTGTGCAATTCTAGCATGCCACGGACCGGTCGACACCTGCCCAATCGGGCGGTGTACTGGTGGTCGGTGGAGCTGGAGGGGCTTCGAGCGGCATGCGTGGAGGCCAGGAGGGCCTACGCGCGGAGCCGGCGGTGGCGTCGATGAGACCACGCGCCCACGAGGACTACCTCTATGAGGTGTACATAGGGGCAAAACTGGTCCTCGAGCGGGCCATGGACGACGCCAGGGACTCGGCGAGAGCGGAGATACTGGAGGGTCTCGATCCCTACATTCCTGGATAGCGTGGTTCAGTCCGTAATACGATACAATAGAAAATCAAATGTGTCTCATTAGCGGAGCTTGAGAGGTCACAAAAAGTTTGCGGATTTTTTTAGAGGCAGTCGAATTGTAGGGGCATTAAAGAGCGTCGTCGCAATACGAATTTTTCATAAAGAGATATGGCAACACTGGTCATGAGTGAGAGCTTGATTCTTGAACAGTTGAACTTCATGTGAATGAACATACATTGATTGTTTCGTGTTATTTTTATTTTGAATAATGTTTTAATATAATACATTATAATGTCCTTTTAGATATAAATACTATGCTTATAATTAAGTGTTGGCATAGTAATTGATTCTGTTCACAAAATAAATTCTTTTATCATTACTATACATTGAACTGAAAATGGAGGTCTCCAACAACACCGACGCCGTCAACCTTGGCGTTGGTGAAGTAGAAGCAGAAATTGGCGAGGAATTAAAACAATTAGAAGAAGGAAAAGATTTTGATACACGGAGTGAAGTGACTAGTACATCTTCAAGCGAATCGAGTACGCCAAGTATTAGTTCAGTTAGCACTAAATCCAAAGAGAGACGCGCAAATCGTAAACGAACCAAGTCAGCAAGCCATTCACCTGTACAAAATAAACGACGATGCCTTACAAGCAGCAGCAGCAAAGTAAAGACATACGATTACATGACTAAGTTGAATTATCTGTTCAGGGACACCCGTTTCTTTTTGATAAAATCTAACAATGCAGAAAATATAACATTGTCGAAAGCGAAAGGTGTGTGGTCTACACTACCACAAAATGAAGCCAATTTAAACCAAGCTTACAGGGAATCGAGAAATGTGCTATTAATATTTTCAGTTAAGGAAAGTGGCAAGTTTGCTGGTTTTGCACGTTTGGGCAGTGAATCACGACGAGATGTTGCCCCTATATCATGGGTGCTACCACCTGGTCTGTCTGCCAAGGTTTTAGATGGTGTCTTTAAAGTGGATTGGATTTGTCGAAAAGAGTTACCTTTTAGTAGCACCCTTCATTTATATAATCCATGGAATGAAGGAAAGCCAGTTAAAATTGGAAGGGATGGCCAAGAAATTGAGCCTAAAGTTGCTGAAGAATTATGTAGGCTCTTTCCAGAAGATGAAGGGATAGAAATGACTCCAATACTTAGAAAATCCAAGGAAGCATCAAAAAAGGGCTACTTGAAAAGTGGTGGCAGTTACAGGACGTATCGTGCTCCATTGTCATCTAGAGGATCAAACTTTAGAAACCGCTTGAGCACATCATCTAGGAGTAGGAGAAAGATGTTTATGTCTCCAAGGAATCGTATTTCATCAAGCTCATATAAGCGCCGCTCCCCATCACCGTACATGAGAGAGCGCTTACCAATGTGGTTTGGGCGGAACCGTGAGGGTTATAACAGTAGCAGCACTGCTGCTGAAGCCTATGTAGCTGAATATATGAGATCAATGCATCATCAGTTGCCACCATTGCCTTATGTGCCGCCGCCTGGATTTAGTGGTGCTATGTCGACTTATGATGGAATACCCCCACCACCGCCACCACCTCCTCCGCGATACTACGACATAGCTGACTATCCACGTTCAGTGTTGGTTTATGATAAACGGTCTTATGAACGCTCTGTGGATGAGTTTCTGTGGCGTACTACTGATCGCTCTCGTGCTCGTAGTCGTGAACGTGAATCACACAGATCATACCGTGATCGACGATGAACCTGTGTCAACCCCTAATGTATTGATATAATATCTGATAATTAATTGCTAATAAAAAAATTGTGTTTGAACTTTGAACTTTATTGATGAGTAAAATAATCTTGAGTGTTGTGGTGAACTATGATAATACTGATCTTGAACTTTACTGGTATAAATTCGGACAGTTTTAATAAATTATAGGTTAGCAAAATGGGACTTAAGAAAAATAGGTACTATGAGTGAAGTTAAACATATATAATGTAAGAAATCTCTATTTACAGGGTATATGATGAAAAATAGTGATGAGTGTTGTTTTCAAAACTTTACTATTTTTCTCTTACTTTGATCTAGTGAAAGTGTAATACTAGCCAAATAATCATAATTATCATCATGTAGTTATGAGCTACATGTATTCTTGGGTAATGTTACTGATTAAGAAATTAAGTTTTTTAATAATTATAAATAATTTTGTACAACTTAAAATGGTTGTGTAAGTAACTGTGATATATGAAATTTCCACCTATTTTATCTGTTATACTTTATAAAATAATGCTGTGCCTGCATTGGCAATTATACATATCAACCAAAGAAATAGATTCCAAATTTGCATTTTAATATATTTAATGGAAGTATTATTCTTATGTTTTGAGTTTGTCCAGCATCATATTTAATACCTATTTTTTGTATCAAAACGGTTACTATAATTGGCTTATTATTTGGTATGATAATCATTATTATTTCAATGCTATTGGATTGGAGAGTTGATGCTCCCACTTCTTAAAAAATGAATAACTATGGTAGGTTAGGTAGGTACCTACCTAGTGCAAGGATTTACTAGTCTGTTCCAAAAGTATTATATGAAAGTGTAAACAAAATTCTGTTAAAGTTAAATCCTTACGCAATTACTGACTAATTGCATAAGGATTTTTAACACACGCTGCATTTAGATTTCAACTTCATATTTCGCCACTTTTTAAATAAATTTATTGTCTGAATAACGTTAGGTTGATTTAAAATTAGAATTTTGGGTTTAAGTTTTCAATTAATCAAATCAGAGCACTATTTGTTAGTGGCACACCAATTTGCATCCACGGAAACGTTTCAAATCCATTTTGTTCACATTTTCATGAGACAATTTCGGAACACCATAAAAAGCCAGGCCTCTCCAGCCCTCCTTGCCTCTCCATAAAGCCAGGTCACTCCATGTACTTGTGCGCGGTACATGGAGTGACCTGGTATGGAGAGGCGGTAGGTAATTACCTACCTACCGCCCGGCCGAGCGGTCTCGGGCCGTTTGCGGACCAAATTCAGTGCGATTTTCTCGTAAGCGAAGCGCACGTACGTTGTTCAATTTTAATCGTTCCATTCGTTTGTACGCGTACCTACGATGCCGTCTGGTACAACCATTTAAGTAAAACACATGTCACTTTTAGGCATTGTTCAGACCAAACGTATTGTCGGCCGCTGACTGTGAGCCAGTTTATCGCTTTTCCATATAATTATATTTAACTTCTCGTTCACACCGAACCGACTATACCCTAATAAGACATGTAGTGCGCTGTCCAAAGACATTAAATGTACCTATCTTAAATCTCTTTGGTTCTGTCACTACACTAAACTCACAGTCGGCTGCGGACAATACGTTTGGTGTGAACGAGGCCTTAAAGATTTTTTTTTATTTTAGTTACCTCAGCTAAAATTCACTTTTTATCTCGCTCGCACGATACTGCTCGCGGACTGTGTGAGGGCGAGACAGAGTGTTTGCTTTTTACGGTGAAAATAAAGGTAATTCAAAAAAATTTAATAACATTTCTAGTATGCAAAGTTTCATGATCTAATTTGAAGTATTTTTTGAATACCAGCGGTTTATTGTTCGGTTTGGAGGTAACTTTGGATTTTTTTTCTATCGAGAATATTTTATGGAATCGTGTTTTCGTCTAACATAGTAGGTACTTAACATTAATCCTCAACTTTAGCATATATTTATTTTAAAATTAATCCTGCGGTATTTTCGACATAACGGAGGATAATGCTAAGCCATTTGAGATAGTATAGGCTCTTAATTTAATTTTATCGAAGAGGCAGCCCTGCGATTGCGGTGGGATCGCGCGGTGCGAAGCAATCACAACTGTACACTTAATCATTTAGGCACAATTTAGCATGCAGCGGTTGCTGACGCGACGGAGTAGGCTATCATAGCAGCCAGTAGCTACTTACATTGGAAATTTTCTACTGAGTGAACAATTGTTGTTGTCGGAAGTGGTTTTAACTAGTGTTACAACACTATTACCTGGTGGTACCGTTTAACTTTAAAAGACCCACCGTACCACCAGGGGTACGGCCAGGGGTAGGTACGGTGGGTCTGCAGTGGAAGTAGGTATCAGTTACGTAGTAACTATTTAGTAATCTGTCATAAAGCCTCGAATACTTGCTGCAACTGCAATCGCCGCGAGCAAATTCGCATGGTGTGACGCGCTACTCGCTGCGACTAAGTAAATAAAACTGTCGCCGCTAGTAAAAAAAAACCGGCGGCGTTGGGACAGGTACCTAGCTCACTGTCCCAGTTGGCGAATAAAACGGGCCAAGTGCGTGTCGGACTACGCACAAAGAAGGGTTCGTCCTTGGAATGAATTTATCCCAAGAACAAAGTTAACACTGTAGTTGAAAATCATTTTCAAATATGTAATTTTCTCCCATACATTGTAACTGCAAATGCAAGTTGGTCGCCTATTACTCGTAAACTTCTAAAGCCTACTTATTAGCTGTAATCGCTCACAACACTCGCATCATCTCACATGCGTTCCGATTTAGATATAACGATTATGACAGCTGAGAGCTGTCAACAATTCGGAACGCTCGTGAACGCTTTCTTTGTATAGACACCACATTTCTTCTTCTTTGGTTAGATGGCGACTGTCAGCCAGAAGCACAGTTTCGAAAATGCCACGTTAGTTTAATTTAAAGATATGATGCAACTTAAAACAAAACACTGACACATCCCTCCCCCCCCCCCACACTGTAATCCACAGCGCTCACGGTGATATTATAAGGCATGGTCGGCGTTATCGCAAGATGGCGCATGTCATGACGTCATCTATGGCGATTCATGGGACATCGTTATCGCGCTCACGCTAATTCGGTACGGGTTTAAGCACGCTCAAATCGATTATTTCCCAACTCGGAATGCAGGGTTAGCTGTGATAGTAGGCGAATGGATAGTGGTAGACCACGAAATTCAAATTTTCTTACGTTGCAAATTGCAAAAAAACGTAAGAAAATTTGAATTTCGCGGTCTCGACTACCCATTCACCTTATTATTATACAGGGCGTCCCACGGCTATGCCACATGGAGGGAAAGTACCTTGAATATTGTAGATGCAACATTTTACTAAAAGAAGACTTTAATTTAAAAAACAATTTAAACTGCATAGATTTTTAAATAATTACATGGTTGAACCGGGAATCGAACGAGAAAAAAAATTACCCTGTAGCTTTATCATACCGATCGAAAGCCTTCATAAGGATTATTTTTTGCTAAATAACATAGTGTCAGAAATAAAAGGAAGACCATGAATTTTAACATTTGATGTGAAATTTTGTACATTTTTACGAAGGGCATTTGAATATGGAAAGGTATTTAGAAATACTTGAGATTGCAGAACGACAAAACCTTACTTTTCAGCAAGATGGGGCTCCGGCTCATAACAGTCACAGAACGAGGAACTATCTCAATGAACACTTTCGTCCCTGGATCGGGAAAAATGGACAAAATTAAATAAGATGGCCGCCGAGATCCCCAGATCTTACCCCAGTAAAAATTTAGTTTAAACAAGAACCAGTATGGAAATGTCCACGAACAAACAGAACTAAAAAGTATTTATTTAACACTAAAATACTAAATTAAATGACTAACTAACTTACTATACAAATAAATACAAAAACAAAGGACACTTAGGCGTCGAAGTACTCGTCCGCATCGCTGTCATCCGGAAACGTGCCCAGAAGACTGGCAGCATTGCCACGTTGAATGGCAATGCTAATTCTTTGGCCAAAGAACGATCCAGCCCTCTGGTCAAGTGTCGACCAGCCGGCGAGAAATTTCCTTAAAAAGGAGACGCGCACTCGGGCCCCATGACCCGAGCGTTTCGACCCCAAACGGCTCAAAGCTGTAGTTGCCAATAAGGTTACAGTATTTGCGCCGCTTGAGGGTCTCAGCAGCCGCAGCAGCGGCGCCAGCACAGCCCGCCGTGCTTGGAACGTGAGATGGCGCAAGGGTATCGACACATGTTGCGTCCCACACCAAAGGCCTACCCACCTTCCAAGGCAACAACGTCATACCGTCTGGTCTCTTCCCATCGTCACGTACCAAACCGTTTGGTTCTAACACCGCTGGTACGCCGGCGGTGACAAGGGCTCGACGAATAATATCGTTGATGCTGGCGTGCCGTGCTATGCGACCTGCGCTCCTGCAGCAGGACAGGCCATGGTGTCCGAGACTGTCGACAGCTTCACCGCAGTGACATCGATGCGGAGCAACACAAGGTGCGCCCAAGCGGAGACACGTAGCGAGCCGAAACGGTGAGTCATCCCTCATTGTGCCTATAGTGGATGACGGGAGCGCCTGAAGCCACAAGCCTGACTCCCATTCTCCCACAGCCAGCAGACGGGCACGCTCAACAGTATTACGTGACGTGTTTACAAGGGTATTCCGTATAATACTGCAGAGCGGCACGTCCCACCGTCTCTGGGAAGACGGGTTATCGGGCAAAACCGTATTGGGACAAGCCATTTTCCAAGCGTTCAACGCTTCGGTCAAACACGGTACTTCAAAATCGACCAGTGAGGAAGATAAAATGTTCCTGGTTAATTTATCAGTACTGGGGACCGAGGAGAGGAAGGCCGGTAAACTTATACTTGAAATTTTGCGGACTCCGAGACCGCCCAAGCGAATGGGTAGTGTGGCTTGCTGCCATGCACGGTCGTCCAGGGCCACATTTAGGATGGAAGTTAATGTGTTTCTAATAATTTTGTCTACTTTTTCTAAAAGTTGTGGATGCTTCCATAGATGAGAGGAGCGAAGGCTATAAGTAAATTTTGGTCCAAAACAACAGTACCGAATGAGTGTAAAGGCCGAATGAATATTAATTTTGAAAAGTCTTTCCGAGACATCATTAAAATTTTGTATCTTCTCCTCAATGAAAGTTGGAAAGGATTCGTCAAAAATTGGGGACCCTAGTAGGTGAAGAGAGTTTCTTTCTGTAATTTTGATATTTGGAGCTATTGTATTAAATTTTGCTATGGTAGTCTGTCTGTCAGTCGTTTGGGGAATATAAATTTCGCATTTTGAAAGGTTAAGGTCTAGGCCAATGGAATTGAAACTTTCTTTTAAAAACGTTAAATCTTTTAAGACCGTGTCTACATCACCTCCTAGGGTTCCGTCATCCAAATACCATACGTTGAATTTAGAATTTAGCTGTCGAATAATTGGATTTATTGCCAAACTAAAAATGACTGGCCCAAGAGGGTCACCTTGTTGACAACCAACGGCTGATTTGAAAAAGTTGTCTTTATAAAGTAATTTAGGGGGTTGCCTGTAACATTGATAGAGAGAACTGTAAATGTTGGGTATTTCTTTTTGAACTTCTGTCAACAAGGTGTCCCTGTTTACGGAATTGAAAGCATTCTTAATGTCAACCTTAAGGATGACCTCACCTTTATTGCTATTGAGGTAAGTGGATAATGCATGTACCGCAGCCTCACAGCCCCCTTTGGACCCAAAACCTAGCTGAAGGGGCTGAAATTTGCTGGCTAATGTTTCACTGTAAAAAGCACAGCAAATTTTGGCTGCGATACGACGGTAAGTGGACCCTACGGCAATGGGACGAAAGCCACCATCCTTTTTGCGCAGGGCACATAAATTTGCCCCATACAAAATATCAATGACGGCTTCGTTCACATTGCCGCAGAGCATGAGATTGATGAGGGCCGTCAGCGCCTTCAAAAGGGACTCACCAGCCTCCCCGGCGCTTGAACACTTTAAGTCCTTCAGGTGTTGAGGTGTCAGGCCGTCGAGGCCGCCGGCGGAGCCACTTCGAAAGGAGCAAACGGCAGCACATACTTGTTGAGCTGTAATTTCAAGTGTGTTGAATTCCGGATCGGGTGTGTCAGGGAAGGAGAGGTCATCTGCCGGGGCGGGGTGTTTGCTCTCCAGAGCTGTAAGTGTCTCTGGAGAGTACGGCGCAACCACATCGCTGCTAAAGATGATCCTAGCTGCACCTCTGATATCACCCTCGCCTAGTTTAGACTCCACATGGTGCAATTAATCTCTTTGTGGGAGGTGCGCTGTTAATTTAGGGTCGAAACTTCGGGTCGAAATGTTACAATTATTATCCTTGATTTGTGCTGTTAAAGTTTTTTTATTTTCCAAATATTTTTGCACATGTAGAATTCTAAACGGGAAAGTGAGTAATTGCTCCCAAGCACTTTGAGAGTTCTCTCGGGCGGCACCCCTGGGTGGGACACACTTTTTTTTTTTTTGCTGATGGGAAATCATCGAATGACTCCTCTCGCTCTGGGTGGAGCGGAAGGGAGTGTCAGACTCTTACTGACTAAAACCCACCCGTGTTCCTTCCTTAGCCCTTTATGTTCCGGGCCAGCGGTAACCCTTTCGGACAATCTAGCTGACCCGGCAGGCTTCGGCCCTAAGGGGGCCCCTCCTCGATGCTGATATCTCTTTGAGGCGCGCGTGGAACACGCACGCGCCGTCCGGCACGGTCCTGGTCCTGATCGGACGGTGAGCTACCCATAACTCTCCACCCGCAGGCCCGCGCCTACGGTGGCCGGGGGTCGTCACGCGGCTCCCGACGCCCGGAGCGTCTCCCGCTGCGGCTGGGATGAGAGGCTCTCTCCCTGAGCCGTCCCGCCACCTTCTTCGCTAGCATGACTGCTTCGAAGGCGACTGCCTTCCACTCCCTCTCGCCCCGGACCATGGCTTGCACCAGGGCCGGGCGCGAGGGGTCGCCGCCGCTGCCGATCGCCTCCACGAGGACACGGCGGCGCTCCGCCCAAGCGGGGCAGACCTCCACCGTGTCCTCTGTGCGATCCTGGCATGGTGACACCCGGGCGTTTCCTCCCGCCTGATGATGTGCAGGAACCTCCCCAAATTTCCGTGCCCGGTGAGGACCTGCGTCCGGCGGTAGGTGAGGGCGCCGTAGCGCCTCTCTAGCCACTCCTCAAAGAGGGGTCTCATCGCCGCTATCTCGGCGTGCCCTGCGCTGGATTGCGACAGTCGCTCTTTCCATACCGCCATGAGATCGCGCCGGAGATCCGTCCGCTCCGCAGCGATTTGCCGCGGAAGCGGAGTTTCCCCCCGGCGTATTGCCTCCGCGCGCCACTCATATAGGCGCGCGAGGACTATCGCCTCCAGATCCCACGGTGGCAGTCCGGCAAGGAGGCTTGTCGCCTCGCCCTAGATCGTGCGGTAGCCCCGGATTAGCCTAACGGCTACCACCTTCTGGGGCGCGTTCAGGTAGTGGGCGGCTCGCCGCCGCAGTGAACGCGCCCACACCGGCCCCGTACAGGGCCATGGACCGCACGACCCCCGCATAAAGCCTTCGGCAGGAGGCGTTTGGCCCCGCGTGTCATCGCGTCGGCCGCCGCCTGATGCGACCTCCCCTGCGCCAGGACCAGCGTGTCGTCAGCGTAGCAAACCACGCCGACGCCATCAGGGAGGTCGGCCCGCAGCACGCAGTCGTAGCCCATGTCCCACAGGAGCGGCCGAGTGGGACACACTTGACTCTAACAAAAATTAGCACTTTAAAGCTTAATATTTCACAAACGGATACCTAAATCGAAAAATTGTTTTCGAAACTCGGAATATTTTTGAGAGACCTATCCAACGATATCCCACACCATGGGGTAGACGGGAAAAAAAACATCTCCACTTTACGGTAGGTACTGTAACCCGACCTTTACAGGATGAAAGAGCTTTTGCTCTACCTACTGCGCTGGCCTCGCTTCAGTAAATTTATAAGGTATATAATCGGTTAGGGAAAGATTCAATTAAACAAGTACCTATTTACACAATACAAAGTTTATTGTAATAATACACAAATGAAGGTACACAAATAAATAATGTGGCGAGCCACCAAAGTAATATATCTTTCCCCAAACACCTGGGCATTCACACCCAAACAACCAGTCTCCATACCTGGTTGTACCGGAGTGTACGCCTGCATGAGACAATGACAAATTCTCAGAATCGCTATATTGAGTCCGTGAGATAACTTCTAGCTCAACCGTACAAGTATCAACCTATTGGATTTTGCTCATATAGGGAAAATAACGATTATGCAAAGCAAACCCGAGACACAATACTTTATAACAACTGGTCTTACCACCTAGTTCCTACAAAAGGCCTAACTCTCTCATAGATTAAATTATGACACTCTAGATTAACTAAATGTTCTCTCTGTACAAATAAAACCGTCAGTTAACGCTCTCAGACCCTCTCAGTTGACGGCAGTCCGGCCCTTAGCATCGCTCGCAGGATAAACCTGCGAACACACGTAGAACGTGGCCTACGGGCCTAGATGGTGACGCTAGCATTACCTGGAGTGGCGAACTTCCCTCATCACCTGGATTCGGCTAGGTAAGGCCTTCTTCGTGAACAGAGGACCACACCACAAGGGACAACCTTAAAGTTGCCGGCACCCGGATCAATTTCCAATCTTCCGATCACAGGGCTGCTCCAAGTCTTCACGACTTAGTCGCGCATACACCGATCATAAAGGTAGGGCTAGCTTAACAGCCAGACCTGTAACAACGTCCTCGTGTCAGAACACAACATGTAGAACCTAGGCTACAGGCTATCCAGCAAGAACAAAGAAAATGGTTGAATACTCACAGGATTCAGCTTCAAACACTCCTAACAAAACCCCATCGGGTTATTTGGGAACATCCAGGTCCCACCAGGAATAAGTCCCGCTCAATCGGCTCAATCAGCCTTTTTCCTCGAGTAAAGAGTCGCAAAGACCGGAAACCTCCTTTTGCTTTTCAAACCTATCTCAGTTTGAACTCCAGAATATTCCTTCACAGACTAAATAAATCTTATCGATTTGTGACTTTAAATTTATTAAACATTTTATATAATTTAAATGTGGTTAATTATGTGTGTCTGTTTATTTACTATAAATAAATATCAATTATTGTATTTTAGGTTCATGATACACAACGACCCTAACGCCATCTAGTGACGCGGAGACTACGCTCCACGAGCCTGCACAGAACCACGATAATATCTATTTTGCAACGTCACAGTACTTACCATATAAAATATTTTTTTCAAGATTTTATTTTACCATTGTCGGCGTGAATAATATGTATAACCATGCCAAATTATAGTTTTTTAGTTCTCTGAGCTAAGCTGCGGACGGAAAGACGGACATGGCGAAACTATAAGGGTTCCTTGTTGAATATGGAACCCTAAAAACGAGTTGGCGAGCAACGAATGCGCGATTCCGACGAAGGATTAATTGCTGGTATGCGTAAGCGTGAGTTTTTTTAGCAAGTGTTCTGCCCGCCAAGTGAGTGTCGCTGAGCGACTTGAGCGAGTACTCTGATAACTCTTGTCACTGCGACAAACTAGTACTCGGCGGTGTGAACAATCAGTGATCAACAATTATTAAGTATCTCTAATTACACGGGACCTACAATCTTTTGTACGCTTTTTGAGCGAGAAATCGTTGATCGGCGGAAGGACAGGTGCCTGAGCATATTAAATTATCGCTGCGAGCGCAGAATCTGTCCTTTTGAGGAAAAATGCTCGTCACGACCAAGAAGCTTATAGATAAAAAAAACCGGGCTAGAGCGAGTCGGACTTGCGCACTGAGGGTTCCGTACCATCATTTATGTCTTAAAATTTTCATCGGCGAGGCCTATATTTATCAGAGAATTTTAACACTGCACTGCGGTGTAGAATATTGCAGTTTTATGTCGCCATCTCTTGACTGATAGTGGAACTCAAGTAACTTTTGTTAATGATAACTGAAAAAGTGTGCTATTTAGAGACTTCGTTTTATTTTTCCTGTAATCTTTACATAAATTTCTATCACATAAAATAATTTCAGATTTTTCTCTTTGGAGATAATCGGAGATAAGGGGGGGAGAATGGTATTTTTTTACATTTTTCATCAAAAGTCGAAAACTATGCGGCCTAAAAAAAAAAGAAAACATGTTTGAGAATGTGCAAACTGCGCTCTTTCATATGATATACCCCATATGCCCTAGCAGCCCCACTTCGAATTTATCAGACCCCCTTTCAGTTCTTGTTGCAAAAAAAATACATATTATTTTTATTTCTTTCTTATTTGCAAAATATTTGGGCAAAAGTCATCTAAAACTATTCCACAAGTTGATAGCATTAGTAGTTCTTGAGATATCCAGCTGTGACAGACAGACTTAGTCTCACCATAAGGGTTCCGTTTTTGCCATTTTGGTACGGCACCCTAAAAATTAAATCGACTTCAAAAGAAATTAACTCAAAATTATGAAATAACTGAAGTGTCTTGAAGTCGATTTAAATTTTTAGGGTTCCGTAGTTCCTACAAGGAACCCTTATAGTTTCGTCATGTCCGTCTGTCTGTCCGAGGTTTCGCTAAGAGACCGTTAGTACTAGATTTTTTTTACATTCTACGGCAACAAAACCTTGCCCCTATCTAGTAGGGAGCAGTGAAGCCGACCGCTTCCACCAGCCCAGTAAACGGCAACAGAGTCCTCGGTATCTCGGAACCAGCGAGGATGATCCCGAAGGCCATAGGGCTCTGCTACAACCGCCAAGGCAACCGACCACTCCACAATCACATCACACTAATATTATAAAGGCGAAAGTTTGTGAGTGTGTGTGTGTGAGTGTGTGTGGGGGTGTGTGTGTGTGTTTATATGTTTGTTACTTCTTCACGCTCAAACGGCTGGACCAATTTGGATAAAATTTGGTATGGAGGTAGCTGACAACCTGGATTAACATATAGGCTACTTTTTATCCCGATATTCCCACGGGATCGACACTTACGCGGGTGAAACCGCGTGGCGCAGCTAGTAGTCAGATAAAACAGATTCTGTGCATTACGTGTCCGTTACCCAGGCCAGATGTTGTCGAAAATGGTCATTTGAATCTTATAGATAATTAGTTTTGCGGCTTCTGTAATTGTTGCGCACATTTTTAAATTTGTTGCGCTTATAGTTTTTAAATTATTTCACAAAAACATTTCCTGCTGGGGTAACGTTACCCCAGCCAGACCTTTTTCTTTCTATTGGGGATATTTAACTAATTAGGTACTAGCTATAAAATTAGTTGTCTAGATGAAGTAAATGTTGTGCCTTATTTTGTATTTGTTCTTTCATCGGTTGCGAAGTTATTCGAGATTTTGCTGGGGTAACGTTTTTGGTTTTGCTAGATCTTTGAAATGGTTAAGCGGATTCTTATCATATTTTGTACATGGCTTCCTAGGAATTAGTTTAAATTTGTTCTGCAATAAAAAAACCAAAATAATACATAGCTTAAAGGTTATTTCATTAAATAGAAAAACACTTCAATTGGTCCCAGCACTCTCAATAAGAGCTCTAAAGACTTACTTTAAATGTTATTTTAAAGTTTGTAACTGCCTTCAAATGTATGTGAAGTTTCATTAGTATCCTGTAAGTATTTAACAAGTTATGATGATATTGAGTTCTTCACGAGCACGGTCTTGATGCGCGCGGTGTTATTTGGCCACTGGATTGGATATATGAACTGAATGTTATGTCAATTATTAGTTTTTTTGTTCAGTTGTATATCAGTAAAATTTCAGCTCAGTACATTGGATAATTAATGAGATAATACGATTAAAGTCATCAGGAAGTGAATGACAGTGGTAACCCGACCAAGTTTAGGTGGTTACGAAAAAGCGAAAACGCAGAACATTATACTATCTTTTGAAATGTTTAGTATAATACACCTTACAATTTCGGTACAGACGCGTACACTGTTAAATACATTAATAATATAATAATATCTGTACTATGAAAACATTATTATTATCTTCCAGTTGCACAAACTTATCAAAAATCACTGATATAACATGTCGTTCGGTAGGACGCGGAAGGGGTGGGGTGAAGGCGCATTGTTTGCATATCGCACTAAACATGCTCCGTAATCACCCAGGGGGAGTTAGCTTTCATAGCTGCCAATGCCAACTGTGGCATTGGCAACTATGTACTGTGTATACTGAAATCTATGATTTAATTAAAAAATAATAGAAAATTTCAAAACAGCAAAATTACTATCTGTAATTTTAATCTGTGATTGTTTTTAAGTATAAGTTTAATAATACTTTAAAAGTTCAATTGAAATGATTATATTACCTGTCAATAAAAATTATTTAATACCTAATCACGTAGATAGTTTTTTTTTAAACTTGTGTACATGTCTGTACTAAATTTGTAACACTATCCTACATATTTTAGAAGGTACCATAATGTTTTGCGTTTTCGCTTTTTCGTAACCACCTAAACTTGGTCGGGTTACCACGGTCATTCACTTCCTAATGACTTTAATCGTATTATCTCATTAATTATCCAATGTACTGAGCTGAAATTTTACTGATATACAACTGAACTAAAAAACTAATAATTGACATAACATTCAGTTCATATATCCAAACCAGTGGCCAAATAACACCGCGCGCATCAAGACCGTGCTCGTGAAGAACTCAATATCATCATAACTTGTTAAATACTTACAGGATACTAATGAAACTTCACGTACATTTGAAGGCAGTTACAAGCTTTAAAATAACGTTTAAAGTAAGTCTTTAGAGCTCTTATTGAGAGTGCTGGGACCAATTGAAGTGTTTTTCTATTTAATGAAATAACCTTTAAGCTATGTATTATTTTGGTTTTTTTATTGCAGAACAAATTTAAACTAATTCCCAAGAAGCCATGTACAAAATATGATAAGAATCCGCTTAACCATTTCAAAGATCTAGCAAAACCAAAAACGTTACCCCAGCAAAATCTCGAATAACTTCGCAACCGATGAAAGAACAAATACAAAATAAGGCACAACATTTACTTCATCTAGACAACTAATTTTATAGCTAGTAATTATTTAAATATTCCCATTAGAAAGAAAAAGGTCTGGCTGGGGTAACGTTACCCCAGCAGGAAATGTTTTTGTGAAATAATTAAAAAACTATAAGCGCAACAAATTTAAAAATGTGCGCAACAATTACAGAAGCCGCAAAACTAATTATCTATAAGATTCAAATGACCATTTTCGACAACATCTGGCCTGGGTAACGCACACGTGCATTACGGCAGTGGTTCAGGCTGCACTGGAGAATTTTTAGGGCTGGGAAGGCGAGGTATCCATTAACCCTGTAGGGCCCACACTCAGTGGTGCCGGCGCCGATCGTTGCGATGTGGCAGGGGCTTGCGAGGCTCGTTTCTTTCTTGGAGCGCATTTTTTGCCCCCAGCCGGTGGTCCGCTGGAAGACCCTGGTCTGCACACAGCGGACACCGCAGGGTCTGCGACGTGCACTCCCTCACTTTGTGAGCTCCCCCACAAGCGTAGCACAGGTTGCTGCGGTCAACTGCGCTAGTGCACTGGCAGTGGACGTGACCGGGCTCAAGGCATCGGTAACACATCATACGACGCGCCCCCAAAACTTGAACCCTTACCAACGTAAACCTAAGCGCAAGCGCTTGTCGGACGCCAGCTTTTTTATCGCCGCCAGTGGGCCACGCACCCAGACGTGCCCCAAAGACGCACGTGGACGACGGATTACTCCTACCTTTACGTCTGCGGGAGAGCAGCCTCCTACCTCAGCAATAGCAACTGCCACGTCCTCCGGCGAGACGGCATCGTCCAGATCCATTATCCTTGCCTCAGCTCGCTTAGTTGGACGTGAAATGTTCACGTCAGACCCGGCGAGAACCTCCCGCATTCGGCTAGCGAGAATGTCCGCTTTGGTGGAGGAGTCGTTGCCAGCGACGGTAAGCACCATTCCGCCATCAGCAGCCCTCTTCTGGCCGACTGTGTCGATGCCAAGATCGGCCAAACGGATTCGCTGCCTTAGTGCGGACATGATCTCGCCGAGTTTGACAGATGAAGTCTCTCTTACCGGAACCGTTATGGCTGCCGTGGTGGGAACCTTAGGCAGTTTGACCGGCTGCTTTGCAGCTGGAGCACCGGATTTCGTGCTGGATTGGTGAGATTTTCTACTTTTTGTCTTCTTTCCCACTACAGAAGACCAGGTTTCCGTCTCAGTCCTCGCTGTCTCCCGCAAAACTTGTGAAGCCTGCGTAGACTCCGAAGACACGGGGGGCAGCTCCACCACCGGAGTCACTCCTTTGCCTATGCCTTTAACCTTTTTTTTTTCTTTTTTGTGGGATTAGTGACCCGGCCCTTATCGGAAATTGCTTGCGTTTGAACGACCGGTGGTGATGCTTTCCGATTATCGGCGGCTAGTGGCGGACGCAAGGGCTTCTCCGGAGGCAATCTCCTCTCCAAAGCGGCGAGCTTGGCGTCCACCATGGTCCCAATCTCCAGAGCAATGGAACGTCGAAACCGCGCCTCCGGCTCATCCGACCGAAGGAGTTCACACACAGCGTTTGAGGCCTGACTGGGTCCTACGGTAGAGGCTGCAACGTTGGGGCTCACCATTAGTTCGCCCTTGCGACTTAGGAGGCTGACCTGCGCTGTGAGCTTCTCTACTTGCGCTGAAAGACCGGTAAGGCGAGCCTTCAGGTCAGCGTTTTCTGACTCTAGCCTCTCTACGTTTACCTCAACAGTAGACCGCGTGGCCAGCTCAGCCACTGCAGCTTGAACTGTCACTGCCGCCAGCTTTAAGCTGTAGACGAAGAGCTTCCTTTAAGGTTGCGCGACTCGTTTGCAACTTCCTCTATGGTTCTAAGACTGTCCTTGATACAGGTGCTTAGTTCCGTCGTTGGGTGCGCCCGCATCGTTTCAGCCAATATCTGGTTTCTGGTAGGTTCTGCTTTGCCTGTGTCCGAATCTCTGCCTGTTTTGCTGGTTCTCTCTCTACTCACAGGCTCGGAGTCTATGTTCTGCTCTTCTCCGTCTATTAGCGGCTTGCTAAAGTTTGGCGGCTTCGCAGACTTCTTTCTGGTCATGATCGACTCGTTGCTCCGCGGTGGCTGTGTACGCTTGCGCGCGCGGGTTCGAGTCGATCTTGTCGACGTTTCAGAGGCAAGTGACATTTGCGAACAGGAGAACTCGCTGGTGTCACTAACCACCCCGTCGGCAACCGGGGCAGCCGGGCGCACAAATTGTGCACGAGCCTTTGGCACTCTCTGTGCTTTCTTTTTGTGTTTTGGTGCCGTGGATGTACTGGGCCATCCTGGCTCAATGCGCCCCTGAAGGACGGGTAAAAATCCGATTGGGATTTCGAGCGTTCTACGAATCCTAGTCCTAAGGGACCAGAGTTTTTTGCATAAGCTAAAATTTCATGGAAATTTGCGCTTTTACTCAGCGCTACCCTCTGATTAACATTAATCTTGAGCAGAGAAGGATACAGTGTTACGGTTTATTGTCGCAGTTCACGATGAGGCATCAAACCCGGTCGTAAAAACTGTGGTGGCCACACAACCGCCTGCGTCACCAGAGCAGAAGACCACCCCTACGATAATCATACCGGATACTCCGGGTGAGGCAACCGATCTCAGCGGGTTGGAGGAAGCTGCCACCTCAGCCGACATCGTAGAGATCCTAGGTGATGATCCTTCCGCCTCTCAGGACTACGGACCGGACATCAACAAGGAAGTGGCATCCAGATTTGCGCACTTCACACATCTGAATTAGACAAGGAGGTTCGTAAAGAACTTATAAAGAAACATTTGGTCCCTGGCAACTGCACAAATGTAGCTGCGCCACAGCTTAATACAGAAATCAAAGCTGCCTTGCCTGAATACGAGGTTAAAAAGGACAAGGCTATGGAGGCGAGACAGAAGCAAATAGCAGCTGGCATTGCATTCCTGGCGAAAATAATTTCCGACCAGCTAGGTAAAAAAGATAAAAACAACGACCTAATAAAGGACTTAATGGAGGTAGGTCGGCTATTTTGCGACTTCCAACATTCTGAATCTGAAGCGAGGCGCCACTTAGTGCTCAACAACGTAAAGAAGGATCTTAAGGATCAGTTGGCCCTAACAAAAATTGACAAATTTCTTTTCGGAGATAACTTTGCAGAAACCCTTAAGACAGCCAAGGTGGTTTCAAAGTCCTCATTCGACTTGAAGCCAGAAGCAGCTAAGAAACCTAAATATTTCAACCAGAACAAAGGCTCTTCAAGCAAAAATTTAAACTGGAAAGCGAGGACACCGGCCCGCAGGCAGACGATGGCCCCGCAGCAACAACGTTACCAGCCGCCTGCACAGCAGAACGCGCGGCAGCTCGCAACCTCGTCGCAGAGTTACACGCAGCGGTCCAAGCAGACCCGCCGCCAGTAGACAAGGTACGGCATGCGGGCAGGCTTGCACTTTTTTATAGTCAGTGGTCCCTCATAACTGAAGATCAATCCATCTTATCATGGATAAAGGGCTACCAAATCAGATTTGATCGCCCGGTTAATCAGCCCTGTTTACCTAACTCAGTTTTTTCAGATTCTGAAAGAAGGCTAGCTATAGCTGAAGCGGTTCATAGTTTAATATCTATTGGGGCTGTTTCCGAATGTGAATCTAGCCCTATCTAGCCCTGACCAATATGTGTCACGAGTGTTTACTGTACCTAAGCCGAATGGGAAGACGAGATTTATTTTAAATTTAAAAGGATTAAATAAATTCATAAATACACAACATTTTAAGTTGGAAGATATTCGAACTGCTCTTAAGCTAATATCTAAAGATTGCTATATAGTGACTTTAGACTTAAAGATGCCTACTTTTTAATTAAAGTCCATCCAAATTCACGGAAATATTTGAGATTTTTCTTTGATGGTAGACTGTATGAGTTCAATGTTGTCCCATTCGGCCTTTGTACATCTCCGTTCATATTTACTAAACTTATGAAACCGGTCGTAAAATTATTACGAGCTTGTGGCTATTTATCATCAATTTACCTGGGTGATTTTTTTCTAACTGGTTATACCTATCAGGAATGCCTACAAAATGTAGAGATTACTCGAACATTACTAGAATCATTAGTTTCAATCAAACATTCAATCAAACGCATGATTTTTAGCCATCTTTCGCTCTAGTTGTTGAAATTGGGCTATGGCCTGTGGTTTTGATGTTCCTAAATGTTCAATAAAATTGTCCTTAAGAGGGAGTCGAACTTGGTATCGCCCATCCGGAAGTCGTTTTGTTGTCTCCTTGTAGAAATGTTCGCACTTGTTGTCAGGATCCTTATCTTCATTGTCTTCTTGCAAAGACTCCTGTTCCCAGAATTGGGCAAGCTCCTGAATGTTGTTGACAATTACATGGCAATTGAATGTTTTGTAATTACCGCATACCACCCAGCCTAATTGAGTCCGTTGTGCTATAATGGATGACGTGTTTGTTTTGATTAACCCCTCTAACAATATCTCGGGATATACATCGGCTCCCAATAATAAATCTATGCCCTGAGATATATTGAAATCTGGATCGGCGAGTTGTAAATGTTGTATATGTTTAAAACTGTCTTTATCCACTGTTTTACTTGGCAGTTTGTTTGTTATTACCGGCATAATCAGTGCCTTAATGTTAATGTTAAATTCATCGTATAGCGCTTGGCAATTAAGATGAAGCACTCCTTTACACTTAGTGGTGGCTGAAGCACCAACACCTGATACCACGGCGCTCATCCTGCTCCGTTTTAACTGCAATCTTTGTGCAGCATTTTCTGTAATAAGGCTGACCTGGGAGCCCTGATCTAATAAAGCGCGTAAAATGATAGTAGTTCCATCATTGGCTATCGTCTTGACCTGAGCCGTGGCTAGCAATACCTCATTCGAGTTGTCATGCGCTAAGTGCGTGTTCAATTGTTGACCTACATTAGCCCTGCCGCTACTCGATTTTGCAACGCCAAACGCTTCATGCAAAATGCTATTATGTGGCTCATCGCAGTGCTTGCACTTTTTTTCCGACGTACATTTTTCGCCGTTATGACTAAACAGGCAATTTAGACATACATGTAGGTTGTTAGCGGTCTTTAACCTCTCCTCTGGTGACATACTTAAAAAATCTCTGCAATTATAGAGACCGTGTTGCTTATTACATTTAGGGCAACTATGAAATGTTTGCTTGTTATGGAATGTTCTCGGCATGTTCTTAGCTCCATCTTGAATGTTATGTTGTTGCACCTTAGGCTTGCTGTATGTTGTATTATGAACTGATTTCGTTTGAACGTTTTGCTGTTGACTGTTGAAGTTTCGTGGGCGGTTCGGGTTTGTACCCGGTTCCATTGACATGAACTTGGTTTCAATGAATTTCAGGAATTCGTTTAATGATGGCATTTCCCTTGGATTTTCTATGGTTTTCTTGAAGGACTGGCGCGTGTCTGAATCCAGTTTTTGCATCAGAATGTGTACTACTAAGGGATCCCAGTTAGAAGTATCGTATTGTAGATTCTTAATAGCCTCAAGGCACTCGATAGTCGTATCATGCATTCTTTTTAGTAGAGATGCGGTTGGGGCTTGCATGTTGGGTAGGTTTAAAAGAGTGTTTGCTTGGTAGGTAAACAGTAGCCTCTTATTGTCGTACCTCTGTTGAAGGATCTGCAAACTGGCTTCGTAATTATCAGCACTAATGTTCATGTGCTGTATTAATCGCTCAGGCTCTCCCTTCAATTTCGCTTTCAAATGTTGCATTTTTTGAGCATTAGGGATAAAAGTGTTACGGTGCACGATTTCTACGAATAAGTCCTTAAATGTTATCCATTGGGCGTAGCTACCACTGAACACCGGAAGGTCAATTTTGGGCGTGGATTTTTCCTGGTGTTTGCTATCCCAAATCTTCTTGTTAATTTGTTCCTTGCTGAATTCATACAGCCTTTCTAATCTGTTATAATCACTTTCAAACGCTTGCGTGTTGCCCAGCATATTGTTGCGCGCCACAATTAATGCCTGGTACATGGTGACAGTAGTTACCACTAGCGCCATCTAGTATCGAGTAGCGGAACTAGTAGTGAAGACCCTTCTAGAAATTTCGATGCAAGAACTTTCTAGAACATTCCCGAACTTTCGACATCTGGTCGATCGGGGCCTGTATGTACTCGAACATTCTAGATGTTTCTACAATGGAAGGTTCTAGAACTCTCTTTGGCGCTATATAAGGCCGAGACGCGCCACGACCGACACAGTTTGGATAAAGCGATCGAAGTGAAAGCATCGAAGCGATATTCAAGTGCGACTTAAAGCGATCAGTAGTGCAATTGTGTTTTGTAATTAGTGTGTTTGAGTTGTAATTAGTGTTGATTATTAAAGTGTCATTTTTTTGGTTATTAAATCGGCAGTTTTTAATTGTCACGAACCCGAAGCTCGTAACAATTGGTGTCAGAAGAGGGGATTAAAATGCCGGTTTTACCCAAAGACGACACGGAGGGTATCCGTACCCGGAGTCAACGCCAGCAGGAGACGGACCAAAGGCGATTTGGTGGAGCTACGCCACAGAGGTCGGAGGGCCAGCTACCGACCATGGAGGCCGGCCCGTCCGCAGCAGCTCCAGCATCAGCAGTACCAGATTTGGCTGCTCTGATGATGATGCTGCAGGAACAGGCCCGGCGACAGGAGGAACAGGCCCGCCGTCAGGAGGAACAGGCTCGTCGACTGGAAGAACAGCTCCAACGGGACAAGGAGGAACAGGCCCGTCGGTTGGAAGAACAGCTGCTGCGTGACAGAGAGGAACAGGCTCGTCGACAGGAGGAACAGGCTCGTCGGTTGGAAGAACAGCTCCAACGTGATAAGGAGGAGCAGGCGCGCCGTCAGGAAGAGCAGATGCTCCTTATGAAGGACCTTCACGCTACCTTCGGGAAAGACATGAAGGAGGTGAAGGATAAGGTTGCTCAACATGACAACCGCCTGTCGGAAGCTGAAACCCGAATCGACCAAGTGAATAATCGGGTTGACAACGTGGTGGCTGACGTGAAGCTAGCCGTGATGGCTGACGTGAAAAAAACGCTGGATTACCTCAAACTTGGGGATGGAATCGCAGCTCCCGTAGCTACAACACCTTCGCTACGTGGATTCAAAGTGCCACCGTTCGACGGAACTTCTTCCTGGTCTGCCTACAAAATCCAGTTTGAGGCTGTCATGAAGGCTAACGGGTGGAATAAAAGCCAGGCCATGACTGCTCTCACGCTAGGCCTGCGTGACCAGGCCTTAACTGTCCTGGAAGCTCTCGGTAAGGAAGTGACTTACGAGCAGCTCCTTGAGGCACTGGAGGCTCGGTATGGCGACGCTCACCTGGAACACGTGTTTCGTGCGCAGCTCAAGGATCGCGTGCAACGCAGTAACGAAAACCTGCAGCAGTGGGCACTTGAAGTGGAGAAGCTGGTTCGTAAAGCTTACCAGTCCGTACCTGCTCTTATTGATGGAAACCTGGTGCAGGCATTCATCGACGGCATTCGCGACCTTGAGGTCAGAGCTGCTGTGAGGCTCGGTCACCACGAGACGCTTAAGGGCGCCTTGGCCCATGCACTGGAGGTGGAAGCTGTGCGGCAAGATCATCGTTCCCATCGCGTCAGGGAGGTTGCAGCGGCTACAGTTCGCGACCGCAATAGAAGATACTGCCCTAGGTGCTACGGCTGTGGGGAAAGGGGCCACCTTCGATCCAGTTGCCCTAAGCGAACTGCAGAAAGGGAAGATGGCTGGTCTCCAAAGGGCATTGCGGCTAACAGCACCGCCCAGCAGCAGCAGCAATACAACTTTGCGGTCAAACATCGCAGCGGGAAATCTCATGACAACACAGATGCATTGTCAAGAAGACCTTGTCCTGAAGACCGCAAGCATTGTACTAGGCAAGAGGATAAGGAAGTGGTACCTGTGAGGATGCTCAGGACAGACCTCAGCAACGAGTGGAAGGAAAGCCTACAACGTGCTATTACGGGAGGTCATGTAAACCTTATTTTAAAAAAACACTTTTAAATACACGATATAGTTTAATTTGGGGTTTTGACCTTGATACACATTTAGGTTAACTCTATTTTAAAACTGGCAGACACAATGATAGTAGGAGATGGTAGAGGTTCGGCGATTGGGACCAGACTGACGCTCCGCGGGAGTGGGAGGCAGTGATGCCCTTAGATGATGACATGACAATTTCTAAGAAATCTACGTAATCAATTATTATTGATCATTAAGGGTTTTCCTTAGCATTGGGAAACTGTAACAGCCCCCCGATTTAGATTAAACTACACCCTTTAAAGTGAAGTTTAATTTTAATGAAATATGAGTCAGCCGATTCGAAGAGAGGGTCCCGTATTAGCGTTTGAGAGTTCAATATCATCTAACTCAGGGTCATTATTTTTGGGAGTTTTATTTGCCTTAAATTTCATTATTTTCTTGTGTATGCCAGTTTTATACACCTTGTACATAATACAGCACATAATAGAAATTATGATTACAATTATAATACCTGAATAGTATTTTTGATATAAAACAATATGTGGTTTTTCAATTATATTGTTAAGGCTTTTCAGGATTTCAGGATTGTCATAAGCTAAGGCATCTAAGTTAACATTCTTAAGATTAACTACAGGTAAGTTTGATACAATGTTATTATAAGCTGCAATATTACAACATGAATCATTTAAAATATTAAAATTAGAAACAATAGTTTTCAGCTGAATTTTATGATTTTCATGCGAGATTAAACGAGTGTTCTTGCAGTAGGCAACACATTTAGGAGGTAAGTACAATATACCATTTCCATTAAATTCTATTTCAGTAGATTGGGAGTTATTACATTCAATACTTATTCTAGTTTTTTCAGACATTACATATAACCATCTATTAAAGCGTAGTGGCTGCCAGATGCTAACATGACCATGTATAAATTTGGTTTCACAAATCGAAGGGATTGAGGTAAGTACTTTTGTAATAATTTCCGTTTCACAGGAAGGCGTCGCAGAATAATATCGATATTTCACAGAGGTAATGATCATTATTGATAATCTTACAATAATCCAGATTGTCTAACTTACAGTACATTGACCTATCTCTGCTGATACCAATATATTTGGAGGATGGGATGATGGTCGAATATGACTTTGGATTATTTTTATCATGTGGAACCAGCGAAGGTAAGTTATGATATACATTTAAGTATATAGGGTTAATGAGAGGGATTTTTACTGTAAACACTACTTTCTCTTTATTAAAGTAACTAGATATTTCTGATATGTTTAAAATAGTATGTATGTTATCAAGGTTTAAAGGAACTGGAAGTTGTTTAGATTCTGGTAAGAATCTGTAATTATTGACCAATTCGGTATAAAGTTCTTTAGGTGTTAGGATAGTGGGGTACAAGACATTAGATTTGCTGAACATAATAGAGTTAATGATGTCTTCAACTTTGAAGGACAAGGCTAAGAGACTATTTTCTATCATGGAAATTAATTCCAGCATGCGAGACCTAATACCTAATTCTTTCGAAACGTAGGTCATATTTAGAATATCTTGGGACAATTCATCCATTGCATTTTTTAGATGTTTTTCATTTTGTTTTATTATATGCAGAGTTTCATTGAAAGATCTAAGCGAAGAAGTAGTGACTAATATGTTTTCTTTCATCAAAAGGGCTAATTTCTTTTGGTCTGTTTCTACCTCTTTAATGGCATTATCGTATCGGATGGCATCGTCTTCATCCATTGTGCCAAATATTTTTTTCGATACAGTGCCTACGAATCCTAGAAGTGCAGATCTTCTGGACTGGCGAGATGTAAGATGAAAAATAGCTTCATTGTCATGGGCTATATCATTATAACGAGTGTTCAATGGTCCAAAAAGATTACTACATTCTAAATAATCAAAGACTTTACCATTGTCGCATATTTGTTTGGATTTATCGAGAACAAGACGGAGGTTAAGAATATGCGGGTTAATAAAGGATACATCATAAGGAATAACTATACTAAGGTGACTATCGACTAAACTTAAGGAACCTAAGGGGTCGAAGTAGATGCCAGGACTGTTCGTCAAGGGCATAATGAACTCCTGACCCAGCGCAGGATTACTGTAATAAAATATATTTAAAATTAGTATTTAGTATACAACTAGGGCTACATTTCAGATCTAGGAGCTAGTTTGACTTCGTCATAATGGTGTGTCACATGACGTCTATTTATGAGTAAGGTCAAGGTGTTTTTGCCATTGATTTTTACAACCTTATACGGTCCTTTCCAAATTGGTGAAAAGGCTTTGCGCAAACGTACATGATTTTTGAGATATACGTAATCTCCTACTTTGTATTGGACAGATCGCGAGCGGGCATCATAATACTGTTTAGATCTTTCCTTAGATCTTTGTATGTTTTCGATGGCTTTTTCACGTGAAAGTTTTAGACGATGATGCAGGGATTTGAGATATTCTGGATATGTAAGGTCTGATTGTAATTCATAGACGGAGTCCGGAATAAAAGGTTTCTGGCCGAAGAGGAGCTCATACGGTGTGAAGTTAGTAGTGGAATGAGTAGAGGTGTTATACGCTAACATAGCAGTGTAGACATATTTATGCCAATCAGAATGACTTTCATTGACATAAGATTTAAGGTACTCTTTAAGTGTGGAGTGACTTCGTTCAAGTGCACCTTGAGTTTGAGGATGGTATGGGGAAGACCAAATTTGTTTAATTTTTTAAAAATCGCAGGTCCTTTTAAATAAATCTGCGGTAAAGTTCGTGCCTTGATCGGTTAAAATAGACTTCGGGATGCCGAAAACAGAAATAAAGTGCACCAAGCACTCACATGATTCTTCTGCTGTCGCATTAACGATGGGATAAGCAAGGGAATATTTGGTGAGGTCGTCCTGTAGTGTAACGATGAATTTGAGTTTAGTAAGGCCAGCTTCTGGAAGGGGACCCACAAGGTCGAGGCTGAGTCGTTCAAATGGCTTAGTGGAGGTGGTAGTTATTTGCATTGGTGATCTATTAATCTGTCTTAGGGCTTTATTACTTTGGCACAGGGAGCAATTTCTTACATATGTTTCGATATCCGTCCTCATATTTTTCCAGAAATACCTTTCTTTTATTCGATTAAACATTCGCGTAGATCCTAAATGTCCAGCAATAGGGATGTCATGGTTTTCGCGGAGTATTCTAGGTATCTCCGAGGGTGTAGGGAAAATTATGGTGTTGTGATAAATATAAACTGATACTTGAGTGTTGTTAAAGATATAGCAGAATATGTTGTATATTTTCGCCCAGATATGCTTGTCGAAAGGATTTTGGAAATCAGTAATGGCTAAGTCTAGGTTGGAATCTGTCGAATTGTGTAGTACGTCAGATTGCAAATTTAGTATACTTTTATAAATGTCTTCATAAGAACTGTTATCAAAGTGATACACTTTAGTGAATAGGAAATATATTGTCTTTCCTTTGTGATTGAATGAGATAAAGGAGTAGAGGGTTCTTTCCTTATCTAAGAGTTCGTTAGAGTTTTCGAGGGTGCTCAAGATTTCTTCTACGTGAGGGTTGGAGTCATCGAGATCGATGGAAGTAGGTATGACAATGATTTTGCAGTTAGTTTTCAGAATGCTTTCGTTGTATTCGGTGATTTTAGCGTTGCTATTAAAGTCTTTGTTACTTATTATTTTCAGGAATTTGCTATAGCTATTGTCACGAGAAGGATTTGTTGTAGGATTCGGGGATCCGGTAGATGTAGTAGGCGTAATAGGATCATCAATACCTGGTGGTGAATCATCGTTTTCTAAGAGGTCCACAGATGGTAATTTATCGTCAAGGTTTAGGGAGCCAGGAGGTAGTTGGATATCAAGATCCTCGAGAGTTAGAGGGCTGAATGGAGGTGTGGAATTATCTGCATTTTGGTTAGAAGTAGATGGAATGGGATCACAGTCTAATGGTTGAATTGGGTTTACAGGATACCGGGATAAGGCGTCAGCGGCGGCGTTAAGTTTTCCTTTTTGATAACCGATTTCGTATTCGTATTCCATTAGTTTTAGGCGCCATCTTTGTAATTTGCTACCAGGATCTTTATGGTTAAACAACCACTTTAATGGTCTATGATCTGTAATGATCAGGAATTTTCGTCCATAGAGATATGGGCGGAAAGTTTTGCAACCGTACAAAATAGCAAGGAGTTCTTTTTCAGTGGTATTGTAATTAGATTCGCTCTTGTTGAGGGTCCGAGAAGCATATGCTATTGGCCTATCCTTACCAACTGGACCTTGACTGAGTACGGCACCGATGGCATAATTAGAGGCGTCACACGTTAAGATGAAAGGGGCAGAAAAGTCTGGATAAATTAGAATAGGAGCAGAGGTAAGTTTGTGCTTGAGTTCATCAAATGCTACTTGTTGTTGGTTTTCCCATAGGAAGGGGACATCCTTTTTTAAAAGTTGAGTTAGGGGTTTTGCAATCTTAGAGAAGTTAGAAATGAAACGGCGATAGTAGGACACAAGTCCGAGGAAGGACTTAATGTCCTTCGGGCATTTGGGAGTAGGAAATTGGGTTACGGCTTTTATCTTTTCAGGGTTAGGTTTTACACCATCTTTAGTTATTTGATGGCCAAGATATGCGACTTCACGTCGGAGAAACTCGCACTTGTCAGGTTGGAGTTTTAGATTGTAATCTCGAAGCCTTTTGAATACTGACGAAAGATTATCGATGTGAGAATTTAAATCATGAGAATATATAACTATGTCATCGAGGTATACAAAACATCGTATGCCTTGGAGGCCTGTGAGAGCGGTATTCATTAATCGTTGGAAAGTAGCGGGCGCGTTCTTTAAGCCAAACGGCATCCTTGTAAATTGGTAATGTCCTTGGGGCACACTAAACGCTGTTTTAGGGGCGTCTTCTTCATTAATCAAAATTTGATGAAATCCTGATGCAAGGTCAAGGGTCGAGAAATATTTACTCTGACCCAGCTGATCTAAAATTTCGGATATTTGTGGTATAGGGTAGCTATCTCCAATGGTGATATCATTGAGTTTTCGGTAATCTATTACTATACGCCATTTTTGCTGTCCGGATGCATCGATTTTTTTTGGGACAATCCAAATTGGTGAAGACCAGGGAGAGTCTGAATGTTTTATGATTCCTTGATCGAGCATTTGGTCAATTTGTTTGTTGACTTCTTGTTTGTGTACCTCTGGAAACCGGTAAGATTTTACATTTATTGGATTTTGAACGCTCGTCGTTATATTATGTTTAAGTGAATTTGTGTGGGAAAGTTTGTCACCAGGAATAAAGAATATATCCGAATATTCGGAGCAAACATCGTGAAGAGCATTTGCTTCTTCAGGATTGAGGTGGGAGATTCTAAGAAGGTTTAATACTTCTTGTGTTCGGAGGTAAGAGTTGGTGTCTTTGAAATGACAAACTGTATGAGCATTTTCTGGATCGCAAGGTTTGGTTAAAAAATCTAATGGAATGAGTGTGATATCCAAATTAGACTTTAGGGTTATAGGAGTTTCAGAGGTATTGATTATTGATAGATTAATTCTTTTGTTCTCTTTAACTGCGACTAGACAATTGGCGATTAATAAATCTTTGTGATAGCATTGGTCTAGTATGAGTCCTTCTTTCACCTCAGGGTTGGAGACAGAGCATTCTATGACAGTTTCAGTCCTGGGAGGAATTACATAGATAGGCGCATTGAATTGTAATTTTATTTCGTTTTTACCTATTTTCAAGGTTTCACGAGTGTAGTCGATAGTGCAGCCAAAAGCGATTAGCATATCAGTGCCAATAACACCATCATAAGGTAAGTGTATTCGGGGTATTATATGGAATCTATGCGTGACACTATTTTTATCATCTATTTTTATTTTAAGCGGGAAATGGCCTATTGTTGGTGAAGCTTGATTAATGGGGTCAATACCTTTCAAAAGTATTATTTCTGTCGTGATGTCAACTGGTATTTGTATAGAAGATTTTTTTAGAAGACTTACAGTTGCGCCAGAATCTACGAGGAGGGATAAGGTGGTATTTGACACCGGAGTATGGACAAGGATGTGAGGTAAGCGTCTCCTAGATGGATTAATATTAATTTCATAAATTTTTGTTTCAGGAATTGGATGAGGAGCGATTGAGTCTAAAGTGGATTTGGCATCAGAATGATTTATTTTACGTTCAGCGGGAGCAGTGGATACAGAGGATACAGCGGTGCAACTAATTTGTGAGTCCTTATTGTTAGAGGATACAGAGGATACAGCGGATGCAGGGGATACAGAGGATACAGCGGATGCAGAGGATACAGTGTTGCGGTTTATTCGCGAGTCCCTATCGTTAGGGGATACAGAGGATACAGCGGATGCAGAGGATACAGTGTTGCGGTTTATCCGCGAGTCCCTATCGTTAGGGGATACAGAGGATACAGCGGATGCAGAGGATACAGTGTTGCGGTTTATCCGCGAGTCCCTATCGTTAGGGGATACAGAGGATATAGCATTGGTGTCTTTGACATGGGAATGTTTTTGAATTTGAGGTTTGGGTCTCACGCGACACCAGCGTGAGCCCTTTATTCGTTTAAATCATCATTTGGTTTATCTAGAGTATTTTCCACGTAGTCTTCGTTGCTATTTATTGCGTGAACTTGACCTTGATTGTTTTGGTAGCGCCTTGGTAACAGTCTTTGGTTATCTCTGAAGCGATTATTGTTAAATTCTCGTTTCCTACACTCCTCAATGGTATGGCCCACATTTTTGCAATAACGGCAAACTGGAGGACCTGATGCAGGTGGTCTTTGACCATTGGATTCGTTTGAAACACCTTGTTGTGCAAGGTTTCGGTTTGGTTGGAATCGACGCTGAGGCAAACGTCCTTGATAAGGTGAATTGGTATTGATTGCTGATGGATTACGCTTAGAGGTGGTCTGTAATATTTTTTCTTCGGACATGGCGAAGCCAATGGCTTCATTTAAAGTTTCAGGGTCACGGCATCTGACTACAGTTGATAGGCGAAAATTTAAGCCACTAATAAATGTATGCAATGCTAAATCTTGCATTGCAGCGACACGGCCAGCCAGTTCACCTTTCTTTTTTGTGGGTATTGAAATATTGATTTCGGTTAAAAGTTTAGCAAGGCATGTCTCCACGCGTAGTGCGAACTGGTTGACTGTTTCGCTATTAGTTTGACAGCAATCCTGGAGATCCGAGAGTAGTGCAGCGTAATGTTTTTTCTCGCCAAATTGATTTTTGAGGAATTCTTGTAACTGTTGCCAGTTTTCGAACTCTTTAATGCAGCACGCACTTTCGGCACGGCCTTCAAGTTGGCTTAAAATGTATTTTAGTATTGTATCTTGTTGAGATGGCGACGCAAGGCTTATTGCATTATTGCAATTATTTAAAAATGCATTAAGTTTTTCGCGGTTTCCGTCGAATTTGTTAATAAATTTGCTTATAAAGTTTATGTCGATTTCTTTTGTTTCTTTAGACATGGTACTGGGCTCGTCTTTAGGCATGCCAAGTTAGTAAAACAAAGATAGCACAGGAAGTACGGAGTTGCGATAAGAAAGGAATGTTGCACTATTCTCGGAGCTGAGTGATAAGGTAATGCAATGGGACAATAATTAATACACTGAATGTTACTAAGTCTAGCACTTTGAAGCTCGAATTAAGTTGGAACTATGCGATGAAACTTTGTAGTTTAAATCACTGACACTATTTTCACAACACAGATAGTTTTCGATGTAGAATAGTTGTACTTACAGGAACACTGCGAATACGACGGCAACACGATTCATTTCTTAGCCAGGCGAGGTCACCCAAGGTGAGTGATAGATATTCGGGGTGCACCCCGTTACACCAACAAAGCACGTGAGAGCTTGATGAGACCAGCGGGATATAGCAGCACTGAGCGGAAGGGCACAGCGACAGGATACAGCGGCAGGATACGGAGGTAAGATTGGATTTTAGCACTTTTCACTGTCACAATCACAGCACAAGTAAGTATGGTTTTTCTTTTTTAGTAATTTTCACTGAATTGAGGCGATCCGAGGATTTTTTTCTTTTTAAAATCCCTTAAGCTGCCACCAATATTACGGGAGGTCATGTAAACCTTATTTTAAAAAAACACTTTTAAATACACGATATAGTTTAATTTGGGGTTTTGACCTTGATACACATTTAGGTTAACTCTATTTTAAAACTGGCAGACACAATGATAGTAGGAGATGGTAGAGGTTCGGCGATTGGGACCAGACTGACGCTCCGCGGGAGTGGGAGGCAGTGATGCCCTTAGATGATGACATGACAATTTCTAAGAAATCTACGTAATCAATTATTATTGATCATTAAGGGTTTTCCTTAGCATTGGGAAACTGTAACAGTGCACAGCAGGAAGATTCGGACATCAAGCCGATTCTGGAGTGGATGAAGGCCAGAGCTCCTAAGCCCAGGTGGAGCGACGTCTCAGCAATGAGTTCGACCACAAAAAGCTATTGGGCCCAATGGGACAGCTTGGTGATTCAGGATGGAGTCCTGTGCCGTAAATGGGAAAACGCTCGGGGAGACAGCTGTCATTTGCAAATGGTTGTCCCTAAAGCTCAAGTACCGGACGTTCTACAGCTGTACCATAATGGTTGTTCAGGAGGCCATCTGGGAGTAAAACGGACTCTATTGAAGATACGAGAACGGTTTTACTGGGTCCACTGTCGGGACGATGTCGAGGACTGGTGTCGCAAATGTACAAGTTGTGCAGCTGTAAAGGGACCTCAGACTCGTAGTAGAGGTGCATTGAAATTGTACAATGTTGGTGCACCATGGGCGAGGATAGCCCTTGACGTTGCGGGACCGTTTCCGGAAAGTGAAAGTGGTAACAAGTATTTCATGGTTGTGATGGATTACTTCACTAAGTGGCCGGAAGTCTTCGCCATTCCAAATCAAGAAGCTTCGACAGTTGCAGATAGAATAGTCCATGAAGTCTTCTGCCGTTTTGGAGTACCCTTGGAGATTCACAGCGATCAGGGAAGGAATTTTGAGTCCCAAATATTTCAGGAAACTTGCCGAGTAATGGGTACTCATAAAACGAGAACAACTTCTTACCACCCACAATCGGATGGAATGGTGGAACGATTTAATCAGACACTGGAGAGGTACCTAGCTAAAGTTGTGGAAAATCGGCAACGAGATTGGGACAAGCACATACAACCGTTCTTGTTGTCATATCGAAGCGCTGTTCACGAAAGTACATCGGTGACACCAGCTTTCGCAAACTTTGGAAGAGAATTACGGCTGCCTGCAGACCTGATCACCGGAATACCACCTGATGCCCCACGCAGTATAACCGAGTATGCGAACGACTTGCGGAACAAAATGAATGACATTTATGAGCACGTCAGACAATCGGGCCAGCAAATGTCTGAAAAGATGAAAACCCGTTATGACCGTAAAATGAACAATAAAGGGTTCGACGAAGGTTCACTAGTGTGGTTGCACAATCCAGTCCGCAGCAAAGGGAAATCTCCTAAGCTTCAAGCTAAATGGGACGGACCGTACCGGATTGTGACAAAGATCAATGACGTAACCTACCGGATACAGAAAGGTGCAAGAGGTACTCCTAAGATCGTCCACGTGGATCGACTGGCGCGTTATTATGGGGCCGATAATGCTCGGGACGAGCATGTCTTAGGAGGGGGCAGTGTTGCGCGCCACAATTAATGCCTGACAGTAGTTACCACTAGCGCCATCTAGTATCGAGTAGCGGAACTAGTAGTGAAGACCCTTCTAGAAATTTCGATGCAAGAACTTTCTAGAACATTCCCGAACTTTCGACATCTGGTCGATCGGGGCCTGTATGTACTCGAACATTCTAGATGTTTCTACAATGGAAGGTTCTAGAACTCTCTTTGGCGCTATGTAAGGCCGAGACGCGCCACGACCGACACAGTTTGGATAAAGCGATCGAAGTGAAAGCATCGAAGCGATATTCAAGTGCGACTTAAAGCGATCAGTAGTGCAATTGTGTTTTGTAATTAGTGTGTTTGAGTTGTAATTAGTGTTGATTATAAAAGTGTCATTTTTTTGGTTATTAAATCGGCAGTTTTTAATTGTCACGAACCCGAAGCTCGTAACAATATTATCGAGTTTCCAATAAGCACTATCGACTTTTTCCCAGCTTTGTGTGATTGTCTTCAATTTATCTTCAAGTTGCCACTTTTCTTTTAAATTTTCGATGTCCATAGTTCGTATCGTTCTCTCAAAAGCTTTGATGTTTGACCTCTGCTCATTCATCATATCTTTCGTTCGTTGGCTCACGCCTAACTCCTCACTTGACGCGTTCTTCATACCATCCGCGATGTCATCGGTCTCCTGTTGCTCTGAAACATTCTCTTGAGCACCTGACCATCCTTCTTGTTTTTGCAACTGACTGAACGAAGTAAATTTCTCGTCTTCTATTTTCGCCAGCAACCTTTGCTTAGATTTATTTATCATACCCTTCGTTTCTTCATATATTTGTTCCAACCGCTCGTAGGCGCGATTTTCGTAGTAGGGTCCAGACTTCTCGCCTTCAAACAAGGCTAACTGAATGTCGTTCCTTTTAAACTCACTCCAACACTCCTCCAGTCTTTCAAGTCTGTTATCATGATACTTGAGAGTGGTTTTACGTGCAAGACTATCTTTCTTACAGTTTTCACCTATCCGTTTGATAGCATCAATATTTGTAGATTGAGACTGAAGTAAAGCATCGTAAGCAGACATTGTAGTTTATCGATGTTTGACGAACACAAAAAGAAACAAAATTGCAGTAACGTAGGTAATATGGAACGTGCTCACCGGATTTGCTGCTTACGCCTGCTGCTAATACTCCACCCCGACCTGTGCTCTCACTCAATATCACTGTTCACACTGTTTTTAATGTTCTGTACAAATGTTCCCGCGAGTGAAACCGTACCACGGCACTGATTTTACCTCATCCGGCTCGAAGGACCAAAATGTAAGGGCAGGCCCTTACATTTAATGTTGAATGTTAATAAAATAAATGTTAATGTTCGAGAAAGATTTAATGAGAATTGCACTAAACTAATGTATGATAAAAACTTAATAAAAATGTTATAAAAAATGTTACAAAAAATGTTAGATGTTGCGCGAGCTCGATATAAAACCGAAGACTGACGTACTTGCGTACGTGACGATACTACATTAATTATTTAACAATATTTGCAGTATTTTTAACTAGGCCAAAGTACAATGTGCGGTTGCTGACCGTACACCGCTAATCTCTTCGGGCGAAACATTTCGTATAATAATATATTTAGAATAAATATATTTAGAAATTAGAAATATTTGGGACTCAAAATTCCTTCCCTGATCGCTGTGAATCTCCAAGGGTACTCCAAAACGGCAGAAGACTTCATGAACCAGTTTATCTGCAACTGTTGAAGCTTCTTGGTTTGGAATGGCGAAGACTTCCAGCCACTTAGTGAAGTAATCCATCACAACCATGAAATACTTGTTACCACTTTCACTTTCCGGAAACGGCCCCGCAACGTCAAGGGCTATCCTCTCCCATGGTGCACCAACATTGTACAATTTCAATGCACCTCTACTACGAGTCTGAGGTCCCTTTACAGCTGCACAACTTGTACATTTGCGACACCAGTCCTCGACATCGTCCCGACAGTGGACCCAGTAAAACCGTTCTCGTATCTTCAGTAGAGTCCGTTTTACTCCCAGATGACCTCCTGAACAACCATTATGGTACAGCTGTAGAACATTCGGTACTTGAGCTTTAGGGACAACCATTTGCAAATGACAGCTGTCTCCCCGAGCGTTTTCCCATTTACGGCACAGGACTCCATCCTGAATCACCAAGCTGTCCCATTGGGCCCAATAGCTTTTTGTGGTCGAACTCATTGCTGAGACGTCGCTCCACCTGGGCTTAGGAGCTCTGGCCTTCATGCACTCCAGAATCGGCTTGATGTCCGAATCTTCCTGCTGTGCACGTTGTAGGCTTTCCTTCCACTCGTTGCTGAGGTCTGTCTTGAGCATCCTCACAGGTACGACTTCTTTACTTTCTTGCCTAGTACAATGCTTGCAGTTTTCAGGACAAGGTCTTTTTGACAATGAATTTGCGTTGCCATGAGGTTTCCCGCTGCGATGTTCGACCTCGAAGTCGTATTCCTGCAGTAGTTCAATCCATCTCGCAACTTGTCGTTCTGGATTTTTGAACTGCAATAGCCATTTAAGTGCAACATGGTCAGTTCGTAAGTGGAATTTCCGCCCCAGAAGATATTTGCTAAAGTGCTGCAATGACTTTACCACAACAAGCAGTTCCCATCTCGTAACACAATAGTTCCTTTAGGATTCGAAAATGACTTGCTGAAGTGTACTACCACCACCTCTTGATCGCCGTTCCGCTGAGACAACACACCGCCAAGTCCTATGTCACTTGCGTCTGTGTCAACTATAAATTCCTTGCCCGCATCAGGGTACCCTAAAATAGGTGTTTTGCACTGACGGTCCTTTAGCTCCTGGAATGCGATGTCGCAACTTTCATCCCAGCAAAAATGTCGCTTCTCCTCGGTTAGCTTATGCAGGGGTTTGGCTTAATCTGCAAAGTTCTTGACAAACCGCCGATAATAGGAGCACAAACCCAGAAATGCTCTGACCTGCGTCTTGTCTTTTGGAATTGGCCAATCCTTGACAGCGGCGATTTTCTCTGGATCCGTGCGGATACCTTCTTCAGACACTACATATCCCAAAAAGCTAACTTGTCGTTTGAATAGTAAACACTTCTTCGGACTTAACTTGAGGTTGGCACTCTGGATCTTCATGAGCACGCGTTCCAGGTTTTGAAGATGTTCTTCAAACGTGCGGCCTACGATGATGATGTCATCCAAGTAGACCAGGCAGGCATCGCCAATTAGTCCGGTAAGTACAAGTTCCATCAACCTCTCAAATGTTGCCGGAGCATTGCACAATACAAACGGCATAACTTTAAATTGCCACAGACCCTTTCCTGTCGAGAATGCAGTTTTCTCCTTGTCCTTAGGATCAATTTCAACTTGCCAGTAGCCACTTTTCAGGTCCAGCGTGGTAAACCACTTTACTCCAGTAAGCATGTCCAGCGTGTCATCAATTCTTGGCAAAGGATAGCTTTCCTTCTTTGTAACGTCGTTCAGATGACGATAGTCAACACAAAACCGCATGCTGCCGTCCTTCTTTCTTACCAGCACTACAGGTGAACACTATGGACTAGATGAAGTTTCAATGACACCATCCTTCACCATTCCCTCAATCATGGTTTCCACTTCTTTTTCACGTGCTACCGGCAATCTCCTTGGCCGCTGACGGGTAGGCAATTCTTCTCCTGTGTTTATTTTGTGTTGAACTAAGCCAGTCTTCCCGATGTCAGCATCGTTTGATGAGAAAACATCGGCGAACTTGAGTAACATCTTCTTCGCCTTGACCATTTCATTTTGGGACAAAGCGCTGCGGCAGTCTTCTAAAAGTGTGGTCACTTTCGTTGGTGCATCCTTGCTGAGGGTCCCACTCGATAGATATTGGCATCGACGCAACCAATCCACTTCCTCGCAAGTACCGACTAGTGTGCCTTTTTCTATAATCTGTTCCAGATCACAAAGGTTCAGCATACGTACCCCTGAAATGTCGGTGGCTCTGGCCAAAGTTCGTGCCACTTTCCATGGAAAGTCATTGTCTATCCTTTCCACGAGTACACAACGATGTGTTTGCCCAGGATTCCGAGGAAGACTAACCGGCTCAATCGTTCCCGATCTCGGCGGAAGAACAATCTTCTTATGGCTGTACACATTCCCAGGTAACGCCCCTTCCACGAAAAGTTCTTCTTGTCCAGATTTCAAAACACCTTGCTTGACGTCAATCTCGCAACAATTCTCCCTTATAAAGTCAAGGCCCAGGATGCAATTGTCCATTATATCAGCCACGATGACATTATGCGGGTAGATTCTGTTGCCTAGCTTCAACTCCATCTTCTTCTCTCCATGGACGGGTATGCGCTGACCGGTGGCTGTGGTGGTGTGCTCCCTGACTCGATGGGAACGATGAACCTGCCGCACAGCTTCCACCTCCAGTGCATGGGCCAAGGCATCCTTAAGTGTCCCATGGTGACCGAGCCTCACAGCAGCTCTAATTTCAAGGTCGCGGATGCAGTCGATGAATGCCTGCACCAGGTTCCCATCAATAAGCGCAGGTTCGGACTGGTAAGCTTTGCGAACCAGCTTCTCCACTTCAAGGGCCCACTGCTGCAGATTTTCGTTACTGCGTTGCACGCGATCCTTGAGCGTGCCTCAAGGACCTGCTCGTAAGTCACTTCCTTACCGAGAGCTTCCAGAACAGTTAAGGCCTTGTCGCGCAGGCCTAGGGTGAGAGCAGTCATGGCCTGGCTTTTATTCCATTCTTTCGCCTTCACGACAGCCTCAAACTGGATTTTGTAGGCTGACCAGGAAGTAGTTCCGTCGAACGGTGGCACTTTGAATCCACGTAGCGAAGGTGTTGTAGCTACGGGAGCTGCGATTCCATCCCCAAGTTTAAGATTACCCAACTCCTGCTTCACATCAGCAATGACGTTATTAAACTTGCTGATCTGAGTTTCAGCTTCTGACAGGCGGTTATCATGCTGGGCAACCTTCTCCTTCACCTCCTTCATGTCGCGCATCTGCTCTTCCTGGCGACGCACCTGCTCCTCCTTATCTTGTTTGATCTGTTCTTCCAATCGATGGGCCTGTTCCTCCTGTCGACGGGCCTGTTCCTCCTGTCGACGGGCCTGTTCCTCCTTGTCCCGCTGGAGCTGTTCCTCTAACCGACGAGCCTGTTCCTCCTGTCGGCGAGCCTGTTCCACCTGTCGGCGGGCCTGCTCCTGCAGAATCATCATCAGAGCAGCCAAATCTGGTGCTGCTGATGCTGGAGCTGCTGCGGACGGGCCGGCCTCCATGGTCGGTAGCTGGCCCTCCGACCTCTGTGGCGTAGCTCCACCAAATCACCTCTGGTCCGTCTCTTGCTGGCGTTGACTCCGGGTACGGATACCCTCCGTGTCGTCTTTGGGTAAAACCGGCATGATTTTTAATCCCCTCTTCTGACACCAATTGTTACGAGCTTCGGGTTCGTGACAATAAAAACTGCCGATTTAATAACCAAAAATTGATACTTTAATTAACAACACTAATTACAACTCAAACACACTAATTACAAAACACAATTGCACTACTGATCGCCTTAAGTCGCACTTGAAGATCGCTTCGGATGTTTTCACTTCGATCGCTGTATCCAAACTGTCCCGGTCGTGGCGCGTCTCGGCCTTATATAGCGCCAAAGAGAGTTCTAGAACCTTCCATTGTAGAAACATCTAGAATGTTCGAGTACATACAGGCCCCGATCGACCAGATGTCGATAGTTCGGGAAAGTTCTAGAAAGTTCTCGCATCGAAATTTCTAGAAGGAACTTGACTACTTTTTATTTTTATTTTATTAATTGTGGCGCGCAACAATATTATGTCTGAAGATAATCAAGATGCTGACGCTTACGCTGTTGACGATATTACCGTAACTCGACAGAGAATTATCACATTATTAGATAATGTGGGGAACAGTGGCAGCCCTAGAAAATTTTAGGTGGTGCAAAACCTTAAATTGGCGCCCCTCTATGTACCATGTTCCTATGATATATGCATGTAAGATATAAGTTGTTTACACGGATTAATGGGTTATTAATTCGGGACTATCTGTGCCCTCGACTTCGTCCGCGTGGACATAGAACAAAGTCACATAAACCTTCAAAGGTTTTTAGACAAGTGTATGTTTGTATAATTATTTAGTGTAACTTAATGTATTGAAAAATAAAGTAAAAAAAAAAAACTTTTTCAGCCTGTAATAAAACGCAACGTAACTTTAGTTTGTTCGTAAGTATGACTAAACAAATTATCTGATTCTACATAGATTAGATAAATAAATAGTTTTAAATATATTATGTAAAAATATGCAGTGTATCTGCGTGACGAGCAAAATCTGTCGAGCGTGACCTGATAGCAGTTGTCCTGCTCGTGTGATACTTCCTGGCCGCGCCACAGTGGAAAATTAAAGAAACATGTTTCTAGATAAATTGTACCCTTTATGTACTATAAGGTACATGTAGTGAAAAAAATTGTACCTCAACGAATAATGAAATATAATGAAGTTTTGGTGGCGCGGCTGGGAAGTATACTTCCTGGCCGCGCCACCACGGTTTTTGTAAACTATTAGGCGTACCCGGACATAGTTTACACCAAAGAATTGTACCAAAATTGTTCTTTTCCGTACGCTATAAAGAGTCGTGGGGTCGTCGGGGATGATAAGGGTATGCCTCGGTCGGCGAATCCTACTTATGCGAGAGGGAGTGTTTCGGGCGGCCACTGCAATCAGGGGATTGGCGTGCTTGATAGCAGAATCATGAAGGGATGGGTGACCGCGGTGTAGAGGCGCAATTTGCACTTGAGTGACAATTTGCTGCGGGCGGTCAGTACGAAGTGGAGCCTACTGAGAGCGAAAAGGCGCGCGAACGAGCCATCTTTATGTGCTCACTGAAAGTGAGATGTTGGTCTAGGATAACACCTAAGTGTTTAGCTTGCTTCTCCCAAGGGTTCGCCTTGCCATACAAAGTGGTCGGACTGAGTCTCGGTCGATACCTACTCCGCGTCCGCGCTTTATAGTAAGTTTCTATCATCTGACTGGTGCCCGGTGGTCGCATTTCAGCGCCTCTCCCATGACGGCGCCCGGCGCCGTCGCACCGCTTGCACCGCCCTAGAGCCGCTACTGGGGGCGAATGAAAGCTAGAACTCGTCCTGCTGTTTTACGAACTAGATATTATACAGCTTCTGCAGATCCAGAAGCTTATTATTACTCTTTGTTAGTAATCCATGACTCTTTTAGAGCAGAAGAAAAATTACTGCAAGGATTTGAAACTGCCAAAGACGCTTTTATGAATAAAAGGCATTTACTTCGACCATTACAACACGGCTACGATACAGAAATTATGTCTAGATGGGAAACGGAAATTCAAAGCTATTAGCCATCTTGTAGCAGAAAATGCAGTGATTAACATAATAGAACATCATGAGGATAATTATGCACCTTTGAGAATAATTAACGATGAATGTATATTGCTAAATCAAGGAGAGCAAGAAAACGATATAGAAGAAAATGAAACTTATACAAGATTTTCTAATGAAGAATTTGAACGAGTTCTCTCCTCTTTAAACATTCAGCAAAGACAGTTCTTTAGAAGAGTGTCTCAGAAACTTTTGAACGATGATAATAAACCTCTTAGAATGTACGAGTATGTTACTGGTGGAGCCGGTACTGGAAAAACTTTTACGCTAAAATTTATCGTAGAAGAAATAAGGAAGCTTCGGAGCAATCGCATGCACGAAAAAGCTATAATCGTGACTGCACCTACTTGTGTAGCAGCCCGATAGATAGGTGGGAGTACTCTCCATTCGACCTTTACACTTCCAATAGAAAAGGGTCGACCAGAAAGCCTGCGACCTTTAACTGGCGAACGCCTTCAACGAGAACGACAAAAATGGAAATCCATAGGTGATAATAGATGAGATATCTATGGTGCCGTACCTCACGCTACGGAATATTTATAATATTAAGTCTTTACCTATGAAATTGCCGTTTTGTATGAAAACATTTAAACGAATTTTTTTCATGTAATTTTATTTGTATTAATCGAAGTAATCACCCATGCAATCAATGCATCTTTGCCAACGCAGTGGCAGTTTATTGATGCCCTTCTTAAAGAAATCAGCTGGACGGGAGGCAACAAATTCTTCAAAGGCATTTTGTACTACCTCTCGGGTATTGAATTTTTTCTCGCCAAGACGTTATCCAAATTCTGGAAAAAAAAAGTAGTCTGTAGGCGCAAGGTCTGGTGATTAGGGCGGATGACGGAGAGCTTCCAACCCCAGTTCTTGCAACTTTGTGACCGTCTGCTGTGCATGCAGTATGAGGTCGCGCGTTGTCGTGCAGGAGCAGCGGAGACGAGCGATTGACCAATGCTGGTTAGAGATGTGCCAGCTTCTCCATCATTGTGTTCAGTTCTTCACAGTACACATCTGCAGTAATGCTCACCCCGTTTGGTAAGAAGCTGTGATGAATCACACCGGCACTAGACCACCAAACAGTGACCATCACTTTTCTAGGGGTAAGTTTTCGTTTAGGGCATTGTTTAGGTGCTGAACCAGGATCCGACCAACTTGCTGAGCACTTGCGGTTATCAAACAGAATCCATTTTTCATCGCAGGTAACAATGCGGTTCAAAATTCCTTCATTTGTGTGTCTGTTGAGCAGTGCAAGGCACGTCTCGACGCGTACTTCGCGCTGGCGATCATTGAGTTCGTGGGGCGCCCATTTGTCAAGCTTTTTTACCTTGCCAATTTGACGCAAATGGACCAATATTGTTTTCACGCTAACGTCGAAAGCTGCTGCTAATTCAGCCGTAGATTGTGTATCATCAGCTTCCACAATCGCGTTTAATTCGTCATTGTCGACCAAAGTCTTCGGACGACCGCTAGGTTCATTTTTCAGGTCGAAATTTCCAGAACGGAAGCGAGCAAACCAATAACAGGTGGTGCGTTGGTTTGTAGTGTTAGCTCCGTTAACGTCGTTGATGTTGCGTGCCGCTTGTGCCGCTTTGCTGCCACGACGGTACTCATATTCCATAATTACTCGAATTTTTAACGTATCCATGATGACGAAAAAGATTGAAATGCGATGAAAATGAAACACTAATCAATAAACTAATGACCACTTTCAGGAAAAAAATTCCATGTTTTTAAAATAAAATTAATTTGAAATTAGAATTCTTAGCCAAACAAAAATTATTTTGATTGGAAATGGCCAGTATTGCAGAACGGCAATTTCATAGGTAAAGACCTATTATTATAATTTCACTTTGGTGGTTGCAATGTTATTCTTTTCGGGGATTTAATGCAATTGCCACCTGTCTCTAAAACAATTGGCGGGGCTTATTTTTTTCATCAACCTGCGAAGTTAACAGGTGAAGTCAACCTATGGCACATATTTCATTTTTGTGAATTAAAACAAAATATGAGACAAGGACAAGACACTACATTTGTGGATATATTAAATAATCTTAGAGTAGGTGACCATGCAACAGCTAGAGATATTAGATAGGCGACGAGTAGGGGCAGACCATCCCAATGAAATAATTCGAGTTTTTCCTACTACCAATCAGGTGAATGAACATAATGAAAAAGTAATTATTAAAAAACCGGCCAAGTGCGTGTCGGACCACGCACAGTGTAGGGTTCCGTAGTAGCCTGTTATCACAATATAGTACGATTCTGTTGTTCTTTATTCTGAATATAAAAAAAATATATAAAAAAAATATATTTTGTTTTTCAATGCAAGTCTTTACCCGTTATAAACAAGCAACTACTTCATCTTAGTCACTTTAAAGGATTAATGCTAAGGATTTTGTATTTGGTACAAAATTATCCAAAACTCAACGACGAAAAAATTCAACGACTATTACTGCTAAACTGATAAAGTTATCTTAACCGCTATAATTTTCCTTTAAAGTTCATGAAATGCACTATCATCGTGAATTTTTCCAGATTTTTCAAGCCAGCAGTTTAGGTTTTAGAGGGGGGGGCGCCCTACTGGAACAAAAATTTGCACTTTAAAGTTTAATATTTCGTAAATGGAGCATTAAATCGAAAAATAATTTTAGCAACCCAAGTCATTTTAGAAGACCTATTCATCGACACCCCACACGATGGGGTAGACAACGAAAGAAATATTCATCCCCACTTCACATGTAGGGGAGCTACCATAAAAAAAATATTTTCCAAAATTTTATTTTACCATTTTATCGGCGTGATTGATATACATATTGATACCAAATTTCAGCTTTCTAGTGCTAACGGTCACAGAGATTAAGCGAGGACGGACAGACGGACGGACAGACAGACATGGCGAAACTATAAGGGTTCCTAGTTGACTACGGCACCCTAAAAAAATAAAAAACCCGACTGCGGTAAAAAACTGAAAGCTAAAACCAAGCCTCATTTTAAATTAAATAAAAGTTGGAAGCAGGCGGGACCTATACCGTTTTTATTATATATTCAAATTCAAATGAGCCCCGCCTGCTTCCAACTACTTACGTTGTACGTTGGGCTATCAAGTCAGCCAGGCGTTCTCGTTACAGCCAACAAGGGCCGCGTCACTCACTTCATTTCCACACCATCAGTTCAGTCCATTAAACTCATTTTATCTATCAGTACCTTTGGAACAATACAGTAGTGTTTTATTACTTACCTTCTTTTATACCATTCATCCCTCATCTAAAAGTAATGTATGGCCTAGCAAGGGATCATACACTCTTTTTATTTTGCCACATCAAGTTTCATATCACGATATCCATCACTACACAGCATTTTAAGTAGTGATCGGAGTTCTGTTGGTGCCGACAAAGTTTGTACCGTTGTCACTGTATAAATGTTTCGGCGCAGCCATTCTTCGCAATGCAGGTATGAATGCTGATGATGTGAGGTCTGAGACCAGTGTGCAAAATGCTGTGTAGTGATGGATATCGTGATATGAAACTTGATGTGGCAAATTTTCACTTGCTTTGAGAACGCGGAGTTGCTTCTTAATTTCTTCAACAGTTCATCAAGCTTGCTAGATGAACCTCTGGAGCATACCTCGACGGGCGGTGATTGACGTCCCACTGGATCTTTTTGCTCAGACCGTGCAGGACCTTGTACATCCTGAGTAGAACCTCCTTGTTGAGCTTCCTTCATCTTTATCACCTAAACATGATATTGTTGATTGATGAGTGCCTTGGTCGAGATGTATAGCTCTTCTGTTTGTTCGTATGCACGGCCACTAAAATACGGATGAGACTTGCTTTCTTCCGTAAGAAGTCGGTCGTGATTGTACTGTTTATCGGACCAATACTGATTTAAGTTTTCTTAAAGTCGCTTGAAATAGTCAGCAGTCTTGCGATCCGCTGAGTCCTTTTTGATATTTGTACCCAACTTTAGAATGGCTGTGTAAAGGTCATCCTGATTTGCATTGTATGAACTCCATGACGAGGTTTTATGGAAATAAGAAATAAATGGAAAGATCTTACTTGAATGATCTTGATGAGTGCTTGCGGATCCTTGGTGATCCCCTGAGACACCTGCTAGCCTCAGCTCTTGATGGTAAAACGCTCCCTGAGACACCTGCTAGTCCCAAAGTAACTCCTGATAGTTTACGGATTATTGACTGTCCCTGAGACCCTTGTTAGTCTCTAAGTCTGAAATCCCCACACTTAGCACCTGATAGTCTACGGATCCTTGTTGACCCTGAGACACTTGTTAGTCCCAATGTTTAAAATGACTGCACTGAGCTCCTGATAGTTTACGGATCCTTGTTGACCCTGAGACACTTGTTGGTCCCAAAGTTTTATAGTCACTCAACACAGCACACACTTTCAGTCACTGGATAGCTTCCCGCTATACTGTCCACGCGCGCGAAATGGACTATATAGCGTACGATGCTCACAGTCGAAGGACCAAAAATAATGTATGATCCCTTGCTAGACCATACATTACTTTTAGGCTGCCCGTCCACGTCCGATAATCGGTGACCGATTTTTTGTAGGAGAATAAAAACTTTTTTAAACAAGTTTTTATTTTTCACTTTTTAGCGGGTCAGTTTGTAATTTATCTAAGTTAAAATAGCCTAATGTCAAGTGCTTATCACCTTTTAAAAAATATTGCTTTTCCCGATACAGGGACGTTAATTGTTGAGGAGATCTCCTAGTTAGAACCAGGAGAACTGGAGCTGATTGAGAAGTCACCATCAGCTCCACTTCACCATACGCATTGTAATGAGCATAAATTGCTTAGCAGCTATATTAAAGTAATCGAATTGCAACCCGTGAAATATTTGTCATTGAGTAGTTCCTATGGCCATTTGTGGTCTTCATCATCAGCTCCACTTTACCAAATCATAATTTCCGAGAGCAAATGTTCAAGTTACTTTAATACTCAATAGCAAATGCTCAAGTTACTTTAATACCCAAGTTTTTTATTGCTCAAGTTACTTTTTTTAGACTTAGGCAAGACTAAGGGCCAAGTTTATGTTGCGCTTAGTCGTGTAAAGACACTGGATGGCATTGTATTATGCAACTTGGAACCTACCAAATTGTTAATAGACCACATGACGAAAAGGCATTGCGTGAAATGCAACGATTGAGGCTTTTATAAATCATTATCAGCCTATTGCAGTTCACTGCTGGACATAGACCTCCCCAAGTTTGCGTCAACGTTCACGGTCCTCCGCTTCTCTCTCTCATCCAGCCACTACCGGCAACCTTTGTTAGGATAATATACAGAAGAAAAACTCGCAAAAGTATTTCACTTTAAGAAGTATTTATTAGTTTTTAAACTAGATGCTGATAATCCTGGCTGCAGCATCAGGCCAGACTTATGTCATCATTGCATTGAACTTAAAATTTAGTCCTGTTTAAAATGAGCCCAAACACGACTACGGTGCTGTAATTTCAAGGTTTGTACTTTTTCTGATGCTCCTGGCTTCAGCATCAGGTCTCTATGTACTTTGGTGTTCCTCATTAACAGTACGTTTATCCACACATCGAGCCCTTTTAAATGAGCCTAAACACGATAAATCTGCCGTTAGTTGTCGAGGAGTTAGGTACTCTGCCGACTATCCTGACTGCAGCATCAGGGCATGACTTGATGATCATGAGACCAAATGTGGCAAATGCCATATCAAACATCAAAATAATTTACTAAAACAGTCCTTTCCTGTTCGAGTAACTTCTTACTGTTAAGGAGTTGTACCTTCCATCATCAGCCCAGCTACCTGAGATGGTGACAACCATACGCAAATACACAAGGTACTTCATAAAATATGCGAAAAACAATAAGTAAGCCTATAAAATTTGAGGGTTGCCCTCGATTTCTCTAAGATCCCATCATCAAATCCTAACTTGGTGACAGTTTGACCACCTCAGAACTATCTACTTTCGAACAAAAAAAGAATTTTGAAAATCCGTTGACAATTGGCGGAGTATTCGATGAACAAACATACAAAAAAAAAAAAAAAAAAACATACAAACATCCGAACTCCTTTTTGTGAAGTCGGTAAAAATAGAACAAACTGATCAATAGTGCAACGCACACGTCCTACAAAAAGTAGGTCAGAAATAAAATCGGCACATCCCGACCGATCCGATTATCGGTGAAAAATGGAACGTTCGGAAATGTATGCGTTAACGCACACTACTCAATGACAGTCGGCCGCATGCACTTGCTAGGGAAGGACGTTGTGTTGAAGACAAAGTGACGGACGTGTACGTTGAGTCGGTCACAAAATCGGTCATAAGAATCGGAGGTAAAATCGGCCCGATTATCGGTGCTACAAATAGGTCAGCCGCATGCACTTGCTAGGGAAGGACGTTGTGTTGAAGACAAAGTGACGGACGTGTACGTTGAGTCGGTCACAAAATCGGTCATAAGAATCGGAGGTAAAATCGGCCCGATTTAGTTTAACTTCATTATTTCTGACCTACTTTTTGTAGGACGTGTGCGTTGCACTATTGCTATCAGGCCGCTCGCCCACGTCCGATAATCGGTGACCGATTTTTTGTAGGAGAAAAATAGAACACACTGACAGCAATAGTGCAACGCACACGTCCTACAAAAAGTAGGTCAGAAATAATGAAGCTAAGGCCGCTCGCCCACGTCCGATAATCGGTGGCCGATTTTTTGTAGGTGAAAAATAGAACACATTGATAGCAATAGTGCAACGCACACGTCCTACATAAAGTAGGTCAGAAATAATGATGTTAACTAAAACGGCCCGATTATCGGTCCTACAAAAAGTCTAGCGTGGGCGGGCAGCCTAAACTAAATCGGCCCGAAAAAAGTCTGACGTGGGCGGGCAGCTTCAGTGTGTTCTATTTTTCACGTCAGACTTTTTGTAGCACCGATAATCGGGCCGATTTAGTTAACTTCATTATTTCTGACCTACTTTTTGTAGGACTTGTGCGTTGCACTATTGCTATCAGTGTGTTCTATTTTTATGTTTTGTAAAAGAAAAATAGAACACACTGATAGCGACGTCCTACAAAAAGTAGTTCAGAAATAAAATTGGCGAATCCCGACCGATCCGATTATCGGTGAAAAATGGTACGTTCGGAAATGTATGCGTTAACGCACACTACTCACCGACAGTCGGCCGGGTGCGCTTGTTAGGGAAGGACGTTGTGCTGAAGACAAAGTGACGGACGTGTACGTTGAGTCGGTCACAAAATCGGTCAGTGGAATCGGAGGAAAAATCGGCCCGATTATCGGTGCTACAAGTCTGACGTGGGCGGGCAGCCTTAGGCTGCCCGTCCACGTCCGATAATCGGTGACCGATTTTTTGTAGGAGAAAAATAGAACGTACTGATGGCAACAGTGCAACGCACACGTCCTACAAAAAGTCGGTCTAAATAACATAGGGCGAAATAATCTGACCGATTGTAGGACCTACAAAAAGTCTGACGTGGGCGCGCAGCCTTAGATGAGAGATGAATGGAATAAAAGAAGGTAAGTACTAAAACACTACTGTATTGTCCCAAAGGTACTTAGGTATAGGTAGAATGAGCTTAATGGACTGATGGTGTAGAAATGAAGTGAGTGACGCGGCCATTGTTGGCTGTAACGAGAACGCTTGGCTGACTTGATAGCCCAACGCGAACTGAACTAATTATAATGAGTTGAAATGAATGTGTGGCGTGAACTGCTGAATTGCAGAATGTGCGGTTGCACCGTACAGAATGATAAAAATATAAAAAATTAAATTAAAAAACCCCCGACACAAAATAATAATAAAATTAAACGTAATTGGAAAAGTATAAAATAATTCAAAACTACACTAACAAAAGAATTTATGTAATGAGACTAAAACAGATAAATTCATATGGAAGTCGGGGGACCGTTCTGTGGAACACTTTCTATTCTATGAGGTCCCCCGACTGCCATATGAATTTATCTGTTTTAGTCTCATTACATAAATTCTTAATGTCGGGGGTTTTGAATTATTTTATACTTTTCCAATTACGTTTAATTTTATTATTATTTTGTCAGGGTTTTTTTTTAAATTGAAATTTAATTTTTTATTTCATGCTTTTTGTAGGGACTCCTTAATTTTTACCGACTTCACAAAAAGGAGGAGGTCTATGTTCGGATGTTTGTATGTTTTTTTTTTTTTTGTATGTTTGTTTTTGATTTTCAAAATTCTTTTTTTGTTCGAAAGGAGATAGTTCTGAGGTGGTCCCATTGTCACCAAGTTAGGATCTGATGATGGGATCTTAGAGAAATCGAGGGCAACCCTCAAATTTTATAGGCTCACTTATTGTTTTTCGCATATTTTATGAAGTATCTTGTGTATTTGCGTATGGTTGTCACCATCTCAGGTATCTGGGCTGATGATGGAAGGTACAACTCCTTAACAGTAAGAAGTTACTCGAACAGGCAAGGGCTGTTTTAGTAAATTGTTTTGATGTTTGATAGGACATTTGCGACATTTGGTCTTATGATCATCAAGTTATGACCTGATGCTGCAGTCAGGATAGTCTGCTGAGTACCTAACTCCTCGACAACTAACAGCAGATATATCGTGTTTAGGCTTATTGAAAAGGGCTCGATGTGTGGAAAAATGTACTGTTAATGAGGAACACCGATGTACATAGAGACCTGATGCTGAAGCCAGGAGCATCAGAAAAAGTACAAACCTTGAAATTACAGCACCGTAGTCGTGTTTGGGCTCATTTTAAACAGGACAAAATTTTAAGTTCAATGCAATGTTGACATAAGTCTGGCCTGATGCTGCAGCCAGGATTATCATCATCTAGTCTAAAAACTAATAAATACTTCTTAAAGTGAAATACTTTTGCGAATTTTTCTTCTGTATAATTATTCTAACAAAGGTTGCCGGTAGTGGCTGGATGAGCGAAGCGGAGGACCGTGAACGTTGGCGCAAACTTGGGGAGGTCTACGTCCAGCAGTGAACTGCAATAGGCTAGTGATGATTTATAAAAGCCTCAATCGTTGCATTTCACGCAATGCCTTTTCGTCATGTGGTCTATTTAGCAATTTGGTAGGTTCCAAGTCGCATAATACAATGCCATCCAGCGCCTTTACACGACTAAGCGTAACATAAACTTGGCCCTTAGCAAATTTTTTTTTGCCTAAGTCTATTATTAAAGTAATTTGAGCATTTGCTCTCGGAAATTATGATTTGGTAAAGTGGAGCTGATGATGAAGACCACAAATGGCCATCGAAACTACTCAATGACAAATATTTCACGGGTTGCGATTCGATTACTTTAATATAGCTGCTAAGCAATTTATGCTCATTACAATGCGTATGGTGATGTGGAGCTGATGGTGACTTCTCAATCAGCTCCAGTTCTCCTGGTTCTTACTAGGAGAACTCCTCAACAATTAACGTCCCTGCATCGGGAAAAGCAATATTTTGTAAAAGGTGATAAGCAGTTGACATTAGGCTATTATAACTTAGATAAATTACAAACTGACCCACTAAAAAGTGAAAAATAACAACTTTTTACAAAAAAAACAACCGACTTTCAAAAACACTATAAAGTGAAAAATAACTTTAATTTCGGAAGTCGGTGGCAAAAAACTAAAATACGTCTAATCTTCTAGGTATTAAGGTTTAAATTTCAACTTCCGTGTTATATTTAATACTAGCACCTTACCGTCTTGTTTTACAAAATGCAATAAGCAACTCTTCAATTAACTAAAAGATAAGGTTGAAATTAGCATAGCCTTGGTGCGCTTGCCAAATCTGTTAAGTGCATTTGAAGAACTTTTCAGGACAACAAAAAAAATAGTTTTTTTCGCAATTTATTATCTTCTGAAAATAAAAAAATTAAATTAAAAATTTAAAAAACCCCCGACACAAAAAAATAATAAAATCAAATGTAAGTAATTGGAAAAGGATCAAATAATTTAAAAACCCCCAACTTAAAGAATCTAGGTAACGAGACTTAAACAGATAAATTCATATGGCAGTCGGGGGACCTCTTAGAATAGAAGGTGTTCCACAGAACGGTCCCCCGACTTACATATCAATTTATCTATTTTAGTCTCGTTACCTAGATTCTTTAAGTTGGGGGTTTTTAAATTATTTGATCCTTTTCCAATTACTTACATTTGATTTTATTATTTTTTTGTGTCGGGGGTTTTTTAAATTTTTAATTTAATTTTTTATTTCATGCTTTTTGTAGGGACTCCTTAATGTTTGTATTTCATTTCTTTTATTTTCTTGCGTTTTAAGATTCAGGTAATTTAGTGCTTAATCAGGTTTTTTATCCGTCAAAAAATAATTATTAATTTATAGTTGAAGAATACTTTTTAAGACTAAGCAGATTTTTTTATTTTGTTATATCCTTTTTCTAGGTTTTCCTTTAGTTATTCAACTTTCGTACAAGTATTTCATAGCTATTAGATATCTTAGGTATTTCAGATCTTGTTTATAAAACGGGACTGCGATACTATCTGATGTAGAAATACCTACGCTTTTTAAGTAGGATATTTCGTTTCGTAATAAAAATTGTTAAACTTAGTGGTCGTAGGTACCAGTCATCACTCCACTTTCCTCATCATTCTAGAGCATTGATCAGACAAAAAAATATTTTTAAGTTTTTACTTTTCATTTCGTTAGTTAATATTCCTCATTCCCTTTCAATATGGTGTACATTATTCTACTTGTCAAGCCCTTGCATTTGATACCTATATTGAAGGAGTTGTGAAAAAAAAAATATAATTCGCCAGTTTGTGGTGGCGGCCATCTTGGATTTGAAATTTGTAATAGCGTATAGTATTCTACTAGTCAAGCCCTTTCATTTGATACCCATATTGAGGAGTTGTGAAAAAAATGTAATTCGCCACTTTGTGGTGGCGGCCATCTTGGATTTGAAATTTATCATAGTGTATAGTATTCTACTATTCAAGCCCTTTCATTTGATACCCATATTAAGGGAGTTGTGAAAAAATATGTAGTCCGCCATTTTGTGGCGGCGGCCATCTTGGACCGATTTTCATCAAACGTAGCTAAGAACACTCCCGACTAATTCACCTTTCAAACAAAAAAACAAAATCGAAATCGGTTCATCCGTTCGGGAGCTACGATGCCACAGACAGACACACACACACACACACAGACACGTCAAACTTATAACACCCCGTCGTTTTTGCGTCGGGGGTTAATAAAAATACAACTTCTCATAATCGGCCATCTTTCCAAACAGTCTTGCCATCAATGTGTCGATGAGAATTAGCGAAAAAACGAAAAATCAAAAAAATGCACATATCAGGTTTGGCAAGCGCACCGACGATAGATTTTTTGTTTGGTTGAATAATAGAATGTGTTGATTCCGATTGTTGTGCACTACCGTAATTTTAGAATACTTCTTGGCCTTATTTACTAAACTGTGATTGAGGGTATAATTACTTTTCAAATGGTTTCGTTTTAGAGCCGATCCGCTTGTGTATAATTATCTTCGTCGTAATATTATCCAATTTATTAAGTTTTTGACCAGTTTATTTTATTAACCGATGGTATGGTTCGATTAACAACTTTTTGAAGGCTAAAATTGTTGTTCTCTGGGAACAGGAATAAAGCATAAAGAAAATAGCACGAGATATGGGCGCAACGGTAAGATTTACGTTACTACTTACACATATACCTATTTATTGATGCAATCATGTTGCAGTATTATTAATTACAAGTTGGATTTTTTTATGTATTTCTAATATTATTATTTTCATTACAGAGAAAAACAGTTCCTAGATGGATATAAAGTTATCATGCGACGGGTGATGATGATGTGATGTGATGATGATGTGATCGCCAAGACCCTCGCCCAATTGCTTAGACTAATGAATCGGAGCGACAGCGTAATATTGTGAAAGTTCACTCACTGGCACCCTTCATTACTACGCGTTCAGTGCTGACTTCAAGAAGACTGACAGACAGTGACGTTATTAATAGGCAATTTACTCGGCAGATTGATTGTGTAACTTATGTAATAAAATTGCATTGGAACAAATACGAGCAAGTGTTAATAATTCCCAATATTTGTGGGATCATCTCGTAGTTAATCAAAAACAAAAAACCTTTATTTTTAACCTGGCTTTATTCCGATAAGATCATACAGAGTAGGTATAAAAAAATTTTGTTTTCACAACTTTAAAGAAATAAAAATTATTGTAGGTATGTTTCTAGAAATATCTATAAACGAACCGTTATCTAATGTTAAGCGTTCTAAACTTCATCCAGGGTAGGTAGGTATCTATTTTGTGTTTAGTTAATATTCTAAGTAAATAACCTCAATTTAACACAGATAGAAAACTGTATACTCAACCAGGAAGTGGATTCTATGAATTCCTAGAAATGTAATTAGAAAAATAAATGAATATTGTTTATCAAAATGCCTAGCTTTTATTACAAACCTCCAATTGATTTCTTAAATAATAATTAACGAAAATCACCTATTACAGAAACTAAAAAAAACTGGCCAGGTGCGAGTCGGACTCGCACACGAAGGGTTCCGTACCACAAGGCGAAAATGCCGAAAAAAACACGTTTATTGTATGGGAGCCCCCCCTAAAAAAATCATTTTATTTTGTTTTTAGTATTTGTTGTTATAGCGGCAACAGAAATTCATAATTTGTGACAACTGTCTAGTTGTCGCGGTTCTTGAGATACAGCCTGGTGACAGGCAGACGGACAGACGGACAGACAGCGAAGTCTTAGTAATAGGGTCCCGTTTTTACCCTTTAGGTACGGAACCCTAAAAAGGGTAAATAAATAAAAAAAATAAAGAAAAAAAAATCTTCACATGCGCGGATTTGAACTCGTGACCATCGCAATGCCAAGCTGCAGTGTTAACCATTAGACCAACACACCATTTACATTACACTACAAAAAACTTATATAGGTTTGATGTCAATACCAAGGGGGGTACCATAACTGTGAAGCTGACTGTACTTATCAATAGAGCCATCCAGATTGTTCATTATTTTGAAAATCCACTTGCATGGGATGGCTTTTTGACCTTCAGTTAGTTCGATTAGTTTCCGTGTTTCGTTCTCTTATAACGAGTTTATTTCGCTCTCGATAGCACTTGTCCACTTTTCATTGTCTTATTGCCTGCTTATAGGTTTGGGGCTCGTATAAATTGTTGGCTTCCAGAGCCATAATATGATCATTAAGGTAGGAGTAAGGTGGGTGTAGGTGTGTGATGGTGGTAGATGGTGTAGGTTTAGGTGTAATGTTTCGTGGTCGCTTCCGCGGACAAGTGGCACACGATCGCACAAGGACAGTGCTCAAGTGAAGTGAGTTTTACTATTATTATTATTAGTCTGTGATGTCCCACAGCAGGGCAAAGGCCGAGTTTTACTAACATAGTTTTAAGTTTAAACACTACCACACATTGTACTATTATAATACTATGTTAGTCTGTAAGGTATTTATCTATAGGCCAAAGTAGCCTGAAAATAAAGGTTTTTATTTTTATTAAACCTTTTACAGGAGGATTTAGGTTTGCTCTATCTCTGAGAACCATGCGGTTTACATCAGAATTGTGGCTTTCGTTTAGCTAGGATTTCGTTCTCTTCTTCAGAATGCAAGGACTCGAAATCTGATTCATTCATATCATCCACCATTTCTTCATTGGTTTCGATATGTGCCCTTGCTGAAGAAGGTCTTGAAATGATTTCGATTTCATCCTCTGAAGCATGTTCACTCTCGAGACTTGGAAAATTACGATTGAAGTTCCTCTGAAGAACAGGAGTCGGCTCTCTTTCATCTGCTTCATCTTTTGATTTTCCCAGTAAAGGTACCTCTTCAAAAGTGACATCTCTGGACCTAATCAATTTAAATGCTACTTTGTCCCAGATCCTATAGCCTTCATCTCCTTCATAACCAATAAGTATCCCTTTTTGTGCCTTTTTGTGCAGCTTCTTGCGTTTAGCTTTAGGAACATGGGCATAGCAGGTGCAACCAAGTATTTTAAGAGGCTTTATCGCTGGTTTCTCTCCATACCACAACTCATGTGGAGACTTGCTTGCCACGTTCGGAAGCTCTGTGCGATTCAATACATAGACTGTCGCATTTACTATCTCTGCCCACAAATCATCAGGAATTTTATCATGGTGATGGCACGTGCGGCTTCTACTACCGTCCGATTTTCACGCTCTACGCAGCCTGCTTGGTCTGGGGTGTGGGGCATTGTGAATCTTTGCTTAATTCCGTTTTCAGTTAGGATATTTTTGAATTCCGCGCTAACTAATTCTCCTTCGTTGTCACTTTACATTTGTTTAATGACATGTCCTACTGCTTTAGCTTCATTTAAGAAGACCGTAAGCTTTGAAGCTGCTTCAGACTTTTGTCGAAGAAAGTAGATGTGACGATATCGTGTGAAGTCGTCCTTGAACAGAATGTAATATCGAAACTTTGAAATCGAATATGGAAATGGTACGGATAAATCTGTATGGATTAGTTCTCCAGAATTAGTAGCTCTAACCCTTGTTCCAAATGAATGCCTGTGCGCCTTTCCATATAGATACAACCTCCACAGATGTCGGATTGGTTGTTCTCCATTTTTAATCATAGCTCTTTTTCGATGACCTGACGCCTTTTGTTCTGATGTACCAGCCTTTCATGGTGTAGTGGAGGGGCGTACAAAATGACATACTAGTTATAAAATCAGTCATTAAATCATTATTTATTAATAATATTGAACACTTTAAGTAATTATACATATATTCATTACCTAGTTAGAATTATAGAGATCAATCAACTCAGTACAAAAACAATAGAATTACAAAACATTTCTAAAAACTTGAACAAAAACCGTTTTGTCCGCCCTAGGCGGGGAAAATGACACACGTGGAGTGGACAAAATGGCATACCAAATTCGTAAGGAAAATCAGTCGATTACATGCAGAGTTCACACGTAAAACGCTTTGTCTTTTTTGGAACATCTGCACATGATGCATGAGCCCATTTTTTACAGCTCAAGCACTTTAGCCAGACCTCTTTTGGCTTTGACCTGGAGTAGAGGTCATTGCAATAAATGCAAGGACAATCTTCATCATCATCCCCGACCTCAGTGTAAGCTTGTAAGGTAGAGAAATCAGGAAAGAAGGTAAAAGAAAGAAAAAGAGAAACCGGGAAAGAAGGAAAAAAAGAAGAAAGAAGGAAAAATACTAATAAGGTAGTTTTAGAAGCTAATAGCCAGCCCATTTCATTATTCTTCGCAGCTTCAATAGCTTTTTCCATTGAGGTTTTATCCCAACCCTGTCGGTCTGTTTTTGTAGAATAGCTGCGAGGCATGATGTTCGATTATCTGGGAAAAGAAAAAAGGTGGGTCAAATGACATAGTATGCTATTTTACCCGAACAAGGTGTATGCCATTTTGTCCACTTCATAACTTCCAACATTAGAAAACAATAACTAAAAATATAACTACAATTTTGAGATTTTAAATAATTCTCGGAGTTATTTAGTAAAATTTCAATATATTAACACTAAATACAAACAAATGAACGTGTAGGGTACATACCATATCATTTAGTATATTCATTTATATTTTAAACTCACACAACACTACACATTCATATCCAAACATAAGCAAAATATTTATTTACATTTATTTATTTTTCATCATTCATTTTCACCGTCAATGCGGTTGATGACGGACCACCAGTAAACACTGGACTCACGCACGCCGAACGACGTCATTGTGACGTAGTCGGCAGGCGTCGAGGTGGGAGTGGACGAAGCGATCGTCCACTCACCTTGCCGCGACCTCCAGTCGAAACTAGCTCACGCGCTACTCGGCTGCGCATGATTTCGTGATACCTCGTTCGCCTATTATTTTGAGTAATCTATCCGAATAACTGTTATTATTGTGCTGTGACTATTTTGATTGTGTGTGCCTATTATCATCTTGACTATTCTCCTTATGACTGTTTTCTCTGTGTATATGTGTGTGTGTGTGGGTAGCTCAATATAACCGTGAGTACTATTAGCAGACTTGACTTTCATTCCTCTGCCTATTACAAACACGAGAAACAAAATCTATTGGAGTAAAACTAGTGACCGCTAAAATTAAACAAATACTACACGGCCCAACAGACGCTACTAGCGCCGCCAGAGGTTGCGACCTGTTACTAAGCGGTCCTTTACATGCCATTGTGACAAGGAGTATGTCTGTGGTTTCGGAGAAAAGTAGGTGTGCCATTTTACCCACCTATATCATTTTGTACGCCTCTCCCCTACTTGTAAAGGGTTTGTCAGTAATTGATTGACTTCCTGATTTTTGGGCGTGACACATTTCAACTCCAGCTTGAATAGTCCCCTTTAATCGTTCTAGTTCCAATTACTTTTGCTGCTCCATTTACTTTTACTACACATTGCTTAGGTTTAGGCTGCGCGCCCACGTCAGTTTTTGTAGGTCCTACAATCGGTCAGATTATTTCGCCCTATGTTATTTAGACCGACTTTTTGTAGGACGTGTGCGTTGCACTATTGCCATCAGTACGTTCTATTTTTCTCCTACAAAAAATCGGTCACCGATTATCGGACGTGGGCGGGCAGCCTTAGACTCGAACGTACTTGTGATCAAGTTATCATGCACAGACAGCATTGAGAATGAGTTTCTTTTAAGAGCGTTTACAACAAACGGCATTTCATACAAACTTTCAAACCCTTGTTTTTCTGAAACTTTATACGCATAAGCAGGAAACAAAGGTCTAAAAAGTTACTTAAGAACATTTTCGAAATATCTTATTTAAAAAAAGATAACTGGAAATCTCTGTTTCTATGGAAAATTTAAAATCGGTCTAATTTGGCTGTAACACTATTTTTCGAAAATGTTTTCTACTGGGGGCTTGAAAGTTTGTTTTTTTGTTTCGTTAGTCATAAACATAATACTTATACCTTTGATTTTTATAAATCACGTGTTTTATTTTTTCGCAAAAAAATACTAGGAAGCTTGACAATGACCGTTATAGTTTCACCTTCTTTCTGTTTCTTATGCCGAAACTTGTATCGCTCACTTGGCTTTGGTTGCAAGTGTTTTTCCATAACGTCAACGATTTGTGCTAACGTTTTGGTTTTTGGTTTAACCGGCGTACACAAATTAACCAGAAGTTCATAACACTCCGCCCCCAATTACTGTTAATAACGTAGGCACTTGTAATTCGCTAGGGATCTTATTAACAAAAAAATGTTTTTCTAAAAGTCCACGTATAACTGCCAATCGTCACTGTGGACTTTGAACTCAGCAATTGTACCGATCGACATTTCCGATTTATTTGGTGATACTGTTCCTTTTTAGGGTTCCGTACCCAAAGGGTAAAAACGAAACCCTATTACTAAGACTTCGTTGTCTGTCCGTCTGGCCGTCTGTCCGTCTGTCCGTCTGTCCGTCTGTCCGTCTGTCCTTCTGTCCGACTGTCCGTCTGTCCGTCTGTCTGTCACCAGGCTGTATCTCAAGAACCGCGATAGACTGTTGAAATTTTCACAAAGTATGTATTTCTGTTGCCGCTATAATAACAAATACTAAAAACAAAATAAAATAAATATTTAAGGGGGGCTCCCATACAACAAACGCGACTTTTTTGCTCGATATCAAAAATGGCAACAGGTAGGGCACTTAAAATATTCACAAAATACTCAGTTATATTTTAACTTTAATAATAAATAATAAAATAAATATTTAACGGGGGCTCCCATACAACAAACATGTTTTTTTTCGGCGTTTTTGCCTTGTGGTACGGAACCCTTCGTGTGCGAGTCCGACTCGCAATTGGCCAGTTTTTATTACACGAATCACGCGTAGAATCCTGGAACTATCGGTAGCACAATTAAACAGAAACTTCACTGATAGACGTATATTCGGAGACTGGCGCGCGGCTCGTAAGGTACAATGAATTAATCGTAACTACCCACTATTACAAATATATCACAATATCAACAGTCTGGGGTCCACTTAGGCAGAATCATAAAAAGATAACAGAATGGACAGTTAACTGTTAAGTTAATCGTATCAAATCCCATTGGTGAACCATTTTTCAGTAATTTTTTTTTTGTCTGTGCTAATATACCAATCAATCCAATCCAATCTCTTTGATTATACCTACGTAGTGCACCGAAAAAAGAAAAACACGGACTGTCTTCGCCATTTTATAATTCAGAATGCGCCTTTTATGATTCTCCAAAGTGGCCTTTTTAGGCCCCCTGTTCTTTGTTTTAGGGGTCAAGTTCAGGAATAGCATGATTATTTATTGAAAAATTATTCTGTAAAGTAGGCAATGACTTTAACAACTCACGGGCAGAAACATTATTCACAGATTCCTCGGTTCCTTATTTAGTGTTAGGTTGTTTTGAACGTCTTGCACTAGATTTTGTAGCAGACTTGCTTCTTGAAGAGGCACTATGAGTAGAAGAGGCAATGTACTTACAGTCGAAGACCGCCTCTTGTTCCGCCGGTGTCGATTGTGATTCATCCGGTTTCGGTCGTTACACCTGCTGCGACGATCCTTTGGTGTTCCACTTTCGCGTCGCCTACGTCGCCTACGCGGCGAAGGTATAGATTCACTGCCACGATCGCGATGTGTTCGTGAGTAACTCCGCTTTTTCGATCGACGATGATGCACTGGATTAGGAGGGGTCCCCGTCTTCTGGATAAATCCTCGTTCCGCTTCCTCCACTTCAAACTTCACGATGACAGTTAGATCTTGTGTTAATATTCAGCTTCAAGTTTTTTAGTTTTTAAACTGTCACTAGTTGTAGGCGCGGTAGGAATTAAATCCTTTTACAATCCCACTTCTGAACTATTGAGTTCAGAAGTAAGGAGACGAATCAAAACACGGTATTACTTATTTCTTTGTTGTATTTCTCTCAACAACTACCTATATTAGTTTATTACAAAATAATGTCGAAGTTGCAACGTCTGAAACCAGAACGCTCCGCCATTCTTTTTTTTCATCAACTCACATTATGAAACTTGCACAGATAAAATATAACACTTTTAAACTGATAATAAACGTAAAACAAATAAAATATAACACAATAGGTGCATTCAAGAAGAAAGGAGCGCGATTGAATAATAATTCCTTGCTCAAGCATCTACCGTGAAAACTTAGGTGAAGTGAGCTTGAAGTGTTCTGTCAATAGTGTCAATCCCTAGCGTCAGGTGGAATGACAGCTAACTTCATGCTCACATTACTTAAGGGGAATGCTCCAACCAGCCCGCGAAATTCAAAATGTCTTGCGTTTTTTGCAATTTGCAGGCCAGTGCTAGGTTGTATGTTGAATAAAATATTATTCGCGGCTGTAAGACGTATGTAGTTACAGAATTATAATAATCAAAATCACCAATACAACCCTCCAACTTCATAAAGGTGTAAGAACAAAAAAAAAACAGAAAAAGTAATTCTAACAGCTTTATGAACTTAGAGCGTTTTATTGATGATTTTCATGATTATAATTCTGTACCTATATATGTCTTACAACCGCGAATAATATTTTAATCAACATACAACCTAGCACTGGCCTGCAAATTGCAAAAAACGTAAGAAAATTTGAATTTCGCGGGCTGGTTGGAGCATTCACCTTAAGGGGATTACAGGACCTTAACGCAAAAAACGCAAGTTTTAGAAACAATAAAAGTAGATATATATGATCGACTACATTAAACAAAATCAGAAAAATATGTAATATTCTTTAGGATAATTATATTGTAGGTAGATACTGTGTTGAAAACATAATACAACTAATTTGATACGCTAGCAAAAATCATGAAGATACTTAGCTCTAAAAACTTTCTTTTTACAATAAAAACCATACATACATACAATCATTTTGATTTTTTTTCAGATTATTCTACAAGCAACATACTAAAACACTAGTGTTTTAATTTTTTAGTCCAAACAATAGATTTTTTGTAATTAAATAATAGCTTCATATTTTGCAATGAATTACCAGCGTTGTGTCATCGCGCTACTCTTTCTTTTCTATACTATGCAGTCCGACAATGACCGCGCTTTAGGTCATGTACGCCCCTTAAGTTTTAAAGGTGAGATTTTACAATATAGACTGGCCTCTAGAATACTCCGCCTAATGACTACTAAGAGCTACAGTCTTTTGCTTTCAGTTCTCCCAGGAAACAACATTTACCAAGCTTGAATGCAGACCATGTGAAGGGTTTTCTCTCAATGGGATTTACTGTCCAATCTACATCCACAAAGGTGCATTCAAACTGCTCTGTTGGAATATAAGATAATGTGTTTTGCTGCTTTCCAGTGTGTTGCATCAAAACAGTTATTGAATTGGCTCAGCATGCTCACTGCATTTCCTATATAATATCCGGACACGTACATACATACATACTAACATATATACTTAAGGCAACTTATTAAACTGTTTTTTTTTTTTCATATTTATCAATAGGTAATACTTATAATTTAAAAAGCTAACAGTCTTAAAATAATAATATGTACAACTATATAAAAAGGAGGGGAAATAATCACTGCTAATATTCATATTTTTCTCCTTCTCCCTCATTTTTCATGAGCTTTTTAATCCTGAATCCATCGGTGTTTTAGAATAATAATAATGTTCCGTCCGTAGGTACTGTTGGGACACACACAGGCTTCCTCTCGGTAAGAGGGATTGTGCTGTTACCCACCATGCTAACTAATCTTTACATTGTTTCTTTGAATATAAAGGAAACAGTAGTTTATGCCATCAACTTAGAATGTCAATATTACTAATTTACCTTTGATATGTTTGACATAATAAACGGAAGGCTCAGAACTACCCAGAAGTACAATTAAGTAATAAAATGTAACTTCAGGACATCATTTATTTAGACAGGTAAAAATAACAAAATTAAATTCTAACTTAACTAAAACTATACAGAAACTAGAAAATAGCGTCGAAAAACTCATCCGCATCGCTGTCGACTGGTAATGTACAAGAGACTGGCGGCATTACCACGTTGTATGGCGATGCTTAGCCTCTGGCCAAGGTAAAAGCCAGCCCTTGGGTCACGGGAAGTGAAGTCACTTCAGAACATGGCTGATCCTTCTCGTACCACGATTGCGCAGACTGCTTGAGGCCATACTTAAATTGATTTATTTAATTCATAAATTTTATTTTTTTATTTTATTGGTCGTGATTTTATTTTTTAGCTTAGTTACCGAGTTAAGAAGATGCACTATTTATTTTAAAAAGCGTATATTACAGAAGCACCAAAAATAATTCTTACGCAATTAAATACCTACATATACAGGTGACCTGTGAATAAAGGTCCAAAGAAAAATTTTAGAAGCCTCTATCGAAGAGGTTTCTAAAAATTTTCTTTGGACCTCTATTCACGGGTCTTGTTCAGCGATTAAGTATTTATAGGAAACTTTTAATTTCTTTTGACTGTACTTACCTGTCATAAAGAGTAAACTTACTTAATGTGGATAAGACAAAGATTAAAAAGTTATTAAAAAAAAAACCCGACTGCGGTAATAAACTGAAAAGCTAATTATTTTTTTTTCAATTTTGATATACCCAGTGTCACTCTCACAATTAAGACGAATCTAACGGCACCTCTCAAGCTGAAATCGATCAAGCCGTTTAGGCTACAGAGCGTGCCAAAGAAATATACATACATTACATACATACACTCGAAAAACATAACCCTCCTTCTGACGCAGTCGGGTAAAAACAGAAGACGATCCAGGAGGGGATCGAGGTGAGGGGGGTGGCGGGGGGGGGGGGGTTCAGGGGATCAGACCGGAATAACTCAGTTTCGAAGCTACAGACGATTTAATATTTTTTGAGAATTGACACTTGACATTCTTATGTTTCTCTTTCTGTATCGCATTTTTTGTAAATAGTTATGTCGTTTTCATTATAAATCCTAAAACGGGTTTTTATCGGTCTACAATCTATAAAAAGCCTATTTGTCTTAACAACACCCAAAGTATCTAAAACTTGGCCCAAAAGGAAAATTTTATCTTGACAAAATTCGTACTATTAAAAAGGATAAAAGACGGGTTGCATGAACATAGGTATACTTAGTAGTTTTAAAAACTTTAGTTTTAAAAGCTTTCCAAAGCAAAACAAATGATATAGAACAATTAGTGCTCAAATGAGTAAAGATCTCGATTTTGGAGATTATTGCATTTTTAGTTAATTGAAAATGTTCCTTGTTCCCAGATTAACAATAAATCGTAAACGATGTTTAAAAAAGTTGTAGTGGTAACAACACCCACAAAAACACCCAGCAAAAGTGCAAATGGTAGCGAATGCTCCGGCACAGTATAAAGATCATACAGTATTGTAACTCGGCCGTAACCTTGAAATAAATGCCTACAGCCGCGCGGTACTTAAACATGCGATAGGGCTGCCCGCCTCCAGCATTTTAATTACATTTGCCTACTTTGTGTTTCCATTTAGTTTTGTTATTGTATTTTGCTGTGTGTACATAAATAATAAAATAAATACCTAAATAAATATACTTCTTTTATATAAACAAATAAAATACTTTGTGAATTTAATAGGAAGTGTTTAATAAAAATGCGTGTTGTTTTTTGATTGGTAGATTTAATTAAAAAACCATGTACCTACCTAAAAAACCATGGTACTTATGTTTTAACAAATCTTATAAATTTGCGACCGAAAAATATTACCGCCTATAACTACCTATTTCACTCGTGTATAACAACACTTTCCTTTACTCTATTCACTTTATTTATTAATCCAGACATCTGTTTTTTCGGGAGACAAAAGGAAATACTTATCCATTAAAAAGACACACATTATGTACCTACCTACTAGTAAGTAAAATTATTTTATAGTCTTACCTTTCAGAGTTTCCAGGTAATCTAAAAAAAGTTATCTCTGGATGCGTTATTGACGAATTCATGCAACCAAAAACAGCACAAAATAGCCTACTCGTCATATCAAATATGTACTTGAACTTATTTTTAGTGATCGCGCGGTTATTGTTAAAAAAAAACAACACACCGTCCGTTCGTCACTGCGGTACAGTCGCGACTGTCTGCATGCCGAGCGCATGCCGAGGTCGAGGCGCGTAGGTATAGCTCGCGTTTCGTCCGTTTGTATGAAGTCGAAATACTGTATGATCTTTATACTGTGGCTCCGGTGTCTGAAAGAATCACCCGATAAAGTAGAGCGAGATGCAATAAGCCCGCAAATTGCGAATTGCAATATTGCGAATTTATCTAATCTGATTGAGTGGCCTGATCACAAAGGCTACTTCCTTACTTACGTGTTGGAGCGCCTGATGGATTCGTCTGAGCAGCGAGCGACGATGCGTCCTGTTATAGTTTTAAGTTATGTTATAATTGTATATTTTTTTTTGTTACTGCTTGTGTCATTACCTCGACAGTACACTTTTTGTAAGCAATCCCAAAATTCTCCTCGTTTTATTATACCCAAGTCCTGGAATTGCCGAACATGGTCCATTATCGAGCCGGATTGTGATATTCATCAAGTTAATTCGAAGATTAATAAAATCAGCGATATTGACGACGGAAATAATAAACCTGGACTTGAGAGGTTATACGCCGGTGCCGCCAGCGTGGAATTTGGATTGAGTACATATTATTTTCACGGTGTTAAGTTATATTGCAAAATATCGTCACCTAACACTCGTACAGGTTGTATTTAACTTTAATTATAAGTTACCAAAGGTTAGTGCATTTTTAACTTGTATTAATATAAATTATGTTCATTGAGTAGGTACCTTTTGCATTTTGAATGGTTTCGTTATTTTGTATGCTACGCGTACAATTAGCAACAATTGTTAATATATAATACTTTGAAGTATAGTAGGAATTAGTACTACATTTATATAATTTGTGTTGTTGCATTAGAGCGATAACTATTCAGTTAAGTTGATGCGTAGGTATTCATAAGCCATAGTTTATTCTGATTAGTCTTAGATAATTATTATTTCCAATTATTGACTACAGTGTCAGTTTAATTAAACCGTAGTGTACTTTACATTTTGTTGCTTACTTATATCCTAATAACTTAAAGATTAGTTCTTGAGGAATTTTTAATAATAAGTTTCTACCTTCACATTAGTAGGTAATCAGATTTATTTTTATATACAGATATTAAAGATTATTTGATTACGTTGTTAAATCACATTAAAATCAACCGTATAACTTAGTAGCTACATAACTTCTATAGATTTAAGTACCTATATAAACGTATTGTTACTGTATACATTTCAGGTCGACAACACCCGAGTCCCAGTATGTCCGAGGAAAGGGAATTAGTAAAGAAGCGAGGCAGTTTTAAAGGCCGCTTAACTATATTCATCAGTTACCTGGACGCAATGATTGACAACAAGCTAAGTGGTTGTGACGTCACGGAATTACAGCTGCGCACGGGCAAACTTGAGTCGTTGTACGAACAATACGATGAGGTACAGTTGCGGTTAGAATGTCTGGTTGATGATGCGAAGGCCCAGTTGTCTGAGCGTTGTGAGTTCGAGACATTGTACTACAAGGCATTGGCGAGAGCTCAACAATTACTGAGGAAGTCTAATAAAGACAATGATTCAGTGTGTGATAAAAGTACTCGTGGTAGTGTTTATAAACATAATATTAAATTACCGACTATACAGCTTCCGAAATTTAATGGATTATATACCCATTGGTTGGAGTTTCGTGACACCTTTACTAGCCTCATCCATAATAATGATGAGATCGATGAAATCAACAAATTTCATTATTTGCGTGCTTCTCTGGAGGGATCTGCTGCTGTGGTTGTTCAATCAATTGAGTTTTCCGCTAGCAACTACGATGTGGCTTGGAATTTAATTTGCGATCGATTTGACAATAAAAGATTATTGGTTCAGAATCACTTGTCAGCATTGTTTAATATTGAAATTATCACAAAAGAATCCTCAGCCGCCTTGAAAGGTTTAATAGACGTATTAAATAAGAACTTACGAGCGTTAGAATCGTTAGGTGAACCAGTCAAGCAATGGGATACTTTGTTGATATATTTAGTTACTCGTAAGTTGGATCAGAAGTCTTATCGCGAATGGGAGGTATTTATAGGTCATACTGACAAAGACAGCAAAATTACTTTCGATGCATTCCTCCAATTTATTCGCACACGAGCTGATTTAGTTGAAACCCTGGAGATACCAAGACACAACGTATCAGGTAAATCAGGTTCAACGAGTAAAATTAAGTCTATGGTGACGACACAACAAGCTAATAATGTAAACACTGAATCTGTCACGAGGCAATGTCCCAATTGCAAAGGTGACCATAGCCTATCTAATTGTTCACAGTTCCTTTCGTTGAGTAACGAGGCTCGTCGTAAATTAGTGCCTAGTTTTAAATTGTGTTACAATTGTTTTCGTCCGGGTCACTTCTCCAACAACTGTAAAAAACCGGGTTGTAAGTTATGCAAGCGACGGCATAACATATTACTTCATACTTCAGACACTAGCGATAGTCGCAGTGATAATACAACATCGTCTCCGTCAACGTCTGCATCGCCCGCGCACTCGGATAACACTGACGCGAATAACGTAGCTTTATCTGCGAACATTTCACCTTCTTATGGTAACAGCAGGAAGGAGCGCGGCGTGTTATTGTCAACAGCGTTAGTTAAAGTATTTGATCATAATGATCGTGAGCATATTGTGCGAGCGACACTCGATAGCGGTAGTACATCATGCTTCATAACGGAGCGACTATGTAAACAACTTAAATTGGATACAAATCCGATAGATGGCTCAATCTATGGCATAAATAACGCGACCTCTCGCGTAGGCAATACTTGTCAGGTAAAAATGACGTCACTCAACAACAGTTATGTTGCTAAGTTGTTTTGTTTTGTTTTGCCATTAATAACGAATGAAATGCCATGTCGTGAATTAGATTTATCTAACCTAAATATTCCTACTGATATTTGTCTGGCAGACCCTACCTTTTATAAGCCCTCCGATGTAGATCTTTTAATTGGTGCTGATCTATTCTGGGACCTGTTAGGTTCGCAAAGAGTAAAGCTAGGGGTTGGGACGCCAGTGTTATGTGAAACCAGGTTAGGCTGGATCATCTCTGGTCCCATTTTATATAATAATAATAAACCAAATACCAGTGTAAGTTGTCATTTTACTCAAACTAGTTCCTATAATGATTCTGACTCAAGATCTATCCGTGATGAGTTAACGCGATTTTGGAACCTTGAAGAGGTTACCTCGCAGCAGTCTAATTATATGCCAGAGGAAAAATTATGTGAGGAACATTTTATTAAAACCACGACTCGTTTAGAGGACGGTCGTTTTTGTGTCCGTATACCAATGAAGCAGAACCCTTCTGTTCTAGGTGACTCATTTCATAGGGCTTCAAAATATTTATATTCGCTGGAACGCAGACTTAAGGCTAAACCTGATTTTAGCAAGTTGTATCACGAGTTTATGGCAGAATATGAGTCGTTGGGTCATATGACCGTAAACAAGGAATTAGATTTGAATGCCTATTACATACCTCATCACGGGATACTGCGCGAATGTAGTACCACTACCAAACTACGTGTAGTGTTTAATGCAAGTTGCCCCACTTCATCAGGAATATCCTTTAATGACTTACAGATGGTGGGTCCTACGGTTCAGGACGACCTCCTGTCTATACTTCTTAGATTTCGACAGTATAAGTATGTCTTGTCAGCCGACGTTGAAAAGATGTATAGACAGATAGTAGTCCATCCATCTGATAGGCACTTGCAACAGGTAGTTTGGCGTGAAGACACGTGTGGTCCTGTCAAGGTGTTTAAACTGAACACCGTCACATACGGTACGACGAGTGCGCCGTTTCTTGCGACGCGCTGCCTTAAGCAATTAGGGATTGAGTGCACTGATGATAAGATTGCCACCATTATCAAGCATGACTTTTACGTAGATGATCTACTCACGGGTGGCAATGATTTAAATGAAGTCATGGTAATTCGTAATGAAGTCACCAATGCACTCAAATCGGCTTGCATGCCACTTCGAAAGTGGAAGTCGAACGAACCTGTTTTAGTCTCAGGGACTTCTGAGTCATCCTTAGATTTAGGTATGGGATCTAGTGAGCCCAATAAACTGTTGGGGCTTTACTGGTTTGCTGACTCTGACGAACTAGGTTTCTTAATTAGTTCTGAGATAACTTCTAATGGCAGTACTAAGCGTGATTTGCTTTCAGCAATTGCACGCATTTTTGACCCTTTAGGTCTTTTATCTCCTTTTGTAGTGACCATGAAAATGTTGTTGCAAAGAATGTGGTTGGACAACCTTTCATGGGACGAACCGTTGACTCTGGAACTCACCACAACATTTAAGGCTTTATTTAAAGATCTCCATCTTCTAAATAATTTGCGTATCCCACGTTTTGTTATGTCCGATTCGTACCACACGTTAGAACTCCATAATATTCACGGATGCATCTGAGCGCGCGTACGGTGCGTGTGCCTATGTACGTAGTGTCCGCAGTGATGGTGAATGCATGGTCCGCTTATTGATAGGCAAAAGTCGTGTGGCGCCGATTAAACCTACCACAATTCCGAGGTTGGAACTGTGTGGTGCCGTAGTGGGAGCCCGCGTGTGTGAGAAGGTGGTCAAGTCGCTTCGAGTAAAGTTCGATCGGGTTTACTGTTGGACAGATTCAACCATTGTGTTGGGATGGTTACAAATGTTGCCCTCTAAACTTCAACCATTCGTACGCAATCGCGTTGCTGAAATTTTAGATAAGACAGGAAACTGTACTTGGCGTCATGTCCCAACTGCCAAGAATCCAGCAGATCTCATCTCTCGTGGCGTGGATATTGATGCTCTGCAAGGGTTACATCTGTGGTGGTGTGGCCCCGACTTCTTGAAGGAAGATCAGTCCAACTGGCCATCTCAACTTAAATGTTTAGAACTCGAGACATTGCCCGAAACGCGACCTCAAGTTTCATTGAGCGCTATTGTAGAAAGTAGTTCTTGCAATTCATTTATAGATTTTAAGCGTTTCTCTAATTATTTAAGACTTGTTCGTTCCGTGGCATATGTGTTGAGATTTGTTAGAATTTGTAGAAAACTTCCTGTAATTAGTACCTTTCTATCAGAAGAAGAACTACAGGAAGCATTAAATGTTATCATTTTAGGATGTCAAATCGAGTCGTTTCCAGAGCACAAATTACTTGCAAACAAACAAAATTTACCTTCGAAAAGCGCACTTCTCAAATTTAATGTTTATTTAGACAGCAACAATATAATGCGTGTCGGAGGACGCTTAGAGAATTCTGACTTCTCATATAATAAAAAACACCCTATTATTTTACAGTCCACACATATATTTACAAAGTTATTGTTTAATTTCGAGCACAAGAGATTGATGCACGCAGGCCCACAGTTATTATTAGCGTCAATAAGGGAATCGTATTGGCCTATAGGCGGCCGAAACTTAGCTAAGGCTTGCTATCATAACTGTGTGCGCTGTTGTCGTATGAAGGGTAATGTAGTTACCCCCTTAATGGGGAATTTGCCACAGCAGCGTCTCCATCCGGGAGGTTACCCCTTCGAAAGTGTTGGTGTTGATTATGCCGGCCCTATCATGTGTGCCAGTCGGCAAGGCCGCGGTTGTAGGCTAGTAAAGGTGTACGTTGCAATATTTATTTGCTTCACTACCAAGGCTATTCACTTGGAACTAGTAGGTGACCTAACTAGTAACAAATATTTACTGGCTTTATATAGGTTCATTTCGCGAAGGGGAAAACCCGTTAACATTTATTCGGACAACGGTACCTCATTCGTTGGAGCGTACAACGATTTATCGAAATTTTTGAAGTCAAATTGCGATTCCTTAGGTGAAAGTTTGGCTAATGATGGAGTTAAGATGCACTTTATTCCCGCTTATACTCCTCACTTTGGCGGACTCTGGGAAGCGGGTGTTAAGTCGACCAAATATCATTTAAAGCGAGTGTTGGGAAATTGTAACCTCACATTCGAAGAACTTAACACCACGCTGGTCCAAATTGAGGCGATTCTGAACTCTCGTCCATTGACGCCGCTGTCCGCTGATCCTGCTGACCTTACACCTCTGACTCCAGGACACTTTCTCGTCGGCCGGCCGCTTACTTCACTGCCACAGCGAGATATACAGGAACACTCTATTCATCATTTAACTCGTTTTCAAAGGATCGAGCAACTCCGCCAGCATTTCTGGGTTCGGTGGAGTAAGGAGTTTGTTTCCGAGTTGCAGCAGAGAACAAAATGGCGTTCCTGCAAAGATGCATTGAAGCTGGATTCCTTGGTAGTGATAAAAGAGGAGAACCTACCCCCCCTCAAGTGGAAGTTAGGTAGAATTGTCGCCGTCCATCCAGGATCAGACGGCATCGTTCGTGTGGCTGACATCCGGACTACTGCTGGAGTAATAAGACGAGCCTTCAACAGAATTTGCCCATTACCCGTCTCTTCTGACGCTTGTTGAAAGAGAACCTTTCAACGTCCGGGGGCATGTTGGAGCGCCTGATGGATTCGTCTGAGCAGCGAGCGACGATGCGTCCTGTTATAGTTTTAAGTTATGTTATAATTGTATATTTTTTTTTGTTACTGCTTGTGTCATTACCTCGACAGTACACTTTTTGTAAGCAATCCCAAAATTCTCCTCGTTTTATTATACCCAAGTCCTGGAATTGCCGAACATTAAGAATTGTTTAGTTAACTAAGTAAAGTTATGCCCATACTTAGATAAGTATGTAATGAATGATGTCGGAAGGTTAGTTAGGTTACGGTCTGTTCTTCTGAAAAATGTCCACCCTAAACTAAAAATTATCATTTAGAGTAGATTTTTTCTTATAACTATAGGTAATATCAGAATGAAATGCCATTCAGTCCAATTCGAACGGTTATGTCTAATATTGTCTTAGTTTAGTATAGTCTGTTTATAAAAACAACCATATGAAATAAAAAACACAGAATATAATAAAGGTGGGTGTAATTAGAGATCATGTCAAGTTGTTCATATGTGTGCTCTTGACTCTCGATATCAGGGATCCGTGAATGTTTAGTCCTATTATGTAACAGGACATGGGAGGCTCGTGTAAGTAGCTAGCGCAGGCGCGAGTCCGGATGGCGCGCGGGGGTGAGGGCGCGTCAGTCTGCGCTCGGCGTCTGGAGGTGCTTCGCGCTTCGCGCCGCGCCCCAAACAGCCGGAGCGTGGCTCGGGGCGTGGCGCTTACGTAAACACGCGTGGCACACAGCTCGTGTCGCAGGCGGCGCGGTGCCGCGCCACTGTCCGTCCTCGAACGACCCCATGTTGGCCCGCGCCGCCTCCTAAGTTTATGTGGATAGAAGCGCGCAACCTGCCGCGCGGCCGCCGCTGCCACTGTCACCACCGCCGATTAACGCGCTTATAGGTACTTAATTATTTTATTACATAAAATATGTTTGTATATTCTTTTCTGGACTGGGCAAGAATCAAATCTACTTAATTGAATAACTTATACCAATTGTGTAACTTAGGAGATTGTAAAAATAAACAGCCACCTACAAAGACCCGCTTTATAAACGTATTGATACGTACGACGAGGGCTTGTGGCCGCTCAATCAATCACGTTATAATATTATAATATCTTCTAGTAACGGCTTCTTACTTCTTTAGAATCATGTGTATGTACATATTGCACTTCTAATTTAAAATGTGTCTCACATCATCACATGTTATGTTTTATTTATTTAGGTAGGTACTCGATGCACTCAATACCTTTTGTCAAAACGGGCACTTGTGGTAACTATACTACTTTGGTCAACTCCAGCTAACGTGCCTCTATTTTATACACCGACATGGGTATGATAGGAAGGTAGGTATATAATATGTATTTTTAAATCATTTATATAGGTGTACGTGAAATAAGTAGGTATTCAGATGGTAAAACTATTAAAAAATTGCCTAGTGGTTTAACTGGGTATTTATTTATTTACCTACAGCGAGTGTTGTGCATTGTGTAGGTATACCTACTTTCTCTAATACTAGTAGTAGTACTAGGTAACTTACTAGGTACTATTATTTATTCTGTTGTAGTAATAAGACGGGCGGTTTAAGCGCGTATTCTATTTTACTATTTCATATTTCGGACAATCCTGCCACGTACCAATGGCATTTCTTTTTTCCTTCGTACCTTTTCAAAAATTATCAAGTCAGATCAAAACTCCATTACTGAGGCGCCTTGGATCTGCTATGCTTTTGCATATATAGGTACTACTTAATGGCACAACACTGATAGACTGACTGATGCATTCTTACAGATTATTCCTAAAGAACGCTATCACTAAAATATTACCTTTATCAGTAGATTGTAAACACACGGGATTTCTCATTAACATGCAGTCAATCTTAAATCAGATTGATATATGTTTCAATATATTTTTATTAAAACCAAAACCATAGATGGCAGAAGAGGTCTGAACTTTATATTTTTTGTTTACGTTCTACGAACTATCATCTATATTAGGTACCTATATAAAACTGTAAATACTAACTGACTGACTCACTGACTGGGTGATATATCAACACACAGCCCAAACCGCTGGTCTTAGAGACATGAAACTTGGAGGGTGTGTTCTTTGTGAAGATTAAGTATCCATTAATAAAGTATTTTTGGGAATTCCACAGCTTTTTTTTTTTTTTTTTGGGTGGGAAATCATCAAATGACCCCTCCCGCTCTGGGTGGAGCGGAAGGAGTGTCAGACTCTTACTGACTAAAACCCACCAGTGTTTCTTCCTTAGCCCTTTATGTACCGGGCCAGCGGTAACCCTTTCGGACAATCCCGCTGACCGGGCAGGCTTCGGCCCTAACGGGCCCCTGTGTTTAGGCTGACGATTGAAAATTAATTTATACGTGTCTCAGCGTTTTTGATAATTCCACACCCGAAGGGTTAAAAAGGGGGATGAAGTTGTGTATGGAAAGTCCTTAATTTTCGCAGTAAAAATATCAAAATTTATTATCTAGGCTTATGGTTGGAAGCTAACACAACGGAAATCGTTGTATTTTTTTAAATTTCAGTCCACAAGGGAGTGAAAAGGGGGATGAAGTTTTGTATTGAATTTGTTCATTCGAAAAAAATTGTATTCAAGTAAAAATAATCTGTACCTAATAAATAATACCTGTAATAAATAAAATTCAAAGTCCTGACTGACTGATATATCAAGCTCACAGCCTTACCACTGGTCCTAGAGACATGAATTTTGGAGGGTGTGCTCTTTGTGAAGAGTAGGTATCCACTAAGAAAGGGTTTTTCTAAATTCCACCTCTTTTTTTTTGAGGGTGGCAAATCATTAAATGACTCCTCCCGCTCTGGGTGGAGCGGAAGGAGTGTCAGACTCTTACTGATTAAAACCCATCCGTGTTCCTTCCTTAGCCCCTTATGTTCCGGGGTAGCGGTAACCCTTTCGGACAATCCCGCTGACCCGGCAGGCTTTGGCCCTAATGGGCCCCTTCACTAGTGCTGATATCTCTTTGAGGCGGGCTTTGGCACAGGCTTGCTCCTGATCGAACGGTGAGCTACCCATTACTCTCCATCCGTCCTAAACCACCCGCCCAAGCGGGGCAGACCTCCACCGTATGCTCGACCGTGTCCCCTGGGCGGTCCTTGCAATGGTGACACCTGGGCGTTTCCTCCCGCCTGATGTGCAGGAACCTCCCGAAACATCCGTGTCCGATGAGGACCTGCGTCAGATGGTAGGTGAGGACGCCGTGACGCCTCTCTAGCCACTTCTCAAAGAGGGGTCTTATCGCCACGATTGTGTTCGTGGTTAAATAAAATAAATTCCACCGCTAAGGGTGAAATGGGGGATTTTATTTGTATGAAAAAGCTTATTCAAGCTTAATTTAGCTTATTTAAATAAACTTGAAACTTGCCACGAATACGTATCTAAGTAAATTATGCAGTTTGTAATTTTTTGTTTTAATTAACTACCCCCTAAAGGGGTATTGGGGGGTGTCAAAATTTTTATGGAGGAAACGCGCTGTCCAATTACCTCGAAAATCAGTAGGTATTTATACTTACTTAAGAGCGTTTACGCCGAACGGCATTTCATACAAACTTTCAAGCTCTTATTTTTCGAAATGAATGAACCGATTTTAATGAAACTTCATATGCATAAGCAAGATACAAAGCTCTAAAAAGTTAGTAGAAAACATTTAAAAAAAATAGTGTTACAGCCAAATTAGACCGATTTTAAATTTTCCATAGAAACAGAGATTTCCAGTTATCTTTTTTGAAATAAGACATTTTGAAAATGTTTTCTACTAACTTTTTAGACCCTTGTATCCTGCTTATGCGTACGAAATTTCATTAAAATCGGTTCATCCATTTCGAAAAATAAGGGCTTGAAAGTTTGTATGAAATGCCGTTCGGCGTAAACGCTCTTAAAAGTAAAAATAAAGAATAACGTGTATCAGAGTTTTTCGAAAATCTAACCCTAACAGTGTGAAAAGGGATAGTTAATTTTACAAGGGAGGATTTTACTGCGGGCTTGATTAACTGAAAAATTGGTATACTTAAATAATCTTTGAGTCAAGTTATGAATACATCCTAACTAAACGATGTTTCAAAGTAGGTTGAAAAGCGGAGATACAGTTTAAATGAAAATTTCTCTTATTCATTTGGTTGATAAACCTTAAACTTGGCAAGAATACTTATCTAAATAAATTATGAAGTTTGTCGTTTTTTGTTTTTCTAAACTGCCCCCTAAAAGAGGATTGGGGGTGTCAAAATTTGTATGGAAGAATTTTAACGCGCAGTTCGATTAACTCGAAACTCAGTATTTATACCTAAGACCAAAAATAAAGAATAACGTGTATCAGGGTTTATTAAAATGTACCCCTGACGGGGTGAAAAGGTGTAGTTCATTTTCCAGGGGCGGTTTTTACTGCGTGGCTTGATTAACTGGAAAATTAGTATACTTAAATAATTTTTGAGTCAAGATATAGAAACATCCAAAACGGTTTTTTCTAAATTTCACCTGTAAGGGGAAAAACTTTGGGGATGAAACGGCGGGATACAGATGAAAAAATCATAATCCTTTGAAATTTAAACATTTGCCTCAGTATAAAGATTGTCACTTTTAGTTTAAAAAAAACCCTCACAGAGGATTTAAGGGGTAAATGATAAATGATAAATGATTTATTTTCTGTAAGTACGACAAAGGTAAGGGTGACAAAGTTAATAGGTAAGAAAAAAATTAACCCGCCGTTGGTTTAACTCGAAACTCGTATGTGGTAGAAAAGGGGAATAAAATTTAAGGGGTAAATACTGTTTGACCCTAATAAGGATCAAATTCTGGGAAGTAATGACATACGGCAAACTTAAGGAACATGTTGGATTTTAATAAACTGCTTCTTATTTTAAAGTATTCATACCGACATTAGGTACTTACTTACCTATACCTTGTTCGAAAGATGATTTTTTGTTTGTGTAGATATTTTGTTGTTTTTAGTGTCTTTGATAGGTTTAGGTCTAAAACGGATAGGGCAAAATAAATTGTGTAAATAGGGTTCTCCATTTCGAAGTTATTAGGGATTTTCGATAGTGAAAATTGACAAATGTAAAATTTTATGTTTTTGTTCTGTAAACTTTTTGTGTTGTAATACTATGTTTCTTGTTTTATTTGATATAGTAGAATAAGCTCATCAATAAATCAAACAACTTGATACGAGTGCCACTACCACGATAGTTTTTTGTGCATAAGCCAAAGTTGACAAACCTAGCGCGACCGCCGAGCGTAGGTATGATCACTTTTCATACCTACGCTCGGCAGTACATACATGTGATTGCCTTCTGTACTATCTGTATTTTGTGGTACAATCCTTGAGACGTCGAAATCCAGCTATGTATTGAAAACAATGGTCATTATTTTGAACAATTAAACAGTTTAGGTTTAATAGATAGGTAACAAGAAAAATAAAAAAGTATTTTGTTAAAAATGAGCTCTTTCTTTATTTTCCCGTTTGATCGAATGGTGTAATAGGTAGTGTGAGTTTTTTTTTTCAAAATCAACGGGTTCGATTCCTGGCTAGAAATATTGGTTTTTCAAAAATCGAAAGTTGAGCTAATCCTACAGACAGAGATAAATAATCTAAAAAACTGAATATTTTCGGCATTCGATTCGTTCCCAAACCTCGTAGCAAAAATTACTTTATTTAAAATAAATATTCATTGTTCAGTTTTGACTTCGTACACATTGAACGTAGAGGCTTGAGTACCTAACTAGGCTTGACATGATTGAGAATATTGAAAACTTTAGGTACCTACTTATGTATTATGTGGTAATCCATTTTGTGAAAAACTCTCAATAATACAGTTAAGCAAAACATGATTCACATTCAAATGAGGTAGGTTCATTAAAAATTTAAATATTGTGTCCATTACAATCTGTTTTAATTCAACATATTATTGGAATTTATATTACTTAGGTAATGCCGTGTATTTACTTGTTAAGCTTCTATCAATCAACTCAGTCCACTGCGGGACATAGGCCTCTCCCAGGCTGCGACACAACAACCTGTCCTCCGCCTTCCGTTTCTAATCTGTCCTAGTCCCAGCCACCTTCTTAAGATTGTCGGTCCATCTAGCTAGAGGGGCGGCGCGCGCGTACACTATGCTTGCCGTTACGCGGTCTCCACTCTAGCACTCGTCTGACGACAGACATGGTCAGCCTGTGGCGGCTGTGCAGCATATGATCTAACTGTTCCAGCGTCTCTACCGTTATGACGTTGTCATCGGCAAAGGTGAAGGTGTGAGATGTACTCGCCGGTCACGTCGATACCCACCCTGACAGGAAAGGGTGGATATCAACGTGAGCGGCAGACTGGACAAGTCCAGTCCACTTTCTTGAAAACGTCTTCCACACATTGGTGAACAGTTTCGGGGATATCTATCTCACCCCTCTGAGGAGTTAGATGGGGCTGGTATTCTGGATCTGGACAGTCCCTTATATGTATAAATAAACTAGCTTTTGCCCGCGGCTTCGCTCGCGTTAAGTATCATTAAAAAAAACTAATACATTTACATCCTCCATCATCCCTTATTTTATCCCCATGGGTGTTGAATTTATCAAAATCCTTTCTTAGGGGATGCCTACGTCATAGTAGCTATATGCATGCGAATTCTCAGTCCGATCGGTTTAAAATTGACAAAGTTTCATACAAATTTTCATCCCCTATTTTATCCGCTTGGGGGTAGAATTTATCAAAATCCTTTCTTAGCGGATGCCTACGTTATAAAATCTACCTGCATGCCAAATTTCAGCCCGATCTCTCCAGTGGTTTGGGCTGTGCGTTGATAGATCACTATGTCAGTCAGTCACCTTTGAGTTTTATATATTTATACTAGCTTCTGCCCGCGACTTCGTCCGCGTGAAATTCGTACTTTCCTCTTATAATTTCGAAAATGTATGTTTATGATTTTTATCATTTATTTAGATATAAATAAGTATTCGGGCCTATTTTTTAGTTTATAGCTCAAAGGGATCAGATTTTTCAAATAAACTGTATCCCAGCTTTTTACCCCCCCCAGGAGAGTAATTTTGAAAAATCGTTTGGGATGTGTTCATAACTTGAGTCAAAGACCCATACCCATTTTCGAGTTAATGGAAGCAAGCAGTAGAATTTTCCACCTTCGTAGGAGTCAATTTTTGAAAAACCCTAAATCACTTTTTTTAAGTATTTTTTGTTTTAGTAGTACCGAGTTTCGAGTTAATCCGACAGCGGGCTAAATATTTTTGCAATCCATCAACTTTGTCACCCCCCAAATTCTCTGTGACAAATGAATAAGATTTTTCATATAAACTGTATCCCCTCTTTCTATCCCCATAGGGGTGGAATTTCGAAACATAATCTAGATTATTTATACTAATTTTCCAGTTAATCAAGCCTCGTAATAAAATTCTGCCCTGTGAAATTGACCATTAGCGGTAGATTTTCGAAAAACCCTGAACCACTTTATTATTTATTTTGGTCTTAGATAGGCACTGAGTTTCAAGTTAATTGGACCGCGCATTAAAATTTTTCCATACTGAATTTGACACCCCCAATCTCCCCTTTGGGTTAGTTTAGAATTACAAAAAAATTCGAACTTTATAATTATTTGTGCCAAGTTTTAAGTCCAAATTTATTTGTACCATTTTTTTTGAGTTTATCAAGGCACTCATTAAAATCCCCTTATAAATCGAATTACCACTTTTTGTCCCGTCAGGGGTCAATAATTTTCGAAAACCTACACTTACTATTGATTCTTCATCTGCCTAGCCTTTTCCCAACTATGTTGGGGTCGGCTTCCAGTCCAACGGGATGCAGCTGAGTACCAGTATTTTACATGGAGCGACTGCCTATCTGACCTCCACAACCCAAATACGATACCCCTTGATATGACTGGTTGTCAAACTTTCGGGCTTCTGACCACCCCTAGCGACTGTCAAAGATCCACGAATCACAGCCGGGACCAACGGCTTAGCGTGCTTTCCGAGGCACGGACAGGTCACGGTATGTAAAGATGGACACCTATCCACAGACACAGACCAACCGCGACAAGCGTAGCCTGCGTAACCTGATCGATCGATCTGTGCGGCTGTTATTATTGATTATTTTCTGTTAAAAGTATTAATACTGAGTTTCGAGTAAATCGGACCGCGCGTTAATATTCTTCCACACAAACTTTAACACCCCAACACAAGGGGTGTTGGGGTGTTTTGATAAACGAATAATGATAAACTTTATTACTTGCTTAGGCAAGTTTTCTTGCCAAGTTTATTAACCAAATGAATAAGATTTTTCTTATAAACTGTATCCCCGTTTTTCACCCCCACAGGGGTGGAATTTCGTAAAATTGTTTGGGATGTGTTCATTACTCGACGCAAAGATTGTTTGTACCAATTTTCGAGTTAATCAAGCCACGCAGAAAAGTCTTCCCCTATAAAATTACTTTTCACCCTGTTAGGGGTAACTTTTCGAAAAACGATGATACACGTTATTCTTTATTTTCGGTCTTAAGTATAAATACTGAGTTTCGAGTTAATCGGACCACGCGTTAAAATTCTTCCATACAAACTTTGACACCTCCCAATCCCCCTTCAGGGGGTAGTTTAGAAAAAAAAAACCCAAACTTCATAATTTATTTAGATAAATATTCGTGCCAAGTTTCATGGTTATTAACTCAAGGAATAAGATTTTTCATACAAACAAAATTCCCTCTTTTCGCCCCTTAAAGGTTAAATTTCCAAAAACCCCTTTTTAGTGAATATCTACACTTCACAAAGAACACACCCTCCAAAATTAATTTCTCTACCCAGCGGTACCGACCAGAGTTTTAGGCTGTGCGTTGATATGTATATCAGTCAGTCAGGACAAAATTTCATCCCCCTTTTCACCCCCTTAATGGATGAAATTCTAACAACACCGTTGTGTTAGCTTCCAATCATAAGCCTAGATAATAAATTTAGTGATTTTTACGTCGAATATTCATGACTTTCTATACACAACTTCATCCCCCTTTTTAACCCTTCGGGGGTGGAATTATCAAAAATGCTGAGACACGTATAAATTAATTTTCAATTGTCAGCCTAAATACAAAATTAGAAGATCCTAACTTCAAAACTGTCGGACTTTCATATAAACTTCCATCCCCTATTTTAACCCTTTAGGGGTTGAATTCCCAAAAATCCTTTCTTAGTGGATACTTACTTTTCACAAAGAATACACCTTCTAAGTTTCAAGTCTCTAGGTCCAGCGGTTTGGGCTGTGCGTTGATATATCAGTCAGTCAATCAGTCAGTCAGGACTTTGAATTTTATATATTATTATATAGATTAATTAAAAAGTAGGCAACATCCTAAATAGCTGTAATATTTCTAAATTCGTTTAAATATTTCAAACTCAAACCCAAATTCGCTATCTTGTACTGAATAAAATTACGAAATAACACTTTCTAGTGTATTAAAGTATAGATTATGAATTGCAATAAGTAATTAACTAATATGCGTGTTACGATATTAAAAATATTTACCTATACACAGACGAGGATCCATTTTATGGTTACCAACGTTAGTTCCATAACATTGTATCCACGTGTAAGTACAATACAAGTATTCATTTTATTTTACTAAAACGAAGTAAACATTTTGTCCCAACTCCCAATACATCAAAATATTTAAAATCAATGACGTGGTTTTACCACTAATAGTTTCAGACGTTTCCTCGCTGATACTATATTACAATCTTTGAAATATAAATAATAAATATACACTTTTCACATTTTTGCCAAATTAAGAAAAACCCGCATTCACGCACTACAACGCCCCAAGTAGCACAACTGGGTGGTAAAATAGCTCTATATCATATTTATTTGTAAACTTGGGTGACAAAATTCAGCCATGATTAAGTTCTATAAAGGTGCAGAGAACCCTATGCAAACATTATAGAACCGCGGGAGAAAAATTGCAGCCTAATTTTGGTTCCAAATGGAATCCATAGGAGTTCTCACGATCACCCTTAAGGGGCAATTAGAACTATGGGTGTAAGTTGTGCGCAGTGAACGATTGATTGAACGATAAGGCGTTTCAGTTCGGTCATGAGTGATAAATGAGACACCAAAGTTCTTTTGAGTCGATAAGTCAAGTTCTTTGAATTTGTATTGTGATCAGCCATTTTAATTTTGGATTACATTTTTTTGATAAAACTTTACGTGTACTTTTGCACATGTACCTAAGATAAAATCATCATAGTATGGTGTGATAATAATTATGTTTTTGTGGTTTATACTTGCTTCCTGTGCTGACTGTACAATTTAATACAAAATAGACTTGGTAGTGTCGTTAATTGTAAACGACACTACTGGTAGTGCGGCTGGTAGTGTCCTTGCCATAACACGACTTCACATAATGCAAGCGTTGATTTATAGCACAAAATCCTTGCAAATGTTTTTTTACTGTGAAACTATAGTACTGTTGCGCGCCACAATTAATGCCTGGTACATGGTGACAGAAGTTACCACTAGCGCCATCTAGTATCGAGTAGCGGAACTAGTAGTCAAGACCCTTCTAGAAATTTCGATGCGAGAACTTTCTAGAACATTCCCAAACTTTCGACATCTGGTCGAACAGGGCCTGTATGTACTCGAACATTCTAGATGTTTCTACAATGGAAGGTTCTAGAACTCTCTTTGGCGATATATAAGGCCGAGACGCGCCACGACCGACACAGTTTGGATAAAGCGATCGAAGTGAAAGCATCGAAGCGATATTCAAGTGCGACTTAAGGCGATCAGTAGTGCAATTGTGTTTTGTAATTAGTGTGTTTGAGTTGTAATTTAGTGTTAATTAAAGTGTCAATTTTTGGTTATTAAATCGGCAGTTTTTATTGTCACGAACCCGAAGCTCGTAACAATTGGTGTCAGAAAAGGGGATTAAAAATCATGCCGGTTTTACCCAAAGACGACACGGAGGGTATCCGTACCCGGAGTCAACGCCAGCAAGAGACGGACCAGAGGCGATTTGGTGGAGCTACGCCACAGAGGTCGGAGCTCAAACAAGATAAGGAGGAGCAGGTGCGTCACCAGGAAGAGCAGATGCGCCTCATGAAGGACCTTCACGCAACCTTCGGGAAAGACATGAAAGAGGTGAAGGAGAAGGTTGCCCAGCATGACAACCGCCTGTCAGAAGCTGAAACTCAGATCAGCAAGTTTAATAACGTCATTGCTGATGTGAAGCAGGAGTTGGTTAATCTTAAACTTGGGGATGGAATCGCAGCTCCCGTAGCTACAACACCTTCGCTACGTGGATTTAAAGTGCCACCGTTCGACGGAACTACTTCCTGGTCAGCCTACAAAATCCAGTTTGAGGCTGTCATGAAGGCGAACGGATGGAATAAAAGCCAGGCCATGACTGCTCTCACCCTAGGCCTGCGCGACCAGGCCTTAACTGTCCTGGAAGCTCTCGGTAAGGAAGTGACTTACGAGCAGCTCCTTGAGGCACTGGAGGCTCGGTATGGCGACGCTCACCTGGAACACGTGTTTCGTGCGCAGCTCAAGGATCGCGTGCAACGCAGTAACGAAAACCTGCAGCAGTGGGCCCTTGAAGTGGAGAAGCTGGTTCGCAAAGCTTACCAGTCCGTACCTGCGCTTATTGATGGGAACCTGGTGCAGGCATTCATCGACGGCATCCGCGACCTTGAAGTTAGAGCTGCTGTGAGGCTCGGTCACCATGGGACGCTTAAGGACGCCTTGGCCCGTGCACTGGAGGTGGAAGCTGTGCGGCAGGATCATCGTTCCCATCGCGTCAGGCAGGTCGCAGCGGCTACAGTTCGCGACCGCAATAGAAGATACTGCCCTAGGTGCTACGGCTGTGGGGAAAGGGGCCACCTTCGATCCAGTTGCCCTAAGCGAACTGCAGAAAGGGAAGATGGCTGGTCTCCAAAGGGTAGTGCGGCTAACAGCACCGCCCAGCAGCAGCAGCAATACGACTTTGTGGTCAAACATCGCAGCGGGAAATCTCATGGCAACACAGATGCATTGTCAAGCAGACCTTGTCCTGAAGACCGCAAGCATTGTACTAGGCAAGAAAGTAAAGAAATCGTACCTGTGAGGATGCTCAAGACAGACCTCAGTAACGAGTGGAAGGAAAGCCTACAACGTGCACAGCAGGAAGATTCGGACATCAAGCCGATTCTGGAGTGGATGAAGGCCAGAGCTCCTAAGCCCAGGTGGAGCGACGTCTCATCAATGAGTTTGATCACAAAAAGCTATTGGGCCCAATGGGACAGTTTGGTGATTCAGGATGGAGTCCTGTGCCGTAAATGGGAAAACGCTCGGGGAGACAGCTGTCATTTGCAAATGGTTGTCCCTAAAGCTCAAGTACCTAATGTTCTACAGCTGTATCATAATGGTTGTTCAGGAGGTCATCTGGGAGTAAAACGGACTCTACTGAAGATACGAGAACGGTTTTACTGGGTCCACTGTCGGGCCGATGTCGAGGACTGGTGTCGCAAATGTACAAGTTGTGCAGCTGTAAAGGGACCTCAGACTCGTAGTAGAGTGCATTGAAATTATACAATGTTGGTGCACCATGGGAGAGGATAGCCCTTGACGTTGCGGGGCCGTTTCCGGAAGTAAAAGTGGTAACAAATATTTCATGGTTGTGATGGATTACTTCACTAAGTGGCCGGAAGTCTTCGCCATTGCAAACCAAGAAGCTTCAACAGTTGCAGATAAACTGGTTCATGAAGTCTTCTGCCGTTTTGGAGTACCCTTGGAGATTCACAGCGATCAGGGAAGGAATTTTGAGTCCCAAATATTCCAGGAAACTTGTCGAGTTATGGGTACTCATAAAACGAGAACAACTTCTTACCACCCACAATTGGATGGAATGGTGGAACGATTTAATCAGACACTGAAGAGGTACCTAGCCAAAGTTGTGGAAAATCGGCAACGAGATTGGGATAAGCACATACAACCGTTTTTGTTGTCATATCGAAGCGCTGTTCACGAAAGTACATCGGTGACACCAGCTTTCGCAAACTTTGGAAGAGAATTACGGCTGCCTGCAGACCTGATCACCGGAATACCACCTGATGCCCCACGCAGTATAACCGAGTATGCGAATGACTTGCGGAACAAAATGAATGACATTTATGAGCACGTCAGACAATCGGGCCAGCAAATGTCTGAAAAGATGAAAACCCGTTATGACCGTAAAATGAACAATAAAGGGTTCGACGAAGGTTCACTAGTGTGGTTGCACAATCCAGTTCGCAGCAAAGGGAGATCTCCTAAGCTTCAAGCTAAATGGGACGGACCGTACCGGATTGTGACAAAGATCAATGACGTAACCTACCGGATACAGAAAGGTGCAAGAGGTACTCCTAAGATCGTCCACGTGGATCGACTGGCGCGTTATTATGGGGCCGATAATGCTCGGGACGAGCATGTCTTAGGAGGGGGCAGTGTTGCGCGCCACAATTAATGGCTGGTACATGGTGACAGTAGTTACCACTAGCGCCATCTAGTATCGAGTAGCGGAACTAGTAGTCAAGACCCTTCTAGAAATTTCGATGCGAGAACTTTCTAGAACATTCCCAAACTTTCGACATCTGGTCGATCAGGGCCTGTATGTACTCGAACATTCTAGATGTTTCTACAATGGAAGGTTCTAGAACTCTCTATGGCGATATATAAGGCCGAGACGCGCCACGACCGACACAGTTTGGATAAAGCGATCGAAGTGGAAGCATCGAAGCGATATTCAAGTGCGACTTAAGGCGATCAGTAGTGCAATTGTGTTTTGTAATTAGTGTGTTTGAGTTGTAATTTAGTGTTAATTAAAGTGTCAATTTTTGGTTATTAAATCGGCAGTTTTTATTGTCACGAACCCGAAGCTCGTAACAGTACAGTTTCTTTGTAAATTTTGAAACACCAATGATTTGATCAAGGACAATTAAACAAAGTGTGCTAAGTCAATTGACGAAAAAATACTATAAAAAAATAAAATTGATAAATCCGAACATAATGGTTTAACACTAAGTAGGTATAGTGTCAAAGTACATTGGCTATAATTAACAAAACTTAGTGATTCATTGGCGTATCTAGGGCTTTTTCCAGGGGGGGGGGGGGGGGGGGCTGGCCCCTAACCTTGTTTTTTTTTTCATGTGAATAGCCTCCTTCTGGGAAGAACGGAGGGATAAGTCGGACTCGTACCGACTAGATAAAGTCCCAAACCCCACTGTTCCTTTTGTTACCATAAGTCGGGGGCCCGGGAGATACTTGCTCATTCACCGCACCCCCGATTGGTATCACCCCGCCTTGCCTAGTGGGCCCCATCCCAAAGTGCGGGCGATCCAACGACAGCACGTCCTTCCGCTAAGGCGCGCACATATATAGCGTGCCACCTCTTTGAGCCCATTGAGATTACTCGAGCGTCAAAATGGCCCCAATTTCGCCGCCCGTGGGCCCCTTCTTATCGTTAAGTGCCCTTCGATGCCCGGCTGCTCTTCTGGTGCGGGTAGAATGAGATGCTCTCTCTCCCTCTCCGCTGCCTACTTTGGCATGCATCACCTCCTCGCAAAAAAAGGCCACAACACCACCCGTTTTCGCTTCCGACCACCGACTGAACCACGTCCGAAAGTGACAGATCACCCACACCAAGTGTTGTGACGAGCGCACAGCGCTGTTGGGCTCAAGCTGAGCACTCCTCCAGCGTATGTTGTGCCATGTCCTCGTGGCAGTTCACACAATGATGACAAGCGGGCGTCCGCTCCCGACCTATGCGATGCAGGTATGTCCCAAAACATCTGTGTCCAGTAAGAACCTGCGTCGGAAAACTGAGGGCGCCGTGCTGCCTCTACAGCCATTCCTCTATAACAGGCCTTACCGCCACTATTGTGGCGAGCCCCCCACGGTTGCGCAAGTCGCTCCCTCCATTCAGCCACTGGGATTTGACGGAGCTCGGTACTTCGTGCCTCGAATTCCCGGGGAACCGGAGGTTGACCACGCGCAAGCTCCACCTTCCGCCAGCGATATAGAGACGCAAGGATTTTCTCGTCACATCCCCGGGCGTTGGTTTGGCCAGGAGAGTTGCTGCCTCGTAAGAGATAGTACGGAATCCTTTCATTATCCTAACGGCTATCGCTCTTTGCGGCCTTCACAATATTGCGTCGTTGCGGGCCGTCAGGGTGTCCGCTCACACTGGCGCCCCATACAGGGCTATGGACCTCACAATTCCCAGGCGTTGTGTCCCCCCATATTGGGTAGCAGTCACGCAAGAGCAGCTGCAACGCTCATCAACCTGGGGACTAGCCGCTGAATGTGTGACCCAAAGTCCCACTGGCTGTCGACGACAAGTCCTAGGTACTTCATCGTCGACTTAACACCGATGCGGACGCCTCCTACCACTACTGTGTGAAGTTATAAATGATGTAAGCATCCAGCTTAGAATTTCGAAAACATCTCCAAACATCCTGGGGTGGTCATCAGACCATTCTGGGACGGGCACGGTCCACCCCAATGTATACGCCTATGCAGTGATTATGCGTCAGTGTGATAAAACATTGTTCAAAACAAAACATTTTCTAGGACTCCATTTTGTAGACATGACATGATGTTTATGGGATTTGGGATGTCATAGTTATTATGGTCACTTATTTGTTTTCTGTTTGGAACTGCAAGGTCTAAAAATCACTTATTTGTAACAGAGTGACGCGCGACGATCTGATTTAAGTAATATAGATAACAGTTATGTATTTTTGGAACTGTTAGATCGTTAGTAGTTCTAAATAAGTAGAAATAGCTGCTTTTGGTTTTCAAGAACCCCCTATTGAAACTTAGTTACACGTTGGAGTGGCATATTAGAGTACAGTAGGCCTAAAGGTGCAATCACGTTAAGTTCCAAAAAGGCTGCAAAGTGATCCCTTTAGTTACTGCAGGTGATACACTACTCTATTATACTACCTACACATTTGGAACTAGAAGTGCCAAATAAGGGTATGTTGCCGCTTATACGTGTATGTTACAGTTGCTTACAAGTGATGTTAAGGCCTTATATACCACTGTTGCTTCTAAATCAGTAACAATTAAAACCTATTTTCAACTTTATGTAACAAAATCGACTTTATGCAACCATAAGAAATAAAGTAGAAACAAAATACATTCAAACAACGACTAGTGATATGACGTACCCTTGTACAAATATGAGTAGTGTTTGAAGCTATAACTTTTATCAAACACTGTTAAACAACTCATTTGCAACTTAAAGCTATAATATAAGTTGCAAAATTCACTAGTGTGCTACTTGGGGCGCCACGCGACGGGACGCAGATAACGCGCTTCCACGCGTGATTTTTTTCAGCAGAAGATGCAAAAAAAAAGCATGTATTTTTTTTACAAAACTCGCTATTACTGTGTAGCGCAACTTACAGCCGATCTATTCTGTAAATCCCAACGTGAAAACTTTTATGAAGTGAGCTTAAGTTATCTATCAATAGTGTCAATCCCTAGCATCAGCAGGAATGACACGTCACTTCAAGTTTATTAGACCTAGTTGTTTTGATCATTGATTCACGATACCTGCAATTTAAATCAATTTGATAGTATGCAAAACTACAGCACCGATACGATTGATTAGGTCATGTTTCATGTATAAGTAATAATAAGTAATACATGAAATACGATGAAACATTTAAAAAAATATTTCAGCATCAAGAGTGGAGATGCAGACGCGCACAGCGCTGATGGCGCTAGCGGCGCTGGGAGCGCTGACGGCGGCGGCGGCAACGGCGGCGGCAGCGGAGCGGGGCAGTGGCATCAAGGTGGGCGGGGGAGGCGTCGGCGGCGGGGGGGGTGGCCGCGATGCTGGGCGCGGCGGCGGAGTGCGCGTCGGCGGCGACGGACTGCGCCGCCCGCGCACCTCGCCCGCGCCGCCCCCGCCACGTGCTCCTTCGTCCATCACAGCAGCGCTTGTCGTGCCACATAAAGCCTTTGGCACTCGTGATTACACTAAGGCCGAGAAGGCAGCGCTGTCGAAATTGCCGCGTAAACTAAAACTCTTCTCGCACGTGCGCCTAAATATTACGCTTTCTACGCAAGGCTTGACGCCTAGTCCTATGTGTAAGTGATAGTATCTTGATATACTCTTAAAGCCTAGATAACTTCATATCTTTCTTATCGTCATTACAAACGCTGTCATTTCTAGTTTACTAATTTCTGAACGCTTTCAGCTATCCTGGATTCGCTATGTAAAGAATTTCTAGCAGTCAATGTGTCTGCTATCCTCTATCTTATGAATCATGAACAATATGGGCGCTCTACTGCCTCTGCACAGTATTTTCTACAACTCGCCGGCTATCTTGGCATACCGGTAAAACATTTTATCTATGCATACTTTGATAAAAAATCATGCTTATAAATCATATATTTAATGTATGGGATAAATTCAGATGAGCCGTTTTTTGTATCTAAAGGTAATTGCGTGGAACGCAGACAACAGTGGTCTTGAAAAGCGAGCGTCGCATGCGTCGTTGCGGCTGCAGCTCGCTCCTTCAATAGAACATCAAACGTCGGCCATGCTATCGATACTAGAACGATATAAGTGGCACCAATTTAGTGTCGTTACTTCAGCGATAGCAGGCCATGACGATTTTATACAGGCTGTGCGTGAAAGAGTGACAGCCCTGCAAGTAGGTATCCAAAGCACATCCAAAGAAACAATTCGTAGTATTAAAAATGAAATTAAGAAAAGTTAGTATGAAAGTTACACTCGTGTGGAAGCAAAATAACTGGTGTTTTCCGTAGTCTCCGCACATATTAGTTTCGTCGTCTGTTTCAGCAATCCTAGTTATTTTTTTATTCCTTTTATCTAAATAATATAGTAATTATAATAAGATTTTATTTATACACAGGATCGATTTAAGTTTACGATACTGAATGCAATCGTGGTGAAGCGGTCCTCGGATCTGAACGAGCTGGTAACGAGCGAGGCGCGCGTCATGTTGCTGTACGCGACGCGCGAGGAGGCCGCCGAGATTTTGTCGGCAGCCGGGGACCTGCACCTCACCAATGAGAACTTCGTATGGATAGTCACACAAAGTGTGCTCGGCTCCATGCAACAACCGAACAAATTTCCCGTTGGAATGCTGGGTATGAAATAAAACATAATACTTAATACACAATACATAATACTTACATATTATACACCTAATTATCATTCAAAAGATTCCTAGTGATTCTTGAGTGTTTGACCATAGTTTTAAAAGTAGCTAAAGAGATGTGTTTAATTTATGAACCCTCAATGTGTCCTTATTTGAATACTAAAATACATCTACTTACTTTGCCCTAAGTTTTGGGTTATTCATAATTTTTTTAAAGACGTAATTATTTGCATATTATATTATTTTATATTTCGGTATTGTTGACGGTACGTGACCTATATAATTGATTAAATATTTTTGTAGGCGTACATTTTGATACATCAAGTTCATCGTTGATTGCCGAGATCGCCACAGCGGTGAAAGTATTTGCGTACGGAGTCGAGTCATATGTGTCGGAACCTGAGAACATAAGGTATCCTCTGGGAACGCGGCTGTCATGCAGCGGCGCGGGGGCGGGGGAGGCGCGCTGGTCCACCGGGGAGCGCTTCTACCGCCACCTGCGAAACGTCAGCGTGGAAGGCGAGGCGGGACGCCCGAGTATAGAGTTCACCCCGGACGGAGAGCTCAAAGCGGCCGAGTTAAAAATAATGAACCTGCGACCGGCCCTTGGAGAACAGGTGAAACTTGCAACATTCTTATCTCTACATGTAAGATTTTTTTTTTCAGAATCTTATTTATAGTTATGTTTACTTTTTATGTCCAAAATCACAGTTGGTGTGGGAGGAAATCGGTACCTGGAATTCTTATCCAAGAGAAAGGCTGATTATCAAAGACATAGTTTGGCCGGGCGGCCTGCACACGCCACCTCAAGGCGTGCCGGAGAAGTTCCACATGCGCATCACGTTTCTGGAGGAGCCGCCGTACATCAACCTGGCCCCGCCTGACCCCGTGAGCGGGCGCTGCTCGCTCGACCGCGGCGTCATTTGTCGAGTGGCGCCTGAAGTAGAAGTTGCCGGGTGACTCTTTATTACTATTATATTTTCGTAATGGCCAGAAATTTTTCATGAAAAAGCCCAATGACACTTTGCTGTATCTGGGAATAGAACCCAGAACCTCATGATCAGCAGTATTGCTTGCGACTGCAACACCAACGGGGAAGGCACCTGCTACTAGTAAACTTGCATGTTTTCATATCTTAAAGTCCAAACAGTCGCTGCTTGGGATATTCTTTCTCTATATTTAATTTGTCTCATCATCGTCACGAAGACAATACCTAAGTCTTTAAACTAAACACGAATAGGACAACAATATAATTATATAATGGCTTTAATGGATGGGCTTTGTAAAACCTCACAAAAATATAGCTAGTTAAACATTGTAATCAAAATATTTTATTTCACATAAACCTTCACGGGCACATATGAAACGTCAGAAGCTAGGTGCATGGTTCCAATTGGCCGTTTCTTATAGAGAAGAGCCGGTAAGAAACACCACGGTTACCCTTTTAAAAATAATTGGCTTTTACAATGTTTTCAAATTACAGAGAGACGACAGCGTAGTCATGTCAGCGTAAGGCATGTAGGCATGTTTACTTGATAAAATAAAAATGGTCTACAGATCTAAAGTTCACAAGGCCTACAAAGTCCTCACATTTACAAAATCAGAATCTATCAAAAGGATAAATAAAATTAAAACCAAGTGATATGATTGCCACTAATAAAGAGTTGAACATTTTGAATTGTCTGTCTATAATGTCAAATAATAAAAAGATCATGTCAAAGAAGTATGTAAAAAATAAATAAATATCGTATTTTGAGAGCAGTTAGTAGAAATTTGCGTAGTCACCTTTAAATGAGGTGCCAGGGAAGCCACATGTGCAGAAGGGGAATTATTGCCAAACTACTCAACTAGCACACTAGTGAAAAATGCAGCGTTCCTTAAATCTCCAATGTCTATAAGGGTGGCATAAAGGAGTCAGAATTAGGCACGAGTTCGATAACAGCTAAAACTATAGTTTATGAACGCAGCAGAAACCTAAGGTATTTTTGTGATACCTTATGACACTTTATGACACCATAACTGCACAATAGTTAGATTTGTATTTTTTTTTCGCGACTATAATATATATGTATTTGCAGAATTATAGTCATTAGAATAGAATCTTTAGTTAGATTTGTTCCCTAAGAATTTTGAAGAAGATGTATTAATGATTGATTTTAATTTAAAATGATTGATTATAATTTTGTAAAGACGTACCTGTTATAGTCGCAATTCATATTTTGATCAAGATACAACCTCTGAAAATTGCAAAAAACCTAAGAAAATTTGAATTTCGCGGTCTACCACTGCGCATTCAATACAGACTCTTTAAAAAAAGTGAAATATGGCCCGCGGATTTCTTTTGGTATGAATTCTCTTTGATGAGATATAAAAAGCGCGCATCTCCGACTAGTAAATAGTTATCTGTGGCGTTATCGCACTAGTGGAATAACATAAAGAAAAAGCACGCCTTTTTATACACTGCGTTATGGACAGTTATGGACCTAAAAGCGGTTCAATAAGAGCCACTTTACGAGCAAGTGTGTGGGTGATTTTAAGTATTGGATTTACATTTTTTCAAAATCTACGATTTACGATCTACGATTCGGAGTGAATTAAATAATGTGTGAATGTGACGTTCGTTCGTTCATTTAGTGTCAATATCAGCTATCAACCGCTATTTTCACTTCATAAGGGTGCTTATAGAGTGAAAAGACAGCCCATTTTATTAGATTGCGCGGATGGCATTTCCGATCACCACAGCAGAACACCATAATATGGAATAGACATAATACTGTGGAAATAAGCAAAGTGTATACAATACTAACCTAGCTGTGGCTGTATCTGTGAACTGCCTTATTTTTCTTACAGCAATGCAGCTGAACTTAATCAACCTGTAAGAGCTCTAATGTGTGCATTGTAATTTTGAATCTAAAGTAATTCCTAGAAATACAGTTTCCAAAATAGCATCTAGTTTTTTGCCATCAAGTTTTAAATTCAGACCCACTTGAGGTACATTTGGTAACGAGACTTAGGACATTTAGTTGTAAAAGATTATTAGCTGCAAACCATTTCAATCGTGATGCCACGTGGTGGACAACTCGCGCATGCCAGAATGAGACATTCACCAATCACAAGTTATTATTACACGATGATACAATGGCATGCTACCTACTTGCTGCTGTAGCTCCCTACGTCGTAGCAGTTTGCTCCGTCGTAGCATTCGTAGCTGCTTTCTACGTCGCGCGTCGCTCGTAGGGGCACGCTCCGTCGTAGCACTCGTAGCTACCCTCTAAGTCGTAGCAGTTCGCTCCGTCGTAGCATTCGTACCAGGGGGTCTACTCCCTAACTCCGTTAACGAAGTAATGAGCCCGTCCGATAGTAGTCCGATACGTCGGAATGAACCCTACTCCCTAACGATTTCGGATTCATCAGTTTCAAACGGAATCATAGACTATATTCGTGAACGAACGACGCATGGCGATAGAGTTGCCCTATTTTACCGGTCGATTACCGGTTTACTTATTTTGTAGTTTTCTAGCTTATTAAACAAAAATTAATACTTTTGTCGTTAGAAAAGTACCACATTAAAAAAAATATCCTTTTTATTATGTCTTTAAATATAGAATTGAATTATTTTTGCCATTTTTGTCCGGAAACTGGCATCATCCTGTTGATACCTTTGCCTGTTTACTTTTTGAAGGACATTTTCCACAGACTACTTTTGACACTTTCAAATGAAATGTCAAATTGTCGGCCGGGAAGTTTTAAAATTTCCAACATTTTATTAAGCTTACTAGTTAATTTTGTTTATATGGCCCCAACCGCTGCAGCAACACACGGGCAAATTGAGGTCCTTCTCGATTTTATGGGTGAGAACCATGAATTGGCTCGCGGGTTATTGAGGGGTGCCGACGGGAGAGTTCGCTCAAAACGGCTGTGGGAAAACCTGTGCAACTCCCATAACTCAATGGGAAGTTGCACTAAGTCCGCCGAGCAGTGGCAAAGGGTGAGTTTTATACATTACTCGTCAATATTATTATGATTTTAAGGTCTTGTCATCAGTAAAGTGAATACAATGATAATAATCAGTCATCCTCCAAATACTTATCTGTAGGAGTACTTACGAGTATAGTGGTTTTTATATAGCTTCATAAAATTAACCAAAAATTCAAATTTTAGGTGTGGTCTGACAAAAAACGCCTTGCCAAAAAGGCTGCTGGAGCTGCCAGAAATCAGCAAGTGCTAGAGGTGGAGGCACATCGGTAGCACAACTCTCTCCCAAGTGGAATTAAAGATACTATCGATAATGGGAGAGGGTTTTAGAGAGCCGGAAACCGGAGCAAGAGTGCCAGCTTTTCCATTGGTAAGAATTACATTTATAATTTATGATAGTAAGTTTGTTCAATGGTAAAAAAACTAAAAGCAATAAGTATTGTATTTATAATTATGAGTCTTTCCCGTGACTTTTTTTTATTAAATAATAATAAATTACAGATAACTACACAATTATATATGTTTTGATGTATCCGTCAATGATATTCAGTTTTTGTTGTACAGCTTCCACCTGTAAGAGATCCAGAGCCAGTAGCTACTTCACCCACTCATGCTCCTACACGTGCCGACCCACTCTCCCAGGAGCAACTCTCTACATCCACTGAGGAAAACCTAAGATGTACCAACTCTTGATGGTGCATAATGAAAATAAATTAAATAAACGATTAAAGTTAATTCATTGTTTTATTCCAAAAAAAATCCAATATTGGCAAAACTTAGCATGTACTAAACTCTAATGGTAAAATCCCGAAACATTGTCTCTTTTTACCCGACTGCGCGGCGCAAAGGAGGGTAATATTTTTATCAGTCTATATTTATGTACTTATGTATGTATGTCTTCAAAAGAGGAATTAAATCCGCACATAAGTCCTCGAATTATTCCCGAGTGAGCCTATAGTTCCCTATGAACTCAACGCCGGGAATACTCGCCAACCTAAAGTTTTAGCGTAAATTATATCGACATTCCCTCCGCTCTTCCTGTAAAGCTTCTTCAATAATTAAAAACTGGGCAAGTGCGAGTCGGACTCGCACACAAAGGGTTCCGTACCACAAGGAAAAAAAACATGTTTGTTGTATGAGAGCCCCCCTTAAATATTTATTTTATTTTAATTTTATTATTTATTATCAAAGTTAAAATACAACTGAGTATTTTGTGAATATTTCAAGTGCCTACCTGTTGCCATTTTTGATATCGAGCAAAAAAGGGCAAAAAATCGCGTTTGTTGTATGGGAGCCCCCCTTCAATATTTAATTTATTTTGTTTTTAGTATTTGTTGTTATAGCGGCAACAGAAATACATAATTTGTGAAAATTTCAACTGTCTAGCTGTCGCGGTTCTTGAGATACAGCCTGGTGACAGACAGATAGACAGACGGACAGACGGCCAGACGGACAGACAGCGAAGTCTTAGTAATAGGGTTCCGTTTTTACCCTTTGGATACGGAACCCTAAAAAGCAGCCATAGTTCGAATTCTTAACTTTCGTCTACAGCACGAGAACTATTTTGATGTATGACATAATTATCCGTCGAAACCAATGTCAAGTTCAACTGTTTGGACGGGCAAAAACACATCGGGAGTAGGGACAATTGTCAAATCGCGTTGAAATTCATTCTTCGCTCGGACCCCGAGCGAATCATCCGTCCGTTGGTCATAGGGAGTAGGAAACGCCCGTAACGAAGGCCGAAGCGACGGACTTCGTGCTTAGGGAGTAGACCCCCTGCTATCTAAGTCGCGCGTCGCTCGTAGGGGCACGCTCCGTCGTAGCACTCGTAGCTACCCTCTACGTCGTAGCATTCGTAGCTGCTTTCTACATCGCGCGTCGCTCGTAGGGGCACGCTCCGTCGTAGCACTCGTAGCTACCCTCTACGTCGTAGCATTCGTAGCTGCTTTCTACGTCGCGCGTCGCTCTTAGGGGCACGCTCCGTCGTAGCACTCGTAGCTACCCTCTACGTCGTCGTAGCATTCGTAGCAGCTTTCTACGTCGTGCGTCGCTCGTAGGGGCACGCTCGTCGTAGCACTCGTAGCTACCTTCTACGTCGTAGCATTCGTAGCTGCTTTCTAGGTCGCGCGTCGCTCGTAGGGGCACGCTCCGTTGTAGCACTCGTAGCTACCGTCTACGTCGTAGCATTCGTAGCTGCTTTCTACGCGTCGCGCGTCGCTCGTAGGGGCACGCTCCGTCGTAGCACTCGTAGCTACCCTCTACGTCGTAGCATTCGTAGCTGCGTTCTACGACGCGCGTCGCTCGTAGGGGCACGCTCCGTCGTAGCACTCGTAGCTACCCTTACGTCGTAGCATTCGTAGCTGCTTTCTACGTCGTGCGTCGCTCGTAGGGGCACGCTCGTCGTAGCACTCGAAGCTACCGTCTACGTCGTAGCATTCGTAGCTGCTTTCTACGTCGCGCGTCGCTCGTAGGGGCACGACATTATAGGTGTAGTCAATCTTTCACCACAGTTATATCAAATCGTTTCCAGAATTGGCGGGTACGCGTACTCGGATTTTTATAGCCTCCCAATATTACTCAAGTACATCCAACATTGCCGCCATTTTAAACTAATCACAGATGGTCATACATTGTTTTTTAATAATTTCTTATTTAGGCAAACTAATAATTAACAATTATATTAAGTAGTAGAACCATTTTAAAACGTAATAAGATAATTAAGAAATGTTGTATGTAGGTACCTACTTCTTAGTAATCTTCGTAATAAATAAACATTATAATGGACCATATTAATGATAACTTGATCATTTATTGTAGTGCTAAATTAATAAACATTTATGTGCAGACCGCAAACCAGTAGTACCGTCACTGGCTGTCACTCAGCACCTTAGCATACCTCTGCCACGAAAATAATTATGTATGGGAAACCGCTTATTATTATCGTTTATTTAATTCAGTCACAGTGAACCATATTTATGGTATTATACTTAAAAATTAGCTTAACCCTTTAGATTAGTTTCTCCTTAAAATCAACATCAATTTTACAAAAAAAAATAAGTTTTGCATTATAAACTTATCGACTGCCTATAAGATACGTGCGAAACAAACGCGGCACCACAACAAAATCACGGGCTGAACGCGGAGGTGTAACCGGCTTTCGAGCAGATCCATGAAATCACGCGGAAAAGAGTTGAAAATGAAAAAAAATGAAAAAATGAAAATGTTTATTTGTCTCAAAACAGTTACTACATGGATTATAAATGAGACATCCCCAGTAAGTAATTGATAATACTTGTGTTGGGGCTATCCCGCTCTTTCCCTTAATTATTACAAAATTGAGACTTTTTTACAAAAGGTGACTAAAAATAAAAATAATAAAAAATTTAGGAATAAATGCAAATGACTTATAAACTAGTTAACAGCTCTTTGTGTAACTGTACTTGTATGCCAGATGTGAAACTATGTATATGTGCGTCTTATTTTGAAACAGCGTTTGTGATGTTGTGGGTGAGTGTGGGTGTGTGGGTGTGTAAGGGTGTGTGTGTATGAGGGTGTATGTGTGTGAGGGTGTGTGTGTGTGGGGGTGTGTGTGTGTGTGAGGGTGTGGGGGGTGTGTGTATGTGAGTGTGTGTGTGGGGGGGTGTGTGTGTGTTTGTTTTAAGTACCATCCGAGGACGTGCGTATGAATACACAAGGCACGACCGAGGACCTTTTCAAAGCGAGGACCTTTTCGAGGGTCCTCGGTTTAACTTGGTTTAACTTGCAAAGATTCGCATTCTGCAAGCGATTTTGAGTCTTCCTATATACTTAATACGAAAAAGTTGTCTGAACCTCGGTTTGATCAAGATTATTCATAATCTTACACAAACATTGTGTATCCACCAGATGGTGCCACTGTCGCCTCATACACACACTCTTTACACTCATTTCACGTTTGTTGTATTATCCGAGGACCTATGTGTTAACTTTAACACAAAAGTCCTCGGTTAGGTAGCTTTTCCAGACAATGTGTATTTAATAATAATAATAATAATAATAATCATTTAATTCAGAATTACTTCCATATTATTTGTTAGTAACAATATAAACTTATAAACTAATGTTAGTAACATTTATTCTAGGCTGTATGTGTGAGGCACGTCGATCCTGGGGAGTGTCTACTTGACTGCGTGCAGTCGTATCCACCGCCCCAAGATCGGAGAGTCCCACCTGTCAGCCAACGTTCTAAGAATGGTGTTGGGGCTGCCGCGAACACGGCGTAGCAGAGATGCGCATCTCTTGCGCATGATGGCCGAAAAACTATCAACGTCCGCGTCGGCAAACATGCCGGACGCGCTACAAAAACGCGGCAGCCCCATCAACACCCGGAACGTGTTGTTATATTGTATGCGCAGGTCACTATATGCCCTTTGTGTAAAGTTCACCCACAGGCTGCACGTGTAAAAGGATTGGCAATACGCTTTGAAAAGCGTCACCTTAACCTGAGCCGTACAACGTGCAAACCTATGGGCCAACATCCCACATCGAACCGCCAGCGACCTGCGCTCCCGTTCTACATCAACATTGTCTTTTAAATCGTCTGAGACCCAATGACCCAGATATTTAAAATTTGCAACTCTTTTTAGAGGTCTGCCGCACAGCATAACTGGTGGAATTGTGCTATAGCATTTACTGCCTGCTTTAAAAATCATGAATTCGCTCTTTAGTGCATTATATTTGAGCCCATGAGTCCCAGCGTACGATTCACACACGTTAATTAGTTTCCTTAATGCCCTGATCGATGGGCTAAGCAGAACCATATCGTCCGCATAACTTATATTATTAATGCATACACCATCAATATGACAGCCAATTCCGGTTCTGCCAAGCTCATCGATCAGATTATCCAAGTACAGATTAAACAACGCGGGCGAGGATAGCCCCCCCTGTCTCACCCCACACTCAAGCCTGTACTTAGCAGAAAAGGAGTTTGCCCATTTGACTCGGTTCTGTTGATTAGCATACCAAAATTTAAACAAATTTATTACTTCACGGGGCACATCCGTCTCATGCTGCAATTTACCCCATAGCACATTATATGATACAAGGTCAAATGCTTTTGACAAATCTAGATAACACGCAAATACTGGTGTCTTTCTCGCTGTATAGTACTGCACAGTCTGCTTAAGGCTAAGGATAGCACTCTCTGTAGATAAACCGGGCCGAAACCCGAATTGAGCATCATTTATTTTTAGATGTTTATCAAGCTGGCATACAAGCAGACTGTCCAGCACCTTAGCAATTATCGTCGCTAAAGAAATAGGTCTATAATTTGATAGCATAGACGAATCACCCGTTTTATTTTTGATTATCGGTACAACAGTCGTACGCATTAATTTTTCAGGTAAATAAGAATGACCTAGACATAAATTTAAAAACATACATAAGACTCGTGGCAAGTGGACCCCAGCATGCTGCAGGTGCTCGATGCTGAGACCGTCATGCCCGGGCGATTTTCCTCTGACCATGTTCTTAATTGTAGCAGCAATCTGTTTCGCAGTAAACGTGACGCTTCGCACCGAGCAGACAGTCCCAGAATCGGGCGCATGCAACTGTGGCAAGACCTTAGATTTAAGACCTCGGTTGGTAGATTTTCCGAACAGTGTGTATTCTAGTCCTCGTTTCGACAGTTTTCCTCGTGTGTAGAAGACAAATTATATGCTATCATTTAAATAAAATTATGAACGAGGAAATCGAAGGTAGACTGAATCCTTAAACAAATTGTTAGTAGCTACTAGGTGCACGAGGAATAATCAGGCTTCTTCTGCAGTATGTGCTAAGTACCTAGGCTCGCTTATCTATATATAAAAGAAAGTCGTGTTAGTTACACTATTTATAACTCAAGAACGGCTAAACAGATTTGTCTGAAAATTGGTGAGGAGGTAGCGTAGAACCAGGAGACGGATATACCTAGGATACTTTTTTTTAATACTTTTATTTATTTATGGGAGTAGGGTAGGAGTAGGTTAGGAGTTGGGTAGGAGTAGGGTAGGAGTAGGTTAGAAGTAGGGTAGGAGTAGGGTAGGAGTAGTGTAGAAGAAGGGTAGGAGTAGGCTAGGAGTAGGGTAGGAGTAGTGTAGGAGTAGGGTAGGAGTAGGGTAGGGGGTAGGACACCGCGCGAACATAGTAGCGCTGGGCAGCTAGAAATAATTTATATGGCAAAACAACGTTTTCCGGGTCAGCTAGTATTATTAACTATGATTTGCACCATAAAATATTGTATTGTCATAGGAGCTGAATACGTGTGCTTTTCATAAAGAATCTAAAGTAAATGCCTTCCTAGGTGAAATGTCTGCAGCAAGATTTGAAGCAAATATAAAGAAATACAGAACATGAACGTAATAACGAAAACCACATAAACTTTACATGATCTACTTATAGAAATAATCATCAAGTTGCAGTAACATCTTTGAGAAGCATGATTAGAAAACTTACATAACAGTTATTAGAAAACGACTCAAACAAAAAGACTTATAGAAACCATAATTAAAAGAGATCGACATAATTTGGGCTAAAAACTTGACATAAAATTACATAACACAATGCTTAGTTAGAAAACAACAAAGAAATATTATTAAGTGAGATTAAAATAATTTGGGAAGCATGAAAACATAATAACTTAATGGCGCCGATTCCCTTGTTCACAAACTAAACTAAATTTATGTTCAGTGCATCTTTTTCTTTCTATTTCATTAAGAAAAGGACAAGATAAATATTAGTTTAGTCCTGTCAAATTAAGATACTCCACAGCAAGTTTAGACCATTACGACGATTTATTGCTTTTTTTTTTGCTAATTAACACATTGCGGGATCATGGAAACTGATAATAAAAATAATTTTACAACTTAAACTTAATGCGTATGCCAAATTTGGAGATGGTGCTATCAACTGTTGAGGAGTTCCCTCATGAAGAAACGACCTCGGCTGCAGCATCAGTACAAACTGGTAATTATTTTGGTGTTACTAGATAAACATAACGCGAGTGCCAAATTTGAAGACGATGCTATCAACTGTTGAGGAGTTCCCTCATAAAGAAACGACCCTGGCTGCAGCATCAGTACAAACTGGTAATTATTTTAGTTTTACTACATAAACATAACGCGTGTGCCAAATTTGAAGACGGTGCTATCAACTGTTGAGGAGTTCCCTCATGAAGAAACGACCTTGGCTGCAGCATTAGTACAAACTGGTAATTATTTTGGTGTCACTAGATAAACATAAGACGTGTGCCAAATTTGAAGACGGTACTATCAACTGTTGAGGAGTTCCCTCATAAAGAAATGACCCTGGCTGCAGCATCAGCACAAACGGGTAATTATTTAATTATGCTACATAAACCTAACGAATATGCAAAATTTGAATACGATCTGTTGTGTAATTATTTAATTTTGCTAGATAAACCTAACACGTATGCCAAATTTTAAGTCGATGCTATCAACTGTTGAGGAGTTCCCTCATAAAGAAATGACCCTGGCTGCAGCATCAGTACAAACTGGTAATTATTTTAGTTTTACTACATAAACTTAACGCGTATGCCAAATTTTAAGTCGATGCTATCAACTGTTGAGGAGTTCCCTTATAAAGAAACGACCCTCGCTGCAGCATCAGCACAGACTGGTAATTGTTTTAGTTTTACTACATAAACCTAAACCTGCCAAATTTGATGACGATGCTATCAAGTGCTGAGGAGTACCGTCATGAAGAGACGACTCTGGCTGCAGCATCTGATACTTAAATAATAATCCTTTGAGAAGCGCCGACAAAGACTCTTGAAATTTTTCACCTCTTTATTAGTGGTTTTAATGAGAATCATAACACTTGGTTTTAGTAGGTTTTTATTATTATTTTTCTTTTTTTATTATCTATCCTTTTGATAGATTCTTATTTTGTAAATGTGAGGACTTTGTAGGCCTTATAGACTTTAGATCTGTAGACCATTTTCTATTTTATCAAGTACTTGGTACTTGTTGACAGGCCTGCGCTGTCCTCCCATACCTACTGTAATCTGGAAACATTGTAAAAGCCAATTATTTTTAAAAAGAGTAACCATGGAGTTTCTTGCCGGTTCTTCTCCATAGGAAACGACCAATTGGAACCGTGCACCTAGCTTCTGACGTTTCATAAGTGCCCATGTAGGTTTATGTGAAATAAAACATTTTGATTTTGATTTTGATTTAAAGGTCATCGACTCGTCCTCGCTTGGTACTTCATTTTAGAAAAAGTGTGTAAGAAATAAATCGGAGCATTCTACTTACATTGATATAATTATTATCTTACACGTAAAATGTTTTAGGTAGGTAGATTTTCCGGGTCCTCGGTTTGTACAAGTTCTACGCGAAAAACTGTCCTCGGTTTAGTGATATAAAGTCTAACACAACGTCCGCACTTTGTACAAGCTATAAGAAATATTGTGTAAAAATACGTCCTCGGAAGGACGTCCCAGGGCTTACGTAAGAGGTCCTCGGTTTGCTCACACAAAGTCCTCGTATGTGCATCGCTGGTCACATTTAGCTGTGTATTTCAGGTCCTCAGTATGATAGCCGAAATTCATACAGAAAAATGTTGAGATAGCATTATCCCAATAAGCTCATCACTATAGGTTTATTCACCTGTCCCTTTCTATCTTATTCTAAAAGGCCCACGAGGTGTTTAAACCAGTTTTTTGGAGGGTCCTCGGTTCGTTCTAGGATTAACAAGGTCCTCGTAAGGGTGTCTGTACAAACAGGGGTGTGTGTATGTATGTAAGTATTCTTTGAAGTCTTTGAAGTGCCGATGTGTTCATCGCGCGATTTATAGGTTAAACTCGGTGGTTACCTACTTAGGTACATTATTGATAAGAAAGCAATAAAATGAAATTGTCTAAGCAAGTCTAGCTAAAACTTGTTCAGTTTCCTCGTATGTTAAGGTTTTTAGCCACTCGGTTATTACCTTTTTGGCTACGTGTGAGATTTCCTGGTGGAACCTTAATTTTGCATTTATTTTCTTATATATGTAGGCTGATTGGGTTGCATACTGACGCCGTGCAAAAGCGGTTCGAACCCCCGGGGAGTAAGCCACTATGTCCTTACGTCTTTTCTCCTGACTGTCTTGGTTAAATGGAATAGATTTTTGTAAGTATAGGGTCGTTCTTAAAAAATATAGTTTTCTTACCGAGAGTAAGCCACTGATTCTATAAAGATCGACTGTGGGGTATCTGTATGGTTTATAGTACATAACTTTTATAAGTGACCTTTGGGCTCTTTCTAACTCAAGAAATTTAGTTTTAGTGGCTCCCCCCCAGACTGGTAAACAGTATGTAATAACTGATTGCGCGAGCGCAGTGTAGATGCTGTTTAGTGTCTTCGGAGGCATCACATACCTTAGATTTTTAAAAATCCATATAAATTTCCGCACCTGTGACGTGACAATTTCAATATGCGAATGCCAAGTTAAGCACTCGTCAACTATTACTCCCAGGTATCTTGTGGACGCAACATGTTTAATGGCTTGACAATTACAATTTCGGTTCAAAGGGTCCGCGCACGTGTGGATTTGAATTTTAAAATTAGGGCCTGGTTTAGATCTTATACTAGGAGAAAAACAAATGTAGTTTGTTTTAGGAACACTAAGGGTTAGTAGATTGGCTTTGAGCCACCTGTCTATGTCAACTAATCCTTGCTCGGCATTCTTGCACGCAGCTTCCCACGTGTCCCCAAAGTAAACAATCGCCGTGTCGTCCGCGTAGGAGAAGATTTGACCCCCACCGCTTCGTAGATTGCAGAGTTCATTAATATACACCAGGAACAGCGGTGGGCCAAGAACAGATCCCTGGGGAACACCAAACACAATGTTTTCCTCCTCACTATGCGAGTTACCTATTTTAACCTGCTGTCTCCTACCTCGGAGGTAACTATCAAAGAGGGAGAGAGCCTTACCTCTTATCCCTATATCCTCAAGTCTCTGCACAAGGATGGGGACAGATACGGTGTCAAACGCCTTCTTCAGGTCTAGGAACACCGTAACGCATTTGTAACCCTTGTCCACCTTGTCATTGATTTCAGATGTCAACGCAATGACCGCATCCTGCGTTGACCGTCCCTGCCTAAACCCGTATTGAGAATCGGAAAGAATGTTGTATTTATTTAAATAACTTACTAATCTTTTGTTTATTATTTTTTCTATTATTTTCGAAAGGGACGTCAAGACAGATATCGGCCGATAGTTGTTGACATCGCTCTTGTCCCCCTCCTTGTGCACAGGAGTAATTATAGAACGTTTTAGCGCGTCAGGAAAAATGCCCGTTTCGAAACACATATTAGTTAACTTGCTGATAAGAGGAACAACAAGTTCTCGAGATAATTTGAGGAAGGCAACAGGTATGCAGTCCCACCCCGAAGCACTTCCTGAGTCAAGTGCACCAAGTATACTATCCACTTCGGCCGGATCTGTCTCCAGCAACACGAGTGAATTAATTTGAGATAGGAAACTTAAGTTAGTGACAGGTCTCTGTGCTTGTCCAGTTAGGGTTATTATTTCTTCGGCAAGTGTTTTTCCAATAGTTACGAAGAATTGGTTTACACGGTTTAATGAGTTGAGAGGACATGGTGTGATGTGCAGTAGGTGTGTACTAGACGCCTTGGGTTTTTTTATAATGGGTGATGTCATTAATTTCTCGCCAGAGTAGTTTAGGATTTTTTAGAGAATTTGATATCTGGTTTTTATGATATTGTCGTTTAAGTTTATTTATAAGATTAGAACAATATGTGCGAAAACGCCTGTAAGTTATGATCAAGATAACGTTAAAAGGGTCTTTCCTCTTTTGCAGCTGTAATTTATTTCTAAACCTGATACATCTTAGGGCCCCCATAGATATCCAGGGCTTTAAGGTTCGCTTGGAGCTGGACACTGAGACAACTTTAGTATTTTGGAGGAGAGATGTCCTAATCACGTCTATCATCGCGTTAGCTAAAATGTTAGGGTCTCTAAGTGCGCCAAGAAAAGATATATCTGTGTCCACAAAATGCTTATGGGCATTCTCCCAGTTTGTTACTGTTTTATATTTGACACAAGTCTTGCTTTGGTATGTGTGGGATATATTTAATAACACCATTACATGATCCGTAACAGACGTGTTTAGGACTGCTACAAACGCCGAGTTTTTTAATTTGTCTAACTTAAGGAGCATGTGATCGAGGCAGTTCTCCTCCCTAGTAGGCAAGCAGTGTCCTGAGAGAAAACCATGGATAGCCGTCATATTCAAATAGGCTAATCTGGCAGTTCTTATTTGTGCTGATTCTGACGGCTTTCTTATTAAGTTAATATTTATGTCTCCAGTAATTATAGTGTTTCTATGTGTTTGAATACTTTGGAGGTGTTGATCAAGTGAATTAATAAAACTATCTGTAGATACATTCGACGGAGACCGATAGATACCAATAATAGTGAAATTTGAAATACTTATTTGCAAGGCTAAAGCATGTGTTGAGTTAATTTCAGTTGCCTGGGGTAAGTGAGAGTTTTTTATATAGACTACTACCTACGCCATCGTTTTGGTTCAGTTGTCTAAACGTATTAAACGAGGTATAGTTATTTAACATTGGTAGTGGTTTATTAACGTTTAATCTGCATTCTGTTAGGATTAGCACATCTACCTCAATTCCGATTTGAGACAGAGTTATTTGAAAGTCATCGAAGTTACTGTATATGCTTCTTATATTTTGTGTCAAGACAGTCAAGTTATTAGAATTTTGTTGTAGGTATGTATGTAGGTGTGCAACATCAAGAATAGCTGACTTAGCTATCTCAGCGGTATCCAATTCCTGTAAACTACATAAGCTACTATCCATTATTGTTTAGAGTAAACAAATGGTGTTTATTGCAGTTTGAACCATAATTTAGTAGTAATCTGAAGACTATTTCTGTACTAATTATAGTATGCAAATAAGGTGGGACATCAAGACTTATTATATTCGGCACTGTGCTGAGTGAGTGTGAGTGTATTGAGTGAGTTAATTGTTTTTGTTTTGTGATAAGAAATGTACGAAACATTGAGTTTGGGTGTGTAACTACGAGCTGGGCATGCTTACAATAATAATTATAATAGTAAAAAATGGGTACGAATTTAGTTAAGTTAAACAAAACATTCGTTATAGTAATAGAAAACGACAAAGTTCTTAGGGCTAGGAACAACTTCTTGATAGTGACAGTACAAACTAGTCATGCTTGTTGCATCAGCTGATGTACCTGGGCCTCACTTTTGATGGCAATTGCTCGAGAATTTTCATCTTTTTTTACCAAAATACGACCAAATGCTGTCCAACAAAATTTATATTGTTTAGTTTTAGCCAAATCTCGAGCTAAGAAAAATAGTCGGGCGCTCTTAGGAGTTAGTTGCTCAGATATAAACACAGGTACCTCGGCGTTGTTTGTTATCCCAAGATGTCTTGCTTGAAATTTACTTGTGTTTTTAATATTATATGACTTTGCCTTCTTTAGCAAGTTAGTTTTTAACATAGTGGAGTTTAGTTCCAGAATTATAGGAGTATTCGTAATACCTTCTTTCCTGCTGGGCAGTCGGTAAATGTCCTTTATGTCACGTGATTCCATCTCAAAGCTTAGATGTTTGGATAAGTTCATGACCATGTTTATTAATTCAGAGTTATTTTCCTGAGGCATTTTAGGGACGTTCTTTATCTCAATGCAAGTTTTCTTAGTACTTCTTTGTAATTCTTCGATCTTATCCTCTAACAAGACAATGTATTCACGGTCCTTAGTACCTTGTACCTCAAGCATTTCGATTTTCTTACGGAATTCTTCATTTTGCCAAGATAAGTTAGTAATGGCAGTTTCTATATTATTGTTCGTTGTCTGAATGTCTTTGAGATTCGAAACGATCACTTTTAGTTCACTTTCTTGAGTTGAAATGAAGGAAGTTAACATCTCTTTGATTTCCCTCTTAAATTCAGTAAATTCCCCTGGTAAATCTTCTTCCCTTACTCTCTTATTACGCGTAGAAATAAAATTAGGGGGAGTCACGTCCGTCACTACGCTAATATTTGGATCAGAGAGGGATTTGTCCATATCACCCGTTTAACTTACTAGGCTGTGATGAGTATGAGGAGCTAATTAGGTATGTTAATTGGGTCAGTTGAATGGACTATGCAGATGACTGGTAATTGGCGCAAGCGCAGGTCAATCGATCAATCACAGTTAGTAGGGCGGTGCTTGTCCTTGAGGTGGGCGGCGCTTAGCCTTGAGTGGGTAGCGTCCTTGAGCAGGCGCTAATTGGTGGGCGTGACCCCAATTTGGTACTGCCTCCTGCGCGTACGCTGATTAGTTGTCACAGTCTTGCGTACCAAGGCGACAGATCGGTTGAGTAGTATCGTGAACGGTACTCACGCGCGGCGAACTGCACCAAACACCTCCTGCGTTTCTATGCTGTCTTATTATTTCACTGAATTTAAATTTACTTTAAATTTGTGATTTTACTTTTAAATAAAATTGTTACGGATCTAATGCACGTCTACACCTTGTGGCGGTCCGGGGGAAAGGGAGAAGGGAAAGGTAGAGTTATACCTAATCATCATAGATCGGAATAGGTAGAACTGTTTTATGTACTTACTTGCTATAGGTTAGAATAATATGGATATTCCCCGAGTCCCGGGATTTGGTTTTAAAGTAGTAAAATCATAAAAAAACTATTCTCGCTTTCGAGACTAATGAAAGATTACACTTCCTTTCTGACGGGTAAATAAAAGAAAGACGGGATTAAGGATAGTATAATAAATAGATAAACTTGATTAATTAAACCACATATATTGTTTTACGTAACAATTTCTTATTCAAGAATCAACAATCATTTAAACATTTTTATTCTGAAGTTGTACAAAAACATATTACCATACAAATTATTTGTTCCTCAGAAAATCAAAACATTATCAAATAGAACAATTTGTATTTACAATAAAATCTTAATTAAAATAATCAATACGCTTCAACAATAATTCACTTATTTAAACAAAACTTTTCACTTATTTCAATAAAATCCTGTAGGAATATCCATATTAACATTAATGTATGCGGTCAATGAACCTAAATAACTCTACCTATTCCGATCACTGCTAATCATATTCAAATCTGTGCATTAGTACAGGTAGTTTCGCTTCTGTTTCGCTTGTCATACAACGGACAAGTCATGGCTGAACTACTGCGGTTTCGCTGCTATAGTTTCGCAGTGGAGATGTGATACCATCCTAACAGAGCGACAAGACGTATGTTTTGTTCTTTCTAAGACAAATCCGTCGATGTTGTGATGCCGAGTCGCTGCGATCTGTCATTGCGATTGGGCGTCGTTTCCGCTTGTGGCTAGCGGTTGCGGTCGCCTTCAGAAGAGCACCTTAAAAGCTCGAAAAATGTAGGTATTGGATGAAAAAACGAAGGATATACAAAAATAAAAACTGGCCAAGTGCGAGTCGGACTCTCACACGAAGGGTTCCGTACCACAAGGCAAGAACGCCGAAAAAAACACGTTTGTTGTATGGGAGCCCACTTAAATATTTATTATATTCTGTTTTTAAAATTTGTTGTATAAAAAAAATTTGATTCCTCATACCTAGGGGTATCCGAAAATACCCCATGTATGTTCCACAATTTTTGATAGTTTTGGAGAATTTTTATTTTTTATTTTTGGAGAAATTGGGTAGTCAGAAGCCCGAAAGTCTGACAACCAGTCTTACCAAGGGGTATCGTATTACCCAGTAAGTGGGTTGTGGAGGTCAGATAGGCAGTCGCTCCATGTAAAATACTGGTATTCAGCTGCATCCGGTTAGACTGGAAGCCGACCCCAACATGGTTGGGAAAAGGCTAGGCAGATGATGATGAATTTTTGGAGAAATTCTTCGGTGACATCTTTATAAATGTATAGTATAACATTTTCCGAAAACCTCTTTTTATGATTTTTTTTTGTGATGGGACTATCATAAAATACCCATTCATATATGAAAAAAAAAAATTGAGAATTTTACATTCTTATGGATTGAAAGTTGATTTTCTTTTTCAATTTTAAAAATGTTAACAAATGGTTCTACTAGTCAACTCAAACTTTTAATTGATCTATGTACATCTTTTTTAAACTGAGAATCAATTTTTAATCGTAAGTATGTAATTTCTCATTTTCTATAAAAAGAAATTGTATCTTGCACTAATGTTAGGAAGATTTTTTTTTATATATGAAAGGGTATAATTTCAAGATAGTCCCATCGCAAAAATAAAAAAAGATATTCATTTCTCCTGAACTATCAAAAATCGCGGAACAATCGGGGGTATTTTCAGACACCCCTAGGTATAAGGAATCCAATTTTTTTTAAATTGACGTCACTGTTTGGACCACTCTGAATAGGTACTACAATAAGGCTGAAGAGTTTGTTTCAACGTGCTAATCTCTGGAACTACCAGTCGGATTTGAAAAAATCTTTTTGAATTGATAACTCAATTCTTGAGGAAGGCTATACGTTACGTAACATAACGCTATGGCCCTAAGGGGCCGAGCAAAAACAAAAAAAAGTCACAAAGAACGCTGATCGAAAACGAAGTGATAGCGCGGGCAGGCGATGCGATGCGATGGGGTGGGTTGGGGACCGAAATTTTATGCGGACGAAGTCGCGGGCAGAAGCTAGTTATATGTATAAATAGACTAATACAAGGGCTCGTGCCTGAATGATAACAGCCGCACGGGTCGATTGAAGGTAAAGATACGGTTGCCGTGGTTGGTTCGTGACCATCCATAACATATCGAGACCCCTCCGTGCCTCGGAAAGCACGTTAAGCCGTTACTCGCGGCTGTTATCTATATATATAAAATTCAAAGTCCTGACTGACTGATTGACTGACTGACTGATATATCAACGCACAGCCCAAACCGGTGGACCTAGAGACTTAAAACTTAGAAGGTGTGTTCTTTGTGAAGAGTAAGTATCCACTAAGAAAGGATTTTTGGGAATTCAACCCCTAAAGGGTTAAAATAGGGGATGGAAGTTTATATGAAAGTCCGACAGTTTTGAAGTTAGGATCTTCTAATTTTGTATTTAGGCTGACAAATGAAAATTAATTTATACGTATCTCAGCGTTTTTGATAATTCCACCCCCGAAGGGTTAAAAAGGGGGATGAAGTTGTGTATAGAAAGTCATTAATTTTCGACGTAAAAATCACTAAATTTATTATCTAGGCTTATGATTGGAAGCTAACACAACGGTGTTGTTAGAATTTCATCCATTAAGGGGGTGAAAAGGGGGATGAAATTTTGTCCTGACTGACTGATATATCAACGCACAGCCTAAAACGCTGGTCGGTACCGCTGGGTAGAGAAATTAATTTTGGAGGGTGTGTTCTTTGTGAAGAGTAGATATCCACTAAGAAGGGGTTTTTGAAATTTAACCTTTAAGGGGTGAAAAGAGGGGATTTTGTTTGTATGAAAAATCTTATTCCTTGAGTTAATAACCATGAAACTTGACACGAATACTTATCTAAATAAATTATGAAGTTTGGCTTTTTTTTTTCTAAACGGTAGTTTAGAAGGGGGATTCCCTGAAGGGGTATTGGGAGTTGTCAAAGTTTGTATGGAAGAATTTTAACGCGTGGTCCGATTAACTCGAAACTCAGTATTTATACCTAAGACCGAAAATCAAGAATAACGTGTATCATCGTTTTTCGAAAATTTACCCCTAACGGGGTGAAAAGTTAATTTTATAGGGGAAGACTTTACTGCGTGGCTTGATTAACTCGAAAATTAGTATAAACAATCTTTGAGTCGAGTAATGAACACATCCCAAACAATTTTACGAAATTCCACCCCTGTGGGGGTGAAAAACGGGGATACAGTTTATAAGAAAAATCTTATTCATTTGGTTAATAAACTTGGCAAGACTACTTGCCTAAGCAAGTAATAAAGTTTATCATTATTCGTTTATCAAAACACCCCAACACCCCTTGTGTTGGGGTGTTAAAGTTTGTGTGGAAGAATTTTAACGCGCGGTCCGATTTACTCGAAACTCGGTATTAATACTTTTGACAGAAAATAATCAATAATAACAGCCGCACAGATCGATCGATCAGGTTACGCAGGCTACGCTTGCCGCGGTTGGTCTGTTGATAGGTGTCCATCTTTACATACCGTGACCTCTCCGTGCCTCGGAAAGCACGCTAAGCCGTTGGTCCCGGCTGTCATTCGTGGATCTCTAACTCTTACAAAAAATTTATTTAAAAGACAGTAAAAAACAAATAATAATTGGTGGAGATTTTAACACAAACATTTTAGAAAAGAAACCAATCTCATTTACATTACTTAATACAATGAATAGGTACAACTTCCGTCAACGTGTAACTGAACCTACAAGAGTAACTGCTACCAGTTCAACGTGTATAGATCTTATATTCACCAACTTTGTTAATCAGATTAACATAGATGTTAAAGAACTGGGACTATCAGACCATAAAGGAGTCCTGATTACCCTTCCAAACAACAACATACAATCGGAACGAACAAAACTACGCTATACGAAAAAGAGACTATATAATTCCCATAATATATCACTATTCAAATCAGAACTCGGCAAAGTAGATTGGAATCAAATCATCAAAAATAACCAAAATATAAATGAAAACTACGCATCCTTCCATGAAACCATACAAAAACTATTAAATCTATGTATACCAAAAAAGTTGATAAAGGTCAAAAATAAGAAAACAAAAACATGGCTAACTACTGGCTTAAAAACAGCTTGTAAACATAAACGTGAATTAAAATCATTTATCAATACGACTAATAACCATATACTTCGAAGATATTACAAACAATATGAGAAAATCCTCAAAAGGGCAGTCTCTACATCTAAAAAACTAAATTATATAAACCTTATGAAAAAATCGAGTAACAAAATAAGATCCATGTGGCACATCATAAAAAGTCGTACTAACAAACTGACTAAAAAAACTAGAGAAAGTATAAAACTTGACGTAAATAATATTCTTATTGAAGATCCGAGGTTGGTCGCAAACGCCTTTAATGACTATTTTGTATCGGTAGGAAAAACAAATGCTACGAGATCTGACGAGAACCCACCTGGTCGACATGTTGTTACTCCTTGCGAAAATTCCATATATTTGCAAATAGTAGATCCAAGCGAAGTAAAACTTATCATTAAGAACTTAAAAAATAAGCAAAGTTTTGGTCATGACGAAATACCACCATTGCTTGTTAAATCATGTATAGACGAATTAATAATACCTTTGACTTTTCTCATCAATCAATCATTCATGGAGGGTGTTGTCCCAGATTTACTAAAAATATCTATAGTAAAACCTATTTATAAAAAGGGCAAAAAAACTGACGCAGGAAATTATCGCCCTATTGCATTGTTATCTACATTTTCAAAAATATTTGAAACTGCCATGTCTAAACGGCTAAATAGTTTTTGCGAAAAGTATAAGATCTTTAGCACCAGTCAAAATGGATTTAGGAAAAATAAGTCTACAACATTAGCAGTATTTAATTACATCCAAGAAGCATTAAAAATAATAAATAATAAGAAATATGCAGTTGGGTTACTGCTAGATATGAGTAAAGCCTATGATCGAGTATCATATAAAGTACTATTAAATAAACTGTACCAAATAGGTGTGAGAGGTATTGCATATGAGTGGTTTTGCTCGTACCTAAAAAATCGCACGCAGTACGTTGAAGTGGAATATTTTCACCCGGATACTGGTATAGTGACCCATGTGAGATCACAAATGGAGCACGTAAATATGTCCATACCACAAGGCAGTGTCTTAGGGTGCATTTTATTCCTAATCTATATCAACGATTTGCCGAGAGAAATAAATGTCCGGAGTGTCCTTTTTGCTGACGACATCTCAGTAGTGTTTTCATGTGACGACGGTAGCAAATTAAATTTAATACTGGACGATATACTTACAAAAATAGTAAATTGGCTAAAGGACCACAATTTGCAAATAAATTTCTCTAAAACAAAACTTATGCAATACAGACCTTATCAAAAACGTCCATTGAATATTAGCTACTCGTTCAATGACATACCGCTCCAGTGTGTGGATGAATTTAGACTCTTGGGTCTGACAGTTGACACTAATATAAATTGGAAGGCACATATTAATGTTGTGGCAAACAAACTTGCAAGTTTCGCGTATGCTTTAAATGAGTTGAAAAGATCAACCGACTTCAAAACAGCGATGACAGCATACTACGCCTACGGCTACTCATGGTTAACCTATGGCATTACAGTGTGGGGAAATTGCGTTGAAGTAGAAAAACTCTTTATTTTACAAAAAAGATGTGTGAGAATTCTTGCGAATATAGACCAAATGCAAAGCTGTAAACCTTATTTTATTAAATATAAAATGCTCACCTTAACAAGCATTTACATTATGGAAGTAAGCAAGTTTGTTAGAAAACATGCGTCGTTATTCCCTGTAGCTAAGAATCAAAGACCGCTGCAACGCTCCTTAAGAGTAAAAAATGAATTAGCAATGCCGAGTTCAAAACTAGCTATGTTTCACTCAGGACCTCTTGTAATGTGCATAAAAATTTATAATAAATTACCCAATGAGATTAAAGACATTGAATTTGACAATAAATTTATAAACGCACTTAAACTGCACCTAACACAGAAGTGTTATTATAGCCTAAATGAGTTTTTAACAAATTGACATTCTGTAAAATCAATATTTTAGATTAATTGAAGATTGACGCAATGTAATAATGTAGAAATTGAATAAAGACATCCAATAATAAATTAATTAATAATGAAATGATGACGTTAAAAATGTAATAATATATTAGTAAATAACTTTATATAATAATGCATGCAATAATAATTTAATTTATAATTAAGAAACATAATGTTGCGGTGCCCTAGCAGGGTTCATGTACGAATCTTATATTTAATTCTTAACAGCCTTGTAAACGACATGAATGCAATAAAAATTAAATAAATAAATAAATAAATAAATAGATCTTTGACAATCGCTAGGGGTGGTCGGAAGCCCGATAGTTTGACAACCAGTCTTATCAAGGGGTATCGTATTTGGGTTGTGGAGGTCAGATAGGCAGTCGCTCCATGTAAAATACTGGTACTCAGTCTGCATCCCGTTGGACTGGAAGCCGACCCCAACATAGTTGGGAAAAGGCTAGGCAGATGAAGAATCAATAGTAAGTGTATGGGGTTTTCGAAAATTATTGACCCCTGACGGGACAAAAAGTGGTAATTCGATTTATAAGGGGATTTTAATGAGTGCCTTGATAAACTCAAATAAAATGGTACAAATAAATTTGGACTTGAAACTTGGCACAAATAATTATAAAGTTCGAATTTTTTTGGAATTCTAAACTAACCCAAAGGGGAGATTGGGGGTGTCAAATTTAGTATGGAAACATTTTAATGCGCGGTCCAATTAAGTCGCAACTCAGTACCTATCTAAGACCAAAATAAATAATAAAGTGGTTCAGGGTTTTTCGAAAATCTACCGCTAATGGGGTGAAGAGGGGTAGTCAATTTCACAGGGCAGAATTTTATTACGAGGCTTGATTAACTGGAAAACTGGTATAAATAATCTAGATTATGTTTCGAAATTCCACCCCTATGGGGATAGAAAGAGGGGATACAGTTTATATGAAAAATCTTATTCATTTGGTTAATAAATTAGAAACTTGGCAATATTTGGGTCAGTAAATAATAAAGATTGTCACTTTTAGTTTAAAAAATCCCTCACACCTCTGTGAGGGATTTTTTAATTTGGGAGGTGACAAAGTTGATGGATTAGAAAAATATTTAATCCGCTGTCGGATTAACTCGGTACTAGGTACTAAAACAAAAAATACTTTAAAAAAGTGATTTAGGGTTTTTCAAAAATTGACTCCTACGAAGGTGGAAAATTCTACTGCTTGCTTCCATTAACTCGAAAATGGGTATGGGTCTTTGAGTCAAGTTATGAGCACATCCCAAATGATTTTTCAAAATTACTCTCCTGCGGGGGGAAAAAGCTGGGATACAGTTTATTTGAAAAATCTGCTCCCTTTGAGCTATAAACTAAAAAATTGGCCCGAATACTTATTTATGTATATCTAAATAAATGGTAAAAATCACAAACATACATTTTCGAAATTATAAGAGGAAAGTACGAATTTCACGCGGACGAAGTCGCGGGCAGAAGCTAGTTCATACATATTTGACAGTCGTTACGGGTACTAGGGGTAGTCAGAATCCCCAAAAGTCTGGCAGCCGGTCTTACCAGGGGGTATCGTGTTGTGTGTGTTGTTAGTAAGTGGGTTGTGGAGGTCAGATAGACAGTCGCTCTATGTAAAATACTGGTATTTAATTGCATCCGGTTAAATAAAAAATTGAAAGTCAAAATAAGCTGACTTCTCAGCTTATTTTGACTTTCTATTTTTCAGCACTCTTTGAACGTTAAAATTACATGAATCAATCCCATAAAACGCCCTCCCTACTTCTTCCTAGTGCTTTAGCTGGGTTGCACTGTACAACGTTCAGCTGGATTGTCATCGCGCTACGTTTTACAAAACTGCTACCGACCGTAATGCAGATTGGCTTATTTGCAGTCACAATGAGCGTCTTTTTAATTATTTATAAGTTATCGTAAAACTCTGATAACTTTTAATTAATATTGTCTTTGAGTTGAGGTAATTTTTACTCGTATTATATATTTCTGTTTCGGACGCAATTATTGTTGTTACGACACGCAGAGCTACGAGCGACAAAATTTAGAACTAATAAAAATAAAATAAAAATCATTTATTTCAGACAAAAAAGTCCATAGGTAAGGCAAGGTTGTTAGTAACAAGAATTTAGCTTATAACTAATGTTAGTAATTAAAAAAAGTAAAAAAAGAAGAAACTAGACACACCGCCTACCCCTGCACAGTATGCTCATCGGTCTCGCAACACATGGATTTCAGTGAACCTACTGAGCAGAACAGTATCGGTTCTCTCGCCAATCATCTTCAGGACGCTATTCGGGCTCCCCCGTACTCCACCGACGCAACTTTTTTACGCATAATTGCGTAGAAGTCATCTACGCTGGCGTCAGCAAACATGGCCGGATGCACTGCAATAACGAGGGAGCCGAAACAGAGCCCTGAACACATTGTTATACTATTAGTTGACCCACTGCATTGATAAATGCAAAACCTTTATGCAATTCTGCGTACCTATTCAAGCTCAGTAATTATGGAAAACCTAAACGTTGTTCAGTTGTTTTACATAACGAAGCTGTTTTGTAAAATAACTAGCGGTTTTGTAAAACAGCGGATTCATCTGCGACATCTATAGGTAATTATATCCGTCACGTTGCTGGAGTTTGGCCAGACGATTTATTTGAATGTTGTATAACGTATATTATTATATAGTTTGGAGGCGGGCGCGGCGCACGGGAACAGCTCCCTGTATCAGTGCTGCAGCGGGTTCTGCATCGACCTGCTGCAGCAGCTAGCGGAGCAGCTCGGCTTCACTTACGAGCTCGTGCGCGTCGAAGACGGCCGCTGGGGCACGCTGCACCACGGCAAGTGGAACGGTCTCATTGCAGATCTTGTCAACAAGAAAACGGACATGGTAAGCACTGGTCGTTCATTATCTTACTCATATAAATAAAATGACGGAAAGTTTGTGGGAAAAAAAAAAAACAAAACAGTATTTTTTTTTCAGTAACGGACATACGCTTCTATTTATTTTAAAATTCAATTTCAAATTCACAATATTGTACATATTACACATTAACTTTGACACATCAGAAGCTAGGTGCATGGTTCCAGTTGGTCTTTTCCTATAAACAAGAGCCGGAACTCCACGGTTACTCTTTTAAAAATAATTAACTTTTACAATAAGAATAGAATAAGAATATTTTTTATTCACAAGTTCACATATAAATTACATGATAGAAGTTACATCATTACGAAGTTACATATTAATATTATGAAAAAAATATTAAACTATGCCTAAAATAAATCTAGTGTATAACTTAGGTATATAAATTGGTTAAAGGCCTACTGAATTCAATAGCGACCTGCCTGATGTTTGAAAACATTGGCCTGAAACACAGGTTTGAATAAACCACCTGTGTTTCAGGCCAATGTTTTCAAATTACACTGATAATAGGCAAAGGAGGACAGTGTAGGCCTGTCAGACAGTGATAACCAATTACAAGCCATGATTAAACTATAGTATAAATTAGTATAGCTTAGTAAAAAAAATTGTCAGTTCTCAGAAAGCCATTCTGACATTCATGAGATAAAAAGTTTATTTTTACTTAATTACAGGTACTAACATCACTGATTATAAATTCAGACAGAGAGGCTGTAGTGGACTTCAGTGTACCTTTTATGGAAACAGGAGTTGCAATCGTAGTGGCCAAGCGAACAGGCATCATATCTCCAACAGCTTTCTTGGAGCCTTTCGATACAGCGTCATGGATGCTTGTGGGAGCTGTAGCAATCCAAGCGGCTACTTTCTCAATATTTTTCTTCGAGTGGTTGTCTCCCAGTGGATTTGACTGTTCAACTGGCAATAATTCGAAACGTGTGCCACAGAATCGGTTTTCTTTATGTCGAACCTATTGGATTGTTTGGGCAGTACTTTTTCAAGTAAGTTACTTAGTTACGAATGACCTGACCACAGAAATACCTAGGAATCCCCTCCAACCATTCGTTGATGTTTCCTAATAGCTTAGTGAACGATATATTTGGTAGTACACTCGAGCATACACTAACTTTGTTTGTTTGAACTTGCAGGCATCTGTGCACGTAGACTCACCCCGAGGTTTTACCGCCCGATTTATGACCAATATGTGGGCTATGTTTGCAGTAGTGTTTCTTGCCATATACACTGCCAACCTGGCTGCCTTCATGATCACGCGCGAAGAGTATCACGAGTTAAGTGGGTTAGACGATCCACGGATAGCGAGGCCTATGACTCAGCGACCGCCGCTGAAGTTTGGGACGGTACCATGGTCCCACACAGATGCGACCCTTGCCAAATACTTTACGGAGCCGCATGCGTACATGGCTCGGTAAGTGTTTACGTTTTCTTTCTCCTTTACTATTTTGATCTTGCTTAACCTCCAAATTTACACCAACGCACTTTATTACCCAATTACCAATAATAGGTACCTATACAGGATGACTGTGTACTGAATTCATGGTAACAAGTTGTGCGTCGATGCCACCCTGTATAAGTACATATACTTTTATACGATATAGAATTACTTTTACACGTCATTTATAACACAGCTCTATTTTAGAGACTCTACCTAAAAATAAAACAAATGGTGATATGTGGTGGAATCCTATGGAAATACGAGTACTTACAAAAATAACAAACAGAATGTGTTTAATTCGAAGGTTTTCAGTTTTCCTAAAGAATGAAATACGATCCATGTGTAGTTTTAAATAACTATTTATTCTACCTGCATTTTTAATTATTCCTTTCAGGTATAATCGCAGTACCGTAAGTGCAGGCGTCACGTGTGTCCTCACGGGTGAACTCGACGCCTTCATCTACGACGGCACTGTACTAGACTATTTAGTATCTCAAGTAAGTTTTACTAAAATATTATATAAAAGACTTGACTGCCCGTAAAAACACAAGTAACTCAAATGATTAAGTTAGATGTAAGTGAAGTACCTACTAATAATTTCCTACGATATGAAAAGAACCAGCATCCTAATTGCCTACCACAATTCCAATCACAATCTAGGAGTTTTGAAGGAAACTTAAATCCATTGCTTCATAGGTTTGAAAAATTCGTTTTATCAGATACGTAAATAACGCAATGGAACGTGGCTCAACTGTAAAAATTTGCTATTGTTTGCCATTCCATCCACTGACATGTCGCGCTTCCCGCGTGACGTCGTCTAAAATGTCCCCGAACATTTTTTGTCGGCGCACATAGCCACATAGACACGACTTGTACACAAAAAATGTCTATGGAGCGATAGTAAACTAATGACTGTTTCTTCAAGTGTATTATATGTAATTTGTAGTGCCACTTACTAATATATTTATATAAAGGTAATAGGTAAAAGTGGATCACCACTTTTGCCAACAATTAGATACTGTCTCTCTCTTTATATTTATAAAGTTGAAACCTTTTAAAATGCAGCGGTGCCTTTCTGTAAAAATCTCACCGTGAAAACTTAGGTGAAGTGAGCGTGTACTGAGCTGTCAATAGTGTCAATTCCGGTAGGAAGTAAGTTTGTTTTTGGTAAAAAACAAACTCACTTCACCTAAGTTTTCACGGTGAGATTTTTTCGAGAATCGACCGGCTGATTACTTATTATATTTACGAATACCAGGGTACATTACATAGCTTGTTTTGTTAAATGACTTTGATTTTTTTCAATAATTGATTATTTTATTTGTTTGTTTACATTACGCCAATAAAAACTAATAAAATATTGTTTCAAAATCTAAAGCGATGACCATATTTTTTTTATTTAAGTACTTACCTAAAAATAGCCCCATTCATAGTGAATGGAATGACATAGATAATACAGAGGTACCATTGTTCTTCCAAAGTTTTGTATTTCTGTTTTTTGAATTTCTATGGTATTTACATAATGGCGAAAGGGTACTGTTTGGCTTAAAGCATATTTTTTTCTGGAATTTTCTCTAACATTTTATATTTTCAGGATGAAGACTGCAGGCTTTTAACTGTAGGTGCATGGTACGCAATGTCCGGTTATGGATTAGCGTTTACACGTAATTCTAAATATGTCAGTATGTTTAATAAAAGATTACTCGACTTAAGAGCCAATGGAGACCTAGAGAGATTACGGAGGTAAGTCAATAGTTTTATAAATTTTCATGTCATAACAATAGTCTGTTCCAAAAGTATGTGGTGAAAATGTAAACAAATGCCAATTTGTAGTGCCACTTACTAATGTATTTATATAAAGGCAATAGGTAAAAGTGGATCACCACTTTTGCCAACAATTAGATACTGTCTCTCTCTTTATATTTATAAAGTTGAAACCTTTTAAATGCAGCGGTGCCTTTCTGTAAAAATCTCACCGTGAAAACTTAGGTGAAGTGAGCGTGTACTGAGCTGTCAATAGTGTCAATTCCGGTAGGAAGTAAGTTTGTTTTTGGTAAAAAACAAACTCACTTCACCTAAGTTTTCACGTTGAGATTTTTACGAGAATCGACCGGCTGATTACTTATTATAATTACGAATTCAATTTAGTGAGTAAGAATTTACCCTGAACAGGGATTATTAACACTTTCATCAATAATTTTGGCACAGACAAAAAGTAGGCATTTTCTCATTCTTCTCTAAATTGTATAAATCAAAGTCGCTTCTCGTGTCTGTGTATTTGTCCGTTTAGTTAAACTGCATGCACTATGATAGGACACAATGGATTTCTTTTGATGATCATTTTGAGAAGTTATTCCAGAGGGCTTATATTTATAATAACTTCATGACTATAGCACAGGCATTTCCATGTTTTGACATTTCGCTACATAAGTAGTTATACCGAACCCATGCGGAGCAGGGGCGGGGTCATAGTTAAAGATACGCTACGTTTAGCTACGGTGCTCTTTCGCGACAGAAATTATGAACTTAATCCGATGCAAGCACTTTACGTTGTTGTCCTGTGCTGCTACTAAGTGGCTAAGTTTCCCTTCCAGATGTACTTATACGTAGTGATTACCACGGAAGGAGCAATCAAGCATCTCATGTTCCCAGAACTGGAATCTCTAAAACCTCCTAGTTTTTTAGTACCTAGTGGGTACTAAAAAAACTTAAAATTTACATAATATTTCCTAATGAATCTTCCATTTACCTACACCTACTTTGTGGAAACATATATTATTTTTTCATTACAGATATTGGATGACAGGGACGTGTAAGCCTAATAAGCAAGAACACAAGTCATCCGACCCCCTGGCGTTGGAACAATTCTTGTCAGCTTTCTTGTTGCTGATGGCGGGCATCCTGCTCGCGGCACTTCTGTTGCTACTGGAGCACGTCTACTTCCGATACCTGCGCTCACATCTCGCCGCATCCAGTGCGGGCTCTTGTTGCGCGCTGGTGTCTTTGTCTATGGGTATAAGAAATAATAATTGTAATTCTTTTCAATCTAAGTATTTAAGCTCTGGCTAAACTAAAACGAGCGAGCGAATGGAATGCGGGACACGACTGCGCGCGTCTATTGCAATGACTAGCAAGTCACGCGACTATTCGCACCTGCATGCACCACCATCTATTCTGTAAAAATATCACTGAGAAACCATAGTATGTGAAGATCGCTTGAAGTGAGTTTAATGTTGTTGACAGGTCAATCCCTTACATTCCACGGCGCCGTCGTAGAGGCGGCGGCGCGTGGATTCGGAGAAAGGAGCCATTGCCGCTCCGCAGTTTGTGCTGCACAGGTATGTGTGTATAGTGCGTAAATCTTTTATTTTGAATAGCCCTTACAAGATCAAAAAAACGTAATTACTCCCTGCGATCAGTAGGTGAATGTTAAAATTACGATAGTGTACCTAAGTCAGAAATTGTTTCATTAATTTTAAACTTAAATCGGACATGACACGGCAACTCCCTAAGATTTATAGAATTGCCTTGGTGTAAGTGGTGACCAAGTGGTACCTAACGGCCGCGACCTACGAGTTGTATGTAGGTCGTAGGTTCGTACCCAGACGAGCGCTTTACTTTGTGTAAATTATTTTATCACCACTGCTCTCAAAATATAAGGAAAACATCGTGAGGAAACCTGCATGTCCTAGAACCAAAAATTCGAAGACGTCACATCTACCAACCCCAAAGACTATTCCACTTGATTGCCATACAGTGCCCCGACGCTCGAAAACTATTGGCTTTTGGTTGCCAATAGAGACGCTCCGGGCGTCGGGAGCCACGGGACCTCCCGGCCACTGTAGGCGCAGGCCTGCGAGCGTAGAGTAATGGGTAGCTCACCGTCCGATCAGGACCAGGCCCGTGCCGGACGGCGTGTACGTGTTCCACCCGCGCCTCAAAGAGATGTCAGCAGCAGAGAAGGGACCCCTTAGGACCGAAGCCTGCCGGGTCAGCGGGATTGTCCGAAAGGGTTACTGCTGGCCCGGAACATAAAAGGCTAAGGAAGGACCACGGGTGGGTTTTAGTCAGTAAGAGTCTGACACTCCCTTCCGCTCCACCCAGAACGGAAATTATCAAATGACCCCTCCGGTCATTTGATAATTTCCGAAGGGAAAAACAAGGCCACCAATTAAGGGAGGAAAAACATTTTACATGAAGGAGCAGTAGGTACTATATAAACTGCCAGATGATATGATTAATGTAAAAAACTGGCCAAGTGCGAGTGGGACTCGCACACTAAGGGTTCCGTACCACAAGGCAAAAACGCCGAAAAAAACATGTTTGTTGTATGGGAGCCCCCCTTAAATATTTATTTAATTTTATTATTTATTATTAAAGTTAAAATACAACTGAGTATTTTGTGAATATTTCAAGTGCCTACCTGTTGCCATTTTTGATATCGAGCAAAAAAGGGCAAAAAAATCGCGTTTGTTGTATGGGAGCCCCCCTTAAATATTTATGTTATTTTGTTTTTAGTATTTGTTGTTATAGCGGCAACAGAAATACATCATGTGTGAAAATTTCAACTGTCTAGCTATCGCGGTTCTTGAGATACAGCCTGGTGACAGACAGACAGACAGACGGACAGACAGCGAAGTCTTAGTAATAGGGTCCCGTTTTTACCCTTTGGGTACGGAACCCTAAAAAGTACAAATATCAATAAAAAAATGTTAAAAACTTGTATCTAAAATTTAGTAATTAACCATGTGTACTTAATTTCTCTAGAACCCTATATAAGTATATACTTATATTTTTTGTTATCGCTGTCAGTTTATATATTGTCGACTCACGGAGTCATGATGTAATAGTATAAGCGTATGATCTATTTATAATCTCATATTTTAAGTGAACATTTGTGTTCTATAAGAGAATAAATATCTTTAAACCGATATTATTGTCAGTTGATGAGTTGACACTGACTGACCGAGGTGCGGTTGGTTTAGAGAGAGAAGTACCTACTGTCCACTTCCTTACTAATCAGTTTGCCTGATTAGAACTCTACTCATGGGTATGGACAATTATTGCTTAGATATGGCGAGCGCGGCACGAACGCGACATCGCCGTGGCGCGCGCGCGGCAATTGGCGGCGGCGCTGGCGTCACACGGGCTGACCGCGCCGCCGCGCCGCCTTGCGTCCGCGGGCGCGCTGCTGGCGGGCGGCCGGCACGACGCCACGCACGTGCGCACGCTGCACCCGCCCGCCGATCTACTGCCCGATCTCGATAGGCCGCTCTCTTGCGGCGATTTACGCTCAAGGTAACTATAATAATAATACTGAATCATGTTTCCCATCTCTGGCTTGCCTTTATTGGAGTGAACACTGACGAGGAACTGAGCTCCCACCTCATTCTTGTCTTTATTGGCCGGCTTGAATGGAGATTCGCAAGGGCAAACGTGCTCTGAGGAAGGAAGTACCTGTTTCAGTAAGATGCTGGTAGGGATCTTGACCGTACTTCCGGGATTGTCCTAATAGCCGTGGAATACCTCTCCACTTCTCATAAACACCTCAGGACATGTTGCCCCCTTGTCGCTACGACTTTATGTGCTTGCGACCGTTTCCTGAGTGTGCAAGTCACCCCCTGGCATTTTATCCATGTATTTTATACACATTAGGGCCATAGTATTTCCATAGTTTTAAGTTAACCAGTTCACTTAGCCACCCAAACTCATAATCCAATATAATATTTGTTTCTATATTCTGCAATAGTCCTACACCAACCGGGGGTTGTCCTTGGGTGCACTTGCATACTGCGAACAGGGATAATTGTTGATACTTAAATGATGTGGTTTTTAATAGTGACACTGCCATCCTTTCTCCTTTAATACACTATCCAGATTTAGGGAAATCCCTGAATATCGCGTAGTGTAATAAGGCTTTTAATTATTTTACTCTAGCCGATCTATTCTGTAAAAATGTGTGTGAAGTGGTGAAGTGAGCTGTCAAAAGTGTCAATTCCTCTCAGGTGGAATGACAGCTCACTTCACGTATGTTTTCAAGTTGAGATTTTTACAGATTGACAGGATGCAGTCCATAAGGAAAGAATAATAATCATTAGAATCAGTAAATTTAAAATGTCAAGATTTCATGAAATAGTCATTCAGTGGGATTACTTGGTCTTAGAGAGTTGTGTTGATGACTTTAATGATTATAATTCTGTAAACACATATTTGTAACGGTCGCGAATCATATTTTGATAAGATACAACCTGACACTGACCTGCAATTTGCAAAAAAAGTAAGAAAATTTGAATTTCGCGGTCTCAACTACCTTAAGGTGAAAATGCCAAAGATGTCTCACTGCGTTACCTACCCTGCGGTCGCGGTTTAGCTCATTACTTCGAGGTCACCTCCACGTAAAACAAATGCATGCTAATAGACACGCACGCTTGTACTAGGGCTTACCGAGTGTAAGCACTGTCGGTGTCGAAATGGTAGAGGTTATTAATTTAATTATCTTAACAAATTATCAAGCCAACTGTCCGCCGTCAGTGTAGTACAAATAAAACTAGATTTAGTCAACAATTTATTAATTTAGTACTTTAGGTAAAGAGTATTTATAATCATTTATTTAAGTATTTATTTACTTACATTAATTTATAAATCTTTTCAGAGAACGGACGCGAGTAGAAATGGAAACAGTGCTGTGAGGCGTGTATAGCGCCACCCTATTTCAATTCCTGAAGGCTGTTCTTACACCAAGTTATACAAAACGAAATTAGTTATACCTAATGTTAAAATACGGACACATAAAAAAACGTTGTAATTATTAAATAAACTATTACAATTATTAAAACAGAGAGCTGGACGTAGATAGCGAAGCGTTGTTGTGGGACTCGCGCGCGGTGCAGGCTGGGCGCCGGGCGCGCGCCCCCGTGTTGTCTACTACAATAAAATATATTTTTTGGACAATATAATGTGTTTTTTTTTGTCATTATTTATTTAATTTTTATTTATTTATTTTAGGATCTCCAACAAAAGATATACACTAAACATTATATGGTTAATGGACGACAAAGTATTTAGTTGAGACCACAGCATGCACAATAAAATGAACAACTAAGCTGACAAATTAAATAAGTACCAATGATATTTTAGTAAACAGATATGTTATGAGCGCGCAAATCGTGAAGACTAGAAAACGTCCTAATTGGGACGTATTACCTTTAGTCTGTGTCACGCACGTCTACGAGTGAGACGGTGCGCGCAGCTACGTAATTACCATCCAAAATGCCATTTTGTGTATTTAGAAAGTGTACCAATTATGATACCAAAGTTAATAAAACACAAGGAATCTCATACCACACGAAAGTACACATTATACATCGATTTATTAATATATTTTAATTATTTTCCTAATATTCTGATATTTGGAGGTTAGGAAAAAGAAAGAGATGGAAAATACATTTTTTGTCGTAAGAACGACAAGGATGCGAGCACTCCGGACATAGAATAAAAGTACAGATGCGAATATTAGGCAGTAAAGTCATCTTTACAGCAGAGTTCTAGTTTCCCTTTTAATAACTTTTCCTTATAATTTTGTTTGGTATATTTAATTATAAATTAAACATGTCATAATATGTAGGAAAAGAAAATATTAATAGCTTATCGTTACCATAGTATGTCACAGATAGTGTTAAAATAAACCTACCATTGAGATTAAAATTAAATCTTTTCGAAGGTGTATGATTATTTTTACAATTGTATTTCTTTCTTTTTAAAACGTGTTTTATTTTTCACCTACCTACCTTTTAGTAGTGTTTATTCGTTGCATAGGCACAAATCCCGACTACAAATTCTGTACACGCGGTTTGTACTTTCTGCCTAGTTAATTTGTTAGTCTGTGATGCCAACGTGCGGTGATTGGTAGCCCGAATAATGTTTGTTTACATTCACGCGCAATTGACAACATCTAGCTGTCACTTTTTTTCTTATTGGTTTTATCAAGCTATCCTTTTTCTATCCTTTTTACTTGTAGTGAAATGTAAAAGAATGAAAAGTGTGTATGTATGCTGCCTCTCGGCGCGGAACACTTTTTTCTGTTGTTTTGTAAGTGTATAACATATCTGTTTATTAGAATATCATTGATAAGTACCTATACATTAATCACAGAGCATGTAACCTACATTAATAAAAGAAAAAAAATTAATAGTGGAACATAAAAACAACAAATTCTGTAAAATATTAAAACATAGAATAATAAAATACCTTACATTTACATAAAAAACAAAAATAAAAGAAACAATCACAATAAATTTTTAAGACATTTCTTATATTTATCGAGAGATTGGCTATTTTGTTACCTAACTTTTTTATCCATAATCTAAAGTGCCATTTTTTTTTTGTCCTAATCATCATTTGTCTGAATGATAGCTTGCCCGAAGTTAATGTCACATAGGTAATATCGAATGCCATACAATTGAAATCCCTAAATACAATATGCCCTAAATTTGTTTGTCATAAATATTACAATCAATAATATACAAAAGACCTAAAACCGTTTTCAATAAAAGTTACGAGTCATAAATTCAAATTACCTAATGTTTATTTATTTTAATACAAATTTGTATTACATGCATGCAACATGCAAGCAAGCATACAGCAAGCATGCAAGCAAGCATGCAGCATGCAAGCAAGCATGCAAGCAACCATGGAGCATGCAAGCAAGCATGCAGCAAGCATGCAGCATGCAGGCGAGCATGCAACATGCAGCAGGCATGATTTCCCACGCGCTTACGCGATACTAGATTACACTCTAGGGGTAGGGCAGAAAGGCTGCGTACTTAAAACCTAATTTTTAACGGGTAGTAATAAAAGCTCCGACAAAAATATAAGAATTGTCCTTACTCTAAATATTAAATCTACTGCCTAAAATGCTAACTTTCCTATTACTTTTGTCCGAATAAAAATGACGAAACGACCGAATGAGATACTGAAATCTTCGAAAAATAAACATGAATGTTTATTGCTATATTATTTTCTACCAGCTTAAATTATGTTCTACTGAAAACTATGAGTCTCTAATCAGTCACTCTAATCAATTAACATATCCCTAGATAAAGGTATTTGTATTCTCATACGCTCGCTCTTGCATTCTATATCGACGGAGCCCCGTTTCGCGGGGCTCCTATTTCTATATTTATTTATTTAGGCAACCAACAGCGATACAAATAGTATGTTACAGTGTATGGCTAATAATAGGTTTCCCTGTATAACTAGGAGATGTATAAAACATGCGAACGGACTACAGACTAAGAGATATTTAAATACAAAAGATTCAGTTTTAGATATATAACTTATAGTTAAGTTTAGATTTTAGAAAAAAAAAGGTTGATTAATAAGAAAAAAAAAGTCTAAATAATTAATAAGAGGTTAGTTGTTTATAAATTGCCTTCGTTTAAGATTTTTATTATTTGTTTTTTGAATGTAGGTTTATTACTCTTAAATATATCCACTTGTGAGAAATCTGTGTTATAAATTCGAGCAATACTGGTCAATACACAATTTTTGGCGTAATTAGTCGAGTGCCGAGGCACATGTAGCATCTTCGTGTGACGAGTGCGCCGCCGGGGAGTGTTAAAAGTTACCTGTGCAATCAACTCGGGGCAATCGAGGCGTCCATTGAGTATGTCATAAAGCAAACACATATCCATAATTTTGCGCCTTTCATCGAGTGTTAGTAGACCATGTGTTCGACAACTATTTTCATAGGTCATCGGAGGTTCATGGAGACGATAATTAAGATGGTTAACAAATTTTCTTTGAACCCGTTCTAGTTGGTTCTTATAAATAATATATTGAGGGGACCAAATGGGGCACGCATATTCTAAGACGCTACGCACATAAGCAAAATACACCGATTTAAGAGCCTCGATGTTTTTAAATACCTGACACGATCTAATAACAAAGCCTAAGTTCTTATAAGCTTTCGTGCTAACAAAGTCAATGTGACCCGAGAATGTTAATTTATTATCAAAAATTACTCCTAAATCTCGGACCACCTTGACTCTATCAATGACAATTCCGTTAAAGTTATATGAGTAAACAACAGGATTTTTTTTACGTGTATAACTAATACATTGACACTTTGTGACGTTTACTGTGATCTTGTTTTTTATGTAATAATTATTTAAATTATTAAGGTCCTCTTGAAGAGCCTTACAATCATCCAGTGATCTTATTTTATAAAATATTTTTTTGTCGTCAGCGTACATTAAGTGTTCAGAGTATTTAAAAGAGTCAGTGATGTCAAATAAATAAGCGTTGTAAAAGAGAGGCCCCAAATGGGAACCCTGCGGAACACCACTAGGGATTTCAGTAAAATTAGAACGGTATCCTCCTATTACTACAGCTTGTGATCTTTTAAATAAATATGATTGTACCCATCGTAAAAGATCGCCGCGTATGGCAGTCTGTATAACTTGTTGAGCAGAATGACGTGATCGACACGATCAAAAGCTTTTTCGAAATCCGTGTAGATCACATCAACCTGCCCACCGCCGTCTGTATTATCAAGGACAAAATTTGAAAAGCTAGCCAAATTCGATACAGTCGATAGTTTCTTTAAGAAACCGTGCTGTTTGTAAGAAATGCCTCTGAGTATATATGGATAGACAGCATTGTAAACTAATTTTTCAAATACTTTGCCTATTGTATTTAGTATCGAAATTCCCCTATAATTTCCTATTATTATTCGCGAATCCTTTTTATGTATTGGAACAATAAATGCTTTCTTCCATTCATTTGGGAAAGTGCCTTCTTTTAAAGAGAGATTAAAAATGAAACTAATTGGAGATGCTAAAGACTTCGCGCAATTCTTCCAAAATACTGGAGGCATTCCGTCGCAACCAGGACCCTTTTCCACGCTTAACGCATTCAATGACTTCTCCACGGTTAACGACGTAAGTTGTAAATTGGATATGATGTCAGAGCAATGATCTTTTTCGTCCTCGTCCGATGATCTGATGAGGCTGTAGTCAGAAGGTTCACCAAAGACGTCGTGGAAAAAGTCACTAAAAGCCTCGCATATTTCCTGTCCCTCCGAATACTTTACGTTGTTGTGAGACAACACTTTGGGACAATTCGAACCTCCGCGCATAGTTTTTATATAGGTCCAAAATTTTTTTGGATTATTTTTTAGACTGCGTTCCGTTTCCTGCATGTGTTTATTATAACAAGTCTCTTGGACATGTCGCTGTCTATCCCGTAACAGTGCGAATTCGTCATAGTCAAGCAAGTTGCCGAAACGTTTCCAACGCGAGTGTGCCTTGCTCTTTTCTTTTATTATTTTAATTAATGAGCTACTATACCAAACAGGATATTTATGTGCGCCTGACCTTCGGGTAAACGGCACATACTTATCAATCCCTGTTTGAATTGTTTCATAAAAGGTGCGAACGGCATCATTTGTTGAAGTGGTATCTAAAGCTGAGTGCCAGTCAATTTCAGCAAAGTAATTATTTAACATACTGAAATCGGCTTTGCGGTAATTACGTCTAGGCGTAGACAACTCACGAAGCGGGCAAACTGCAATGTCAGATAGTTCGATAGTCAATACAGGATGAGGAAGGTCAGTCTTCGTAAGGGGTGATAGACACTCGTTAACTTTTAATGGCAAGTTGGAGAAAGTTAAATCAAGAGTATGCCCTTTATGGTTAGGCAGCAAATTGTATTGTGTAACTCCTAAAAATGACAACTCATTTACAAAGCGCGCGGCCGCGTTCTGTACCTTGACGGCACCCTGTTTCAAAAAAGTGGGGCCGCTTGTTTTCCACTTTACACAAGGAAGATTAAAGTCGCCCACTAGTAGGTAATTGAATGTTTTTGTACTGTGAGTAAATAAATTAGCGACGCCTTGCAAAACGTAGTCGAGATCTGAGGGTATCCGATGAGAATCCGGCGGTACGTAGACAACACTTACGTAAAGATCAGCTGCTGCCGAGAGCGCGCGAGCCGGTATTGCTATGGTCAACAATTCCGTAGCAATTGTATTATGCTCGTGTTCGACGCACCACGCACCTAGTTCGTGTCGCGAGAGTATCATTACACCGCCACCTGACGATTTGCCAGTCGCAGTTAGATCGCGGTCTTTACGGAACACATCATACAATTCCCTATCAAAAATGCCGTTATGTACCCAGGTTTCTGTTATGATAATTAAATCATAAGAATTACCTAAAATGTTTTGATGGAATTGTGTGGTTTTAGTCCTTAGACCACGGCAATTCTGGTAGTAAATGTTTAAGTTACGGGGCAGCATTGTAACGAGTTTATTTTACTAAAAGTATATCTCAAAACAAAAAACACTAAAGTGCATTAACACCAGTAACTTGCGGGTAAATGGATGATACATAACCGTTTTTTGCAACGGCATGACAGCCAGGAAGGGGTTGTGTGCACGGCAATATACAAAAGAAATAATATGCTTAATTTGAATATGATTTCGGCAAGCATTGGCCTCAATTAATAAACAAATGACTATTTTGACAAAATGCGGGTAGGTTCCTAAAGGACTAAACAAATACGTTTGACTTCTAACTTGTAAAATACATGCGGTACATGAAGGTGCGACCCGAGACAGTGTGAGTATATCAATATCAACAGTAATGATTTTGTAATCACAGCACGACGCATGGAAGCGGAAGTTGCATAACTTAATATCCTTGTATAGGTCCGTATTATTGTTACTAATGCAATAACATGTACCCACACATAAAGTAATACAGTATCTTTTTTTAAAGATCTTGCTTGTACATATTACATTAAAATAATATCTAAATGAGGCTGTTGAGATCAGGATTTTGTCACCGCAGTAACCAAACCCATACGTGAACAAATTATGTGAATATGATGCATACCTCAAGTATCGCACCCTAATCAAGCGCGTTTCCTTCACACGGTCGTCAGTGACCTCGCATTGCTCGAACAAAACACAGAACACAGTAAGCACAGACTCGCCAAAGACAAATATCAAACAAACAACTCCGCTCCGTTCGATACTAACTAAACAAAATAGCAAAAAAAGATAACTAAAAACACAATTAAAAATCAAATCATTAATAACTATAAGCAGACTTTGCCGAAAAACTAGACGATTTTTTTCAGATCCTCCTCGTCCATAATAAAGATTGCTGGAATAGTAACTGCTTTTCTCACGTGGATCTTGCAGTTTTTTGTCCATGTGAACTGATATTCCTTAATTTTGGCTATTTCTTTTGTTTTTTTAGAAGGTTTTTATTTGATATTGTTAAGTGCTCGTTTACAAATACCGGAACAGCATTGCCCGGAACATCCAGGTCTTTGGTTGATAGGCGGCGTTTACGGGCTTGAGAAATGATATTGTCCTTGATCTGGCGAGTGCGTAATTTCGCTACAATATTCCTAGGCCTGCCCTGAATCTTAGACTTTGATGTCACTCTATTTACCTACTTGAAGAATATCATCTTTCGTTATTTCTATTTCAGAGTGTCAACCTATCTTTAAGATGATTTCATTCAAGTTTTCGTCCTTATGCTCAGGTATGCCAACGATCTCAATGTTCAATTGCCTTTCCCGTTGCTCATTTGCGTTTATGTCAGATCTTAGTTTCCTGTTCTGGGTCTTGATCTCTGCGAGTTCAGTTTTAAGAAGATTCAGATCTTTCATTTCTTTTGCGTGAAGTTCGAGTTTCTTCTTTATGTCTTCGTATTCATTGCTGTGGTATTGCATCGACTTTTGAAGTGTTGCAAGTTCCTCTTCTACCTTAGTCTCTCTAGTTTCCAAATTTTGAACGGTTTTTTGACAATTTTTTTTTTCAACAATTTTAAGAGAAGAGAGCGAGTACCGTTGGCTAATATCACTGTAGTTTTAGCCAGCATGTTCTATTGCCACTGACCTCTATCATACAGTACTTATATAATACAGGTCAGCGTGTATTGCCTACAAGTCTTGGTACAGCGACGTAAAGACCTAGGTTTGTTTTGGAGCCTGGGATGTAGAATAGATTATAAGTATTAATTTTGTAAGTTTATTGTTAGTTCCGCTTTATCTGAGAAAAGGGCAGCTTTCAGAGCTGAAAAAACATTCTGTTTATAGTTTATGCCGTTCCGACACTTCCGGTCGATTCTGTAAAAACCTCACTGTGAAAACTTATGTGAAGGAGCGTGGAGTGAGGTGTCAACAGTGTCAATTCCTAGCAAAAACAAACTCACTTCACCTAAGTTTTCACAGTGAGATTTTTACAGAATCGACCGGCTTGTTAGGATAATGATGATCAGTGCCGAATTAAGACTACTTGGTGCCCTACGCAATCCGCGCCCTTGGGCCCCCCCTATCCACTAGTCGTCTCGTATTTTTTTTAAATAATCGACGAACGATTTGTAAAGATTGGGGCACATCTCTAATGTGACTTCCGGGTCTTGTAATATCTTGCTGACAAACAGCCTTTCCGAACCTTGGGGTGACCTTCGCTCGCTCTTGCATCCTATGTCGACGTGAGCTCCGCGCTATTTCTGTGTAAAGAGTTTAAAGTAACCTCACCAAACCGAACCTCGGGGTGCCCTTCGCTCGCTCAATCTTGCATCCTATGTCGAAAACTCGAAACCCTTGTGCTAACAAATATTTTTTCGGTGCTGTTTGTTGTGCCCCGAGACGTGATGCCCTAAGCAATTGCTTAATTTGCTTATCGGCTAATCCGGAACTGATGATGATGCATCTACAGCATTATAAATATGCTTTTCAGGGTGATTGAAAGCTTAGATCGATACCTCTGGGCTCAAAGGGCGTATGGCACAAAACATAGATTTTCAGGAGAAGCAACGAAAAAAAAAACCGGCCAAGTGCCTGTTGGGCCACGCACAGTGTAGGGTTCCCTAGTAGCCAGTTATGTTATATTTTGTTTTTCAAGACATGCGTCTTTACCCGCTATACATAAGCAACTACTTCATCTTTGTCACTTTAAAGGATTAACGCTAAGGATTTTGTATTTGGTACAAAAGTATCCAACACCCAAGTTCAACGATTATTACTGCTAAACTAATAAGGTTATCTTAACCGCTATAGTTTTCCTTTAAAGTTCATGAAATGCACTATCATCGTGAATTTTTCCAGATTTTTCAAGCGGGCAGTTCAGCTTTTAGAGGGGGGGGGGGGCGCCCTACTGGAACAAAAATTTGCACTTTAAAGTTTAATATTTCGTAAATGGAGCATTCAATCGAAAAATAATTTTAGCAACCCCCAAGTCATTTTAGAAGACCTATTCAACGATACCCCACACGATGGGGTGAACGACGAAAAAATATTCATCCCCACTTCACATATAGGGGAGGTAACCCACCCTAAAACAAAATATTTTCCAAAATTTTATTTTACCCCTTTGTCGTAATTGATATACACACTCCTACAAAATTACAGCTTTCTAGTACTGACTGTCTCATAGCAAAACCTCGGACAGACAGACAGACGGACGGACATGACGAAAATATAAGGGTTCCTTGTAGGAACTACGGAACCCAAAAAATTTTGGTCGTAAAGCACATGCTATCTCAGTCTCAGTCAATACAAAACCAGGGTCATTTTTGAAAAAACCTTCTCAAACATCAAAAATACTTGGATACTTTTATGTAACTCTAAAAATGAGAGAGTTATAACGATTAATCTTTTTAGGGTTCCGTAGTTCCTACAAGGAACCCCTACAGTTTCGTCATGTCCGTCTGTCTGTCTGTCTGTCCGAGGTTTTGCTAGGAGACCGTTAGAACTAGAAAGCTGTAATTTTGTAGGAGTAGGTATGTAGGTACTAGTATATCAATTACGCCGACAAGGTGGTAAAATAAAATTTTGGAAAATATTTTTTTTTTTTTGGGTAGCTCCTCTAATGTGAAGTGGGGATGAATATTTTTTTCGTCGTCTACCCCATCGTGTGGGGTATCGTCGAATAGGTCTTCTAAAATGACTTGTGGGTTGCTGAAATTATTTTTCGATTCGCCCCTCCCCCCCCCCCCTAAAAGCTGAAATGCCAGCTTGAAAAATCTGGAAAAATTCACGATTCATTGCATTGATCGATCATTCGATCATCGATTGCATTTCATGAACTTTAAAGGAAAACTATAGCGGTTAAGATAACTTTATTAGTTCAGCAGTAATAGTCGCTGAACTTGGGTGTTGGATAATTTTGTACCAAATACAAAATCCTTAGCATTAATCCTTTAGAGTGACTAAGATGAAGTAAGTAGTTGCTTGTTTATAACGGTTACCCGTTATAAACACATGCATTGAAAAACAAAATAACTATAACATAACGGGCTACTACGGTACCCTACACTGTGCGTGGCCCGACACGGACATGGCCGGTTTTTTTTAATACATGTCCTAATGTCCTATACACCCCATAAATATACGGTCTGAGCAGGTACACAAAGGACTTTTCATAATTTTTTACAGGGGCGTATAAATTACTTGAATTGTTGTATAATAACGGTGTTAAGGACTATATTTTTACAATGATTTTTCTAATTGATATTTTATTTATTTAGTAGGCATCTATTCCGCGATATTTTTTTTTTCTTTGCCGTTTTGTGTCGCTCTAATCCCTACTCTCTTCCTACATCTCTCTGTCCAGAGCTACCAAAACCAATTTAGAACAAAGGAGTCCAGCTCATCCCGCGATCTCCGTCAGGGCCTGCCGCGATGTAGTTACCATTAAGTGGGGCGCATTGGGTCGTAAGTTTGGCCCACTGATCGTCTGACATGCGGCAGATGTGTCCAGCCCAATTCTTTTTAAGCGGGGCAGCTTTCCGAGTAACATCAGTTATTTTAGGGATGGAACGGATTGTTGTATTCTTAGCCCGGTCCACAAGTTTAATACCCAGAATATCCGTTCCATAGGTCTCTGGCAAACCTCAAGTTTGGACCTCTGTTGAATTATCAAAGACAATGTTTGAGAACCATACGTGAGGATGGGAAGAAAACACATAATATTATGTCGATGAGTCTCCTCTTGAAGTGACAATGGAAGTTAGCCCTTCATTTGATCTTTCATGGCCCATTGGCTCTTCCAGGCATTTTCGGTGCGTCTTGCCACTTCTTTATTTGATCTTGCCTGGAAAAAGACTATTTGACCAAGATAGAGATCTTCTAGCATCTGAGTCAGCTCGGAGACTGAAGACGAAAAAAGGACAATATCGTCGGCAAAATGGAGATTGGATAATTTCTTTTGTCCAACCATAATGCCCCGTTCTGCCCAGCTTGCTGCTAGCTTTCTGAAGACTTCCTCCAGAACGGCTGTAAATAATTTCGGAGACAGCGGATCTCCTTGTTTAACTCCTTTATTGATCTGGAAAGACGATCATGTCTTAGAATTGATTTTAATAGTTGCGGTGCTGTTTCTATCAAAAGATTTAGGTACGTGGTGTCTATTTCTTAGTTTTGTAAGGCATCGAAAATTGGGGTATGGCTAATGCTATCAAAAGCTTTTGAATAATCTATAAATGCAATATAAAGCGGGAGCTGGAACTCTATGTTTCTCGAGAACCTGGTTAATGGAGTGGAGGTAGTCAGTAGTAGAAAGGCCGCGACGAAATCCGGCCTGTTCGGGGGGCTGAAGTTTGTCGAGGGCTCCGGCTATTCTGTTCTCGATTACTTTAATGAAAGCTTTGTACAAGTGTGAAACCAGACTGATAGGACGGTAATTGTTTATGTCTGTTTTTTTCTGTTCTGTCTCCTTTTTTATGGAGAAGAATAATCAAAGAGTGACAAAACGTGCGAGGCAGAATTCCGGTGTATAAAATACTGTTGAAAAATTTGTAACATGTGGAAGAAGGACAGGCTCTCTTATGTTTAAGGCTGTAGTGGTTACGCCATCGTCGCCTGGGCTCTTACTATACTTCATGCTCCGCAGTGCCTTGTGAACTTCCCAGCCTGTGAAAGGGGGAATGTTATCGGAGCACGAATATACAGTTGCGTTAGGTTGTACAGTCAGTTTCGCGATTCTTATAAAATTCTGTACAAATGTTATAAATCTTGTTACTGTCATTCTGTTTCACACCTCCACAATCCTTTAAACACACAATTGTAGCTCGTCCTTTGCTTGTTAATCCATGTTTGGCTGATTTTAGTAAGGTGTTTTGTTCTAAAGCAATCTTTATGAGGTGTGTGTTACGGTTTCTTAAGTCTTTACGAATACCTACTGTGTTTAACAAGTCGGTCTACTGCTTTGTGTTCTGGTCAGGGCCGTCTTTACTTAGTGTGCAGGGTGTGCGTTGCAAACGGGCGCAGCGGTCCAAGGGGGCGCTGCGCGCCACTCGCTACGGAGCCCCACGGAGCCCCCCCTCCATAAGACGTCATAGATACTGTCTAGAAACTACATAAAGTATTTTGTATTTGCTTGTACCACTGTATGGGGAAATTGAATTCTTTAATATCTTTTTAATTACACACCGACTAAATCTGTAACTTGGCGACAAATTGCGACTAATTATGGGATAAAACACATCTTAGCTAGGTGTCCTAGTTTTTGAGATATAAATGTGGCCCTGCTGGGGAGAGTCTCTCCAGATCGGCCACCTATAAACCCTTATATCTTTTGAACCAGTGACCGAAAAATTCTGATATTTGGCGACTGATTGCGACTAATTTGCAACAAAATATGGGAGAAAAGAGATCTTCGCTAGGTGCCCTAGTTTTTGAGATATAAATGTGGCCCTGCTAAGAACTCGCCAGATCGGCCACCTATAAACCATTCTTTTGAACCAGTGATCGAAAAATTCTGATATTAGGCGACAAATTTCGACTAATTGGCGACAAAATATAGAAGAAAACAGATCTTCGCTAGGTGCCCTAGTTTTTGAGATATAAATGTGGCTCTGCTGGGGAGACTCTCTCCAGATCGGCCTCCTATAAACCCTTATATCTTTTGAACCAGTGATCGACAAATTCTGATATTAGGCGACAAAGGAGATGGAAAACGGTGGGCCCAAATGTAATGAAATGAGATATGTCCTAAAAAATTAGTCATATTTTTTTATCTTAGAATATGAAAAATCATCTCAATCCGCAATCTGGAAGCAGAGAAATATGAGAAAGATAGTTTTCGTGAGATTATCGATTGAGTTATCGATGACACAGCTACGAAAATAAAACCTTTGCACTAAATAATTAACTCAAAGTAATTAAATGCACTACTATATGCTATTGCATATAATTACAGTCATATTAATAAATAAAATATCAATTAATTACTGAAAAACCAATATTAATGATTATCGATTTCATATCGATTAAAATCAGTCTTCTATTAGTCTATGTATTTATGTTACTGGCACATTGACCTGTATGAGGCACTGACCTCTATAATCACTGACCTCTATAATACAAGTACGCTGGACTGCAGACTATGGATGACAGATTGAAGCCATTTGATTTTCGCCATTTTGGCGCTGATAGCAATGTGAAGGGACCGTGGAACTAATATTAGAGATGGGATATATCCTACGATAAAAAATACTTTTATGAATTTTATCGATCGTTATAACCACTGAGAGTAATTTATTACTTTAGAGAAAAATATCGGATCACTCCCAGTTATTTTTATGCTTCATTTTTAAGTAATAGAATAATTGCTCTGCAAAGATTAAGGGGCCGGCGGAGCATGCGTAGTTCATACAAACGTAATACCAAAATACTTTATTTGTAAATCAAACATATTCTTAATGTAGTGTGTATTTATTCCGATTGGATTACAGAATATCTAGGTTCCCAAATATATATTTTGAATGGACACTGATTTAAAGACGAGTTATGAGAAAAATAAGTTTTCTATTGAAATTTGAAATTCCTCATATCTCGTCTTTATATCAGAGTCCTTTCAAAATATATATTTGGGAACCTAGGTAGTCTGTAATCTAATAGGAATAAATACACACTACCTTAAGAATATGTTTGAATTACAAATTATTTTGGTATTACGTTTGTATGAACTACGCATTAGCATGCATAGTTCGCCGGCCCGCTATCTGAAAATTCATTAGGGCGCAGTCAGATCGCACGCTATAAACTAGTGGATAGTGTCCTAGTAAAGTTATAGCGGATGACGGTCAGATCAGTGAGCTTTAAATATGAGGATAGGCTTAGAACTTAGCCTAAAAACAACTATGGTTGAGCTAATATCTCCTGGCTCAACTACACTAGTTTTACAATCTGAGCTGGGGTCACATTAGTTCGCAATGTGAACTACAAACTATTGAGCTATTAAGTTGCCATTTCGCTCTAACCTAGTAAAGCAAATGGCAGCTGTATTCTTCGTGACAGTCACTTTTGGTGTTGAATTTGGAAGAATTGAACCAAGTAGGAAACAAAAAGCAACAAACAGCGTACTCCAATTGAATACCAAAAGTGAACCTTGTAAGATTACCTTACCATGTAGTCATTACTAGCGGAAAGGAGAGGGATTCCATTTTCATTATTGCGTGCATACTAATGGGAAAAAAGAACACAAGAAATAAAGTCCAAGTCAAATAATTTATTTTAAATAGGCACATAGGCACTTTTGAACGTCATTATTTTATTTCAAATAGGTAGGTACTTAAGCACTTTTGAACGTTAAAAATACAATAAAATAGAATTGATTCTAGTCTTCCAAAAGGGCGTATTCGTATGGAGAAGAGCGTATCAGCGAAACAGTCCGCAGTGAAATTTTTGCTTTTTAAAGATGATAATTAGATTTAGGACTCCAATTTTCCATTTTCATGTTTTTCAACCCTGCTTAGTTGAGTTGGTGGGAAATCTGAAATCAAGTATTTAATTAAAGTAAAACTGACTAAAGTATACAGTACATTGTAGATGGCAAGTTTTATTTTGATGTTAGGTCTTTACTTCGGAAACAAGTACACATTATATATAATACTAGCTTCCGCTCGCGGCTTCGGCTCGAGATATGTCGATAAAAACTATACTCAGCCAAATATTGAAATCCGTTTAGTGGTTTAGGCGTGAAAAGGTAACATACAGACAGACAGACAGAGTTACTTTCGAATTTACCTATAATATTAGTATGGATTTATCTGTTGAAATTAGAAACTAGTATTTGCTAATTTGTTTTAGGTAGGTTATCAAATTGCAGAAATTTCTGGCGACAGTAAATTTCTATTTGAAAGACGTAACAAAATAATTAACTGTCTGAAGAAAATTATCGACACATTATCGACATGGAACATTTACAACCCTATTCAAATTATTGTATTCAATATATGTGAAAACTGAGCCCTAATTACAATTAAATACCATGGGATATTAATGAAAACAATTATTCTAAATATAAGATAGTAATAAAAATGCTCACACAAGCAATCGAAACATTTATAGTCATGAAATTCACTTACTTGTGAAAGGTTAATCCGCTGCCTTTTTGACAGCGAATTTTACAAAATGTGCATGCTTTCATAATAAAAATGTTCCAAATATCACGTAGTAAACACAAAATACACAAAATATGGTAGTTTTTCACGATTTAGACCTAAATCATCGGACACGAAGTAAACAACTCAACGTCCATTTGAAAGAACGTGTCAATTTTAGTTCCTGGGGCCTACGAGCGGGGCGCTTTGAATCGGCACAAAAAACAACTGTCATTTCGTAAAGTATCGTTAGTCCAGCGTACTTGTATTATAGAGGTCAGTGTCTATAATACACTTGTATTATAGAGGTCAGTGGTATGAGGTCAATACACTGGCATGACAGCTGACTGACATTGACACTAGACAGTTGCTTTCAGTCTGTCAAAAAGTACTCTGTGACAGTTGCCGACTGCTCTTGTTTGCTCACTCATTTCGTGTTTTCGGATGAGTTTTGAGTGCTTTCTCGATTATTCTTCATTTTTCACGACCACTGCTTTGTATTTTACGGATTCCGACCCTGCCTACCTTGTACAACCCTTGCATTCACACTGGACACCGAAGATCACTCACACCTTTGACTTGGAATTGTTATTTTGGATTTTACCGCCGCCGGCTTGTGGATTGGATATTGTTCAAACTATGGATCGCTGTGTGAGATTGTGGGGTAACAATTGGTCACTGCAATACACTGGGCCGACGACTCTTACATGATGAAACAATTCTTGGATTGCTGCGCATATATAATGTGCATTATATGGTACCTTAGCTGGGCTGGGTACCAAGAACGAATAAAACACTAGGTATATCAAATGATTTTTTATTTTATTTTAGCAGACAATCATCCTTTTCTTAACTCCATACCTACCTACTTATGATTTGAAGTCATTGACGTTCATTCGTATGATTTTTCAAACATTTTCTACTAAATATAATAACTATTAGTGCAAAAGAACATATTTTGCTCTTCAGGAATCAGCTGTTAGTTAAATATTGTAACATAACCTCACTTTTACTTAATCTCTTCTAACTCTGATCTCAGATTCACAAAATCCTCAGAGTTTCCAGTGAAAGGTTGATAATATATAAGCTGTTAATTGACACTACTTTCATCTTTTTACACCCAGGCCCAAGATTGTATTGTTACGAGCTTCGGGTTCGTGACAATAAAAACTGCCGATTTAATAACCAAAAAAATGACACTTTAATAATCAACACTAATTACAACTCAAACACACTAATTACAAAACACAATTGCACTACTGATCGCTTTAAGTCGCACTTGAATATCGCTTCGATGCTTTCACTTCGATCGCTTTATCCAAACTGTGTCGGTCGTGGCGCGTCTCGGCCTTATATAGCGCCAAAGAGAGTTCTAGAACCTTCCATTGTAGAAACATCTAGAATGTTCGAGTACATACAGGCCCCGATCGACCAGATGTCGAAAGTTCGGGAATGTTCTAGAAAGTTCTCGCATCGAAATTTCTAGAAGGGTCTTGACTACTAGTTCCGCTACTCGATACTAGATGGCGCTAGTGGTAACTACTGTCGCCATGTACCAGGCATTAATTGTGGCGCGCAACACTGCCCCCTCCTAAGACATGCTCGTCCCGAGCATTATCGGCTCCATAATAACGCGCCAGTCGATCCACGTGGACGATCTTAGGAGTACCTCTTGCACCTTTCTGTATCCGGTAGGTTACGTCATTGATCTTTGTCACAATCCGGTACGGTCCGTCCCATTTAGCTTGAAGCTTAGGAGATTTCCCTTTGCTGCGGACTGGATTGTGCAACCACACTAGTGAACCTTCGTCGAACCCCTTATTGTTCATTTTACGGTCATAACGGGTTTTCATCTTTTCAGACATTTGCTGGCCCGATTGTCTGACGTGCTCATAAATGTCATTCATTTTGTTCCGCAAGTCATTCGCATACTCGGTTATACTGCGTGGGGCATCAGGTGGTATTCCGGTGATCAGGTCTGCAGGCAGCCGTAATTCTCTTCCAAAGTTTGCGAAAGCTGGTGTCACCGATGTACTTTCGTGAACAGCGCTTCGATATGACAACAAAAACGGTTGTATGTGCTTGTCCCAATCTCGTTGCCGATTTTCCACAACTTTGGCTAGGTACCTCTCCAGTGTCTGATTGAATCGTTCCACCATTCCATCTGATTGTGGGTGGTAAGAAGTTGTTCTTGTTTTATGAGTACCCATAACTCGACAAGTTTCCTGGAATATTTGGGACTCAAAATTTCTTCCCTGATCGCTGTGAATCTCCAAGGGTACTCCAAAACGGCAGAAGACTTCATGGACTAATCTAGCTGCAACTGTCGAAGCTTCTTGATTTGGAATGGCGAAGACTTCCGGCCACTTAGTGAAGTAATCCATCACAACCATGAAATACTTGTTATTACTATCACTTACCGGAAACGGCCCCGCAACGTCAAGGGCTATCCTCTCCCATGGTGCACCAACATTGTACAATTTCAATGTACCTCTACTACGAGTCTGAGGTCCCTTTACAGCTGCACAACTTGTACATTTGCGACACCAGTCCTCGACATCGGCCCGACAGTGGACCCAGTAAAACCGTTCTCGTATCTTCAGTAGAGTCCGTTTTACTCCCAGATGACCTCCTGAACAACCATTATGGTACAGCTGTAGAACATTCGGTACTTGAGCTTTAGGGACAACCATTTGCAAATGACAGCTGTCTCCCCGAGCGTTTTCCCATTTACGGCACAGGACTCCATCCTGAATCACCAAACTGTCCCATTGGGCCCAATAGCTTTTTGTGGTCGAACTCATTGCTGAGACGTCGCTCCACCTGGGCTTAGGAGCTCTGGCCTTCATCCACTCCAGAATCGGCTTGATGTCCGAATCTTCCTGCTGTGCACGTTGTAGGCTTTCCTTCCATTTGTTGCTGAGGTCTGTCTTGAGCATCCTCACAGGTACGACTTCTTTACTTTCTTGCCTAGTACAATGCTTGCAGTTTTCAGGACAAGGTCTTCTTGACAATGCATCTGCGTTGCCATGAGATTTCCCGCTGCGATGTTCGACCTCGAAGTCGTATTCCTGCAGTAGTTCAATCCATCTTGCAACTTGTCCTTCTGGATTTTTGAACTGCAATAACCATTTAAGTGCAGCATGGTCAGTTCGTAGGTGGAATTTCCGCCCCAGAAGATATTTGCTAAAGTGCTGCAATGACTTTACAACAGCAAGCAGTTCCCGTCTCGTAACACAATAGTTCCTTTCAGGTTTCGTCAATGACTTGCTGAAGTATGCTACCACAACCTCTTGATCGCCGTTCCGCTGAGACAACACACCGCCAAGTCCTATGTCACTTGCGTCTGTGTCAACTATAAATTCCTTGCCCGCATCAGGGTACCCCAAAATAGGTGTTTTGCACAGACGGTCCTTTAGCTCCTGGAATGCGATGTCGCAACTTTCATCCCAGCAGAAATGTCGCTTCTCCTCGGTCAGCTTATGCAGGGGTTTGGCTATATCTGCAAAGTTCTTGACAAATCGCCGATAATAGGAGCACAAACCCAGAAATGCTCTGACCTGCGTCTTGTCTTTTGGAATTGGCCAATCCTTGACAGCGGCTATTTTCTCTGGATCCGTGCGGATACCTTCTTCAGACACTACATATCCCAAAAAGCTAACTTGTCGTTTGAATAGTGAACACTTCTTCGGACTTAACTTGAGGTTGGCACTCTGGATCTTCATGAGCACGCGTTCCAGGTTTTGAAGATGTTCTTCAAACGTGCGGCCTACGATGATGATGTCATCCAAGTAGACCAGGCAGGCATCGCCAATTAGTCCGGTAAGTATAAGTTCCATCAACCTCTCAAATGTTGCCGGAGCATTGCACAGTCCAAACGGCATAACTTAAATTGCCACAGACCCTTTCCTGTCGAGAATGCAGTTTTCTCCTTGTCCTTAGGATCAATTTCGACTTGCCAGTAGCCACTTTTCAGGTCTAGTGTGCTAAACCACTTTACTCCAGTAAGCATGTCCAGCGTGTCATCAATTCTTGGCAAAGGATAGCTGTCCTTCTTTGTAACGTCGTTCAGACGACGATAGCCAACACAAAACCGCATGCTGCCGTCCTTCTTTTTTACCAGCACTACAGGTGAACACCATGGACTAGATGAAGGTTCAATAACACCATCCTTCACCATTCCCTCAATCATGGTTTCCACTTCTTTTTCACGTGCTACCGGCAATCTCCTTGGCCGCTGACGGATAGGCAATTCTTCTCCTGTGTTTATTTTGTGTTGAACTAAGCCAGTCTTCCCGATGACAGCCTCGTTTGACGAGAAAACATCGGCGAACTTGAATAACATCTTCTTCGCCTTGACCATTTCATTTTGGGACAAAGCGCTGCGGCAGTCTTCTAAAAGTGTGGTCACTTTTGTTTGTGCATCCTTGCTGAGGGTCCCAGTCGATAGATGTTGGCATCGACGCAACCAATCCACTTCCTCGCAAGTACCAACAAGTGTGCCTTTTTCTATTACCTGTTCCTGATCACAAAGGTTCAGCACACGTACCCCTGAGATGTCAGTGGCTCTGACCAAAGTCCGTGCCACTTTCCATGGAAGGTCATTGTCTACCCTTTCCACGAGTACACAACGATTAGTTTGCCCAGGATTCCGAGGAAGACTAACCGGCACAATCGTTTCCGATCTCGGCGGAAGAACAATCTTCTTAAGGCTGTACACATTCCCAGGTAACGCCCCTTCCATGAAAAGTTCCTCTTCTCCACATTTCAAAACACCTTGCTTGACGTCAATCTCGCAACAATTCTTCCTCATAAAGTCAAGGCCCAGGATGCAATCGTCCATTATATCAGCCACGATGACATTATGCAGGTAGATTCTGTTGCCTAGCGTCAATTCCATTTTCTTCTCTCCATGGACGGGTATGCGCTGACCGGTGGCTGTTACCAAATTAATGCGTTCCCGGTTGTATGCGGAGTCCCCAAGGGACCGACTTGTAAGTTGGGAACTGACAACCGTGCGAGAAGCTCCAGTGTCTATGGTCAGCTTACACGGCGTTCCGTTGACCTCGCCCTTGATGATTAGGCTGTTCCCGTCATGGGTTTGTGTGATCGAAACCCTTGGGGCTCTTTGAACATCAGCCAGCACCCGCCCCGTAGTCCTGGCTATTACTCGTTTCCCTGCTGCTGATGCTGTGTGATGCTGTTAGCCGCACTGCCCTCTGGAGATCGGCCGTCTTCTCTTTCTGCAGTTCGCTTAGGGCAACTGGATCGAAGGTGGCCCTTTTCCCCACAGCCGTAGCACCTAGGGCTGTAACCTTTATTGCGTTCGCGGACTGTAGCAGCTGCAACCTCCCTGACGCGATGGGAACGATGATCCTGCCGCACAGCTTCCACCTCCAGTGCATGGGCCAACGCGTCCTTAAGCGTCCCATGGTGTCCGAGCCTCACAGCAGCTCTAACTTCAAGGTCGCGGATGCCGTCGATGAATGCCTGCACCAGGTTCCCATCAATAAGCGCAGGTACGGACTGGTAAGTAGTGTATAATTGGGGTATCTGGATCACTTCGCTTCGTGATCCAGATCACCCCCAATTATACATCAGTAACTAGCTTGTTACCATCTATTCAGAACGGATTCTCAAAATCCAGACTGGAACAAATACTTTATGTTCCATGCGGGAATCGAACCCGCGACACTTGGCACATTTACAAATAACAGTATCTGTTTAATTTAACCTACTATATACATTGCCATGTAGCGAGACAAGCTCTTAACCAATGCACCAATCGTGTCGTCAAAGATGAGGTTAAATATTGGATAACTTTATGAGCTATGCTCACTTCGCTTCGTGATCCAGATCACCCCAATTATACATCAGTAACTAGCTTGTTACCATCTATTCAGAACGGATTCTCAAAATCCAGACTGGAACAAATACTTTATGTTCCATGCGGGAATCGAACCCGCGACACTTGGCACATTTACAAATAACAGTATCTGTTTAATTTAACCTACTATATACATTGCCATGTAGCGAGACAAGCTCTTAACCAATGCACCAATCGTGTCGTCAAAGATGAGGTTAAATATTGGATCACTTTATGAGCTATGCTCACTTGATCATCGTGTTATTTCCTCATGGTAATAAAAGGGGTTGTGACTTGGTAAATTGAAAAAAAAAAACATCAATTTAATTAAAAATACCTTTATTCTCAATCCACAGTTTTAAACATGTAATATTTTTTAAAGCACAAACATTTGAATGAAACACACAGCTTAATATTTTACTAGACTTTCCATAATCATCAAATAATGTTTGAAAACTAGGACAGTTTTTATTTTCTAAATTATATATTTTGTCGTGTTTTACAATGTTTCTTAACCACAAAACTTTTTCACAGCCTTTAACATAAATGATTTTATCTTTTAAATAGGGTACAATGTATTGGTGTAAGTTTAAGTATGGTATATAACCCTCTTTCCAGAAAATGTTTCTGTTTCTCTCTATCCAACTTACTTGCAACCTTTCTTTTTTTGTAAGATCGTAAAATGGGTATGGTGGTTTGATTAACAATACCATAATTCGATTGTTGCATGCGATTGCTATTTCTTTGACAATAAACTCGTTATTTTCCATCTTAAACCCTTGCACATCGACTATAGCGTTCATGATAATTTCCTTACAATACTACTCAGAGGTTTATATTCAATCAGGCGATCGTTGATAATTAGACAATAAGCAGATGTATTTTCTGGAATATCTTCAGAACTTTCTATTTCAATTCTCACATCTATAGCCCCAGTCTTCAAAGCCTCGTTCTGTCTTGAGCAATCAATTACAAACAAAGGAGCCTTTTCCTTAAATTCAAGCAGATCGAGCATCGGTTCACACCGAGTGTTATAATAAGACTGACGAAATTTTGTGTACAATTCATATAATATACAATACTTATCTTCAGAAAACTTTGAATTAACGGATTCGTATGGATAATAATGAGAATTTAAGAAAAGAGTAACATTAGTTAATTTACCATGGTCAAATATTGAACTGTCTCTAGATTTCATGTTCTTTCTATTTGTCTGTAACCCTAAGATCACATACCTCGGTTTCTCGAGTTGTGAAGCAGTCTTAACAACCCAGGAATGTTTTGTAGTTTTAGGTAATAAAGGGTATTCATACAAGTCCCAGTTTCTAAAAGCTATTTGAATAGGGCGATCTTTTTCTAAATGTTTTAGTAAAGTTAATCTTTCCCGATCTGAAACTTTTATATGAGGCACGCGCCATTGCAATCTCTCTATATTTATTTCAATCGAGTCATTATTATCAAGGTTAACACTATTAAGATTGGAACTACTTCTGTTAAGTATAAGTTCATGTTTACAGTTTATGATAATTTTATCATAATCTTCCGCAAATCCCAAAACTTTATTCAGGGGTAAAAGAGCGCTAAATAAGCCATCATTATCTTTAACCCCATTTATATTCCACCCCCAAACACCAGCAGCTTTGCTTTCACCCTCACTCATAGACACATATGATTTTAGAGTTATAGTAATTCCTGCATTTTTTATTCGGTCTATCTCAACACCGTTAATTTCATATCGAATGTCTTGAAATAGAAACGATATAGGATTATTAGTGAAATTAACAACCTTTCGCGTAAGTTTTCCTGATGCATCTTTAGAAGACACAGTGGCTCGACCTTCAACGTAAATGTAGCTGGCTGAGGGTAATATATACATATCTTGCTGATTTATGGGTATTCGTATTTCATCATTTTCTTTAAAACTGTTGCTGTATGGATTATAAGTATGATATTCGTAACTCACAATAGAGTTATCGAATTTCGGTGAATCGTTTATGTCAAGAATACTCATAATTTAAATCCCAAGGCTTGAAGAAATAACTTATTCTCTTTAGTGATTTTTTTTATACTTCGTGTATGTCCGCGTCTTCTGGCGATACGAGAACGAGTAAAGTTATTCACTTTGGCGCCTGATTTTATATTATTATACACTATCATTTTTCGGGTATAACCTAACTGACATTCGACTCTTGTAACAGACAATGTTAAAGTGTTGACTTATGAGTAAGACATCTTTTTTAAAGTAATTATTTAAAAAGCCTGCTTTTTCCAAAACTCTTTAAGAAATTTTATGCATAAATGTCCACAATTAAATAAGTTATTATTTTGAAAATTATTATAGTTATAATGGATGTCGTCAGAACCCACATAACGAATAAATTCTATTGGCGGTTTTAGGTTTCCGTAACTATCGAAGTATTCAACATATTTATTTAAAATTACATAGGCTACCCAATGTGTACCAGAATTTTTCGAATTATCTAAATTAATGATTCCACACTCCCGGGAAAACGGAGATCTTGGTAACATATCTCTCATATACACTCCACGAAAATATGGAATGTTTTCCGTAAAATTTATGATATCTATATTAGTAAGAGCACGATTGGGTAGCCTACGAATTAGTTTTTTTTTTTCAAATTTACTAATCGAAGTTCATTCTTGTAACGGTTTAGCCACAATCCGTTCCCAATACATACACCTTTCACTTTCCTATGACGTTGTTCCATTTGTTCCAAACGCTTTTTTGCAACCTTATACTCGTTGATAGTTCTGATGATTCCAGCAATTCCACTTGTTATACTTCCGGCAGCAGATAAGCCAGCAAATATAGGAATTAAAGGTAAAACACCACCGGACTTAGGAATGGGTATGATACGGGGGAGCTTTGCAGATGAATCACGAGTTAACTCCTTAGCAGCAGCGTATGCCAATTCTATCAGTTTTTTCTTACACTTTGGCTTTAATTTTTTTACGCATTTTTTCGTGTGGGTGATTATATTTTTAAAGTTTTTTTTGAGACCACATCCAGTACTCACTTTTGATAGCATTACATTGTTAACCAATTTAGCAGCAAGTTTTTCTCCTCTGCTTGCATCAGACGACAGAGCACGCTTTTTCGCCATTTTTAGTAATATTATATCTGCTTTGTGACGATCTTTCAAACTTTTGGAATTATTATACGCGATATCGTGATGTTTGCAATATTCATCTAATTTATTCACACCTTTATCACCACGAGCCAATCTTTCATGTAATTTAGTTCCAGGACCACAATAATTATATCCCGGTAAATGGAGCTCAAATGGTAAATTATTAATAAAACTGTTCACAAGTCCTTCTCCTTTCATGTATGCAAACAGAATAGAACCTTTAACGAAGATCGTGACATTATATTCATGAAGCCCTCACAAAACATTTGTATCATCAATCCAACTATTTTCTGATGGTGGTAACCCCAACCATTTCACGAAAACTTTTTTGCCTTTTCGCTTCAAAACTTTTTCAACAAGGTAAATATCAGGATGTTTAGTAATTTGTAATTCTTGATCATAAAATGCTCCTAAAATAGGCTGCTGTTTACTGTCTTGTAATAAATATGTAACAGGATTTGTATTTTTAACTTTACTGATCTTAAATATCTCTGTCGACCAATTAGGAGTATAGCCTTTTTCAAAACAACCTTTATGTTTACTTATTCGAACAAAATCACCCGTCTTGAACTTATGACGTTTTGATTTCATTTGTTGTCGATTAAAGTATAAATTTAGTAGTTTAGTTTTATTGCTATGATTGACTTGAGCTGGTGGTAAACCAATTGTTGTATGTATTGTTTGATTATATCTATTAATTATTTTAGCGAGTGTTCCATCTATCCATTTATAATTCCCCTTTAAACTAAATTCCTTGTATAGCTTACTCTTTATCGTCCTTATTAGTCGTTCTACAATCGAGGCCTTTTTGGTTGAACATGTGCTATAGTGATTGATAGAATTATTTTTTATAATTTTTTTAAAACTTTTATTGTAAAATTCTGTTCCTAGATCTGTTTGCAAGTTTCTAGGGATGCGTTTTTCACTCAATATCGTATTGAAAGCCTGAGATACACATTCTTTATTTTTTTGTTTAAGTGGAATAGCCCAAGCATACTTAGAGAATCCATCGATAACAACTAAAATATATTTGCAGTTAGCGTTGAATTTTGAAATACTTTGCATATCCATTAAATCGGCTTGCCAAAGATCATCAATATCTTTTAATATTACATGTCTTCGAGGAAAATTGATTCTTGCACTTCTATGAATTTCGTTTATAATATCTCTTTTCACTTTACTCATTCTTAAACAGTCACTTCTGAATTACAAAAATATACTAAACAGCAATTCACACAATGAGTCCTTTTATTCTTTTATTATGCCAACTTCTTTTAATTCTTCAATAATTGATAAGATTTCATTGTCAGCATTAGTATTACCTGCAGTTTTAGATGCGATCAAAAGTTTAAGCCTGTCTACTAATTCATTAGGATCATCCCAATAAACAAGTTCAGTATTTGTTTTATATTTTTTAAGATATGGTAGACCGGCACCTCGCTTTTGCTTAGATTTAATTTCTGTAGATTCTTGTAAGCGTTTACTAAACTCCGAAAATAACGGCTTGATTACTTGAGAATATTTTAAACCTTTATCTCCTTTAATTTGACCTGCAGAGTCGAAGTCTCTTTTATGAGCATTGGTTGCGACAAGTATTTCCTTGTACACTAGCTTATCTTTTAAATTGACTGCCGATAAATCAGGCTTTTTGCGCAGTAATAATTCTTTGAGACCTGGTGTTATTTTATACTGTTTATTAGCTATGCAAATATTATATACTTTACCAGAGTTCTCATAAGTGGTAGAAAAATTTACTATTGTATTTCCGATCATATGCTTATTATTCTCGCTACGTACTCCAAACGGTATGTTCATATCATCATAAATTTCATAGATATCTTCTTTTTTCAAGGAGACATTATTAACATTTTCTGATTCAGACGAGTTACCTTCTTCTTCGTCTTCTAAATTAAATCCATCTAAAGAGTTTGATTCACCAGAAGATTCATGTTTGTACATATCAGAAGATTGATGTTGTAAAAATATTTTTGCATCCATATTAGTCTTTTGAGTTTGGTCAGTTTGTTTGTTAGCTACCATCGCATTGAGAGGATCTGCGAGAGGCTTAAAAAAATACTTCAGATGAGTGTTGGTATTAAACTCCTCATCTTTCATTTGTTTTATTTTATTTTTTATAGCATCCGCAGACTTTATTAATTGATCTGTAATTTTGTGATCCATTATACGACTTATACTTAACAGTATTTACGTGCAAATGATAATCTTTTTTGCATTCTGAATTTATATAATCGTCACTCAAAATGTATAAAGTTGTCAAAAGATTGTCTATATCTTCCTTTGTTTAATTCACAATCCTTATTAATAATCAAAAAATCATAGGGGTGCAACCAGATCTTCGAACACAGATCTTTGAACTTAGACCAGTCCATATCAGAACTAACATGTTCATCGTATATATGCTTTAGGTTAACCTCATCTTGCTTGAAAATTATCAAAAAGTTAACATTGTCACGTAATAACTGCTTTGGTATTTTTGAATACGTTTGAGACAAATAGAAACAATCTATATCTCTATGTCTACCCATAGTAAAATAATTTCGTATATTAATTTGCTTTTCACAAACCACATCATCAAAAATAATAACAGAATTTTGTAATGCATCGTTAGGATGAATGACATCATCGTCAAAATTAAATATAAAAAGTTTTACTTCTGGAACTCTTTCCAAGATCAGTTTTAGAAACCTATATTTTGGTTGAAAGCTAGTCTTGGAATACAAGTAAACATTTTTAAACTTTAACCCGTTTTCATGTAGTAACAAACTAATCATAACGTTCGTTTTTCCGCAGTTTGAGGGACCACATATTATGCATCTTATATTATTCGGTAAAAGTACACTATGCTTACAACGCGGCTTATTTTCTTTTACCTCAATATTTTTAACTTCTAACGATACTGGTTGCTTGACCCACTTCATAGTTGTATCTGCTAGAAAAATCAAATGTACTTGTATTTATAATGCATTCCAGGGGGGGTGTATCTTTAAGTATAAGTAGGTAGTTATCTAAATAATCACATCATAATAATTACGTTTTAATAACTTTACAAATAAATAAAATGATTGTAATATAACTACTTTTTGTAAATGCTGTAATGTATAACTGTTTTTTGTCCCAAATAAATAAAATAAAAATGTTTTAATAGTAGGACATAATTGTACTATGAGATATAAATAAAACAAACACTTCATTGAGTTTCTCATAAATATTTATTGATTAACAATGCTGTTTTAATCTTATAATATAAACTTTACTGCATAAACTATAACATACTTATGAAATAGAAATTATTCAGGAGTTAATAAATTATTATAAACAAGTCATAGTATTAGAATAGTGTATCACAATGCCCCCAAGGTAGTGTGTCAATCTGATTAGTAAGTATTTGTCTTTTATCATCATTGCTATCTAAAACTACTTTATTAACTTGTTGTGAATATAAGAGATGTTTAATAGATTTTATCATGTTCATTTTATGTTTGATCACTTTATTATCAACTAATGTTTCATAATAGTCTAACATTTTAAGATGATTGGTTACGGGCTTGGTTACACCTTTCGCTTTTTTTATCGTAGTTTTTACGCTTTTTAGACAGTATAGCTTTGCTCTTAAACCAACAAATTCGGTAATAATTGATCCACCAAGTTCATCTTTAAATAATCCTGGAATACTAGCATTTATTTTTGGTATTCCAAACGGATTGTCTTTTTCAAAGTTACTCGTATCAAAACGTGAAATATCAGTTTTTAGATCTTTGTAAAAGTCTTCTGTATTTATCAAGTACAAGAGACTATCGGTATCTGTGTAACAGAGATTTACATCGTCACCATATTTATTTTTAATATAACTATAATGAAAATTATATAAATGTTGTTTAGCAAATTCAAGCACTGTGAATCCAATGTAAATTGGTTTATCTAATGTTACTTTTTCAGGACTTAATTGGGCAGCTACAAAATTTTCAGAAAATATAGAAATACTCTTCAAATTGGGTCTTGAAATTATTTTTTCCGCACCAATGCACTTGTTTGTAGTATTACTTGAATCTTTCCATTTTGTGATTAATTTCACGTCTACTTGCTTTCGTTTATTTTCTATAGTTTTACCGAATACGGAATTGTTTAGAAGTTTAAAAAAATCTCTCTCAAAGGTCGATTTAGAAGCCTGTCGTAAACAAGTATTTAAGTTAATGTACTTTCGAAGAAATGATTCTTGTCTAAATTTGAGTATACGATGAGTTTTCTTTAAAATTAGACCATTATGTAAACATTCTTTTAAATTAACGAAATGAATGACATACTTGAATTTATCATATAAATTAGCTATTAGTTTCACAGATTTTCCGTTTGGAGGAATAAACTTTTCACATGCGAAAGGTAAATCCTTATGAACGTTATGTAGATAATCTGGGTACTCTAAGTCTACTTCTAAAATATATCCATATTCACCATCATTCGGAATTTTCATTACATCGAAATTTAAGAGATCACTCTGGCTTAAGAAAATAAATTCTGATACTGGCATTTTTCTTGTCATTGCGTAACCATATAAATTATTGCAGTCTAAATAAATTATGTAGCTAGATGGTTTTGTGTCATCAAAATGTGGAACATACTTATTGTTAGCCTTAGCATGACGAACAGAACATTGGGCTAATCCACCGCGTATACCCTTCTCCAGCAGTTGGTATATTTCCAAATCACTTATTAACTCAAGTCGAACGCCAGTATATAATAGCATGGCGTCCCAGCTTAAGCTAGGAGCAGATATATAATACGCTGGATCAAGAGAGTAATGTTGTAAACTTGCATTTCTAAAATTTTCAAAAATATCACTCAATAATAACACATCGCATTTTAAGTACAAATCTGTGTATTCCCCCAGTGAATGTATATTAAAAGCTTGCCATATAACTTGTGCATGTTTGTAATCATCATCGGAAATATGCTCTAATTTAATTGAATTATAAAAACATTCCTTGGGAGGCAATTGCTTATCCTCGTACTTTGACCATGAATCCATATAGTCATATGGATATACACCTTTATGTTTCAATAAATGCAAAGTCTCCTTATCGGTAACTATACTTGATAGATTGATAAAATCTTTAAGATCCAAGCTTTTACTTAATTCATCTAGACTTGAACTTAGGAACTGATATGAATCAATGAACTTCATTTGAATAGGGCGTGCTGTATTTCTCAGTTGAATAAACTTAGTTATAGATGTGTATTTTTCTTTAGACTTGGGGGTTATCTTAATATGACCTTTATATTTTGCTAATTCTTTTATGAATAAATGGCTGTCATAACCTGCTAAATTATGAAAAACAATAGGTACAAATGGACATATTTTGTATTTCAAATTACACATGGAATGAGCTGCGCCTCTGTATTCGGATGTAACGTGATCATGATCTCGAACTTTATCTCCAAATAATAATTCTTTGCATATATAACATTCGGTAGCGTTTTCAAAATTAGTTTTTTGTTCATTAGTTAGTGCTTTCATTGGTTTTACTTCGGATAATATAGTATTTATCCAAGTTACATCTTTAATTAACCAATTGATAAAAGTTTCAACGCAATCAGGACCTCTATAAGTAACAAATTTGTTTATACTTGGATCGTATGAGCAACATACATAATATGCAAAACATGTCGGAACATGTAATTTATACTTTTGTGTGCTATGGTTCTCAGTATTTTGTTCAGAATAATTTTGTAACATACTTTCAAAGTCAGCATAGATTATAAAATTAATTTTTTGCTGTCGCTCATAATTTTTAAATTGTATCATGCTATTTTTTTCGGGTAGTATTGTGAGCACATTACAACAGTGATGGGTACTATATTTCAATTCACTCGAGAAAAATTGCAAACATGAATCACAAAAGTGAATTTTACCTTTGTGATGACTAATTTGATGTCGAACTAGTCGCACAAGATTTTTAATCAGACAATAATGGCCTTTGCCATAACGCTCAATGTAAAGTAAGTTAATGTGATGTTTTTTCTTAGCATTCGTTAAATATAGAGGACCAGTTATGGTATATTTACTGTCTAATCCATAAATATTAATACTAATGCTAGTATTGTATTTCTCAAATAACTTTATATCATTCATAGACGGTGGAAATGACATACCCTGTGTATTCAGAACTGTTGAATAGTGTGGGTAGGAAGAAATTCTACATGCATTATATTTAATAGGATGTAACGCAGCAACAATGCTCCACAAAAAACAGTGATCATCATTATTCTGAATATTTAAACAGCATTTTTTATTTTTTATTACTGGCGGTAATTCTATAAAGGTTCCTCCTCTCATCGGATTGTATTTATTTATATTAACTTCTAAATGGCTTAGTGTAAAAAAGGACCAACCAGAGTCGCGCTGTTCAAACTCGGTTAGTTTACTCTTAAACACTTCTATAGTGTTCTTGTAAAAATCATTTAGATCAAAGCTTTTATAAATTACTATGAATTTTGTGTTAAAAGATTTCAGTAATTGCTCATTAGTTTTTGTTAATAAGAAGTAAGCAAATAATTCCAAATTGATTTTTAAACAATTATGTTTTTCTAACGATATTTCAATAAGTTTTATAATATCATTTTGAGAGTCGATCAAGAACGTTTCAGGTGTAAGATAATCTATTTCCTGAGCAGGACTTAAGCGATATGTAACAATTCGGTTTTTAAAAGCAGTCGCTATTATTTTAATATTATCAAATTCAGTTCTCAATAAACAGTTTGATTTGTGTAAGTTAGTTCTCATATGATAATTAAATTTATGTTTCGGTATTTCAATATAGCATTTATCACATTTCATTATTTCATAGGTGGATGCAATGTTCGATGGTTCAACTGAAAAAAACAAGAAACGACATAGTTGACATTTTATTTAGATGAAATCTTAAAAACTATTTCAAGTACAGTAAATTAATAATAAACTTACTATTAGGTATTTCCATTAATTAAACATAAGATTACAATGATTAAACTATAGGTACCTATTATGTTAAGTAACTTTAGAAAAATATTAGGAAACAATCAAGTTAATAATAATTATTACTAATAAATGTTTTAGGTATTCCATTAAACTCCTTACGAGTGGCGCTAATAAATTTAGTTAAGTGCACCCATGCCTCAGTGTCTACATCTGTTTGGTTTTTTACTGTAATTACAGAATGTTGCCATCTATTAATCGGCAACACTTTATCTATATCGTCGCATTTGTAAACTTTTACCTCGACATAGTGTGTGCCAGTTTTAGCAGTGTGCGCCTGCCTGCTATAGCCGTTCGCAATCCTACTGCTAATATAGGAATAGATAGGCGTTTTTTTACCCCTTGGTGCTGATGAAGTGCTAGGCTGGTATTCATCCTCACTGTCGTCGCTTCCGAATAAATCAGCAGCTGTGGGCAGGTCCGGCAACTTTACGGGGTTTATTCGTGGTTTCTTATTGTATTTAGATGGCTTGAGTGTTGATGGACCCGCGGTTGGCATTCTGCTTCGCTTTTTCTTAGGTGGCACCTCAATCGAAACGGTCTCAGGAACCGTCACGCTTGGAGAGTCGTCCTCTGATAGGAAGAGGTCGTCTGCTAGCTGGGATGTCTTGGACCTGAAATTATAAAAATATTTGATTAGACATAGTAATATTATGTATGTAACTTATATGACTTATTGATATTTAATAAGATAAATAATATCAACACAATGGACTCGGGGTTGGTACAAAAAAATAATGCAACTGCGATCTATTTCGTACAAACGCTCCCAGCTGCCTACCCCCCCAAGGTATACAGGTAAGTACCTACTATAAAAAAAAACACTTACATTTTTTTGCAGATAAATCCGATGATTCCTCACAGTTTAGAACCTTGCGTTGATCTTCCTTCGAAGGATGAGGGCACAATAGTGCTCCACAATTTCAATCGATGATTTAAATACCTTTCCATAATGCATTGATGCATACCCGAAAATGGTAAACGCAAACACCACAACAAAATATTGCATTGATAAACTAAATTAATATACTAATCAAATAGCCCGGTGTTACCTTCTGATTTTATTAATTTAGTACATATTAATTATGATTTAATTATACAGTAACTATGGTGTGTAAAAATATATATATACATATATGACGTCACGCAAAAGATTAAGTTAGAAGTAACAACGAACAAAAATCAGAAATCTTATATTAGAAAAAATATTACTTAGCTGCTCTAAAAAATGCTTAGGCTAGTAAATGCCTCTATCCATATGATAACCCACATATCCAGACTTCACTTGACTTATTTTTATTCATGTTTGTTATCATCGGGTAAGTAGTGCATGAGCATAATAGGACAAACAGACATTCCAACTTAATGCATTACTTAGCAGGAATGTAACGTAAACAATGCAGATCTCAAATCATTGCCAAGGCCACTGATGTCGCAATCAATGTGGGGGCCACCTACTGAGCTCAAACAATATAAAATATCAAAGAAGTACCATCGACATACAAAAAATTGCAAGGGGGTTAAATTTCATCTACGTAAGCATTTTTAGGTAGTAGAAGAAATAACCGCAACGAAATTATTATTTTCAACCTTATGAGCACTATTTTTTTTATGTAATTTTTATATAAATCGCTCACACTTATTCGAAACAACATTCGTTTTTCAAAACTGCAGTCTTCAGTACGTACTTACTCGCGCTGTCTACAATGTCGGTAAGTTACCTTTTTATTAAAATTATTTTTGTACCTAAACATTAATACCTACCGTACAACATTCAAAGTATGTATTATTTTTAATCATAATATTTTATAATTTCAGGATTCGGAAGAGCTATTTAACTTCATACCTTTAGAAAAAGGTCCTGCTCAAATACACTCGTTAAATCAAAAATATTTGGGTCTTGCTGAAACATCTCGCAAAATATCAAAAAATAAACGGATGGCATATTCTTACATAAAAAAACCTGTTACAAGACCTTCGAAAATCATCAGAATACAAATTATCGATGCAGAAAATTTCGAGCAGAAGGACAGTTCAATCTGTAATCATTATTGTGAAGCAGAGGTTTGTGTCCAACACGTCGTTAAAAGCATTTTAATGGATGACATAATGACTAGCACTAAGGAATTAATTAATAAAATTCAGGAAAACATGGAGAACTCCTAATTAATATACCTGAACATATTGTTTTAATGTAGGTAGTTAGCGTGTTAACCTATCAAATGTTGTTACTTAAATAAAAATCATGACTACCTATCTGTTTGAAACTATGTTAGTAAGTGTGGCTAAATATGTTGTACCTATGTGGTTAGTATGTAAGCTAATCAAATATTATAAATGAAAATGGCGTCGTGGCTATATTATAACTGGGGAGAGAACTGAGAACATAAGCTTTATGTTGTAACCCTTCCTGTTTTATTGAAAGTAATTAAAATAATGTTATAGTGTCTTACAATACACGGACTTGATAAATTGTACAAAGTGTATTTTGCTATTCTCCTATAAACGTAATTAAATTATATTTAAAATAGAATTGCAGTAAATAAATGCATATTTGTAACTATGAAATTGCTTTTTAATTAAATTCACTTTCATTTAAAAGTAATGTGGAAAGTAGGAACACAAATAGATTCATACACGTCTACACAAACGTAGACATACAATCATAAACACACATGTCATGTAATCTGAGTTCGCGATTTATTTGCCAAAAAAAATTATAAAATAATGGAAAAATTACTTTAATTAATACAATAAAGTTCAGTTTACGCTACAGCTTATAACTTTTTCAATAGTCGCTAGTCACTCTGAAATCAATTCAATTGTCATTGAAATAAAGTTGTTATTTGTTTAACTTTGAAATAGGGTGGGTGTGCAGCACTGCGCACTTTTACTAAAGGCACCTAAAGGTATCATCTGAACTTCACTTTGCGTTTTTGCTGGCGCATACCAATCTTATAATAAGTGGGGATCGATGGAGCGCCAGGGGTAATATAAAAATTGCATACTTTGATTTTGTGCAACCATACAATTCTTGCAAATGTAGCGCGAAGGCTGGATCGTTTTATAATTAAACTTTATTTATACTTAATCATTTGATGTCATCTGCAATGCATGATTTAGCGCTACGGCTTTTGTAAGATTTAGATTCAAAAGACATTCATTTAGTATTTAATTTAATACACACGTCTAATTATATAAAGTGAAAACAATTAGTGGATCTTTAGTCCATACTCGAACATCTCAGTCTAGATTACTTTCTGAATAGATGGTGAGAAGCTAGTTACTGATATATAATTGGGGTGATCTGGATCACGAAGCGAAGTGATCCAGATACCCCAATTATACACTACTCTGGTAAGCTTTGCGAACCAGCTTCTCCACTTCAAGGGCCCACTGCTGCAGGTTTTCGCTACTGCGTTGCACGCGATCCTTGAGCTGCGCACGAAACACGTGTTCCAGGTGAGCGTCGCCATACCGAGCCTCCAATGCCTCGAGGAGCTGCTCGTAAGTCACTTCCTTACCGAGAGCTTCCAGGACAGTTAAGGCCTGGTCACGCAGGCCTAGGGTGAGAGCAGTCATGGCCTGACTTTTATTCCACCCATTCGCCTTCATGACAGCCTCAAACTGGATTTTGTAGGCCGACCAGGAAGAAGTTCCGTCGAACGGTGGCACTTTGAATCCACGTAGCGAAGGTGTTGTAGCTACGGGAGCTGCTATTCCATCCCCAAGTTTAAGGTAGTCCAGCGTTTTCTTCACGTCAGCCATCACGGTTAGCTTTACGTCAGCCATCACGTTGTCAACCCGATTATTCACTTGGTCGATTCGGGTTTCAGCTTCCGACAGGCGGTTGTCATGTTGAGCAACCTTATCCTTCACCTCCTTCATGTCTTTCCCAAAGGTAGCGTAAAGGTCCTTCATAAGGAGCATCTGTTCTTCCTGGCGGCGCGCCTGCTCCTCCTTATCACGTTGGAGCTGTTCTTCCAACCGACGAGCCTGTTCCTCCTGTCGGCGCGTCTGTTCCTCCTGTCGGCGAGCGTGTTCCTCCTGTCGTCGAGCCTGTTCCTCCCTGTCACGCAGCAGCTGTTCTTCCAACCGACGGGCCTGTTCCTCCTTGTCCCGTTGGAGCTGTTCTTCCAGTCGACGAGCCTGTTCCTCCTGTCGATGGGCCTGTTCCGCCTTGTCCCGCTGGAGCTGTTCCTCCAACCGACGAGCCTGTTCCTCCTGTCGGCGGGCCTGCTCCTGCAGCATCATCATCAGAGCAGCCAAATCTGGTGCTGCTGATGCTGGAGCTGCTGCGGACGGGCCGGCCTCCATGGTCGGTAGCTGGCCCTCCGACCTCTGTGGCGTAGCTCCACCAAATCGCCTCTGGTCCGTCTCTTGCTGGCGTTGACTCCGGGTACGGATACCCTCCGTGTCGTCTTTGGGTAAAACCGGCATTTTAATCCCCTCTTCTGACACCAATTGTTACGAGCTTCGCGTTCGTGACAATAAAAACTGCCGATTTAATAACCAAAAAAATGACACTTTAATAATCAACACTAATTACAACTCAAACACACTAATTACAAAACACAATGCACTACTGATCGCTTTAAGTCGCACTTGAATATCGCTTCGATGCTTTCACTTCGATCGCTTTATCCAAACTGTGTCGGTCGTGGCGCGTCTCGGCCTTATATAGCGCCAAAGAGAGTTCTAGAACCTTCCATTGTAGAAACATCTAGAATGTTCGAGTACATACAGGCCCCGATCGACCAGATGTCGAAAGTTCGGGAATGTTCTAGAAAGTTCTCGCATCGAAATTTCTAGAAGGGTCTTGACTACTAGTTCCGCTACTCGATACTAGATGGCGCTAGTGGTAACTACTGTCGCCATGTACTAGGCATTAATTGTGGCGCGCAACAGTATGTAATCGTTTCAGTCTCCTTTCGACTAATTGGCGACAAAATATAGGAGAAAACAGATCTTCGCTAGGTGCCCTAGTTTTTGAGATATAAATGTGGCTCTGCTGAGGAGACTCTCTCCAGATCGGCCTCCTATAAACCCTTATATCTTTTGAACCAGTGATCGACAAATTCTGATATTTGGCGACAAATTTCGACTAATTAGCGACTAATTTTAAATTAAAATCCCTGATGGTGGCCCTGCCAGAGTCGGTGACATCACACCATGGTATCCAAAACCGACGAATTTCTTCTTCATCTCCAAACAATAGAGTTTATTATCCATTGGGGAAATTTGACAGTTTGTGGTAACTTGATGTGCTGTTACTTGTACTTTGTACCCATTCCATTTTGACCGCGCGCTTACTAGGGGGCGCTTGGGTAGTGTTTGCACACGGGCGCCACATGGGCTAGAGACGCCTCTAGTTCTGCACGCGTAGCATGAGCACCGGTTTGTCGACAGAAGAGTAGACAAAGATGACGTTCCGTGTAGACAGTACGACGGCAGCAAAGTAGAAAGAGGCAACTGCACTTTTTACGAAATTCACTGTTTTACTTAATTTTACTCAGAATTCTTTGTTTTGTCATACAATTTTTTTTTTGTTTTTGATTCTTAATTTTTACTGATATTAAGTCACATTATAAGGAGGGGTCCGTGGCCAAATAATAACAGCCGCACAAGTTGATTGATCAGATTAAGCTACGCTTGCCGCGGTTGGTCCGTGGATGGGTGACCATCTTTACATACCGAGACCCCTCCGTGCCTCAGAAAGCACGCAAAGCCTTTGGTCCCGGCTGTCATTCGTGGATCTTTGACAGTGCAATTTTGGGAATTTTGTTTTTTTTTTATGGTATTTTGTAGATAACCGTATATACTTTGTGGCCGTCGAGTAGAAAGTTTTCTACTGTCTTTAGCGATTACAAAATCCCTTAGACAACTGACAGTTGTCACTGTGATTTTGACATTTGGGATAGAAAACTTTCTTCTGAAATAGTCTACATAAAAAAGGATCTAGACAAAGATCGTTAGAAACTAAAGACAAAATGACAGATAGTAGAAAGATTTCTAGGCGGTATGTCAAAAATGAAGAAAAGAAATGTCACTTTGTATAGAAAGCAATGTGTCTTCTCTTCGTAGAGATAGAAGTGTTCATGCTACGCGTGCTGGTGTGTATAGCAAGTTGTTGTCTCTCTTCAATTGACTGCTTCATTTGGTAACTATGTTTACTCTCTTTGTATTTTTGTTTTTTTTTTTATAACTGACCTTTTTAATGCTGTTTTTATATTAGTGTATTGCGTTTGAACGCCATCTTCGTCTGTTCTGTCTACTAAATTAAAATTATTTTTTAATCTAAATTGAATAGCTCTTGGTTTGCTATGAGAGTGGCTTTATTTAATCTTCTTTTAATTAAATAAAATTATGATGAGAAATAAACATAGTTTATTTTACTTTTCTATTAAAAAAAAAACACATTAAATTTGTAATGAGGTCACTTAATTCATTTCTAATCAGCGGTGCTATTCTGTAAAAATCTCACCGTGAAAACTTAGGTGAAGTGAGCGTGGAGTGAGCTGTCAATAGTGTCAATTCCTAGCAAAAACAAACTCACTTCACCTAAGTTTTCATCGAGATTTTTACAGAATCGATCGGCAGGTCCCTTAATTTTTTCAGGTTTTATAATGCTATGTAATCAGGAGTATTTGTTATAATCTGCTTCATCATCTCTTAGGTCTCTTTATTTTATAATAAAATGTAGGTCGTATAGCACAACTATATTTTTATTTGAATTTTTTTAAGGAGGTAAAGAGCAATGATATTATAAGTAAAACTTTTTACACTTATAATATCATTGGTAAAGAGCAAATTACTTTTCGAACGAAAAATTAAAAGACAGGTTGTAAAATTATGATCTTTACACCCAAAATCTTCAGCCAAAATTGGTTTATACAACTTGCCAATTATTGTGAAGGAGCAATATGTTCCCTATGCCCTAATCTTCAAATAAGTTGTGTTTACGTAACGAAAATTATGAGGTTGTATTCGTCAATTTTTGCGAATTTCGCCACATGGTATAAAAAGATCGATAGAGAATCAAAAACTGATTGAAAATAGTATTACAAAATGTCAAAATCTACTGGAAGTCAAGGGCAGCAGCCTACAACGATACGCCAAGATCGAGCAAGCCAGGCAGCATTTCTGGCGTCGATGGAGCCACGAGTACGTCTGCGAGCTACAGCAGCGCACCAAGTGGCAGAAGCGCCACCCTAACCTGTCACCTGGTCAGCTAGTTCTAATCAAGCAGGAGACTACCCCCCCATTGAATTGGCCTCTGGGAAGGATCGAAGCCGTTTTGCCTGGCTCCGATGGTGCTTGTCGAGTCGCCGACATCAGAACTACCAAGGGCACCGTGCGCAGAGCCGTGAACCGGATATGCCCACTATTCGAAGATGAATCTTGAAACGGGAGGTTTCAAGGCGCGGGAGGATGTTAACGCCGTGTGTCCCATCCCTATCGCGGACGCCGGCGGCAGCCATGACAGCGCGCGGGCAGGACGCGCCGCTGACGCCCCGCTCACTCCGCCATCAAGCGCACTCGCGATCGGACGTTACGCAATATTTTCATGTTCTCAATAAACCCCTTGTAAAGTACTATTCTCTTTGCATTTAACTCTCAACTCAAACAATTTGGCTCAATGTGCTATACGCCCTTTGAGCCCAGCTTAGAGGTATCGAGATGTGCTGATCTTTCACGTGCAGTTATACAAGCATAATTATGTTCGCACGCATATCTAAACTCCGAGCATAAAAGTGGAAACATAATTACACTATTGACGACATGATAAATTATAGCTGTAATGTTGGTGGTCTACCTTTCAGGTCATGGCATCTTTTATCTAATTCTGACCTAATATTAACTAGTAGTCTAATAGTTGTATCATGAACCTTCAGAGCCAAGTCACACCCACACGGTCTAGGCTAGAGTCCTAGAGAGTAGACCGTGTGGTGTGTCCCATCCCATTAACATGGGGCCGGACTTGCTTTTCCTTTTTATCCACTGAGCACGATTTTGTGATTTCGGCGTCGAGTTGAGCTTCTTTCAGATCTTCCACGAAAACGTTTCGTTGTTAGCATGTTTTAGAAATGATTGACCCGGTTTCGAGGACCCTGTTCAACAGTTCAACTATGTTAGGCTTTATGTTTCCTTAAGATTTCCGTTGATCGGGGCTGTCGATGCCTAGGCGTATTCATAGATTTTGCAAAGGCATTCGATTCGACACAGTCTCGAGTCAGATATTATTTAAGAAACTGGAATCGTTTGGTATCAGGGGTTCCGCAGCTACCTAACCGATCGCCGGCAGTATGTTAGAGTCGAAAATCAGATGTGCGACGAATTAGGTATATCTTTTGGTGTACCGCAGGGTAGTTTACTGGGCCCGACTTTATTCACAATTTACATGGATGCCGTTTTAAGAAACGAAATTCCTAACTCTGATTTGATTTGTTACGCTGACAATACAGTTATCATTTTCCACTGTGTCGATTGGAAAGAAGTGCATGAGAAAACCGAGTATGGTATGAGTAAGTTAGCTAACTGGTTGGATTTAAATTTACTTACGCTCAACGTTAATAAAACTAAATAATATAACATTCAGAAAAACGAAAGCTACCGAACTGCCTGGATGGAGGGTAAAAATCCACAGATGTAAGTCTTACGAGCTTGCCAGTAGCTCTGTTCCCAAGTGTTCGTGTAACGGGATCGAAAGGGTTGATCACCTAAAATACCTTGGAGTGACACTAGATCAGCATCTCTCCTTCAAACAACACATTACGGTTATGGCTAAACGAGTTCGGAGGTAGATCTACGTCATGAAACTTCTACGTGAATGTGCTTCTGCCGACATTCGCAAATTAGTTTACCTTGCCCTCTGCCAGTCTCTACTCCAGTACTGTGTAACAGTATGGGGTGGGGCAGCCAAAACCTTTATGCTAGAGCTAGAGAGGGCTCAACGCGCTATTTTAAAAGTCATGCTTCGTAAGCCTTACCGATCCGCATTCACTTCCGCATTCGATTCCGTCACTTCGAGCCACATTTATTTTTGGTCACTTCGAACCGCATTTAGTTTATGGTCGTTTAGGTCGCATTCTTAATTCAAACCGCATGGTCAGTTATAACTAAACGGTCACTGTACTACGTAATTAATAAATAGATTGTCGTTTATTCTTTGTATTTTCCCGCACTGACATCTATTTCTTTCTATTTCCGCACCCGCATCGCATAGTACAACACAACGTAAAAGTTATTTCTTTCCAAATTCATTCCATTTTAGTATTCCGCCATTTTGAATCGGTTCCTATACGGTCGTTCTTTAGATACCTCGTTCGTTCGTAATTGTTCGGTGAACTTCGGCTCGCTTCGTTCGCATACGAGTACTTTTGATATTTTTCTCTTACCCGCAATAATTTATTTTATTCTCGCAACTTAAGTTAATCGTTTTATGATTATAACCGCTTATTAGTACTTTGTTTACATCTGCCGTCCACTAGGTAACTAAAAGGCAGCTAAGTGCAAAAAGTAGTTTTCGAGAAAACGCAAAAATAAGTGGGAATTGATGTCTCTTGAAAAGTATGCTACCTAACGGCCCAAAAGATCTTCATATCTTTGGAACTATTTATATTATAATAATGTTTCTTAGATAGAAAGATAGAGAATTTTGAACTCTGTCACATTCTATTAAAAAGTGAAAATTGACCATTTGAGGGTTAACGGCTTTCTAGTTAAAGGACGGCAGACATAGTCGTGTTGCTTACTTATCGCCGCTATTGTAAATATTCACAGTTATTCACAATGACTAAAGCAAAGAGGAAGGGAAGTGATGCAGATCAGTTCTTCGACACTACCAGTCAAACGTGATGTAATTTACAAACGCGTAGAAAATATTTTCGAACTTACACAGAAAACAAATACTGATCGACAATATTATAAGTCGTTTTGTTCTAGTGCTTTAAATATTGATACATTGCGTAATGATTATCAACAAGTTTTAGATTCTTAGGTATAATATGTTAAATTTACAGTTGAACCCCGATTCCGAGGTCGAATATGATTCCTGGTTATCATTTGAAGAAATGTTTTGTTTTATAAAACTGGTTTTACTCAATAATAAAACCGAGTGTCATGAACCTAACTTCATTACAAAAATCGAACCCTCGCCTTCCGCCCATTGAATTGATGTCATTCGACGGCAATGTCAAGAAATGGCCATTGTTTTATCAACAATTTAAAAGCATGATACACGATAAAGCATCGCTCACTAATAGCACAGTATAAAGATCATACAGTATTTCGACTTCATACAAACGGATGAAACGCGAGCTATACCTACGCGCGTCGACCTCGGCATGCGCTCGGCATGCAGACAGTCGCGACTGTGCCGCAGTGACGAACGGACGGTGTGTTGTTTTTTCTAACAATAACCGCGCGATTTTTTCACTAAAAATAAGTTCAAATACATATTTAATATGACGAGTAGGCTATATTGTGGTACAATAAGACTACAATAAGATTATACTATGATTAAGATATACGGACTACAATAAGATTAATTCGCAATCTTTTTTGATTGTACCCAGCGATGATTTTGTGGAATAGGTATAAAGAAAAAATGGAGGAAATATTTCGAACTTCATTTAAAACCAAACATATAAATTGTAAAGTAGCTGCAGGTATCTATAACCAAGTAAAAGATATTCCTTTTTCTCCACCTTGTCCATGTTTCCCACAACAATTTTTAATTAAGCTTTATACATAATATAATGCGGATATTTTATACTCTAAAATTGAATAATAAAGCATTTCGTACGTCTCAGTCGAGGTGCAAATATTTTTCGGTCGCAAATTTATAAGATGTGTTATTCAAACATAAACATGGATTTTTAATTAAATCTACCAATCAAAAAACAACACGCATTTTTATTAAACACTTTCTATTCAATTCACAAAGTATTTTATTTGTTTATATAAAAAAAGTATATTTATTTATTTATTTTATTATTTATGTATCTAGACACAGTAAAATACAATAACAAAACTAAATGGAAATACAAAGTAGGCAAATGTAATTAAAATGCTGGAGGCGGGCAGCCCTATCGCATGTTTACGTGCCGCGCGGCTGTAGGCATTTATTTCAAGGTTACGGCCGAGATACAATACTGTATGATCTTTATACTGTGCTAATAGTGAAATAGTAGATTGTTATACAAGGGTCGGAAGGAATCAATTCCCATACGAGGCATTTAGACGCCCGAGCGCAGCGAGGGCGGCTATAGTCCGAGTGGGAATTGATGACTTTCACCCGCGTTAAACACTCTACTTTTCATTTCGAATTTAAGGAAAGTAAAAACTAGTAGTTTTTCTAAAATATTTATTGATAATAATTACATGAATAATAGGTACCTATTTATTAGTCTTTTTTAAATTTGAAGTATGGAACACACAACGTCACCGCCACATGAGTAGATTCTGTGTCACCACCGCAGGCCATCCCGCTTACTAGGGCCCGTATTATTATCATTCTGTCTGCATTCTTACTTTTACCATTTTTCATAAATTACTTAGAAAACACGATAATCTTGATAAAATTACAAAAAATTGTGTTGCGACGTGACACTTTTTAGTGCTGACCGTCCACCCAACTTTCTTATTTCGATTCAAAACTTGCATACAGCCTAATCGATACTCGCAATAAAAAAAAAAAAAAATTGTAGAAACTGAATAAAAACTCTCTAAACTAACAAAATGTATTGAAATGTAAAGTGTTAGCAGAATATCCTATCTATAGAATTAATTAATTATCATCATTCTCAAAAAAAAACTTCTGGAAAGCCTACCTAAAAAATGTTTACTGGGAATTCTGTAGTAAACTATTAGAAAGTATGAAAAATAAAATCCACAATAAGTATTTGTCCAATAAATTAAAATAATTTTAAACAGCGAGCGCATTCCGAATATAAATTCAATTATAAGTAGAAGCATTTCGGCGCGAAATTCAGTAAATGAGGTACCTATGTCCACCTGTCCGTTATTGACATGATATTAGAAGAGATTGAAATGATATTAGAAAAGCATAAATCATTATTATAAACAATACTTGTTGTATTTATTGCTTAAAATAATTTGATTTTATTTTCAAATATCGATTACATTCGACATATTAATTACTCGAGTCAATCGAAATTTAAAAAAAAAAATTGTTTGGAATAATCGCTTTCACACATCATTGCAATAAAAAAAAAACAATAATGGTCGGCGATTCTGAACACAAATTGAGTACTTAGTGGTAAAGTGGTAATGATTTTAATACTTATTTGAACCTGTGTTTGAATATTACGTTAAAACCTGGGCATTTTCGTGTTGTTTATAATATTATCAATAACATTTGTCACATTTTAAATCTTATCTACATCTGTGTGTGTGAAATTTGTGAAAAGTATAAATGTAAACACACACGATTGGCGCGAAACTTCGACATTAGTTATCAAAAAAACTTCATTACCACTACTTATTTATCTTAAACTATGGATAAATTACTCAAATAATTAAATGATGTATATTCACAGCCCCATATGGTAAAGTCAGGATGTTCGAAATCCCCAATTTTTATGTTTTTTAGCCCCGACCACAACTGACATCAAAATGGTGATTATCGTACTTATGTATGTTGAATTTATTCAAGGTAAATTATTAACTTGTGCGCTAAATATGAAAGATTTAATGGCGTTAACATAATGAGCTTTTTATCCAACTCTCCTAGTTAACGCACATTCATTTGATGATTTGATGGGTAGCATAATAAATATTTACATAATCAATTAAGGGTGTCGTATGGTCTGACTGAGCTGACTACCTAATTAAATTTAGTTCTATTTTCAAATTTCATTCCCGCCCTAGGGAGGGAAGCAATTACTATGAGTATTTCCCGCCCAAGGGTGGGAAGCAGCGTTTTCCACCCGCTATACGGATCAAACAAACACTACTTTCCGAGTATGAGAGATGAAAAAGTATTTTATTTAGTAGGTAAATTTACTGGGCAGGCGTCGTGCGTTTGCGCAGGGTTGGCTCCAACCGCAGAAAATTATATTATTATTTGGGAGGCACTCGTGCAAAAATATGACGATCCTCGCTCACTCGCATCCGCATATTTAAACCAATTGTTACAGTTTACACCGCTATCCATTGCTAGTTCTGATGGGTTAGACTCATTTATAAATAATTGTGAATCTTCAGTACAAGCGCTTAAGCAATTGAAGCTTAACGATTTAACTGAATTTATTTTCTTGCATTTGGCTCTGCAAAAGTTGGACGCAGACACAGTTAAATTATTTGAAATTACCTATCGCAAAGATAAAATACCTCCTTATCATAATTTAATTGAATTCATAAAGGAGCAAAGAGCAAAGTAAAGTTTTGTCTCGTTCTATGAACCTTAGTAAATCGAAAGATAGTAATTCTCAGTCTAAACAGCAGCGTCAAACTAAGCGCATCCTTACACCGCATTATATTGTAGTCTTTGGCGCATCCCTAAGCCGTCCAAGTGTTTTGTTAATACAGATGTAGGGTGTGGTCCAAGTGTAAGCGATTTTTTTTTTTTTTTAGGTAAACTTACAGCTAAACAAATACAGTAAGTAATAATTTATACAAAATAAGGCCAATTACAAGTTTCCACGTGTAATTAAAATGCGCTTTATGTGATGAGCAACAACATGAACATTTATACTCTCGTTCGTCATTAAGTTAACCCCGCGAGAAAGATATAATTGTATAAAACTTAATCATTTCTGCAGCAATTGTTTAAGTACAAAACACAAGGCTTTTTCTTGTGCTTCGAAACATACTTGTTCTCATTGTTCAAGGCGACATCACACCTTATTACATTTCAATCCAACACAAATTGATAAAACGAATTGCAACGTTGGTTCTGTGGTGTCCAATAACTCTAATCCTATTCCCGCTACTACTCATGACATGCCGCGCCCTACGGGCGGCAGTCATTCAGAGTCCGCTATGACTCATTCACTCGCTGCTTCTAATGACCCTACAACAACAACAGCTCGTTGTCAAATGACTACGTTGTTAGGGACCGCAAAAGTAAAGTTTGTTGCACGCACACTTTTTGAGATGTCTAGTGGATCCTGGCTCTCAAAGTGATTATATTTCCGCAACTTGTTGTAAGCGACTATCGCTTCCTATTTATACTCAAACCCGCTATTCGCAAGTTCAAGGCATTGGAGGAGCCTCACAAAAAATTCTCGGTGTTACTTCTGTTAAATTCACGTCTTGCTTTGATAATAAGTGCGAATATTCTATAAGGCCGATGGTAGTAGGACAGATTACGTCACAGTTGCCGGACACCTGTTATGACGGTATGCCCTCCGCCCTTGAAACGACTTTAGGTTACCTGATTTTAGGTGACGCTTCTATTATATCTCCGCAACCCGCTACCGGCACATTGTGTGCTTTTACTTCTGACCCGCTGCACCAGATTGTCGAAAGATTTTGGGCAGTCGAGGAATTACCTTCGTAGTCATTTTTAAGTCCCGACGACCAGCAGTGTGAAAATATTTATACTTCAACCACTGTTCGTAACTCCGACGGCAGCTATTCAGTTGACCTTCCTTTTAAAGAAGACCCAAATAATCTAGGCAATTCTTATACTACCGCTAAAACACGCTTCCTACGCTTAGAAAATAAATTTTCTAATGATCCTAGTGTAAAACTAAAATATGACGATGTTATTCGTCATTACCTAAATAAAGGTATACTGTCCCGCACCGCACCTGAGGCATTAGTCGCCGCAGGCTTTTATCTACCGCATCATCCTGTAGTGCGCAACGACAAGGCGACAACCAAGGTTCGTCCTGTGCTGGATGGCAGTGCCAAGACCGATACAGGCTTATCACTAAATGATGTCCTGTATACAGGTTGCAATCTACAGGCTGATATATTTCATATACTTTTAAATGTTCGTGTTTATTACATTGCCTTTTGTGCAGATGTAAAACAATATTTTATAGAATTACCGCAAATATCTAATTTATCATTTCCACGTCATTTAGGTATAGAAACTCGTTCTACAGTTTCCTTAGTAGCATTTTCAGATGCGAGCGAATCCGCATACGGCTGTGTGATTTATTTACACGTCGTCAATGGCGATCAATCGCCTATTATTTCACTCGTGTGCTCCAAATCACGTGTCGCATCTGCTAAACCTAAAATCACTCTCGCACGCTTGGAATTAAACAGAATACTTTTAATGTCACGACTTCTTAAAACCGTTTATTACACTTTATCTAAACGACATAAAATTGAAAATGTTTATGCTTTTACGATTCTAAAGTAGCACTCTGTTGGTCTGTTGCTTCGCCACACAGATTCAACACTTATGTTGCCAACCGCATTTCCCAAATTCAGGAGAATATTTCACCTGAAAATTTATATCATGTCGCTGGCATCGAGAACCCCGCAGATTGCGTATCTCGTGGGCTCGTCTTCGCAGCTCATTCAACATGAGCTTTGGTTTAAGGGTCCATCCTGGCTTTCCTTGCCTAGACAAGACTGGCCTATACAACAATTTTTATCCAACCGGTCCTCATTACCGGAAGAAAAAACTGTTACGCATGTGACTCAAGTCACAGATAATGATAACCCGCTTTTAAAATTAGCTTCAGTGTTCCACTTGGGAAAAGCTGCTGGAAGCTACAGTTTTTTCGCTTCGATTTATTAAAAATTGCCGCAAACCGATACAATTACCGCTGATGATTTAAATATAGCTGAATTGGAAATAATTCGCGCGGTCCAGTCTAAATACTTTTCTGAAAACATTAAGAATATTTCTAAGGGCCAACCGTGTTCGGTCAAGTTACGGAAACTGCATGTTTCCATTTTTATGTAACGGACTTCTACGTGTCGGAGGTCGCTTATCGAACTGGACACTAGACTATTCTTATAAACATCCGATTTTACTTCCCGGGCAAGGACATGTTGTTAAATTATTAATTGAATTTTATCACCACTACAATTGTCACGCCGGGCCGCAATTATTAATTTCGATATTAAGATCCAAATATTGGATTATTTCCGCTAGACGTGTGGTTCGACAGCACATACACAAATGTAATGATTGTTTCCGAGTTAATCCTAAGCCTACGTTTCGGCCTATGGCCGATTTGCCTAAATGTAGATTAGAGCAATGCAAAGCGTTTTTACAAACGGGCGTCGATTAGGCAGGTCCGCTTTATGTTACTCCTTACCGCAAACGGGGCGTACGAAGCGTAAAAGCTTATATTTGTCTCGCGACAAAAGCAGTTCATATCGAACTAGTTTCTAACTTAACTTCCGCTTCCTTTATCGACGCATTTAAACGATTCATATCCCGAAGAGGTCCTTGTAATTTCTTATATAGCGATAACGGGACTAATCTTGTCGCTTCTAAAAAATATTTTAATGAACTTCACGAGTTTTTACAAACTGCTGATTATTATCAAAGTTTTAGTCATGAACTCGCGAAGAACCTTATCACGTGGCGAATGAACCCTCCTACAGCAAGTCACTTCGGAGGGATATGGGAAGCGAACGTTAAGAGCACCAAGTCGCTTTTATTTCGTACAATCGGCAATCAAGTTCTCACCTTTGAGGAGATGTCGACCATTCTTAGTCAAATTGAGGCCGTGCTAAATAGCCGTCCTCTTTATGTTTTGAGCTCTGATCCATCAGAGCCATTAGCACTTACTCCCGCGCATTTTTAATCTACCACTCCGCTAGAATGCTTGCCTGCAGCCAACTTATCCGAGGAACAAACAGATCTGTTGTCTCGTTTCTCTTTTATGGATTCGATAGTTCAATCGTATTGGAAGCGATTTAAGTCGGAATATTTACACAATTTGCAACAACGCGAAAAATGGAATACTCCGTCTAAGCCGATTACAGTCGGTACTGTAGTGTTGTTAAATGTAGATAACGCTCCACCCTTGCAGTGGCCATTAGGAATTGTATACCCTGGTAAGGATGGTGTTGTTCGCGTAGCGGAAGTAAAAACTAAAACCGGTACTTATAAGCGACCAGTAGTGCGGCTATGCCCTCTTCCGACTCAATAGTCAAATAGTCATATATCTCTATTATGTATACTTTACGCACATACACACATCAAAAGTGTCTAGGGATCATGCATTTTTATGCGGATTTCTTGAGATTGAGATGTGGCTTTGTAATAAATTTATGATTTTATAAATTTATATGGATCCTTTTTGGTGCATTTCATAATTTGAATCAGGAACTGTGAATCAAATTCGAGTAAAAGATGAAAATCAGCTGTCAATATTTTCCCTATAAAAACATACAACGCATTGAAGACATTATTAGTGCTACTGTTTCCCTACTACTGATTAAAACCAACGTTATTATGGAGCGGCGACGTCATTTAAGCAGGGAAGAAATGCTCAGAGCCGTGGGAATGATAGAAGCTGGTTCCCGGCAACGTACTGTGGCTTTAGCTCTGAATACAAGTCAGAGTGTTATCAGTCGACTTTGGACACGTTACCGAAGCACTGGTACCGTGGCTGAGCGCCATGGAGGACGGTATCGCTGCACCACACGGAGACAAGACCGATACATTCAAATCTTAACTCGAAGAGCTCCAACAATAACCGCCATGATGTTAGCCGTGAGGCTTCATCACTCTTCAGGGAACTTAATTAGCGACCAAACAGTCAGAAACCGCTTGCATGAAGTGAACCTTCATTCCCGAAGACCGCTACGGGTACCACCTATAGCAATGCACAATCGTAGGATTCGATATCAATGGGCTCTTGAACACAGAAATTGGGCAGAAGAACAATGGCGTTTCGTGTGCTTTTCTGATGAGTCTCGTTTTGGTATGAGACCGGATACAAGACGTATACGACACTGGAGAACCCCTGGACGCCCACAGCGATTAAAATCCTGCCAGGAAGTCCATCCTTATAGTGGTGGAACCATCATGGTATGGGCGGGTATTTGGATCGGCGGAAGAACTGAGTTGATTTGGATCAGAGGCAACCTCAACGCTCAAATTTATACTGAGACGATTGTATCAGACGTCATCGTTCCTCTACAAGTGCAAATCGGTCCCTTATTTCAGTTAATGCATGATAATGCACGACCGCACACCGCAAGAGTTGTAAGACAGACTCGCCGCAGCTAACATCAATGTCCTGCCCTGGCCTGCTCAGTCGCCAGACTTGAACCCGATTGAGCATGCATGGGATATGCTACAGAGAAGAGCTCTGCCGAATATGGAGGGTATCCAGTCGCAAGAAGACCTTTTTTTGTTGTTGCAACGAACATGGGCGGCCATTCCACAGCGTGATTTAGATGAACTCATTTTGAGTATGCCAAACCGATGTTCTTGTGTTGTTAGTGTTCGCGGTAGAAACACGGATTATTAATTGTTTAAGTTACCCAATAAAATTTTAAAGAAAACTGTTAATTCAGTCTTTTTTTCGAACTTTTGTGTTAGTGGTTCAAATGTCAAAAATCCCTTTATTAGGAAAATGACAAATTTCTTTATTAATGCAAAGGTGACTTGGTTTATCGTTACTGTGACAAACGAAAACACTTTATTTGATGAATCCTTAAAGAAAATTTTAATTAATATCAATCAGGAGAAAAGTTATTGCAAAAATATATGTTGATCCCTAGACACTTTTGATGTGTGTATTATTAAATTAGCTTATTTTATGTTAGTTAAGTTAAATTTAGAAGTTTCATTATATTTCTCCGCTCTAGTTACTCCTTGAAGTTGCTAAATATGGCGATTTTCTTAATTTTCTAACCTTCTTTTGAAGGGTTTCTTCAAGGCTGGGGGGATGTTGGATTTCGTATTAGTTCATTATTTTCATTATAGGGTAGAAGTTAATATGACTTGCAAAATGCGTCACTATCCTATCGTGTCCTATCCTTTTCCCACATGCAACCCCGGACTATCGCTGTCCTTGTCACCATGTACGGTGACAGTGTGTGAGGTTCGCTCTTGCCGCGTTGCCTTGAACGAGAGCGGTGGTCCATGACATGCTCCCTTGTTAATTAATTGCCAATTTACGGTTGCTAACTGTTGCGAAGCATTTATGAACTATTATCTGGAACACTACGAAAAGTGCGTGTTTGTGTGCTCTGAAAGGCGTCTGTGCGACCTCGTGCGCTGCCCCTGATCCAGCAAAAGTCTGCCGGCCGACGTGGAGGATTGATGGTGAATCTACAGGTCAGTGGTGTTGCATTTTCCTGCCAAATTCCTTTGTCCATGTACAATTTTCGTCGTCCTAATTCGTGTCATATTTTGCAAAGTCAGACCTACCCACGTACTTTTCACCCCCGCATTATACAGTCCACTATTTAATTGAACCAGCTCCCTGCGCCTGGGATAAACGCAAACAATTTTATATTTCCGCCCAAGTATTTGATGTTAGGCGCGGGGTACGGAAACTGTATATTTCAACAGTTGTTTCGAAAAGTCACTTAAGTTTAAAGAGAACTGATTTAAAAACCCTGCAAAGCAAAAGAAAATTTAGAACCCCGAACCCTAGAGTAAACTCTGCGTTCGCCCAAAGACTTCCATCATTCCTACATACTCACATGTACAATAAGGTTGACTCTGTCCTGAAGATCCATAGCTCCTCCTCCACCCAAATGACTCTCACTCACACTGCACCAACACAAAGACGCGTATGCACCCTTACACTTACACCCCCCCCCCCCCCCCCCCGCCACACACACACACATACATACACTCTCACCCCCCTCCGACACACATACACACACACTCAAACATAGTCGCACACTACAGAACAGCAGCACAAACGGAAATTAAACCAAGTTTTACTATTATATTTAAATTTTATTTTAAGAATTCTATTGTTTTTAGTTTTACCTATGTAATGGTGCCCAAGACACAGGCCGTGCCTAGTTTGGGACCAACGATACCTCCTTACTGTAATTTTTAATTAAGAAATAAACGATTTATTATTATTATTATAAGATGGCAACATTGACAATGGCTCTAATGTCAATGTCAGTATTGTCAGTTATGACAATGACAGAGAACTGAGAATTTCCCAGCCCTGCTGCCGGTAATGTACAATGACTGTTGGAAATTGCTATTTTAACCGATGTCATCTTGTGCTCGCAAACAGTGCATTTAACGTCATAAATTTATCTTAATCATGTCCAAAGATATTACTGTTCTTGCGCCAAATGGAAGGAGGCAAAAAGTACGCTGTACTCCTGATACAAGTATTTTACAGGTATGAAAAATTATCAGTATGATAAATTTATTTTTCATTGCATTTTTACCCTCTTCGGTTTAGATATATGAACATGTTATACCCATTATAATCAAGACACTTGCAGCACGTACACTTGCTTACTATCAGAGTAACTAAAATGATGTTAGCCCTTTATGTTCCGGGGCAGCGGTAACCCTTTCGGACAATCCCGCTGACCAGCACTATATAGCTTGCATTGAATAAACTACCTAGATAATAACTAGGCTAAACTAGATATTTCTCTCCCTTATGTTCATTTTAGGTGACCTAACCTGCATACTCATGACTGATTTTGGGATTTTCAACCCACTGCTTAATCTATGGTGATTGCATCCCCATACTGTAGTAGTCCTACATACTGCAGGTCCAGCAAAATAGCTTCTGGAAGCATAACGATCGTAATGCTACACTGTGCACAATGCATTTTGTATACTGATTGTTAGCTGGGGTAATAACAGACAGAATTAAAAAAAAAAAGAATGGGTTTGAAAAAAAATTAGATCAAACATAAAGCATTTATTTCAATTAAGTAAACAAATTAAACAGGTACTTTTAAATTGTCAAGGAGTTGGTCAGTCAGAAAGATGAAGTTAGTAGGTACCCATTCCAAATGTAGAAGATTGGGCAAGAAACTCCTTGAACATTTTCTTAAACCAAAATATTGGTAACAAGCTGCATCTTTACAATCATGTTGTGTATGATTTAGGCAGCTTAAACATAATTATCTGTTTGTAGGTTTTAGAAGATGTCTGCCAAAAGCAAGGTTTTCAACCTTCCGATTATGATTTAAAGCATCATAACCATATTTTGGATTTAACAACTACTGTCAGGTTTTCCAACCTGCCCAACAAAGCTATGCTAGAAATGGTAGAAGCTGAAAGGAAAAGAGAAGAATCAAATGTCACCATTGGATTGCAATTGGAAGATGGTAAAGTTGTGATACTTTCAATCCTTTCTTATTTTTATTATTACAACTAGCTGACACGGCGAACTTCGTACTGCTTCTCATTTATTTTTATTTTTTTTACCATGTTTTGTTTTTGTGTTGTTGTTGTTTGGTTTTTATAATATTATTGCAATTAATAGTGCTGGATAGTGAGTGAATTTGTGAATAGAAAAAGTGGTAAAACAAAAATACAAAATTGTAAAACATTTGCTAAAATTGTGTTTGTTCTATTGGAATATCTAACTAACTTTATCAGTAACTAACTTTTAACCATATAATACAACAAGCAACTACCTTATAACACTTTAATTTGTAAAATTAAAGCATAACATTATTATCAGTTCATTGACTTTAGGTGTGAAATTGTTTATTTAATTGTTTTTTAATTTGCTCATTGTTTAAGTTAAGTTATAAACAAATATAATTTGTTTTAAATTTTAAGTTATGAAATTAAATTAAAACTATGCATAGTACAGTGTATGGTCGAACAAGCTATTTGGTATACAGGCAAAAATATTCATCTTTCCACTACACTGCCAATATTTAATTTTATTTTGTGCATTATAACTTTTTCAGCTTATGGCATCCTTAATAGAGTGGTGTAAAAGAATTGACTACTCAGCACACCCACTTCATTGTTTAAAAGTAGATGCATGTTAGCTGCCTGTATACCAAATAGCTTGTTTGACCGTATTTCTGGCCATTGTTGTTTATACTTGGCTAAATAATAACAGCCGCACAGGTCGATCGATCAGGTTAAGCTACGCTTGCCGCGGTTGGTCTGTGGATGGGTGACCATCTTTACATACCGAGACCCCTCCGTGCCTCGGAAAGCACGTTAAGCCGTTGGTCCCGGCTGTCATTTGTGGATCTTTGACAGTCGTTACGGGTAGTCAGAAGCCCGAAAGTCTGACAACCAGTCTTACCAAGGGGTTTCGTATTACCCAGTAACTGGGTTGTGGAGGTCAGATAGGCAGTCGCTCCATGTAAAATACTGGTATTCAGCTGCATCCGGTTAGACTGGAAGCCGACCCCAACGTAGTTGGGAAAAGGCTAGGCAGATGATGACTCTTTGGGAACCGCTGAATGATTGTTTTGACTTTCAGATCATTTGGCATTAGGTGAATCATTGTTGAACAAAAGTACTTCATACCAAATTGATAACTTCCACAGTTTTGAAGTTTGTTAAATATATTAATTAAAAATAAATAAAAGAAACATTTAAAATACATGGTATAATAAATACATGATCGATCATAATTTGAAATTCCTCTTGCAGGTGAAAGAAGAACAGCCGATTTTGCACCCAACACATCATTGTATGACTTAATAACATCACTGGCCCCAGGAGAATTAAATTCATTGGAGCATCCAACTATTCTGTACATGCGCCAAGAAGTTGTGGGTGAAACTGCACTCCGAGAAAAGACTTTGAGACAGTTAGGATTAATAAGGGGTAGAGCGATTCTGAGGTTGCTTGATAAACAAGCTGAAGCAAGGTAAGTTCATGTAACACACAAAAAGTAATACTAATCTAGCGACACCTCTTTAAACAATTGCGTTCTATTAAAGCAGAATAGGCCTTTGTCCAGCAGTGGACGTCTTTCGGCTAAAATGATAATGATGATGATAGCAGAATATATTCTATGTTGAATGAACATAATGTAATAACCAGATGACTAGAACCTGTAATTGGTAATTGAACTAGAAGTTAGATAATTTAACCCTTGAATGGCTATGGAATAATTTGCATTAGAAATTAATGGGCTCATTAGATTACAATGTAAATATTGTAAATGTAAAAGTACTTACTAAATAACATAATATTGAAATTTATCAACATGTGCCTATTAAACAGTGTGTGTACATCACTTTTCAATAGGAAATATCATTGCGTAGTGCGAAATCTACGTGCCGCGGCCAGTGAGAACACCCCCCACACCCCACGTGGCGCCACATTCAATGTTAGACATCTCTTTATCTACAGTAGGGACACTATTGGCGTCTTACATTATGTTCGTTCAATATACCTGTAATATTTTCCACTATAAAAGATTCGCGATGGATTAAGGTGGCGCCACTAGAGAGTAACACTCCACCCAGAATCAATGGAAAGCCTATTATTATACTTTTTGTTTAGATTTCCCTTCTTATATTAATTTTATTTCTAGACAAGCTAATGTCTCGGCTTTTTATCGCCGACCAGCCAGTGATGCAAAAGTTGCAGACGAGAAAAAAGAAATAAAAAAGCAACAAACTGAAATTAACCCTGTTTCGGGACCTTCAAAAACAAATAAATACAACCAAGATCAATGTCATAAGCCCGATGTTATAAGTCAATATAAGGAAAGTACTGTCCAACAGAATTGTAATACAGAGACTAAAGAAATTGATCATGGTGAAACTGCATCTCAAGAAGAAGAGGCAGAGTCTATTAACGATGAATTTATGGACACTGATGTAAGAAAGAACAATTTGTCTTTCTCTTCTGAGTCAAGACAATATTTAGAAAGGCGGCTAAAGATTGAAGAAGAAGTCACTTTTGTAAGTATAAGTATTTATGTATTATTATTTGAGTACAAAAAAGAGAATGCTTGAAATGGGCCCAGCTTGTCCAAAAAATTGAAATTACACTGAAGTGGAGATAATTAACATAATAAAAATACACATAGCAATTAGTCCCGACCGAAACACGATTTTCAGCCGAAACTGTAACGGAAACAAGAAGAGACACCGGCCGATACGGCGCAGCGTCTTTTCTATAGTCAGGCCGTTTTGAACTGAGTCGTCGGGTCATAAACTTCAGTACCAAAACAATCGCTGCATCACTAGCGCGCTCCGTAAGCCAAATGCGTGCGAGCGAGAAAGATGACAAAAAAGATTTATGGCCCGACGATACAGTTCAAAACGGCCTAACTAAAGTTTCGGTCGAATCAGAAATAGTTTCATTCGTGGGTGATTTTGCAATATTAGATCTCTATTACCCAAAGATAAAATTGAATTTTGGCAGATTCTGTGTAAAAAAACTCATAATTTCAAAATGGCTATGAAAAATCGAGCCTTACTTAATAAATAAGAGCCTTATCATATTACACAGTTACTGGTAGCATCTGCCGTTAGCGATTTAATCGCTTTTCGGAAGCTCGATACAGCGACAATGTTTTATCTCTCTGCCAAAAAATCCGTGAACATTTTTAGAAAATGTATTTTTAAACCATACTCTAGCGTCGAAGTAATCGCTGAAACATGTAATTTTGCTATAGCCACCGAAAGAAGCGTCGATAAGATACATCTTTGCTGTGATTCCTAACTGATACTAGTAGCATGTCGAATTGTCGACTAAGAACCTAAATTACCTACTTTAATTTATGAGTAAATACTTAATTTTTTCGGTTTGTACAAAAGCAACGGGACGTCTGTACTAACGACCGAACCTAATAACCTATTGACAGCTCGTTACTGATGGTAGCCAGTACAAATTATAACTGCCAGTATAATGAGATAATAGATTTTTCTATATCCAGAATGCCTAAACTGACCATTTATTTTTTAACTCAAAACGGGATATGGGTTTATAAACGACAGTTAGCATGTAAAGTGAAAATAAACACCACTTTTTAATTTTCTTTTTTTCGAAAAAGTGTAACTTAATACAATTAGTGTTCTTCACTACCTACCTATACCTATTGTAATTCAACTTAATTATAATTCTTTTTATTTTAACAAATAGCCATTCAGCCTGAAAATTGAAAATAAATAGTAGGTTACATGACAATTAGAAATCTTTTAAATAAATTGTAAAAAAAATAAAAATCAATCATAAATTCACCATTCTTATCCTCTGACAAATGTTTTTAAAACGGGACTATTTTGTGTCCCGAAGCTTTGTTTGGGGACAAAGGGACAGGTCACAGAAAAGGGACAAAACGGGACGTACTTAAGTATGCCAAAACTGTGATAGATAGGTAATTAATACCCCATCTGTCTATGTGTCATCTTCGTCTATCTATTCTATCAACACTTCAGGAAGATTCGATCAGTTGTTGGCCAAAATCAAAACCGAACCTTCGGTTGGACACACTTTTTAGGACTGTACCCAAAGGGTAAAAACGGGACCCTATTACTAAGACTCCACTGTCCGTCTGTCACCAGGCTGTATCTCATGAACCGTGATAGCTAGACAGTTGAAATCTTCACAGATGATGTATTTCTGTTGCCGCTATAACAACAAATGCTAAAAACAGAATAAAATAAATATTTAGGGGGGCCACCATACAACAAACGTGTTTTTTTCGGCGTTTTTGCCTTGTGGTACGGAACCCTTCGTGTGCGAGTCCGACTCGCATTTGGCCAGTTTTTTTATAATAGTTTTCCATTTTTCATACAGCCGGGATTATGAAATAAAAATGAAAAGTTGTAGTTATGAAAACTCACTCTTTCGATACGCCATCTTTTTCTGTACAATTAAGGTGCCACTAGTCGATACTTTTTCCATACAAATTTCGGGAGAATATTGCTCCACTGTTTGACATTGTCCCTGCGTTCCGAGTTGAGAAATAATCGATGTGAGCGTGCTTAAACCCGTACCGAATTAGCGTGAGCGCGATAACGATGCCCCGTGAATCGTCATAGATGATGTCATAACATGCGCCATCTTGCGATAACGCCGACCAGGCCCTAGAATAATATCACCGTGAGCGCTGTCAAAAATGACTGTGTGTGTGATGATGTCCCAGTGTGTTTTGTTTTGAGTTGCATCTTAACTTAAGAACGGGCCCAAAGGAAAATCTTCAATCTTAGATTAGATTTAAACAGTAGTAAATCATGTTCAAATTGGAAAAAAAAGTATATGCCAGAAAACTTTATAAATGTAAGGGTCGTCCCAGACGAAAACATAATATGATAAAATTTTCTCGTTAGAAAACTATCACAAGTTACCTCGAATTTTTAACTATTTTGGTTTGTATTCTATTTTGGTGCATATTACGGAACCACAAATTAGATAAATAATAACACTAAATATAACCTAGAGATGACCCAAGCGTTTTTTTTTAATATTGTCTATTTTAAAAGACAATCGAATAAAAAGCATTTGGCGCTTACTACATTTTTAATCCGCGAGATACGCTGTCTTCCGTCTCGTGTGACACGAGGTTAAGACATACGTTTGTTTCACAAAGCCCGTACCGACAAAGCTCAGTTATCGAACAGTTAAATAAACTTTCTTTGTAATTGATTTATGCAGTGGTTTTTTCATAAAACTTGATTTTCCGAATTACTTTTCGATATTTTTTACGCGCTTTTCAGTTCGGAACGGTGTTTCTGTGCGTGAGAATAAGACGTTGTGCGTATAGACTAGCGTCTAACTGCTCACCACTGATATTAGCTCTGTTAGCTCTGTCGGAAAGGCAGCCAGGTGAGACATCGTGCTTTTTGGCCACGACCACCAGTGATTCGAGCTCACGACTAGTTTACTCTTAATAGTCCTCTGTACCGAATTTCGGCCATGGCGGCCAAACTCAGCGGAGACAAGCCATCGCCACGAACATATTATAATAGTACACGCCGTTTTTGACATATTAGCGAAATCCCCAAAAATGGTGTTTAAATAAGTTAGTAAGTTAAGTAACCAACCGACGAGACAGAGTAATTGATAATAATATTGGTCCAACTCATCAACTGCCTAGCCTTTTCCCAACTAAGTATGTTGGGGTCGGCTTCCAGTATAACCGGATGCAGCTGAATACCAGTATTTTACATTGATCGACTGCCTATCTGACCTCCACAACCCAGGTACTGGGTAATACGATACCTCTTCTGGCTTCTGACGACTCGTAACGACTGTCAAAGATGCACGAATGATAGTCGGGACCAACGGTTTATCGTGCTTGCCGAGACAGAGGGATCTTGGTATGTAAAGATGGTGACCCATCCACAGACCAACCGCGGCAAGCGTAACTTAACGTGATCGATCGTCCCGTGCGGCTGTCAGGAATGCATTCTATTATTTAGCCACAAGCCTCTCTTTTGGATTTTTCGCTAATATTCGTCCTACCAAGTATTAAGTCTTTAGCAAAAATTAATTGTGTATTAAATAAAAACAATTTGTTTTTAGTTGGGAGCTCACAAAGCAATAGCATTTATGCAACCAGATTCAGTAGAAGAGGTCATTGACGATCTGCCAGATGACTTTTATGAACTAAGTATAGAAGAAGTACGAAGATTGTATCATGACTTACAGCAACATCGTATTACCCTCGAAAATACACCGCTTCAAATATCAACAAAAGAAAAGGAACTTAAAGAACAGGTAAAATATCACATTATTGTAGTAATTAGTGAACATACGTACTTTGGAAATAGGCCCCATGAAGTATTCAATCAAAACTAATTTCTGAGAAAATTAAAACTGCAGTCCCATCTAAGTGCTCATACTCGAGAGCCGCACGCGTCAACGGCATAGGCAACTGAGCACCGTACTCAAATACACGAGCGGCACGTTGACGATGGCTGCAGTTGCCTCTGACGTTGCCGCGGAAACTGGATTCTATGTTACGCATCATGGAATCCGGTCCCCGTTTCACCAATTTATAATGGTGGTAATGATTAAGATCAAAGAAATACTGCCAGGAAACATAACCTCTCTTCTCTTCTTTTTTCAGGCATCTCTACAAATGCTTAATTTATACAAGAATGTGGTAGTTCGTGTACAATTCCCCGACCATATAATACTTCAAGGAATTTTTACACCTACGAACACGATCGAAGATGTGACAGATTTTATAAAAGAGCATTTACGGAATCCAAACAAAGAATTCCACATATGTAAGAAACTATTGTATATTAACGGCAGTTAACTTTAACACGTTCTTAAGACCTTCACTCGCTACAATACTCCCTAAAGTTGCGAGTTCAACAAAGGACCTAACGCCAACGAGACGCCGCGAGACTTAAATTACCCGTTTCAGAATTCGTCCGCAAGGGATTTCCTTTTCACGACAACTTTTCATATTCTTACAACTTTCGCCCGCTAATTGTAACTTAGACAGTTGTATTCATGATTTTGCTTCGGTAAAGACATATTTGTTACAGGCGCGTCTAACTTTTTTATTACCACACAAACTCATACTAAGCTGTAAATAGCAAAAAACTTCAGAAAATTTAATTTCATGGGTTACCCTCGCGCTTTTGCCTTAAATAAACGCACGGCTGCGAATTTATAGGTACTAACTAATCATCATACAATACATTAATATAAAGATTATTTTGCAGTCATCACTCCTCTAAAAGAAACTCTCGAGCCCAAAATGACGTTACTAGATGCAAAATTCGTGCCTTGCGTTCACATGCATTTTAAGTGGATGGAGGAGGACAAGTCTAAACAACCGTATCTGAAAGATGAAGAATATCAAAAGAAAACGGCTTCAGACGCAGCTAGTATTTTGGCTTCGAAATACAGGTAAAATAAGTGTTAATAATTATAATTATCTCCTTATTTCCACCACTACATAGATATATAAACTAACCCCCTTACTAATAACGTTGTATAGCGTCTGTATACTTACACAACGCTTTGTCTTCTTCTTTCGAAAAATGACTTCTTTGACGACTGAAAAAGAGAGAAATCGGTGTTTAACTATTCATCTGATATAATACGTTTATAAGGGGGGTAAGGTTTGCTGAGATTGCCGTGACTCGAACAAAGCTGCGGTTTCCTAGAAGAGCGGTGCCAACACATAGCGGCCGTAATGTTGCGTCGAATGATGCCACTGAAACGTTGCCTATGGGAAATCGTTGATAGCTAGTCGCTTCCTCGTCGACGGTTGGACAAGTGCCTAAAGCCTGATTTACACAATATGAGTTTCAGAAACGTTCAAGAACAATAATTTAATAGGCACACGTACAATTCTCTAAATGATGGTGAAATCCACATCATAATCCTTTGTGTAGTTTAAGGGGCCGGCGGAGCATGCGTAGTTCATACAAACGTAATACCAAAATAATTTGTAAATCAAATATTATTCTTAATGTAGTGTGTATTTATTCCGATTGGATTACAGAATAATATCTAGGTTCCCATATATAATATATAATATTTTGAATGGACACTGATTTAAAGACGAGTTATGAGAAAAATAAGTTTTCTATAGAAATTTTAAATTCCTCATATCTCGTCTTTATGTGTCTTTTCAAAATATATATTTGGGAACCTAGATATTCTGTAATCCAATCGGAATAAATACACACTACTTACCCTAAGAATATGTTTGATTTACAAATTATTTTGGTATTACGTTTGTATGAACTACGCATGCTACGCCGCCGGCCTTAGTTGAAAATACGTATTTTACGAATTTGACGTTTATTAGTTACTAGAATTTTCGCACTGACAGGTATCAGGAATGCATTATCTCGACGGCAGGACTGTAAATTCTGCTATTCTGTACAAAGGAGATGTTTCATTTTTGTATTGACTCAGGCCATAACATGTACCTTTTAGAAAAGCTGGGAAACTAACCCCTGAATAGAATAAAGTAATATGTTTTTCGTAATATCAAATGTTTTATATTCATTTATCAAATGCACATAATAAAAATTAAAAATGTTTGACGTTTGTCGTGAGTTACACATTGAGTTAGGAAAAACATGGAGACGCCGAGTTATTCTATACATACATTTGCTTATACAAATATGAGTGAAGTATGATTCAGAATACGAAATATCGTTTTGTCTCGTTCTTTCTAATAAGATAATCGTATTTGATAAAAGAGACAACAATATTTTAAGTTGTTGCTCATTTTGGCAACATTTTGACGTGACGTAGTACAGTTGTAGGTAAGGTGCCGTAGCAGCCATCTTTTGCGACAAGTTTCGTGGTAGTTTGGCTGTCAAATGGTTGTTTACTTTTTGTATTATTGAGATTTGCGAGAAAATTACAAGGATTTTACCTTTTAAAACTGCATGCAAATGTTGGAAAACAACAATTCAACATGTCTGTGTGTTGTATTGTGAAGTGTGGTGCAAGAATGTTCCACGCGCGCCTCAAAGAGATGTCAGCATCGTGGAGGGGCCCCCTTAGGGCCGAAGCCTGCCGGGTCAGCGGGATTGTCCGAAAGGGTTACCGCTGGCCCGGACCATAAAGGGCAAAGGAAGGAACACGGGTGGGTTTTAGTCAGTAAGAGTCTGACACTCCCTTCCGCTCCACCCAGAGCGGGAGGAGTCATTTGATGATTTCCTATCCGCAAAAAAAAAAAAAGTGTGGTGCAAGAAAGAAGGAAAATCAACCTCTAATGTCTTTGCACAGGTTAATAGCCGGTTTTCATGCAATAGTACATTTAATAATACACATTCGATGATACAGTTGTAACGCGATCATTTTATAGCTAAAGTATTGATATTTGGGTTAATTTCCTTATAACAGACCTTTTTACTATATTTTGTTAATTCATTCGTTTGTTTACAATAATATGTCAAATGGAATAGGGTTGTACCGTTGCCGTAATAGTTTCCGCAAACTAGTTCCTCCGCTGAAACGTCATCGGTATATTCTGCGATGTGATCATAAATAATCCTGTGTCTTATTCGGTCCAAATGACCTTGCCAGGTCCGGCCTCTGGTTCACAGCACCGAAATTAAAATATTTTATTTCACATAAACCTACATGGCTACTTTGGAAACGTCAGAAGCTAGGTGCACGGTTCCAATTGGTTGTTTCTTTTAAAAATAATTGGCTTTTACAATGTTTTCTAATTTGTTAAGTACCTGGTACTGATTTTAATACATAGGTAACCCGTATTTTATTAAATTTATGGACTATCTGTTTCTCTCTTCTCGCCACTCCAGATTCATTAGGTACCGAAAAAACTCAGTGAAAGCTGAAGTGACGGTAACAGAGAGTAAATAAGAAATATTTTGTTTTTACATTTGGTACTTACGCTATCAGATGCATTTATAAGTAGGTATCTTATTATATTGCCATTTGTCTTCACAACTGGTTTGTCTTAAGCATAACTATAATATTTTTCTCTGAAAATTCTAACTTTAATAAAAGATTTTCTTTTTTGACTTGTATGTACCTATCGATAAATAGTTTAAATGATAAATGATTTATTTTCTGTAAGTAGGTTTTTACAAACACTTTTACACGTCATCATATTTTTTAAACTAGATGTGGTCGGCGTTTCCTATCTGACTACTCTGAGAAGAAAGGCCGAAACAAACTCAGAGGTCACAGTCTCTTTTAAAGTCCAGACAAAATCTTGGTCAGATCGTGTGAAGACCATGTAGATTGATGTCTGAAATGGTCTTTTGAGGAAAGAACCACACAGATTGAGCGGACCTGTCCAATCAGTGCACGCATTTGTCAAAAATTGTGCAGCTCAACTCAGAAATTGAGGAGCTCAACGATTCGACGAACAATACCAAAGAAAGGATATTTGGGTAGGCCGCGTAAATTACTCAAACTGCCAGATCATGATTAAAACTAAGAAGGAAAACAGATAAAAAATGACCCACATAGTCCTCACATTCACAATAATTAAATGAAATTTTAAAAAAAATAAAATACTTTACAAAGTAAATATTCATGTCATTGTCTAAATAAAATTCATCAATGTCAATGTGTATATAAAAAAATCCGGACATAATCTTTGAGGACCATGTAGGTTAGTGTCTGAAATGATCTTTTGAGGGAAGAACCACACAGATTGAGTGGACCTGTCCAGTCAGTGCACGCATTTGTCAGTAACCGTGCATCTCAACTCAGAACTTAAGGAGCTCAACGATTCGACGAACAATACCAAAGACAGGACATTTGGGTAGGCCGCATAAACTACTCAAACTGCCAGACCATGATTAAAATGAAAACAATGACCCACATGTCATTGTTTAAGTAAAAAAAAAAAAAAAAAAAATATTTTAGTAATTAACCATGAGTCTTTCGTTTTACCCATCACGAAAGATTAGAAATAAAGTATTTTCGCACACTATAGTCTTATGTAAAACTATAAAGTATATTTATCGAAAATAAAGTAAGATACGTTATTATAAAGTATAGTTGGCAACCCTAATTACAACGGACTTTAATTAAGGAGCATCATACGATCTGCTCTTGGACATTTTCCCGCTAGATGGCGCTGAAGTCAACATTTTTAGTTTATTTTGTTTTATGTGTAATTGGCACATTATTAAGTCGTAAAAGTAGTGGACGCGGTTATCGGACATTACATTTTATTGAATTTGGTCATAACATTGCCTCAAAATCCACCCAATTCGACACATAACTGTTAGATAAAATCTGCCATTGAATACAGGTCGTTTACACACACAGACGTAAGCGAGTACTTCCATACGTTTATAAGAATAGACCACTAGATGGCGTGTATTTAAAAAATGCGCCGCCTGCTACGATATTTATATGAAAAATGAAATACGTTTCTTGAGAATACTGTGCCTGTGCGTAGTACTCGCAACCAGCGTGCGTGTATGACAAGATTTATGAACGTAAACGAGACAAAGGGAGTATGTAAGGTATCGTAGCAGGTGGCGTTCTGTAGTTTCTACCTACCCCCATGGGGAAAACGCATGAGTATGATGATAGAATAATAAAAGTCAAGCATTTATATAAAATCATTTAATAATCAAACTAGGCTGAGAATCAGCACTTTTCGAATGTCAAAATTACAATAAGACAGTCCCCCAAAACGCCCGCTCTTCACCACTTCCTAGAGCTTTACCTAGAAAGAAGTGGCGCAACAAACTCCCAGCAGCACAGCTGTGTTCAGTTACAAAAACTTCAGTCTACACAGTTTATAAAGATAGTTTTATTAGAATACCTTACACCGTAATTAATTATCAAATAAAAGTATTTGAAGTGACACAAATGAAGCCTGATACATGATTAAATTTATAGCATAATCAATTATTACAATAATTACAGATATTACACATAACATACACAAGAAAAAACAAAAGATAACAACAAATCAAAAAAATACAATTTAGTATGCGATTACATCGCATACTAAATTGAGGTAGGTGAAAAAATATTTTATAATGTCAAAGCCCTCTTATCAGTTTTTAGAAAAATAAAAATCTAAAGACCAGCTTATTGAGTTCACCAGGTGGTTATCTTACATAATAAAGTATTATTTCACCTTTTCATTTTATAGTAAATACAAATAAAAAGTAATATACAATGATAATGTTGATTATAAACAAACTACTACAAAAATAAGCCTCTTGATTTTATAGTAAAATACAAATAAAAAGTAATATATTATAGTGTCGATTCTAAACAAACTACTACAAAAATACAATATAACAAAAATCGTTTGACTTGATGATTTCACCATGTGCCGTGAGTCTTTTTGTCCACTGCTACAAGGCTGCTGCAAAGAAAAATAACTTTACTTAGTATATAATTATGTTACTTTGGACAAATATTATTTCCTATTCATTTCAAAATGTCATTTACCATCAATCTCCAAAGCTGCTCTAAAATTAAAATTACTATTTGCTCGAATTTCCAACTGATGTTGATGGACGATTTTTCACTAGAATAACATAATAATATATTTTAGACATTGAAATTGATACAATTTATGAAGTTAAAAAAATTGCCTTGTGTGCCAGTATATACTGGTACACACGGCTACATAATTAACCAGCTATACATTTCCAGTACAAGCTGATCTCGCATTGTATAAGATTTCCATATAATGGGAGGTCAGCTTTTACTGGAAATGTATAACTTGATATCTAGCCGTGTATACATACCATTCAAATCTACACATTTAGCATTTTTTTGACCATGTCTCAATATGATTTCTGGCAGAATACAACTTTGTTCCTTTCGATTTATGTATTTTTTTTAATGTGTCCCTGGGTGTGGTCTGCTTTTTCCATACAGTTCCATACCATTTGTGTCCAGTAGCAAGCGATCATCCTGAAAATAGAATATGTTTTTACTAGAAAATATCAATGAAATATAATAGATGGTTATGTAACATACAAAGAAACAATACTGTACCATGATAATCAAAGCATTTCTTACTGGTACTGACAATTTCTGACTTATTATATTTCCATTTGCAGCTGTTTTATTGACATTGCAGTAATAATGCTTGCAGTTTTCATGTATTCCGAATACAAAAGCGGGCTATTTCGCAAATCTGCTACTCTCACTGATACACATTATAATTTTCCATGCCACTAGTGTAACCTTCATCACGTTTGGCTTCAAAATATTTCGCCCGTAAAGTGGGAGCTTAGTGTTGGCAAACATCTAAAAAAAGTACAAATATGAATACAGAATATGCTTCACTGGTCTTGAGATGTCAATACAAATTTGATTTATTTATTTACCTTGTATAGTTCCCCCTCGCCCTCAACCCTCGACCTGTGCCCTCGTATAGTTTTTGATTACATGATTCTTGCGTTCATTTTTTTTTGATTATGTTTCCATCTCAGACCAAAGTTCCTATATGACACTTTCTCTTTCAAGTTTGCAAACAGAGGAGTCTCCGTATCCAATAAAACTCAAATAGGGAAGTTGATGCATTTCTTCACTCTTTTGAAAGCCTTCCACAATAATTAGTGACAACATAATTAGTGCTGTAGGCGGTCCAGTAAAATTTTTGCAACAATTATGTGCTTTCATGTCCATGTCTCCTTTTTTCATAATATTGACACGTATAACAATATTTGTTTTGAACACCAAGAAATAGACATTTCTTAGTTTCTTTACCAACAATGCAGGCCTGAAAAGAAAAAGCAACACTTGTAAATATTGCACATAGTAAAAAGTTCATACAGAACCAAATATGTGTTTAGTATGTAAGGTATCTTAGCAGGTGGCGTTCTGTAGTTTCTGCCTACCCCCATGAGAAGAAGGTATATGTTTATGTATGTGTGTTTGGTAATACATTAACTTACCATACAAGAACATGAATCAAAGTTGTAGCCATATGACCTTTTCAGCCATCATCCAACTACATACAGTAACATATGGAACACCGTCTGAAGATACATGACCTTTTTGAATAGCAACTGACCTTTCTTGTTCACCAGCAGTTTTAATTTCCTCTGACAAATGTTCAAACCACACACTGCCTAATTTTTTTTCAACACGACGAAATTTAGTCATTTATTTGGCGACATTATTGGAATATTCATGAGACTTGTAATGTGAGCTGATTGAGTGTAATAGCTACCAGCAGTCGCAGTTGCCCACAAAAATGCAGTATTTATTTTATTACTGCTCTCCGTAGTGCTTCCACGCAATTACCAGACATAGTGCACTTGAAAATTAATTCACTTCTCATCTCACTAACAAATTCAATTTGTGAAGATTCACACATATTTCGGTCTTTCCAATTGGAATGCCCATTAAATTACATTCTTCAGGTCCACAATGCGATACCCAGATATCGCAGATAAACATTTCTTTGGAACAGTTTCCACAGTCAATTGAAATCACAGTACACATAATATACTCCTATCCATTGAAATTAATCAGTTTCAGGATTAGAGAAATCTGAAATAGAAAAACAAAAAAATAGTACAATACTTCTATAAACTCAGTATTTGAATAAAATTTAATACTATCGAATTTCACAACCGTACAATGAGATCTCAGAATTTCCTAGTCGTATTTTATACCTGTAACACCTTTTTCACGTGTATTATGCAAATAAATTATTTGATTTGATTTGTATTCAAGCATTCTTTCTACTAGAAAAGAATTGCTACCTACTATTAGATTATTATTATTACAGGTACAGCGTACAGATGATATTGAATAAGATACGATTTATTTATGACAAGGTTACGTTCCGAAATCATTAGGTACAGAAAATAGAAACTAAAAGTAAAATTTTACTTATCTTTATATAAATTCCTGGTAGAATATTAGTCGATGAATAAGAAAAAAAAAACAAATTAGATGTTTAAATACAATAATAAATCACGTTTGATGTAAGTAACTCAATCATTTGTTTGTTTCTGAACCAATGATTTCAAAAGTCAAAGTTCTGAACCAAAGATTACAATATAATGTGTTCTGAACGCACGTCCAGCGGCGCCGGCACAAGTACTTAGACCGCCGCCGCCCCGCTAGATGCGACATAACTATCAAACTAAAAATAATGTTTGTTTGTCTGAAACTGACAATATGCGTAAAAGGTATTCTATTTTAGAGGTACATTCGATTTTGCAAATGTTTGCAAACTCGTTGGGTTACCGAATTATAATATTATGTACTTACTTATTTAATGTATTGTTGACCAAAAAATATAAGTAGGTAAAAACACATAACCACTGACTTTGTACTTATGTAATTGAGACATGTAAGTACCTAATTAGTATTGTGACGGGATTTCAGCGTCTAAAATCACGGGCCAACTTGCTGTTTCTAAAACCGCCGAAAGATAGGTACTTACTTACCTACTTACTTTTAAAATTGAATAATTATTAGTTACTATACCTACAAATAATTGCAATACTAGAAATATTGCAATTTGAATCAATGAAAATGCAAAGCATACAAAATAAAATAACACGCAAGAAAATCCGTGTGCAATACTATTGCATACAAGCAAGCCCCAAAATTATATTTATATCATGCATGCATGTCGCTACGGCGTAAGAGTGGCAACATGGTGGCGCCCGTTTTCTTCGGAATTCTTTCAATGTTGTTCAAGGTTGCGAACACAACTCGGGTGGGACGGCAACGTCGCGCGTCGCATAAATGAATGGACAGTCATAGACCGCGAAATTCAAATTTCCTTACGTTTTTTGCAATTTGCAGGTCAGTGTCAGGTTGTATCTTGATCAAAATATGATTCGCGACAATAACAGGTACATATTTACAGAATTAGAATCATTAATACATCTTTCTAAGTTAGATTTCTACCACCAATAGTGGATGATGAATGATTCTAATGATTATAATTCTGTAAATATGTACCTGTTATTGTCGCGAATCATATTTTGATCAAAATACAACCTGACACTGACCTGCAAATTGCAAAAACGTAAGAAAATTTGAATTTCGCGGTCTCAACTACCCATTTCACTATAAATCCTATCTACGAATAATGATATTTATGTTGCCACAAAACAATATTATGTAATAAAGTTGTTTACGTTGGTAAGGTCGTCAGGTCAGGTTATTGATTATAACGTTTTTTTTTTGTGAATCTGTTCATGAAAGGTAGGAAAGGAAATAAATCAATCACTTATTACGTATGATATTGATTTAACAGAATTATAATAACGCGTTTACGCCATCTAGAGTTCTCATCTCTAAACTATCGCAATCATGGCGATTGAGTTTGCTTACTTTGCTTGTCAAAACTCACGCACACTAGTGGCGCAACTGTCAAATTTCGTCTGGATTTCGCGATCGTTTTCCTCAGTAAATAATGTAAGTTATTTCCTAAAAAGGTCGATCGCGGGGACATTTCATTATAGAAAAGTGATAAAATGATTCGTTTTCAACAAAGTGTGTCTGTGTTTAGCGTACAATCCCCAAGAAAAATGTATGGACGGCCCGTCGCAACATCCACCTTAAGTAAGTTATTATGATCCAAACGTGATAACTAGTAAGACTCATATTTAGTATCGATACTCTATAATAGTAACACCTATGTTCCTTGATTGACACAACCCTAGCAATGGCAGCCATTTTATGCGACAAAACGAGTTGTAGGTATTTCCAGTCCATACTTTTCTATGTCAATGGAGTTACATGACAGCCATGACAGGTTGTAGAAATGACGTTTACTTAACCTAGAAATTGATGTTTATCAAAACAAAAAACCGTTATACAAAGTCAAAGTCGTAGGAAATAAATGAGAAAACGTGAAAGAACACCAAAAGCCACGAAAGTCGAGACAAACAAGACTGACTCACTGACACTGACGTGACACAGTGACACTCAAAAAAACAAAATGTCATTTTGAACATTTCGTTCAGAAGTACACCACAGAAAAGTAAACTAAATATTTATTTAACGATGACATCGTCACACTTGCTTATTATTAGTCGGAAAAGATGTTTATGAGAATAATTATTATTAATAGTACAGGAACACATACCACATAAACATAATATCACATAAACATTAAATATGAAAATATTTAATGTTTATGTGATATTATGTTTTCATGTGACATGATTTTAGAACGAAAGCAGTCAATGCAAACGATGACGCCATGTTGCATAGACTATGGCAAAGACTACAATATAATGCGGTGTAATAGACAGGAAGCTCTCTTCATTTTGTGTTGACAGCACAATTCGCCATCTAGGACTCAAGTATTTAAAACTATTAGTTACAGCGGAAGATGGTAGATGGAGCTCTAGTAATAGTCACGGATATAGATGGTAGATGGAGCTCTATTATATTAATTGTGTTGAAATTTCTACATTGTCGTATAAATTATTGTTTACTACCTATTAAGGTTTTTTTAACAATTACATAATTATTAAAAACACACTAAGTAGTAGTAAACAATAATTTATACGACAATGTAAAAATTCCAGATTTTTACTTCTATTAGGAATAGGAGTATGAATGAATGTACTCGGAATATTAAAGATAAACAAACTGTTTATTCTTACAAAAAACACAGAAATACATACAAATTAAACATTTACTAACATATTAAAATCAAAATCATGTAGGCTGAGAATCAGCACTTTTCTTTCCTAGTCACTAGACTTCCAGGTAGGTACACAACAAGAGTTTTGAGACATGATGGAAGTGCACTCAGTGTTCAGCACTATTCACAATAATAATATTATGGGTCCAAACTATAAATAGTGCCTATGCTCACTAGCGAAACAACCAGAATTTAATTTTATTGCAAAAGCAAAATCCGAAACTGACATTCGCGCTGACAGACATTTCAACACTTCAATTAAAGTGTTACCAATGCAACAATAACAAATTCCCATTATTTAATTGAAAAAAACACCTTTCAGAACCGTTTTATAAATCACTATAGACTTGTTACACTTGGTTTAGGCTTAATTTTTATTTTTGTTGTTTAATGTCCAATATTTTGAGACAATTATTTTATGTATGTGTTTGTTCGTCACAACATCTCCCGGTATCATCACTAAATATTTTTATATTGTATCACAGTATTTTTCGTTTTCTACTTGTTCGCTAGGGGCGCTAGGAGTAATAGTGTTTTAGGTGATGTTCCAAGCTGCTATAGCATGGACTATGGCAATAACTTAAAAACTAATAATCTTTGCGCACAACAAATCGGGCTTAAATGCAAGAAAGAATATTTTTCCTCAAGTCGTGGTATTTTTTCCTCTTTTTCGATAAATGTACATCTTATGGCCGAAAATGAAACATCTCCATTGAAATATTTTCCTGTGAAATTTAGAAAAAATCCTAACACGACCCCAACGACAATGATGGCCGAAGATCCTGAAGTCTCTTGGACTGATTAGTCGGTTGAAAAAATGATGACGACGAAGCCCCGCGGGGCTCCTATTTCTGTCTGCAGGGTTTACACTTTTAAAGGAACCTAATATGTGAAAGTGAATGACGGATCATCCCCTGCGAACCTTACTACCCGTACGGGGGTGAGCCATGTAACGTTGCAGACTGGCGTATAGCGTAGCGAGACTCCGTCAAGTCTCGCTACGCTATACGCCAGTCTGCAACGTTAAAAAAGATTAGGGGGCTCATTTTCTATAAATGATTCTGTAAATTGTCATCATGTACTACAATGTTTTGATGAATAAATTATATTATTATTTATAAACGTTACTTGACTAATTTGTTGTTACGGTGCTAACTCTGAGGATAGAACAATATATTTAATCAATCTGTATTGTTTCCTAGGGCACCCTCAAGAAGAAAACTAGAAGATGCAGTTCAGAGTTCGCAGAAACCTACAGCCTCCACATCTAAGAGTAGCAGATTGCCAAAATGGTTTAAGAATTGAAACTGAAAAAAAAAGTGTGTTGGTGTGCTGCTAGTCGCTCATTCCATACCTACAAATTAATATCATTCAATCTCAATAATTGACCAAATCATGAATAAAATAACATAAAGCCTGGAAAACACATGCTATTAAAAAAAAATGCTAGTTTGCTTTAAGGTAGCAGCTCTCGGAGCATTTACTTGTGAAAACTCAAGCGTCAAAAGCATTATTTTTACTAACCTAAGTACTTCTTATTAACACGCACAAGAAACATGCTATTTTGATGCTCCAATAATCCCCTCCAAATCAAACTAACTTATCTATGGTTCAAATGATTTTTGACGTTGCCAAAAACTTTTTTCAACAATAACATACTCACATAAAGTAGCAGGCTTACCTATAAATAACTCGTTATCTCACGAGATAGACTCCACCCGCGCTTCACACCATGAGATGGTTATCACCAAAAAAATAGACCGGCTTGCGATTACAAAGAGTGTTGTTCACAAACATACTCATTTTGTATACACGTGCTAATGTAGCATTGCTCGAAAGTAGTGCTTTTGTACTACTAAATAGAATGTGTATTCCAGCCTAAATTATGTGTGCATGGTAATGACAATATTTTATCTCGTGTTTTCTCAATTGCATGTATCATATTAATGTATCTATCGTATATTATGTATGTGTGTGGCTTAAAGACCTAAAACGCTCATTGAGCGAAAAACAGCCACGACGCGGTGAGGTACCTAGTTATTAAATAGGTCAAACCGCATGGTGGCAAACACACAACGACCACAAAGTGATATTCGTTCCGTGGTTTTTTTTATATTCGACCACAACTCGTTCTGGCAATGTTCTGAACCTTTCCGATGTGATGGCCGCCACTTTGACATTCTTTGTTACTTGGACCCAATTGCTTTTAAAATCAGCATCTATTTTTTCGCTCAACGAGCGTTCTCGATCGAATGGTATTTTGTTATGTAAATGGTGCGACGAAATACAAGTAGCACATTACCTTATGGCAAAGATGAATATTTTAAGTTAACTAGGATAAAAAATATGTTACTAGGCTCAGCCAACATCATAAGAAAGAAATATAATATAGGTATGGCAACATACTATACCAATGAACAGCGTTTTATTGTAATTTAATGGGTAGGCCCCTATGCTTACGTAACCCTACGGGAAAAAGAGGCGTGACCAAAGGTAATATATTAAGGGGCTTACAGGACCTAAACGCCAAAAACGCAAGTTTTAAAAACAATAAAAGTATATGATCGACTACAGTAAACAAAATCAGTAAAATATATGATATTCTTCAGGATATACGCTACGTAGATATTGTGTTGAAAACATAATACAACTAATTTGGTACGATGGAGAAAATCATGAAGAACCTCTAAAAACTTTCTACAATAAAAACCATACTAATTTAAATACAATCATTCTGATTTTTGTCAGATTATTCTACAAGCAACATTTTTGAGTTCAAACAATAGATTTTTTGTAATTAAATAATTGCTTCATATTTGGCAATAAATTACCAGCGTTGTGTCATCGCGCTTCTCTTTCTTTTCTATGCAGTCCGACAGTGACCGCGCTTTAGCTCATGTATGGGTCAACTCATCTAATTCTGTGACAAAACAGAATGTGAAAAAAAAAACAGGTTAAACTTTATAAATTTTATTTTTATTTTTAATAGGAACATTAATCAGTCTTCTATTTATCATATGAGCAAGTGTAATCTTAACACATATGAATTAACTCAGCGTAAAATGTGCTTAATCAAACCGCAATGACTTGTCTAATTCTGCGACAAACACCATAATTCGGTGATAGTAAGTACTAAAATAAATAAATACTAAATAATAATACTAAATTACTAAAACCTTTATCGGTATCAACAAGAATATATTTTTAACAACTAATTGTAAAAGTATCATGAACTTACACTCACCTTTCCTATTTAAAATGAATTAAATAATGACAGCACAGTCGCACGCTACTGGTGAAACGTCAAACATGGCGGGCGCAATGACAAAATTGACAAATCCCGTGATTGTTACTATCTCACTCGCACGATCTTAACAAAAATTTGTACACGAAAAGAAGCTTTATTACCATACCATAGGGTTCATTTTAATGTATTGGATTTTACTCCTATAACGCTGTGAAAGAGTCCAAACGTTGTATCTCCGAATTAAGTGAGTCACACAATTAGGTGAGTTTACCCCTAAGCCCCTTAACTACTACCTACGCTACTACTACAAAATTTGGGCGCAACCATAGCTATGTAGGTTCTTTAAAACTCGAGATACAGTTTTGTATACTTTTAAAATGTATTAGGTGACTTTTTCGGAGGATGCACCTTTTAGAAGTTATAACTCAAAAACTAAAAGAAGTTCGAAAATTTCGAAGAAGTCCGAAAATTTCGAGGTTTATCGAGCCCCCCGAAGTTAGCTTTCGAAGCTGACTTGCTTAACTTGAACTTGCTTATACACTATTGGTATCTTTCCTAACATCATTCTAAAAAATCTGTGTGTAATTTTTTGCGACCCAACCGTTGGATGTATAAAATAGGGAAGATAATTATGTTACGCGCTCCTCGAAGTGGATCGCATAAGTGTGCAATATAAAAAACATGAGAAGTGGCAAGGGGGCGTGGTGTCCACGCGTCATGAGCAAAATGGGCATTTACTACGCAAATGACCGTCTCCGCGAACTAGTGCGCTTTCGAACTAATTCGAACGTGATGGTGAAAAAAGTAATTTATAAAAATTAAACCAACTTCATAAAAAAGAAATCAAAAGTATGAAATAACTTTAATTTCGGAAGTCTGTGTCTTGGGATCTGTATTTTAGTTTTAGTTTTTTGCCACCGACTTCCGAAAATAAAGTTATCATAATTTTGAGTTAATTTATTTTTGAAGTCGGCTTCATTTTTACCGACTTCAAAAAAAAGTGTCTAAACACGCTATGCCGAAGGTACGCGACCGAAGTTTCGCGGCTGATGTTACGTTCCGACGTATTTGGCTGATATGACACACCATAAGTGCCGAAATTACGCTGCAGAAATTCAGTTGCGCACATGCGGGGCGCGGGCGTGTCTGCCTCCCGCTGCTCCCCGCCCCGGATCTTCTTCGGCAATCGAACCGAACTTCGGTCGCTTATGTGTGCTGTACAGAATACGTTGCCGCTGAATCGCCGTTGAACTTACGCCCGACCGAAGTTCGGCTGCTACGCTATAACGCAACGTAATTTCGGAATAATGTGTCGTCAGTAATTCAAATAGCATTGCAGGCGTAATCATGCCGAACTTCGGTCGCGTACCTTCGGCATAGTGTGTTTAGACACAAAGGGTTATCAATTCTATCCGTATGTATGTAATCGCTAGTATTATATTATCTGTGGTAATATTATTGGAATTGCATTATATTAGTACGTTAGTGTTTTCGGTGTACATGCCGACCATGCTATGGCAGCTTGGAACATCACCTAAAACACTATTACTCCTAGCGCCCCTAGCGAACAAGTAGAAAACGAAAAATACTGTGATACAATATAAAAATATTTAGTGATGATACCGGGAGATGTTGTGACGAACAAACACATACATAAAATAATTGTCTCAAAATATTGGACATTAAACAACAAAAATAAAAATTAAGCCTAAACCAAGTGTAACAAGTCTATAGTGATTTATAAAACGGTTCTGAAAGGTGTTTTTTTTTTCATTTAAATAATGGGAATTTGTTATTGTTGCATTGGTAACACTAATTGAAATGTTGAAATGTCTGTCAGCGCGAATGTCATTTCGGATTTTGCTTTTGCAATAAAATTAAATTCTGGTTGTTTCGCTAGTGAGCATAGGCACTATTTATAGTTTGGACCCATAATATTATTATTGTGAATAGTGCTGAACACTGAGTGCACTTCCATCATGTCTCAAAACTCTTGTTGTGTACCTACCTGGAAGTCTAGTGACTAGGAAAGAAAAGTGCTGATTCTCAGCCTACATGATTTTGATTTTAATATGTTAGTAAATGTTTAATTTGTATGTTTTTCTGTGTTTTTTGTAAGAATAAACAGTTTGTTTATCTTTAATATTCCGAGTACATTCATTCATACTCCTATTCCTAATGCAAGTAAAAATCTGGAATTTTTACATTGTCGTATAAATTATTGTTTACTACTACTTAGTGTGTTTTTAATAATTATGTAATTGTTAAAAAAACCTTAATAGGTAGTAAACAATAATTTATACGACAATGTAGAAATTTCAACACAATTAATATAATAGAGCTCCATCTACCATCTATATCCGTGACTATTACTAGAGCTCCATCTACCATCTTCCGCTGTAACTAATAGTTTTAAATACTTGAGTCCTAGATGGCGAATTGTGCTGTCAACACAAAATGAAGAGAGCTTCCTGTCTATTACACCGCATTATATTGTAGTCTTTGATGCCGACGGATAGTGCGGATAATCTGTTAGAATTCACGGAAGTATTAAGTGAAATAAATGCAGTGATTGAGAGTTGTGACATTGAATCCGCTATAATTCTCGGAGATTTCAACGCTCACCCAAATGAGCTATTCTTTAGGGAATTAAGTAACTTTTGTACGGAGCGAAGCTGGCTCTGTGCGGATGTGATCAAGTTAAATACGTTTGCTGATACGTACACCTATGTTAGTGAAAGTCACAACAATTGTAAGCGTTGGCTTGATCACTGTCTGACTACGGAGGCAGCTTGGCAATGTGTGACTGAGGGGTACGGTGGGTCTGCAGTGTTTTTTATGATGTGTACTGGTCGGATCATTTTCCGATGGTAGTGTATTGTAACATGGGATCATTACCGAGAAAAAAATACTATAATGGGAACCAATACAATGAAGTGAGATGGGGGTGAGAGAAACGCTGAGCAGATAGGGTTATATAGCGATCTCCTGTAACAATGAACTAAGGGACATTGACTTTCCAATGGAACTTGGTTCATGTGCTGATAATGTTTGTAGTAATAAGGGTCATTATGCAATAATTGATGAGCTATATAACCGTATTGTTATAGTGCTTTGACTTTAGCTGCGCGTAGCAGTAACAGACTGACAAAGCATCAGAAGCAGAAGCATGTAATCGGATGGAATACACATGTGCAAAAGGCTCACCTGGAAGCACGAAGCAGCTTTCAGACCTGGTTGCTGTATGGTAAACCCAAATCAGGTGATATTTATAATACCATGTGTGAATCCAGGAAGCGCTTTAAGTCTAAGCTCAAGTGGTGTCAAGACAACGTCGAGCGTATTAAAATGGACATCTTAGCCACACACCACAAAGATAAGGACTTCAAGCGTTTTTGGAAGCATACCAGGAAACTGGAAACTGGCTTATTGTGCGTGCCTGCGAGTGTTTAGGGTAGAAATGAGCCCCAGCAAATTGCCGAATTGTTTAGGGAACGTTTTAAGGTTGAGTCTCCCTTACCAGGTGCGCGGCAGGGGCTTGATGCTGAAGTTGAAGATGGAGTGCGGTTTAGGTTTAAGATAAAGGAAGTAGTGCAGGTCATTAAGAGTATGACTCGAGGTAAGTCTCCAGGGCACGATGACCTCAGTATTGAGTACCTGCAGCACGCGGGTACTCACTTGCCTAGGGTGTTGGTCATGTTCTACAATTTGTGTTTAGGACATTCGAATTTACCCCAGGAGCTTATGAAGACCACAGTGATTCCTATTATCAAAAATAAGACAGGCGATGCCTCCGACGGGAACAACTACAGACCCATCTCATTGGCTACAGTGATCGCCAAGGTGCTGGATGGTTTGCTTGATTGTCACCTTAGTAAGCATATTCATCTGCATGATGCCCAGTTCGGATTTAGAGCCGGGCTTTCGACGCCTAAAAACGCCTATTTTTGGCTGTTTTTTGGACATGTCGAAGGCATTTGACCTTGTGGCTTATAATGTGCTGTGGGATAAGCTCCGGGAAGAAACCATCACTCCCAGGGACATGATCAACATACTGAGATATTGGTACGGCAACCAATCCAACAATGTAAAGTGGGCGGGCTCATGTTCCACAGAGTACAGGTTGGAGTGTGGAGTGAGGCTCTTCAACCTGTACGTTAATGGACTGATAGATGAGCTCAGCAGGGCTGGTGTCGGCTGTTCAATAGACGGCAAATGTATGAATAACATTAGCTACGCCAACGATATGGTGCTGCTGAGCCCATCTGTTAAAGCCCTCAACATGCTCATAAGCATATGCGAGAGGTACGCAGTGTCACATGGCCTCAGGTACAACACCAAAAAAAGTGAACTACTTGTGTTTAAGGCGGGTAATAAAACTCCCACGACCATTCCACCGGTTAGTCTTGGAGGAATTCCGGTAAGTAGAGTCACCAAATTCAAATACCTGGGGCATTGGGTTCATGTGGACCTCTCGGATGACCTGGATATTGAGAGGGAACGCAGGGCATTGGCAGTGAGATGTAATATGCTGGCGCGCAGGTTTGCGAGGTGCACAAATGACGTTAAAATTACTCTGTTTAAGTCGTACTGTCAGACAATGTACACCTGCAGCCTGTGGGTCCGCTATACGCAGAAGGCTTTCAATGCCCTGCAGGTCCTCTACAATAATGGGTTTAGGATACTGATGGGGTTGCCGCGATACTGTAGTGCGTCGGGGATGTTTGCGGAGGCCAACACCGACTGCTGTAGGGCTATTGTGCGTAAGAGAGTGGCCTCCCTGATGTGTCGTGTGCGGGGCAGCCCCAATGGCCTTCTAAACACCATAATAGAAAAGGTGGAGTGTCCGATTGTGAGGCACTGGAATAAGGTGCACAGTTCTGGTGTTACCCTATTTAATGTTAGATAAATTAATATCAAACAAATAACAAATTAATAAGTAGTTTTAAGTCTTTGACTGCCAACGCGGTCACCGGTGACCGCGAACAATAGATTTTCTATTGTGTCTGCTGTCTGGCGGTCAACGTGTTAAGGTACTAACATAGTTTTTAAGCCTTTACTAATAATTTTATATGGAATTATGTTCTGAAATAAATTATTACTTATTATTATTATTATATTCACATATGACAAGGCTTCCAAACAAATATACAAAATTTTATAGACGTACCTACTTATGTAGGTATGAATCTTGCTAATACAATCATAATAATTATTTTCTACCTCCTTCCCTTCCTTTCTTTGTGTTTTTCTATTGGCAGATTGTGTTTTGTTTACAGAATCTGGCCACGTGTTTATTCGATTAAACCAATTCGCTTCTTCTACCGTAAGTTAGATAGAAGGTGACGTCAAGGCCTTAAAGAGAACGGCCATATCAAGGTCATGATAGTGAGGTCAAAATGAAAACAGAAGATGGCGGATGCGATTTTTCATCATCGGTGAAGTTTTCATGGTTTTAGAGGGTGCTGAAGCACCACTGTATAGTAAAGTTAAATTGAAAATCCAAGATGGCTTCCAACTTCATTTGAGCTTCTAAAAAATTTGACTAGGGCTGTGTATTAAAAAAACGCGTATTAAATTCACACTTTCTCTCAGTCTATTTCTATTATATACGAGTGCGTGTGAGTACAAGTATCGCGTAAGGATCTTCATTCCTGACGAGGGTCCCCCGACCGCACGCGTTTTTTTATTATACATACCTAAGGAGATGAACTTATCATGAAAAATTAGTAGAAGATATGTTTAGGGCTAAACGTTAAAAAAAAAAAACCGGCCAAGTGCGTGTCGGGCCACGCACAGTGTAGGGTTCCGTAGTAGCCTGTTATCACAATGTACCTAGTACGACTCTGTTGTTCTTTATTCTGAATAGGTAAAAAAAAACATATTTTGCTTTTCAATACAAGTTTTACCCGTTATAAACAAGCAACTACTTCATCTTAGTCACTTTAAAGGATTAATGCTAAGGATTTTGTATTTGGTACAAAATTATCCAACACCAAAGTTCAACGACTATTACTGCTAAACTAATAAAGTTATCTTAACCGCTATACTTTTCCTTTGAAGTTCATGAAATGCACTATCATTGTGAATTTTTCCGGATTTTTCGAGCTAGCAGTTTTAGGTTTTAGAGGGGAGGGGACGCCCTACTGGAACAAAAATTTTCACTTTAAAGTTCAATATTTCGTAAATAGAACATTAAATCGAAAAATAATTTTAGCAACCCCAAGTCATTTTAGAAGACCTATTCAACGATACCCTACACGATGGGGTGGACGACGATAAAAATATTCATCCCCACTTCACATGTAGGGGAGCTACCCTAAAAAAAAATATTTTCCAAAATTTTATTTTACCACTTTGTGCCGTAATTGATATACGCACTCCTACAAAATTACAGCTTTCTAGTACTAACGGTCTCTTAGAAAAACCTCGGACAGACAGACAGACGGACATGACGAAACTTAAGGGTTCCTTGTAGGAACTACAGAACCCTAAAAATGTTGATTGCTTGCTTTGCTTCACATCACACCCAACACACACACACGAACACACTCACAACACGCACATACGAACACACTCACAACACACTCACAATTCATTAATAATTGTAGCAACTTAGGTACTCGTCGCGGATGGAAGACCTGGAGTCCTGAAATACAGGGCTGAACAAGTTTCGGCTCCAGTCCACTCCATTTATTTTAATAATGTGTCTATGTACCGGTCATCTGTGGCATCTTTACTCTCCGTTGGCATCTTTACCTAAGCATACCCTATACTAGTTCCTATTAAATATTTTTTTGTCTGTGGCAATTGACGCAATTTTAGACATATTGGTAGATTTTATAATAAATTGTGGTATCCCAAAAAGTTTTTCAAGCTAGCAACTTCGTTAATTGTCAAAATAGTGTACTTTTTTATTCTATGTGGTCAATTATGTTCGTTTTTTAAATTTTCGGGGCAACTTTACCTATATATTGGTAGTGCTCACATAAACGAAGATGGTAGCATCAAAAATGAATAGATCGCTTTTTTAACGCCAGGACCATTGGTAACTTGACGTCGCGTGCACTCTGGGGGGGACATTCAATGCAAACTGTAAGCTAGGTAAAGTTGCCAAAAATGTGTCATTTTTACCCAGCTCATACTCTTGGCTATTACAGTGATTCTATGTGAGATTTAGGGCTGATTTTTCAATCATGTGATAAATTTATTCGAGGAATAATTTTGAAATTTTGACAGTTAATTCATACAAAAACTGTCAAACGTCAATTTTATTCCTCGAATAAAAGTTATCTGGCGATGGAAAAATCAGCCCTTAGTTGAATTAAATGGTTCAATCAAAAGAGGCATACCTTAGGCGTACCTTTTTGACAAAATAAATCAATAAAAACTTAAACAACTAACTCCATGTTGGAGTAGATTGTATAAAAGTCAAAAATTATGGTAATGTTGCCACAGTTGACCTGTGTTTGATTAGTGTGGAAAATAAATAAATTTTTACTTTTTTTTACTTTCTTATTTCATACGATTCAAAGAGTTGATACCTATTTATTTAGTTATTTATATTTTATTTGCCAGAATATAGGTACTTACCTACTTATATAATAACATGGTAAAATAATTTTAGTCTCACTATATTCGACTTGTCAGTCGTGCAAATATTTCTAGTGCATTAATATCATGAAATTACATCAATTTCATTAGTCATACACGTCATAATCGTAATAAATGTACAGTCTTGCTTCGTTAATATTAAACTAAGTAGGCACATTACATTAAAAAATATATAATAGTAGATTATGCACCGAGGGGCTAAAGTTGTGTCTTATGTCACGGGCGTCGTATTGAATCTCGAGCGCAATGGAGGCTTCGGGATTTAACTCCCGAGCGCAGCGAGGGAGTTAAGAGTTTAACTCACGAGCGAAGCGAGGGAGTTAATACAAGAATCCTGAATGCAGCGAGGAATTCAAGCTAGCCCAAGGCAAAGACACCTTTAGCCCAGAGGAGGATACTCTACTTTTTACACCTACTGTGAGAAAATAATAGCCATAGTACGAAAATTCGCGCCTTTATTGCGTCTACCAATAAGTAGCCAAGACACGATCAATTCGATTTTCAAAAAAAAATGTCTCTTCTACGGTTTTATCGTGTGTGTCTATTGATAACACTCTCATGGAAGTGGCGTTTGTGTAAACTAAGCTTTATACAGGGCTGGTAGAATGGTTTTGGATGATTGGCTGTATGCATTTTCAATTTAGAACGTCATTAGAGACGCTCGTGAAAATAGAGTATTTTTGATAAAATGTGATAAATCGACTGTAGTATAGATAGGTTTTATTATTTATTTATTCACAAAATCCACAGCAATCTTAGCGCAGTTTACTTAAAATAAATTTACTAATGTTACAGCCAATTACTATTACGGTATTACGGCGCGGTACGGTATTTGTTATTATTAATGCCAGTTTTAATGTTATTCCATTCCTTTTAAAAAATGGTTCGTAGTTATCTAATTATTCTTACAATATTATGTCTTCGAAAACATGGCAACGATATGAAGAAGCAGTCGTTATGATTTTGTAGGAAATCGAGAATATCATCCACGCGTAATAAGGGTTTCGAGAATAGCTTTCCTCTTTCTGGCACCAAAGGGTGTTTGTTAGTACTATACTGCCAATTTAGAGCCGAGCATGGAGATTCCAAATGCAAATCACATTATTGACCAGCGGGTCATAATGAAATCCAGTACAACATTATTGACCGGCTGTGCCCCCGGCCACTAATGACTCACTTTAGGTTAAGGTTGCTTGACATATAATTTGACATTTTCGAGCAGGTGGTGCGAAAATTAGTTTATTAGGTTATATCTCACAGTCAAGACAATTAATTTATTGATTAGGTTTATAAATAATGTCAATAATTATAATTTAAATAAGTGTTAGTAAATTTATATTATAGGGACATCATGTCTGCTTAAAATTTAAATAATCATCTATTGAATAAAAACATCTGTCCCAAAGCCAATTTTTTAAAGTTCTATTAAATTCTAAGTTATTCAATTTTCTTATTTTTTCCGGCAGTTTATTATAAACTTTCACCGCCATGGTGTAGCAGTTTCTGTTACGTAACTTTAATCGGTTTCGAGGTACTACCAGAGGTTTTTGTACTGTCTTCCTTTTAAATTGGGCTTTATCATCCTGTTCAAAAAGTGATAAATGGTTTCTAACGAATTTACACATTTCAAAAACGTATAGGGATGGAAGTGTACCGTAAAATGCTGTAACTTTGCCTGGATTTTGACGTTTTTTGTTCGTATCTCTGAACCTATTTATTATTACGACTTATAAAGACTTGCAGATGGAAAACAGACCTTATGCCTTGCCAGGTAGAACCCAAAGCTATTTAAATCATGCCCTCATTCAGAATTACAAACACTCAAAGTAGTAGGCAAAGTTGTAGGTAAAAGACACAACTTTGCCTAGAAGGATATCTCAATAAATATATTGTTGATCTTTTTAGTATTTTTTTTTCCGTGTACATGAGACACCGTGCTTGTCCCCAGCAGTTAGGTTATTGCCATGACGATAATATATAATTTTTTACTGCTAATAGGCAATGTTGTAGCAGGTACCAGAAACTTTTCATACAAAAATGTCGCTGACTCTAGGGTTGTCCCAAAAAAATACGGATTATTTTCTTAAACTTTTATTCACTTTGTAAAAAAATTAAACAAATTGCTACTTATGAATAAAAATCACAAATGTATTGCTTTTTAGCAATGCTGGCTTTTACGATGTGGGCTTCTTCCTCAGTTGTCAACTCTGTAGGTCGACCAAATGGTTTGTTATGCATGTTTTTTTATTTATTAAAAATGGTCTGATGCGGGATCCCAAATTTCTTTTCCGCTTCGTATGACGAAATGATTTTTTTCGTACGAGATCTGCAGCAACTTCTAATATTTCTACAGAGTAATCGGCATAACTACGAGCTCCTGGTTTTCTCTTGCTTCGTGTGTATTATTCGGCATTTTTGCATATAACTGCAACAAAGTTAAGACTTACTTAAATACAAAATCATGCCTGTAATCACTGAAGGGTCAGGCAGAGATACACCTCTGCCTCACCCTTACAGGCGATTGAAAACATAACTGTCGAAATAAAAATAAGAATGTTCTATTGACATTAAAAAATGTAACATTTTCAATTGAAGCTCTAACTCCTAGGTGATACCTGTGTCTCACCCGATTTCGGAACATTAACAATGTATGCAATAAAATCAAAATATCGTAAAACGAAGGGAATTTAGTGAATGCAAGCTCTTGAGTTTCGATATAACCGGGCTCCAAGCTGTGAAAATTTCATGCAAATATGACATGTATATAGTAAAAATATATCAATATTAAAATCCGACTAGTGACAACCCTAGACCCAGGCAAAGTTGTGTCACTCAAGTTTCCAAAACAGTGCACAACATTGCCTACTAAGTTATTTTAATGAAACCGTGTCCTTTTAATAAAAATATCAAGCAATATGGAAAGTAGATAGTATGTTCTTACCCTGGGATGTTATAGCTGCACGAAAACACCTTTTCTTTAGCTAAAACTTCAAAAGTTACACGACACCCAAAATTTTTACCTACGCGCACCGGTGTTTGTCGGCCAACTGACAGAGTAACAATGAAGCTACCATTACAAAAAATGAAAAATCTGTTGCCCTAATAATGTAAAATCACTACCAAATGGTAGAAAATAAGAAAAAAGTAATCAAACGCGAAATATCGTAATTGAAACGAAATAGGCATACTTAGGCTTAGTTGGCAAAGTTGCAGCGTTTTACGGTAAGTAAACGTTTAGCAGTGAATATGGGTCGGCACGAATCAGTCCATTTAAGACTATAAATTGACCTTATGCTTTTTTTTTTTTACTATAAAAGCTCTCTGGACGTCTGTAGAGTTTCCCCATATGATTATCCCATACCTCAATACCGAACATACATGACTGTGGTATACCATTAATGCTGTTTCTGTATTAGTTATTTTTTTATTTTCCGAAGTGCGTAAACGAATTTATGAATTTTTTTACAAACAAGATCCACATGATATTTCCAATTAGGTACAATAATTATCAATATTTATTCCAAGAAATTTTATTTCATTTACTTCTTGAATGATGTTATTGTTATATTTTAATGTCAAGTCCATTGTGTCTTTTTTATTTCTTTTGTTATTATATGTCAGGTATCTCATGAATTTAGTTTTATCGGTATTAATTTCTAAGTTATTTACAATTAACCAGTCATGTATATCCTTTTAGAGTTTCATTGGTGACGTTTATCGCCTGATCAATTGTAACTTCTAAAACAGTGATATCATCTGCGAATAGTACAATGTACTGATCCGTTGATTCTGGCAATTCGTTTATATATGCTAAAAACAATATCGAGGCTAACACTGTCCCTTGTGGCACGCCATAGTGATTCGTTGAGTATGGGGACATATAGGTTACCTGAGTGTTAGTCTCTGGATGCCTTTTTACAATCTCTGTGCACTGTTTTCTATCCCTTAAATAACTTTCAAACCAATTGTAAGCAGGGCCTCTTTATACCGTACAGTTCTAATTTATTCAATAATTTATCATGGCATACCATATCGAAAGCTTTCGTCATATCTAGAAAAACAGCTATAGGAATTTCTTTTTTGTCTACTGACCTTAGAATTTCTGTTATTAGTTTAAAACATGCCAATGTAGTTGATTTATTTTTAATAAAACCGTTTTGCTGTTTACTTATTATTTCATTTTTTTCAAAAAAATTCATAAGCCTAATACACATAACTTTCTCAAATATCTTTGAGAGAATCGGTACCAAAGTAATTGGTCTGTAATTTCCCGCTTCTGTTTTCGAATTCTTTTTATATAGGGGTTTTACGACGGATAATTTTAGAGCCTCAGGAAAGGTTCCGTTTTCTAAGGACAGATTTATTAAATAGGTCAATGGCTTTAGTATGGCAAATATGTTATCTTTTAATATTCGAGTTGTAATACCATCATACCCTGCCGAATTCGTATTTCGTAACTCCATTGTTATCTTATAAACGTCCACATTATCTACTGGTTCAAGATAGATAGAGTTTGCTAACCTTCTTCCCGTGGGGGCAAAATATGAATTTCAGCTGAAGTACCTACCTATTACAAGCCCATAATCTGACTGGGGCGGTAAATTGGTTCAAATAACCTTAAAAACATTTTTCCCTTCGTAGTGTTAAAAATATATTGAATACCGTACTAAGTTATACAAGAATAGGCAAATAAAACAACATGGGTATCTTCAAGTTACGATTTATTAGATTTTTCTAGTCCAAACAAGTTATGATACTGGCCATTGTTCTTTTTTGGCAAGGCAATTTTTTTATGATGTTTCTATAATACAGTGGACACCATGGACGTAATAAAATACGTATTATTATAATACGTCCATGGTGGACACTCACTTTCAAGAATCTTTTGACTCCTGAATAACATTGGCAGGGGCCCGGAGGCGTTGTTGGTAGTGGAAATAATATTTAAAAAAAAAACGAGATGGCGGCGTTAGTTCCGATTGTGGCCACGAGCCAAGATCCTGTACTGTTGTAGGTACAGACGCCAGCGCATTAAGCTACTACAATCTGTCCTTTAATACATTTTCAACTTTATCCCTATAGCATAAGGTTCAATGTGCTGGTGTCTGCGCACCAAGGCCAGATACGCACGGGCATTTTCCAGCGGTGAAGCTTTTTCGGGCACTGGATTTTCAACGCACTGCTCAACACCGAGAGTTGAAAATCCAGTGCGCGATAAAATCCCGGTGCGATATTATTGCGTCCGTGCGAACGTGGATTAACAACACAAAATATATAAAATGCCGTAGAAACATTTACTATATAGTGGAAATTAAAATAACGCTGATTCTTTATATTCTTAACGTTATTTAAAAAAGTATTTGTCATGAATAAAACATTTAAAAAGTTTATTTTTAAATGTTTGAGTGGAAGTAAGTACCTTCAATAATTGGAAACAAGGACTGTAAAAATTCTTTTAAATGATTAAATGAAATTAGGTAATATAGTCAGGCCCCTCTTTTCCATTAGGCACCCTGAGACAAGTGCCCAGGGCCCCGCTATCTTCGGGGGCCCCGGTCTGCTCTCATAAAAAACATTCTTTGCAGCCATCGTTCCATTCTACGCATTATTAGCACCCGATTCAATGACAAAATAAGTTATTTGCAGTGCGATTTACTTACAATAAGTTTCTAGCCCCTCAGTTATGAAATATTAGTATGTTTCTCTTACTGTCTCTTATCTACACAGGGGCCCCGTGATTCTTATGTGCCCAGGGCCTCCACTAGGGTAAAGACGGCACTGAATATACCTATAGCATAAAGTGTAATCAAGTACTTGTTTCCAATTTATTTCCACTAAAATTAATATCAGCTTTATGTTGGTGTAAATTAAGTTGATTTCTGAATGACTAAATTTCGTTTTTTTAATCCCAGACTAATCCACAGATAGAACACAGTCCTATACTCCTAGCGGAGGACTAATCTTACAGGTGCAATGTCAAACTTAACAATAAAACGCTAACACAAAAAACCTAATTATATGTCAGATTAATCTCTGGGATAAAAAAAAACGAACTATTTATTTTAGTCTATTTAAAAAGTCATAATTATGTTTGAAGCTGTAGCGCAAAGTGAAACTGTTTATGCGTGGGGGTAAGGCTGATAACACATTTATATGCATCGAAGCTTGATCTCGAACGCAGTTTTATATTGATGTCGACTTGAACCACAGATTGACAACCAACATATTTGGTAAGTGAACACGACAAGTGTGTTTGCGGCGATGCCTAATGACATTATTTCAGCAACACACTGTTACTGTTAGCATGACTTCCAAAGAAAACAAAAGACCAGTGGTCCACTTTAGCCCCGGATCGAAAGAGCTGGAACATATAAAAAACAACAACATACAAAAATAAAAATTCTTTATTAATTAATTCTACAAAAAATTGATAGAAATTGTTTATGGGAAATAAGTATTTAATTGATCCCCTAATGGTGATAGCCTTTTTAAATAAATACTTTTACATTCAGGCCTTTTTTAGAAGTTGGTCGCACTAACTCACCAAGTGGGTTAGACCCTGACCCTGAAAATTGTTAGTTCACAGTTCTAACCCACTTGGTTAGAACTGTGAACTAACAATTTTTGACTTACACCATCGAAATTGGTGATTGTTGATATACACCGGTGCATATAGGTACATCTTTTTTGGGCTGACTGCACCTACAATTTACGCAGAAACCTCGATTCTGAGAAACCTTAATAGTGATTCGGTGATCAAATTAAGCATGAATTAACAATTAAAAATTATAGCTGTATAAATGAGGGTAATGTTCCTAACTTACATCTCATAGGTTTTATTGTTTCATATGATTCATTGGTGCTACCATAGTCTCGGTGTTCATCGTAATATCTATTTTCTGAGCAATTTTCAACTTTGGTTAAAAATGGTCTAGCACTGTCACAGTTTGTATTTTCAAGTTTCTGTAGCATTTCTGTGGCTTGATGATCTTCCGTTTTCTTATCACTTTGACATATTTTTGATTCATTATATTTCTTTCTGAATGAACCTCTTAATTGTGAAATTGATTTTTTGTTTTCTGTAGAGGAGTTAATATGGCGTTGTAAACATTTGCTACCTTTCTCACAATATCCCTTCGCAAAATCTGGACAAATCTTCGTCTTTTCATTTAATTTGACGTGCAAATATGGACATTCTGCTTTAGTACACGTTCCTTGTAAATAGAAATAACAGGTCGGCATTTTCTTTGTCGTTAAGTCATGAGACAGAAGGCAACCTTTGTCGTGACACAGGCCTTTGATGAATTTTCTACAAATGGAGACGTGTTTTTTGTCATGCAGAAACTCACACTTGCCACGTGAATTTCTTAAACATTTTCCGAATTTACGGAATAAGGGACACGGTATATTATTTTTCTTTAAATTTCCTTTCATTTTCTTCACTCTTGATTGATTCGCTTGATTGAATTTATACAATTTTTTATGAGTATCTGTGCATATTTTTGTTTTGATTTTGTCTTGCTTCAAAGAAGATGTATTATTATAATTAATGAGTTTGAATTCATTCTTTTTTCTATTGAGCACCAATAAATTTGAGCCCTTGTCATTCATTGATGTCTGGAAATTCGTTTCAAAATGTGTCAAATTATTATTTGTAACATTTTTAACATTATTTAGATTTCTTTTGATGTCTTTCCATGACACAGTTTTATACTTGTTTAATTTAAATGTGTTTGTAGCTTTCTCCAGCACTGTCTCATTCAATGGTTTATTACTTTCATTCTGCCTAACTAAACAGTAACGAGATTGTGCAACTGGCGCTGGAATAGGCGCGGCTTCCTTGTACACTGATTGATGCTGATAAATGGTCAATGAGTTATTGACAGGACTGTGTATATCCGAGATACCGTGATTTTTGACAGAGGTTGAAGTACATTGGTTGCCATCACCAACACTTCTAGATTTTATGAAATTCGGGTTAATGTAAATTTTGTTCTTATTTTGTATACTGCTTTGACCATTTGATACTAAATGAGAGAATTTTGGATTAACATGCATTGTGGCACTGCTGGGATAATTATTTATCTTTGGCCTATTGAAATTAGGGTTAATATAAACCTTATTGTTACTATTATCTGGACAATTGATGTTTAGTATCGCTTTTGATTTATTTTGGACAGCCATATCAACGCAATGAGTACTGAAAGTATTTATTACCACTTTTACAATTAATTGTCTGTATTAATACAGTGTTCAGAGATTTTTCTAGCTCCTGAGACAAGAGTTCATTTAATGCATCTAATATACTATTAAGCTCAGATTTCTTATCTCCATTTACCCACAGGATACTCATATGGAACGAGGGAACCTGAAAAATAATTTAAAAAAAATTACTTGAATAGTCTTAAGTCTTATCTCTCTCTATATCTTAAGGGGAATGCTCCAACCAGCCCGCGAAATTCAAAATTTCTTGCGTTTTTTGCAATTTGCAGGCCAGTGCTAGGTTATATGTTGATTAAAATATTATTCGCGGCTGAAAGACGTATGTAGTTACAGAATTATAATAATCAAAATCACCAATACAACCCTCCAACTTCATAAAGGTGTAAGAACAAAAAAAAAACAGAAAAAGTAATTCTAACAGCTTTATGAACTTAGAGCGTTTTATTGATGATTTTCATGATTATAATTCTGTACCTATATATGTCTTACAACCGCTGAATAATATTTTAATCAACATACAATCTAGCACTGGCCTGCAAATTGCAAAAAACGTAAGAAAATTTGAATTTCGCGGGCTGGTTGGAGCATTCACCTTAAGTAAAATCTTAAAGTGCAGAAGCTGATAATAATGTTAAGAGTATAGTTGGAAGGGTTTAATAATAAACTATTACGACTGTATAAAAATACACCTAATAAAATTAGAATCTTAGAAAGAAATGGGGGTTTAGTTGGACGTAGTTTAGCAGAAAGGACTCAACCCACAAAAAGTTATTTTTGAGTTATCGAGGTTTTAAGTTTAGGTGTGTATTGCTGCAGTGATGTTGTATCTGGAATTATTTGAAATATTGTCACCTATGGGCTAATAAACTAATATTTTCATAAGTCAAGTTGTATAACACAGACTAACGCATTTTTTTGTTTGTAATTTTTTTTTGTTGAGTCCTTTCTGCTAAACTACGTCCAATTTGTCTAGTAGGGCCACGTCCGAAAATATGTTGTTCATGCCAGTGCAAGAACAATGTAGCCGGTATTATTGCGGGTGAAGTTCGTCGGAAGTGCAGAATAAGTTCTGCTTGGATAGACGTTTTTGCAGAACTATTGCATTTTCACGTTATTGCGTCACACGCTGCCGCTGAAGCAAAATAACTTTCGATCGAAAACTATTGAGATCCTCTCGCCACGGGCTGTCCAAAACACCCCCACCTACCTAGGTTTATCGGTTATTTATAGTTTAGCAGAAAACTAAGCTCAAAGGAAAACATTTTGTTCGAAAAAGGAGACTGGGCGAAAGTGGTATATGGACCAATAGCGATATGGTTGTGCAGGTTGTGCTATTTGTGTTAGGATATCCCATTGCAAAATGGCATCAAAATGTGACCCTGCTATTGTCTAAAATGCCTTATTTCAATTGAGAAAAATCTATTTTTGTATTATACAAGGTGGACATTCGGACGGGTCGTAAGGGCAGGTACCTTAACCATTATAGCTACAGGAAAACATTCTTAGGAGACTGTTCTTAACTAAGTATATATCTCAAAATACCCCTATATATCTAATAATAAGTAAATGTGATTTTAATGCCCCTTTGCACAAGGGATGATGTATCCCTAGACAAATATCAAAACCGTATTGGTCCATATCCATAGATTACTTCCCATACAAATTCGCTCAGTCTCCTTTCATCCATATTTTGAGTATCCAATAATTAAATAAAGGGAGTGTGGCACCATCAGCTATAATCCACTTATTTCACATCTGATTATAAATTTTGGTAACCCTATCCTGATGACCTGATGTTCGCTATGAGCGCAAAGGCACACAAACACTGTTGTGTTTGTGCCTTTTTGTGTTTGTGGCATCATAATTTCACAAAATAACACACTCAGGATTTACTTTTTTATTTTTTGGTGCGCGGTGGAAATCCTCATGGACTTCCTCCATCGTGGGGGTGACAGAGGGGCATGCCGGACTCTCACCGGCTAAAACAACCGCGGTGTCCCACCTCTGCCTCTGGCCGGGTGTGCGAGACTCGCATAAGCATTCACCGCTCCACACTCAGTATTACTTGGAAATAGACAGTTTGACATAAAGCATTGACTGATCCTTTGGGAATAGAAGATTGCGCGAATTGCACTTTCTAATTCAAATCTCTTGTTTTGTACAACATGAAATTTAATGCCTTTAAAAAAATGCCTTTTACTCAAGGTCGATCAATCTGCCTAGCTTTTCCCAAGTACGTTGCGGTCGGCTTCCAGTCTACCCGGATGCAGCTGAATACCAGAAATTTACATGGAGCGACATCTTATCTGACCTCCACAACCCTGTTACTAGGTAACACTATACCTACCGATAGTCTTGCGAAGACTGGTTGTCAGACTTTTGGGCTTCTGACCCATAACGACTGTCAAGATCTACAAATGAGAGCCAGGACCAAAGGCTTAACGTGCTTTCTGAGGCATGGAGGGGTCTCGATATGTTATGGATGATTACCCATCCACAAATTGATCGCGGTCGTTGGACCGATGGACTCATGCGCTTTTACTTGAGGTATGTTCATAAAATAAGTCAGATTTTACGCACCTCATAGAATGTAGGCAACTGGAATTCAGTCAGTACATCATCCACTTTTTTGGACACATTTAGTAAGTGTTTATGTGTAAATGGATCCACATCAAGAGAAATAAATGTCCTCGAGTGATCTTCGTTACAATACACTTTTACTGCAGCAAACCCAAGGTCAAAACTGAAAAAAAATTGCAAGTAAATAGTGAATAGTTAGACGCTGTGGACATGCGTTCCTTATCTTGGGAAGTATGTTTGGTGTAATAATAAATGAGTGATTGGGGAATGTTCTAATGAGACAATGTTGCGTTTAAAAAGATGTGCCAAAAGTTATCTTTGTTGTAAGTTATCTATGTGCAACAGGCGGGACAAGGGAAATAAACTGAATTAGTATTGATGTTCTTTAGAAAGGAAAGGTGCGTAGTACTCGCAACTGGCGTACACGTATGACTTGTATGAACATGGACGACGCAAAAGGTGAATTGAAAACTTCAAATGAAACCTTTAAATAATTTACAATGTACAGACTGCAGCACATCAATGTAAACTTTATACATATCTATAACTACGACGCGCTGTATAGTGTTAGAAAGAAAGTATCCTTGGTATGATTGGTGGAGTTTTCAACGTTTCTAAAATCACCCAATCGCAACCATACTAATAATTGGCAGCCAATTATCATGTTCACGACTACTAAAAAAAAACCAAGGCGAGGGTGGATGAATAAAAAGAAATATCGCGCATCAGTAACATTAAAGTTGTCTACTGTTAATATCTAAATTCCATGATTCATTATCTAAATAGCTGGTTGTGATTGTGCGATAATGAACTTTATGAAAATGTGCCATATGGTTTAAATTCTTTAGAATATTGCGCGTATCATCCCAACTAAGGTCGAATTTCAAAATATATTACAAGAGTTGGGTTGGTCTCATGGTCACTAAGGCAGCTCGACAATCATCGTTATCTGGGTTCGAAACCAGGAGAAACATAGATACAGCTTTTTGTTAGCAATGTTTTGTTTTTAATTAAATATTATGTTTTTTTTTCTTTTTTTTTTTAACGAACGAAGTCGGGAAATATCTTTTTAAATGGGTAGTTTGTATAGAAATGAAACAAAATCATTGCAAGTAATAAAAATGTTTATTATTTCATTAAAGTAAGATAAAGTAACTAAATGCTCATAGTTCAAAATTATTACATTTTATAATATCATATCCAAACCTAACCATTTATAAACATTTAAAAAAAGTCATTGCTAATGCTTGGAAGTTTGTTATAGATTGTTGTTATTGTTATGTTTTACAGATTTATAGCTAAGTATAATTATGTGTAGTGAATCAACATGTTATTTAAATAGAAAAATGCATTTCCATTTATAACAATAACATCACCACATAATCTGCAACATTAGCCATTAATGGTTTAGCATTCATTCAATTGAGCATTTACTTACATAGTGTGTTTTAAAATACTTATAAGTAGATTAGTTAGTAGCGGAGTGGCGCACCGTCTTCTTCTTTAGCTTTTGTAAGCGGCTACGCATACCGCACACCATGTTCCAACACAAATCTTTTCTTCTCATGTGCTCCCATGTCGATGACACGCCGCATTATATTGTAGTCTTTGATCTCAGCCAAATTGTTTTTATTTCGCACTTCGGATTTGTCCCAATTTAAAAAGATTTGACCCCATAGGTTTTCTATAAGTATGGTTCAAATCGGGAGTTTTAGATGGCCAGTAAATAATAGTTAAACCTTCTTGAGCAGCTAACCAATTCTTCACAATGCCTGCACGGTGGATCGGGCAGTTATCTTGCACGAAGTAAATATCAGTGTTAGGATAGATAAGCAATTCGCACAGTCGGCAGCATGACGTCACGCAGAATCTCCAAATACTGACTAATATTATAGACAACATCCAGCCAGCAATGTTTTGTATAGTCATTAAGTTGCGACATGACGCTTTGATTTCACCAAATTCATTAAAAATGCTTTTCACGATTTACTTCAAACGTTTTAGAAATGTTTGTGCGCCGCAGTCGCTGTTTAGGCGTAGGTAGACTGACTTTTGTCACTTAGATCAATTTAATATCCATCTACCCCACGAAGTAAACTTTTACTTCGACCTACTCATTTGAGGACTTATAGTTTTTTTTAAATTACCCACTTGTTTTTGCCGTGTTACTTAAAAGCTTTTCAACTTTAACGACAAGAAGATAATGATTAAAATGGCTTAACAAGATATGCCGACTTGACTAAGACAATGTTGGTCACCGACTGTACGCACTGCAGCACGAAACATTACAAGTAAGGACAGACAAAAAGCTATATATCTCTTTCGCACGATTCTCGCTGTTGTTGCTCATAACGCGTTCAAGGTCAAAGTGGGGTAAGTTGATGTGCTGGCAACTGTACCAGGAAGAAGGGGTAGGAGTATGTAACGATCTTGGCAGGTGGCATTCTGGAGTTTCTGCCAACCGTTATGGGAAATAGTGTTAGCTTTTTTAAAATAATTAAAGTAATTAGCACTTTTGAGTTGTCAAGGGCACGGTCAGTCAGAACGATGAATATGATTGCCCATTCCAAAACCTATGTTTTGGTTTGACCTACTATTAGGTACCTTTGGAGAAGTATGCGCAAGTAACTCAATGGACACTCTTTTAAACAAAATATTGATTACACAATTCATGTTGAAATTATACATTATCATTATTGTCCTGCCTTTATCCCAATTTACTTAAAGTCGGCACAACATATCTCTTGCTGTAGAAATTATACAAACAGGTCGTAGTGGTCCAACAATAAGGGGTTAAAACACCGTATAAATACCTGTCACATACCACATTTTATGTACCATTGGTCTCAGAATTTTTTTTTTTGTTTTTTTCACAAAATATCAATCACACCTGTTGTTTTTTTTGTTTATATTTTCTGATGCTTGGAATCTAAACGATTATAAAATATCGTTACCATCAGGATGGCTGGACCAATCAAAATATGTACATGAGACCATGTGCACTGTTTAATACCTATTCTATTCGCTACTATTTACTACCTATAATGAAATATTTGCGTTAAGAAATATATCAAAGAAATAAAGTAGTCAGCCATTCTGACGTCAGGTTGGCTGACCACTTTCAAGTTCTCATAGTTTTAGCTTTTTATTAACCGTGTTGTTAATATAAATATTTACATATATTTTTTACACAAGTTTAAGAAGCTCCTATAAAAAGTTATTAATAAAAGCCATTAAAACGCCTGTACATCGATTATTTACGTCTTTTCTTCTCAGAACAAATGCTAACAATGTTTTTGCAGGCGCTTAGTGGCTTATTGCTGGTCATGATGAAGGCAGGAATGAACACATTTCTCTTTAACACCTGTAAGATTACTTTAAAAAAATATTTTATGTGATGTAATAGCCTAAGAATTCTACTCATCAGCAGTTACAAACCAAAAAAATGTAATTAATAAAAATTAAAGATGCTTAATTATTTTAGTAAATTTGGCTGTAATTTTTATAAATTTGTTTGTCAAGCAATTATTTTTCAACAAAACAATAATTCTGAGACCTATAGTAAATAAACCGGCCAAGTGTGTATCACGTAGGACTACTACACTTAATGTGAGTTTGTAAATCTGATTCTCATTGCACTTTGACAGCACAATAAAGGGGTGCATGAAGGTGTGAAGATGTAAACTTAACATCGGTAGTAAATTACATAGCAAGAAAATAGTGAGCGTCAAAATGAAGGGACCAAATCTCAAATGTCTGTCATAAATTTATAAAAAAATAATACCATTAATCTACTATTTCCTACCTTTGCTTTTAACTACCTCATCATATACATAATATTTTAACAAAATGCTTGGTCCCTCCATCATGATATCAAGATGGAGGGACCAAACTGATAGGCTACTTACTCCCTGGAATGTTCTACCTACTTAGTGTTATAATACCTTAATTCTACCTTAATATTATTGATTTTGGCTGCCTGAAACATATATCGATTATACATATAAGTTGGTCCCTCCAAATTGACGATTCAATTGTTTAGTGCAACAGGTAAATAGGCGGATTATTTTCGATCTTCGAAGGATAAATATTGAATACCTATTTACTACCTTCTAATCGTGCAAAATTTCTTACGTTAAAGGTAATTTTAACTAGCCAAAAAAATTAAAGAAATAAGTAGGTACAATAACGTACAAATTTTAATCGTAGTAGCATTATTATTTTTTTTAAATAAGAATAGCACAAAAATATCTAGCTAATATAAAATGTATCTTTAATTTTTATTTATTACTATTTAATGGTTCATTTTATTTAATTATACTCAATGTAGATAAACACAAAGAAAATTATTGAAGGTAGTTCTAAAACATAGTCGATAGATCGAATTGTAGTGAAGCTGTTTGCGATAACTGCATCGTGGGCTCCTGGCTAAAGGCTCCTTTAAACAGGCGCGACACGCGATGACATCGCGCGCGACACAAAGGCACCGCTGGTAGTCGCGCAACGAGCGGTGCCTTCGTGTCGCGCGCGATTGTATCGCGTGTCGCGCCTGTTTGTAGGAGCCTTAACAGAGTGCATTTACAGTGATTTCATTATCATTTTTCCGTAGTTGTTATAACAATAGTTACCCATTTATCATGAAGAGGGGTAGGAAGAGCGCGATTTTAGATTTTCAGAAAACTGCGTTAACCAACACATTATTTTTTGAGCTGTCTTCTGATGAAAAATTCAACCTATACGCAGTGGCGGACTAAAAGGGGGCGGAAGGGGCGGCCCGCCCCGGGGATCCGGTCTTGGGGGGCCCCCAAATGCCTCCGCGTTCCCCTGATCAAATCCTAAACAAGACTTTAAAAATGTGCTTAGTACCTACATTTTTTTTTTCTTATTAATACAAAGAAAATAATGGCTTAAACAGAAGCTCAACTGAGCAGTTCATTCAGCCACCAACATAATTTCATAAAGATCAAAACACTACAGCCATCTAGACTTTTTACGCGGTACGAAGGCATCCAATACGCTGGGGGAATTCCCGTCTTTGTAGCGGGTCCCCCAGGAATCCCTGAATGAATGCAGACAATGCAGTGCAAATAATTCACTCTTGTACGCCTACATTTACATTCACTACATTCTATTTACATCGAAAAATAAACATCGGCCTCATTTAAAATATATTAAACTTCATTACGTTGATATTAAATTTTAATAGTTTATTAGTGTGTACTGAAATTTTCGCGAACGGATAAGCCTTTTTTCAAATTGTAAAGTAATAAATGCGATCTTATCCGTTCAAAGTAATTTCATTAAAAAGTGTAAGTGTTTTTGATTTTTGTTGCGGTATAAAAGTAAATGAGTTCAGAGTTGAGTTAGTGCATTTTCGAGTATTTGGAAAAGTAAGTACCTAATTCTTCGTATAATTTAGCCTAGAAATTATAATCCGTAGTTTTTAGTCAATATGCACCTACCAGTACATTGCTTCAGTTCTTGCATTTCGCGAGTGGCCCTTATTTTATTTATAGTGCACGTTTATTAGGGACGTAGGTATGTACTTGTTCTCATCGTGAGGCTCAACATGGCAAAGTCTCTGTACATTTGTATATCTATATCGTCAAATCAATAATGAGGCTTAATTTAGCTATCTTTTATTAAGGTTCCGTACCAAAATGGTAAAAACGGAACCCTTATGGTGAGACACTAAGTCTGTCTGTCTGTCACAGCTGGATATCTCAAGAACTACTAATGCTATCAACTTGAAATTTGGAATAGTTTTAGACGACATTTGCCCAATTATTTTGCAAATAAGAAAGAAATAAAAATATATGTATATATTTTGCAACAGGGACTGAAAGGGGGTCTGAAAAATTGGAAGAGGGGCTACTAGGGCATGTGGGGTATCATATGAAAGAGTGAAGTTTGCACATTTTCAAACATTTTTTCTTTTTTTTTTAAGGGTCCATAGTGTTTGACTTTTGATGTAAAATGTAAAAAAAAATACCGTCCCCCCTTATCTCCGAAGTTTGCAAAAATCTGAAATTATTCTATGTGATAGAAGTTTATGTAAAGATTACAGAAAAAATAAAACGAAGTCTCTAAATAGCACCCTTTTTCAGAAATCATCAACAAAAGTTACATTAGTTCTACTATCGGTCAAGAGATGGCGCTGACATAAAACTTAAATATTCTACACAGCAGTACACAGTGTTAAAATTCTATTTTATTTTCCTCACCCATATCTATTCCATATTGTAGATATGTATGTGTATTTAGCCTGAATAATTTAATTAGAATTTAAATTTCACTTCCCAGAGTTTAAAGAAATAAACTTAAACACTTATTTATACATACAAATGTGAACTGAATAAAAAGCTTGTAAAACTACATTTTTTTAAAGCTGCGGGGCCTCATTTAGCTTTGCCGCCCCGGGCCTCTGACTGGCTTGGTCCGCCACTGCCTATACGTAATTCGTAATCAGTTAAAATTAGGAAATTAATATTACAGAATTCTTTCAGTCATTGAATTTATCCGTATTTTTTTTTAGTAATTGATTTCATACTAGCGGCCGCCCGCGATTTCGGTCGTCATTCGTCAATCATTTCTTAGTTGACGTCACTTTATTATAATATAGTTAGATTAAGTATACACACACACTGAACACTGCCCGGGTGACATGTCAAATCTTTGTTCCGTATTTTAAAATTAATTTTAATTAGTAATTAAGTAAAATTAAGGTGTAATTTTATGTGTAAACGTAATTCAATTGCATAAATACTCAGGATTATTGTTTTCCTGTAAATAGATAAAGTAATAAACAGTGTTTGTTACACACCGGTAACCTAAAACCAACAGCTGACGTTCGAACTGCGGATTAAAACGGGGAGTATTTGCTTAATTATTGAAAATAATTCTAATAGCAGTAGATTAATAAGCCTTTTTAAATCGTTCAATTTATCAAATGTTTTTACAGAACCGACTAGAATAACTCCAACTTCTGCTACTTGTATAGATAATGTCTTTTGCTATTGTGATTATTTAGATAAAGCCATCGTCAACTATCTGCCGTCTGATCATAGTGGACAAACGGTATCTTTTAAGTTTAAAACACCTTTGCAAAAAGTGCAAATACAATTTAGACCAATAACGACTGGTGAACTAAATAGATTCAATAGTACCCTAAATAATAAGTTAAATGATCTGGGCCATGATAGGGATGATGCAAATAAATTGTACGAGGATTTCTTTTCAGTAGTGTACACTCAATTCAATACAAACTTTTGAAAAGAAAACAAAAAACATTTGCCCTAATTTTATATTTAGTGACTGGGCAACTAGAGGTATTAGGATAAGTAGGGAAAGACTGTTCGAGCTGTATGGCCTTAAGCCTTACATCAATACTGTAACTTTCAGCAAGTATGTTGCTACATATTCCAAAATTTTTAGAAATACATGCAAAATAGCCAAAGCCCTGTATATTAGCAATAAAATCAAATCAGCTGAAAATAAAATAAAAACAGTTTGGAAAATTATAAATAACGAAACTAGTAGAAATAAAAAACGAAACACTGATTACACATTGGAGACTTCACGTGGAGCCATAAGCTCTAACTTAGAAGTAGCTCAGGAGTTTGTAAATTTCTTTACTAATATACCATCAAAAACGACGGAAGCCTTAAATTCCTCATCCGACGTATCAATTGATTTATTAAGAGCAAGCGTTCCAGCCTGCCCGGTTGAATTTCAATTTACACATATTAACCCCATAACAATAATAAAAGCTTTTAAGCAAATTAAGATCAAATTGACCGAAGATCTTTGGGGAATGTCCATTAAAGTCTGTGCCTCAATAATTGAGACTATTGCACCTTATTTAGCCTTAGTATTTAATTCGTGTGTTGATCAAGGAGTCTTCCCCGATTTAATGAAATTCAGTAAGGTAATACCACTTTTCAAATCTGGGGACAGTAAAGACACCAATAATTATAGACCCGTATCCGTGTTGCCGGTTTTCAGTAAGGTGTTTGAAAAGATAATGCTTAATCAGATGCTCAATCATTTTAACACGAATAAAATCCTTCACGATCAACAATATGGTTTCACCAAAGGACGTTGTACGACCGACGCCGGTGTAACCTTATTAAAACACATTTTTAACGCGTGGGAAGAGGCCCAAGACGCCATAGGAATCTTTTGTGACCTCTCTAAGGCATTTGATTGCGTCGATCACGAAACCTTGCTTTTGAAACTTGAGCATTATGGGCTTGGAAAACTTGCGCTCAGTTTAGTTAGTTCTTATTTAAATGACAGACAACAGCAAGTTCAAATAAATGGTGTCAATTCACATGGTTTAACAGTAAAAATGGGTGGGCCACAAGGCTCGATATTGGGTCCTTTCCTCTTTTTAGTGTATGTTAATGATCTACTCCATTTATTAAAAAATCAACCACAAATGGTGTTATTTGCTGATGACACTTCCTTAATTTTTAAGGTAAATAGACGTGCTACAAATTATGACGACGTAAATAACGCCTTACTGCAGGTCCAAAGTTGGTTCACTGCTAATAATTTAGTATTAAATGGGAAAAAAACTAAGTGCATAAGATTTTCTCTACCAAATGTAAAGAGTAGTGATTGTGAGATAGTATTGAATCAAGAGAAACTAGAATTCGTCGATGAAACGGTTTTCCTGGGGATCACGCTCGACTCAAGGCTACAATGGGGTCCTCATTTAACATCTCTTGCAGGACGGCTAAGTTAAGCAGCTTATGCTGTCAGAAACATCCGCCAATTTACTGATATAGATACCGCGAGACTGGTCTATTTTAGTTACTTTCATAGTATCATGTCTTACGGTATTTTGCTTTGGGGACGGGCTGCAGACATTGATTCTATTTTTATTCTGCAGAAAAGAGCCATCAGAGCCATATATAACCTCTGCAGGCGTGATTGTTTAAGGAAATTAACATCATGACGGTACCTTGTCAATATATCTACGAAAACATCATGTATGTAAGAAAAAACTTACATCTTTTTGGTAAAAGAGGTGAAAGACATAATTATAGTACTAGGAATAGGGACCTATTAGTTCAACCAGGTTTCAGACTGGCTAAAGTAGACTCATCTTTTATGGGGTACTGTTTAAAATGTTATAATAAAATACCTCCCCACATTCTTCAACTGAATGAGACAAAATTCAAGTCTTGTATAAAACGCACACTATGCAGTCAGGCATATTATAAGTTAGGGGATTACATCGCTGATAAAAATGCCTGGCTCAATGCTGGTCCTGCTCCACAACCACAACTAATTGATTAACACTTGAAAATACTGTTGGAGCTGCTGAAGATTGTAAGATTATCTTTGCATTGTATAAACTCAATTTCCTTTGCATTGTATAACTGCATAGCACAGATGTGAGTTCTATGTAAGTATACCTTCTTTACCATTTACCGAGTAATATGTCTTACATTGACTTGAATGTGCCATGGCGGCTGATAGTATGTCATGCTCACACAAATGTCTCGCTGACGGTGGCGTGTGTATTGGATCATTTAGCTCCCTTCAAAATGGTTGAGCTGAATGGTGCTGATCCATGCGTCATGTTCGTGAACGGGCGCCGTCAGTTGGGGCTGGTCATCACTCAGCTGCCTAGGCTTATTTTTAATTATTTTATTTTTGGATTGTTGTCTTCTTACTATTTGCTGTACTCTGGACGCTCTTAACGCGTACGTATTTTTTTACATCGTTCTCACATATAATTGTAAATTCAACATTAATGATGTAAATAATATTTTTGTAAAAATACAATTTAAAAGAGTGTCCATGGAGTTTCTTGCCCGTTCTTCTCCATAGGTACCTACGCTTTGGAATGGGCAACTAGCTTCATATTTTCTGACTGACCGACTTCTTGACAATTCAAAAGTGCCTGTAAATGGTTTAATTGAAATAAATGGTTTGAGTTTGAGTTTGAGTATATTATTTGTAATTTTGTTAATTGCAATAAATATAATTGAAATAATAATACAAATATATTTTATTACAGCCATTCAACCATTCAGAGGTTGCCATATTACCTACTGTGAGAAATTTTGCATGATTTGAAGGTAGTAAATAGTATCTTCAATATATTTTTTTTGTGTTTACCTACATTGAGTATTATGAGAATTAAATAAAATGAACCATTAAATAGTTATATATAAAAACTAAAGATACATTTTATATTAGCTAAATATTTTTGTGCTATTCTTAATAAAAAAAAACGCCTTTAAAAAGGCGTTAAAAAAACGACTTTATAAAGGCGTTTCTTTTTGAGTTAAAATAAATTTTGGTTAGTATAGGTATTAAATATTTATCCTTCGAAGATCGAAAATAAAGCGCCCACTTACCTGTTGCACTAAACAGTTGAATCGTCAATTTGGAGGGACCAATTTATATAATCGATACCTTTAAAATGATACATGTTTCGGGCAGCCAAAATCAATAATATTAAGGTAGATTAAGGTACTATATCATTAAGTAGGTAGAACATTCCAGGGAGTAGCCTATCAGTTTGGTCCCTCCATCTTGATATCATGATGGAGGGACCAAGCATTTTGTTAAAATATTATGTACCTATATGATGAGGTAGCTAAAATTATAGCAAAGGTAGGAAGTAGTAGATTAATAGTTTTATTTTTTTATATATGTATGACAGACTTTGGAGATTTGGTCCTTCATTATGACGCTCACAGAAAATAGACAAGGTTTCATACCATACATACCTTTCAATATTCATGAGGCATTTGTGAATTGATGAACTGAATGTTGATATCAAATGATACTTCAACACAAAAGTTTTAGACAAACTGATATGAAAATCATCACACCGATGACATGCATCAACTTTTGTTACTACAGCTTCCTCCAATTTATCAATCAAATTGCAGACAGTGTTTAATTGATTATCTAAAACATAAATAATAAATACTTAATAGCATCTAAATAATTTATTATATTCTAATAAAATGTACATTTATTTTATCAAATGATTCTACTGTTATTCATTAGCACTTGTACACACAGCAATATATCAAGCTACCAGTATAAGCTGACTTCTCATTGCATACAAAGCCTATAAAATGCAAAGTCAGCTAAAACTGGAAAAGTATTAGTATAAAGTATATAGATATGTTGTTGTGTGTACATTAGTAATATCAAACAACTACTTAACTCCTCCCTTTTGATCAAAATATTCAAGGTACATACAATTTACATAAACATAAGTAGCCCAGTTTCCTCTCACGTGAGGAAATGATCGGGACCTGCCACCATGCAGCTGTGGATTATCTACGTGTATGTCGGAGGGCACAACTGGCACTTTGCTCAAATTAGGTGCAGGAAACTTAGGTCTGAAAGTAATACCAGTTCTTGTCTTATTTATTTTACATAGCTTGTTCAAAGAATATTCGTGGTTACAATTACGGAAACTGAGAACGTTAGTAACTGAAGAAAAAAGGACCGGGTTTAATACCTTGTCATAGATGGGATTCAAATGGTGTCCATTTTAGTAAGACGTAACATTTTATGAAATTGTATTAGACTTTGAATATACACATGTTTAAAAATACATGTACGTATTAAGATTAGTTTCATTACCTATCAAATTCATTGTCTTTATTATCTGTTTCACTATCTTCTGAATTAGATCCATATTCATCACATATATAGGCTAATGCTGACATAAGGTATTAGTAAACTTATCAACACACTATCAGAGTTACAAATTAAAATTACTGTACGTACCCCATCAACTATTTTAATATCAAGACAAACCTCGCTAAAATGCTAAACATTCAATGCCATTGACTTGACTGACACCATGCTATGCAGTGTTGCCAACTCAATTTTTTAAAGAGAGCTAGATGACCTTCGAAAAAGAGCTAAAATAGAGCTAAATATTTGGGAAAAAAAGAGCTAAAACAAAATAAAGTTTAAAAATCAAAATTTTAATTATTGTAGAAAAACGTAACATGATATTACTTATATCTTGTTAGAATAATAAGAGAGATATTTAAAAATACGACTATTTGTCGTCAGAACTAACGAAACTGTGTGTCAAATTCACTAATTCTAATGCGGTTCAATCACTGACCTCTATTACACTTGTATTATAGAGGTCAGTGGGTTCAATAAATCATTTTTTTTTCGCATTTAATTCACATCGAAAATAGCAGCAATACGCTTTGGTTTTGTCATTACAAACTTCTTTCAACCAACCTTGAAAAGCAGTTTCGGAGAGCCATTCTTCTCGGAACTTTTGTGTGTATGGCCTACTTGATGACATTTTGCATGTTGCACTTTCCTATACTAATTTATTGTAATTCGAACTACAACTACACAAATAATCAACACAGTACTCCACCACGATCGTACACCAATTACCAAAATCAAGTCAAGAATGATCGAACGAAATGAAGTACTTACATGAAACGAACGAAACGAAGTACTTAAATGAAACGAACGAAATAAAACAATACGGGGATTCCCCGTAGTTCAAGTTATAGACTAAATATGGCTCTATTTATTAATTTTCTCGCTGCATGAAATTCGGATACACACCTAAAATTTTGAAAGAAAAAAAACCAAGTACATTTTTTCATGTATTGGAATGGAGCTAAAATTTTAAAATTAAAGAGCTAAAGAGCTAAAATTATTTTATTGGAGCTGATTAATTGAAAATGGAGCTAGATTTAGCTCTAAAAGAGCTAAATTGGCAACACTGTATGGCAGCTTGGAACATCACACAGAACACTATTACTCCTAGCGCCCCTAGCGACCAAGTAGCAAACGAAAAATACTGTGATACAATATAAAAATATTTAGTGATGATACCGGGAGGTGTTGTGACGAACAAACACATACATAAAATAATTGTCTCAAAATATTGGACATTAAACAACAAAAATAAAAATTAAGCCTAAACCAAGTGTAACAAGTCTATAGTGATTTGTTAAACGGTTCTGAAAGGTTTTTTTTTTTCATTTAAACAATGGGAATTTGTTATTGTTGCATTGGTAACACTTTAATTGAAATGTCTGTCAGCGCGAGTGTCAGTTTCGGATTTTTCTTTTGCAATAAAATTAAATTCTGGTTGTTTCGCTAGTGAGCATAGGCACTATTTATAGTTTGGACCCATAATATTATTATTGTGAATACTGAACTGAACACTGAGTGCAGTTCCATCATGTCTCAAAACTCTTGTTGTGTACCTGGATGTCTAGTGACTAGGAAAGAAAAGTGCTGATTCTCAGCCTACATGATTTTGATTTTAATATGTTAGTAAATGTTTAATTTGTATGTATTTGTGTGTTTTTTATAAGAATAAACAGTTTGTTCTTGTCTTTAATATTCCGAGTACATTCATTCATACTCCTATTCCTAATGCAGTTAAAAATCTGGAATTTTTACATTGTCGTATAAATTATTGTTTACTACTACATTGTGTTTTTAATAATTATGTAATTGTTAAAAAAACATTAATAGGTAGTAAACAATAATTTATACGACAATGTAAAAATTCCAACAATAATAATATCATAGAGCTCCATCTACCATCTATATCGGTGACTATTAATAGAGCTCCATCTACCATCTTCCGCTGTAACTAATAGTTTTAAATACTTGAGTCCTAGATGGCGAATTGTGCTGTCAACACAAAATGAAGAGAGCTTCCTGTCTATTACACCGCATTATCTTAGACAAAGAAAAGTATAGACGGCGGGTAGCTCCATTTCATTTCCACAAGAAAGGGATAATGTATTGAGTTATTATAAGTAACAGAAAAGGATAAAGCTATACTATTTCCGTCTCTCACTGCGTGCCAGTTTTTTCAAGGCAGCTACTTATGTAGCCAATGTTAGTTAAGTTAGTTTTTTGTCTCATGTGTGGCCACGCTACCCGATGCTCTATAGCTTTCTTACTCTAAGCCGCATTATACAGGGTGTAAGGAGAACGCTTCCGAAGCCAGAACGTAGATTATATACACCCTATATGCAAACGGATACCACTAACCTTTCGCTTTAAATTGATCATTTTCAAAACTTCATATTTCTTAAACACGCAATGGAAACCGTACAAAATGTGAGGTCACTGACACGCAAGGCAACGTCTCGCCACCGCGCGTCGCGCGTCGCGGGCGCTGAGCGCTACGTACCTACGTCCGAGTCACGGGATTTATACGGAATTTACAAACACCACTTTCAAAATGCCTACCCCTACAACACTTTTGAATTTTAATCGCATTCGTAGCCCACTATTAAACATTAAAGTTGACATTTTACATTTTTAAGAGGCATTTTACGTACCTGTCTAAATCCTTTGCGACCTTATGAGGTTTGGCTCGAACTGCGCTCCATCCATTTCAATACATAGCCGGGCCCGTCGCTGTGTCGACCCGTGAACACGAGGCATTAGTGTAGGATCCTCAACACAGTCTGCACGTAGTTTATTAAATACGCTCACTATTCTGCCCCGCATTTCATCAGCACTGTCACATTCCCGATCAAACACTCTTTCTTTCACATACCCCCACAAAAAGAAGTCCAAAGGGGTTAAGTCGGGTGAACGAGCTGGCCAGGCGTGCGGCCCCAGCCTTCCGATCCAGCGGTCGTCAAAAAGCTCAGTGAGACGCTCGCGGACGGGGCGCGTAACATGCGGTGGAGCGCCATCGTGCTGGAACCATGCTCGACGAAATTCAGCCAGCGATACATTATCTAGCATATCATTTAAATGTCCATTTATAAAATTAAGATATGCTGGTCCATTCAGGCGCTGCGGTAGAAACACTGGTCCTAGAATTCGTCCATTAAAAACACCAGCCCATACGTTGACGGACCACCTGGTCTGATGGCCGGTTTCTTGAGTGGCGAACGGGTTCCTGTCTGACCATAAATGGGCATTCCGCCTGTTCCACATCCCGTTTCTCGTGAATGTGGACTCGTCCGTCCAGATAATGTGCTCAATGAAGCCAGGCGCACGTTGTTGTTGATCTAGCAGCCAACGACAGTACACACGACGACGAACGTGATCATTAGGTAGCAAACCTTGTACTTTGTGTATTTTGTAGGGCCGCATTCTGTTCCGGCGCAAGATTTTGTGAACTGTCCAGTGAGAGACTGTTGATATGCCCCGGCGCCACAATAATTTCGCCGCACTTCGTGTGCCCAGCCGTGGATTTTGGCGAATCACATTTAAAACACGCTCCTCGGTCTGAACATTCACTTGTTGTCCACCACCGGCCGCCATCGGAGCAATTGGTCGATTTTCTAAGACTCTCTGAAAAGCAGCCGTTATCATGCGAGAATCAGACGGGTGTCGGACGTTCGGAAATCTGTCTCGGTAAATTCTCAACGCTAGAGAAGCATTGCCACAGGCTTCTCCTAAACACATCAACATGTTGCCGTATTCACGAGCACTGTACACGTATGCATCAGGCATTATTAAAAACAACAAAAAATAATAACTAAAAAACAATAAACAGTACTAAAAACGTAACAATAATAACTAAACTTAAAACTAACAAAACAGTAACAAATACGATTCAATGGATTTTATCGATCGATTAACGCACGTTCGCTCACGAACCGAGTCGGAAAGGAACTAACTAGAATACTAGATTACTAAAGAAGTACTATGAAGATCAAACATGCCGCCTGCATGTGATGGCCGGCCGACAAACGTTGCCGCCGCGCGGGGTCCGCGCGGCGCGGGGGGCAACGTTTGTCGGCCGCAGACGCCGCCGACACGTGGCGACGACGCGGAGTCAGATAGCGGTGTCTTTTGATGTGCAAATTCTTCGGTTTACTTACTAAATGAAGGATACAGTAACGTTATTGTAATAAACAAGCGCGCGTCGTGTGACTAATAAAAATTCAATTGAATCACGCGCGCTAGTTGCTTCAAACTTTACACGCGATCTTTTACTTTATTTCATTCACTATCGATTATCGACTTACATACAAAACTGTTATTAAATACACGACACAGTGCATCAATTTAAAACTGTTGACGCCTCTGTAATGTTTCTTCTTATTTATTTTGGCGGTGCTTTACAAAGGATGGTTAGGCTCAATTTACACCGCCGCGGAACGGAGTGAAATCGAGTTTTCGTAATAGCAAAATGAACTTTATGTCAATTGTCTAACGTACAAAGTTTCAAGTAATGGTTTGTAAGTATTTATTTGTAAACGCGATTGTGCTCCTTATTTATAGGAAGTCAAGGATCAATTTCCTATGCAAGTATTTAGTAAAAAATACTTGCATAGGAAATTGACCCGTGACTTACAAACCAAAGTATCTCTCTTCGTCGTGCTCGACGTTTGCGTGTGTAAGTACAACATACCCAAATAGTTCAAGTATTTATTTGTAAACGCGATTTTGCTCCTTATTTATAGGAAGTCCCGGGTCAATTTCCTATGCAAGTATTTTTACTTCCAACAGGGCTTTTGAATACGGGGTTGTACTTCTTATTTGTATGAAGTCATGGATCAATTTTCGATGCAGATAGAAAATACTTGAAATTATCTCTAGCCCTAGTTTTAGGCCCTGGTTTCTTAAGGTGGATGTACTTGGAAGCCCTGGTACACGATTTTACAAGTACGACCCATGTCTAGTACAAACTAGATACGAGCTTGTTACTGCGGGAATTACCGAGAATGCGCGATAATTCACCAGAAGATGGACGACCCGTGCGTATGGGTGTATCTAATTTGTGCGTTACACTATTGACATAAAGTTCATAATGCTTTGTACAGACGCCAGCACATCAAGCTACTTCAATCTGTCAAGTTTCTTTAATAGATTTTCAACTTTATCGCTAAAGCATAAGGTTCAAAGTTGATTGGAAAAAATTGACAGTTTCGGGTAGGTTGATGTGCTGGCGGTTGTACAAAAAAAGTTCGCTTCCATTCCGTTCCGCGGCGGTGTAAATTGAGCCTTATGGTCACACTCACAGGTCTGCCGCGCCGCGCACAGCCGTGGACGTCTCTCTATCAAACTAGGTTCAAACCTCGGCCCAACCAATGCTCCTGACCTTGGCCTCTTCGTTGCTCAAACGCGTCTCGTTATTTTAGGATATTTATTGCGATATGAAGTCATCGACGCCAGGTCTAGAGATAATGTGACCGTAATGTAGGTTAGGTAACATTACAGTTTTGTAGCTGTACAAGATGTTCATGAACGAATTAACAAAGTTGCTTGTAAAGGCAATGTCTTTGTACATAATTAACTTTTTACTTTTCTTTCCCAATCAGTATCACAGTAGGTATCTAAGTACCTTCGATATGGGTCTCAAGGTTAAGCAAAGTAAACTGGATTTTTCTGATTTGTAAGCTAAATTTGCGAACATTCGGATCAAAATAAAATTGTAACCCTGTTCAAGGGGAAGCCATTCATTACGATCCTTGCATGGATGAAATCCGAAAGCAGATATCCCACAACTAGGTAGAAGTGAACTGAAAAGTCATTTGTTTCAAGCGATCGAGAAAAGGTTAGGACTTAGGAGTTTATTAGGATCACACATCACATGGCACCGCTACACGACCGTCAGCCGTCGCGTCACATGGACTTTGGGGTCGTCGGCCGCGCGGTTGTCGGCGAGCGCGCGCGCACTTTGAACTTGAGGTCATGCGCCGAGCGTCAGATGATATTTATTTACGAATACATTGCTTGTTAGAGTTGTAAAGAAAAAAAATGTGTTTAATCGCAAATAATGGTTTCATTTAACTGTTCTCACAACACAGTGTACGAAAAATGCTAAAAAAAATAGGTAAAATTGACATTTTTTTTTAAAGTTTTTTTTGATGATATCGTATCGAGAATCAGTAGCCCTATCACCTGTCTTCGTTTTCGGAAGCGTTTCCCTGACACCCTGTATTGTAGTCTTTGACTGACACTTTGCTTTGACAGTGATAATAAGAATGTTGCCAGATAAAATCTTTTAACACAGAGGTGAACGTTCATTGATCTACGGACCCGACTGTATCCGAACTTTTAATTTAAGTCTGAGTGTATTTGTAGTTCTTATTATACGTCTGTCATGGCGATTGGCGAAGATATTATTTCAGTTGCTTTTTGGCAGAAGAAGAAGAACTTAAAACTAAATGTTGAACGACGTAATATGTCGACGGGTTCATGAAATAAACTTGAAGCGACCCAGAAACAAATAAAGAATGATGTTCTTCGTGGTAAACAAAGCTTTTTAATTACATTCACCAGTCAAAATCTAAATGGGGCAATGGAGGACGGTCCTTCTCTATCCGGGGTATCGATAGATCCAGAGGAATGATAAGCCTGTATGGATCAAACGGGGATTATTTCAGGGTGACAGTTTGAGTCAACTTTGGTTCTGATTAGCCGTGAATCCTCTAAGCACTGCTAGAGGATTCAGGTCTAGGCTATCGGCTGAAGAGAGGTGGTCAGGTCACCACCTCACCGGCCGACGGCCGGCCGCGGCGGCGGTCGGCTCACCTCTACGTGGACGATTTGAAAGTCTTTGCCCCCAACAAACTGCGATTGATGGAGCTACTGAAGATAACTGAAACTTTCAGTAGCGCCATCATGATGGAATTTGGTGTGGACAAATATGCAGTCATGCATTAATGTAAAGCAAGCGGAGATTATTGAATCCGAAGGAATTCATCTCTCGGATTAGATTCCTTAGATTCCTCTCCTCATCCGAAAGCTATAAGTATTTGGGTATATTGGAAGCGTTAGGCATCAACGTTGCTGACATGAGGCAAGCGTTGAAGGAGCGCTTCTTTGGTCGCCTGAAGAAGGTGATAACTGTTTCTTCATAAGCGTTTGACACTGCCTAGGAGTATGTTGCTGAAATTATTTTGTGTCAAGAACATGGCAGACAGGGTGCAGAACAGTAGGTACCTGGGGTCTGACTATCTTTTAATGATGCGTGTACTTTAAACGGGAGGTAATCTTTAATCGTATAAATCTGTATTTCAACCGTGTTTTTAGCTAGCTTAGGAAGTTTGATTAAAGTAGCCTGGGGGAAAGTAGCAGATCTTTTCCTGTTTGCGAATTCGGAGTAGGTACCTATATAATGTCTACATTGTCGTCTAAGAGAATAACAGGTAACACCAGAGTGTAATCAAAGGGATCAGCTACCTAATTGCGTAACACATTATAGTGAAATGATTCAGACTGATTGGTATTCAGCTGCATCCGGTTAGACTGGAAGCCGATCCCAACATAGTTGGGAAAAGGCTAGGCAGATGATGATGATGATTCAGACTGATTGGCTTCATTTCGATCCCAATTGGCTTCATTTCACGCTTTTCGTTTTGCGTAGTTAGATTTGTACCATAAGAACCAATCTCTTATGGAAAAGTGTTAACGGTAGAAATCTAAGTTAGAAAGATGTGTTAATTGATTCTAATGATTATAATTCTCTAAATATGTACCTGTTCTTACCGAGAATCATATTTTGATCAAGATACAACCTGACACTGACCTGCAAATTGCAAAAAACGTAAGAAAATTTGAATTTCGCGGTCTCAACTACCTAAGGTAGCACGCAAAATTCAAATTCTCTTACGTTTTTTGCAATTTGCTGGTCAGTATTAAGTTGTACGTTGATTAAAATATGATTCGCGGTCGTAACAAATATGTATTTACAGAATTATAATCATTACAATCAATAATACATCTTGTTAAGTTAGTATAATCCCCAAATGTCAAGATTTCATGAAATAGTCATCCTTGGGGATTACTTGGTCTTAGAGAGTTGTGTTGATGGCAAATTGCAAATAACGTAAAAAAAAAAAATGAATTTCGCGGGCTACCCTGGCGCGGCTGGCGCTTTCGCCTTAAATCGCAAGATGGCGCATGTCATGACGTCATCTTTGACGATTCACGCCTCACGGGACATCGTTATCGGGTTGCACGCTCAAATCAATTATTTCCCAATTCGGAACGCAAGAATAGTTAGTATTCTAGTTGTCACCAGCAAAGAGTAAAATAACTATAGAGGCAGTCTCACCAGTATCGAGTAAACTAACCTTAAATTGTAGTCCGCATTATATTGTAGTCTTTGATTGTAGTCTTTGCCAGTCGCCCTCGCCCATTATATTGTAGTCTGTGCCCTCGCCCAAGAAGTATAGAGTACCTAATACCTATATTATGCTGTGATATTATGTGTTCTGTGCCCTCGCCCTCCCCTTCTTCCTAATTTTAATTTACTGCGAATTGATTACCACTATTTTTTGTGGCGGCGGCTAATAAAACTAAGATAATAGTTTTCTGTGATTATAACTTGCAATCCTCTTTCAAGGAAAATAAAATCCAGTTTATCTCAGCAATTTACCGATAAAATACTGTTTGAAAATGACCAACAAAAGTGAACTACCTCTAGAACCTGCCAATGATGATACCATACAGTGTTTGTTTTTTTCTCCTAAACTTGGATCGGATTTATCATTATGGGAAGACTTGTGTCTGCAGCTTAATAATTCTATACAGATCATAACAAAAGATTATATTTGGCACCGAGATGAGTTTCAAGTCTATGCTCCTATTACTGTAGATAGCATTACAGGTAATCCCGTTACCACAACAAGCTATATTTTTTTTCATTTCATACTTATTTTATGCTAAGTCAGATTCAGAATTTGTACTATTGACAATATGTATTCTTGGACATGGCATGCTTTGTGAAATAGCTGCACAAATTAGATACATTTTTTTTAAATAATGTTGATCATACCTCAGGAGCTGAACATATTTGGATGAAAATCGGCGCATGGGTAGACCATTACCTGAATTAGGTCACGGGATACATTTTATCTTCATAGTACAGACGCCAGCACATCAACCTACTACAATCTGTCAGATTTCTTTAATAGATTTTCAACTTTATCGCTAACGCATAAGGTTCACAGTTGATTGGGAAAATTTGACAGTTTCGGGTAGCTTAATGTGCTGGCGTCTGTACATTCCCATGGCATAAATATTTATCACATGTTGTATCTGACGATTCAAAAATAAATTATTTCCCCAGTTAGTAACTTCACCTTTTCATGCTTGAATTCCCAAAGTATATTGTAAAAGTATATTGCAAGTGTTATGTATAGTTAGGGCATTAATTGTTGTTTTTAACTTTTACAGGACTTCCAAATCACCTTTGCAGTACTACTTGTTTTGGGGATAACCTAGAAGATGAATGGTTCATTGTCTATGTTATTTTTGAAATTTCCAAGCAATACAGAGACTTAATCATCCAAATGAAAGACAATGATGGTGATTTCCTTCTGATAGAAGCTGCAAACTTCTTACAATCTTGGGCCAATCCAGAAAACACTGAGAACCGAGTAAGTTATGAGAGAAAATTGTATTTACTTAGTAATATGCATGTTACTTACAAACTCTCAGATACTTTTTAGACATCCATCTAAAAGCCAATGGCAAAAATGTATGGAGCAGTGGTGCTTTTTTTTTTCTTTTGTGAACAAGAATGGATCTTTGAAAATTTTGTACAATTATTAACATTACTAACGAAATATTGTATAAAGTGCCAGGGCCTTGAAGGTAGATTAAACAGAGCCCTGTTTTGTCATGACTTCAAAAGTGGCGGGAAGAGAGTAACAGGGCTTTATTGAATATGTACCTAACTGAGCTCTCATTGATTTGATATTTTGTACTCAGATTTAGAATGTCTACAGCTAAATAGTAATTCTCTGCCCAGGCAGAGTGGTCCCAATTTTAATAAACCCCCAGAAAAATACATCGAGCGGCGTGGCCTTTTTTCTCGTCCGTTTTAATTTTATCTCTGCGCTACAGGTTGCTCCAACATGCTATTTTAGAAAATTGTAAATCAATCGATAAATAATAACGTTTAATCTCAGACCAAATAAAAAACCAAGACAGAGAGCTGTCAACAGTAAAGTGAAGCCGGTTTCGTAAACATGTGTGCACATAGTGTGGTCTAGTTTGATTGTAAATGGTTGTACATGTATGCGTGTGAGTGTGTATGCACAGAGCGGAGGTGTAGTTTTTGCATGCTTCACTGTATTGTTCCCAGCGCTATGTCTTGTCTTGTTTTTCGTGGGCAAAAACCAGTATAAAAACTTTACAAAAAAGTGGTAAGTAGTTGCAGTTACACCAGGAATGTAATTTTTTTTACCACCGTTAATATGTTTGAAATGAATAATAGGGGAGACTGGGTACACTTGATCCCTCTGGGACACATGGTACACTAATTTTATAAACCAACCACGCTTGCTAGATTATTAATAACTAGCAACCGTGTTTGTTTATTGTACGGTATGACTTTTAGGAAACACCACAAATGTCAAAACAACCAGTTTGTGACATAGCGACCGGTAAGTGATTTTCGTGTAGAGAAACCTTATTTTGGTAAGTGTATTTTTGTTTGTAAAATAATCGAATAATATGTTTTAGAGTTTCAGTATTAATTATTAGAACTGCTATTTTATGTGCAATGATTGCGCTAAAAGTTCATACTCATAGGATAATAAGGCTAAGAAAGAGGTTATCTTTTTCATTTTTTCGGTTACTGGGGAGAGATGATACAGAGCGTTGTGGGAGACTTGATCCGGGGGGATCAAGTCTCCCATAGCGGGATCAAGTCTATTAGAGGAATGTGATCATTATTAAAATTTGTGAAAGATACAGTTTTCAGTTACTTAACGTTATTATTGCAGGTCAAAAAATGCCGCGAATATAATACAAGGCGAAGCAGGGTGCTAAAAAAAGGGGAAAAAATTGACCCCCAAAGTCAAGAAAAAAACAGATGGTATTGCTGTTGTGATATAAATTTAGTTTTGTTAGTAAGTTGAGATAATTGAAGCTATTTGAGACCGATTATTTTGATTACCTAAACGAGACTGAGACTGCCTGCAGGAAGGCCTAAACAGTTCCAGACTAATTGTTACGTTCAGTTCATACTGGATTTTTCTATAATAAAGAATTATATTTAAAGAAATTGAATTCATTGTTTCATTATTTTCTTATTTTAACAAGTATGTAAAGTTGATTAAACTTAATCGCCTAGAATGTATCAAGTGCACCTTTAGATATGGGAGACTTGATCCCCCCGTATCAAGTCTCCCTTTGGGCGGGATCAAGTCTCCCATACACGGGGACACTTGGTGCAAACCTGTGTTTTTCGTTATAGTCCTTTATTTTTTACATATATTGAACTACCCTGTTTTACTTTTTTCGAAGCGTGGGCTATTAACTTCCCAACATTTTGGCTCAAACACATCCCCAATGTAGGACTTAAAACAAATTTTATGAACCAAAATAAAAAGGGGGGATCAAGTGTACCCAGTTTCCCCTATAGACTTAATATTTCATTCAAAAACTCTCATGAATCGTAAGATATGTTGATGGGCAAAATTACATGCATGTTTTTGGTGCATTGTTGACGACATTGCACACCATTTTATTTCCTGTGGGGTTGTCACCTGTAACTTTTTATGATTATGTGAATACATGTTTTTTATTGTCGCGAATCATATTTTGATCAAGGTACAACCTGACACTGACCTGCAAATCTCAAAAAACGCAAAAAAAACAATTGAATTTCGCGGGCTACCAATGCGCAATCACCTTAAGAGCGTTTACGACGTACGGCATTGCATACAAACTTTCAAGACCGTTTTTCGAAATGAATGAACCGATTTTAATGAAACTTCATACGCATAAGCAGGATACAAAGATCTAAAACATTTTCGAAAACACAGCCAAATTAGACCGATTTTAAATTTTCCATAGAAACAGAGATTTCCAGTTATCTTTTTTGAAATAAAATATTTAGAATTAATAAGAGATTGTTGCGGTGAAGAACACAAAACCAAAGTGATCTTTATTCTTTATGGTTGTTGCTGTCAGAGGTAAAACGTAACTATGAAATGTCTGTAGTTACTCTTTTTATTGAGTCTGTAAGTACTCTTTATTTACCCTCTCTGAAAAAACAAATACTTTACATTACATACAAAATCAGCCTATAATATTCCCACTGCTGGGACACAGGTCTCCTCTTCTGGCAATGACAGTCTGAAAATATTTTCTAATCAAATTCCCTGTAGGTTTTGAAGGAACTACGAGATGAACTGATAACGGAGAACAAGGCCTCTAGTAGAGGCTGACAGAGCCCACACCCCTCTAGCTACAAAAACCCTGAGCATCCTTTTTTGGGCTTGTACAGGGGTGACACGTTCAAATATGCACAAACCTCCACGAGTAAATAAAGATTAAAAAAAAACTATTTGGGCTTGAATGTTTTCGGTTGTTTTTTAAGGCGCTTTTGCTAAATCTAGAGTATTGCGCGCACCAGAAAACTGGCTTGGGTTTATAAGAACTTGAGGCAAGTAGCTGATCTTCAGCACAGTTACGCCTGATATCTTGAAAAAAAGTTTTATTTTTCTCCAAAACCAATAGTACCTACTCACTTAAAATTATGGTTCCTTTTCCCCACTTTCATTTGCCTTTGCACCACTGCTGTACTATGGGCCAACTTTTTTTCGGTAAAGGCTGCGCATCTCAAAATGCACATACATATAATAATTCAAAGATGAACAAAATTGTACACATAAATACCCAAATATTTCCTACAGAGTTATAGTACGTGAGCCAGCATAATTTTTCATTTTGTGTTATCTTATGTTTCAGGTTTTCATTTATGATCATCATATACATATAATACCACCAGAAGTGGCTTCATTAGATGCCAAGTTGGAGTTACATAAAGCTTTGAGAATTATTTATGAAACACCACAATTAACTCAAACATCGAATGAAATACAACAAACTATCTTGAATCGTATAGGAAACTATCCTGAGAAAATAAACGAACATATTCATAAAGCTGTAGTAAAGTTGCCTTCCGACCTTGCGACATTATTGACACTAAAACCTTCTCTTGTTGCACCAATCGTTGACGCATATTGTAACCACGACATTATAGATGCAAAATGTTGTAAAAACATAGACTATGATGACTGTGTTACAACTGAAATAAAATTCACGAAATTTTTGTATGCTACATTGATTCATTCTAAACTTATTAATGTTGCCAAACATCATATTGGAAAGGAAAATGACAAGAAAAACGTCCTTGGTTTGAAACTAATGTGTGGGTATGAGATTATTATGAATAAGGTCTCGGGAAGTGACCTATATTCATCAAAAGAATATTATCGGTTTCTCAATAGCTTAAAACAAAATGGATATTTTAAGAAAAATATTGAGGGGTCCAAAGAGTACAATTATTTACTAGAAAAAGCACAGCAGTATTTTTCTATGGTGGAATGTCCTGTAAGTTCTAATGTATCCCTTAAAATATCAGAATTATTGGCATCAAATGACTTCGCTAGAGTAAGAAATTCACTAAAGAGCGTGACATCGGTTGAACAACTGGGTTATGTAGACGATAATGAAGACTGGTTAAACATACATCCAGAACAGTTAAATGAGTTATTGCAAACACGCTATGGCAAGAAATCTAAACTTAAAAATGATGATATCTTAACATCACAAAGAATAACAGAGGAATTGTCGTCTTTCTTGAAGCAAACATCAGATTTTGAAGGAATAGAACAGGACCGCAGGGAAATATCCGAACAGGACAATATTGACTTTGAATCAGATCAGTTTGTTTCATGTATAGAAAAAATGTTAAAAATGTTAAGTACAGGGACTAAAGTGGACACTGAAAGTGAAAGCAGTGAAGACGACTTTGATAATATGTATTACGAAGATGAAAATGATGATGATGATGACTGCGATAGAGAACTTCAAGCTCAAATAAAAAATGACTCAACTGAAACTGTAGAAGAAAATAAAACTGTGTTTAAGAACATTATTCAGAGTATGAAAGAAGAAAAGGCATCAACAGGGCCGTCAAGCAACTTAATGCGGTCTCTGGGGGTTAGCAAAACTGAATTATTGGACTCCGATGATGATTAGGTCATAAACGATTACCATTATTTACCTACACATAATTATTGGTAGGTAGACATTTTATTAAGTAAAAGACAGCTAAATATGTAAGCGTATGCAAAGCTGTGTAAGTTGTGGGAGAAATTAAACAATTTATTTATGAAAATATTTCCGATTGCTTTGTTTTATTTAGAAAAATACCCAGAAATAAATCTTTATATCCCAACACCACCTCATACGATGCTCAAAGATGAGCATAAGCTCCTCCAGCCGTCACAATGGTTTCTCCAGTTATGTAACTGGCGTCATCTGAAGCCAAAAAGGCGACTGTGCTTGCAATCTCTTCGGGTTTCCCAAATCTTTTCATTGGCACTATAGACAAACTTTTTTCTTTACCTGCTTCAGAACTCGTGATCTAAAATAAAAAGTGAGAATTGGTTTTTGTGGTTTATCTCCGTGCAGCAATAGGCACATAACAAATATTAAATAGGTACTTACGGCAGCTGCAAACTTCGTAGCCACTATCCCGGGAGCAACACAATTAACTCTGATTTTATCATGGACAACTTCACTTGCTATTGCTTTGGTCAGACCCAAAAGAGTTGTTTTACTGACACTGTAAGGACCTAGCGGCTGAAAGCAAATAACATTTTTATAAAGTTAGCTTAGAGTTTTACAAAAGTGATCATTTTAATTTATGTATATTTATAATAATTTATAACAGGCATTTAAGTACCTCCATTGGTTGATACCCTGCGATTGACGAAATAAATACGATATTTCCCCCTCCTCTTTTAATAAGTTCGGGATATGCATCCTTAGCCAATTGCCAGGCGTTTTTCACATTGATTTCGAATATCTTGTCCCATACCGCATCGTCAGTCTGGAAAGGCAATAACACTTAGTGATCAAGTTAATTCGTGTCTTTATCAACCGATTTACAATTTTAACTGTGACAAGTATAAATAATACACATGTCGTCACTTGAAGGTTCAATTGGTATTACTGATAAATCCAAATTTTCAGTAAGCATTTGAAAGTTTTTTTTTTTGTTCTAAATCGAACAGGATTTTTTTTTAAATAACTTTATTTGGATCCACTAGCAGAATTTGAGTTTTTCCCAGTGGACAGATTGATGGTTAGACTGATGTTAGGTACTGTTTAGAGATTTAATAAAGCCAACTTAAATGAAAATTTAAGATTCATTTACCTGACAAGCCAGGTTTCGTTAGAAGCGTAATGTTGTTCCGCGGGCTAAAGGCTATAAGGCGCCACATAAAATAAAGCACGCCGGCTTATCGCGGATGTAGTGTTACTGAAAATAATGTCTATGATAGATATATTTTATACTAGCTTCTGCCCGCGGCTTCGCCCACGTGGATGTCGTAAATTTTATGGGTTTTAATTATTTTACACGGTACCCCTTCTTCTTTTTCCAAAATAAAAATGCCAAAAGTTACTGCTTATAATATCAGCTATCTCAGATATAGTGTCTAAACACACTATGCCGAAGTTACGCGACCGAAGTTCGGCAAGATTACGCCCGCAATGCTATTTCAATGCTATTTAACGCAACGTAATTTCGGCATAATGTGTCGTCAGTAATTCAAATAGCATTGCAGGCGTAATCATGCCGAACTTCGGTCGCGTAACTTCGGCATAGTGTGTTTAGACACTTAATATCAGATATCAGCAAGTAAAATCCCATCAAAGTCAGTCTAACCGTTTCGGAGATTAGCCTGAACAAATAGACACACAATTATTTTTTTCCTTGTCTTCTCCGAGCATAGAGGTACTTTCACGAATTTGACTTGTAGAATTACAAATGGATAACATTTGTGTTACAGTTACTTACATATTTGAGAAAATTGTGTAAAACTTCTAAGATACTCCAACTCATTTTATGCATTTTGTCAGTTACCTATTTACACCAATTGAACCTGCAGCTGACAATATTAGTTAATTACCATCTTTCTCCCTCCCTCTAAAACCCACCTCTAAAATCGGTGACACAGCAGGATTAACGGCAGCATTGGAAACAAGTATGTCTAAACCTCCGAATTTGCTATTTGTCTGAAACAATAAAAGATTATTTTGCCATTAAAAATTCGTAACTCATCATCGGACATGCAGCCGCATAGGTAGAGTGTAGTATGTCATTAGTTCGACAAACAAGTGTGCTACATGTAATTTGTGCGACAAGTCATTGGTTCGATAGGTCGTTGCATGGACAGGTCGTAAGTGCGAGAGGCAATGTATGTTCATGAAATGACTTCTAGGTATCGGGATGTTCCGATGGTCCGTCAATACATTTTTCTTTAGGCCAATACAATACAACCCAGTGTAAATTTCATAAATCTTGTAATTCTTGTGTGCCACCAATTTACGGCTAGCGCGCCCAGCTAAAAATATCGGTGCAAACAGGTCTTTTCTCCCATACTTCTTTCTCTATTAGTCATCTCGGTAGTCACCCCCCTTTAGCAATATCATCTTTCACACGGTTCATCCACCGTTTCTTTGGTCTTCCCAGACTCTTATAGCCATCGACATACATACCTACTTAAAACTTTCCTCATTCCTCTGCATCACGTGCCCATACCATGACAACCAATTTCCGCACAACTTTACAGTTACCGGTGCCACTTGAAACTTCTACTTATGTAGGTACACATTTCTTATTCTATCTATCCATTCGTGTAACACCACACATTCTTTTCATTTAAAAAAAACCGGACAAGAACGTGTCGGGCCACGCACAGTGTAGGGTTCCGTAGTAGCCCGTTATCACAATGTAGTACGATTCTATTGTTCTTTATTCTGAATATATAAAAAAAAATGTCATATTTTGTTTTTCAATGCAAGTCTTTACCCGGTATAAACAAGCAACTACTTCATCTTAGTCACTTTAAAGGATTAATGCTAAGTATTTTGTATTTGGTACAAAATTAACCAACACCTAAGTTAAACGACTATTACCGCTAAACTAATAAAGTTATCTTAACCGCTATAGTTTTCCTTTAAAGTTCATGAAATGCACTATCATCGTGAATTTTTCCAGATTTTTCAAGCCAGCAGTTTAGGTTTTAGAGGGGGGGGACGGGACGCCTACTGGAACTAAAATTTGCACTTTAACGTTTAATATTTCGTAAATGGAGCATTAAATCGAAAAATAGTTTTAGCAACCCCCAAGTAATTTTAGAAGACCTATTCAACGATACCCCACACGATGGGGTAGACGACGAAAAAATATTCATCCCCACTTCACATGTAGGGGAGCTATCCTAAAAAAAAAATTTTACAAAATTTTATTTTACCACTTTGTCGGCGTAATTGATATACGCACTCCTACAAAATAACAGCTTTCTAGTACTAACGGTCTCTTAGCAAAACCTCGGACAGACAGACGGACATGACGAAACTATATGGGTTCTTTGTAGGAACTACGGAACCCTAATGATAATGTCTGTGTGGTGCCGGACTTAAAGAATAGCACCACCCCATACTTCCCGTGGGTGTCGTAAAAGGCGACTAAGGGTCGTACCGGAGAATGGGCAGCAGCGTTCTCTATGCATTCCACCACCATACTATACTGCGATCGCCAACCCGCCTGCCAAAAGTGGCGATTATGGCAAACCCCCCCAACTTGGGGGAGGCCTATGTCCAGCAGTGGACGTCTTTCGGCTGAAATGATGATGATGATAACACATCACAAAATTATGAATTTTGATCGCATCCGTAGCCCACTGTTTAACATTAAAGTTGACACGCATTTTACGTAAGTACCTGTCTAAATCCTTTGCGACCTTATGAGGTATGGCTCGAAGTCTCGAACTGCGGGCCCGGCTTTGTGTTGAAATGGATGATTTCAATACAAAGCCGGGCCCGTCGCTGTGTCGAGTGTCGACCCGTGAACACGAGGCATTAGTGTAGGATCCTCAACAAATTCTGCACGTAGTTTATTAAAAACGCTCACTAATTCTGCCCTGCATTTCATAAGCACTGTCACATTCCCGATCATCATGTTGCCGTATTCACGAGCACAGTACACGTATGCCTCAGGCATTGTTTAATACAACAAAAAATAATAACTAAAAAACAATACCAAAAACGTAACATTAATAACTCAACACACATTTAAAACTAACAAAACAGAGTAATAAATACGATTCAATAGCTATCGATCGATTAAACGTAACGCACGTTCGCTCACGAACCGAATCGGAAAGAAACTAACTAAGTACTAAGAAGATCAAACATGCCGCCTGCGTGTGGGCACAGTATAAAGATCATACAGTATTTCGACTTCATACAAACGGACGAAACGCGAGCTATACCTACGCGCCTCGACCTCGGCATGCGCTCGGCATGCAGACAGTCGCGACTGTGCCGCAGTGACGAACGGACGGTGTGTTGTTTTTTCTAACAATAACCGCGCGATTTTTTCACTAAAAATAAGTTCAAGTACATATTTAATATGGCGAGTAGGCTATATTGTGCTAAAATAAGACCACAATAAGATTATACTATGATTAAGATATACGGACTACAATAAGATTAATTCGCAACCTTTTTTTATTGTACCCAGCGATGATTTTGTGGAATATATAGAAAAAATGGAGGAAATATTCCGAACTTAATTTAAAACCAAACATATAAATTGTAAAGTAGCTGCAGGTCTATAACCAAGTAAAAGATATTCCTTTTTCTCCACCTTGTCCATGTTTCCCACAACTATTTTTAATTAAGCTTTATACATAATATAATGCGGATTTTTTATACTTTAAAATTGAATAATAAAGTATTTCGTACGTCTCAGTCGAGGCGCAAATATTTTTCGGTCGCAAATTTATAAGATTTGTTCTTCAAACATAAACATGGATTTTTAATTAAATCTACCAATCAAAAAACAACACGCATTTTTATTAAACACTTCCTATTGAATTCACAAAGTATTTTATTTATTTATATAAAAAAGGTATATTTATTTATTTATTTTATTATTAACGCCGACTTCATCTAGTTTTTAAAAAAAACATGATTGACGTGTAAAAGTGTTTGTACAAACCTACTTACAAAATAAAATCATTTATCAGCCGCCGCGGGGGACGATTTATTTATTTATTTTATTATTTATGTATCTACACACAGTAAAATACAATAACAAAACTAAACACAAAGTAGGCAAATGTAATTAAAATGCTGAAGGCGGGCAGCCCTATCGCATATTCACGTACCGCGCGGCTGTAGGCATTTATTTCAAGGTTACGGCCGAGTTACAATACTGTATGATCTTTATACTGTGGTGTGGGGCCGGCCGACAAACAGTACCGCCGACGCGGCGTCGTGAAGTCAGATAGCGGTGCCTTTTGATGTGCAAAGATCAAAAAATTACAGAGGAGAAAATGTTAAAAGAATAATTATGAAATCAGAATCTGTTAGGAAATTGTACTTATGCTTTATAAATTATTATCTACAAACTGTTTTCATTTTCTTACTTTTAAATAAGATTTCATTATTTGTTAATGATTGAATTGTCGCTACGTAGGTAACTTAGTAGAAGTTATTTACAAAAATAGTTTCTCGTGACGGGGACTTTAGAGACCGGACCACCCACTACTGGCCCCTTTTTGCTTGGATTCCCACATATTATGTTGGTAATAAATACTTGCAGGATATACTTACAACATCAAATAAGTTTTTCCGTTGATCTGCATTTCCTACGTGGCATACAACACCCTCAACCGTAATGCCTTCACTGCGCAAACTTTTGACTGCTGCTTCCACATTTTTCTCCTTTCTACTGCTTATCACAACTGAAGCACCTTCACTTCCCAGTCGCTTAGCTATAGCGAAACCAATGCTATAAAAAAAGGAATTTATTAATAGATAGAAAAACGTCCATTCCTCTTTATAATTAACTAGCTTTTGCCCGCGACTTCATTCACTTAAAATTATTAACATAAGATGTATGCTACTATGACACTCAGCAATACTGTACACTGACACTCGGCTGTAACTTCCAATTAGTACACCGCATTATATTGTAGTCTTTGCAATTAGTCATCATTTAATGATGGGTGTCCAATATAGGTACTTTTAATTGTATTCAGTAAATTGACAGTTGGAGGGCAGAGCACAGTGAGAGACAAGTCCCATGTATGTAGTATTTTTTGTCAAAAGTAGTCATTATTATGGCCCGATTAATGGCTAAAGGCTTGACTCCCCCCTGTCATATGTGATTTGTAATTTGAGGTAATGCTTCCAGGACGTGATAGTGTGACCCATTTGCAACAATTAAGCATCCCATAAATAGCCATGCTCACGCACTCTACACCTCCTTTTGGGTCATTCCCAAAAGTAGGGAAGAGGTGTAGAGTGAGTGAGCTGGGCCCTAAGCGATTTCTTCAGAAAGTTATTCAGGGTGCTTAGGGAGTAAACATACTAAAAATCCCCGCGTGTAGGAGGTGAGCCGGTGGAGGGGGGGGGGGGGGGGTCTGGGGATAAAAGTTCCACTTTTCAGTTTTTCGCTAATATCTTTAAAACGGTGCGTCGTAGAGAAAAACAATCTGCTACGTAATGAAAGCTAATACAATTTTCTACAACATTTATCATCTATCATTTTTAATTTTCATCTTACACATTTTTTCGAATTCCTACCGATTTTCGGACTAGACTTTCCGGAAAACTGAAAATTTAAAAATAAAAAACGACGACGACAACGACGAATAAAAGTTGGACCCATACCCATATCATTATTATATTTTCAAACTAGCTTCTGCCCGCGACTTCGTCCGCGTGAAATTCGTATTTTCCTCTTATAATTTCGAAAATGTATGTTTATGATTTTTATCATTTATTTAGATGTAAATAAGCATCCGGGCCAATTTTTTAGTTTATAGCTCAAAGGGATCAGATTTTTCAAATAAACTGTATCCCAGCTTTTTACTCCCCGAGTAATTTTGAAAAATCGTTTGGGATGTGTTCATAACTTGACTCAAAGACCCATACCCATTTTCGAGTTAATGGAAGCAAGCAGTAAAATTTTCCACGTTCGTAGGAGTCAATTTCTTAAAAACCCTAAATCACTTTTTTTAAGTATTTTTTGTTTTAGTAGTACCGAGTTTCGAGTTAATTCGACAGCGGGTTAAATATTTATCTTTATTATTTACTGACCCAAATATTGCCAAGTTTCTAATTTATTAACCAAATGAATAAGATTTTTCATATAAACTGTATCCCCTCTTTCTATCCCCATAGGGGTGGAATTTCGAAACATAATCTAGATTATTTATACCAATTTACCAGTTAATCAAGCCTCGTAATAAAATTCTGCCCTGTGAAATTGACTACCCCTCTTCACCCCATTAGCGGTAGATTTTCGAAAAACCCTGAACCACTTTATTATTTATTTTGGTCTTAGATAGGTACTGAGTTTCGAGTTAATTGGACCGCGCATTAAAATTTTTCCATATTAAATTTGACACCCGCAATCTCCCCTTTGGGTTAGTTTAGAATTCCAAAAAAATTCGAACTTTATAATTAGTTGTGCCAAGTTTCAAGTTCAAATTTATTTGTACCATTTTTTTTGAGTTGTTCAAGGCACTCATTAAAATCCCCTTATAAATCGAATTACCACTTTTTGTCCCGTCAGGGGTCAATAATTTTCGAAAACCCCATACACTTATTATTGATTCTTCATCTGCCTAGCCTTTTCCCAACTATGTTGGGGTCGGCTTCCAGTCCAACGGGATGCAGCTGAGTACCAGTATTTTACATGGAGCGACTGCCTATCTGACCTTCACAACCCAAATACGATACCCCTTGATAAGACTGGTTGTCAAACTTTCGGGCTTCTGACCACCCCTAGCGACTGTCAAAGATCCACGAATGACAGCCGGGACCAACGGCTTAGCGTGCTTTCCGAGGCACGGAGAGGTCACGGTATGTAAAGATGGACACCTATCCACAGACCAACCGCGGCAAGCGTAGCCTGCGTAACCTGATCGATCGATCTGTGCGGCTGTTATTATTGATTATTTTCTGTCAAAAGTATTAATACTGAGTTTCGAGTAAATCGGACCGCGCGTTAAAATTCTTCCACACAAACTTTAACACCCCAACACAAGGGGTGTTGGGGTGTTTTGATAAATGAATAATGATAAACTTTATTACTTGCTTAGGCAATTATTCTTGCCAAGTTTATTAACCAAATGAATGGGATTTTTCTTATAAACTGTATCCCCGTTTTTCACCCCCACAGGGCTGGAATTTCGTAAGATTGTTTGGGATGTGTTCATTACTCGACTCAAAGATTGTTTATATCAATTTTCGAGTTAATCAAGCCACGCAGTAAAATCTTCTCCTATAAAATTACCTTTTCACCCCGTTAGGGGTAAATTTTCGAAAAACGATGATACACGTTATTCTTAATTTTCGGTCATAATTATAAATACTGAGTTTCGAGTTAATCGGACCACGCGTTAAAATTCTTCCATACAAACTTTGACACCTCCCAATCCCCCTTCAGGGGGTAGTTTAAAAAGAAAGGCAAACTTCATAATTTATCTAGTAAGTATTCGTGCCAAGTTTCATGGTTATATTAACTCAAGGAATAAGATTTTTCATACAAACAAAATCCCCTCTTTTCACCCCTTAAAGGTTAAATTTCCAAAAACCCCTTCTTAGTGGATATCTACTCTTCACAAAGAACACACCCTCCAAAATTAATTTCTCTACCCAGCGGTACCGACCAGCGTTTTAGGCTGTGCGTTGATATAACAGTCAGTCAGGACAAAATTTCATCCCACTTTTCACCCCCTTAATGGATGAAATTCTAACAACACCCTTGTGTTAGCTTCCAATCATAAGCCTAGATATAAATTTTGTGATTTTTACGTCGAAAATTAATGACTTTCTATTCGCAACTTCATCCCCCTTTTTAACCCTTCGGGGGTGGAATTATCAAAAACGCTGAGACACGTATAAATTAATTTTCAATTGTCAGCCTAAATGCAAAATTAGAAGATCCTAACTTCAAAACTGTCGGACTTTCATATAAACTTCCATCCCCTATTTTAACCCTTTAGGGGTTGAATTCCCAAAAATCCTTTCTTAGTGGATACTTACTCTTCACAAAGAAAAACCTTTCTAAGTTTCAAGTCTCTAGGTCCAGCGGTTTGGGCTGTGCGTTGATATATCAGTCAGTCAGTCAATCAGTCAGTCAGGACTTTGAATTTTATATATATAGATTCAAATGGCTCCCGCCTGCTTCCAACTTTTGTTTAATAGTAAATGGGCTTGTTTTTAGCTTTTAATTTTTTTAACTTAAGTTTTTTACCGTAGTCGAGTTGTTTATGTTTTTTTATTACTTTTTTTTATTTCCAGCTTTTTAGTTTACACTTGTGAATGATTTCGCAGACGATTTAGTTCAAGTGGTACGTGTTTTTTACGATTTGTCACTTCGAATTACTTTTGACTTTTGTTGGGGTGCACGTTGAAGAGCCTCCTCGTGGCGCACCCTGGGCAACGTCGGCTCCAATTGCCCTCCAGGTTTAGGTGGACAATTGGGGCGGGCGGCTAATCTTCAACAGGCGGGGAAAGGTCATGGTTCCAGTCACCGTTCATCCTTGATGGTCGATGAAGGGAACCGGGCTATAGACGGACCGTCACACGTCTACTCCCTCTCTGCTTACAGAGAGAGGTGAGTGGGCGTAGACCGTCACGGGGCGGTTCGCGCCGCGGTACCCACGAGAGTGTGGGTGGTGGAGGATGTACGATGCCCGCGCTGCGTCTGTCCGACATCCGGCGGCAGCGTGGGGACGCGACGGGCGGCGGTTGGTTCTGCCCAGCCGTCGGCCACCCCGTAAGTTGAACTCGGGACAACCTCTATAAAACTTACCCCAATCCCAAGGTCTAGCGGCCGAAGGGATGAATGGCCGGAGGGGATCCGGTCGTTAGCGCGAAAAGGGACCTCACCCTTAAAAAGGAACATAAAAAAATGGATAAGACAGACGTAGAAAAACTACCCCAGGAGCTGGAGAATCCGCCACGTTCACGTTCACTTTGGGAACGTCAAGCCCCCACTCGTATTCTTGGGGGCAACGAATGTGCTCCGTTTGCCAATGGCAACAAGAGCCGAGGAGGCTCCTGTCCCTTAAGGGACCAAATAGAGATGTGGGGTCAGAGTTCGACGCCGCATCTGGAGGCGCGAGCACGGGAGGCTCAGGGAGGCCGCTGCGAAGAAATTCAGCAAGGCCAAGGTCAGAGGACAGCCAGGGGTCGTCCTCCGACGGGGGGAGCTGGCCTCGGCTCGGAAGATCCCCATCAGTAGGAGGTGTGGAGTCCGAGAGCGAGGCAAGGGGAGGGGGCTCACTGCCCGTGAAGCGGCAGAGAGAGCGGAGGAGCCCACAAAGGAGGGGGGGACCGGTCGCGCGGTCGCTTTGGGGCCCTCAAGCGACGAGGCGGGTGCGCTTAGCGGCCCCGATGCGGACCGCAAGCTAAGATTTGCGGAGGTCGTGGAGGCTGCGATCCAGGACGTGTCCCTGAAGAAGATACGATCTTCTAAGAACAGGGCCATAGTCTCGGCGATGGCCTACATCAGGGCAGCGGCGGAGGCGGCCAACTATGCCGGCCCCACGGCCGGCGAAGTGGCCGAACTGCGGGCGGAGGTCGCCCGCTTGACGACCGCCATGGGGCTTCTCCAAGAGGAGAACGGGAGGATCCGAGCGGACCTAGCCGGCCTGAGGACCGCCGCCAGCGCGCAGGTACTGCCAAGCCACCCCATCCTGGTGGAGAACCAGGTCATTAGCCTGGTTCGGCAGGAGCTGGCGGCCTTCCAGACGCGGTTCTCCGTCCTGGAGGGAATAGTCCTTCGCCCCCTCCTGGCGGGCAGGACAGCCCCGGGGCCAAAGGCGGCCTCGTCCGCGGCCGTCTGGCCGGGCCCAGGCCAAGCCGGAGTCGGCCAAACCGGCTTCGCCTGGAGGTGCCCCGGCGCCGGCAAGACCGGCGCCGGCTGGCGGGGCCCCTGCACCGGCCTTACCGGCAACACCCCGGCGCCTGCCCGGAAGATGGGCAGAACGGCACGGGAGGCGAAGACCCCAGAGCCTATGCCCCGCCCCCAAAACCCCCGACTTCTTCCACGACCGACGAATGGCAGGTGGTCGGGGAGAAGAAGGCGCAAAGGCGGCGCAGCAAGGAGCGAGCCGTTGCGGCTAGGCTTCGCGCCCCGAAGAGCGCGGCGGTAGTAATAGCGCTACAGCCGGACGCGGTAAAGAGGCGCGACGTGCTCTCGAAGGCAAGGGAGACAGTGGACCTCCGGGAGCTGAGGATCACCGGGGGCCTCCGGCATAGGGTGACCACCTCTGGCGCCCGCATGCTGGAGATCTCCGGTGCGACAAGTGGCCCCACCGCTGACGCCCTAGCTGAGAAGCTAAGGGCGTCCCTCGATGCGGACAAGGCTCGGGTATCCAGGCCCGTCAAGTGCGCAGACATGCGCATCTTGAGCCTGGATGACTCCGTAACGGAGGGAGAGGTGGTGTCTGGCCGACCAGGTGACTTCCAGAATCTTACCACTACCATTAATATATCATTTCATACATCTTTTCGTATTGTATACCTATTTTATTTCTTATTTTGATTGTTGTTTTTGTCAATATTTAATCGCATGCTGCACCGGCTGACGTCATCACGTCGACGCCGGCTGTCGCTGAAAACCAGCGCTGGGGCTCTGTCTCGTATAGGGTCTTAGCATTATGCTGAGCGATGGCCGTTTTGCGTAGATGTGACGCATACTTTCTCCCAAATTGTTATTTTGTTTTATTTTTTGTTTGTGTCCTTATTTTTATGCGTCATGTTTGCCGCAAATAAACGTATTTTCTTTCTTTTTCTTTCTTAGGTGACTTCACGGGCATGCGTACCATAACGGTTAACTACCCCGTGACGGCGGCCAGAACGATTGTGGAGGGCCGAAGGCTCCTGGTGGGCTGGGTTTCAGCGCAGGTTAAACTGCTGGAACCCAAGCCTCTGAGGTGCTTCCGATCCCGTATCGGGCACCACGTTGGCGCCCAGTGCACCTCGGAGGTAGACTGCAGCACACTGTGCTTCCGCTGCGGTCAGCCCGGACATAAGGCCGGCTCCTGCAACGCCGCGCCGCACTGCTGGGCTCTGAAAACAGGCCTGGTCGTCCTAAATCGGGGTTCTGTTCATATGGTCGGGTGGACATCTCGTTCGCCAGCCCCGCTCTGTCACAACGTGTCATTGACTGGCGCGTCATGGAGGAGGTGGAGACCTACCTATGATAATGATTTCCCATCCGAAAAAAAATAAAAGGGCACCATGGGTGGGTTTTAGTCAGTAAGAGTCTGACATTCCCTTCCGCTACACCCAGAGCGGGAGAGGTCATATGACGATTTGCCATCCAAAAAAAAAAACGATTTAGTTCTTGGCACGTGTTTTTTACGATTTGTCAATTCGAATTACTTTTGACCATATAAGTTGTATATATTTTTGTAATCACCTTTTTAAACCCTTTATTTTGATACCCCACTTGATAGGTTTTGAGAAAAATACGTTTTTTTTGAAGACGTAATATTGCGCCAAAAATCGGCCATTTTAATTTATTTTTTTTCAATTTTGATATACTCAGTATCACTCTCACAATTAAGACGAATCTAACGGCACCTCTCAAGCTGAAATCGATCAAGCCGTTTAGACTACCGAGCGTGCCAAAGAAATATACATACATACACTCGAAAAACATAACCCTCCTTCTGACGCAGTCGGGTAAAAAGCATGCTGGATTAGTACCCCAGACGTGAAAAACAATGAAAAAATTACAAATAACCCGCTGCAAATAAAAACGGCAATCCTAGAAAAACGGAGACTGCGTAGAGAGTGGTATCAAAGCAGGCTCAGAGAGGATAAAACCAAATTTAATCAAGCAATTCAGGACCTAAAACAAATGATACAAGACTGACAGATGAAAATACCTTAATATCGCAACTAGAATCACTAACTGCAAACGATTCAACTAGCCACTCGTTATGGAAGTTTACCAAAAACTATGTCAGGGCACCAACAACTAAACCCAAGGGAGGTTTAGTTATTGGTGGCCTGTCATAGTTTTTGGTAAAAAGTAACACTGGCTGGGCAAGAACTTCAAAAGAGGAAGCTGATATGTTTGGGGAGCATTTGGCTGCAGTGTTCAAGCCAAATGACCCAGTCCAAAACGAGTCACAGAAGGAAGTTCATCTTATCCTAACCTAACCTTTTTTTTTTTTTTTTGTTCCGGGGTGGAAAATCCTCATGGATGTCCGCCGCCCTGGGGCGGGCGACGGGGTCTGTCAGACTCTTACTGACTAAAAACCACCCCGGTGTTCCATCTCACACCTACGGCCAGGGGTCGCGGGAACGTTCGATCCTTCCGCAACCCCCGGCTGGTGCCGGCCCGCCACTGCGGGCCTCGTCGGGTCAGGGGGGGGAGTGAGGTGTTTGACTCCCCCCGTGACGTCTAAGAGGGGCGCGCGTGGAACACTACGCGCCGCCACCTCGGGTCCAGATGTGTGGGGGGCGGCGGACGTCCCCGAGTCCGTCGCCCCTGGACCCATTTAGGGGGGCTGGAAGAGGGCGTTGTCCGCCCTCCGCCGACGCCCGGTGCGCCTGCTGCGGGCAGTGTGAGTGGACGAGATCTCCCTCTCCCTTTCCGCAGCCTCCTTCTGCGACATGACTGTTTCGCAAAAGGAAACCACCGCGTCCCAGGACTCTTCGCTGCCGACCATCGACTCGACCACGGCCGGCAGCGACAGGTCACTGCCTACTTCTGTGATGAGGGCACGGCGCGGCTCCTCCCAAGCGGCACACTCTGCCAGTGTATGCCACGCCGTGTCCTCCCGGCAGTCGACGCAGTGGTGACACCGGGCGTCCGGCTCCCTGTTTATGCGACACAGGTACTTCCCGAAGCAACCATGCCCCGAAAGTACCTGCGCCACCCGAAACGACAGGGAGCCGTGCCTCCTCCCGAGCCAAGGCTCGAGTACTGGCCGGACCGCCTCGATAGTGCTGAGGCCGGCGGTAGGGCGTAAGAGCCTGTCCCGCCATTCCGCCACCAGGACCTCGCGAAGCTGAGACCGACGCAGCTCCATATGGCGCTGCATCAGCCCCTCGCCTCGCGCCCGCGCTTCCTCGCGCCACCGGTACAGTGACGCGAGCACTTTCGCCTCCAGGTCCCAGGGCGGGGATCCAGCCAGTACGCAAGCCGCCTCGTAGGAGATCGTGCGATATCCGCGGACGACTCTGACGGCCATCGCTCTCTGCGGCTTTCGCAGTACTGCGATGCTACCGGCCGTCAGGTCAGTCGCCCAGATCGGGGCCCCATACAGGGCCATCGATCGCACGATCCCCATCCTAACCTAACCTGAACCAAGACTACCACCAAAATCTACCGTTAATCTAACATTCTATCGTTGCACAGGTGCACAGGGTGTACAAAAAGATAAAAAAGACGCTCGAAGAAAAACAGTACTGCTCGGCAGCTTTTTTGGATATCCAACAGACCTTCGACAGAGTGTGGCATGATGGACTCCTCTGTAAAATAAAGACTTGCCTCCCACACAGCTGCTACAGAATACTAGAATCATACCTGAGCGAACGAATATTTCAGGTTAAAGAAAGAGATGCCACATATGACTTCCACGAAATACATGCTGGTGTACCTCAAGGTTCTGTGCTGGGACCTGTGCTGTACACCATATTTACGGCCGACCTTCCTGAAGTAGATACCAATAACCGCGGCTACATTTGCTAATGACACCGCCATCCTTGCCAGTAGCGAAAACCTCGTCACAGCAACAGAAATCCTTCAAAAAGGCCTGGATAAAATTACAATGTGGCTACAAAAGTGGCGCATAACCTTGTCCCACCAAAATAGCGTGCGATACCTATCTCTATATCTGAACCGGCGCCTGACCTGGCATGAACACATAAAGAAAAACAGAGACCAAATAAACATAAAATTCAAGGGCCTGCTCTGGCTACTAGGTCGAAACAGCAAATTGTTAATAGACAATAAACTGCTTGAGCATGGTATGGTTTGGATGTACGGTATTCAGCTCTAGGGGAGTGCCTGCAATTCCAGCATAACATGCCTCCCAAGGATTCAAAACTCAATCCTATGAACCATATGCAATGCACCATGGTTTACTACTGTCGCGGAACTCCATGAGCATGCTGAGATTGCATTGATGAAGCAGGAAATACAGGGAGAGACTATAGAGTGACCCCAATACACTGGCAACGCAGCACACAATGTGCAGCTACGTGAAGCGCCTGAAGAGGAAAGATATTATCTTGTAAAACAATTAATGAGGGGTTGCTCTTTCTGAGGAGCACTCTCTACATGCCAATACATCTCTCAAAACATCTGCTCATAGTGAAACTCACACATTGCAGATACAAAAAAAATTTTTGTATGATATGACTCTCAACTTACTTTTTTATGATAGACCAACTGGCCAGACAGTCTTTAAGACCGTTGTCCCATAGTTACAATGGTCAAGGTACCCTACTTTTACTGTCCAGCCTGATAATAGAAAAAAAAATATTTTGTTTCCAAAACCTTGTCAAAATTACAAGAGTATGGAAACTTGACAGGTACAACAATACTTAAAGTGCAATGTTGTAGCTACACTTTACCATCCTATAACTTTTCTATTGACAAAAAAAAAAGACAAAGTGTCACATTCACATGAGTTTTGTAGTTGATTGGGGAACATATAAAGGGGATTATTGATTACCAACCACTAATAAAAAACCTGGTAAATTCTGTTAGGAATACTAAAGCAGTCCATGATATTTCTCGCTCCATTCCATCAGGTATAACTATAAATGCGCAGCATAAGAAGTCAATCACGTAGGCGAAGACTGGACTTTGACCCCTGATCAAACTCCAAATTTATGTAAATAATGTGAATTCAACAATGTATGTACTGTAAGTGGTTGTTTAGTCTTCGTTATTATTTAGAAAGGCTTGTGAACTGATTACTAGATAAGCTAGAAGAAGATAGAGGTGAAAATATAATAACTTACCCTTCAGTCGAGGCTGTAATTATTGCCACTTTTCCTTTAAACCTCCCACTATGTGCTTCTCGGGCACTTAAGTTATACGGTCTCAACTTAACCAAATTACTTGGCTTTGACATAATTTTGATTGAATGAAACATAATAAAAATTTTCGTGCAGTAAAGTTCACGGTCCTTTACTGTACCGATGGATTGTTTTCGACTTTTCGTGCGTAATGATGACTGGTGTAGGTAATATCGAAATAAATATTTATCTTACGTTACGTTTACGGTCTATGAGATAAGGAGTAATATTGTGTTCTTATAGTTATCTGTGTTGTGTTCTGTTGTGCTGTTATAACAATAAGACAAACCCTACGTAACTGCGTTCCGAGTACAGAGTACTTTTTGATATACTCAAGACCAGTGTTGCCAACCTAACCGAAGCGTAAAGCAGCAGATCAGACTTATAAAAACAGTAAAATGGTAACTTTAAAAAGTAAACTACTTTATTAGAGTTGAAAATGAAAGTTAGAATTGAAAATGCAAGTAATATCAATATTATTTATGTATTATGTTAAAAATACGAATAATTGTCAAATTCTTCGAAATATTCTTACAAATCATTATTTATCATTTTCAATTTCGATATTTCGAAATTTCGAGATTTTTTGTTTTCGATATTTTCTGCCTCGTTTTTTTTTTTATTAAAATCAATACATGCTTTTATTGAATTCTTCTTCAGTTTTTTAAATGTATAGCATTCCTTTATTTCTGTTTTACTCTTTGAGTATTAAACCAACCGGAGACGCCACGAGTACTAATATCTATGCAAATAAGTCTGTCACTTTCATCGCGGGGGACGAGGGAACGCAATAACACACTAATGCAATTCGATCGCGTTGTTACGCACGCACACAAAACAAAAAACAAACACAAGCATAAACTGTACGCACACATATATATAACCACTATGACCGGCGGTCTCGTACCTTTGGCAGCGGGGATCGCCTGACAATGGCGCCTCCAGTTGGTTTAATACTCAAAGGTTTTACTATGTAATGTTCTTTTAATTGTCGTCGTGGACATTTTATTTCTTAGTTTAGTTTTCAAAATGTTTACTGCTGTTTTGTTAGACATAGGTAAAAATTAATTCGAATACATGTACAGACGCCAGCACATTAACCTACCCGAAACTGTCAAATTTTCCCAATCAAGTTTGAACCTTATACTCTTATACGGTTCTGCGATAAAGTTGAAAATCTATTAAAGAAATTTGACAGATTGTAGGAGCTAGATGTGCTCCAGTCTAAACATGCATATCATGAAGCTAGGTATTTTAACTGGAGGTTTTATCGTTTTAGATTAATGAAGTAGATATAATGCGTAAAAACAGTAGAAATTGGTACTTAAACAGAAAACATGGATGTCATGGTGAAAACAGTAAATCTACTGTTAAAACAGCAGGGTTGGCAACACTGCTCAAGACTGAAAGCAAAGAGTAAAGTAACTAAGTTCCGAATTGGGAAATAATCGATTTGAGCGTGCTTAAAGCCCGTCACGTCACAGACGTAGCTATAATATACAGGGTGTTTGGTGCATCGTTTGCCAAATGGAATTGGCCGAAAGGAGAGGTCATTTGCTATCTCTTAAGGCCCAGTAATTCATTCCTTGTTACACCGGTTTTTTTATTATGACTTTTTAATTTTTATTTAGAAAATAAAAGAACTCTGCATTTAAGCTTAAATTTAAAAAATAAAGTTATGAGTACAGCCCTCATTTCATTTTAATTCTTATGATTACTCTTGTATGGTTCTATAAAATTCAAAATTACTATAATAACGTCGTTGCTAATAACGTCTAGTTCCTTTTTAATAACACACAAAGTCTTTGAAAAAAGGAAAAATACACTTAACACTCAACTTTAAATTGCTGTAAAAAAAAAACTAAAAGCGATCGGGATGGCGGGACGAGCTTGACTCCTACCGTAAGGACTGGCGCCGGCCAGTCCTTACGGTAGGAGTCAAGCTCGTCTTGCCGACTAGCAAACGACAGAATTGTGTGGAAAAGGGAGAGGGAGGCCTTTGCCCTGCAGTGGGACAGTACAGGTTAGATTAGATAGATTAGAACATCTTGAGCATTTCTTACTATTACAGCGAAAGTCTGCAATTAACCCCCCCTTTTTTTTTAGGTTGGTAAATCATCAAATGACCCCTCCCGCTCTGAGTGGAGCGGAAGGGAGTGTCAGACTCTTACTGACTAAAACCCACCCGTGTTCCGGCGTAGCGGTAACCCTTTCGGACAATCCCGCTGCCCCGGCAGGCTTCGGCCCTAGCGAGCCCCTTCTCTGTCACGTATGCGTACGCGCCGTCCGACACGGGCCTGGTTCTGATCGGACGGTTAGCTACCCATTACTCTCCGTCCGGAGGCCCGCGCCTACGGTGGCCGGCAGTCGTCCCGTGGCTCCCGACACCCGTAGCTTCTCCCGCGGCGGCTGGGACGGGAGGCTCTCTCCCTCATCCATCCCGCCACCTCCTTCGCTAGCATCACTGCTTCGCAGAAGGAGGTGACTGCCTTCCACTCCCTCTCGCTCCGGACCATGGCTTGAACCAGGGGCGGACGCGAGAGGTCGCCGCCGCTGATGATCGCCTCTACGAGGACACGGTCGGCCGGCGCCACAGCCGACGCCAGCAGGCTCCGGCCAAGCCGGCGTCTGCCAATTCGGCGTCGGCCAACCCGGCGTCGGCCAAACCGGCGTCGGCCAAACCGGCGTCGGCCAAACCGGCGTTGGCCAAACCGGCGTCGACCAAACCGGGGTCGCCTGGAGGATCCGCGGGCGGGGCCCCGGCAACGGCTTTACCGGCGCCAACCGGCAACACTCCGGCGCCGGCCCTGAAGAGGGGCAGAGCGGTACGGGAGGCGAAGGCTCCAGAGCCTACGCCCCACCCTCAAAACGCCCCACCCTCAAAACTCCCCACTTCTCCCACGACCAAGAAGAAGAGAAGGCGGCCAGAAAAAAGGCGCAAAGGCGGCGCCGAGCGAGGCACTGCGGCTAGTCTTTGCGCCCCGAAGACCACGGCTGTAGTGATAACGCTACAGCCGGACGCGCTAAAGAGGAGCGTAACGTACCACGACGTGCTCGCAAAGCGAGAGAGAGAGACGGTGGACCTCCAGGAGTTGGGGATCACTGGGGGCCTCCGGCATAGGGTGACCGCCACTAAAAACAATAAATTATCATGTTTGTTTATTAGGACTTATAAAAATACCTGTAATACATATGTCGCATCACCGGGTGGCCGAGATGCGAGACATCGGGTCTTCTTCACGATCCGACATAGTTTAGATAGGTGTGGGCACTGCAGTACTCGAACGAAAAGATTATTTGAATTTAAAGCCGCGTTTCCATTAGGCAAGTCTTGCATGCAAGAATGACGTCACACTTGTGTGCAAGTGATTTGAATTGAAAACAGGAATTTGTTCAACTTGCAGCTTGCATACAAGATTTTAGTGGCATACAAGTAATAATCCTGCACATAATCTATACACCTGCGCATGCGCTTGCAACTTGTATGCAAATGAGCTGACTTGAGTGTTGTGTGTACAAGTTTAAACCTAATTGCATACTAGTTGCAACTTGTTTGCAAGCTGTGGTTTCCACTATACAAATTGCATGCAACTTGCAACTTGTATGCAAGTCATTTGCATAATGGAAACGCAGCTTTACAGTAACTTTAATAAACTAGCTTTTAACAACCGAAACGCACGCGTGCGTCGGAAACAAACACGTGCGTTGGTATTGAGCGTTTGCCGAGACTGTCCGAGCTCGACGACTGTCCACTGTAGAAGTGTAGACCCTCTATAGTTACTTTACTCTTTGGTGTAGACTGTCGCAACACTCGGTCTCTCCACCAGTCCTCGCTGCATCCCCTCTACCAACGATCGTGTCCAAGCGGTAGGGCTCGCTTGCGTTTCCGATCACATGATTCTTCGTTTACCATTCAAATTGTTAGATGGCGCTGTTCACTATACTGTGGCGCTTAGACAAAGAAAAGTATAGACGGCGGGTAGCTCCATTTCATTTCCACAAGAAAGGGATAAAGTATTGAGATATTATAAGTAACAGAAAAGGATAAAGCTATACTATTTCCGTCTCTCAGTGCGTGCCCGTTTTTTCAAGGCAGCTACTTATGTAGCCTATGTTAGTTAAGTTAGTTTTTTGTCTCATGTGTGGCCACGCTACCCGATGCTCTATAGCTTTCTTACTCTAAGCTGTGGCGTCATCTATCCACGACACATATATTTTTACTAATAATATAATGTACCCTCATTGTTGAAACAATGAGAAAATTTTTCTCTTATTATTTTTGCGTCTTGTTATGGATTTCGGTCACCAGTAAGTAGGTTCTAAATTAGGTAATTGTTCTTCGTTTTGAAACTTGATTTTGAAATTTGATTTTCCAATTTGATGCCAAATACCCACAGTATTTGGCATCAAATTGGAACTTTGAGTATTAAACCAACCGGAGACGCCACGAGTACTAATATCTACGCAAATAAGACTGTCACTTTCATCCCGGGGGACGAGCGAGGGAACGCACACAAGTAGGTAGTAATAATACGCTAATGCAATTCGATCGCGTTGTTACACACGCATACAAAACAAAATACAAATACAAGCATAAACTATACGCACACATTATTATAACCGCTATGACCGGCGGTCTCGTACCTTTGGCAGCGGGGATCGCCTGACAATGGCGCCTCCAGTTGGTTTAATACTCAAAGAATTGGAAAGGTTTTGATCAAATAATTATAGAAATAACAGCATGTTGCCACTGTAGTTGCCGCTTTACTGGGTTCAAAACATTATTATTATCATATTGATCTTAGTGTCCCAAAAGCACCTTCGACAACAGAGAGAGCCCGAGACAGTCTATTGTTAAATGTTTGTCGCTCAGCGTTGCACGCACTTTGTGGATAGGGCTTCATATAGTGGTTGCCTAATGCAAAAGCTTCGTAAGCGTCAAGACCCCTGTACCTATAGAGATAATTGATGTTTAGAAAATACCAAAATTTACTACCTTTTTGCTACTATTTGGTACCTATCTTCAAATATTTAGTACCTCGATTGAGAGCGAAAAAACACGTAAAGAAAGCGGTCAGACATTCTGACGTCAGGACGTCTGGACCATTTTTTTTTCATAGTTCGAGACAACACAACTAATTTATCTCTTTAAATAGTTACCACCTTTTTAGTAGGTACCTCAACATATTTTTTTTTTTGGCATTACAGAAAAATGTTTCGCAAGATAGAAACTTTGTTAGTTATGTACATTCTCCCTCACACACACACAACACACAACAACACATACAAACACACAAACAAACATTACAGAATGACCAATAACGTTATTAATTACCTATTTAAAAAATATTTAAGAATTATGTAAAATCGTAAACCTGTTTTGTAAACCTATATGTGAAGTGAGACTCCCCCCTGCTTATACAAGGTTTTTAAGTCGTTCTGGACCTCTTAAGGGGTCATTGTACTCATCGTTATGAACAAATTTACTATGGGACCAAACCTGCAATCGCGAAAAAAAAATCAGCTGCTCCCTACATTTTGACGAGTTAGTTATGCGAACATAAATGTAGGGAACATTTGATATTTTTTTCACGATTTCAGGTTTGGTCCCATAGTAAAAGTTGTTCATAATGATGAGTTTGTTATTTGTTAGAAGTCTATAATTTGCGGTCAATCCTACTGAGATCATCGAGCATTGTCCTGAGGTCCTCCATAGTCTCAGCCATGATTACGATATCGTCGGCAAACCGAAGGTGAGTTATGTACTCGCCATTGACGTTGATGCCAGCCCCTTTCCAGTCCAGAACCTTGAAGACATCCTCCAGTGCAGCGGTGAACAGTTTCGGAGAGATAACGTCTCCCTGTCTCACACCTCGCTGCAGAAGGATAGGTTTCGAGGTCTGATCGTGGAGTCTGACTGACATAGTGGCGTTTTCGTACAGACACTTCAGCACCTCGATGTACCAATAGTCGATCTGGCACCGTTGAAGAGACTGCAGCACAGCCCATGTCTCGATCGAATCAAAGGCTTTCTCGTAGTCCACAAACGCTAAGATAGAGGCAGGTTATATTCTTCGGTCTTCTGTATAACCTGTCGCAGCGTAATAGCGTATGTATGTGGTCTACTGTGCTAAAGCCTTTACGGAATCCGGCTTGTTCGGGAGGCTGGAAGTCGTCAAACCTGCGCGCGAGACGGTTCGCGATGACTCTCGAAAACAGCTTGTAGACATGGCTCAGGAGTGAGATGGGCCTATAATTCTTAAGGGCATTATCGCCCTTCTTAAAGAAAAGTATCACCACACCTCTGTTCCATGCCTGTGTTGTTTTGCCCTCGAGTATGATGGAACCAAAAAGCTTCTGAAGGGCCTTCAGAACGGGTTTTCAACCGGTCTTCAGCAACTCGGCCGTAATTCCGTCATCACCCGCGGTGCCTTGTTGTTTTTGAGCTGCTTCAGATCATCCTAATCTCTTACAGGCTGTCGTCCGGGATGTCTTCGGTATAGTGCCGGGTCAATCTAGCTCTTGGGTCGTTTGCCAGATTCATAACGGGGTTACTTGTTGACGTGTATAACTGTCCATAGAACCTCTCGATGTCTCTCAACAGCTCAGGTTTGGCGGATACGATCCTGCCATCTTCGGTCTTCAGTTTCATAAGCTGGCTCTGCCCAATAGACAGATCTCTAGTAAAGACCTTATGGAGCCTTCATTTCGCTCTATCGCGTCCTTAATACTGTATTAAAGCGGCGAGGATCGCTTTCAAGGACTTAGAGATCCGTCTATTGAGTTGCCGGTAATTTAGCGCATCATCCGTAGACTGCAGGATCATCTCGCGCCTCTCCTTCATGAGCCGCAAAGTAGGATCAGAGAGCTTCTTTTTTGAATTCGTACGGCGGGTCTTGAAGATCTTAGACCCAACCGTATGGACAGTTTCCACGAATTCATCGTTATAATCGTCCACGGAGCTCCCTAGGCATTCGAAACGATTCTAGAGTTCGAGCTGGAAGCTCTCGGGGTTTTGGACCTGGATCGGTGCTGGACGGAGCGTAGACTTCATCAGTCGAGATCTTTCCAGCTTGATATTTAAGTTCAATGTGCCTCTTACCATACGGTGATCACTTCCGGTTTTCACCGCGTTGATCACAGAGACATCATTGAATACTTGCTTCTTCGTCGACATAATGAAGTCAATCTCATATTTAGTTGCACCATCCGGGCTCTGCCAGGTCCACTTTCTATGCTCACGTTTTCTGAAGAAGGAATTCATCATAAAGAGGCCTTCCTTCTCCATAAACCTGGCCCGTAGGTGGCCCCGGTGGTTCCGGCGTCAAACTCCAAATTGCCCCACTCGCAGCTCATCAACGTTACGTTTACCCAGTTTCGCGTTACTATGGGGGACTTCCCATGACAACGGTAAAGTGAGTCTTTGAGCCATGCATGGTTCTGGAAATATCCTCGTACATGGTCTCTACCTCATCGTCGGGGTGTGACGAGGTGGGGGCGTAAACCTGTACGACCTTCAGCGAATACCTTTCGGATATTCTGAGTATAAGGTACGCCACCCTGGTCGACACTCTCTCGATCTTCACCTCGTTGCTCACAAGGGACTTATGGACGATAAACCCGACACCACCTTGGGACTGCTGGTTCCCCTCCCGGAAATAGAGCAAGTTTCCGGATTTGAGGGTTATCGAGTCCTCCCCCTCTCTTCGGACTTCAGATAACCCCACTATACTCCATTGTACCTTGCTCAATTCTTCCTCGAGTTCGGTGATCTTCTCGTCGGTACGAAGTGTACGCGTGTTGTATGTTGCCAGGTCCAGTTTTCGGTGATTGTGGTAGCCGACCAGTACTGTTGTTATTCTTGAATATCAACAGTACTGGACTCAGATTGTTAGTAGACACTATACACAATTACTAATAAATGATACAAAATTTTCAAAAATATTCATTAAATACTTTCCGAGTTCCAGGTGGCTCCTCAATTCAGACGTTTGGATTAAGGAGCCACTTTTACACTGATATAACTTTGGATATATTTTACTACAAATTTCAGAATTTAACCTACAAAATTATCTGCTTTCCTACTAAATACGGGGGTGAGTTTCCTTTTAAAATCGTGAAGTGGCTCCTCAATCTAAACGGACATGATTTTTAGTTAAGATACATGAACCAGGTTATTTGCAGTCTCCGAGCTATTCCAACACATGGGTATCTTCTCCCAGTAACTCATAATACCAGTAACATGGATATGTCTGGTTTGGGAGAAGGTACAGGTGCTGGTGGATACCAGCACCTGTACCTTCTCCCAAACCAGACATGGAGAAACCTACCTGTCATGTGATACTATTCCACAATCTTCTACGATACAAAGAGGACAGGCGTCACAACTAAGAATTACAAATCCTAATTTCCAGCAGCAAACACAACGTCAATTTCCTCCATCTTATATTCTACCCATTCCATCACCACAGCCGCACCAAGATAATTCACAAGATAGTGTTGAATACACTGCAGTGTATTCAACACTGCCATGTGAATTATCTGGTTAGTTCATTATTTGCGCAGTTTAAAATTATTTAATTTTAGACATCATAAGAATAAATAATGTTCTGATTATTTATCTGATTTGATTTATAGACGTAAATAAACATTAAAAAAACTATACTTTTGTTTTAACTTATCTTTATAAAAGACTGATGAACATACATGTATCCATTATAGCCTGGATTACAGCTGCTGGTGAGATTATCAGTGAGTATTTCAAATCTTTAATATTTCTCCCAGTAGCAAGATATCGTAAAGTTACTGCCAATTTCTCCACTGGGCTGATTGACTTCCTCGTGCAGGTGTCTTGCATAGTTAAGTAGGTATGGTTTTACCGTTTGCAACAAATGATCAGAACAGGCTTCTTTCATTACATAATAATTAGCATAGTCATCTTCTTCTCCTGTCTCTTATCTCATTCAGTAAATTTATGTGTGTATAGAACTCTCTTTTCATTAGCCACTTTTTACACCACCGCTTTCTTTTTCTACGATTCCTCGTGGACAGGGCTAATATTATAGCAACACAAGCTTTTTTCTTGTTAAAATCTATACCTACTGCGTATGTGTGTTATCGCGTAGAAGTTTTCGATTGGACCACCGCATTATATTGTAGTCTTTGCACCGCATTATATTGTAGTCTTTGTAGTCTTTTCAGTCTATCAAAAAGTACTCTGTGGTCTTTGGGTTGGACCAAAGAGTAAAGTTACTTTGGACTGATCGTCAGTCGTCAGTCTGACTTAGTCCAACAATTTTTGTTCACAGCTAGTATATAGTTATCTGTGGTTCACAGAGGGGGGGCACAGAGGGGGGGCACACTTAACACCTTAGAGTAAGAAAGCTATAGAGCATCGAGTAGCGTGACTACACACGAGACAAAAAACTAACTTAACTAGCATAGGCTACATGTGTAGCTGCCTTTAAAAAATTGGCACGCACTGAGAGACGGAAATAGTATAGCTTTATCCTTTTCTGTTACTTATAATAACTCCATACTTTATCCCTTTCTTGTGGAAATGAAATGGAGATACCCGCCGACTATACTTTTCTTTGTCTAAGCTTAACACTGTCATCATTTCCACAGACGACAGCGACATCTGGAGTTTGGTGGGTTAAAAAAACTTGGCAGCGATCTTGTCTTGTTTGTCAAACAATTGTCATTGTCGCCCGCCATCCAGTGTTACCAACTTAGTGAATTTTCCACTAACACTGATGGTTTCGACCCCCCTTTTAGTGGCGAAATATTGCTCTTAGTAGCTGGTGGTTTTTCTAGTGGTTTAGTAGAATTCAGTTTCAATGAGGGATTTTCTTTTTCTTTTTTTTTTAACGCTTCCCTAGTCGCTGGATAGATGACGCTGAACTTGGTAAGTTACTGCAAGGAACGGAAGTTACATAATTTTTTTATTAATTCACTTGGATGTAATTTTAAGATCGTAAAACGAAAGCAAACGAAACTGTCACTCAACGAGCGTATATGACGTGACGCAATGTTTTTTTTCCAAGCGTTTTGACTTTGGCATCTAGTAACATAGTCAGTTCAACGCCATCTTCAGGGTTCTTGGGAACTATTTTTTTTTTTAAATACTGAAAAGAAAAACCTCTCATTACTGAAAATGCTATCACTCAACTACTAAGCCACTAAAACATTACGAAATATATTATTTTTACTTCATTTAACTTTCAGAAATATTATTATTTACTTTTACTGTGTAGGTAAATTCTAATAAAAGTTCTATAACAAATCAGTACCCAAGAATCATATAAATGTGAAACCGATGATGGTGCAGACAAAAATTCATCTGAAGACGAATTTTAGAATATCACTTTTTTATCCTAGTTGTTATTCTTATTGAATAATGTTTATGTTCCTCATCTTGACTTGTTGATTTACTGATTTTAAATATTTTATTACGTGATAATAAAGATTTTTTTTTTACTAATATAACTACTTTAATTACTGTTTCCTTTCACAAAAACCAAAAATTTATTTAGTGGAAATTTTAGCGAATTTTGTAGTAGGGCCGATTTTTATTAGTGGTTTTCTGGTGGTTTTCGAAGTTGAATCTGGTGGAGAGCTAGTTTATCTGTTGGCAACACTGCAGGCATCCGCCATTGTCAATTCCGGCTTTCCCGACTTTGATGCGCTTCCCGTAATTCCGAGTTTATCTCAGTTATTTCTGTTTTAGTTGTCACTTGTTACTGTTATTTGTTTTGTTAAGTTTTGTTGCTACTCATAGTAAGTAAGTATGCATATTACTATGAGTAGCGAGTCAATATACGAGAGAATATACGAGATATTATGCATTGCATATCTATAGATAGATATACAGGATGTTTGGTGCATCGTTTGCCAAATGGAATTGGCCGAAAGAAAAGGTCATTTGCTATCTCTTGAGGCCCAGTAACTCATTCCTTGTTTCACCGGTTTTTTTTAAATGACTTTTTAGTTTTTATTTAGAAAAATACAAGAACTCTGCATTTAAGCTTAATTTTTTTTTAAAGTTATGAGTAAAGCCTTCAAACTTTATTTTAATTCTTAAGTTTACTCTTGTATGGTTCTATGAAATTAAAAATTTACTTGCTAACAACATCTAGTTCCTTTTTAATAACTCCCAAAGTTTTTGAAAAAAGGAAAAATACACTTAACACTCAACTTTAAATTGCTGTAAAAAAAAAGCTAAAAGCGATCGGGATCTTCGAATTCTTTTAAAAAGTTCTCTAGTTTGTCCCCTTTCCAACGGTGTGCAATATACAAAAAAAAAACGTTTAATAACTTCAGTAATTCGCTAAATGTGTAATCGAGACACATCAGGCTGATATTCGATATTACGGTAAGAACACTAGTTTTCACATAAATAACATTCTCTAAGTAACGAACGAAAAACGTGGCCTACGGGCATAAATGGTGACGCTTGCGTTACCTGGAGCGGCGAACTTCCCTCATCGCCTGGATTCGGCTAGGTAAGGCCTTCTTCGTCAACAGAGGACCACACCACAAGGGACAACCTCAAAGTTGCCGGCGCCCGGATCAAGTTCCAATCTTCTGATCTCAGGGCTGCTCCAAGGCTTCACGACTTAGTCGCGCATAGCACCTTTTGCAAAAGTCAGAGGCTAGCTTAACAGCCAGACCTGTAACAACGTCCTTGTGTCAGAGCACGACATGTAAAACCTAGGCTACATGCTATCCAGCAAGAACAAAGAAAATGGTTGAATACTCACAGGATTTAGCTTCAAGCACTCCTAACAAAAACCCATCGGGTTACTTGGGAACGTTCAGGTTCCACCAGGAATAAGTCCCGCTCAATTGGCTCAATCAGCCTTTTCGCTCGAGTAAAGAGTCGCAAATAACGGAAACCTCCTTTTGCTTTTCAAACCTATCTGTCAGTTCGAACTCCAGAATATTCCTCCACAGACTAAATAAATCTTATCGATTTGTGACTTTACTATAAATGTTCATGATACACCACGACCCTAACGCCATCTAGTGACGCGGAGACTACGCTCCACGAGCTTGCACAGAACGACAACAAACGTATCTATTTTGCAACGTCACAGTGGATAGTATTATCTCACTCTTATGCAGTCTCTTATCTCTTTCTAGGGTTCTAACTTTCCTCGAACTTGAAATAAAAAATAAACTTTTATTTAATAAGTACCTAATTATGAATTTTGTTCAAATTGTCCTCCACTATTGCGTACACACGCGCGACAAATTCGTCTTATCTCGACTGTAGTGGTGACTGTGTGTAAAGTAAACGTATTTCTGCTTTGATAGTGACGAAAGCTGCCTCAATGCGTTGGACTAAATCATCCCTAGTTTCAACTTCCGTGGAGTAAACAAGTTCTTTGGGCCATCCCCAGATGAAAAAATCCAACGGAGTCAGGTCTGGGGAACTGAGGCCAAGGAATGGCCATCCCTCCCAATCCATGATTCAACAAATTGTTGGAAATGCAACATTCAAGTACGGGAGTACCTACTTGCGGTTAATCTCCAGTGAGCGCGATAATCGTCTTGATGAAAAACAAAAGACAGGTCTTCACTGAAAATTGGTAGCTGAGCTAATAATTAGGGTAAGTCTGTTTGTAGAAATTCTTTTTAAAAAGTTCGGATCATCCACGTTCGAGTGTAATAAAAAACGACAAAACTGCACATTTTTTATTTCAAGTTCGAGGAAAGTTAGAACCCTAGAAAGAGATAAGAGACTGCATAAGAGTGAGATAACACTATCCACCTACTCAAAGAATGTTATTTATGTGAAAACTAGTGTCCTTACCGTAATATCGAATATCAGCCTGATGTGTCTCGATGACACATTTAGCGAATTACTGAAGTTATTAAAAGTTTTTTTTCGTATATTGCACACCGTTGGAAAGAGGACAAACTAGAGAACTTTTTAAAAGAATTCGAAGATCCCGATCGCTTTTAGTTTTTTTTTTACAGCAATTTAAAGTTGAGTGTTAAGTGTATTTTTCCTTTTTTCAAAAACTTTGGGAGGTATTAAAAAGGAACTAGATGTTATTAGCAAGTAATTTTGAATTTCATAGAACTATACAAGAGTAAACATAAGTAATTTTGAATTTCATAGAACTATACAAGAGTAAACATAAGAATTAAAATATAATTTAAAGGCTATCCTCATAAATAAAAAAAAAATTAATCTTAAATGCAGAGTTCTTGTATTTTCCTAAATAAAAATTAAAAAGTCATAATAAAAAAACCGGTGTAACAAGAAATGAGTTACTGGGCCTTAAAAGATAGCAAATGACTTCTCCTTTCGGCCAATTCCATTTGGCAAACGATGCACCAAACATCCTGTATATTTGTATCTATAGGTAGGTGTATAGCCTTAGTTCACCCACCAATCTCAAGATGGCAGCACTTTCCATACATGCAAATTTTACCACAGAGATTTTACTAAAGAGCGCCCAAATAGAGGCAAAGAGCTAGTCACAAAGAGTAAAGTAACTATAGAGGCCCTCTATAGTTACTTTACTCTTTGTGACTAACTGAGAACATTCGACTAGCTTGCTAGCTTGCTACATAAAATATTAGTAATCTATGCATTCGACGGGATTTTGGATTTGACGCACAGAAATTTGACGGGAAGAACAAAAACAATTATTGACAATTATCAATAATCTCCGGGAAGGGTTTTTGTTGGGTTAGGTTAGGTGGGCTTTAACTTGGCTTAGCCAGTCCAAGACAGACAGAGTCATAACATAAAAGTAGAAAATGTAGGCATGTACTTATTAACTTTCACGAATAAATGTTATCTACTGACTTCTAAGGTATTCATAATTCATTGATCAAGAAAATACAAAATGAAACATCGTTGACATGGCGTTTACTTTTAGAAAATATTATTATAAATATACAAAGTGTATAGTGGTATCAGTTTTACTTGCTTTTTTTGTACATATTTTTATCGCAATTAGTTTATTTCCGTCTATAAATGATAATTTATTGAAAAAGAATGGTTATGTATCCACTGCTCGACAAGTAGTGGATGAAGTTTCGGCCAGGAAGAACATTATTGGATATAGTGACGATGAAGACTTGTCCTCAAATAATAAGAATCACAACAAGTTCTTGACACATCTAAGGCTAGAAGAACTGGACTTCAAACCTCTTTGTGAAATAAAGAGTAGAGAAGCTATATCTGCTATTCACCGTGCTAAAACGCAAAATTGCAAACAGCAAATAGTCAATAAAACATGCCTTATACAGAGTGGAAAATTTTATGCAGAAAAATTACCTAATGGTTGCCTTCGTGGTCAGACAACTTATGGGAAATACCTGGGATGCTATGCAGATGAGAAGAAATTGAGATTGCTTACAGGTTTCTATGGCAATTATGCCAACACTAATTCACCTACTGCATGTTTGGATATATGCATACAAGCTGGATTTCTGTATGCCGGAGTTCAATATGCGTAAGTTTATAACCACTTTTATACAAACAACTTAATAGTTCAGTTCCAAACGTTGGTTTATCAAAGCATTATATTATCAGATTATATTTTTATGAGGTACATTGAAGGTACATTCCTATGGTAAATATTAGGTAACCATAAGATATAGACTATTACATTCATTATTAGTATTCACCCGTCATTCTGACTGTCAGGACTGCGGCTCACTTTATTATTACAATTGTTCTTGTTTCTTGGAGGTACATTGAATTTCATTAAAGGTACATTCAGGTACATTGCTGGTACATTCCTTTCATATATATAACATATTCAGTTCTGTAACAATACACCCGTCATTCTGACCTAGACAGGAATCGAACCCGTTGATTTTGATTAAAAACACATACTGAATTATTGCACCCGTGGGTGTGTGTGTGTGTGGGGGGGGTGGGGGGGTGTGTGAGGGTGTGTTTATATGTTTGTTACTTCTTCACGCTGGACCAGTACTACTTTTTATCCCGATATTCCCACGGGATCGAAACTTATGCGGGTGAAACCGCGGGGCGCAGCTAGTTAACAAATACTTACGTGTATTAATGATATATTTTACAGGTCAGAGTGTTTTTGTGGAGAGAATCTACCCCAGGCTTCCGTTGCTGTTGCTGATCATCTGTGTGACATGAAATGCCCTGGAAATGTAACTCAACATTGTGGAGGTTACTTTACAATGAATGTTTATGAAACTGGTTTATCTAGTAAGTCAATTTTAAATTAAATTGTAATCTTAAAACTATTTAAGAATAGAGAAAAAAAAATACAAAAAAGTAGAAAAATTTCTTAAAAATGGCTTTGCAGGTCCGTGGCATACCTGTCTTTCGTTATTCTTTGTTTTTTCCAAAATAGTGGCCGCGCATGAGACTTACGAGGGGCGTTCAATGTATTATCGTAATCAAAAAAACATAAATTCAATTAAAATAATATAAGTATCAACATCTCCAGATTAAAGTTTATGGAAAACGTTGGCAAAATTCGACCCCAGTATTAAAGAGAGTTCCCCGGGGCGCGAGGCGGTCTGTTGCATTGAGTTTGGCACGATGTCTCCGTCTTGCGACCAAGGAGAACTCAGAAAGTGCCTGGGAGCAATAAATTACTCACCTTCCCTTGTAGGATATTACATGCTCAAAAAAATTTGGCAATTAAAAAAACATTGACAACCCAAATTAAAGACAACTGTAACAATTCGACTCTTATTTTGGATCCAAAATTACATGTTTTCAATAACCTTTCAGGAAGAGGGTTATGTTCACATGTATGTACAATCCAAATTAAGCGAAGGTGATATCAGGGGAGCGGCCAGGCTACTTTCCAGTAGCGAAGTGGTGGCGCCCTACTCTCCAGAAACCCTTTCAGCCCTGGAGAGTAAACATCCAGCGCCTGCGGGGATGGTCTCACCTTTCCCTGTCGATCCAGATTCAACTGCGGTGTGAATGATGCCGTCGTCCATGTCTTGTTTGTCTGTCGAACAAATTCCAGTCCCTACAGCTTGGCTTTGGTTCCAAAGGGAGCTGCGAGGCTGCCGTACATGAAATAAAATAAATGACCAATAAAGGTGAGGTCATCCTCAAGGTTGACGTTACGAACGCCTTTAACTCTATCAACTTAGTTGGCTGAAGTAAAACAAAAAAAATATATTTAAAAAAATAAAAAACCCTTTTTATATTTTCAAATTCAAATGGGTCCCGGTCCCGCCTGCTTCCAACTTTTATTTAATTTAGAATGGGCTTGTTTTTAGCTTTTCAGTTTTTTACCGCAGTCGGGTTTTTTATTTTTTTAAATAACTTTTTTTTATTTCCAGCTTTTTAGTTTACAAGATAAATGTGAATGATTTCGCAGACGATTTAGTTCTTGGTACGTGATTTTGACGATTTTTCACTTCGAATTACTTTTAACCGTATAAGTTGTTGTAATTTGTTTTGTTTTTTTTTTTTGAAACCCTTTATTTTGATACCCCACTCGATAGGTTTTGAGAAAAAAAAATTTTTGATGACGTAATATTGCGCAAAAATCGGCCATTTTAATTTTTTTTTTTAATTTTGATATACCCAGTGTAACTCTCATAATTAAGACGAATCTAACGGCACCTCTCAAGCTGAAATCGATCAAGCCGTTTAGGCTAAAGAGCGTGCCAAAGAAATATACTTACATACATACATACATACACTCGAAAAACATAACCATAAATAGTCCTTCTGACGCAGTCGGGTGCCTGTAGCACTGCCACATGAAACCATATATTTTCAACGTTTTGGAATCTGCAGTCGGATGCCAACAAGGCAACCTCTTGGGCCAGTCATTTTCAGTTTGGCTATTCATCCCATAATACAACAACTAAATTCAAAATTCAATGTTCAATGAGTGGTATTTAGTACTATTTAGATGATGGAACACTTGGAGGTGACGTTGACACCGTTCTAAAAGATCTTCCAATTCCTAAAGCAGCAGTTCAAAAGATATTTAAAAAAATAAAAAACCCTTTTTATATTTTCAAATTCAAATGGGTCCCGCCTGCTTCCAACTTTTTTTAAATTTAAAATGGCCTTGTTTTTAGCTTTTCAGTTTTTTTAACTTAATTTTTGTTACCGCAGTCGGGTTTTTTAGTTTTTTAATTACTTGTTTTTTATTTCCAGCTTTTTAGTTTACAAAATTGAAAGATTTCGCAGACGATTTAGCTCTTGAGACGTGTTTTTTACGATTTGTCACTTCGAATTACTTTTAACCATATAAGTTGTATATATTTTTGTAATCATCTTTAAAAACCCTTCATTTTGATACCCCACTCGATAGGTTTCGAGAAAAATAATTTTTTTTGAAGATATAATATTGCGCAAAAAATCGGCCATTTAATATTTTTTTCAATTTTGATATACCCAGTGACACTCGCGCTACCAAGACAAATCTAAAGACGTATAATTTATCAAAATCCGTTCATTCGTTTAGAAGTTACGAGGGAACAAAGAAACGGACATACATACATACATACAGGTCAAACACATAACCCTCCTTTTGGGCTTCGCCGCAGTCGGGTAAAAATACGTAAAATACGCGTATTGACGTGGAGTTGCGGACACCACCCCGTAGTACCTATTAACAATTAATTAGACTTTCTAAAATTAATTTACATTCGGCATTCACCCTTATCAGATATTGTTGTTTCGGTCCAAATTGTATGTAGGTATTTTCTCCGCTCTTCCTCTTTATGGAAGCAGCCACACCTTATGGAAAAAATCGATCATATTATTCACAGTACTCTTACATCCATTTTAAATGTGGCTTTGGACGACCGCGCGTGGCTGCAAGCCACACTACCCATTCGTTTTGATGGGCTTGGCGTCCGCAAAATTTCTAGTGTGAGCCTACCGGCGTTCCTATCCTCGGTCCACAGCACAGAAAAGTTAACCACATGAATCTTGATTCCTGCTCAGGTTGACTCTGAAGTGCCGTATTTGACCGATGCAGTGAAAGCCTGGAAAGTGGCTTGCCCGGACACGGTTCGGCCCGAGAACCCATCTTCCCAGAAACAGTGGGATGAGGCGCTCTGCAGGTTGGTACGGAATAAACTTATTAATACGTCCACCAATACTGGTGAGCGTGCCCGACTGCTGGCTGTGGGTGATTGGGCGTCGGGCCTCTGGCTTCAGGCGCTACTGTCACCCAACATAGGCACTATGCTGGGTGACACATCATTCCGGCTCGCTACATGTTTGCGTCCGGGCGCTCCTTGTGGAGCTCCAGATCGCTGTCAATGCGGTGAAGCAGTCGACTGCCTTGGACACCATGGCCTATCCTGCAGCAAGAGCGCTGGTTGGATGACACGCCACGCCAGCATTAACGACATTATCCGTCGGGCTCTTGTCACCAGCTGTTTTAGAACCCAATGGCTTGGCACGTGACGATGGAAAGCGGTCAAATGGAATGACCATAGTGCCTTGGAAGTTGGGTAGGCCTTTGGTGTCTCGCGCCATCCCATCTTTCTAGCAGAATGGGCTGTGCTGCCCGGCTGGTGCAGGAGCAGAAAACCACAAACGGAGCAAATATAACAACCTTATTGGGAGCTATACGTTTGAGCCGTTTGGGGTAGAAACACTAGGGCCTTGGAGTCCGAGTGCTCGTCGAATATTTCGGGACATCGCCGAGCGGTGGGTTGACTCTACGTGACTAGTGTTGCAAAAAACTCGAGTCTTCCAGTCTTATATAAACGGACTCGGATGATGAATTACAAGACTCGACTCATTACAACAGGACTCCAAGACTAGAGAACTAAGTTCTCTACGTGCTCTTGTATGTGACATGAGAGCTCGAGTCTCTTTGTGCGCTCGAGTCCTTTTTGTGCGGCGAGTCGTACTCAAGTTCTTTTTGTGTTCATACACAAAAAGAACTTGACTCATCTTGATCAGAACTTGACTTGCTAGACTCATGTCTAGCATTTAAATTGTTACATTTACAGGGCGGAGAGAAAGGCTCAGACAAAAAAAATAACAGTATTGATTAAGGATATTTTTAACCATTTCTAAATATCATAAAAAATGGGTAATTTTAAGTAAAGTCCAGCCATGATGCGAGACACATTGAAGCTTGTATAGCTTTATTGCCGAGACGGTTTCTTTTTTTGTGATTAAATTGCCGGATCTTGAAAATGCCCGCTCGCTTGGCACACTCGTTGCCGGAATACTCAGAATATGAAAGCTAATTTCTGAATTGGCAGAGTTAAATAACCACTTATATAAACTTATCACCTATTCGAGTCTTCGAATGATGAGTTTCAAGTCTCATCTTCATGCTTCGAGTTTTTCTTGAAGACTCGAGTACATTTTAAGACTCGAGTCCTTTTGTAAGACACAAGTGGTTGTTAAATGACTCGGACTTGGCTTGACTCTAGACTCCGAACCTTTTTAACCGACTTCAAAAATGGAGGAGGTTCTCAATTCGACGGTATGTTTTTTTTTTTTTTTTGTGTGTTTGTTACGCGATTACTCCGCCATTTGTGGACCGATTTTCAAAATTCTATTTTTGGTTGAAAGGGTATACTCTCGAGGTGGTCCCATTATCATCAAGTTGGAATCTGATGAGGGGATCCCATGGAAATCGAGGGAAACCCTCAAATTTTATAGGCAAAGCTATAACGATTTGGGTATTTTTTAAAAATAACTTGAGCATCTGCTCTCGGAAATCATCATTTGGTAAAGTGGATCTGGTGAAGAAGACCACAGATGGCCATTGGAACTAGTCAATGACAAATATTTCACGGGTTGCGATTCGATTACTTTATTAAGGTTCCTAAGCAATTTATGCTCGTCACAAAGCGTATGGTGAGTGGTTGTTGAGGAGTTCTCCTGGTTCTTACCAGGAGAACTCCTCAACAATTAACATCCCAAGACCGAGAAAAGCAATATTTTGTAACAAGTGATGAGCAGTTGACATTAGGCTATTGTAACTTAAATAAATTACAAACTGACCCACTAAAAAGTGAAAAATAAAAACTTTTTACAAAAAAAAAAACAACCGACTTCCAAAAAAACACTACAAATTGAAAAATAACTTTAATATCGGAAGTCGGTGTCAATAAACGAAAATGCGGAACCAAAGACACCGACTTCCGAAATTAAAGTTATTTTTCAATTTGTAGTGTTTTTTTGGAATGGTTGTTTTTTTTTTGTAAAAAGTTTTTTTTAGCACACCGAGTCTTGCTTATTTGAGCCGAGTTTTTAAAATTACGACTCGAGGACTCGAGTTTTTTGCAACACTACGCGTGACCAGAGGGCTAGCATATTTTTAGCCCAAAGAATAAGCATTGCCATCCAACGTGGTAATGCTGCCAGCCTTTTGGGCACTTATCCCATTAACAGCGATGTGGAAGAATTTTTTGATGCCCAATGAACTCTTGCCTTTTTCTTTTTTTTCCTTTTTTTGTAAACTTGACACTATACACCTTGTTCCGGACGATATACATAAACTTCGAGACCATGGAAATAAGTATTTTTCAATATGGACACATTATTTTTTGTTAATTTTCATACAAACTAAATACCTTGACGTAAAACACCCGATATGCATGCCTATTTAACCGAATTGGCAAGGACGTATTTTCATTCACAAGATTTGGCGGGCTGAAACTTGTCAAAAATTTCACTAAGGGCTGATTTTTCAATCATCTGATAACTTTATTCGAGGAATCATTTTGACAGTAATTTCATACAAAAACTGTCAAACGTCAATTTTATTCCTCGAATAAAAATTATCTGGTGATGGAAAAATCAGCTCTATTAAATTACAAATATCTTTGTAACGAAGCCTCTAAATGTACCACTTCCTTTGTTAGATTTAGGGCTGATTTTTCCAACGCCAGATAATTTTGTCCGAGGAATAATTTTGAATTTTTGACAGTTCTTCCATACAAAAACTGTCAGACGTCAATCTTATTCCACGAATAAAAATTACCTGTCGATTGAAAAAATCAGCCCTTAATTTGCAAAAGCTATGCATAAACTTTTTAACAACCACTTAAAAGGTCATTGTACTCATCATTATGAACAACTTTTACTTTTATGGGACTAATCCCGATAACACGAAAAAAAAAAAATCTGCTGTTCCCTAAATTTTGACGAGGTATATGAAGATAAATGTAGGGAACAACTGATTTTTTTTCGCGATTTCAGGTTTGGTCCCATAGTAAAAGTTGTTCATAATGATGAGTACAATGTCCTCTTTAGAGGTTGTTAATGTTTTACCAATAACCCTGTATATGTATAGGATACATATATCGATTTATATAGATAGGCCTGATAGGACGATTTACAGATAGGCTCCATACCAAAATCTTCAATCCCTTTTAAAAAGATAAAAAGTACGAAAATACGTTTTGTACCATAATTCCTATCTCTTGTTTTTATGATCAAATAAACATGCATAATACTTTTGCACGTGGCCGTAATAATAATATTTAACTTACGGTTTCATATAATATGTATCTTAATTTGAGTGTAGGTTCAGTCCACTTAAAAAGCATGTGTCTTTTCGCGGACGACTTAAAGCAATCCTCTTTAAAGTGTACAGAACAAATTACAGTTTGGTTTGAGGGAAACTAATTATTTTCCTTGCCTGTTGCATCTATCCATATGTTTAATTTCTGGTTTTTTTTGGGAACCTGAAATAAAATGTATTAATTCTTGTAAAATAGGTTCTTAATACAATTTCGTATTTAGAAAAACTAACAATTATCGATAATTCATATCTCAGCGCTACGCATCACTAGTGCATTATTTGACATGGGTCTGTTGCTAGGCAATTTTCTCATGTTATCTCAAAAATATTTCACAAGATTTTTGTAAAATCCATAAATATTATTATAATTAGTGCAGTGATTTTTTTCTTACCGGTGCGGTGGTAGGACGCGCCACTTGTCTTAAGGTTTGTTGTGATTGCTCTATTTTTGCAAATAAGGACAGAACAATTCGGCATTTTGTAAAAATACGAAATGACTACACGTTCCGATACAAAGTTAAGATACCGGTGTTTACCGCCGTCGCGCGTACGAAATTATGGTCAGGTTGTTCTTAAAGAGGCGACATGCGCCACACCTCCACGCCATATCCCTCGATATCCGTGCCTTTGACATTACACCCGTAGCTCGTATCAATAAGCCGGCCGGCACAATTACACGTATTAGTCCATATTATCATGAAAATTACTGAATCGATTTTGATGAAACTTGCACTGTTCCCTAAGTTGAAGTAAATGTAAGCCAATAAAAAAATGGTCACGATCCGATTAATAGTTGCGGAGAAATGCGGGGACAAACAAACAAACATACATACATACATCTATAAAATTTTGAATATTTGTTTGGAAGCCCTAATAGATTGTCATATGTGAATATAATGCACTTCCAATAATATTACATACATACGTGTCGAATTGATAACCTCCTTTTTAGGGTTCCGTTGCCAAATGGCAAAAAACGGAACCCTTATAGATTCGTCATGTCTGTCTGTCTGTCTGTCTGTCCGTCTGTCTGTCCGTCCGTATGTCACAGCCACTTTTCTCCGAAACTATAAGAACTGTACTGTTGAAACTTGGTAAGTAGATGTATTCTGTGAACCGCATTAAGATTTTCACACAAAAATAGAAAAAAAAACAATAAATTTTGGAGTTCCCCATACTTAGAACAGAAACTAAAAAATTTTTTTTTCGTCAAACCCATACGTGTGAGGTATCTATGGATAGGTCTTCAAAAATGATATTGAGGTTTCTAATATCATTTTTTTCTAAACTGTATAGTTTGCACGAGAGACACTTCCAAAGTCGTAAAATGTGTGTCCCCCCCCCCTGTAACTTCTAAAATAAGACACTACCATGTAAACTTCCACCGAAAATTGGTTTGAACGAGATCTAGTAAGTAGTTTTTTTTAATACGTCATAAATCGTAAACCGCAATTTACTTTTTATTCAACCAACTCAAGTATAAAAAAATAAAAAAAAACATTTAATTTCATAAACATAAACCTTATGCATAAGCCCGGATGTTACGGAACCCTCGGTGAGCGAGTCCGACTCGCTCTCGCCCGGTTTTTATTTGAAGTCGGTATTAAGGACTTTGTGGGAATCGTGTTATCGGGATTAGTCCCATAGTAAAAGTTGTTCATAATGATGGTACAATGACCTCTTAAGAAGTTGTTAATGTTTCACCAATAACCCTGTATACAGGGTGTCAGGGAAACGCTTCCGAAAACGAAGACAGGTGATAGGGCTACTGATTCTCGATACGATACCATCAAAAAAAACTTAAAAAAAAAATGTCAATTTTACCTATTTTTTTTAGCATTTTTCGTACACTGTGTTGTGAGAACAGTTAAATGAAACCATTATTTGCGATTAAACACATTTTTTTTCTTTACAACTCTAACAAGCAATGTATTCGTAAATAAATATCATCTGACGCTCGGCGCATGACCTCAAGTTCAAAGTGCGCGCGCGCTCGCCGACAACCGCGCGGCCGACGACCCCAAAGTCCACGTGACGCGACGGCTGACGGTCGTGTAGCGGTGCCATGTGATGTGTGATCCTAATAAACTCCTAAGTCCTAACCTTTTCTCGATCGCTTGAAACAAATGACTTTTCAGTTCACTTCTACCTAGTTGTGGGATATCTGCTTTCGGATTTCATCCATGCAAGGATCGTAATGAATGGCTTCCCCTTGAACAGGGTTACAATTTTATTTTGATCCGAATATTCGCAAATTTAGCTTACAAATCAGAAAAATCCAGTTTACTTTGCTTAACCTTGAGACCCATATCGAAGGTACTTAGATACCTACTGTGATACTGATTGGGAAAGAAAAGTATAAAAAGTTAATTATGTACAAAGACATTGCCTTTACAAGCAACTTTGTTAATTCGTTCATGAAAATCTTGTACAGCTAAAAAATGTAATGTTACCTAACCTACAATACGATCACATTATCTCTAGACCTGGCGTCGATGACTTCATATCGCAATAAATATCCTAAAATAACGAGACGCGTTTGAGCAACGAAGAGGCTAAGGTCAAGAGCATTGGTTGGGCCGAGGTTTGAACCTAGTTTGATAGAGAGACGTCCACGGCTGTGCGCGGCGCGGCAGACCTGTGAGTGTGACCATAAGGCTCAATTTACACCGCCGCGGAACGGAATGGAAGCAAACTTTTTTTGTACAACCGCCAGCACATCAACCTACCCGAAACTGTCAATTTTTTCCAATCAACTTTGAACCTTATGCTTTAGCGATAAAGTTGAAAATCCATTAAAGAAACTTGACAGATTGAAGTAGCTTGATGTGCTGGCGTCTGTACAAAGCATTATGAACTTTATGTCAATAGTGTAACGCACAAATTAGATACACCCATACGCACGGGTCGTCCATCTTCTGGTGAATTATCGCGCATTCTCGGTAATTCCCGCAGTAACAAGCTCGTATCTAGTTTGTACTAGACATGGGTCGTACTTGTAAAATCGTGTACCAGGGCTTCCAAGTACATCCACCTTAAGAAACCAGGGCCTAAAACTAGGGCTAGAGATAATTTCAAGTATTTTCTATCTGCATCGAAAATTGATCCATGACTTCATACAAATAAGAAGTACAACCCCGTATTCAAAAGCCCTGTTGGAAGTAAAAATACTTGCATAGGAAATTGACCCGTGACTTCCTATAAATAAGGAGCAAAATCGCGTTTACAAATAAATACTTGAACTATTTGGGTATGTTGTACTTACACACGCAAACGTCGAGCACGACGAAGAGAGATACTTTGGTTTGTAAGTCACGGGTCAATTTCCTATGCAAGTATTTTTTACTAAATACTTGCATAGGAAATTGATCCTTGACATCCTATAAATAAGGAGCACAATCGCGTTTACAAATAAATACTTACAAACCATTACTTGAAACTTTGTACGTTAGACAATTGACATAAAGTTCATTTTGCTATTACGAAAACTCGATTCCACTTCGTTCCGCGGCGGTGCAAATTGAGCCTAACCATCCTTTGTAAAGCACCGCCAAAATAAATAAGAAGAAACATTACAGAGGCGTCAACAGTTTTAAATTGATGCCCTGTGTCGTGTATTTAATAACAGTTTTGTATGTAAGTCGATAATCGATAGTGAATGAAAGAAAGTAAAAGATCGCGTGTAAAGTTTGAAGCAACTAGCGCGCGTGATTCAATTGAATTTTAATTAGTCACACGACGCGCGCTTGTTTATTACAATAACGTTACTGTATCCTTCATTTAGTAAGTAAACCGAAGAATTTGCACATCAAAAGACACCGCTATCTGACTCCGCGTCGCCACGTGTCGGCGGCGTCCGCGGCCGACAAACGTTGCCCCCCGCGCCGCGCGGACCCGGCGCGGCGGCAACGTTTGTCGGCCGGCCATCACATGCAGGCGGCATGTTTGATCTTCATAGTACTTCTTTAGTAATCTAGTATTCTAGTTAGTTCCTTTCCGACTCGGTTCGTGAGCAAACGTGCGTTAATCGATCGATAGAATCCATTGAATCGTATTTGTTACTGTTTTGTTAGTTTTAAGTTTAGTTATTATTGTTACGTTTTTAGTACTGTTTATTGTTTTTTAGTTATTATTTTTTGTTGTTTTTAATAATGCCTGATGCATACGTGTACAGTGCTCGTGAATACGGCAACATGTTGATGTGTTTAGGAGAAGCCTGTGGCAATGCTTCTCTAGCGTTGAGAATTTACCGAGACAGATTTCCGAACGTCCGACACCCGTCTGATTCTCGCATGATAACGGCTGCTTTTCAGAGAGTCTTAGAAAATCGACCAATTGCTCCGATGGCGGCCGGTGGTGGACAACAAGTGAATGTTCAGACCGAGGAGCGTGTTTTAAATGTGATTCGCCAAAATCCACGGCTGGGCACACGAAGTGCGGCGAAATTATTGTGGCGCCGGGGCATATCAACAGTCTCTCACTGGACAGTTCACAAAATCTTGCGCCGGAACAGAATGCGGCCCTACAAAATACACAAAGTACAAGGTTTGCTACCTAATGATCACGTTCGTCGTCGTGTGTACTGTCGTTGGCTGCTAGATCAACAACAACGTGCGCCTGGCTTCATTGAGCACATTATCTGGACGGACGAGTCCACATTCACGAGAAACGGGATGTGGAACAGGCGGAATGCCCATTTATGGTCAGACAGGAACCCGTTCGCCACTCAAGAAACCGGCCATCAGACCAGGTGGTCCGTCAACGTATGGGCTGGTGTTTTTAATGGACGAATTCTAGGACCAGTGTTTCTACCGCAGCGCCTGAATGGACCAGCATATCTTAATTTTATAAATGGACATTTAAATGATATGCTAGATAATGTATCGCTGGCTGAATTTCGTCGAGCATGGTTCCAGCACGATGGCGCTCCACCGCATGTTACGCGCCCCGTCCGCGAGCGTCTCACTGAGCTTTTTGACGACCGCTGGATCGGAAGGCTGGGGCCGCACGCCTGGCCAGCTCGTTCACCCGACTTAACCCCTTTGGACTTCTTTTTGTGGGGGTATGTGAAAGAAAGAGTGTTTGATCGGGAATGTGACAGTGCTGATGAAATGCGGGGCAGAATAGTGAGCGTGTTTAATAAACTACGTGCAGACTGTGTTGAGGATCCTACACTAATGCCTCGTGTTCACGGGTCGACACAGCGACGGGCCCGGCTATGTATTGAAATGGATGGAGCGCAGTTCGAGCCAAACCTCATAAGGTCGCAAAGGATTTAGACAGGTACGTAAAATGCCTCTTAAAAATGTAAAATGTCAACTTTAATGTTTAATAGTGGGCTACGAATGCGATTAAAATTCAAAAGTGTTGTAGGGGTAGGCATTTTGAAAGTGGTGTTTGTAAATTCCGTATAAATCCCGTGACTCGGACGTAGGTACGTAGCGCTCAGCGCCCGCGACGCGCGACGCGCGGTGGCGAGACGTTGCCTTGCGTGTCAGTGACCTCACATTTTGTACGGTTTCCATTGCGTGTTTAAGAAATATGAAGTTTTGAAAATGATCAATTTAAAGCGAAAGGTTAGTGGTATCCGTTTGCATATAGGGTGTATATAATCTACGTTCTGGCTTCGGAAGCGTTCTCCTTACACCCTGTATATGTATATCGATATATACAGGTTTCATGCGTGGTTGACATTTTCAAAAAAAAAAATCACAATGGCAGACATATAAGATCCCTTTTTAAAACATGTATAGGTAATTTATTGGTATGTATTCATCATTATATCAAACTCTAAGAAAGTGGAACGGACTTGTGTAAAGTACCAACAATCAACACTATTCTAAGTTTTAAAATAATTATCATGTAAAAAATTTAGTTAGATTAAAATGGCTTGTTAGTCATAGAGGCTAGGTTGTAATTAATTATTAGGAACCTGGTTATTTTATTGACAGTTTTTTTTAAATGTTCAATAGAATAATTATTGAATTGTTCTTTTAACGATAGTTAAGGGCACACCGAGCTTCTAGCGGTAATCGATTTTAGGTATTCTATGCGCTCCGTGTATGTGTGCGTGAGGCACACTGGCAAGAGAGCGAACGGCTAGACAGATAAGAGCACTGCGCGACTCGCGCGCCGCGCGCGACGAGCCGTGCGCCGATCGACTAGCGAGGTGCTACCAATAGTTACAAAATAATGAAAAAAACGTTTTGAAATAGGTACTTTTATTGGAAAAACTCACAATATGAAACCTTTTTCAGATTTTATGCAATTTTTAAAATTTATAATTTACCGTCGTTAGGTAGGGAGGTTCAATGAAAAATGAATATTAGGTATAATTTACTTAGTAGAATAATACTATTACAATTAATTACCTTTTATGATAATTATTCTAAGTACAATAGAAACTTAAAAGTGATCTCAATAACGTAAAATAACATAATGGCTAAATAAATAGCGTAAAAGTCCCAGTAGTCGACCCTATATTTTCAATTTCAAATTATTTATTCTTCAAAGTAGATTCAATAAAATACTTTTGTTACTACGTAGTAAGTTTTTGCAAGCAGATTCTATTGAATTTCTGATAATGAAGTTACATGGTAAGTACTTTGTTCGTTATGCCAAGACGTTACATAGCCACACAAAAGATGCATTCCGTATGAAAATATAATGTAAGAGCGCCGACTTCTGTATGGAACATGTTGTTTCAGGAAGAAAGAAGCCAGCAAAATTGTTATTTCCGATATCATCGGTTAGTACCTATACCGGATTATTTTTTTACCGGTTCCAAATTTATACAGGTTGTTCTACCCATGATTATGAACAACTTTCACTATGGAACCATCTCTGAAATCACGAAAAAAAAATCAGCTGTTTAATACAAAAGTTCAAAACCTACTTGACCAAAGTCAAAGTTAAAGCATTTATTTCAAATAGGCACATAAAAGGCACTTTTTAACGACAAAAATTATATTAAAATAGAATTGATTCTAGTCGCCCCTTCCAAAATGTATGAAATAGCTTTTTTTTCGTGATTTCTGAGTAAAAATTTGGAACCGGTAAAAAATCACGTGTGTAGTTAAATTAAAATTTTTAGAGAATCTGCTGTTACATTTGAAGTCGGTTAAAATTTTTTTGATAAAAAATATTTTAACACGTGTTACAATTTTACAACTTTCACAATTTTATAACTTTTTCCGCTTCTCTTCTGGCATAACAGTCGCGGAAGGCATAGCTTTTTTTCGTTTTGCTGACTCTTTCTTGTCTATCGCGTCTAAAATATATTGTGTTTGTGGCTCACGAATTTCCACTTTTCTGTCCAGCCTTGAATCAATTACTTCTAGTAGAAGACAATCAAAGTAAAATGTTTTTAATTTTGTAACCATACTGTTCTTCCAGAATTCGTTATCTCTTTTTATTGTTTCTATTTTCATATCTTTTTCTGTCCACATTACAAATTAACATGATTCTTTCCTAGTAATGTGGAGCTGACCCTGCATCTGGTAGAACCAATCGTGTTGTTTATTTATTGTCAAGTTCCCCTTCTTCTCCAGTTTCCAGAAACTAATTTGTTTTTGTGCTATACCTTCCCTGACTGTTATGTCTGTCTGGACTTGCCGCCAAAAACGGCAGTTCAGGGTTGACGAATAGGCCACATTTCTCTATACCGTTTTTTAGTAATTCAACCAATTTACCGAGTTTTAGTAATTCAACCAATTGTAGGGCGTATATAGGTTCAAACCCAATGATTCGTCGTAATTAAATCAAATGTAATGTAAAATGTACACATAGAGAAAATATTACCATGAAGTAAGTCCGGTATTGATTATTATTGTTGCTTTTGTCCTCATAATTTTTTTCTATAAGATATGCGTAGGTACACACTGCTACATATCAAGCTATACATTTTCAGTATACGCTGATTGGTGCGTTTGTGTGGTGCCGGACTTAAAGAATAGCACCACTCCATACTTCCCGTGGGTGTCGTAAAAGGCGACTAAGGGAGACCGGAGAATGGGCAGCAGCGTTCTCTATGCATTACACCATCATACCATACTGCGATCGCCAACCCAGCATTATCACTGTCTATTTCTCCTTGCACTGAAAGACAAGAATTTTGTTCCGGTGTAATTGGCATCCTGTAATAAAACAGAACATTTGATTCAATTATAATTACTTTATTCATCAACAAAACTTTTTTGGATGTGTAAGACTTATTTCATAAAAATAATTATTTTCTGAACTTACAATTCCAGAGTTTGATAAATTTTGGACTCGGTGTCATCCATGAATTTTTTTTTTTAAGGTAATGTGGTACTTAATTTATAAATACTTAATTTATAAATACTTAATTTATTATAATGTTTTCTTAGACACATCCTATTATTTATACGCTTACCTCACCCGTTCTTTAGATGACTCTTTGTTTTGTAGTGAAGTGCCAACAACTGGTACATTTACCCTATAAAACAGAAAAAGATAAAGAATTTTCCAGTGTACCTATTTTTTTAAATATCGTAAGTAGGTAGATAAGTGACAACTAGGTACTTTTAATAACTAGGTATAATAGGTAGGTAGGAAGATTATACTTACGAAGCCACAGTATTCTCTTTATCCTCAAAATTTTCTATCTGTAATTTGTCTTTCTCTCTCATCAGATGATTCAAATTTATTTGCAGTGAAATGTCAACAACTGGTACATTTACCCTATAAATAGAAAAAATAATAAAGAGAATGTTTCAAATCATAGTAGATTCAATTTAGTCAATTTTGCCTACCCCGGAAACTGTATACCCTATTAAAAAAAATAACAGCACCTAGTAGGGCAATTAGTAAATAAGTAGGTAAATATACGAGTTTTACTTACTTCATTTTTTCATGCAAGCTTTTAGCATTGGTTTTTCGCCAACCCCTTCTCTCCCTTGATTTCTTTACTTTGTTCCCCATTTCAAATACGCTACAGTGAATTTTCATACAAATTTCTTCGTTAAGTTATTAAATCCGTGCGTAAGCGCAAGCGACACAAGCTCCCCGTCCGATGGCCGAAGCAGGACTAAAGCGGACAGGAGGGCGGCGCGGTAGCTCTGCATAAGATGGGCAAAACTCGCGCGACTTTAGGTATTTCCTTCTTAATGTTAAACAAATACACATTTTGAAAATGTAAAGTGTATACGTTATATAAAACATGTAGTTTTGTTATTATTCAAAAACTGGTGACATTCCGCGAAGAATTCACGCCGTACTAAGCGTTTGTTGTGTTTTTTAGAGATAACTTTGTGGATTTATTCTATCGGGCCAACTTTATCAAATCGTGTTTTCATTGTGTATACTGGCTAGTATATATGCCCAATAATGCCAATTTAATTCCTTAGATTTTTATTTAATTGTTTACTACTTCATACGACCGTTATAAAAACGTGTTTTTGTGTATAAAAAGCTCGGTGCCCCGTTAAATAGTTTTAATTTTACGTAAGAGAGAAACTAAATAAACTACTTATTTACTTAAATGGCATTTGCAAACAAATATAATTTATATTTTTACGTGATTTGGTTTTTTTGGAGGTTCCTGCACATCATGAGGCGGGAGGAAACGCCCGGGTGTTACCGTTACCAGGATCGCCCGAAGATCACTGTGTAGGTCTGCCCCGCTTGGGCGGAGCACCGCCGTGTCCTCGCAGAGGCGATCGGCAGCGGTGGCTACTTCTCGCGTCCGGCCATGGTGCAAGCCATGGTCCGAAGTGAGAGGGAGTGGGAGGCAGTCACCTCCTGCGAAGCAGTCACGCTAGCGAAGGAGGTGACGGGACGGCTCAGGGAGAGAGCCTCGCGGCCCAGCCGCCGCGGGAGACGCTCCGGGCGTCGGGAGCCGCGTGACGACTCCCGGCCACCGTAGGCTAGGGCCTGCGGACGGAGAGTAATGCGTAGCTCACCGTCCGATCAGGACCAGACCCGTGCCGGACGGCGCGTACGTGTTCCACGCGCATCTCAAAGAGATGTCAGCATAAATTGAGGGGCCCCTTACGGCCGAAGCCTGCCGGGTCAGCGGGATTGTCCGAAAGGGTTATCGCTGGCCCGGAATATAAAGGGTTAAGGAAGGAACACGGGTGGGTTTTAGTCAGTTAGAGTCTGACACTCCCTTCCGCTCCACTCAGAGCGGGAGGGGTCATTTGATGACTTCCCACCCAAAAAAAAATGTCATGAAGAATAGTGTGCACGGAACTAAGAGAGAGGTGGTTCATCTCTGATATCATTTTGATCTTCGGGCATCCTCCAGTATAAGCTTCTCAACTTTTTTCACGTTTTCTTCGTAGAGGCAGTAACCGGGCCGCCCGAGCGAGTGTTGTCTTCAATACTTTCTCTGCCCCTTTTAAATTCACTTGACCACTTTTGAACCGTAGATAACGAAGGATCGCAGAATCTTGGTAAACAGCCACCATCTCTTCGTGCATAGTTTTTTGACTTTTTCCTTGTTTGGTAAGGAATTTAATAACAGCGTGGTGCTTCATTTTCTTTAACGTTGTGTCGTTAGCCATTCCAGTTGTCGTTGACTGAGGATAATTAACAAACTAATGATCACAACTATATGAAATTTTACCTTTATACCCTTAGATAATGTAATTAATTTATTAATAAGTCAAATTACTCACATCATTAGTAAATCACCCTGATACCGACAATACATTGAACGCCCCTCGTATATAAATCAATAGCCGATATCAATGCAAGAAAATTGCATAATAAGACCAAACACCGTAGTGTCAAAAGGAAAGTTTCCGAAACATTAACGTTCAAAGTTGATCATGTGGCATCCATATATTCAGGGTTCCGTACCAAAATGGTAAAATGGTGCGATTCTGTGTGTCTGTCACGGCTGGATATCTCAAGAACTTAGTAGTTCTTGAGTCCAAATTTCAAGTTGATAGCATCAGTATGCTATCAACTTGAAATTTGGAATACGTTTGCCCAACTATTTTGCAAATAAGAAAGAAATAAAAATATATGTTTTTTTTTGCAATAGGGACTGAAAGGTCTGAAAAATTCGAAGTGGGGCTACTAGGGCATGTGGGGTATTATATGAAAAAGCGCAGTTTGCACATACTGAAACATTTTTTCTTCTTTTTAAGGCCGCATAGTTTTCGACTTTTGACTTTTGATAGGTATGAATAAAGATTCGTTTTTACAATAATTATCCTGCTAGATATATCTAAGAACATAAATAAAAATGCCGTTCTCAAGTGATGCGCTTACCAACAAACAGCATTTCATTTTTATTTATATTCTTAGATAAGTATATCTAGCAGGATAATTATTGTAAATACGAATCTTTGCTCTAAATATAAATCCAAAATCCTAGAATTATTGCAAAGGGCCCGATTATTGGAAACGAATTAAGGTTTGCTCTAAGAAACATTTTGCTTAACAAAATATATTCTAGATTTTCCGTCATTGAAAATTAAATAAATGGAAACTCATATGGAACAGTTCATTAGAGTTTAAAAAAGTACTGGGGCGCCTTTGCCACACTCCTTTTATTTTATTTTTTTTGGTCTCTTATTGGGAATGAAAAACCGCCAAACGAAACCCAGTGTCTCAAAGACTATTGGTGGTGTACCTTTTTCAATGTTAATACAACTGAAAATCTTAAATTAATGTTGCCAAACAAATTGTTTTCCTTTGAGATACATTTTCCCTTAAACTGTAAATATTAGCAGGATATACTGCAAAAACATACAGTTACTAAAAAAACTCAAAATATCGTTCTGGACCACCGTAAACGGGCCACCCTGTATAATTATAGTATTTGCATTGGCAAATGCTAAATGTTCATATTTTGACTTACAGAATTTACGCCGAGAGTACCTAAAACAGCGAGCATTAAAAAAGAGCCCATTCAAATTGTGTTCCTATTGACGCTGAATGGGCGTGCATTGAGACAAGTACACAGACTGATTAACGCTTTGTACAGAAGCAATCATTACTTTTATATTCATGTTGATAAGGTAAGTCGTACAATTTTAATTTCAGCTTTAATTAAGTAATATTGAACATGCAAGTACTTAATTCTAAAGTTGATCACTATCCAAATATATTCAAAACCAATGGGGTTAAAAACTGAAATCTCGTTTGAATGTCTCGTCTAAAAGGTGGCAGTTTGTCCAGAAACTGCCATAGTTAATGTTTTTACAAATTGAACGAAAACTAGATAAAGATATTATGCGACAAGGAGTGTAGCACTTTAAAAGACGACCTAATGAAAAGGCAAGCGTGTACTAGTAGTAAAAAGCAGCTTTAGTGAAAAGATAAAGAAACTTTTAGTTATATTTATCCTCTGAACTACTATTGCTATCAACTTGAAATTTAGAATAGTTTTAGATGACGTTTTTCCAACTATTTTCCAAATACGAAAGATTATTTTGTTTTCAACTGACTGAAAGGGTGTCTGAAAAATTCGAAGTTGGGCTACTAGGGCATGTGGGGTATCATATGGAAGAGCGCAGTTTGCACATTCTCAGACATTATTTTTCTTTTTTTTTAGGCCGCATAGTTTTCGACTTTTGATGAAAAATGTTAAAAAAATACCTTATCTCCGAAGTTTGCATACAGAAAAATCTGAAATTATTCTATGTGATAGAAGTTTATGTAAAGATTACAGGAAAGATAAAACGATGTCTCTGAATCAGGGGCGTGCCTTTCACTAAAGCCGAAAAGCCCGGCTTTCAATCAAACGTGAGCCTAACAATAAAAAATAAAAACTACACAAGTAAACTTGTAAACGTGTCGCAAGAATTGATCAGAATAATTAAAAATTAAACTGCGCGCATCCCGGCCGTCGCGTCGGCAGCCGCTATAATATGTACGATGCATGGTTGCCAGATTTACATTCTCAAAGAATAATATTTCTATTCCGCGCAATTTTCATCACGCGTTGCCAAACATCTCCGATGCCGCTTCGCGAAAACGCAAAACCAAAAATCGTCCCGTCTCGCTCGCACCTGCTGGCTTTCAATTTCGGACGATTTGTATAGAAATTGTTCACGTTGTTGATAACATTACTATGTACTCATTTCGCAAATTGTACTGATTTATAAGCCTGGCTTCTGATTTTTATGAATGGAACGTGTAACGAAGCGTGTGTGTGTGTGTGTGTGTGTGTAAATAGTAAGCAGTATAATGATGATGCAATTTCAAATAGTTTGAATTTGTTTTGAGCGGTTACTGGTGCATTTTTTTACTTTGATTTTTTTTTCATATACTCTGAAGTTATGTGTTGTGATTAGTTTTTGCGGTGATTACCTTTGTTTTAAAGTGAGTAAAAAGTTTCTTATCATTAAAATGAATTCGGAAACGTATGCAATTGTTCCTTGTGATGGATTAAAGTGTGTGCAATCGTTACTCGGAAAGGTAAATACCTACTTTGAGTTTTACAGACAAATATAAAATCTAAATCACGTAATAGGTAGGCATTTTAGTCGATCAGCAGATCGCTCATTGGATTGCAGTCTGCTCTCATATCAACAAATTATTCTGTTGTTGTTGCAAATTTTTCTCAAAAGAAAATACCGCTAGGAATTCATCAGGTTACGATGATTTGAATAACTTCGCTGGTGTCAGTAAAATACATCAGAATTCTCAAAAGCACATGAATGCTGTCATTTCATTCTGTAGTTTTGGTAAAACACGAATCGAAACTTCTATAACTCGTCAATTAAGTGAAGACATTTCCAAATACAATACGCGCGTCGATCACAATCGCGCTGTTTTTCAAAAGTTGATGTTGTGTGTCATTTAGCACAACAAGAACTTCCTTTCCGAGGTCACGGCGTCATCTTTTTGTTGTAAAGAAGCGAAGAATGAAGAGCTATGGCTGTTCACATTGTGAGTAATTCCAATTATAAATATTATCAACATCGTAAACAATTGTGTAGTTAGAAATCAATCAATTATTTGTGCGCCATCTAGTGGCCTCTCGGCCAGATTGTAATATTTTGCAAAAGCGACTGTTATGGGGTTGGAGGCGAGTGAAATATGAACTTACTCGAAGCTCTGTTATGCCAATAATGTTAATAGATGGCTCTTATACGTCTTATCATATTTTACGCGAAACTGATAACTCGAAAATGAAAAGTTACGATTTTTTAAAGGATTAATAAACTCTTAGTATTTAATGTATGAAAGAAAAAAATAGTGCTATTAAAAACATTCATTTTAATAGATGTTAGCAAAAACCTACAATATGAAATACAAATATTAGTAAGAACTAAAGCAACTCAGTCGGTAGGCACAACTTTGACAGACGATACGGTAGGTTTTTTTTTAAGTATGTTGGCTTGCCCTAAGTTTGACCCCTAGGCACGCCACTGCTCTGAATAGCGCACTTTTTCGGAAATCATCAACAAAAGTTACATTAGTTCCACTATCGGTCATGAGATGGCGCTGACCTAAAACGGCAATATTCTACACCGCAGCGCGCAGTGTTAAAATTTAAAAACATGATGGTACGGAACCCTCGGTGCGCGAGTCCGACTCGCTCTTGGCCGGTTTTTTGAAGTCGGGTAATTAAATCAATGCATAAACAAAAAAGTTATGCCCGAATTTACTTGCAAGATTAGAAGTACCATAGTAACAACTTTGACAGAAATGTGGGTGTACCGTGGTATACTGAACACATCTGCGTACATAGGGTACAGGCGTGAAGTTATGCTGTGTGATTCTTGCGTAAAAATATGCGATAGCAGCAATCGCGGTTGATTTGCTAGCACTTATTGAAGAGTTCCGTTGTCTGTCTGCGAAACTCATCATCAGATCTTTACGAAATTTAAATCGGACCATTTCGGAATAAACCTCTTTAACAAAAAATAATTTTGCAAATCCGTCTTTTTATGACAGAGTTATGTCCGAATATACATTAAAAAAAACATCAGAATTGAGAACCTCCTCCTTTTTTGAAGTCGGTTAAAAAAACTGACCTTATTCTCTTTTGTATGAAAAGGTTGTTTTGGAATTTCTCCCATAAAAGCTAGTCAGGTTATAAATGGATAGCACATAGTCTCGACGAATTATCAGTATTCATTTTTTTCTTCGGAGACTTTTGCTTCAAAGTTATCGTCTTTATACAGCTTAGGGAAATACATGGATCAACATAATTTTACAGTCAATGGGGGGGGGGGGGGGGTACATTAATTAGTTAGGCGTAAAAGAAATCGCTTGTTTACAAAAAATGTATGGATAGATTCTTGGACTAGTGATAGTAGCGACATCTGAAGTGAGCAAGTGTCAGTTTTTACCCCCATTTGAAATTTGAAGTCCGTTTGTCTAATCTGTCCGCGGTTTCAATCAAGAGACTTAATACTAAAAACTGTAATTTGGCATGGTTACACTAATAAGAACAGTTTGACTTAAAGTGCTTTTTCCTATTGACGTGCAGTTGACCATACTAAGAGTTTGAAAATATTTAAAATAGGTATCATAATTGAGTGTGGTTTAACAACCAAACCCTAAAAGACCACCAGAGTAAAAACGGGACCCTATTACTAAGACTTCGCTGTCTGTCCCTCCGTCTGTCTGTCCGTCTGTCTGTCACCAGGTTGTATCTCAAGAACCGCGATAGCTAGACAGTTGAAATTTTCACAAATTATGTATTTCTGTTGCCGCTATAACAACAAATACTAAAAACAAAATAAGATAAATATTTAAGGGGCTCCCATACAACAAACGTGTTTTTTTCGGCGTTTTTGCCTTGTGGTACGGAACCTTTCGTGTGCGAGTCCGACCCGCACTTGGCCAGTTTTTTTAATAGCATTACTTGTTTGTTTCAGCGCCAAGATTACTTGCACAGGAAACTATCTGCCTTAGAACAGTTCCCAAATATTAAATTAGCCTCAAGTAGATTTTCTACCATATGGGGTGGTGCATCTTTGCTCAAAATGTTACTGGCAGCTATGAAAGATTTTATAGCGTTGGGATGGAAATGGGATTTTGTTATAAATTTGAGTGAAAGTGATTTCCCCATAAAGTCATTAGAAGAATTAGAAAACTTCTTGTCTGCAAATAAAGGTCTTAACTTTGTGAAATCACATGGACGAGAAGTACAGAGGTTTATCAAAAAACAGGGCCTTGACAAAACATTTATTGAATGTGACACGCATATGTGGCGAGTCGGTGAAAGAAAGTTACCAAGAGGTGTAGTAATAGATGGTGGTAGCGATTGGATTGCGTTGTCGCCAGAATTCGTTTCATATGTAGTTGGAAAACAAGATGAGCTCTTAACTGGATTGGATGTAATATTTCAACATACTTTGTTACCAGCAGAGTCGTTTTTCCATACAGCATTAAGAAATTCTCATTTTTGTGATTCATATGTCGACAACAATTTGCATGTAACCAACTGGAAAAGAAAATTGGGATGCAAATGTCAATATAAACATGTGGTTGATTGGTGTGGGTGTTCTCCTAACGATTTCAGAACTGAAGACTGGCCGAGAATTCAAAATACTCAAGACCGGCAACTATTTTTTGCTCGCAAGTTTGAACCTGTAATAAATCAAGAAATAATAAACAGAGTAGAGAAATACATCGGTTTTAAAGATCATTATTTGATGCCGAGCTTAGAGGCATATTGGCAAAGTATATATAATATAGAAGATTTGACTGCTAGTTCAGATGACTTAATATTAACTCACGCTGGAAGTATTGTTCGACATAACGCAAGAATCCTTTTAGAAGAAGGTTGTCGAATAGAACCCGAAGAAATTATTGAAATTAATTCTTATAATCATGCAGATATTTATAAGGGAAATTTAATATTACATAAAGCAATTGTACATGATCACATAGAAATATTAATAGAGACTTGGTATAAACCTAAAAAACACATAGAATTAAATTTCGAAAATCCTTATGTAGATAATATTAAATTGTTTAAAGTAAGTTCAGACTATGATCAGAAAGAAATTACATTTAGAAACTTTGCAAATGTTTTAGGTCCTTTGTCTGAACCCGTTTTACTTTATGAATTTTCAGCTCAATTAGATACAAGTGAAAATTTGACTATAATTTGGTTAGATCCTACTGGGGCCATTGGTGATGTTAATATCATACATGTAGATGAAAACAATCTTACAAATTTTATAAAACCTAACTTGAAGGCACCACTTTTACCTGGAATTTGGAAAGTAGGCTTATTTGAACAAAACAGAATAATTGTAGCAACTAAGTTTCTTATATCACCGCTAGAATATTTCTCTGGTAAAGACTTGTCACATCAAGAATCTAGTATAATTCATAGTGGATCTCAAAATTCATACAAAAACTTTTCAAATATAAAACCAAAGAACTTTCTTCCTGGTTATGAAGAGAGTATATTGTTACAAAAAATATCTCAGTCAAATATCCAGAGAATAAAGCAAGATTTAAAAGAATGGATTGATGGACTAAGTTTAGAGTTTTATAATGTGTTAGGTTCATGTATCATGTTGAATAATGAAATCAAAGATAAATTAATATGTGGAAATCATAAATTTGAAAACTGTATTTCAACACAGTGGAGTTCCTTATCACCGGATCCTAAAGGCACAATAGGAAAAGTAAATAAAATAAATGGGCGAATGGAAAGAGTATGACAAATAATGATTTCACAGTTCTTTTTCTTGTTTGTTTTATTGTTAAAGGTAAAATAATTTTGAAGGAACCTACCTAGGATTTTCATGCACAAAATGAACTTTTAGTACCTCTTCATACACGGCAGAAACCGCGCGGTTGCATCATAATGAATATATAAATGCACATGAAAATAAGAATCGAGCGGCTACCGGGCGTTAGACGCCGTGTATAGACGGATACTTAGGCTGCTTCTCGACCAAAGATGTGCGGGTGCATAGTGTGTGAGACCCACTAATATAATCGCTTTTTTATAGTTCCGTACCTAAAGGGTAAAAACGGGACCCTATTACTAAGACTCCACTGTACGTTTGTCTGCCTGTCACCAGGCTGTATCTCATGAACCGTGATAGCTAGACAGTTGAAATTTTCACAGATGATGTATTTCTATTGCAGCTATAACAACAAATACTAAAAACAGAAGAAAATAAATATTTAAGGGGACTCCCATACAACAAACGTGTTTTTTTCGGCGTTTTTGCCTTGCGGTACGGAACCCTTCGTGTGCGAGTCCGACTCGCACTTGGAAAGTTTTTTTTTTTACAATAATATTATTATGTTTATTTTTTAAGATGACTTACCTAAACAATTAAGTAAATGAAGTGAGACCGCTGACACAATATAAGTACATAAAAATGATGACGACTCACTTTGAAGTAAGGATCATTTCATTATATGATCGTTACATGAAACTTGTTGTTGTTTTGTTTGTTGTCAGTTAAGTGAGTTATGTAAACTCATAAATGTATACAACGTGTAAAATAATTAACGCAAGACCTCATACCACATGAGTAGACAAACGGAACAGAGACAAAGCTTCATACAACCGCGCGAATCGGTTGCGCTACTACAAGCACGCGGGGCATGTGTGCGTAACCAGTTGCCGCTTGTCGCGTACGCGGCGAGACTGGAAAAAACCGGTTTACGCTGGCACAGCCAGTTTACAATCTCAGGGTCATTGCGACCGACGTTGTTTGTTTTTAACCGACTTCCAAAAAGGAGGAGGTTATATGTTCGACTTTATGTTTTTTTTATGTACTTATGTTCACCGATTTCTTCGTCAATGAGAGGTTTTTCTTTTCAGTATTAAAAAAAAAACATAGTTTCCAAGAACCCTGAAGATGGCGTTGAACTGACTACGTTAGGTACAGACGCCAGCACATCAAGCTACTACAATCTGTCAAATTTCTTTAATAGATTTTCAACTTTATCGCTAAACCATAAGGTTCAAAGTTGACTGGGAAAATTTGACAGTTTCGGGTAGCTTGATGTGCTGGCGTCTGTACTAGATGCCAAAGTCAAAACGCTTGGAAAAAAAAACATTGCGTCACGTCATATAGGTACGCTGGTTGAGTGACAGTTTCGTTTGCTTTCGTTTTACGATCTCAAAATTACATCCAAGTGAATTAATAAAAAAATTATGTGACTTCCGTTCCTTGCAGTAACTTACCAAGTTCAGCGCCATCTATCCAGCGACTAGGGAAGTGTTAAAAAAAAAAAAAAGAAAATTCCTCATTGTGGACCTATTTTAATTTTTTTTTTTTTAAGATGGCGGACGCGAAAATGTTAAAATTTTTCATCATGGGTGTAGTTTTCGTGGTTTTCTAGGGTGCTTAAGCCGATAGTGAGGTCAAAATGAAAATCCGAGATGGCGGACGCACATAATTTCAACTTTTTCGTCATAGGTGTCGTTTTCGTGGTTTTCTAGGGTGCTAAAGCCGATAGTGAAATCAAAATGAAAATTCAAGATGGCGGATATGAAAAATGTTCAATTTATTTTTTGGACGTCTCAGGAGGCACAGGGAAAACATTCGTCGCTAATTTAATATTAGCACAATTGTTAGGCAATTCGAAAAAATAGCTCTGGCAGTGGCTTCTTCTGGGATTCATCATCATCATCATAATTTCAGCCGAAAGACGTCCACTGTTGGACATAGGCCTCCCCCAAGCATCTAACTGGTTCCTGCGGCCTTCACAAGGTCGTCGGACCACCTTGTGGAAGGCCTTCCAACGCTACGTCTTCCGGTACGCAGTCGCCACTCCAGAGCCTCGGCCCCATCGGCCACCTGATGTCCTGCCAAATGGCCTATACAAAAAGTTGTCCTATACAAAAATTATAATCGGATTTAGTCAATTCCGAGATGCAGCAATCTATTAGGACCTATTAAAGCAATAGTAGATTGTTATACAAGGGTCGGAAGGAATCAATTCCCATACGAGGCATTTAGACGCCCGAGCGCAGCGAGGGCGGCTATAGTCCGAGTGGGAATTGATGACTTCACCCGCGTTAAACACTACTTTTCATTTCGAATTTAAGGAAAGTAAAAAATAGTAGTTTTTCTAAAATATTTATTGATAATAATTACATGAATAATAGGTACCTATTCATTAGTCTTTTTTAAATTTGAAGTATGGAACACACCACGTCACCGCCACATGAGTAGATTCTGTGTCACAACCGCAGGCCGTTCCGCTTACTAGGGCCCGTATTATTATCATTCTGTCTGAATTCTTACTTTTACCATTTTTCATAAATCACTTAGAAAACACGATAATCTTGATAAAAATTGTGTTGCGACGTGACACTTTTTAGTGCTGACCCAACTTTCATATTTCGATTCAAAACTTGCATACAGCCTAATCGATACTCGCAATAAAAAAAAAAAAAAAAAAATTAGAAACTGAATAACAACTCTTTAAACTAACAAAATGTATTGAAATGTAAAGTGTTTGCAGAATAACCAATCTATAGAATTAATTAATTATCATCATTCTCAAAAAAACTTTGGTAAGCCTACCTAAAAAATGTTTACTGGGAATTCTGTAGTAAACTATTAGAAAGTATCAAAAATAAAATCCACAATAAATAATTGTCCAATAAATTAAAATCATTTTAAACAGCGATCGCATTCCGAATATAAATTCAATATTATAGAACCATTTCGGCGCGAAATTCAGTAAATGAGGTACCTATTGGCCTGTCTGTTATTGACATGATATTAGAAGAGATTGAAATGATATTAGAAAAGCATAAATCATTATTATAAACAATGCTTATTGTATTTATTGCTTAAAATTATTTTATTTTATTTTCAAATATCGATTACATTCGTCATATTAATTACTCGAGTCAAACGAAATTAAAAAAAGAATTGTTTGGAATAATCGCTTTCACACATCACTGCAATAAAAAAAAAACAATAAAGGTCGGCGATTTTGAACACAAATTGAGTAGTGGTAATGATTAATACGTATTATTGAACCTGTGTTTGAATATTACGTTAAAACCTGGGCATTTTCGTGTTGTTTATAATATTATCAATAACATTTGTCACATTTTAAATTTATCTACATCTGTGTGTATGAAATTTGTGAAAAGTAAAAATGTAAACACATACGATTGGCGCGAAACTTCGACATTAGATATCAAAAAAAGTTCATATTACCACTACTTATTTACGTTAAACTATGGATAAATTCGTCAAATAATTAAATGATGTATATTCACAGACCCATTATGGTAAAGTCAGGATGTTCTAAATCCCCAATTTTTATGTTTTTTAGCCTCGATCACAACTCACATCAAAATGGTGATAATCGTACCTATGATGTTGAATTTATTCAAGGTAAATTATTAACTTGTGCGCTAAATCTGAAAGATTTAATGGTGTTAACATATGAGCTTTTTATCCAACTCTCCTAATTAACGCACATTCATAAGATTTGATGGGTAGCATAATAAATATTTACATAATCAATTAAGTGTGTCGTATGTCTGACTAAGCTGACTAACTAAATTTAGTTCTTTTTTACATTTCATTCCCGCCCTAGGGAGGGAAGCAGTTACTATGAGACTTTCCCGCCCAAGGGTGGGAAGCAGCGTTTTCTACCCTCTATTCGGATCAAACAAACACTACTTTCCGAGTATGAGAGATGAAAATTTATATTTACTAAAATAACTTCAAAACGGTGCATTACTGTGGATTCTTTTATTGCGTAACAAATTATAACTAATTAGCCAGATGTCCTGTACAAAAATTATAATCATCCGTTTAGTCAATTCCGATATGCAGCAATCGTGCAAAAACGGATAGGGCAAAATAAATTGTGTAAATAGGGTAATCCGTTTTGAAGTTATTATTAGGGATTTTCGATAGTGAAAATTGACAAATGTAAAATTTTATATGTTTTTGTTCTGTAAACTTTTTGTATTGTAATACTACGTTTACTGTTTCGTTTTAATATTTTAGAATAAGCTCAACAATAAATCAAACAACTAGATACGAGTGCTACTATCACGATAGTTTTTTGTGCATAATCCAAAGTTGACAACCATAGCGCGACCGCCGAGCGTAGGTATGAAAAGTGAAGTACATAGACGTGATGGACTTCTGTACTATCTGTATTTTGTGTCTGAAGAGACCGATAATAATCGGTCTCTTCAGACACAGCGTTGGAAGGCCTCCCACAAGGTGGTCCGACGACCTTGTGAAGGCCGCAGGAACCAGTTAGATGCTTGGGGGAGGCCTATGTCCAACATTGGACGTCTTTCGGCTGAAATGATGATGATGATGATGAATCCCAGAAGAAGCCACTGCCAGAGCTATTTTTTCGAATTGCCTAACAATTGTGCTAATATTAAATTAGCGAGGAATGTTTTCCCTGTGCCTCCTTTGGCGACCAAAAAATAAATTTTTCCTTTATTGTTCGTAAGCCTTGTTTTTGATCTGTGACTAACTTGGGCTCATTTACAAAAGTAGCCAATTCACACTGATGTTGAACGGATGTACTACCAACATTGTATCTATTGCATCATTTACAGGGCGAACTGGAGAGGGTAATCCGAACTCACTCAACTAAGGTAGCTCGCGAAATTCAAATGTTCTTACGTTTATTGCATTTTGCTAAAATATGATTCGCGGCAGTAACAAATATGTATTTATAGAATTATAATCATTAAAATCCCCAAGAATGACTATTTCATGAAATCTTGACATTTGGGGAATATACTAACTTAACAAGTTGTCCTGATTGTAATGATTAAAATTCTGTAAATACATATTTTGTTACGACCGAGAATCATATTTTAATCAACGTACAACTTAATACTTACCAGCAAATTGCAAAAAAAAACGGAAAAAAAAAATGTAATGAATTCGCGGGAGCCTACCCTGGCGTCGCCTTAAATGTTAATTTTGTATTATCTCCGAAACTATTTGACCAATTGACATAGGTACCTACTGTAAACGTCAAATCTTATCTCTATGATGTCCTTCATCATCATCATCATTTCAGCCGAAAGACGTCCACTGCTGGATATAGGCCTCCCCTTAAAAGGGGGGGGGGGGTTGCCATAATCGCCACGCTTGGCAGTCGGGTTGGCGATCGCAGTATGGTATGGTGGTGGAATGCATAGAGAACGCTGCTGCCCATTCTCCGGTACGCCCCTTAGTCGCCTTTTACGACACCCACGGGAAGTATGGGGTGGTGCTATTCTTTAAGTCCGGCACCACACAGACATCCGACACCACACACACAAACTTTACCTCTTTATAATGTTAGTATATATTAAAATACTATCAGCTTACCAAATTAAAAAATCTGCTCACCAATTACAGAAGCTGTATTCTAATTATCCAGTTCCAGTGCACGTAGATGAGACATTTTCTGGGTGGGGTAACGCACACCGTGGCCGGTGAGTTGGTAACTAAATAGTAAGGAGCGCGTGAACAAGCTGTCACCTCACCGGTGCACTATGTGGAGGTGCCTAAGAGAGCTTGGCCATAAATACATTTCATATTTTGTATTTTTTAATGACCATTAAATATATATTTATATCCATAAACTATATACTATTTTAAAGTATATTTATTCTAGATTATCTAAAAAAAAATCAGCTATGTATTTATAAAAACATGGAAGTTACGGATTACCCGAAACCGACTCAATCTCCACATAGTGCGGTGGCGTGCCAGCAGCGTCTTCTCGACTGTCTGGTCGTCTTGCTGACGTTGGCGACAAACGGGATGGAATTTTTCGAGGCGGTGAATGATGGTTACTGCGGTGGAGCGGTGCGGTTATAATGAGTGATGACCTTTACGCTCAATTGGCCGGTTATAATGAGTGATGACCTTTACGCTCAATTTGACTGGCCCGTTGGTCTAGTGGTTAGTGGCCCTGACTGCTATGCCGGAGGTCGTGGGTTCGATTCCCACCCAGGACAAATGTTTGTGTGATGAGCATGATCATTTGTTCTGTGTCTGGGTGTAATTTATCTATAATATGTATGTATTTAGAAATATATAAGTATGTTTATCAGTTGTCTAGTACCCATAACACAAGCTCTGCTTAGCTTGGGACTAGACGGCGTTGTGTGATAGTTGTCGAATATATATATATATATATATAATTTACGGCAGTACCGATTTTTTAAATAAAAGCATGTTTTCAATGCATAAATTGGTTTTATTTAAATTGTTTACATATCAGTTGTACGTTGTACATCACATTCTGCTAGAGGCTAATCTTATTTAAATAGTTAACATCATTGTTGTTCATTGCATGTGATTTAATTTCGATTTAGAAATAAACATTGTGAAAGTGAGACTTGAGAAAAACTATGGACATCTAGGAACGTAATTGATATTATAACTAAGAAGACGTAGATAGGTTACCTACATAGGGCACCATTTTTGAAGATGGAATGTTGCGAAGGTAACACATTTACCTCTATTTACTTCTATCATTGAATTCATTGATATAATTCATGTTTGATTCCGGCACAGAAGCCTACCGAATGGATGGTAAAGTGTTTTTCAAATAAACTTGCGATAAATGTCATTCAACCACCCTGTACCAAAAAGTCCAAATAACTTACGATAGATATCGTTCGTCATACAAAACTGTCGCTAACATTGCATCGGTTGCGTTTCATAATACCAAACACGGAGTAAGTCAATGTTTTGATCGTGTTACCGACACTGCCCATACATTTTTTTCGTATGGTTTGGAAATATTGGGATACATTAGTAGAAGGAGGTGAACAAACTTTATCGCAAGTTTATTTGAAATGAACTTTAGCAGTGTAGGTCGTGGTTGGTCTACTCATGTGCCACATTTCATCCAAATCCGTACACCTGTTATGACGTAATTAACAAACATCCAAATTCATAAATATGCTCAGGTACAGACTTTGTCATTTTAAATATATGTAATATTATTTATAGTAAGACACTGTTTTAAGCGTTTTATGCAGGTAGGTACCTACTTCAGGTATAATCAGTTCATGTTATTTTCTACCTACATCTTTAAAAAAATTATAAGTAGGTATTAGGTAGTTATTGTTTAGTTACCTGTGGCACAAAATACAGATAGCATGTAGTCCGTAGACTCCACGTCAGTGGTAACTCTTTGACGACCCTCAGCTAGCCCAGCGCAGTAAGGAGTTTCAATAGAAACTCCAGAAGAATAGAAGACACCAGCGGGGTAATTGCGTAGCAACACTATTAGTAGCAATGGCTTTCATTTTGACAGTTCAACAACATTCATTGCGTTTTACGTTGTAGAGCAGACAAATTCGAACATTATGAAACAATTGATTAGCAATATCCTTCAATATGATTCAGATTGTGATTGATAGTGTGTTACGCAATTCGGTTGCAGCTTATACTGGTTTTGTTATCACTGACGTGCGGCCCACTGTACCTCCATTCAGTACCTACAATACTTGCCTGCTAGACCACGGATCTTTGTGTCTGTTAACGGCGCGCAGTTTGCTTTGTTAATTTAATCGGAATTTGAAAGGAATCTCTGAGAACTTACAGACTTACATAAACAAGCGCGTCGCATGCATAACCTTATTTTAAATTGCGCAATCTACATATCGTTTCATTTAACCATTTTACCTTTTATGATAATCGGATTTTGGTCCATTACATTACATAAGATAAAAGATTTTAATTATTACATTGTATAAATATCGACATTAAATTATCGACATTTTGTCGTCATCCCTACTTGGTAGAAAAATAGATAACAGGTGCATACGAATATGACATCTATTTCAATAACATTAGCGTGCTAAATAGAGTAAATTGGTTACAGCGTCCTCTAGCGTTGAGTAGCTAAACTCGTTGTTGTGATTATGCTGCTCTAATTTTGCTGTTATGCTAGATGGCGTTACTGAGACATGGGATCACGATTTTTCTATAACATTTCTTTGCATAGCCTCTCTATTGTACCTATCTTAAATCTCTTTGTATGCAGCTAACTTCACTCATACAAAGATTCGGGGCGAATACGTACGGTACCTACCTATTATGTACGTAATAAATAAAAAAAGAAGTATACTATTTCATTTGAATTATTTGCTGAGTCGCTATTTTGATTAATCCATTGAAGTCTTCGTGCAAATGAGCCCTCCAAAATTTACATCTGCCCCACACAATGGCAGGATAATTTGGTGACGAGATTCCTTGAAATATTCTTGCTATACTTCTCCCAGAAAAATTACAATCTTTGTATATACATATGATAGATCGAACATCCGATATGACTCTCTCCACGTCCACGGGTCTTTCTTCTAAAGTCATATCAGTTGGTAAATTATCTCTTTCGAAATAGTTTCTAATAGTACTTTTTAATTCATTGGAAATTTTGAAGAGAGTGTCGTTAGATAACTCTATATTTTCCAACGAATAATTTCCTATCTTGTGGAAAGCTATATTACATTCTTCTAACTGATATAACCGCGCTTTTTCTTGAGATACCACAGAATTATGTAAATCATCCAAAATACTGTCAAGTTCTGTTGGACTTAGATCACCTCTAGCTCTGATTCTAAAACCAAGAGTACTAAACTCTACTTTTAAGTGAGATCTCTGCGAGCTCCCCGATTCAGTATTCCACTCTAAATTTTTTAATTGGTACTTAGTTACACCACTTTCCCAGCCAATAGCTGCTGCAATCTCAATGACATTGAATTCTAGGACACTACTAGTCATAATCCCAGGGTCTCTTTTATTCTCCAGTAATAATGCCATTGCCAGAGGTCGACACGACTTTGCTGCGTCATGTATTTTTTTCGGACCTCCATAAGAAGAAATTTTACAGTTTATGTAAGCATTATTAAGAAATTTAATGTACTGTTTAGGGTGAAGTTCAACGTAACATAACAGAGTAGCAATATTTTCAGAAGGCAAATCTAGTTCTTCTACTGTCGCATCTGTAGGGACTCCCACTTCATGACCCTTACAATAGCTATGTGATGAAACATTGTCAAATTTAGCACATTCACAAGGAATAAACAACTTCGAAAGTAATTTCCTTATTGTAGGTCTATCAATTGAGTTTGCATGTATGTGCTTCAAAAGTTCATTTTTGTCATTACTACCTTTACTTAAAATTATATGGCAGTAAGCAAGTTGCCCATCCCTACCAGCTCTTCCAACTTCTTGCACATAAGATTCAAAACTGCTGGGCATGTTATAATGTATAATACATCGAATATCCGATTTGTTTATGCCCATACCAAAAGCAACTGTTGCAACTATTATTCTAAGTGTGCCATCCATGAAATGTTTTTGTATTTTTTTCCGTTGTGCAGCAGACATGCCAGCATGATAAGCTTCTGCAATGTAAGACATTCTTTTTCTTTTGTTCTTTTTGCTCTCCATGTTGACTTTACCAGTTTCTTGTAGGCAAGATCTTAGCACAGCTGCAACCCTTTCACACTCATCTCTCCTTATGCAATATACTATTATAGCATTAAATTGCATTATTTGTTCTGATAACAAGTATGACACCAGAGCTTTATCTTTATCTTTTTCAATAGAAACTGATAGACATAGATTATCAGGCAGGGCTGGATTCCTAATAACTCCATCAGCCCCATCAGGGATATTGATATGGCTGATTATACTCTTTATAGTTGTTTGACTTGCAGTTGCAGTTAAGCCCAGAATACAATTTACTTTTAATTTTTCTCTAAGAACCCGGCAAATCATAAGATAACTTGGTCTAAAGTTGTGACTCCATTGTGATACACAATGTGCCTCATCTATACACGCAAAAGCGATTGGAGGGAGAGACTTGAACAGACCTGATAATCCATTTGATGAATCACCTGCTATTAAGGCTTCAGGAGAAATGAGAAGGATATTTAACAAACCATCCTTCAAACACTGCAAGATTTTACCCCTCTGTGTCTGAGATTGATTAGTATGGTAACAACCTGCTTTTATGAATTCTGGGACATTCAACACTTGGTCCTCCATAAGAGAAACTAATGGAGAAATGACTAATGTTATACATCTATAATGTTGGCTATAGAGATAAGCTGGAAGTTGATAACAAAGTGATTTTCCACCTCCTGTTGACAAAATGAGTAAAGTCGACTTGCCACACAAAATTCGCTTTATGGCATTTTCTTGTCCAGGGCGAAATGATTGATGGCCAAATTTTTCAAGAGCCTGCTTTAAATCAACTGAAATATTTTCTTCATAATTATTGTACAGAGGTTTGATGCCATTGCCATCATCATCTGTAGATTCAGCTAACATTTTAATAAAAGAATCTGGAATTTGACTAGATTCAAACATAGATTCATGTAATTGATCAGTTATTGATTGAGTACTACTAGATGGTTCAGATGCATACTTTTGCATATCTTCTAAAGTAGGAATATCATTTTCATTGTAACTATCTAATGGCAAAAGTGTTTCTCCTTTATGTGATCTACAGTACCTAGCCATATGACCGGTTTCTCCACACTTAAAACATGCAATCTTACCAGACTCAGGAAATTCCATACCACCGTGAAGACTCTGCTTCTTACTTTTCCATAGTTGTTTTTTATACTTGCTATAGTTAATACTTTTCTTTCCTCGTACAAACACTTTTTTTTCAATATTAATTTTAACAAAGTTCTCATTTAATGTTCCAGACTTGATTTTACTGTCTAAACTATTGCTTGCTTTGGAGTCCTCAAGCTTGTCACATTTATCAACAGGATTAACTTTCTTGAGCACATTGGTAATTTGCATGTGACGCGGCTGAATATCTTTTTCTAAACCAAAAGGAATATATTCCTGAATATCTAGAGGTTGTTGTTTTGTACTACTGGCATTATTTTTGTTGTTTCTATATTGATTGTTACTCATATTCTTAGTCTCAGTAACTCCCACTGGAATAATATTTGGTTGACAAGGATGGTCTTGCAGAATATCTTTTTTACTTCCATAGTTATGTTTATCTTTAATATCTTCTACATAAACTGTTTCTATTTTCCGCTTCTTCAGAGCAGGTTTCAACTTACCACTGACAATATCTTCATCTTCTGACTCGCTGTTTTCTACATAATCACAGTGCTTTTCTTTGATATCCAAAACCTTTATGTTTCCTAGTCCAAATTTTTCAGGCTTGTTTAAATGTTCAGTTTCTTCTGCTACAACTCCAGTGGCTCTATCAAGCCATGCATCATTTAATTGTCTTATCGATGGTCTTACTGTTAAGTCTGATTTTCTGGATACATAACAAGTTGTTGCAATATTTTTACTGATATTAGGCTCTTCAGAAATTTTATATGAACAATGTAACTCAGGATTCATATTTAATTCAGTACCAGTATTACAGTGTATAGGTTCTTGCCTGCTGTGTGATATTAGTTCAGTACTAACGGATTTGTTTTCACTTGTAGGCTGAGTTCTAGGTAATGAAAGCTTTCTTGGATTTCTCAAAGAAAATTTTCGATTTTGGAACAGTTTATTGGATAGATTTTCAGCGAATGAAGTTAAAGATTTGCTATTTTGTTGGAGATCTGAATTAGATAATAACTTCTCTAACTCTTGCCCACTTGGTAGTGCAGGAATCTCTGGTTGCGGACTTGTAGACTCACTGATGGTGTGTTCCAGCTGATTGGCAGGTTCTGGCGACATGATGGGTTCATCGTCAATATCACAAATCGACAGTGAGTTCTCAAGAGCGCTGCTCTTAAGTTGAAAGTATTTCTTGTAGGCATATTTAATTTTTGCTGGCGCTTCCTTGATATCGAATTTCGTAGGTGTTCGACGATGCGTTAACTTGAAGTCCTTTTCCCAACTTTTTACTATGAGCTTACATTTCAAATAAGCTTTGTCTTTCTTTATTGTTTCAATAATATCCATAATACAATCAGTTAATAGAGCTGCTTCCCTTAATCAGTAATGGTTTTATTTCGTTGTTTTGCTTAGTCAGTAGATCTGATTTTAGAACTAAACTTATTAGCGGTAGGTGAGGATTTCAACTTCAACTCTTCGTTGTGACGATTTCTGAAATTCCGACTGATTTAATAAACTGAAACTTTCTGCATGCTTGACATTAAGAACAGTTTATTCATATTTACACTATATTGTAGTCTTTGATTCATATATTGTAGTCACAGATTACTATATACTAGTCAAAGAATTTGGATTCACAACATCATTAGGTACTATACTCTATGATTCACATATATAAAAGTAGTCTGTGAAGGTAACTTCGTAACTTCTCTCCTCTGTGATAAACATTGACTGAATTTGACTGATTGACATGTGATGACACAAAAAAGGCCGCAGCACACTTGTAACACCTGACGCCATCCCACGCATACTTACTGGCCAAATAACGAAAAAAGCTCAACGAGAAGAAAAATGTGACCAATGAGAAAGCTAAATTGATGTCGCTAAACGTGGCGTGGTTTAAGTATGTTTCCACCTTAAATTTTAATGTGTGATGTCAATGTCATGAGCATGACATTATTGACAATCGTTGACTTGACTGATAATTGGTTCCACAATAGTAATTACTAATTCCATTTTTAAGGGGGAAGCGCTAAGGTAGCCCGCGAAATTCATTTTTTTTTAGGTTTTTTGCAATTTGCTGGTCAGTATTAAATTGTACGTTGATTAAAATATGATTCACGACTGTGTAAAAAAACAAATGTGTATTTAGACAGAATTGATATAATTATGATGTATCAACGGCCCGAAAATCGAAATTTAAGTCCCGTCAGCCCTCCGTCACTCCATACATAGATAAAAATACTAAATGTACAAACTCCATAGTACTTGCGCGCTATAATTACCTACCGCCCGGCCGAGTGGTCTCGGGCCGTTTGCAGACCAAATGCAGTGGCACTGCATTTGGTCCGCAAACGGCCAATAACCGCAATGCAGCAGTGCGGTTTTCGCAAGCGAAGTGCACGCACGTTGTTCAATTTTAATCGTTCCGTTCGTTTGTACGCGTACCTACGATGCCGTCTGGTACCTCATGTGCAGTAGATGGGTGCAAATCAAGCAAAAGAAGGGATACACTCCTAACATTTTTCCATTTACCTGTCAATGAAGATGTCATGATTGTCATGTTTCAGATGTATTGCACAGTCAGCCCAATGTACCTATAAAAAAATATTTTATAAACGATACAATTTTAAACTACCACCTATAGTCAGAACATATTCACAGTTCTCAATAAAATAGACACAAACAGTTATATTAATTTAATTTTATCGAAGAGGCAGCCCTGCGATAGCTATGGAATCGCGCGGTGCGAAGCAATCACAACTGTACGCTTGAGCATTTAGGCACATTTTAGCATACAGTGGTTGCTGACGCGACGGAGTAGGCTATTGTAGCATTAGGTTATTGGTACTGAGTGAAGTATCTGTTACATTCAGCGGGATTGTCCGAAAGTGTCTAAACACACTATGCCGAAGATACGCGACCGAAGTTCCGCGGCTGATTAGATTTGGTTGATTTACAACGCAACGTAATTTCGAGATAATGAAAAAAAAAACTGGCCAAGTGCGAGTCGGACTCGCACACGAAGGGTTCCGTACCACAAGCCAAAAACGCCGCAAAAAATATGTTTGTTGTATGGGAGCCCCCCTTAAATATTTATTTTATTTTAATTTTATTATTTATTATTAAAGTTAAAATACAACTGAGTATTTTGTGAATATTTCAAGTGCCTACCTGTTGCCATTTTTGATATCGAGCAAAAAAGGGCAAAAAAATCGCGTTTGTTGTATGGGAGCCCCCCTCAAATATTTATTTTATTTTGTTTTTAGTATTTGTTGTTATAGCGGCAACAGAAATACATAATTTGTGAAAATTTCAACTGTCTAGCTATTGCGGTTCTTGAGATACAGCCTGGTGACAGACAGACAGACAGACAGACAGACGGACAGACGGACAGACAGCGAAGTCTTAGTAATAGGGTTCCGTTTTTACCCTTTAGGTACGGAACCCTAAAAAAAGAGAAATATTGAGGAAAAAAAAAACTCCGAAAATTTGGCTAAGTCCTTTGCCCCTAAGAATACTCAAGCTGAAAGATCGACCAACAGAAAGTTTTGTAAATTTTTTTTCTCAATATTTCTCGGTTTTTTTCTACCATCTCATGGTTTTCGACTGGAGCAACAATTTGTTTCCAGAAAAGACTTTCATCCGAGCCACCATTTTGGAAATAGAGAGCGTTTTATATAAAATAGAATAAAATTCGGAGGCCCACAATTCGGAAATGGTGCATCGTAGGGCCATGCTTCTCAAACCGTAAACAATTTCTATGGTCAAGGTCAATCCGAAGTCCAGGGGGGGGCGCAGGACTATGCCTGCGCCCACCCCTGGCGGGCAGGACGGCCCCGGGGCCGAAGGCGGCCTCGTACGCGGCCGCTGCGGTAGCTGCGGCAGCTGCTGCAGCCGTCCCTAACCCCGGGCCGCCTGGATGACTCCGTAACGGAGGGATAGGTGGTAGCCGCCGTCGTCTGGCCGAGCAGGTGAAGGCGGGCGCCATACATCCTGACTTCACGGGTATGCGTACCGTAACGGTAAGCTGCCCCGTGACGGTGGCCAGAACGATTGTGGAGGGCCGAAGGAATTGGGCTGGGTTTCAGCGCAGGTCAAACTGCTGGAACCCAAACTTCTGAGGTGCTTCCGATGCCAAGTGGGACACCACATTAGCGTGTACGTCGGTGGGGGAATGAATCAGTTCAGTACAGAAAAAGGAAAAAGGGCACTGCGATCTCCAGCCACCATAAGAAGAGGCCGGGCGGCGAACTTGGATGTCCGTGATTACCGCCGGACCACTAACGCCAATCGCTTTCATATTTGGTAAATAATTAGTACTCAATTGAGTACTAATTATTTACCAAGTATTTTGTTGTTCGAGTACTAATTAGTACCAATTGGTACTAATTAGTACTCGAACAACAAAATTGGTACCTTCGTAGTTTCGAGAAAATCGACTTTGAAGATGGTCTGGCGGTAGTCACGCTCCCTTCAGCAGGGCCACCATGAGCGCCGAAAAAGGGGGCACGCTACAGCTATTCCAAGTATACAAATAATTAGTACCCTTATATGTGATTTATTTCGTAAAAAAAAACAGAACTGTAACATTTGTATTTACCGCGAAATCTACGAGATGAGATGAGATTGATGATGAGATTGCACTCGTGCACATATTTTTTTTTCTTAGATACACAGTTTGTATGAAAATTTAGATATTAAACTGTTGTTAATACTATTCCGACATCCATAAATTTATGTACACGAGTGTACATCTCTTTAACAGCTCAATACCATTGACAACTTAATTTGGTCGGGTTATACGCGGAGATGGCGCGATAATGTAAGCTAATTTCTAAACTTTTGGTCGCTTTTAACTTCTTTAGGAGTACTCATTTTTGTATTTTGGGAAGAAATCACAGTTTTTCATAGGGAAATCTTAAAAAAATTGGCACCGTGACTACTGCCACCCCACCAGTGGCATGGTATATCTCGTAAACTACTGGAATACCAGTAGGTATTCCAGTACCTAGTTTACGGGATATAAAATAAAATTGAAAGTTAGTAAACTTTCAATTTTGGGTACTAATTTTATCCTGCAGGGTACCTACTAATTTTTTATGTAGGTTTGAGGAAAGCGACAAGCTTCTCTAACTTGGAATCAACATTCAAAGTCCTGCTGAACAATTGCGAGAAAGTTATCATCGGTTGATTTCTCGGTAAATACAAATGTTACAGTTCTGTTTTTTTTATACGAAATAAATCACAGGGCTGAGTCGGGTTATTCCGTTTATCCACCCTAAGGTAAGACCTAGTTGGATAATTAATAGGCTTAGGGTGGATTCTCGGACATGCATTTGCTGCCGCTTGTAATCCATTTTAGGGTGCTTTTTTTGGGGTAGATAAACGGAATAACCGGCTGAGTCGTCGCTCAACCAGACAGGCCCAAGTTGGTGGCGCGCTGTCTTCCATGCGCGCCCTTATTGTAAGGCTTGCATGTTGTCTAAGCGCTTAGAAGGCTAAAAGCTTTATTCAAGAGCTTCGGCTGTTTGACCTTGTAACGTTATTTTAGAGTATTTTCATAAAAAGCTAAAAACCCTCGTTTTTTTTGGGGTTTGTTACAGTTTTGGTCATAATTCAATTGTATCAATCAAAAAAATTAGTTTTGAAGTCTAAAAAGGTTACCTATTGACTTTTTAAAATGGCTAACCGAAGACATTACTGTCAGCCCAGCTAGAAAAAGGTCTCCGGTGCTTTAAATTTATGGCTAGAAGGCTCGAGTCTTTTGGAACAATTGTATCACTCATTATGGTCAATATAATAAAACAATATTTCAACATTCCCATTGGCAAGTAGGTATATATTATTATAAAATTAATCGAATTTACAAAGATGGTAACCAAGTTTTGTTCTTGAATATATTAAAAGTACTTAAGTACTGATATAATCACTTCTCGCGTTACTAATATCTATTCTGCTTCTTAATCTAATATCTTCATGACGATGAACATGTTATACAGACAGCGACACAAAACTGTTGTACTGAGCAATATTTCGTTTCAAGATGTCAGCACACAAGCCTAGCACTCTTTCAAACCTGAAAATTAAAAAAATATTTTCTGAGTACATAGCTGAATCAAATCCCCTTATTTACTTAAAGTTAAGGTAAACTTAAACATCAAAAACGTATGGTTGAGTAGACGTTTAAGATTATTTTTAAAAGTAAGGGTAGTAAATATATAAATGTTAACTTATCCAAGGGCTGGTTTTTCAATCATCTGACAGCTTTATTCGTGGAATAATTTTGAAATTTTCATACAAAAACTGTCATACGTCAAATCTCGCGATGGAAAAAACAGCCCAAAATAAACATATAAAATAACTCAATCGGACCTTTTTTTTTGTATCATGGTGAACCTTCAAAAGTCACCCGACTTCCGGGGAGATAATTTTGTACTTTCTTTACGTCAAACACGGCGGGCGAGGAGTGTGGGATTTTTACCTTACTAAAACCACCCCGGCGATATTAGGTAACACTAACATCACGCATGTATTTATTTATCAGGTACTATTTATATTGTGTACCACTGGTAATGTATGAAACATTACCAGTGGTCAGAATAGGCTGACTATATTTACCTCAACTTCGGAGAACAGAGACTTATACATCATAATTAATCAAATTAATATAAATTCTAAAAATGAACATGCAGCAATAATAATATAAAAAAAAACATGTTTCAATAAATCAATAATAGTAAATAGCATTTTTTTTTATAGAAAATTGGAATTTTAATATTAAATTACAGTTTGTCCATTGAGTACAAGTTATCTAACAGAAATGCTTTGAGCTTAGCCTTAAAAAAGAGCTAGTGTTTAATAAAATCTTCAAATCCGCTGGCAGTCTATAAAATATCTGTACAGCTTGGTAATGAGGGCTATACTTGACAATGTTAAAATTAGGTATAACTATATATTTAAAGTCCTTTCTACGAGTGTTTTCCCTGGCTATTCTATCTGCCCCAGACTCGTATTCATGGATATATATTTTTTTAATTAACTAGCAACACATATATAACTAGCGTATGTATAAGCTGGACAATGTTAGAATATTTAAACGCTGAAAATGAAACCGACAGCTTTCTCTTTGTGTAATTCTGACAATTGTACATATTGCTCTTTTTTGGAGAATGAAGGTTCGCTGAGAATTATAACCATAGCTTTTCCCCCAAAACTGTATGCTGTATTGAAGTCTTTCTTCTTTTCTTTCTTTTTCTTTTTTTAAAAAAAAACTTTGCCCCACACTAGAAATTTCTCCTATATTGTGGATGCGTTTACAAACATTTAAACTCACATACAAATATTTGTTCCGTGCAGGAATCGAACCCGCGACACGCAGCCTGTAGTCTGGATTCGACAAGAGCATAATATACCATATTGATTTCGTCTCTCATTGTCCTCAACGCATAACACACAGATGATACAGTGGAGTCTATATGTGCTAGTTCTTTTTTCCAGTTCAGCAAATCATCCAAATGGATACCTAGAAATTTGACGTCTCTCACTAATTCTATCCTTTCATTGTTCATGGTTATATCCAAATCATCTTTATTGCCTGCAGTGGTTCGAAACAACACGATGTTCGTTTTTTTAATATTTATTATTAATCTATTTTTACTGAACCAAAGCTGAAATGCTGGCAACGTAGTATTGTCCTTGTCTGTCAGTTCACTAATACTTTTCGCCCCTACTACAGCGTTAGTGTCATCGGCAAAGACTACGAGATTAATGTCTGGAGTGATTTCTTTTATATAATTTATCACATCGTTAGTAAAATTAATAAACAGAATGGGTTCTAATATGGAACCCTGCGGTACGGCAGTGGTAATATTAATCATGGATGATTGGTATGTTTTCCGTTGTCCATTCTGTTCTATAGTGCTGGTTTTTACATACATTTTTCTGTTACATAAATACGATGTAAATAATTGCAGGGCTCTGCCTCTGACACCATAATAATTTAGTTTAGCAATAAGTAGATTGTGATCAATCGTATCAAATGCGGTAGATAAGTCTAGAAAAATCCCTGCTTCCTTTAATTTATGATTTACTTTGTTTATTACATCATCTAAGTTTATAAATGGCATCTCCCGTGCCAATTCCTTTCTGGTAACCGAACTGTCTATCATGTAGAATTTTATTTAAACGAAGATGAATCAATAGCCGAGATTTCAATAAAATATTGAAATCTCGGCTGAAACTAGGTATAAGTGAAATTGGTCTGTAATTTTTAGGGTGCATTTTTGAACCCTTTTTATAAACTAGCACAAGCTTTGCAATTTTTATATGTTCCGCAAAAATAGCCCTGCTCAAGGCAGTTGTTAAAGAATGTAGATAGTGGCCCAGTCAATATTTTTATGTGCTCTTTATTCCCCAAAGGGTTAGGCAGAAGTTTACTTATAGTGCACCCACATTTCGCTAGTTATGTTTGAGTCCTATGTATTAGGGGGCGATCCTATTGCCATCAACTGGGTACAAATCAAGACGACGGGCTGTTACTGAGAAATTATAGATGGAGAAACCCAGTAAGACTTTGCCCAACGCGGGAACTGAAGCCAGAACCTCATGCTCCTGGAGGGTTGATGGTTGGTTGGTTGAACTGCTTCGTCGGTCTATTTGTTGTTAGGCAAAGTATTGAAACTGCCTCATTGGACTAGTGGTCGCAAGCGCTACTGCTGCAGGAGGCCCTGGGGCCGATTCCCGGGTCGGGCAAAATGTTATTGGGTTTTTCCATCTGGAATTTCTCAGTAGCAGCCCAGAGTCTACACTATACAGTGTTTTTAATTTATTTTAAATACTGTCCGTATTGGAAAATCCGAATCCATTAGATACCGGGAATTGTCTTAGGAACCATTAGCTCTTTTCTCATAAAATCAATTATGGCATTTTTTTTTAGTTTCCTTTTTTGCCCAAATGCCAAAACGAGTAAAATTTACAAATTTTTCAAAAACACTGTAAATATACTAATTTTATATTACTCTTTGGATCAAAGCCCATTTAGGACATTTCAGGTTTATTGTACAAAAAATAATGTTGTATGCATAACTTAGGTAAAGTTCGTTGGTAAAGAATATTTTCTGTTTTATATTCACCTGGCACGATCAAGCTTGACACATTTAAGAGACCCATCAGCGCGTACAGTTGCTGCCCGTGGTCTGTCCAGTAACAAAGCGATCTCTCCAAAGTAATCCGAAGGCCCCAATCGACCCACTTCTACCGCAGATCCTTCCCCCTGGCCACTTCTTTGCTGAAGTACGACTGCAGTTCCTGCAGAACAATTAATCTTCTGAATAATTCTTCTTCTTTCTTTCTCTTCTAGGTCTTTTGAATAATTATGTAAACAGAAAATCTTTAAAAGCAGGTTTTTTAATTTAAACGTAAGTAGACTTTCATTTTATTATTTTTGCATTAGGGTGTTTTTTAGTCCTAGATATGTTTTCGTAGAAGTTAGCTTAGATTAATATTATATACCTAGTGGTCTAATAAACGAGAAGGTCCATCATGAACAGGCACCAGATTTTGATAGGAACAAACTAGCTGTAACACGAATAGGTACTAATCTGGAGAACTCATAATATTTGCCATCAAAAGTTTTACTAAACTACCCTAACAGGCGTAAAAAAAAGTTTGGTGTTGAAGTTCGTTAAGAAAAAACTTAATCCCACCAAAAACATTTTCGTGTAAAATGTTGCCAAGACGAGACCATATGGCTTGCACTGTCAAAAAGTTATCAGATCTCATGTAGAGCCAAGCTTCTAATTCTACACGCCCTAACTCTACAAGCCCTAGCTTCACAAACTCTACATCTTAGTCAAACTATGAGGCTTGGCAGTTTCGTTACTACAAGAACTATATTTTATAACAGAAAAGTAATGGTATCAAATGAAAGGGCTTAATTAGCACATTTCAAAAATATAAATATTGTCAGTTGTTGCTCACGGCTTTGCTTGCATGCACCCGATAATTAGGAATAATTTCTAAAAATCACGCCTCAGATTTGAGCCAAACACAGGGCCGTCTTTACCTAGTGTGCAGGGTGTGCGTAGCACACGGGTGCAGCGGTCCTAGGAGGCGCCGAGCGCCGCTCGCTACGGAGCCCCACTCGGCGTGCGCGTTGGCCGGCCGCGTGTCACTGACTCTGGCAGGGCCACCAAAAGGGATTTTAATTATGATAACACAAAAAATTAGTCGCTAATTAGTCGAAATTTGTTGCCAAATATCAGAATTTGTCGGTCACTGGTTCAAAAGATATAAGGGTTTATAGGTGGCCGATCTGGAGAAAGTCTCCCCAGCAGGGCCACATTTATATCTCAAAAACTAGGGCACCTAGCGAAGATCTCTTTTCTCCCATAATTAGTCGCCAATAAGTCGCAATTTGTCGCCAAGTTACAGATTCAGTCGGTGTGTAATTAAAAAGATATTAAAGAATTCAATTTCCCCATACAGTGATACAAGCAAGTACAAAATACTTTATGTAGTTTCTAGACAGTATCTATGACGTCTTATGGAGGAATGTTTGTTTCGAATTAAATAAATATAACTACAATTTCAACCCACCAAAGGAAAGCTGTATTCATTACCACAAACAAATCTAAAATACAAACACAACACACATCAAACAAATTTTTTGGAAATTAACTTGTATAAAATAAAATTGTATTACAATTGACAATACGTTTTCAACGATTAAGTATTTTAAACATTTTACTAATGGTACGATATTTTTTTATTATTCTAACGTTAATTAGAGCTTAACATTGTAAGCTGGTAAAACAGTTGCATGCGACTGTACATCTTGACACTAAATGGACCAAGAGCAAGATTTAATGTTTTCAGAGAAGTTTAAGCAACTCTAAACTAGTAATTTAAAACATAAAAACATATATTTAATTGAGAATTTATCTCTCTCGGACATTTCTAAGGACTTTAGACCGATAAAACTAGAAGTATATTACACATATTAATAGAAATATTTTTTCTGGGAAATGTTTCGTGAACTCTTCGATCTAGCTCTTAGGCTATACCTTACTAATTGAACTCATTATATCTCCTAAACTAAGACCCGATTAAATCTGTGACTTGGCGACAAATTGCGACTAATTATGGGTGTAAACACATCTTCGCTAGGTGCCCTAGCTTTTGAGATATAAATGTGGCCCTGCTGGGAAGACTCTCTCCGGGTCGGCCACCTATAAACCCTTATATCTTTGAACCAGTGACCGAAAAATTCTGATACATATTTGGCGACAAATTTCGACTAATTGGCGACAAAATATGGGAGAAAACAGATCTTCGCTAGGTGTACTAGTTTTTGAGATATAAATGTGCCCCGGCTGGGGAGACTCTCTCCAGATCGGTCACCTATAAACCCTTATATCTTTTGAACCAGTGACCGAAAAATTCTGATATTTGGCGACAAATTTCGACTAAATGGCGACAAAATATGGGAGAAAACAGATCTTCGCTAGGTGCCCTAGTTTTTGAGATATAAATGTGGCCCTGCTCAGGAGACTCTCTCCAGATCGGCCACCTATAAACCCTTATATCTTTTGAACCCGTGTCCGAAAAATACTGATACATATTTGGCGACAAATTTCGACTAATTGGCGACAAAATATGGGAGAAAGCAGATTTTCGCTAGGTGTCCTAGTTTTTGAGATATAAATGTGCCCCGGCTGAGTAGACTCTCTCCAGATCGGCCACCTATAAACCCTTATATCTTTTGAACCAGTAACCGATAAATTCTGATATTTGGCGACAAATTTCGAATAATTGGCAACAAAATATGGGAGAAACAGATCTTCGCTAGGTGTCCTAGTTTTTGAGATATAAATGTGGCCCTGCTGGGAAGACTCTCTCCAGATCGGCCACCTATAAACCCTTATATCTTTTTAACCAGTGACCGATAAATTCTGATATTTGGCGACAAATTTCGACTAATTGGCGACAAAATATGGGAGAAAACAGATCTTCGCTAGGTGCCCTAGTTTTTGAGATATAAATGTGGCCCTGCAGGGGAGACTCTCCAGATCGGCCACCTATAAACCCTTATATTTTTTGAACCAGTGACCGATAAATTCTGATATTTGGCGACAAATTTGGACTAATTAGCGACAATTTTTTTGTGTTATCAAAATTAAAATCCCTGATGGTGGCCCTGCCAGAGTCAGTGACACCACACCATGGTATCCAAAACCGACGAATTTCTTCTTCATCTCCAAACAATAGAGTTTATTATCCATTGGGGAAATTTGTCAGTTTGTGGTAACTTGATGTGCTGTTACTTGTACTCTATACCCATTCCATTTTGACCGCGCGCTTACTGGGGGGCGCTTGGGCAATGTTTGCACACGGGCGCTACATACATGGGCTAGAGACGCCTCTGGCCAAACATATTTATGTACTTTAAATAAGTTTGTTATATTACCTAGGTACATGTAAAACAATAAAAACTAAACAAAAATAAATTAAAGCAGCTCTGCAAATACTTTATCACGAAAATAAAACCACAAAATAATTTATAAAAACGACTGAAAATTCACGTTCTAAAAAGTATAAAAAAAAAAAACCGGTCAAGAGCGAGTCGGACTCGCGCACCGAGGGTTCCGTATCATGTTTTTAATTTTTCATCGGCGAGGCCTTTAATCGTCAGAGAATTTTAACACTGTGCACTGCGGTGTAGAATATTGCAGTTTTATGTCAGCGCCATCTCTTGACCGATAGTGAAACTAATTTAACTTTTGCTGATGATTTCTGAAAAAGTGTGCTATTTAGAGACTTCCTTTTATTTTTCTGTAATCTTTACATAAACTTCTATCTCATGGAATAATTTCAGATTTTTCTCAATGCAAACTTCGGAGAATAGGGGGGGGTGGCGAAACGGTATATTTTTTCAAAAGTTGAAAACTATGCAGCCTATAAAAAAAAAAAGTGTTGTAGAATCTGCAAACTGCGCTCTTTCATATGATACCCCACACGCACTAGTAGCCCCACTTCAACTTTTTCAGACTCCCTTTCAGTCCCTGTTGCAAAAAATATACATATATTTTTATGTCTTTCTAATTTGCAAAATAGTTGGGCAAACGTCATCTAAAACTATTCTAAATTTCAAGTTGATAGCATTAGTAGTTCTTGAGATATCCAGCTGTGACAGACAGACAGACAGACTAAGTCTCACCAAAAGAGTTCCTTTTTACCATTTTGTTACAGAACCCTTGGCTTAAAAGAATAACGTGTCCTTGGGATTTACAAAAATTACCCCTATTGCTCTGTCGTATAACATAATTATATCATTTTTACTGTAAAGAGAAGCATTACCTTCCACTATTATGTAAAAGTCGTTGCCAGGTTCACCTTGTCTAACAATGATTTCGCCTTCAGTGAATGATACAGGTTCTAAGGCGTCTGCAACCGTCAGACGTTCCCATTTTTCTAAACTTTCTGAAAAATATAGATTAACAAATGTTAATATATATAATAATATATTATGTTCAATTATTTGATACTTTGGACATATTTTGCTAAGGCCATGTCGAAGGGTTTCTTATATAAACAATTTGTTTTAAATGTAGCTTCTCGGGGCACGCTGATTGCACAGTTCGCGTCAAATAACTATGCCGCTCTGAAGCTAGGCTTTTCGCCATTCGCGCATGCGCGCTGCTGTTTTATTCATAGGATTAACTACTGCGCAGTGATTTGTTGCCTACTTCAGAGCGGCAAAGTTATTTGACGCGAACTGTATTGTCGAAGTTCTCAATCCATGCGTCTTCTAATAATCAATGGCGTAGTCTTTGCAGTGATAAGTAGGGAGAAGCAGACACTTGGGATGAAAACCAAGATGGTTGCACCCTCGACGTCTTAGATCTTACAGCGGTTTCGGCCCATTCCACGTAGTCGCCCAGCCTCCTTTTTGGACCATGCCGGCGTTACAGAAAGACTGTTTTTGTGACTGTGACTGTTTGATTTTAGCCAATCATTTTGTAAAGGACCCGCTACTCACAATACTACACGACATTTTCAGAGCGTGTGCTGTGCTGTGCGTGTCCACCCTCAGACCAAATAAAAAACCAAGACAGAGGGCTGTCAACAGTAAAGTGAAGCCGGTTTCGTAAACATGTGTGCATATAGTGAGGTTTAGTTTGATTGAAGTGAATGCACAGAGCAGAGGCAGAGGGGGGCGGAGAGGTTTTTGGATGCTTCACTGTAATGTTCGCAGCGCTATGTCTTGACTTTTTATTTGGTCTGAAGTCCCACCATAAACGTAGCATAGCCATAGCGCAACGCAACAATATGTATCTTTCGTTTGCAATTAAGTTTCGAAACAAACAAATAGGTATTTTTGGAAAAAAATACTTTATGATAAATGATATCCCACAAAAGCATTTCATGTTAAATGTTGCCATGACGAGACCATGTAGCTCGCACTGTCAAAAAGTAATCAGATCTCATGTATAGTCAAGCTTCTAACTCTACACGCCCTAACTCTACAAGGCCTGACTTCGCAAACTCTACACCTTAGTCAAAATATCTGGTTTGGCCGTTTCGTTACTACAAGAACCATTAACAGTATGAGAGTTTTTCACCTTACGCTCATGTGAATGTAGCGAAATGGCCAAGCCATATTATTTTGACTAAGGTGTAGAGTTTGCGAAGTCAGGCCTTGTAGAGTTAGGGCAGGTAGAGTTAGAAGCTTGGCTCTACATGAGATCTGATTACTTTTTGACAGTGCGAGCTACATGGTCTCGTCTTGGCAACATTTAACATGAAATGTTTTTGTGGGATTTCATTTCTTTTTGTAAGTTGCTTATGATATTTATACGAGTATTTTTGCTGTTGTTCATTTTTTCTTTCTTTTTTTGGGGTTTATTTATAACAAGGACCCCCTATATAAATTTTCAGACCTCTAGCATCAAAATTTACGGAATTTTTTTTTTTTTTGGGGGTGTAAAAGTTTCAAGTTTTAATATTTTTTTGTTGTTTGTGTACTATTACTAGCTTACATACCAAATTTCAGCTTTCTAGGACTTCAGGAAGTACCTTAAGAATTTTGATGATCATCAGTCAGTGAGTCAGTGACGAAATCGGGGTATTTTAGATATCAATAAAATCTAAAGTATAAGAGCTATGCTATTGAAACTTTATAGGTTTAATAAGTCAACCACTGGCATCATATTCCGAAAATTTTGTTTATCTGGTATAATCCAAACCCAAGTTAAGAGGGTTCAAAAATACGACGAAGTGCTTCGAGAAAAGGTAGGTAGTGCCCTTGCGCTTCGCTTGGCTGGTCTTGGCGGGGGCACTCCCGTGCCCCCAGATTTATCTCTGTAAGTAGGTTTGTAACAAAAACTTTTTTTAATCTACATAATTGGCGGTGTTTCATATCTGACAACGCTGAGAAGAATCTATTGAACCTACCCTTAAAAGAGTTCAGTTTGCGCTACAACTTCAAACTTGTTGATGACTTTTTCAATAGTCATACTTACTAGTAATTCTGAAATCAACTTAATTTACACTGTCTTAAAGTTGCTATTTCTTTAACTAGAAATAACATCAATTAGGAAATAAGGATATAAACATAGAATACATACCAAATCTATCATTACTCGAATATATCATTTTTGGCCATGTGAGTTAAACGTGCTATCTTGGATCGAAGTGGTTTACTAGCTAGCAATACAATACAATAACCGTCGCTCATAAAGCTACAGCACACATTTTATTTAAGGGGCTTACATGACCTAAAGCGCGGTCACTGTCGGACTGCATAGAAAAGAAAGAGAAGCGCGATGACACAACGCTGGTAAGTAATTGCAAAATATGAAGCAATTTTATTTAATTACAAAAAATCTATTGTTTGGACAAAAAAATTAAAACACTAGTTTTTTAGTATGTTGCTTGTAGAATAATCTGACAAAAAATCAGAACGATTGTTTGTATATTAGTATGGTTTTTACAAGCTTTTATTTAGCTTGCGCTGTTCGTATGTAAGTATTTATGTATGTATGTAAGTTGTCCGTCAAAATTTGCAAACCATTTTTCGACCATTTGTTGGTATCCGATTGAGCTGAAATTTTGCATACAGCTTTAGTTCTGGTAACAATACAATGTGCAATACTCAATATTGTAATAATTTCAATATGGCCGCCGCTCCAAGATGGCCCTCAACCCCCTCAATATGGGTATCAAATGAAAGGGCTTGAAGAGTAGAAAACGATAAAGTTAATAACATCACACTAAATTCAATATGGCCGCCGCTCCAAGATGGCGTATTACATATTTTTTCTCAACCCTCTTAATATGGGTATCGAATGAAAGGGTTTAAAGAGTAGAAAACGATAAAGTAAATAACATCACACTAAATTCAATATGACCGCCGCGCCAAGATGGCGGATTGCATTTTTTTTTCGACTCCCTTAATATGGGTATCAAATGAAAGGGCTTGAAGAGTAGAAAACGATAAAGTTAGTAAAATTACACTAAATTCAATATGGCCGCTGCTCCGAAATGGCGGATTACATTTTTTTCAATCCCCTTAATATGGGTATTAAATGAAAGGGCTTGAAGAGTAGAAAACGATAAATTTAGTAACATCACACTAAATTCAATATGACCGCCGCTCCAAGATGACGGATTAAAAAAAAGTTTTACAAAACAAGCTGACCACCGTTCATAGCTAAAAACGGATGAAAAAAAATGTTAATAAAGTCTAAAAAGTAAAAAATTAAATTAAATTAAAAAGTTTTTAAAAACAAGCTTTTATTTCAATAAAAACGTAACTAAAAAGAATAAAATAAATTTCAAGTGACACTGTCATTTTAAAATATATATTTTTAAAAGCTTGAGGTACTGATGTACGGTATCCGTTATACAGGTGTACCTACTACACAATATCTCGTTTAAATATCTCGGGCATATCGTGACCTCTACCTGAGGGACGATGCGGACATCGATAGGGAGCGGAGGGCGTTGTCTGTGAGGGCCAATATGATCGCCCGCAGGTTTGCTCGTTGCTTGGGGGCCGTCAAAATAACTCTTTTCAGAGCGTTTTGTATGTCCCTGTACACAGCCAGCCTTTGGACGTCATATACCCAAAAGCAGTACAACGCTCTCCGTATTTAGTATAATAATGCGTTCAGGGTGTTGTTGCGGCTGCCCCGGCACTGCAGCGCGTCGGGGATGTTCGCCGATGCCCGTGTCGACTGTTTCTACACAACGATGCGAAAGCGGTGCACATCTCTGGGGCGCAGGCTCCGGACTACCTCCAACACCATCCTGAGCGTATTTGCGAACAGGTTTGATTGTCAGTACATTAACCATTGTTATAATGATTAATGTAATGACAAACAAACAAATGACTCAAAGGCAGGCGTATTATTAATCATTTTTTATTTTATTATATGATTTCAATTTAGTTTTATAATTTAGTTTTCATTTATATTATTTTATTACTTATTTTTATAAGTATTTATTATGATTACAATTTTAAACTTAATTTTTCAATTTTTATATTATTTTATTTTAAATGTGCTTAGAACATATGATCTTAAATGGATTGAAACAAATGATTTTTGATTTGAATAACAGTGCCTCAAGCGTTTAAAAATATGTATTTTAAAATGACAGTGTCACTTAAATTTATTTTATTCTTTTTAGTTACGTTTTTATTGAAATAAAAGTTTGTTTTAAAAAAAAAATATTATTTAAAGAAAGTTTCTAGAGGTACCTATCTTCATGATTTTTTTTCTATAGGATCTAATTAGTTGTATTATGTTTTCAACACACTATCACCTTAGCATTATATCCTGACGAATATCATATATTTTTCTGATTTTTTTTACTGTAGTCGATAATATACTTTTATTGTTTCTGAAACTTGCGTTTTTTGCGTTTAGGTCCTGTAAGCCCATTAAGAAACCGGTTCTCAATTCTCAACTGGTATCCACCCTTTCTGGTCCTTTGACTTTTTAATAGCCTACATTGTGTCCTACCGCTGGGCAAATGTCTCGTCTTTCGCCATTTAAACCACTAAAAAGGTCAAATTAAATCAGCTAGCGAAACTTCGCAAATGTGACGGAAAAAAAAGATTTGATCATCTCTTTTTTCGGGTCATCGTCCGCTGGTATAGTATAGTTACTTGAAGTATGAGTTGAGAAAATCTTTTTTTTTATATCTTAACATAACTTCAGGCCTTTTTTCCCCGAAGAGTGTGGCAGAGGTATAAGGCGTGGTGTTTGTTTTATATCGTGTCTAGAAAGGGATATGTATCACGTATGTGCAGTTAACACAGACAAAAACTGATTTTTAAACTGATATTTTAAGTAACTACACTACTTACAGATGTCTGTGGATCCATATAAATATATTTTTTTTATTACTAATTTAATATGACCCTGTATATGGAGCTATAAAAATAACGATACCCGGATAAAACATATTTTATTAATATCACTTACCTAATATTGAGACACGTGACAAGAATTCATCGTACATGCGTCTCTTTCTAATAGTAGAACCCATCAATATACGACGGTAAGAGTCACGATCCAGACCCCACAGCTTCAGAGAAGTACGTGCGCGAACCGTGGCTGCTCTCGGTGTACCATATATCAAAGCCAGTTCGCCGAAACTGCCTCCTTCCCCAATAGTTGTAACAGGTTCACCATTCACTAGGACCTAAAGATCCATAATAAAAACCTATTATATTGATTTGAAACACCCACATTTTGCCAGTTATGTTTAAGTACCATGGAAAAGGGACGAGCCCATTGCCAACAACCGGGCATAAATCCAGACTCCTGGCTGCTACTGAGAAAGGAGAATGGATAAGACCGTACCCAGACACAAAGTTAATTGCAGCATAATGAACTATGTTGATTTTTGTTGACCTCATGGAGTAGTTTAATTAATCCTAAGACAGCATGTCTGAATTCACTTGCGAGAAAAAGATTTGAGGAAATTAAATTGATTTAATAATGGAAAATATTTAACTTATCCTCTCAAAACTTATTGACCTGCTAATGATGGAGACTTTTTAAAATTAATGAACCTCTAAAAACTTTTGTGCTTCTAATGATGCACGTTTTTTAATAATTGAGCCTCTTTTTAAATTTCTGTAATTTTTTGGGGTGGATAAAAGAAAACATGTATTTAATCGAACCTTTAATAATTCTCATTATGCGCTTCTAAAAATATGATTGAATACTCTAATATAACGATTGCGCCTGTTTTTGTGAACCTCAAACCTATTTTGGGGCCCTAAAAATACTAAATGGCCAAGTAACTGTAACCCAAGTTGGTTACAGTTACTTGGCCAATTAGTATGTTGCAGCGCTCGACGACCTCTGGCGCGGTACCGCTTGCTTTATTTTATTTATACATTTATTTCAGGCAACGCAGGCCCATAGATAAATACCTAACCTAAACATACATATTTTATCATAAAATAGTACTTCACTTCACTAGCTTGTTCTTGTGCTGTTCTGTAGTACTTGTCCGCGGAAGCGACGGAACACCACGTCCTGCGGCCAGAAGTCTTCTTCCATGACGACGGGCAGAGCAGAACAATTCGGCATGCGCACCACGAACGCCTTGAAGTTGACGTTTCGGGACGACTCCAGTAACTGCACCCTCGGCGTGTACCTCGACTTCTGGCGCACGTACTCCACAATGTCCGCCGCCTGAGTGGTGTAGGCGGGAGATGTACACCGGTGTGTTCGGCTTTGCAGCACGCAAGCTGACTTCGGGCTCCGTAGGAGCTTTGCCGCAGCGGTTCTTGTTCGGCCGCGATCGGCGCTTCCTCCTTTGCACCGTCACGAAACCTTCATCATCAGCCCTATTCGGTGCGTTTTCTGGCATAGGCTTCATACCACCTGGGGCACTCGTGGTAACGCTAGCAGATTCCTTTTGTAAGAGCTTTGCCAGGGCTGCAGAAACTGGCAGCGGGACGGGGCTCGGGCGGCGTTGCGTGGAGGAGCCGCGATGACGGGCGCGGGGCTGCGGGGCACACGGGCTGGGCGCTCTGCAAGCTCAGCAAACCAGTGTGTTCGGCTTTGCTCGCTCGGCTTGCGCGGTTGGTCACAGTTCCATCCTATTTTTCTTATCATACATTCTGCACTACCACGGGGAGATAGTGCAGATATGTGGGTCTCTAACCTACTAAAACTCCACGGTGTCCTCCTCTGCCGCTTACGACGGGCAAGCGTTAGCAGTCATCCGTGAACCCGCCGCGGCTGTCCGTCACCGGACCCTCCTCTGGGGAGTACTCCCCATCACCAGCGCACCAGAACACAGCGCGTCGTGACCACCCCAGGGACCAAACCAGCACATGGGCGCCAGACGACCCTGTGTCTAAGCACCCTTGGTCCCCCTGCGACGGGTCAGGCCATTGGCCCCGCCGCCTGCCAATTTTCGGCCGTAGAGGATAGGGAGAGCGGCCAACGTCATACCAACACTCCTCTTCCTGCTGCCACACCGCGTTCACAGTTCCATCCTAACCCGGTTTGGTCGGGAACCCCAGCTTAGTTAATACCACCTACTGTGGCAAAAGGCCCAAAAGTTAAAAAGAAGCTCAATTATTTAAAATAAAAAAAGCCCATTATTAGAAGCGCAAAACTTTTTGTGGTTCATTAACCTCAGAAAGGGTCCATCATCAGCAGGTCAATAAGTTTTTAGAGAATAAGTTAAATATTTCCCTTTATTCTTTTTTCTCCAAGTGAATTAATTAAAGTACTCCCTGAGTAGAGATGGGCCTAAACGTTAAAAAATAATAACACTGCTAAATGCTAATGCTAAAAATAATTAACACTTAAAATTAGCAGTTATATTTAGCAACTGTTAATTTAATCACAGACAGATTGCTAAAAAAATTAATTCTCATTTCCTTCATACTTTTCACAGGCTTAGGACACACACACACAAAATAAACAGTTCACAGTTGCTAAATTGCTAAATGCTAAGTTGAAAACATTTCAATAGAGACGGAACAACATTTTGTATCCTTTCCTTTCTTTTGTACAAAGCCGTCTGCCTGCGGCCTGCAGTAGTGGGTTAGAGCGAGACAAATATATATCAACCTGTGTGTGGACTGTGTGGTGCGGGTTAGTAGTAGTCTAGTCTAATAGGCCTTTTAGTAGGTAGTACGCAGAGTACCTGACGCCGCGCCGCTGCCATTATTATTAATTTGTTATCTGTTAATTACTTAATTTCATTACCTAGTGTCAACATTAGTGTCAACACCTGTTAAATAAATTTTAAAATAGCTGTTAAATATAGCAGTCACATCTCACATGTTAACACTATTTTAGCCTAAAAATAGTGTTTACATGTGAGATGTGACTGCTAAATTTAACAGCTATTTTAAAATTTATTTAACAGGTGTTGACACTAAAAAAATATAGCAGTGTTAATTTAGCAGCTTATTAATTTTAGACCCATCTCTATCCCTGAGGACATAAAATACTGACATAGTTCATAATGCTACAGCCAAATTTTTTTTTGGGTAGGGGTTCAGCGCCCATACAACATTACCCATTGTCCTTTCTTATGGAAAACCCAACAACACGTTGCCCGACCTGGAAATCGAACTCAAGGATGTACTACAAGTACACCTGTGCCTAACCTTTCGGGGATTCGGGGGTTATGTTATGTAATGTTAAATTATTGCCTTACAAGTTTGGTTGAAACATTCATGTTTATTATATGACAGGTTTTTATAAAACTAAAGCTTACTCACTTCCACTTCTCCAGAATCAATAATGTAAAAGTTATCTCCTTCGTCTCCCTGTCTGATGACTGTCTCACCAGGTAGACATTGGACTGGGAACATAGCATCGAACATGTCCGCTCGTTCAGATTCATCCAAATGAGTAAAGAGGACATTAGAAGCTATAGCACGTGATAGAGCACCCATTGTCTTGTAATCTTTTGGCACCACCTAAAAATTGAAAGTTATCCTGAATTCGCAGCCTTCACACATTTTTATTAATTACAGCACTTCACCCGCGATTTCATCCAAAAAAAACAGCTGTTCCCTACATATATGTTCGTATAACTCGTGAAAATGTAGGATCCAGCTGATTTTTTTTCGCGATTTCAGGTTTGGTCCCGTAGTAAAAGTTGTTCATAACGATGAGTACAATGACCTCTTAAGAGGTTGTTAATGTTTTACCAATAACCCTGTATATTAATGTTTTGTTAGTATTTATATTATACAAGGTGTAACATTAAATGCGCAAAACCTCTTAAGAGTAAACTAGTCGCGAGCTCGAATTCACTGGTGGTCATGGCCAAAAAGCACGCTGTCTCACCTGGCTTCGTGTCTGACAGAGCTAGTATCAGTGATGAGCAGTTAGACGCTAGTCTACACGAACAACGTCTAGTTCTCACGCACAGAAATACCGTTCCGGACTGATAGGCGTGTAAAAAAAACGAAAAGTGCTTCGAGAAATCGAGTTTTATGAAAAAAACTACTGCATAAATCAATTACAAATAAAGTTTATTGAACTCTTCGATAACTGAGATTTGTCGGTACGGACTTGGTTTTGAAGATTTTACAGATCTTTTACCTATTACTTTTTTACACCCAAAGTTACGTTAAAAATAGCAAGAAAAACGAATCTTTGTTGGCTCATAACTTTTTAATGGCTCTTTATTTTACTATTCTGTTTCCGTGCAGACAACATTAATAATAAGACAAAACGATACCATGTTTAGCTTTGGATGCACAATGTCAAACATTGGAGTAATATTCTCCCGAAATTTATATGGAAAAAAATATCAACTAGTGGCGCCTTAAGGCGTCATTGTACTCATCATTATGAACAACTTTTACCATAGGACCCGAGCTGAAATCGCGAAACAAAAAAGCAGTTGTTCCCTACATTTATGATCGCATAACTTGTCAAAATATACTAAACAGCTGATTTTTTTCAAGTTAACGAAATTGCGTCGTTTGCTTTCCTATGACTTTTCAGTGGTAGCTTAGTGGAATTGTCATGGGATGCATTGTGCATTATTTACATACTTAACCGACTTCAAAAAGGGAGAGGTTCTCAATTCGAATGTATTTTTTTTGTATGTAAACTATTCAAAAGAAAATAGGGCCCGCCCAGTTTTTAGGCTGTTATTTAAAAATATTAATGATTAAATGATTTTTATGAATAGATATGTTTGAAATAGAGATTTAAAAATTGCTTAAACATAGTCAATGGTAAAATTTGTTTATTTTGATTGATTTACAGAAAAAAAGCACTTGTAAGGGAAATAAACTCAAATTAACTTGAAAAATCAAGTTAGTCTATCGCCCATTTCCTGCAAACGTTTGATGATAAATGTTAGCAGCGAGTGAAGCCTCCTCTGCTAGCACTCTCCAAGCCTATCTGGTACACTTTAAATGAGATGGGTAACATTTGTTCCGGAATTCATTCCCAACAGAGTTAATTTGCGAGATCCTGTTGACTGTAAAAATGGTTGTAGTTTACTTCTTTCTTCATTTCAACTGATCCCATAAATGCTCGATGGGGTTCAGATCGGGACTCACAGCTGGCCATGGCAAAACTGTCATATTGGCCTCAGAAAGTGCTCTTTGTGTGGCACGGACCGTATACATACGAATTACTTTGAAAAACAATAAATGTATCGTAATGTATCGTAATCTAGTCTTATTTATAAGTCTTATTTATAAGTACCAGTAGATTGCCGCAGCCGGTTTTGTACGGCCTGGGCGGTTACGGTACGCTCTCTTCACGCAGTTAACCTGATGTACCGGTCTTCCAGGGAAGTAGTGGCTCTAATTGTTCCTGATTCATGCCTCCTAGCTACATTATCGGTCTCCCGAAAGCATTTCCACACGTTTAGGTTAGCTCGTCGGGATACGCGAGCCTCCCATCCTAAAGCATAGCAACAGCTCTTGCTGCGCTTTCCATGTCCATATTACGACAAATCAGGCATAGTATTCACGATTAACACCAAAATAAAAAAAATCTGTGACAGAACGTGACGGGTAACGTCATTCCTTTAAATCGGACTTAGAACACAAGTGAAAGAATTCGTACAAGTGTTTTTTCAAGAACTTTTCATTTTCTGTCTACCCACTTGAATTCGACGGTATTTTATATTACCCGATATTTCCGGCAATTGTAAATGGATTTCAAAAAATCTGTTTTTAATGGATATCCATTATAAACTGAATTTTAAATAAAATTTATATGGGACCACCCCTGAAGCATATGCCTCAGGGGTGGTACCATATAAGTTTTATTAACTTTGCGTGTGTAGTTTTTGAGTTAGCTTCAATAATACTGTTGTGCGCCACAATTAATGGCTGGTACATGGTGACATTAGTTACCACTAGAGCCATCTAGTATCGAGTAGCGGAACTAGTAGTAGAAATTTCGATGCGAGAACTTTCTCGAACTATCGACATCTGCACCCTAATTGCGTAACACACTATCAGTAGGAATCTGAATCATTTTGAAGCAAACTGCTAATCCATTGCTTCATAAGTTCGAAAAATTTGTCTGCTCAACACGTAAATAACGCAATGAATGTTGTTGAATTGTCAAAATGAAACCGATTCCGATCGATAATGTGTTACGCAATTGCCCCGCGGGTCAGTCGGGGCCGGTATGTACTCGAACATTCTACATGTTTCTACAATTGAAGGTTCTAGAACTATCTGCGGCACTATATAAAGCCAGGATGCGCCACGACCACGACCGGGACAGTTTGGATAAAGCGATACAAGCGAACACATCGAAGCGATCTTCAAGTGCGACCTAGAGCGATCAGTAGTGCAATTGTGTTTTATAATTAGTGTGTTTGAATTGTTATTAGTGTTGTTGATTAAAGTGTTATTTTTTGGTTATTAAATCGGCAGTTTTTATTGTCACGAACCCGAAGCTCGTAACAATACGTATTTTTGCCACTTAGTGAAAGTGAAAAATTACTTTAATTTCGGAAGTCGGTGGCAAACAACGAAAGTGCAAACCCAACGACACTGACATCCGAAATTAAAGTTATTATTCACTTTGTAGTGTTTTTTTTTTGGAAGTTGGTTGTGTTTTTTTTTGTAAAAAAGTTTTTTCTATTTCGATAAGTATTCGGGTAATTGGAGATGGGGCGAATCTGCCCCGAAACCCAGTAACGTTAATATCTGGGGTGGACTTTTCAAAGCATATCTGGAAGGAAAGTACTTTAAATACTGAAGACAGCAAATTTTACTCAAACGAAACATTACATTATTTTTAAAAAGAAATAAAACTGCATTTAAAGATTTTTGAAAATACGCTTGCCACACCCGGGAATCCTACCGACTAAAATCGAAAATATAGCATCTGTACTTTTATGGCAACAATCGATAGGGTCAATCATAAGATCGTCTTCAGTATTTAGAGTACTTTCCCTCCAGGTACGCTTTGAAAAATTCCACCCTGTATATGCTAATGGAATGATCTCTTCAAGCGGAATATTTTATGATATGCCGACTTCTCTCGATTGTTAGTCAGTGAGGAGCTACAGATCTCTAAATGTGAGTAATTAAATATTATCGAAAACATAAACTCCGAAATGACTAACAATTAGCAAAAGTCGTGTTTGAAGGACAGTTTCCTTTTGAAAAGCTCTCTCTCTCTCTTTGTTGCCTATTCTGTTTTTCAAGTTAATTGATCGAGGGAAAAATAAATTTCAAGTGATAAATTATTTTATTTGTATCCGCAACAGTTGATATTTTTTTTAAATCTTTAAACATGTGTTTCGTCATTTATTTTTTACCCGACTACGGCGAAGCAAAAATGAGGGTTATAATTTTGACCGGTATGTATGTATGTTCACCTGTTCCCTCATAACTTAAAAAGTACTTATAATAATTTGACTAATGAGGTATCGTTAGAAGCGTCTAGACCAGTCATGTCAAAGATACGGGTACGGCCCGCGGGCCGAATCCGGCCCTCGGGCCATTTCGATACGGCCCACGATCACAATATATCAATGCCTCTACGCAGATTTAAAAATACGCGCGCTTAAAGTAATTTCAAGAGTAGCGCCTGACAAGACGAGTGAGAGAGTGTTAGTTATGCTTTTCTCTCTCTCTCGTGCGCGCGCGAAGTCGTTTACTATTTCGTCCGTGCAGCTAACGCATACTGCGCCCCTCCCTCACCCGCTTTCATACTTTTGGTATGATTTGTAACAACTATATATAACTAAAAAAATAAAGATGTAAAATAATGTTGTATGTTTTAGTATTTTAATTTGAACCTGGCACGCCTACACATTCTAAATCTAATATATGGCCCTCTGCAAAATTGAGTTTGACACCCCTGGTCTAGACCGTCCGCTGGTTATATTTGACGTCGAACTAAATTCAGAATGGCGCCCTCTAGAGGACATAAAGTAATGAATTTAAAAATAAAAATTTCGAGATGGTGCCTTGTTGCCATATCAAATTATAATTAGCACAATTCAAAAATATAAATAAAGAAAAAGCCCCAAATTAAATTAAAAAAAAAGTTTAAAAGAAACTGAAAAGCTAAAAACAAGCCCATTTTAAATTAAATTAAAGTTGGAAGCAGGCGGGACCCATTTGAGTTTAAAGATATAAAAATGGAATGGGTCCCGCCTGCTTCCAACTTTTATTTAATTTAAAATGGGCTTGTTTTTAGCTTTTCAGTTTTTTTTTTACTAATATTTTAACTGCAGTCGGGTTTTTTTTAGTTTTTTTTATTAATTACTTACTTTTTTATTTCCAGCTTTTTAGAAATGTGAAAGATTTTTTATTCTTTTTTTATTTCGTGTTTTTCACGATTCTTCTGACTTCGAATTACTTTTAACAATACAAGTTTTATATATTTTTAGCGACTTAAAAAAAAAGGAGGTTATTAATTCGACACTTATGTAAGTATGTAATATTATTGGAATTGCATTATATCACAATCTATTAGGGCTTCCAATCAAATATACAAAATTTTATAGACGTATGTATGTGTGTATGTATGTATGTTTGTCCGCGCATTTCTCCGCAACTATTAATCGGATCGTGACCATTTTTTTTTATTGGCTCACATTTACTTCAACTTAGGGAACAGTGCAAGTTTCATCAAAATCGATTCAGTAATTTTCAAGATATGGACTAATACATGTAAGTGTGACGGCCTGGCTTATTGATACGAGCTACGGGTGTAGTGTCAAAGGGAGAACATCTCGAAACCTTGGTCAAATTCTACTGCAAAAACTAAAAATTACGAAATAAAAAGTAATTTAAAAAAATTAAACCGACTTCAAGAAGAAATAAACTCAAAATTATGAAAAAACTTTGATTTCGGAAGTCGGTGGCAAAAAACTAAAACTACATATAAAATACAGATCCCAAAGACACCGACTTCCGAAATTAAAGCTTTTTCATAATTTTGAGTTAATTTCTTTTTGAAGTCGGTTTAATTTTTTTTAATTACTTTTTTTGTAATCACCTTTTAAAACCCTTTCTTTCGAAATCCGTTATCCAAATCCGTTCATTCGTTTAGGAGTTACGAGGGAACAAAAAAACGGACATACATACAGGTCACACACATAACCCTCCTTTTGATAATATCTCATAAAAACGCTTGTTGTACGGTTGACGTTAAATTGACGCTATTTAAAGCGTATTGTCAAAGTTTCTACACGAGTGGTCCTATGGTCCTACTAAGTACAACAAGCCAAAAGTACAAAAAGTCTACAATGCCCTCAGAGTTCAGTACAATAACATTTTCAGGGCAATGTTGCGGCTCCAGCGTTAGTGTAGTGGTTCAAGTATGTTTGCGGACGCGCATATAGATGACTTTTATGCAATTAAGCGGAAGAAAACCACGTCAGTCTTGAAAGCCATGCGGGGGAGTAGCAACAGCATCCTGAAAATGATAGCAGATAGGCTGGACGCGGCTGTATTCAAGCGATTCGTCAATCTGTATGTGAGAGGTGCGGGTTGATGAATGCGACATTATTATTAATTTCCACTTTTAATTTTGTACCTACTAACATAGTTTTTTAAGTTTTTTTTGTAACCAACATTATGGGCCCTGATTGTCCAAAAATAAAGTATTTTTATTTATTTATAAAAACTAAAACTCGACTACTGACAAGGATGAAACAAAATGCTACCATAGCTAATCTCAGACCAACAAAAAAAGAAAGACGGCGCGCCGCGAACATCAAAAGTGAAGCCATAAAACCGTGCTCCTGCAAGTAAACAGACATGCTCACGCACACACCTACACTAAAACCATGCTCATCGCTCTTAGTACGTCACGAGTCGTCGTCAAGTTAACATAGATAAAAAAAATATAATTATGCCTTCCTGTGCAGTGAAAAGTTGCAAAAACAACAGCAAATCGCATAAAAAGTCTCACGGAATCACTTTTCACTTGTAAGTACTTGAAATAATATCGTTTCTATTATATTAAATTTTAGATTACTTGGAACAAAAAACCTCAACGAACGAAAGTAGTGACATAAGGTGCGGGGGTTGCCATAATACGATTTAAATTTTCCCCATTCGATTAATACATACATATAAATATGATTTGTTACTTCGAGTTATATTCCTATTTTCTTTTTTATGTATTGAATATTTTGGGTTTCCAATTAATACCAATACCATACTCAACAATATCTTACTCGTACAATAATAAACTAGATCCTGCTCGCACAAATATCCCCAAATTATAGGGAAAACATTTAACAAATGGCAAGCCTTCGATACACACATAGATAAAAAGGTGGCTTCAGTTTTAATGTTCGTGGCGCGCTGTCTATCTTTTTTTGTTGGTCTGAGTAGCTAATAAGTATGATTGTTAGTACAGCGGCATGCGACCACGGGAAGGTGCTTTCTTGTTTCATCCTTTTCAGTAGTCGGGTTTTAGTTTTTAAAGTTATTTTTATTAGATTACCAACTTTTGAGTTCATAAAGACACGTATAAAATAATCCCCCAAAAATCTTATTTACCTACCCTTTAAGAATTTAGAATTTCGCCCCTCTTTTACACGACATTCATGTCAATTATGTGAATAAACGCAATAACCACAAATGGGTACCTATCTTTGGTTCCTCTGTCTAGTTATGTCGTGGGAAATTAAAATTAGTTTTAATGAATCAATTTCTAGTGCTTGAAATCTCATATTAAAAAAAAATACTTTAGTGAAGTATGCGACATAGTTTTAAAACAATAGGTCAAATTAAATTAGCTAGAGAAACTCCGCAGACGTGGTAGGTGCCAATATCTAAGCATGATAAACCGGAAAAAGAAATTGATTCTGTTTGAAGGGAGGCTGAGGTACGAGCTTAGAAAAACAGTTGTTTTTTTGTCGTGTTTAGATATCGATACCCATCACGCGTGTGTAGTTTCGTTAATTAATTTAATTTGACTTGAAACTTGCCTTTTTGACATAGCTGGTAGCATCTTCCTCTGTAACTGGTTCTGCACTAATGCCACCACGTCTTCGCGGAGGCTGTCCCCCTGGCACAGGCAGTGGTGAAAGTTCTCCGTCTGCTTCACCTTCTGATGCAGCTGCTGCAGCTTGTGCAGCCTTAACTTCATCCTTAAAAAAATAAATTGGTATTGAAAGCCACACAGCCTGAGCAAAGGACCATGGGCACTTTTGAATGAACACTGGGCCCACTTTTGAACACTGTTGAACAGTGTTGAACGTTTTAAAAAAAACGCAAAAAAAAAAAAAAAAAAAAAAAAATTTTTACGCTGGATTTGAATTTAACTGCCATATAATGAAATAAGTACACTTTAAGAACTTTCATATGACATATAATTCATCACTGTTAGTGTTGCACAATGTTGAAAAAGTGGGCCCAAAATGACGCATCGTCCTTTGCCAGCAGACCAATTAACAGAAGTACAGAAGTGATATTAATATATATTTTTTATAGAGGGCAATAGGCATATAATAATATATACTCGATCTATTTTTATCACCTAATGGTACGTGGTATCATCAAATTCTGAATTGAGTGTGGGGATGAAAAAGTAACTCGTTAAATTTTTTCAAGCATCTAGGAGACTAACTAACAATGTAACAATCAATGTTTATGTTGTGAAAAATATGTCTACTTGCCTTCATGCACAGGTTGTGTTTTGTCATATCTGGCGAATTATAATTATTCATAATACGGACTATGATCCACTGTTTTAAAAATTGTATTATTAACAATTATTGCACTTCCAAAACCCCAGGTAATGGTATATGGTCTCTGTCATTAATTAGTATGACTGCATTAGACTTTTTCACCAACCTATCATTTAACAAACATATGAATAATGTGATACTTGAGGAAAACATAGGTACATATTACTGAAGGAAGCAATTATTATCCTTAACAGGAAGGTATTGCCCTTATTATTTGTTAAATATTCCACTAGGTTACAGGATTGTTAGCATATTTTAAATTAAGAATCCTTCTGAAAGACACTACATGTGCAGTAGTATTCCAGATCGAGCACCGATTTCAACTGCACTTGAGCGGAACTAAGCTATTACACCTACACAACTTTGACATATTTTATTTATTTATTATGAATTAACCTGAGCATTTACATATAAGTATGTCATCGCGGACTTTGATGTCTTTGTAACCTTTCTATAGAAAGTATTTTATTTTTGAACCTGAGTAAATGGATAATAGCTATTTTTATTTCAGACTATCAGAATGGCTGTGGCTGATTCAACAAACAAACCTAACACCACAAGGTAACGGATTTGTAAAAAAAAATTTAATGTATAGGAAATACTACTTGCAACAAATCGCAAGGTTTAAAAAAATATTGAAAGAAAGAAAAAATATGTTGAAAAGCTAATAATTATGACAGTTGAACTGTCATATTATCTTCTGAATATACAATATTTTTATAGTAAATTACGTTGTGCGTTTTTGCTTTTTACCTCAAACTCAGACTCAAAGCATTTACTTCAATTAAACCATTTACAGGCACTTTTGAATTGTCAAGAAGTCGGTTTAGTCAGAAAATATGAAGTTAGGAAATATGAATCTACCGAGCGTCTGTAGGTAATTATTTCATATTTCAAGGATACTGCCGAGACGTAATACTGCTTACTTTATTGTACTGTGGCGTCGCGAAGTTGTAGTGAAAAGATAAAGCACTGTTCCTTCTTATAAAGGTTGGCGTCGACTGGGCTCGTGAATTTCATTTCACATTTTTCCCGGGACACACCCTCGAAACTTGAACGAAGCCTTAGCTTCTTTACTGTACGTTGTCAGGGGTGAACGCAGGTAGTCTGGGTGGAGACGATATGACGCAGAACCGTTAGTATGCTCATAAAGCAGTGGCTGATATGGTGGTTTGGGTAAACAATCTGGGTTTATTATTACATTATGTAAAATAAATTGAAGTAACTAATAGAAAGAAATGTAATCTAATACCATCGATCGATCGCCCACGTTTCCGCATACTCTTATTTGTACACGATAAAAATGGCTAAAATGACATACTTATGCCACAACTTAACAGCACTGGGGACGGAGCCGGGAGGGAATACAAAAGCGCCCATACTCCTTTGCAACTAACAAATTTATTTAAAACTAGCTGCGCCCCGAGGTTTCACCCGCATAAGTTTCGATCCCGTGGGAATATCGGGATAAAAAGTAGCCTATATGTTAATCCAGGGTGTCAGCTACCTCCATACCAAATTTTATCAAAATTGGTCCAGCCGTTTGAGCGTGAAGAAGTAACAAACATATAAACACACACACACTCACACACACACTCACAAACTTTCGCCTTTATAATATTAGTGTGATTTTATTTTCTCATCATCTGCATTACTCTTCTTGGTCGCGTACTTCATTACTGAAGGTCGTGTCCCTGAAAGGTTTTCGTGGCTTTATACACGATATTCTTCCACTTCGTTCGATTCTCAGCTTCCCTCAGGGCGGTCGAAACAAGAGAGTCCAGTGAGGGCGGTTACTTGGTCTGACCAGCGGTTAGGTGACCATCCGCGAGGTCTTTTCCCATCTACCTTGCCCATCACCACCAACTTTTCTAGCAGTCACCTTCACAACATTATGTTCTAAATTCAAATTTTGAATGCAGTACAATCCTTGAGACTTCGAATCCAGCTATGTATTGAAAACAATGGTCATCATTTTGAACAATTAATCAGTTAAGGTTTAATAGGTAGTTAACATAAGAAAAATAAAAAAAGTATTTTGTTAAAAATGGGCTATTTTCTTTAGTTTCCCGTATGGCATTACTTCCCAGAATTGTTCTTTATCAGCGACACTATCGAATGGTGTAATAAAACAGTGTTTTTTTTTTCAAAATCAACGGGTTCGATTCCTGGCTAAAAATATTGATTTTTCAAAAATCCAATGATGCAGTTTTAGTTTTCATCAAAATCGAGCCCGCGACTTCTTTGAGTAGGTACTTTTCGCTATTTCTCATAGTTTCGGATTTGGCCAACCACGCCCACTTGGAAAACTCACCCTGTATATTCTTTACTTTCCCGCGTGGTGGTCGAAAATTATCCCACGGAAACGTACTACTACGTTTAATAGATCTTTTTAAGAGGATTAATTCCGTAAAACATTTTTTTCATAGAACCTTATTGATTTACGCGGCGCACGCCAGTAAAGCTCCTAGTTGCTATGATTTTTACCCGACTGCGTCAGAAGGAGGGTTATGTTTTTCGAGTGTATGTATGTATGTGTGTATGTATATACTTATGTATATTTCTTTGGCATGCTCTGTAGCCTAAACGGCTTGATCGGTTTCAGCTTGAGAGGTGCCGTTAGATTCGTCTTAATTGTGAGAGTGACACTGGGTATATCAACATTGAAAAAAAAAAAAAAAATGGCCGATTTTTTGCGCAATAAAAATTGTCTTCAATAAAAATTTTTTTCTCAAAACCTATCGAGTGGGGTATCAAAATAAAGGGTTTTAAAAAGTGATTCCAAAAATATATACAACTTATACGGTTAAAAGTAATTCGAAGTGAAAAATCGTAAAAAAACATGTAGGTACCAAGAACTAAATCGTTTGCGAAATCTCTCACATTTATTTTGTAAACTAAAAAGCTGGAATTAAAAAAAGTTATTTAAAAAAATAAAACACCCGCCCGACTGCGGTAAAAAACTGAAAAGCTAAAAACAAGCCCATTTTAAATTAAATAAAAGTTGGAAGCAGGCGGGACCCATATCATTTTTATTATATTTTCAAATTCAAATGGCTCCCGCCTGCTTCCAACTTTTATTTTTACCACAGTCGGGTTTTTTATTTTTTTAAATTAAGTACTTTTTTTTCAGACATCATCACCAGTCATATTTCAGAAAATTTACACAAAACCTTAATTAATTTTTCACATAAACCTTCCTCATGAAATTGTGAAAACCGTCCAATGGTGAAAACTGTGGTGAAAACCATAATGAAAATACGTCTGGAATTTTTTGAGTTTATTGCGTTCAGACAAACAGACGCGGCGGGGGACTTTATTTTAAACTATGTAGTGATAGTGATACTACATAGTTTAAAATAAAAGATGGCGGAGAACCGTGATGAATGGCGTGCAATTAAAGAGGCCCGTGTCAGCAGTGGACGGGCGTAGGCTGATGATGATACAGTTGGCAAACGAAACAACATCCAAAAGAAAAATTTCGAGGCCTCTTTGATTTGAAAAAACAAAAGGGGGCTGGTCTGAAATAAAAAAGCATTGGGCAAATGGTATGAGGGTTTTGATCATTACAAAAAAATCTTCCAAAAAAAACACTACAAATTGAAAAATAGCTTTCATTTCAGAATGTCTTGGTTGGTGATGGTCTTCGGTTAGGTATATAACTTCCTTTTTTGCCACCAGCTTCCGAAATGAAAGTTATTTTTCACTTTGTAGTGTTTGTAAGTCGTTGGTATTTATTTTGTAAAAAGATAAGATAAGATTTATTTGCCCAAACATGTGTATACATACAATAATAATAAGTGCATGCAATATAACATTTTAAGAAAATTGGTTCAGACATGTTTGCCACATACTATGGTGTGCAAATGTTTTGAATTACAATTGTGATTTTTAATATATCCTTCAATTGAATTGAAGGATATATTAAAAATCACAATTGAAGACAAGAGAAGGCAATTTAACAAAAAATGAACATTACAAAAACATAATTTAATCTATGACTGCACAATTATCAACTAAGTATTGAATTTCAAAAGTAATAAATTATAAATCATAATTCAAAATAAAAGAGGAATTAATAATACATACATGTCAAAGTTTACACAGTCATGTCAAAAGTATTTAATAAAGTCATAATTGAATCTGTAATAATCATAATAAAAATTTTAAAAAGTCGTGCAGTCAAATTATTAAAAAAAAAAAGTATTCTTATTTATATAATAAAACATAGATATATGTAAAAATATAATCAGAATTTCTTATCTAAAAACTCATTCAAATTATAATAAGACTTCATCTGCTAGAAAATTAACTACTGTCTTTTTGAAAGCTACATCATTTAACTGCTTCCAGTTTTTTGGAAGTTTATTATAAATTTTTGGAGCCATGCAAAAGACACTTTTGTGCATAAGTGCCGTTCTACATTGTTGTAGGCTTTGGGTACTGTCACGTCTAGTTCACTTATTAGTTGTCGTACCTACACTACCTACCGCACACCAGTTCGTATAGCACTATTCGCTATGTTTTTAAACAACAATGACAGAAAGTTTTTCAACATCATCAACATACTAAGTCAAAAAATAAAACTTAATAAAAATTCATATGGGACCACTGCATGACCTTACTCCAATAAAAAAAAGAATTTTCTAAATTGGTCCAAAATTGATGAACATGTCAAGAAGTCGGTCAGTCAGAAAATATGAACCTAGTTGCCCATTCCAAAGCGAAGGTACTTAAGGAGAAGAACGGGCAAGAAACTCCATGGACACGGATATGTTGTTCCCCAGGTCCCAGGGTACTTATCTGTCAAATTTTCATGACGATCAGTAAGATCGCATTTATATTTGTATGGAAGTATGGATAACTTTCCATTTTAACAGTACAAGATCTGAACACCTTAATTCACATTTAGTTTATTATTACCGAATTTTAACTTTACTTACCCGTTCTAATTTTTGAAAATACTGTCTCAAAAAAGCCACGGGATTTTCAGGTTTGTTTACACATAACTGCACTATACAATCTTTTAACAATAACGAAATATTATGACTCTGAATGTAGCTTTCACACTCATGTAAACATTGTTCTTCTTCCATTTTTTATGCCACAATCTAAAATTATGAGTGTACCGTCATAGACACAGTAATACGATTAAAAATTTGTTGTTATTTACGATCGGAAAACAGCTAATAGCCTATGATGATAACAATAAGATTAAAACTACAAAATAAATAACGCAAAAAATCTTCATTGAATTTATCTTTTTATGTTTTTTTTTTTTTAATTTAATTACGGCTACTGAGGCTTTTAAGTCGATAAAATATGTAAAGGTGCGTACCCACCGAGGCCTGGGGGCTTACCATCACCTCTTAAAGCAGGGCAGAAGTTGAACTGCATTGCTTTTTTGTACTATGGCGTCATATTAGAGGCCTGCAGCAGGCCTGTTAAGTTGACGTTTAGAAAAACTGTTCACCTTGTTTTTTGTATAGAATTTAATACCATGGCATGCTAATTGACAACAGCAAAACGACTGTTGAACCACTGTTGAACGTCTGTAACGTCAAAATAAATAAGTTACTACTAGACGAGCTTTTTCAACATTATTTTGAAATTCAGTGCCCATCCAACACTTATTTTTATTGTAGATGTGTGACGAGCACGAAATATTTGGAGAGTGAATATCGAATAGAAAAAAGAAACCGACGACGCGACGTCGCACTAGGAAAATAAATACTTAACCCTTTTGAAATAAATAAAGGGAATTTATGACTGACCTCTATAATACAAATTATAGAGGTCAGTGGAATTTATGAATCAATATTTTTCCTATATAAAGTTACTTTACTCTTATGTGCGTGTGGTGTGAGGGCCACTTTGTTAAAACTCTTTGAAAATGTGCTTAGGATTTAGTGAACATTCCCAAAGAATTGTGAAAGTTGGTATCAGATTTTGTGAAAGTCTAATAACCGAGTTATAGACTGTAAAGTGGGGCCCTCAGTTCTCACATAGAGGATTGAGGGCCCACCTAAAACTGATACACTATGGACACTACAGAAAAAGTCTTAATGCCAAAATCTAAGCTAATGCCAAACAAAATTTGTGAAAACAAGATATTATCGCAAAACACTGTCCTACTTTGTATATCTTCGTACAAAATGGGCCCTCAATACTCATACACGTAAAAGTTTATTACGCAATTATAATGAAATCATTAACTTACAGCTACTGTTTGAAATCCTATATGCTACTAAATAAATTGTGAAAATTTATGAAAGCAAGAACAGGTCACCACCTTTTGTTGTTTTAAAGTTATGACCTTGATAAAATTCGGGCCCTCAGTCCTCCATTTTATTTTGTTTTCGATTTATTACGCTTATCGTATGAAAGATAAGACAAATACAAAATTGTCTCTTTTTGTGAAAAAAATTGTGCAACAAATGCGATACCAGAAAGAAATTGAAAGACCCTTTATTGTATAAGTAAATCGAGTTTTATTTTTATTCTCTGTATTAGGAAATAGGGTGACCACAATTTCTTTTAGATTGCAGTAAAGATTAATAAATGTAGAGTCATAGGTTTTAATAAACTTTCTTCGATTTTTCGCTTATTATCGTCATAGCATTTGTACTCAAGTTTCGTGATAAAAAAAAATAATTTCGGAAATTGAACGATCACATAGAAAAATACTGTTCCCCAAATCATTTTTGCTTGAAAAATCGTTCGTTCCGAAATAACTAATGACAATAATCAAATAATTTATTTATTATTTTTATAAAGGCTTTTGCCCAGCAATGGGACAATGTAGGCTAAATAGAATCCTAACTAATATTATAAATGCGAAAGTAAGTTTATTTGTTAGCTTTTCACGCCTAAGCCACTGTACCTTTCATCCCGAAAAAAGTGCTGTTCCCGAGGAAGACAATAATAACGTTATTATGATAATAGATGGAGCCATATGACTTTTGAATGTCACGCGGACGAAGTCGTGGGCCGAAGCTAGTACCTAATAAAGCAGTGCGTTCCTGGATGTTTTTTTTATTCCTAGGTAGGTACTTGCACAATAACAAAGATGTTTTCTGGAGTATGAAATAATTATATTTTATTTTAAAAAATTTACATTTTATAAATAGGTGAAATTGAATTACCTAAACAATTCTTAGAGTGACTATCTAAGTACTATTTAGTAAAATATTACGAACTTATAAAATTATGAGTACCTAAGTATCAAAACAAACTTACCTTGAATGTTTGATATCTTGACCGAATATGATTGAGTGTCTTGACCGAAGATGTGTTTGCGTATTAAAAAATTATTATTATTTTCGTTCTTCACTACAACTGTTTCATAAAACTCGCCTTAATGCTTTATTACCTACAACTTCCGCGGCACTATCATAAACTGTAGTGTAGTTACTAAACAATAGTAACTACACTAAATATTACAACTATTGTGCATATGTGCAAACAATAATTATATAGTACACGTAATAATATTTTTAATATAATATTAACTAGTTATTAGTTTTATTTATAATATTAGTTAGGATTATATTTAGCCTACATTGTCCCATGGCTGGGCAAAAGCCTTTATAAAAATAATAAATAAATTATTTGATTATTGTCATCAGAACGAACGATATTTCAAGCAAAAATGATTTGGGTAACAGTATTTTTTTTTTGTGATCATTCGAATTCCGAAATAATATTTTTTTTTATCACGAAACTTGAGTACAAATGCTATGACGATAATAAGCGAAAAATCTAAGAAAGTTTATTAAAACTTATACTCTACATTTACTAATCTTTACTGCAATCTAAAAGAAATTGTGGTCACCCTATTTGCAAATTCAGATAATAAAAATAAAACTCGATTTTCTTATATAATAAAGGGTCTTTTAATTTCTTTCTGGTATCGAATTTGTTGCACAATTTTGACACAAAAAGAGACAATTTTGTATTTGTCTTATCTTTCATACGATAAGCGTAATAAATCGAAAACAAAAGAAATGGAGGACTGAGGGATAACTTTCAAACAACAAAAAGTGGTGACCTGTTCTTGCTTTTATAAATTTTCACAATTTATTTAGTAGCATAATTATAGGATTTATATTTATAATTGCGTAATAAACTTTTATGTGTATGAGAATTGAGGGCCCATTTTGTACGAAGATATACAAAGTAGGACAGTGTTTTGCGATATTATCTTGTTTTCACAAATTTTGTTTGGCATTTGCTTAGATTTTGGCTTATAGACTTTTTCTGTAGTGTCCATAGTTTATCAGTTTCAGGTGGGCCCTCAATCCTCTATGTGAGAACTGAGGGCCCAACTTTACAGTCTATAACTCGGTTATTAGACTTTCACAAAATCTGATACCAACTTTCACAATTCTTTGGGAATGTTCACTAAATCCTAAGCACATTTTCAAAGAGTTTTAACAAAGTGGCCCTCACACCACACGCACATTTACTCTTTGGTGCAGACCACTGACCTCTATAATACAGTACTTGTATCATAGAGGTCAGTGGTGCAGACTCAGAGTCAGTCCGTTCTGTGCCATAGAGAATCTGTTCTGTTATAATAATAATGGTAGTCTATGGTTCTGTGGGCCTCGGTCGGTGGCGTCGGTGGTCATTCTGTGGCACATTACACCGCATTACATTGTAGTCTTTTTTGGCACAGCACAACCATAGCCATTACTACTATTTGCACAGAACACTATATTATACTCCTGTTACATCACAGAACACGGCGGAGTGTTATCTCTTCTTAGTCTGTGCTCCTAGCGGAGGTCTGTGGTGTGGTTACTGCTGTGTTCTGTGCTGCTGTGGTGTGAACTGTGACTACTACTAATCTGTGGACTTGCGAATATCGGTCGAAGATGGAGGCCCAGGCCGCTGAATCCGAAGCCGGTGTTAAAACTCATTTAAATAATGTTTTATCAGACGAGGAAATCGCTAATTTACCTACTGTTGTTGTGGGGAAGATCAATTCATACATTGATTCAACATTTGAGGAATACTTAACTTCCAAAGCGCTACATGAAACTAATAAGTCCCAGATAGGTAAGTAAACCGGTGTTTCGTACGTGACGCTTTCATTCAATGCTTCATTTTCCTTTTTACGAAATATTTGAAATCATTTCTTTTTTATTTTATTTTAATGTCTGTTTTCATTATTGATCATAATAATTAGACAAGAGTATCACCTTGTTTTGTATTTCTTACTCAGATTTTCTTAATTCTTTATTGTTCCTGAAATTTATTTTCATTGTTAGTTATCTTTTAACCTTAATTTTGTATGTTTTAGATCAAACATTTTACTATGCGAGTTCTATGTAGGTAGTTGTTTAAACTATAACTGTTTGTGACGCTGAGTCTCAATAAATGCTTCTTTGCTGGTAGTATAAACATGCGGCCCAAACAAAACTTAAAAGACTGGTAGGGAACTATTCATACATGGTCAAGCTTATATTTACATTTCACATAAATACCTACCTGCTTTCGAATACAGTAGTGTATTAGTGAAGTCCCAAGTATTCAGGGTGAATATTTGAGATACAGATTCCTGTTTGAGAGGAGTCTCTTAAGAACTATTTCCTGTAGCTACAATGGTCGAGGTAGGTATGTTCAAGCCCTTCCTCCAAATGTTATGAATTTTTTTTATGTAACTTCCAAAATGCATTGTTTATATTGTAAGATCCAATCATGGCTACCACATTGTATTTTGAAAGTAGTAATAAATTCTCAGCAGAAATACACCAGATCACATCTAGGGTAGGTACCTATGCCGAAACCACCAACACTAAACATAAAACCATAGAAGACTATGCTTCCTAAAAAGATCACTGACTTTTTAGTCATCTTTTTGGTGCACAGATAGTTTACTGAGGACTAAAAGCATTTGACTAATTGCCACTTCATATTATTTATTAACTATTAATGGTTCAAATTACGACTCTTAGTAAGAATGAAGCAAAGACCTCATAGCTTTGCATAGTAGACCCTCCCATATGAAATCAGTTATCACAGGTAAAAGTAGCTTACGAATCTATTTATATGCCCAGTTTGGCAATTAAAAATGCTACCAATGGTAAGCAAAATGATACATTTTTCACATGTCACCCAAAGATGCAAGAAATCTGCGCTAAAGTGTAATATCATAGACCAAAAACTGCAAAAAAAAATTGCACCCAACCCACGTGTTGTGATTGTGGTACGTGTGAAACAAGCCTAAAAGCGTACTGGGGAGAAGTGGGAATAATGGTAAAATTGTTTTTTGAACCTACAACCATATTGGTTTCATAGCCACATTACTATAAAATAGGCCACAACACACGTCTAAATCTTCATTGTTTGTAGTGATCTCAAGTGTCTGTTACGTAGAAGATATCTTGGCTTGTCTTATGGTCTGATCATCTGTTATCTCAACAACTTGGCTTGTGTAAACCAGAATTACGAATTTCTGCTGATCGACTTGAATGTTAGTTTGGACTATTTCACACACGAACAATCACTCTAGCAATCTACCTAGCCTTTCCCCAACTATGTCGGTGTTGGCTTCCAGTTTAACTGGATGCAGCTGAATATCACTATTTTACATGGAACAACTGCCTATCTGAACTTCACAACACAGTAACTGGGTAACACAATACCACTTGGTAAGACTGGTTGTCAGACTTGGGGTTCCCATTACCCATAACGTGTCAATTATCTACAAATAATGTGTTTCAGAGGCATTAAGGAGTCGCAATTTGTAATGAATATTCACCCATCCACGAACCAACCACAGCAAGTGTAGCTTTATCTTCGATTGACTTGTGCAGCTGTTATTATTTAGCCATGACCTCCTCACACACAAACGTACCAGGCATATTAAATAAAAGATTGTAACAAAATTAATACACAAAGTAAAAATATTTGTTCAAACTGACAAAATACCAGAATTCCATGGGCTTATCCATGGTCTCTGTTCCATGTTGGTTTCTGCACCCAGTCCTTCAGGTGGACCATTTTATGTGGACCATGGCAGCTGGGCATATCCATACTAATGACATTGTTTGAGGTTGTTGACCCTAAATTACACAACCATATCCAATCACTGTGGTTATCTTCCATCATTGGGTATCTGACAAATAAAATGTGACTGAATTATGCAGGTGTGACAGAAACTTTGATCCTCCTACTTCAAAAGAAAAATGATGACTGTGGTCTTACTATATTAGCTTGGGGGAGGAGGTTGATTGTATAATGTTCCTTGTGATGATAAAAGCGTTCAGGGAGTTATTTTCTCCAAGAGACACAGTTTGTTTTTCTTTGTGGTCAGGTTTACATTTTTGGGTCCGAATTTATTCAGCGCACACGTTTCATAGTAAATAAATACATCGGACGCGAATTATTGGGACTCGATTACTCGAATAACCTTAACTCAGCGAGCCTAGTCGATGCCAACCTTTTTCCTTTTTTTTGTTGGAAAGAGTTACTCGCTGGGCTCTCTCTTACTTTGTAAGGTGAATGGGTAGTTGAGACCGCGAAATTCAAATTTTCTTACGTTTTTTGCAATTTGCAGGCCAGTGTCAGGTTGTAGGTATCTTGATCAAAATATGATTCGCGACAATAACAGGTACATATTTAAAGAATTATAATTATTAGAATCATTAATACATCTTTCTAAGTTAGATTTCTACCACTAACACTTTTCCATAAGAGATTGGTGGTTGGTGGTAGAAATCTAACTTAGAAAGATATACCTATTAATGATTCTAATTCTCTAAATATGTACCTGTTATTGTCGCGAATCATATTTTGATCAAGATACAAACTGACACTGACCTGCAAATTGCAAAAAACGTAAGAAAATTTGAATTTCGCGGTCTACCAGTATCCATTCACCCCTTGCAAAGATATCTTTAGGGCATTTGTCCTTGCCGTTATACAAAATTGATTGAACTAATACAGAGAATATGGTATCAATATAGAGTAGATTTTTGGAGATCCGCGGTAACCGATAAGCGTAGCTTAACCCGATAAACGTCGATCGACCCGTGTGGCTTATTACTTAGCCACGAGACCCTTCCTTATCAGATACATTTTTATTTATTTATTATTTTTATGTACACACAGTAAAATACATAGGGATATGACATAATTATAATTTGAGTACAAAGATACTGTTTATTTCTTAAGAAATTTCTTCCAGCAGACCTGCGAAAGTAGAAGTAAAAAAGAAATGTAGACAATAGTGTGTGAGAACAAGAAGAGAAAAACATGAATGTGTGAAGTATAAACTAAAATATTAAATATACCTACACATAATTGCAAAATAATTAACATAAGTACTTATACTTAAATAAATACATCATCTGCCTAGCCTTTTCCCAACTATGCTAGGGTCGGCTTCAGTGTTTTACATGGCGAAGGTCGCTTTTCAGGGACTTAGAGATCCGTCTATTGAGCTGCCGCCGGTACTTGAGTACATCATCTGAAGACTGCATTATCATCTCGCGCCTCTCCTTCATGAGCCGCAAAGTAGGATCAGAGAGCTTCTTATTAGGGTTCCGTACCCAAAGGGTAAAAACGCGACCCTTCGACTTCGCCGTCTGTCCGTCCGTCCGTCTGTCTGTCACCAGGCTGTATCTCAAGAACCGCGATAGCTAGACAGTTGAAATTATCACAAATTATGTATAGCTGTTGCCGCTATATATAACAACAAATACTAAAAATAAAATAATATTTAAGGGGGCTCCCGTACAACAAATGTGTTTTTTTTCCGGCGTTTTGGCCTTGTGGTACGGAACCCTTCGTGAGCGAGTCCGATTCGCACTTGGCCAGTTTTTTTTGTATTCGTACGACGGGTCTTGAAGATCTTAGACCCCACCGTATGGACAGTTTCCACGAACCCATCGTTATATTTGTCCACGAACCTCCCTAGGCACTCAAAATGATTCTGAAGTTCGAGCTAAAAGCTCTCGGGGTCTGGACTTGGATCGGCTCTGGGCGGAGTGTAGACTTCATCAGTCGAGATCCAGCTTGATATTTAAGTTCAATGTGCCCCTTAACATGCGGTGATCACTTCCGGTTTTCACCGCGTTGATCACAGACATCACATCATTGAATACTTGCTTCTTCGTCGACATAATTAAATTCAATTCTTTTATTTCAATCAACAGTTGGATCATACATCATTAGGTACATTAAATAAAAATAAAATATTAGAAAAATAAGACAAAACACAACACACAATTTCATTATTACTTACAAATTAAATTGGCAAAGTCAAAAAATTTTAATAATAAAAAAAAAAAATTAAACCAACTTCAAAAAGAAATTAACTCAAAATTATGGAATAACTTTAATTTCGGAAGTCGGTGTCTTGGGATCTGTATTTTATTTAGTTTTAGTTTTTAGTTTTTTGCCGCCAACTTCCGTAATTAAAGTATTATACATAGGTACAATTATCGGCACGGATCTTACACTCCTACTCCTACCGTACTTCCACCCTACTCCTAACCTACTCCTACATTATTCCTACCCTACTCCTACCTTACTTCTACCCTACTCCTACTCTACTCCTACACTACTCCTACCCTACTCCTAACCTACTCCTACACTACTCCTACCCTACTCCTATAAGTAAATAAAAGTATTAAAAAAAAAAAGTATCCTATGTCCTTCTCCTGGCTCTCAACTACCTCCCTGCCAATTTTCAGCTAAATCGGTTCAGCCGTTATTGAGTTATAAGTGGAGTAACTAACACGACTTTCTTTTATATATATAGATTACGTTTTATATCAAATTGCCATAAGTGTACGATGCTCAAAGCGATCCCCACTCTATCCACGCCAAGCGCTCAAGATCCGTGCCGGTAACTATACATACTAAACATCTATAAAATTTTGTCTATTTGTTTGGAAGTCTTAATAGATTGTCATATGTAAATATAATGCAGTTCCAACAATATTACATACATACGTGTCGAATTGATAACCTCCTTTTTTGAAGTCGGTAAAAATTAGAAATAATCATAAATGTTACATAATTTAAAAATAATACCTAACTCATAGAAAAGAGGGACAGATAATGAACAATAATGTGATAAGATTTATTTCATTTTATTTTTATTGTCACTACATTAAGCATACAACAATGGTTAATGTAGTGATATACAGGTGAATTTTTGAAGTGGGTGTGGAAGGCCAAATCCGAAACTATGAGGAATAGTAAAAAGTACTCAAAGGAGTCTCGGGCTCGATTTTGATGAAAACTAAAACTGCATCATTGGATTTTTGAAAAATCAATATTTCCAGCCAGGAATCGAACCCGTTGAGTTTGAAAAAAGAACACACTGTTATGACACCATTCGATAGTGTCGCTAATAAGGATCGAATTCTAGGAAGTAATGACATACGGCAAACTAAACAAAAGAGTTCATTGTTTTCAAAAATTGATTTTTTCCTCAAGAATTGGGCTATCAAATGCAAAAAGAATCTTTCAATCCGACCGGTACCTAGTTCCAGAGATTATCGCGTTCAAACAAACAAACTCTTCAGCTTTATTATTAGTATATACATTATCTGGCCCTGTTTTCTATGAGTTATTATTTTTAAATTATGTAACATTTATGATTATTTCTAATTTTTACCGACATCAAAAAAAAGGAGGTTATCAATTCGACACGTATGTTTGTAATATTGTTGGAACTGCATTATATGTATTTACATATGACAATCTATTAGGGCTTCCAAACAAATATACAAACTTTTATAGATGTATGTATGTTTGTCCACACATTTCTCCGCAACTATTAATCGGATCATGACCATTTTTTTATTGGCTTACATTTACTTCAACTTAGGGAACAGTGCCAGTTTAATCAAAATCGATTCAGTCATTTTTAAGATATGGACTAATACGTGTAAGTGTGACGGCCTGGACGGGTGTAGTGTGTCAAAGGGAAAACATCTCAAAACCTTGGTCAAATTCTAGTGCAATATTTACAACAAAACTATTACCTACTTATTACAAACAAATATTCCAATTTTTACTTAAAACTATAAATTACGAAATATGTAAAAAGTAATTTAAAAAAATTAAACCAACTTCAAAAAGGAATTAACTCAAAATTATGAAATAACTTTAATTTCGAAAGTCGGTGGCAAAAGACTAAAACTAAATAAAAGACAGATCCCAAGACACCAACTTCCGTATATTAAGATATACAGGTTGAATTTTTGAAGTGGGCGTGGATTATGTAATACATTAATATAGGTAAGTATGTCATGTAAGCATGATATACCTATATTATTGTATTACATAATAACATTATAGTATAGATAATATTAAGTTTCAGAATTAAAAATTTGTTTTATTTTTTTGTAATAATCACCTACTCATATTTTTGTTGTAGGGAACAAAGTATCAACTTTAGAAGCTCAAATTCTTGAAGTCACGGCTAAATATGACGACGCAGTAAAGAAATTGTCATCTTCTGACGAAACCATTACTGAACTAACACATCAAGTTGAATCATTGAATACGGAATTAGAAAAGGCCCGAGATAAAATAACCCGCCTGGAAAATGAAATTATTTCTCTCAAAAGTTCAAGAGATGCTGCTGTTGATGAAAGAAATGACTTGACACGAATAGTACAAAGGCGAGATACTGAAATTGAACGATTAACTGCAATTGAAGCTGCTATGTCCCAACAATTACGCGCAGCTATAGATGCAAAATGTGAAGCCCTGGCGTTAAATGATGACATAAAAAGCAAAGAGCTTTCCTTACAATATCGCGAAAAACGCATTGAGCAAGAAAGAACTTTACTTAATGCTCAAATTGCTGGCTTGACTGAGGAAGTAAATCGGCTAACTTCCGAACTACAAACAGGAAGATTAAACAATACCAGCCGTTCAGTGAACTTAGAAACGCAGTTAACTGAAAAAACCGAAGAGTTGAATGCTGCAAATGAAACTATCACTCAGTTAAATGATGTTATAAAAAGTCTTAATAGTAGAGCTGAAAGTCTTACTCAACGCTTGATGGAACAAAGAGAAATAGAAAATAAAATGACAGAAAATTACAAAAAAGAGTTGGAGGCTAAAAGTAAACTATCAGACTTATTTAAAACAATGCATGATGATGCTGAAGCTAAAACGTCAGAGTTAACTGAAGGAATTGCAGAATTACAAAAATTGTTGAATGAAGCAACTGAAAAGTACGGTGATTTAGAGACAAAATATAAACAAGCTGATTTGGATCATGACGAATTAATGGAAAAGAAAAATGAAATCATAAGTTCTTTAAAGAATGAATTAGAACATGCAAATGACTTATTAAAAGCTGCTAATGCTCAAAATCTTGATATGGCTTTAAGTGATTTAGCTCCTTCGGCAGCAACAGCCAGTAAACTTTTGAAATCAGGTATGTCTCTTACTCAGATATATTCTCAGCTGGTTAAAGTTACTGATGAACTGACTCAAGAGAAGGAAAATAATAGACGACTTAACATCACCATCAACTCAATTGTTCAGGAGTTGGAAGAAAAGGCTCCTTTACTTCAGAAACAAAAACTTGAATTTGAGGAAGCATTAGAAACCAATACAGCGTTGTCCCAACAAATCGATTCTCTCGTGATTGAATGTAATAGACTTCGCGACGATTACAGTGAATCATCTAAAATTGCTAATCACTATAGTCGTGAAAATACGAAACTTAAAGGTGAATTGGCTGATTTGGGAAGACAAGTGTGTTTCTTGTTGAAAGAAGTAGAACATAGTCGCGGAGGTCTATTACCAAACGGTGATCATGATTCGTCACAAACTGCTTCCAACACAACTAATTCATCAGAATTAAGCTCATCAAGAATTATTTCTAAAACTTTAGTAACATTTAGTGATATTCAAGAACTACAATCAAATAATCAGAAACTTTTGCGAATGATTCGTGAAATGACAGACAAGCAAGAAGAATACGAACTCAATAAAGAACAATTTGAGAGTGGTGAAATGCAGAATAAAATAGAATCATTGAAAAATAGAGTAGTTGAGTTAACTGAAGCTCAAGAACGTCAAACTAAAATGGTAAATGGCCTTATCAGACAAAGAGACATGTTTAAGAAGCTTTACCATGATCATATGAAGGGAAAACGTCATGAACTGTCGGCATCGGAGATCTCAGAATTGGAAAAGAGTGGAATTTATTCAATGGACACTGCCCCTGAAAATATTACAAAGCATCCGATTCCAGAGCTATCTTCATTTGAAATAAAATACAAAGAAACTGAGAAGCAATTAGAAATGTTGAAGGAAGAATATAAAACTTATAAAGAGGAAAAAGTTACAAATGAAAGGATGTTATTTGATCAAATTGATAATATGAGACAGGAGATAGGAAAACTCACGGCTGCAAACAGTAAATGTGCTTCGACTTCAGAGTATAATAATGAGAGACTTAAAATTTTGCAAACCAATATCACAACTTATAAGAAACAAATTTCTTCCTTAGAAGAAAAGAATAAAGCATATAACGCAACCATTGCTAAGCATGAAGTTTCTTTGCAACATTTAAGGGACGAAGCTTTAAATGCTCAGAGTAAACTTGCTGCAGCTGAAATTCAACTTGAAAATTTAAAACTCGAACTGAAATTGCTTAAAGATGCTGAATTACGTATTCAAACTGAAAAGGAAATGTTAAACAGAGAAAGGCAGGGCCAATCTTTACTTCTAAAAAATTTGGAATTAATCAAAGCTAGTTTAGAGCGTGTAGAAGTTGAAAATCGAGCCAAAATCGAAACAAGGTTAGATGAGGCTACAAGAGAATCTGCAGCATTAAGAAGAAGACTTCAGGAAGAACAAGACCGGTTTAGAGAGTTAGCAGATCATCTGAAACGGCAAAAGGATACTGCAAAGGATAGAATGCAGGAAGAAAAGGATGCAGCAGATACATTAAGAAAAGAAATGACAGAAATGAGAAAAGATTTAATGGAGAAAAGCAAGGCAAATGAAGAACTTAGTAAGAAGCTCAAAGTGGCTCTTTCTCCTAATACGGATGGCTCATATGATACTGTTAAGAAAATAAAGGATCTAGAAAATAAATTATCAGATAAGCAAGGAGAAGTTCAATCTTTCCAGGAGCAATTAAATGTAGCAAAAGAACATATAAAACAATATTGCGATATATCAGAGAGTGCAGAAAAAGAATTGAAAGCTCTTAACAGTGAATATGAAGCTTATAAAACAGAGACTGATGCAAAACTGACTGTCTATGCCAATAATCTACAGAGTTTAGAGGATAAATGTTCAGAGCTAGAAGCTGAGTTATCACTGCATGCTAATGGAGAGCATTCTACCAGCAACAGTGCATTGAAAAATGAACTCGCTACTCTTAAAGAAGAATTGAACAATGCTTTACTCCAAGCAGATGGTTATCGCACAGAACTTGAAGCTGCACGTGCCGAAATCACTAAATTGTCAGAAGCAGTACAGAATGCTGAAGACAAATATACACATGAAATGATTTTACATTCCAGTGATATACAAGTTTTATCTCATGTAAAAGAAGAATTACTAAAAGCCCAAAATCAAATAAATGAACTGACTGCCTTAAAACAACGCGCCATAGAAGATTTGGAAACCGAAAAGAAGTCTTGGCAAGACAGGCAAAAAATACTAATCAGTGAAAATGCCCAGCTAACTGAGCGCTTGAAAGACTTAAATGATCAAAACGCCCTATTACATGATCAAATACAAGGATTAGGTACACAGCTATCAGTTAGTCATGCATCACGATCAGAGAGCTTTAATGAATCCGGAAATGATTCTAATATTAACATCTCAATAAATGAAGAAGATGGAAAGTCATCAGAACAATTATTCCAAATAGTCAAGTATTTAAGAAAAGAAAAAGATATTGCTATGGCCAAATTTGACATACTACAAGCTGAAACTATGAGGCTTAAATCACAGTTAGAAATAGCTGAAAAACAGCTTGATAACACTAAATTGACTCTAGCAGCAGAGAGAGAAAGTACAGAAGTGAACATTATAACTGTAAATAGGCAATCAGATATTTTGAGAAAAGTTGAAACATTAAATGCCTTGACAGACAGTAACAGGGTCTTAAGAGAAGAGCGGGATGCATTAACCTCTCAGGTCCAAGAGCTGGCAGCAACAGCTAAAGCATTGGAATCCCAGCTACCACAATTGCAGGATAAAATTTCAGATCTTACATCGAAAAATGAAACTTTACAATCAGAAAATAATGCTTTGAAGGCAGATTGTGCGAGGTGGAGAACCAGAGTGAATGCCTTAGTTGAACGTGCTAACAAAACCAGTCCTGAAGATTGGAAACGACTTCAAAATGAAAGGGAAACCCTAGCAAAAATGTTAACAAATGAAAAAGAAAATGTCAGGAAGCTAAATGAAGAACTCAGTGGTATTAAAGTAGAAAAGACGAAAATAGAGGAACAGTATTCGTTGCTATCGAGACAGCAAAATGCTTTAGCTGAGGAAAACAAGAAACTTAATGAAGAATTGCAGATTCTTAGGGATGATATGGCTCGTGTTACTGAAGAAGTCACAAAACTTAGAGCTGAACATTCCGTAATCGTCGCCTCGAACTCAAAATTAACAGATGAACTCTCCAACAAGGATGCGTCATTAACTGATATCAGAAATAAAGAAAATCAGATAAGAAAAATTGCTAAAAAGTACAAAGCCCAATATGAGGAGTTGGTTAAAACAGTAGAGGAAGACAAGAAAAAGAATGAGGGTGATATTGCCGCTGCTGATGCCGCATTAACGGAAACTAATAAGAAATTCGAAGAACATATAGCTGAGCTTCAAGCAAAACTCGAAACTGAAAAGGTGAATACAGACAAATTAAAACAAGAACTAGAAACCCTTAGGTCGGCAAATATGGAAAAAGAAGAAAAATCGAAACAAGTTTTGAAGCAAGCCAAAAGTAAAATTGTTCAACTAACTGAACTCAAAAATACGTTGAGCAGAGAGTTAGATGAGTCCCGTAATAAAATAGGCGCAATTGAGCAAAGTACACGCGATGAACAAGATGTGAGATTGGCTCTAATAAAATCTCAATACGAGGGTCGTCTCTCACGATTAGAGAAAGAGCGAAGTGAAGCACAAGCAGAAAAGGCCAGAGAGGTGGAAGCACTGCATCAAAAAGTAACACTACTTCAACGGCAACTCGCAAGTCAAGCTTCAGCGTCAAAACAGCAAGCAACTACTGAGAAAACAACTACAGATCCACCCACCGCAAATATAAAACCTATGGCCGGTGAGTACAATTATTACATTTCTATTAAACTGCTGGGTAAAAGAATGACTAAAATGTATGGAACAGTGTAGCTTTTCTTGGCGGGCATTAATGACTTTAATATTAGGTGCAATTTAACGTAACTAACGAAGTATTGTATTACGATAAATAATAAAAATCAGTTTATATATGGTTATTTTTGTGGTGGCACATCCCGGCTAAATTCGAAATTATGTGTAGTAGCAAAGTGATTAAAGGAAACATAGACCTCGGTTTTGGAGGAAAATGAAACTACATTTTTAATTTTTTTAATGGGCTGCCTAACCCAGGAATCAAACCCGATTTTTATTACAAATAAAGCACCCTGTTTTATAATTTGTTGCATAAAGTTTAACTAATAGAAATCAAATGTTGTGAAGAAATATAATTTGTGAAATCATCGGAAATAGCATTTTTTTTTTTCAATTTTCCATGATCAATAAAAAAAAAAACGGAAACTGGCACTGCCTTTGATTTCACACATATTCCTTTGACGTATTTGATCCTTATCAGCAACACTATCGCTCAGTATAAAAATTCAAGATACTATTTTACAAAAAATGCAAATGGGTTTGATTCCTGGCCCAGACAGAAGCTTGGTTCCTAAAACTAAAAATGCAGTTTAATTTAATCTAAAACCGAGGACATTGTTCCCTTGACTTTCCTTTGCCTTTGCTGCACTTTGCTTTATACATATATTTTTCATTAAAATAATTAAAAAGATCGTACACTAGTGAACTTGTATCTCCATTGCTTCATATACCACTCAACATACAACTTTGCCCAGTGTCCTTTCATGAAAACAAAAAGTATATTGTTCAAAACATGATCAGGTGTAGTCCAGCAAAGTGTGACTGCGAGTCGGCGCGGGGGTGAGACACCTTTGGCATCAATTCGCCCGATGGCTCAAGTGGGACCGACGGCGCCTCACGACGCTCACACGACAGAGTACATGCCGGCCTCGTCGTCTCGACCGCTACCAAGAGCTGCCCTGGCAGCATCTACGGCGCCGCCAGAGTCAACACAGGTTAGTACATTCTACTAATTCTACTAATATTATAAATGTGAAAGTTTGTGAAGATGTTTGGATGTTTGTTACTCAATCATGCGTAAACCGTTGAACAGATTTGGATGAAAATTGGCGCATAGATAGACCATTTCCTGGATTAACAAATAGGATACCTTTTATCCCGATGTTCCCACGGGATAGAAACTTATGCGGGTGAAACCGCGGGGCGCTGCTAGTATCAAATATTTTTTTGAAGCTGGAAGGACATTGTTACCTCTTTCGCTAAACAATAGAAACCGGTACCTGCTCTGATAACTTTTTAACCAACTTCTAGTGGTTAGCCTTCTGGCTAACAAGAAGACTTTAATTCTCGGAAAAAGAAATGGTTTAAAAATTCTATTTAAAAAAATCGGGCAAGAGCGAGTCGGACTCGCGCACCGAGGGTTCCGTAACATCCGGGTTTATGCATAAGGTTTATGTTTATGAAATTAAATGTTTTTTTTTTTTATTATTTTCATATTTGAGTCGATTGAATAAAATGTAAATTGCGGTTTACGATTTATGACGTATTAAAAAAAACTACTTACTAGATCTCGTTGAAACCAATTTTCGGTGGAAGTTTACATGGTAATGTACATCATATATTTTTTTTAGTTTTATCGTTCTCTTATTTTAGAAGTTACAGGGGGGGGGGGGGGACACATTTTACCACTTTGGAAGTGTCTCTCGCGCAAACTATTCAGTTTAGAAAAAAATGATATTAGACTCCTACGAAACCTCAACATCATTTTTGAAGACCTATCCATAGATGGGTTTGACGAAAAAAAAATTTTTTAGTTTCAGTTCTAAGTATGGGGAACCCCAAAATTTATTGTTTTTTTTCTATTTTTGTGTGAAAATCTTAATGCGGTTCACAGAATACATCTACTTACCAAGTTTCAACAGTATAGTACTTATAGTTTCGGAGAAAAGTGGCTGTGACATACGGACGGACAGACAGACAGACAGACATGACGAATCTATAAGGGTTCCGTTTTTTGCCATTTGGCAACGGAACCCTAAAAAGTGGAAAATACTTTAGGGATAGTACGAATATGAAAACTAAAAAACATTTTTTCCATAAAAAACCTTGCAATAAAATATAAATGGAACAACTGTAGCGGTATCTTCAACGCCACATGCGAACCACGCGTCATACTGACGTCACGCAAAATCCTGCATCTCGCAAACAGAGTTTACCGCGCAACTAGAATAAATACAACGGCCCGACATGAATCATCCGGTAGTTGCCCGCCAGACACAACACCCGTCTGGTCGAAGGATCCTCCCTTTTCTATAGAGTATGAGTGAACTTTACACCCTCCTTTGTTCCTCATACTTCTATACAACTATTGTGGATTTGTGATTGTAAAGTAGAATAAGGTTCATAACTGAAACTGGTTTCATTTGGTTTGGTTTCATTTTCGTCCGTTTTTCAAAACATTTCAGGACATGGATACCAGTGAGGCAGGCATGGGCAGTTCTGGTTCTAGTGACAGTACAGCTCAACCTTCAACACATTCGCAAGCACCTCAACAGGTTAGCTCGATCAATTTCTAAACTATATAAGCATGCCTTATCCTAACTAATATTATTAATGCGAAAGTAAGTATGTTTGTTACCATTTCACGTGCACTGGACCGATCATCATGAAATTTTACATATACGTTGTCAGAGGTATAAGAAAAGGACATAGTGGGTACCTTTCATACAGAAAAAAAATACTGTTCCCGAGGAAAAGAACAATAATGTCGACGGACATAATTGCTTTAGGACGCTAGATGGCGCTACAGGTCTACAGGTATTTCGAATCAAAGTCAAAGCATTTACCTACCACTGTTTGTCTCTGCATCACCTAAAGGTTGACTGGTAGAAAATGCCTATGGCATTAAGTCCGCCTCTGTACATTTATGTGCTTGAAGTATTAAATAAATAAATTTATTTCAATTAAACCGTTAATTTCAATCATAAGTATTATGCTTTTAATAGGATTTAGATGAAATTTGGCACACAGATAGTTTATTATAACCTGGATTAACACAGGATACTTTTTATCCCGGTAATACGTTTCCGTAGGATAATTTCCGACCTCCACGCGGGGAAGCCGCGGGCAAAAGCTAGTTAATGATAAAATATAAAAAAACTGCTCTAAGAAAACCTCTAATCTAACAGGCGGCAGACAGGACGTCTGTCGGGTCAGCTAGTTGTAAATAGAAACAAACTTCATGCGTCAGACATTAGTTTCTTTTTCATTGACAATTGACGTACGAAAGGAATGGTCTTGAAAAGAACAAGTCTGCTTGGAAGTGTGTTCAGCTCGCACGATTGCGGTACCGTAGTTTTCGTTATTAATGTACTAAATTGTATTTCGTCATATTTTCTTAGGTATATTAAGGCGGAGACTAACTTGCAACGTTTGTTTGTATAGAGTTTTTGTAACGCGTTACAGTAGTCAGTGCAGTGAGCCGAGCCGCTCTATGCGAACGCCAGATCCTCCACTTAACTGTCGGCTCTTTCGCGAATTCCTTTGAAACGCGTTACAGTACAGTAGTCAGTGCAGCGAGCCGAGTGGCTCGCTGCGAGTATTGCGAGCGCTTGTTTACAAACAAGTCAGTGTTTAGGTTAAGGCGTCGTCCCAAGCACAACGTAGCTCGTTTTAGTGTATCGCCGTTTTGTAACAAGAAATGGAGCGAGCTTGAGCCATGTACTCGGAAGTGACAGTTCGCCGCGTCTTATGTATTGCCGTTTTGTAACCAAGCTCGCCTCGAATGATACATTACAAACAAACGTTGCCAGTCAGTCTCCGCCTTGAAAAATTAGGAAATGGAATTCGTCTACGTACGACTGTAAAGTAAACATTAACACAAATAATTTGTCTGCTTTGAATATTATAGTTTTAATATTTAAAAACTTTGTTGCCTAAGGGGCCATCTCCACGAGCGAGAGAATCGCGGCGATAGTCTCGCCGAGCCATCAAATTTTCGCCGCGATGATATCGTGAGATGACACGTTCTAAGAGAGTGTATAGAAATACGTGCCGCGACGATAATACTACCGAATATTATAATATTCCGTCTAAAGTAATAATTGAAGTTTGTGTGCGACCAGCGCGGTAAAAAAACTCACAGGTTTGACAAATGGAAATAATGAAGTCACTCGAGCCACCATGGCAGAAAGCCCGTTTTGCCAATGAAATATAATTACTTACGTTATAAATAGAAGAATGTTTGAAAAAAAAAAAAGTTTTGTTATTGTTACTATTTTGTTGAAATACATAAGTATTCATATTTTGGGAAAAACAAACAACAAGGAAGCTAGCCTCTTCTCACGTTTTATTTTTATGATGCCAGTCGATGTAGTTTTGTTTAAGGATGAACATTCTCTTCTGGACTAACTGAGGTTAATGTATCAGAAAAGCCACAAACCGATAAAACTTTTCCCAGGCAATTCGTACTGATCATTCTATCAGATCAAACAAAAATATTTAAATTTTTAATTCACGTGTAATATCTAAGATAGTCAAGCATTATTTATAGGTAAAGTTTGCTTTCAAGTTCATATAATATATAGTTCCAAAATAAGCAGCTATGAAAGACAGACGGACGAACAGACAGACGAAGTCACGTCTAAGGAGTTCCTTTTTACCACAATGGTATGGAACCCTAAAATTAATAAAGTGGTCATTTATAATTAAGTATACCTTTTTATAGGCGGTGGCGATGGTAATGCCGCGTATCGAACAACCCAGCGGAGCTGCGTCCGGCAACGTGACGGGCGTGTCCACGGCGAGCTCAGCAGCGGCATCCAGTGTGCCAACGCCTACCGCGTCCGCACCTCCAATAACAGGTATATATCTAGAGTAACAGACATAAACTTCCCTTCCTATCATATGAACTCGAGGAACACGTCATGCCGAAAACAGATACGCTGCTTATTTTTCATTTTGATGGTACAACTTGTTTAAAAAGTCGTAGCTGAATACAGTTTTCACCATTACATTAAATGTTTTGTTCAATAATGAAAATCCCTTTAAATAGCAGCAACAGCAGCACCATCAACTTCTGGCCCTGTATCGCAAGCATCTGCTAGCGTGAGCACGTCTCATGCTCCTCCCGGCGTAAGCACTTCGCAGCCAGTGGCCGGTGTGAGCACGTCACAAGCTCCGGCCGGTGTGAGCACGTCACACGCGCCGCCTGGTGTCAGCACGTCGCACGCTCCGCCCGGTGTGAGCACGTCCCACGCTCCGCCCGACGCGCGCCCTCCCAAGCGTCGCTTGCAACAACGACCGCTCGCTGCTAAGAGAACAAGGGTACAAGTACGTTATATTATGTTACTAGCTCTTGCCTGCAAGTTCGTTCGCGTGGAAGCGTAAGATACACAATATACTAAAATAACAGCTACATTTTTATAAAACTTCTCGGCCCCTGACCCACCGCGTCGCCGTCGCATCGTATCGGCCGCCCGCGTCGTTACTTCATTTTCGCCTTAGTATTCTTTTTGACTTTTTCTTTTTGCTCTCCTTCTAAGGGTCATAGCGTGATGTTAAATAGCCTACCTCAAGAATTGGGCTGGATCAATCATGAATACTACCAAACACCACCCACTGGTAGTTCCAGATATTAGCATGTTCAAACAAACTCTTCAGTTTTATTATAAGAATAGTTTATCTACTTCGTCATGAATGCCTTTTACTTCCTATATAATTAAAATAATAAGTAATATTAAAAATTTTACGAAGAAATAAAAGCTGAGGAGGGATTTTAATTATTAGCAATTATTTTTAAATATAATTTTATTAACTCTTTGTCTATACTGGGCCGAACATTAACCATGTCCTTTCGGTAAATAATAACAATAATTAGCAATAAGATTGTGATAAAACTTCAGTTTTTTTTTTTTTCTCGAAAACAGTAATTGCTTACTTATTTGAGATAAATATTGTATGGTTCAGGGATTTGAACGGTCAGTGGAAGTAGAATACCAAGTACCGACTTCGTCACGCTGCGACCAAGACGACGAGGGCGTCATCGTCGTAGACTCTGAAGAGGACGACGAGCGTTGCACTGGCACTATGTACAGGGTATGGTTTTAGTCAAGCATCAATTAGTTTTATGTGTCACGGGAATAAGAAATTAAAGTCCCACTTTTCATTATTCATAGGAGGGAGAGGAAGAAGAAGAGGACATGGAGGAGGAACAAGAAGTTGAGGCCGGCGAGGAAGAAGAGGAGGAGGTGGAAGGAGACGACGCAGAGAACGCAGCCCGACAGGTAGATAACTATGTAATGGTGAAATAACGACTTGGATCAACTAATTTTTACAAGTAGAAATCGGGTCAAACAGATCATCAAGGCAAAATATTATCCACGTGGACAATACATGTATGTAACTGAAGAGCGAAAACTAAAGCAACATAGTAACGAGTAATATATAACAAGCAATACAAAGTTTCCAAAATGATTGTGTGTGGTTCAGGAGTCGCCGGCGCAGTCCCCAGAGGCGGGCGAGGAGGCGGAGGAGGGCGGGTCGGCCGCGCCCGACAGCGAGCCGGCCGCGCCGCACCAGCAGATCGAAGCCATCAGCAGCGGCACTGAACGTTCGTGCTCATTCATTTCACTTGCGGGCCTTATGCTCACTTACATCCATACTGCGAGGTTTCTTCGCAGTATGGATGTAAGTGAGCGTGAGTATGGCGGAACATACGATCTGCTCTTGGCCATATTCCCGTTAGATGGCGCTGAAGTCAAAAATTTTAGTTTATTTTGTTTTATGTGTAATTGGCACATTAGTAAGTCGTAGGAGTAGTTGACGCGGTTATCGGACATTACACTATATTGAATTTGGTCATAACATTGCCTCAAAGATTTCAGCGTCTAAAACCTAACTCACGGGCCAACTTGCTGTTTCTAAAACCGCCAAAAGATAGGTACTTACCTACTTACTTTTATTTTAAAATAAAATTGCGTATCTTGAATCATTATTATTATACCTACAATAAATTGCAATAACATACTAGAAATATTGCAATTTGAATCAATGAAAATGCAAAGCATACAAAATAAAATAACACGCGAGAAATTCCGCGTGCCAATAATAGCATACAAGCGAGCTTCAAAATTGTACTTTCAGCGAAACAATGTTCTTTCGCTGAAAGTACAATTTTGAAGCAATTCTTTCAATGTAGGTCAAGGTTGCGGAAGTACGACAACGTCGCGTAAATCCTTACGAATAATGATATTTATGTTGCCACACAACAATACCACTCTGGCAATTAAGATCCGGGAATTTTGTTATAATTTAAAAACTGGCAACACTTTTTCATTTGTTATCATCTGTCTAAGAAGGGGGGCCTTTCTTTCTTTCTTTCTTTATAGCACGTTTGGTTTGTGTTTTATGCGTATTTTTTGCAAGTAACTTTTTTAGTGGTGTAGTGAAAATGTGTGACGTACATTACAAGCAACGTGTTGTGATTCAATTTTTAGTGAAATCTGGCGAAAAACCCTCGGAAATCCTCCGATAATTGCAGGTTGTCTATGGAGACGATAGCATGTCAAAAACGCGTGTGTTTGAATGGGCGAAGCGGTTCAAGGAAGGGCGTGAATCGGTGGAAGACGATCCACGTGAAGGAGCTCCCGTCACCTCTCGTACCGACGCGAATGTTGAGCGTTTGCGCATGTTGATCACGTCTGACCGTCCCCTAAGCATTCGTGCATTGTCTTACGAGTTAAACATCAACAAAGAAACGGTACGCTAGATGTTACACGAGAATTTGAACATGCGAAAGATCTGCGCAAAGATGGTGCCTAAAGTTCTCACCCATGAACAAAAACAAATGCGGAAATCGATTTGCGAAGATCTGTTATCCCGCATTCAGAGCGACGGCAGAGACTGGATGAGTCGGGTAGTCACTGGAGACGGGACTTGGATATTTGCGTATGACCCTGAGACGCGTAAACAAAATCAACAGTGGGTGGAAAAGGGTGGGGAGCGGCCAACGAAAGCGAGGATGTCAGTCACATTTGAAAGCTATGTTGATTGTGATTACGTTCCCGCTGGCCAGACAGTGACTGGAAAATTCTATGTTGGCATTTTGGAGAGGCTGAGGGCACGTGTTGTTCGTGTGCGACCCGAACTCGCCGAGGATGGCTGGATCTTGCATCACGATAATGCACCGGCCCATTCCTCGTTCGTTGTGCAAGAGTTTTTGGCAAAAAAAGGCATCCCAACGTTGCCTCACCCACCCTATAGCCCCGATATTGCTCCCTGCGACTTTTTTCTATTCCCCAAGATGAAGTCGCACCTCAAGGGAACTCATCATGGCGGCGTACAGGAGGTCCAAGAAGCTCTAACCGTGGTGCTAAACGGGCAAACTTCGGAGGACTACCAAGGGTGCTTCCAATCATGGGAGAGACGTTGGAATCGTTGTGTAGAGTTAAATAGAGATTATTGTGAAGGTCGATAGTAACATTTTTCCTAAAACTTCATTTTCTTCTTTTTTATTGACAAATTCCCGGAACTTAATTGCCACACCTCGTATTATGTAATAAAGTTGTTGTACGTTGGTAAGGTCGTCAGTTATAGGTTATTAATTATTATAAAGCTTTTTTGGTGAATCTGTTCATGAAAGGTAGGAAAGGAAATAAATCAATTATTGTACGTATTATATTGATCTAACAGAAATACTATAACGCCTGCAACCCATATAGCGTTCTCATTTCTAAACTATCGCAATCATGGCGCTTTAGTTTGCTTGTCAAAACTCACGCACACTAGTCCAATTTGGTCTGGTTTCACGATCGTTTTCCTCAGTAAATAATGTTATATAAATGATAAAATGATTCGTTTTCAACAAAGGGTGTCTATGTTTAGCGTATAATCCAGACGAAAAATGTATGGACGACCCATCGGAGTATCCTCCTTATCCCTTAGGCTCATCACGTTGGTCCGAAGTCCCAACCTTAGTATGAACGTTGGTTGGTAATTTCTGATTGGCGTCCACGAGTTGAAGGTCATGTTAGTTTAGTGCAGGCCGTACAGCATTTTCTACGCCAGACATCCTCACAGGCTCTGTGAGGATGTCTGGCGTAGAAAATGCTGTAAGTGCTTTCACAGTAAAAAGTCCCTTAAATTATTTCTTGTAATTAAAGAAGAAAAGGCTAGAACCAGACAGAAAAAGATATTGGTTACGAACTTACGACACATCATCCACCGAGTACCTAAAATCATTATTTTATGTCATACCTTGTTTCCAAAAGTGCTGACAAAACTACAACGTGTGGAACGACGGATCAGGTGTTTTCGTGCAGGTTTCGTATAATTAAACCCGACTCGGGCGGGCCAATCGACAAAACTTACGTTGGGACTAGGGACCAATGCTATTTTCTCCATTCACACGTTGGATGTGTGGCGTTAGGACTTGGGGCCAACGTATTGAGCCGGCCATAATGATACGTAAATTGGGTCAAGTTATGCCAAAACGAACCAACCGTTTCTCCATTTCTGAATTAAAAATAATGATTTTGTGAATGGTGATTCATTTCAATTTAATTTTGTGTTTCGGCTTACGATATTTATATTTTCTTTTGTTTTTTTTTTGTATTCAGAAAGTGGAGCATTGTCTCTTGCTGGTAACAACGGTGACGACGGCGACGACAGTATAGTGCCATCTACACCTACACTTTATGTACCGAGACGCAATGATGGGTAAGGATGATGATGAAACAAGAATGTACCTTCCCGTGGTCGCATGCCGCTGTACTAACATACGCTATGATACGAGTATATTAAGCTATGGTAGCATGCGACCTGATACAGAGGAGGCCTGTGTCCCAGCAGTGGGAACAGTATAGGCTGATTATGAATCTCTGACACGCTTCATGATTGTAAACTTTTACCATAAGACCAAACCCCGTAAAGTGTCACGTTTCCGAGATGTTAACGTTCAAAGTTGATCACGCGACATCCATATTTTTGAACTTGCTTACATCTGGTTGCAAAGATGTTTGATTACTTTAAACTTTTAGACTGAATATTTCTAACATGTAAGCAGAAACTCGGGAAAGTGACCCTTTACGGGGTCCGTTCCTATTACTTTCTATTATATTTTTCGTTTGTATTGATGTCAGCTAGCGATTTATATGTGTAATGCGTAGCCGCCATTTTGGAAAAATCAATATAACTAGTCAAAAATAAACATTATTTAAATGTTCTTGTATATCGATGTGTCGAAATACTACGTTGTAAAATGTTTTGGCAAAAATAGAAATAGCTGTTATTTAGCTTTGTCGAATTTGAACTTGCAGGTCTTTTGCTAGTTGGTTATATTCCATTTATCAACCCCAAAAAATCCACCCAAAACATCGTAACATCGATAGCACCAAAACTTAAAATTCGTACAGTAGCATCACTAAACCATAGACAATGTCAAGCGGCCATTGTTGTTTACGTCTTTGACAAATTTTGAAACGCCGGACCATACGTATTGAAACACTCGTGTGCAGTGGCGGACTAACAGGGGGGCGGAAGGGGCGGCCCGCCCGGGGCCTCCGGTCTTGGGGGGCCCCCAAATGCCTCCGCGTTCCCCTGATCAAATCCTAAACAAGACTTTAAAAATGTGCTTAGTACCTACATAATTTGGCTTCATTTAAAATATATTAAATTTCATTACGTTTATATTTGTGTTCACGTTTATTTTCTAGTGTGTTCTGATATTTTCGCGAACGGATAAGCCTTTTTTCGAATTGTAAAGTTATAAATGCGATCTTATCCGTTTAAAGTAATTTCATTAAATAGTGTTTTTGATTTTTGTTGCGGTATAAAAGTAAATAAGTTCAGAGTTGAGGCAAGTAATATTCTTCGTATAATCGCCAACCCGCCTGCCAAGCGTGGCGATTATGGCAAACCCTCCCAAAATTGGGGGAGGCCTATGTCCAGCAGTGGACGTCTATCGGCTGAAACGACGACGACGACGAATTTAGCCTAGAAATTGTAATCCGTAGTATCTAGTCAATATGCACCTACGAGTACATTGCTTCACTTCTTGCATTTCGTGAGTGGTCTTTATTTTATTTGTAGTGCACGTTTATTAGGGACGTAGATATGTACTTGTTCTCATTGTGAGACTCGACATGGCAAAGTTTCTGTATGTACATTTGTAAGATATACAAATGTACATACAGAAACTTTCTCAAATCAATAATTAGGCTTAATTTAGCTATCTTTTATTAGGGTTCCGTACCAAAATGGTAAAAACGGAACCCTTAGGGTGAGACTAAGTCTGTCTGTGTCTGTCTGTCAGAAGTCTCAAGAACTACTAATTTTATCAACTTGAAACTTGGAATAGTTTTAGATGACGTTTTCCCAACTATTTTGCAAATAAGAAAGAAATAAAAATATATGTATATTTTTTGCAAATAGAACTGAAAGGGGATCTCAAAAATTCGAAGTTGGACTACTAGGGCATGTGGAAAGACGCAGTTTGCACATTTAAAACAATAAATCTTTTTTTTAGGCCACATAGGTTTCGACTTTTGATGAAAAATGTAAAAAAATACCATTCCCCTCCCTTAGATCCGAAGTTTGCAAATAGAAAAATCTGATATAATTCTATGTGATAGAAGTTTATGTAAAGATTACAGGGAAAATAAAACGAAGTCTCTAGCAGCACTCTTTTATTATTATTTTTTTTCTATAGCACTCTTTTTCAAAATTATTAACAAAAGTCACATTAGTTCCACTATCGGTCAAGAGATGGCGCTGACATAAAACTTCAATATTCTACACCGCAGTCAACAATATTAAATGTGAACTGAATAAAAAGCTTGTAAAACTAATTTTTTTTTAAAGCTTTTTCAGGGCCTCATTCAGCTTTGCCGCCCCGGGCCTCTGACGAGCTTAGTCCGCCACTGCTCGTGTGTGATTATTATAAACTCACACCACAAAACTTTACAATTATAATTAACAAATTTATAAAGAACAATGCCCACTTTCCATACATTTAAAAACCTGATAATGAAAGTTAACGTATAGTTATAAGGTATAGTAGAAAGAGTACCTGTAAGATTAGAAAATAATGTCATATAGTCATTTTTACGATTTAAAGTCTACAAAGGCCAAAAAATATTAATGTTACTTTTTAGGTTAGGATTTGCCTTTACGATAGTATGTTTACATATAAAAAGTCTAACTTGCTATTGTATTGTCAAAAGTGATCACTTGCCTACCCATTTCGATTACCGCAGTACATTATATACCTACCTACTCCGTCATCCAGAAATTCTGCTGGAACAGAGATATTGTCCCGAAACCTAGCCCATCTCACTCAGTAGTTACACACACAAAATGGCACAATACACAACGAGACGCAAGCGCAACAACGAAGTCGCAGAACTGTCAAAATATCCAAAAAAATCCGTTTCACTCGTGCGAACTCAATTATAATCTGCATAATTAATTTATTTAATTATCATGTTATTTTGAATTGATCTTTATTATGCACAGACTAATAAAAAATAGTTATTGATTAAATAAAACTTAAAATAATATATAAAACTCAGAAAAAGGGTTGAATAAAGTCAAGAAGCAGTGTGCAAAACGGAACGTTGTAAAAAATGAGTAGTTGGATGCGTTCAGGGTAATTGAGATGCGTTCAGAATAAGGTAATAAGACATACAGTTAGCATAAAGAAAAATTAATAAATATTTTTTTCCTGGCCTTTTTTTAAAATTGTGATTAGCGTAATGAATGTACAATTAAATTAGCTGAATTTTAATATTTATTTCATTTCTATACATTGTCAGGTGAAAAATGGGCATCCTTCTTTGATATGTAACAGTTTCATGCACCACTATTATGAGACGAACAGTTACAGCAGTGCGATTCTGTAACCATCTCACCGTGAAAACTCAGGTGAAGTGAGCTGTCATCAGTGTCAATCCCTAGCATCAGATGGAATGATTTCTCACGGAATGAGCTCACTTCAACTAAGTTCTCATCGTGATATTTTACAGGGTAGACAGGCTGTACTAGTATAAAGTAATGTAATATTGTGTGCGTAGGTTCGGCGAGGCGGTGGTGTCGCCCGTGGGCGGCGGCGCGGGAGGCGCGGGCGGCGCGCGCTTCACGTTCGCGGAGGCGGCGCACATGGACACGCACGCCGACCTGGCGGCCGCGCTGCCGCCCGCGCCCGCGCCGCACGCCAGCTCCGACTCACGTCAGTACACACTTCCCAACACGTTTTTACGTTTTCAATCTTTGACACAAACACATACTTTACGAAAATAATTGTCTCCTAGACATCATTTCATATTTTTTACTTGCATGTATTATTACGTTATACAAAAGTAAATCCAAATCTAGGGCACCAGTATTTTTCGTTTTTTTTAAATTATGTACTTTTCATTCATAATTTCCACTTTGAAATTCGGTGTATTCTAAAAAGACGTAAGCGCCAAATGACGTCATGCTTACGGTGGAATGGCGATATAACCTTTGCTTTACTGTGACCCGTCAAAAAAACTGTTAGATGTCACTTGTCTCAGTCACAGTGTGACCAGATTCAGTATTTTAATACTTCTTTGGTGGGTATATTCAATCGACTTTTCCGAGCATTAGTATTTTTGTAGGTATATTGGCGGAAGTAATTATTTTTGGGTATATTTTGGATAAAAAGCAATGACAACACCGTAGCGATCGTCCCCGCGGACATTGATGTTCAGGGAATTACCCCGGATTTAGTCTATATTTAATTCAGGAGCAAAGATCAGTAAGTTAGAGATAGGACAAGCAGCCGGCGTAGTAGAATAATAAATAGTATCGAATCATCTAATACGGTTTAAGTAAAATGATTTTCTGTTGTGCACTTGACTTAATCTTTGAGGGTTTTCTTTCGATAATCCGGGAATTTCCCCAAATACGTAGTACGTTTTTGTCGTCTTAGAAGTAGAGTGCGTTTATTGTTTGTTTTTATTAGGGTTCCATACCCAAAGGGTAAAAACGGGGCCCTATTATTAAGACTTCACTGACCGTCTGTCACCAGGCTGTAGCTCATGAACCGTGATAGCTAAACGGTTGAAATTTTCACAGATGATATATTTCTGTTGCCGCTTTAACAACAAATACTAAAAACAAAATAAAGTAAATATTTAAGGGGGGCTCCCATACAACAAACGTGTTTATTCGGCGTTTTCGCCTTGTGGTACGGAACCCCTTCGTGTGCGAGTACGACTTGCACTTGGGCAGTTTTTTTTTACTTGTTGCATCCATCCGGAAAGCATGTCTAGTTTTCAGCAAAGTTATTTGGCTAAGTGTTAATCATTAATATATTTTTCTAAGTTAGATTTCTACCACCAATCACCAATCTCATAAAGAAAAGTGTTAATGGTAGAAAGCTAACTTAGAAAGATGCATTAATGATTCTAATACTCTAAATATGTACCTGTTATTGTCGCGAATCATATTTTGATCAAGATACAACTTGACACTGACCTGCAAATTGCAAAAAACGTAAGAAAATTTGAATTTCGCGGTCTCAACTACCCATTCACCTTTAAGTGAGATTGAATTGCCGTCTTATTTGATTAATGTAATATTTTTATCAAAGACATTGGAATGCGCAAAGGTAACTAACTACCTCATTCCACCTTTTATGTGACGTCATCACGTTTTTTGGTTTTCTTTTTTTTTTCTCAGTAATGTAGAAATAAAAAAATAAATATATTTGAACTCAGGATACGAAAATAAAGAAAGGGTTTTTTGTTTTAAAGTCGTGTCAGGTTTGAAATGTTGTCAATTTCAAATTCTGAGTGCATCCACACGGCTAGTTCGTGATGTTTACAAAATGTTGTGGTATCAGACCGAAATAAAATAAGCTTAGGATCATTACTGTTTACTATTAAAACGACTGCTTACCCAACATTAAGCAAACAAATGAGAACGTAAAATCTTTTGAAAAAATTAACGACTTAAATGTCCCTGTTCAATTTAGGTGCTGAAGGAGGCGAGACAAGAGACTGGGAAGAGTCACGAGTTGAAGAAGAAGCAACAGCTGTCAGTTCACAGGGCAGTGAACCTTCTTCCCCACATCAAGTAAGTACCCACGCAAAGCTATTTTTACCACACAACATAATATACGAAATCATATCACTTCTCATGTCGTCTTCCACTTTCCCCGCGTCATGCACCATGGTATAAATGCCCTCATAAATCTGAGCATTCACTTCTACTATACATTCTAGCGAAAACACATCGTTCGTTGGCGTTCCAGCCAGTGACGTGTCTAGGGGTCAAAATTAGGGAAAGCCCACAGATTTCCAACATATAAAAAAAAACTGGCCAAGTGCGAGTCGGACTCGCACACGAAGGGTTCCGTACCACAAGGCAAAAACGCCGAAAAAAACATGTTTGTTGTATGGGAGCCCCCCTTAAATATTAATTTTATTTTAATTTTATTATTTATTATTAAAGTTAAAATACAACTGAGTATTTTGTGAATATTTCAAGTGCCTACCTGTTGCCATTTTTGATATCAAGCATAAAAGGGCAAAAAAATCGCGTTTGTTGTATGGGAGCCCCCCTTGAATATTTATTTTATTTTGTTTTTAGTATTTGTTGTTATAGCGGCAACAGAAATACATCATCTGTGAAAATTTCAACTGTCTAGCTATCGCGGTCTTGAGATACAGTCTGGTGACAGACAGACAGACAGACGGACAGACAGCGAAGTCTAAGTAATAGGGTCCCGTTTTTACCCTTTGGGTACGGAACCCTAAAAACGGCCGACTGAGGGATTATCTGATTTTCTTGTTCGTAATGGTTGTTAGTAGTACTAACATCATTATTATAATTTTGGTAAGAAAACCTTTAAAATACGTAGTACCTACGTACTACATAATTATCATATCAGTACGTACGTTTTCATAAGCGCCATCTATAATAATGAATGCGCATTACCACAGCGCTAAGCCGGACCTTTTTTCCTTAATTCATAATTCGCTTGTCACATGCAGAATTGTTCAATAAAAAGGCACTAGATGGCGTCCAAATTACCGATTTATTGTTCTTTCGTACGAATTATTTTATGAATTTAATTTTTATTGTATGAATGAATGAATGAATTGTACCGATCCCAGCGTTATTAAACCAGACTCGATTAATCGAATGAACCCCAAGATTCGCACTAGCTCCTGTAGTCTCATGTTCATGGTGCTACAGCGACCATTGCATATCAAGGAATAGACCCGGGGGCGCGGTAATGGTAGGGCAGACGTGCCCGCAGGGGATAGGGAAGCATTTAAGAGCCTACCGGATATGCATCCTAGTCCTAGAGTTAGCATTGGACTTGTGGAGAGATGGGCAGATTGAAAATGTTAACATGAGATATTACCGTAAAATATATACTTAGTCAAGATGATAATTTTAGCCATGTCGTCTTCATTTCAAAACACCTATGAAGAACGTTTTCAATGCGAACATTATTGTTTTGTTATCTCAGTGAGTTATACTAAGATGGTTTGTTTTTCTGTCGTTAACCAAAACTAAAAACAACATTATTCACTATTATAAACAATTTTTGTCTTTTCTTTTTGTAGCTGGTGTCATGTACCAGCTACCTATTTTAATCTGTGTTCTTGATTGACAAAAATACTTGTTTTTATTTCCGAGCAGTACTTACAGTAATTTGATGTTGGCTTGGTGTATATAAGTACATACTTACTTAAGAGTTAGCTTAATTCATAACGATTCCAACGACATAACTTTTAACAGCACAATTGAATAGTATATGAGATATCGTCATTTTAAACAACTCCATCTTTGCGTAAATTATATTATGTTTACGAACTTCATCTCAATTTTCAAAATTCATTATTAGGTGACACGTATCCACAAATTACAGCTTTGTGTAGTGTATAATTGTTTTATGTTGTTGTGCTTTATTTAGTAGCATCCGCGGAGAGGTCGTTTTCGGCTTTGAAGCCCATTTATACGTACATGCATAATTCTCAAAAACAAGAACGATTATCTAGCCATTCTTTCTATAGAAGAACATTTATTGCTAAAAATTAATAATCATCCCGGCTTTTATGATGACTTAGCGCACTTTGTAAGATCGAATAGATATAGAGAATAGTATGAGTAGTATTATACGTAGAATAAGCCAGTAAGTAGTCTTTGCAGTTAAGTAGTTTTTTCTACATCATACCGTCATCACACCACAAACGACTTTTCAAAGCCATTTCTATTATACTTGCAATACACTTTTTCAATCTATCAGTGCGTAAAACGTACAGTAAGTGTGTAAACACACTATGCCGAAGTTACGCGACCGAAGTTCGGCATGATTACGCCTGCATGATAACAGGCATACACGGTGGGAGTGTTCTCCCACCGTGTATGCCTGTCAATAAGTAGTAACAAAATAGAATATGGTCACGAAATCGAATCATTTTGTGAGTCTACAAGGCCTACAAAAGACAGACACACTTTCGCATTTATAATATTACTAGCTGCGCCCCGCGTTGTCACCCGCCTAAGTTTCGATCCCGTGGGAATGCCGGGATAAAAGTATATGTTAATCCAGGGTGTCAGCTACCTCTATACAAACTTTTATTAAAATTGATCCAGCCGTTTGACCGTGAAGAAGTAACAAAGATATAAACACACACACACACACACACACACACCCACACACACACACTCACTCATAAACTTTCACCTTTATAATATTAGTGTGATCTGGCTGACACGACAGACGACCTGTTTTTGATTCGGAAGACACGTGGCGCCATCTATAATCATAATAACGATATTGTTCTTTTCCTCGGAAACAGCACTTTTTTTTCGGGTTGAAAGGTATGTCCGTTTCTGTACACCTGACAACGTATATGCAAAATTTCAGGATGATCGGTTCAGTGGTTTAGGCTTGAAAAGGTAACAAACAAACTTACTTTCACATTTATAACATTATTATCTTCCGCCCACGGCTTTGCCTGCGAGGTATGTCGATAAAAACTGTCCTATGTCCATATGTAGTCTATCTCTCTGCCAAATTTTATCGAAATCCGTTCAGTGATTCAGACGTGAAAAGGTAACATACAGAATTACAGACAGACAGAGTTACTTTCGAATTTATAATATTAGTATGGATTAATTAGGATTAGGATAGGATATTATATTTCGCAACTCAAAAAAACTTCTCAATTTATAATAAACACCACTGCTAAATCCGTTGTTTTTTGTTTTCATGGTCAAGATCAAGAAAAACCTAATGATACCTCAATTAAGCCATTTAGGCCAAGATCAATTATATTTGAAAAAAAGTATAGTTTTTTATTGAGCTATTAAGTTTTTACTGACAGTTTTTTTTTTTTTGGGAGTTTTTGGAAACTTCTCTGGACAGTTTTGGAATCTGGAAGATTTTTTTTTTATTATTTATACTTTGCTATAAATAGTAACATTCTGCTTTTTTATAAACACGGGTCTTAAACAAAGAACATATAATTACGTACCTAATTTAAAAAGTGAAAGTCATGTAAGGAACTAAGGACTGTCGAAGATAAAAAAACATTTTCTGTGCCTAACAAGTTTTATTCGACACATTGTTATTAAATTAAATTAAATAACGAGCAACACAATCATGCAGATAGCCAACCGGTTTGCGTCACTAATATGCATATATATTTCCATTTTAAATAATAGCAGAAGATGCTATTTTGTGAGGAATAAAGTGTTAGCGGACAATTGACAATTTGTCTGCGACTATATAATAGACTACTACTAATAGAAATAGACAGCCGGCATTTTGCATACGTTCTATACGTATGCAAAATCTCGGCTGTCTATTTATCTTACGTGTGCATTGTTTCATAGATGTCCATAAGTTCTTTCGTCGCAAACAAATTAGCCTAAGCCAAGCGCCTAAGTGTTCCGTACAACATTTTTGAAATCATTTCAATGTCTCTGTTTCAATCAATTTTTTTTAAAGCTTTCTGACATACTATTATGGATTCTAGGATTCAGATAAAACTTAATAGTTTATTAAGTGAAACAACTTTATAAAACGTGTCCATGAATTTCAGCTACGTTACTCACAACAATTTCATCTATACTATAATAATATTATAAAGAGGAAAGATTTTTTTAGTTTGTTTGTACCGAATAAGCTCCGAAACTACTGGACTGATTTTAACATTTTTTTCACCAATAGAAAGCTAAATTACCGGTAAGTAACATAGGCTATAATTTATGTATTTTTAAATAGAAAGAAGAAAATTAGTCCTTAAGAAAATTTAAATAATGTAACCCAAAGTAGCAAAATATTGCCTATAAAATTCATTATTTGGCGTGCGAAAACTATTGATTATACATAGAAATGTTTGTACTACATGATTAAAGTAGGTACTCATTATTACCTACATACAAAAAGTCCGCGAGGGGGAATATATCTAACTATCATAGTTAAGTCACAATAGTAGCTTTTGTGTTCTAAAACTTACTTGTATACTTTAAATAATCTGAAATAAAACTGGCCAAGTGCGAGTCGGACTCGCACACGAAGGGTTCCGTACCACAAGGCAAAAACGCCGAAAAAAACATGTTTGTTGTATGGGAGCCCCTCTTAAATATTTATTTTATTTTAATTTTATTATTTATTATTAAAGTTAAAATACAACTGAGTATTTTGTGAATATTTCAAGTGCCTACCTGTTGCCATTTTGGATATCGAGCAAAAAAAGGCAAAAAAATCGCGTTTGTTGTATGGGAGCCCCCCTTAAATATTTATTTTATTTTGTTTTTAGTATTTGTTGTTATAGTGGCAACAGAAATACATAACTTGTGAAAATTTCAACTGTCTAGCTATCGCGGTTCTTGAGATACAGCCTGGTGACAGACAGACAGACAGACGGACAGACAGCGAAGTCTTAGTAATAGGGTTCCGTTTTTACCCTTTAGGTACGGAACCCTAAAAAGGTTGATCTAATTTATCTTTATTTCTAGTATTAAAATTATGCCTATCACTTATTTTATTAAAAAGACGTTGATTTTTTCTTACATTCATAATATTTTCATAAATGAATTGGCAAGGTAACGTCATTATATTAACCTTTTAAATTGTTCCCTAAGAGATTCGCGGCGACGTAGATTGTAAATGACTCTGGCAGCTCTCTTTTGTAAAATAAAAACTGCCCAAGTGCGAGTCGGACTCGCACACGAAGGGTTCCGTACAACAAGGCAAAAACGCCAAAAAAACCATGTTTGTTGTATGGGAGCCCCCCTTAAATATTGATTTTATTTTAATTTTATTATTTATTATTAAAGTTAAAATATAACTGAGTATTTTGTGAATATTTCAAGTGCCTACCTGTTGCCATTTTTGATATCGAGCAAAAAAGGGCAAAAAATCGCGTTTGTTGTATGGGAGCCCCCCTTAAATATTTAATTTATTTTGTTTTTAGTATTTGTTGTTATAGCGGCAACAGAAATACATAATTTGTGAAAATTTCAACTGTCTAGCTATCGCGGTTCTTGAGATACAGCCTGGTGACAGACAGACGGACAGACATCGAAGTCTTAGTAATAGGGTTCCGTTTTTACCCTTTGGGTACAGAACCCAAAAAATGGATTCCATCTCAGCAGCCCGACCCCATAATAAAATGCCATATGACCTAATACTGTGGAAGTAACTAAAATAGACCAAACGCGCGGTTATCGCGCGCTACATCTGTTAACTGTTTTATCTTTCTAACAGCATAAGCGGCCGAGCTTAGCCACCCCGCAATAGATGTTATATGAGGTCCCCATTGTAATTTCTCGTCTATCGTGATTCCTAGGAAAACTTGTCGGATTAATAAATTCTAGTTTTTGGCCATTCAATATGATTTCACATTCGCTACTTCTAACATTCGGTAATTTAAATCTAATGCATTTGGTTTTTTTTTCCATTAAGTACCAAATTATTTACCGTAAACCAATCTTGGACCTGAAGAATAGAGTTATTCACGTAAGCAAGATTTTGTGACCGTCGGTCTATTTTAAAGATCAATGATGTGTCATCTGCAAATAACACGCATCTTCGGTTGATTTTGAAGTAATTGTGGTAGATCATTAATGTAAACTAAAAAGAGGAATGGACCCAATATCGAACCTTGAGGAACACCCATTGTCATTTCAGACCCTAATGAGTTTACGCCGTTTACCTCAACTTTACCCTTTCTATCTATGATTTTAGCAAATCGAGTGCTGTTTTTCTAATTCCATAGTGCTTCAGTTTCAACAGAAGTGTCTCATGTTTTATGCAATTGAACGCCTTAGAGAGGTCGCAAAAGATTCCAATGGCATCTTGTAATTCTTCCCAGACGTTAAAAATGTTCTTTATTAGGGTAACACGGTCATGGTGTCAGTAGTGCAACGCCCTTTGTTGAAACCGTACTGGTGTTCATGAAAGATAGAATTTTTTATTAAAGTGACGTAACATTTGATTGAGCATCAACTTTTCAAACATCTTACTGAGAACTGGCAGAATTGACACAGGTCTATAATTGTTAGGTTCTTTACTATCACCGGATTTGAACAATGGTACTACTTTACTATGTTTCATAAGATCCGGGAAGACTCCTTGGCCAACACTGGTGTTAAATATGAAAGCTAAATAGGGCGCAATGGTTTCGATGAAAGATCTACATACTTTTACAGACATTCCCCAGAGATCTTCTGTTTATTTAATGTTAAGATCTTTAAAAGCTTTTATATTTTGGGGTTTGTATGCTGAAACCTATATTCCAAAGGGCATGCCTTTACATTCTTTTTAAGCAAGGCAGCAGAAAGCGTGGGTGATGAATTTAAAGCTTCAGTAGTTTTAAGGGGAATATTAGCAAAAAAGTTTTCAAATTCCTTAGTTATTTCTACATCTGAGTTGATGGGGCCATGTGCAGTCTCTAAATTAAATTCAGTATTACGCTGTTTTTTCCTACCTGTTTCATTATTTATTATTTGCCAGAAGAGTTTATCATCAGCTGACTTTATTTTATTGCTAGGTTTAGCTATTTGGCACACACTTTTTGAATATTTTGTAACATACTGATGAAAGTTTGTATTATTCGTATGTTGCTTTAAGCCATAGAGTTCAAAAAGTGTTTCCCTGCTTTTACGAATACCCGTCACCCAGTCACTAAATAAAGACTTTGTGTAAATACTTTTAGTTTTAAGTGGAAAAGTGTCATTAAACTGCGTGTTTAATTTTGAAAAGAACACGGCGTAGATCTCATTTGGGCCACCTATGTTATTAAAATTCTGATCACACAATTTACTGGCCAAAGAATTATTTAATTTCTCTAACTTTTTACATGTCATTGTCCTAAACCTTATTTGAATTTTTTGTAGAGGCACGTAGGGGCTAAATGTTATTATTTGTCCACTGTGATCAGATGGCAACTTATTTACATTTTCTTTGTGTAAGTAATCACAATTACAAAAAACAGAATCAATACAAGTGGCGGAAAAAGCTGTAACTCGGGTTGGTTCAAAAACATTTGACAAATCAAATGACCTAAAAAGACTTAACAATCTGACAGTATTCGAGTTATTTTCCAATAAATTAATACAAAAATTTTCACATACGATTATTGACTTTCTACTAGTACTTCTAAGTTTCTTTAACACATCTTTCATTACAGAATCAAACACCGATAGATTCTGGTAACTTGGAGGTCTGTATACGCATACTATAATATGCTTATCAAGCTCAACACAGGTCAATTCAATGTGTTCAACAGACAGCCCGATTATGTCTTTTCGTTCTTTCGAGTTAATAGATTTTTTAAGTAATATTAATGACCCGCCATGTATCATACGTTTTCGGCTGAAATGGCTAACTACACAATAATTTTCATAATTAATTGACATTACTTGATGATCTTTCAACCAATGCTCTGTTAAACAAATGACATCAAACTTGGTGTTTTCCAAAAACAATTCTATTTCTAGTAATTTGGAAGCGCGACCTTGGATATTTTGATTAAATAATTTTAAAACATGTTTTTTATTATTATTAATTATATTGCCAGAAGATACTTTTTTATTATTCTGTAATAATAATTGGTTATTTGAAGGGGTAACTTCTCTTGTCTCACTGACTAGCTTAAATGGTTATCCGGAGTGACCTCCACAACTACAACACTGGAGAGTCTAGATTGCCCGAATAAGTTCCAGCAGGAGGAGAATACCCTATCTGACTGGTAGTGGTCTCCAAGGATGTTGGTATTATAGGTGAATCCTCCTTCGTACACCATGACGAATCATAATTAATCACTATGTTGTTAGTATAACTAAGCAACACGGACTCGTCACTAATACTAGAATTCGTTATATTAGCTATAACCTCGTTAATATTATATGCCATCAACATAGCAATCAGATGTCTACATTCCCCAGACAGAGGTAAAGTTATCTGAGTTAACTTAAAACCACTAACAAACTTGTTAGTGTCAAAAAACAATAATTTGTAATGGTTAATTAACCATTTACAAAATCTTAGGGAATGACATCGCCGCAATCAATCATTTTTTTAAATAATAAAACTATTTCTCAAAGTATTCAAAACTTCAAAACAATAACAAATTGAGTCGCGTCGCGTCATCGCGCCATGTGCATTGCTTTTGCAAATCACTTTACGCGGGTCAACGCGGATAGTGCATTTGCGCGAACTTAATGCCTCTCAAAAGCCGGGCTTTTCATTTCATAGAAATCTGTGTGTAAGTACTTACCATATTATCAAGAAATGTAAACGTTTCTATAGCGAATTTGTAGGCGAAAACTGTGAGACAGAGAAAGGAAAGGCACGCCTGGTAAAAACCAGACTAAGGGTGAGCAAGATGGAACATCTGAGCGCATTGTATAGCGTTTAGAGGCGAAATTGGCGCGTAGGTTTAACAACAAAGCGCGTAATTTAAATATTTATGAATGATTGAGTTCAATGAGTACGTATATCTGGTAACCTAGCCCAGTGCGCGCAAGTTCGGATTTCGAAATTGTATTATTTCTATGGCATGAATGTTCGAGTTCGAGTTATTTTTTATTGATAGGTTTAAGTTCGTTTGTTGTTGTGAATTATGATTTTATTAGGGCAAGCCGGGCTTTTTTGCTTCGATGAAGGTACCAGATATATCTACATTTTGACAAAAATGCAAGATTATTGCTTTTAGCTGTAATTATTACACCAAGCAAAAATTTTAAGTATAAGTACTTGAGGTTTTAGGGTGTTCCTATTTTTCCTAGTAAACATCTCTGTAATCGCTATTCAATTGTGTCACTCTTTAGGCCGACTCCAATTGTTGTACTAGAGACCAAGTGCAGAAAAAACACGGCACTTTATTTATATTTTATTTGGGGAAACATTTTCGCATTAGTCACCGCGCTTGGCACACTTGGATATGTGACCGTTTTCTTTTTATTAATACTGAAATAACATTTAATTAATGTGGTTACAATCGTCAAAAAGCAGGTGGCAGAAGAAGGACGGGAAGCCGAAGCGAGTGCGCCGACGGGGGTAGCGCGTCGTGCTCATACGCAGCCACATGCGCACTCTCCTCATTCACCACACTCGCAGAATCAGCGATGGATGCGCGCAGCAGGTACCTCTACTGACTAGAAATTTGCAGATCTAAATTAAATCTTTTACTTTGATTTAGTACGGGCTTATTCAATTAGACTATTTGATGAAGAATATGCTATAACACTGAGCTATTGACATGAAAGGACACAGGCGGTTGTAATACTTCGTGGCCCTCTGCACTTGTATTCTGCCGTCATAAAGAAAAGGCGCATCTTTTTTTCTGATTCCAATTATGTATCTAACTCAATTTTGGAAAAATGTTAGTTGTGCCCTTCTTCTTTAAGACGGCAGTATTATCTTAAGATATAACGGTTGATCCATTTAGAGGTACTTTTCTCAAAAGTAAAATAATAATAACAATTTTATCGGGTTATCTTTATTATCATACAAAAGAACCATTCATTACATTTAATTGTTAAAGATTATTTCTTTCAAATACTGGCCGTAACCGCGGTTAACATAGTCCATTCTGAAGTTCCAATTTTGTATGACACGTCCGAGCATTTAGACTGATATTTGGCGAATATCGCGCACACTTAAAAAACACTATTTGCTACCTTCTGACTTCGTATTTTTTCCCGATGAAAAAATCATCGGGCGGGCACACGGCTTTTTTACATATAAATCAGTACCCAGATCAGTGTCGAATCTCGACCGTTAAACCCCGCCCTAAACAAGTCTTCTTGTTGTGTCTTGCGTCGACAAAAAAATAATATTGTCCAGCGCCGACACACTGTACACACACAGATCGTACGTAGAAACGCCGCGAAGTCGGGTGTAAACACATCGGATTTTCTTGGGTTTACAACAGACCTTACTGTGGCCTTTCGCCCTTGCGTATAAATGTGTTAATCCAGGTTTTATACTATCTGTGTGACAAATTTCATCCAAATCCGTTGAGCCGTTTCCGCTTAATTGAGTAACTAACATCATCAACAAATAACTAGGATAACGCTTCCACAGGACTACAACACAATACTATGCAAAGTATTTACTTATATATAATATGAAATAAATGTGCTGAGAAAATGAATGATGACGCTGACATATTTTAAATTGTATTAATTATCATGCACCTGTTTAAATATAATAATTGTATATTTCATATTTCACAGACAGCGAGAGTGGACCACGCGGCCGTGGCATGCGATCCCGTGGGCGACCTTCCAGAAGATCCCACAATTATATGAGGTTCTAAGTTTTTAAGTGTAATGTAAGATGAAAAATCCTATTACATCAAAAATATCTTCTAATAATAGTTAAGTAATTAGTAATTTTCTTAATTAAAAAAAACTTTGACGATGCTGTTTCAACACAATCCACTTCCATTTACCTAATTATTAATGCCTAGAAATGATTCGGAACCATCGAAGCATTTCGCCTATTTGAATATTAATATTAAAACGTCATTGGAATATTAAGACATAATATAGTAGTTACTGCAGAACTGTAATTAGGTTTAATGTTATGTATTTTGTAACTTTTTTCATTTTTGCAATGTGTAATAATTTAAACTAAGCCATAAATAACTGATCACAGGTTTCATACCGAAACTAGGTTCCTTAATAATATTTAATCCATATTGTTATTTCTAAATAGAAAATAAAAATGGGCGGTTATACATAATTGTCGAATAAATTGATTTTTCAATCGCCAGATAACTTTATTGAAAATTTTACATGGTGGTTTGACATAATTTATATACAAAAACTGTCACACTGTCATATTTATTTATCTTATAAAGCTTAACTGACGATTGCAAAATCAGCCCTTAAAATAATATCTAAGCACAAAGTAAAGAAAATCTCCGTGTTTAAATAACTACATGCTTCCGAAATAAATGGATCAAAACGATTTTCACAGTTGACTTTGTTGTACGTCTAGGCTTAGATAAAACTTATTTTAAATTGAAACCCTTGCTTGCAATAATTTAAAGTATCCAAAAGACAAAATATTCCAACCGTGTTTAAATTGCCTAGGACAATTGAATTCTTATGACTATTAAATAAATTGAAAATTATATGAATGTTTAACTACCTTAATAACATATTCTAATAGCATAATTTAATCAATTAGATATACATGATTTTTCAACGCCAAGTGAATGTTTACAAAAGTTAAAATTACAGCAGATATTTGGACAATTGGTGACTTGCAAGATTTACATTTTGAATAAGGTGTATTGAACAAAACATAATTTTGCTATGTCATTGTTACATTTTATTATAAGTTATGTATTTCTAGAAGCACTTATACACAAAATACAGAGAGTACAGAAGGCAATCACATGTATGTACTTGACTTTTCATACCTACGCTCGGCGGTCGCGCTAGGGTTGTCAACTTTGGCTTATGCATAAAAAACTATTGTGGTAGTGGAACTCGTATCTAGTTGTTTGATTTATTGTTGAGCTTATTCTACAATATTAAAACAAAACAATAAACATAGTATTACAATACAAAAAGTTTACAGCATAAAACATAAAATTTTACATTTTGCCCTATCCGTTTTAAACCTATCAAATGACACTAAAAACAACACAATATCTACACAAACAAAAAATCATGTTTTCAACTTAATAGTTAGTGGCGTGAATTTACCTTGCAAAAAAGTTAGGTACTTCGGTTATACTGATTCAAAATAGGAAACTACATGTCAGGAACACCAAGAAAACAGGAACTACATGTCTCAAGCGGATGGCACTCGCGCTCGCACTAGTCCCAACCAGTCCGAGATAACGTGCCCGTGAGCGGTGTCTATATGTGCTTTGCTCGAGCGCACTTTGTATGTAGATTGCCTTCTGTACTCTCTGTATTTTGTGACTTATATCTCACTTTAGATAATATTTATTAAAACAAAAACATAGCAAGATTCCGATGTTATTACTGGTGCTAGCAATGGACTTTTACAACCTGATTTAATAATGATAATGCTTAATTTACAAATCGATATTATACCTTGGGGGAAATATTAGGAATAACATGTAAACCTTTCCGAAAGTTTCTATCAGCAAGGCTGTCGACAGAGCAGTATTCTCCAATGTAATATTGTATCGGTAGGTACGAACCTTTAAACCGATCTTCTCCTTGGCCAGGGGATGGTCTGAAGGGTAAATAACTAATTAACTAATTTGCAGCGATGATTTGAATGATAAAAGTCAATATTTTCATTTGTCAAATTTATTCAAATGTGTTTAAATATAAGTTGAAAAAAAATTGTGTTATTTTGAATTGCGATTGACGAAATAAAGTGATTCCTTTTCTTCTTTATGTGTGTTCCTAATAAAATAATGCGACTGAAGATTTTTATATGGAGCCTGGTATACCCAATGACGCGCAATTTTGTTTTTTTTTTTCAAAATCGCGACACGCATTCTATGGCTAACATTACAAACAGAAAACATATTAAGACCAAACTCCGTAAAGTGTAACGATCAAAGTTGATCACGTGACATCCGTTTTTTTTTTATAACTTGCGTACTTATGCTAGATGTAAGCAAGTTTGCTGCTGCTTTATTAGTTGGTAAAGCTGCAGCAAACTTGCTTACATCTTGGTGCATAGATGTTTGATTACTAAACTTTCAGATTGATTATTTCAAACATCGAAGCAACAAGTAAGCCCAAAGTTTGCCTATTTCGTTTAAAGATATTTCGCGGTTTCTTTATATTTTCTACCATTTGGTATTAGCTGTACATTATTGGGGCAATATATTTTTAGTTTTTTATAATGGTAGCTCCAGTGTAACTGTCAGCTGGGAGTGTGGCTAGGAGACAAAACCCGGTTCGCACTCGACAGCATACACATTACACATTTGTAGTGTCCTATAACGTTTGCAGGACATTTAATACTTTCTTGGGATTATTTACTTATTAATGTCCTATAGGATTAACCACAGCGTCCATAGCACTTCAGCAATCAAAAGCTTTTATGAATTTGTAAGGCGCTGTTCACTCTGGACTTTACTTGGTCAGGGTCTTCCGAGCTCCGGGCCTTAGGCATTGGTTCAGTCTCCCCCTCACGTCATCGTAAGGTACGTATGTACCATCCTTAACGCGCATTAACACATTTATCAAGTATTTCTAACTCTCCATATTGTTATTTTTCTTCTTGAAAGTCAAATAACCTACCTACTATAGAGTTGATAGATCGTATAGAAAAATCTATCCGTATTCATTTTGGTCCAAATGTCGTCCCGGTGGTGTCTATAATCGTGTAATGCTGACGGAAAGTGCACATATGATGCTCCGGGACGGCTCGGATGCACCTGACACGAAGTTATGTGAACAAGTTCTACAGAATGTACGCACGATGACATATCAAGCTATATTTCCAGTATAAGCTGACTTCTCATTTGTACAAAACTGGAAATGTAAAGCTTGATATTTATGTCGTCGTGTGTACTTTGTACAAACAGTTTTTCAGCCCATGACTAAACACTGACGAGAGCTGGACAGCCTGCTTGAAAAACAGTTGTTTCTGCGCATTAATAACACACGAATTGGTCCTATATTTCCTACCCAGTTATGGCTGCAACTGCTTCAAGCTACAAAGTGCAAGGCTAATAAATTCAACAAAATTTGTAGGATGAAGTTTCTCAACCTAATTGCTGGAGTACCTGCGTAAGTAGGAATTTCACTTGGTGTAAAATTGGAACGGATGACCGATAACGGTGAAAGATCAATTAGAATCCCCAAAAAGTACTATTTGATAATTCACTGCTGTAGTGCTGTGTGGCAGTCAATTATCAAATATAAGTAAGTAATATGAATATCAACCTAGGTACTTAATATATTGAGGTGGTAGTAAAAGCCTTAGGTAAACGATATAGGTAAGTAGGGGAAAGGTGTACATAATGATCCCCGAGGTAAAATGATTCCCCGCAGTTCTCAATGAACTACTAGAACCATCTGTCGGATTTAATAATTGTAAATGTCCCTCCCGACACCCGATCAGTCGCCCAGTGACGTGTCATGGCGGTGTGAGTGCAGTGCGTTGTTCCATGATCAAAAATATAAAATCTGTGCTGTTTATCTACGGTAAGAAACTTTTCAGTGTAAGATTATTTCCATTTTACTATTTTTAAATGACGGTCTTACTCATGGTTTCTATATACGTTTGATAACGTTTTTAAGTATATTTTGTTATTCGTATAGTGATGTTTTAGGTTAGTTTTTGAGCGATGTGTGCAAATATTGCACTTGGGGTCAAATGATCCCTTTCATTCTGTATAAAATGAGCCCAGGGATCATTTTACACACTACTTTTATTTTATTGCAGATCATGTCGCGTGGTTACATTCGGAAAACAACTCGCCAAAACTGGAGTGAGGATGCCATGCTGAAGGCACTAGACACTGTGAAAGAGGGCCTTTAAAACGGCCAGTAGCAGCCTTGGGATCATTTTGGAAACCTATGTGTTCAAAATGATCCTTTAGTAAACTTCTGAGAAACATTAAATAACCATAAATCTAAAAAATAGGGTAGGTACGCCATTACGAAACCAGATAAATAAATTAACCAAAACTACTTTTATATTACAGATAACTTAAATATTTTGGCTACAGCATACATCTTCCCTTAGAGGGATCGTTTTGTACACCTTTCCCCTACCTAACTTGAGGTTTTTACAGTGTAGAAAACGACTCGACGATTATTGTGCCGATCATCGTTAGATACCAAGAGCTTCATGATGATGAGCTGCTGAATTCAAAGTCCGCGTCTTTTTTTTTTAACTGCTTTTTTTTTTAATGCTCTCTGCATTACCATAGGGAGATCTGCAGTTATGTGGAACTCTAACCCACTAAAGTGTCCTCTGCCGCTTACGGCAGGAACATGGGCACGCGTTAGCACTCATCCGTGAACCCGCCGCGGCTTTCCGTCACCAGACCCTCCTCTGGGGAGTACTCCCCATCACCGGCGCACCAGAACACAGCACGCCCGTGACCACCCCGGGGCCCAAACCGCTAACCGCAAGGGCGCTAGACGACCCCGTGTCTGGGCACCCTTGATCCCCCTGCGACGGGTCAGGTCAGGCCGAAAATTGGTAGGTGTGCGATACCCCAGCCAGAGAGAGCAGATTTTTTAATTATTTGATAAAATATATTGAAAAAAAATATATACACTTCTGGACACATCTATTGGCCCACCTTAGAGTTTAGGTTTCGATGGCCCCTACCGAAATATGATTGCTAGATTGAACAAAAACTGTTGATGCAGTTTTAAACCTGATACATTTTACCATCTTTTTCGATCGTATTGTTTTAAATTTGAATTCAGAATACCATACGACATGGAGCTACGCCTAACAAGTCGGATATGCGCCTTGTTAAAGGCAATTGATTTTTGAATAAAAAACATGTTTTATCATAGGTTTAATTTAATAACGCGTGTTGCCTCCATGGGCATCTACCACAGCTCTCATACGATTAGGCATAGAGTTTATCAACCGCTGTATGAAATTTTGAGGGATCATCTCCCATTCCTCTTCTATGGCAGTTTTCAACTCCTGCATCGTCTGGGCAACTGGCTGACGAGCCCTAACACGTCTTTTTAGCTCGTCCCACATGTGCTCAATGGGGTTCATGTCTGGGCTTCTGGCTGGCCAGTCCATAACTGTGATGTTCACATCCCGAAGATATTCCCTGACGATGCCGGCCGCATGGGCTCTTGCATTATCATGCATAAAAAGGAAATTTGGGCCCACATAGTCCGTGTATGGTATCACGTGAGGTTCTAAGCACTCACGAATGTACCTTTCAGCATTTAATGTTGGCAGCCGTGGTCCTGTAACAACCTCAAGTTGAGTTTTGCCATTCGCGGATATACCGCCCCAGACAGTCCATGAGCCACCGCCATAAGAAACCCTCTTTTCAAAGCAGCATTGTGCGAAACGCTCTCCCTTACGTCAGTAGACCTTCTTCCTTCCATCATTGCCATGTAACACAATTTGAGACTCATCAGAAAAGAGTACACGGCTCCAATCTTGCTGTGTCCAATTTAAATGACTGCGTGCGAAATTAAGGCGCGCTGTTCGGTGGGCTCGCGTTAGTTTGGGCCCATTAGCTGGCTTGTGTGGTACCATATCGCGTTCTTTTAACCTTCTCCGAACAGTTCGAGCGCTCACAGATACTCCGTGGAAGTCGCGAAGTTGGTTTTGTATCTCAATAGAGGTAAGGTGACGATTTCTCAAGCTGGTCGTCACGATGAATCGATCCTGCCTTTCAGTTGTGACCCGAGATCGTGGCCTTCCTTGGCGACGAACAAAGCCGCCAGTCTCTAGGTATGTACCTCTGATAAACATTTCGGACCGCAGATCGACTTAAATTAAGTTGAGCACTCACGTTTCTTTGGCTGTGTCCGGCCTGAATAAGTGCCACAGCTTGGGCGGCGACTTCAGGTGAAGTATCCATAGATTATTGATAGAACCTCACCTTAATGTTAAGAATAAGTAATGTTTGTTGCAAAACCAAAGATATCAATCACTTTTTCAAGAATTAAATCCAAGTAAACCAATAAAACCAAGTTTTCTTAGTATTCGATTGTTTGATATCAACAAACAGGCTCCAAATTGTCTTTTGTTTCTTTAAATTCTGTCTTCGAAATTCAAAAAAAGACTATTGAATGAAATTGTGAATGTGCCAGGTTCAAAACTGCATAAAAACTTTTTGCTCGACCTAATATAAAATTTTAGCTAGGACCAAACGAAACTGAAAATACAAGGTGGGCCAATAGATGTGTCCAGAAGTGTATAAGTAATATATTTATTGTCCTATCGCAGGTAAGCTGGAAGCTTTGATTATATAAAATGTCTAGATGGAGCGTCGCCCTACAATCGTATCAAAGAAAACGAGTCAACATTTTCAAGTATGTGTGCGTGCAGGCGTCGTTTTACACTGTGCGTCTACGTCTCTGTGTAAGTAAATAATGATACCAACATCTCCCATTCTCCCATAAATCACATTAAAAAAATATACAGTGTAAACTCCATGTAACGTCACTCTATTTAACCTTTTGAACGCCAATGTCGGCTATAGCCGACATGAGCAAGCGTGCCCTGTGCGCCAACGACGGCTATACTCGACAAAAAACAGGTCGCAGAAAAATACAAAATAAACCTATTAAATCATTACTTTTATGTATTTTATTGATACACCTTGAAATTAAGATTTTCGGGCTTGGCGTACAGGGCATAGGAATACCGATATGGCGTGGCGGTGAAAAGGTCGACAAACTCCCTTAAGCGTCGAAATCAATTGGCTTTGGTTGGTTTAGCTTGTCTTTCATACAATGTTACACTCTACATAGCATTACACCCACTCTCAATAACGACAACAATTGAGTAATAACCTAACCTGGTATTGAGTAGTACCTTTTAAGTTGCTAAAATTAGTAAAAACTGCGTAGCTGTGTACGATCTATTGTCGCTTTATTATCCTAGCCCGCAATAAACTCGACTGTCGGCATCATGCATACCGAACTTTCTAAGAAATTCGTTCTTTTGTTTACAAATTGGGATTGCTTGTACCTGTAGACTGTTGTTGACCATGACTCATAAGTCGGAAATAAACTTTTTCTGTTTCTAATTCTGATGTTTCTTCTCTCCATTTAACGACAACTCTCTATAACGCCATAAAATGCACAGTCCCTTCAGTGTCGTTATATAGAGTTTACACTGTACTTATTAAATAAGTTTTAGGTGTATGTATGTACTTAGTGTTATTCAGTTTTAGTGTCTTTTTATTCAGTTGTTACTTTTTTAAATAAATCAAAACCACTAATTTAATTAGAGTATGGTGGTTGAATGTTGTAGTTAAATCAACTAAGTTAATTAATACTTAGTTAAATCAACTAAGTAGTTTTTTTTTTTGATGGTCAAATAGTTTTTATTTTATATAAGATTTAAAATAATAATATGTAGGTACATTTATATGAAAAAATAAGTAAAATAATCATAGGGCATCAAAAAATTCGTCCGCATCGCTGTCAACAGGAAGAGTGCCCAAAAGGCTGGCAGCATTGCCACGTTGAATGGCAATGCTAATTCTTTGGCCAAGAAATGGCCAGCCCTCTGGTCACGTGAAGAGGCGACTAACCGCTTGGCGATATCTTGAAAAACCAAGTGGGCACTCGGACCCTATGGCCCTAGTGTTTCAACCCCAAACGGCTCGAACATATAACTCCCAATCAGGTTGGAATATTTTCGCCGTTTGAGGTTTTCTGCACCTGCAGCAGCCGCTCCAGCACAGCCCAACGTGCTAGGAAGATGAGATGGCGCAAGGGTGTCGACACATGTTGCATCCCACACCAAAGGTCTGCCTAACTTCCAGGGCATTATGGTCATCCCGTCTGGTCTCTTCCCATCGTCGCGTGCCAGGCCGTTGGGTTCTAAAACAGCTGGCACCCTGGGTGACAAGAGCACGACGGATGATGTCATTAATGCTGGCGTGCCGTGCTATCCGGCCTGCGCTTCTACTGCAAGATAGGCCATAGTGTCCGAGACAGTCGACAGCTTCACCGCACTGACAGCGATGCGGAGCCCCGCAAGGAGCGCCCAAACGCAGACAGGAAGCGAGCCGGAAGGTGGTGTCACCCAGCATAGTGCCTATGTTGGGTGACGGGAGTGCTAGAAGCCAGAGCCCCGACTCCCACTCACCCACAGCCAGCAGGCGGGCACGCTCTGCAGAATTGGTGGACGTATTAATAAGATTATTCCGTACCAACCTGCAGAGCGGCTCATCCCACTGTCTCTGGGAAGATGGGTTTACGGGCCGATCTGTATCCGGGCAAGCCGCTTTCCAGGCGTTCACCGCCTCATTCAAGCACGGCACTTCAGAGTCAACCGGGCAAAGGGCTAACATTTTGCTGGTCAACTTTTCAGTGCTGTGGACAGAAGACAGGAACGCCGGTAAGCTAATACTGGTAATTTTGCGGACGCCGAGGCCACCAAAACGGATGGGTAGTGTGGCTTGAAGCCACGCTCGGTCGTCCAAGGCCACATTTAAAATGGATGTTAGACGTTAGTGTGCTGCGAATAATTTGGTCAATTTTGTCCAAGAGGTGTGGCTGCTTCCATAAAGGGGAAGAGCGTAGAAAATACATAAAATTTGGGCCAAAACAACAGTATCTAATCAGGGTGAATGCCGAATGTAAATTAATTTTGGAGAGTCTGTCCGAAATCTCGTTGAAATTTTTAATTTTTTCGTCGATAAAAGGAATAAAACTATCTTCTAAAATCGGGGAACCTAGGAGGTGCAGTGAACTTTTGTCTAAAATTTTGATTTGTGGGGCTATTGTATTAAATTTAACTAGAGTCAATTGTCTGTCGGTAGTGTCAGAAAGGTAAAGTTCACATTTTGAGGGGTTAAGGTCCAAGCCAATAGATTGAAATAGTAGTTAAATAAGTAGTATATAGTATCAACTAAGTTAATATATATTATATAATTAAAGTCAAGACATTAAAAAAAATGTCTTGACCAGGAAAAGCTATTATCTACGATTTAAAAATTAACATTGTAAAAAAAATGTTTTAGTTCGGAACCCTTTGCACGCGAGTTCGATTCGCACTTGGCCAGTTTTTTTTGAACGTAATTGTATAAACGTAACCATAAACCAACTAATATGTACCCACAAAAAAGACGTTAAGTTGGGAGAGTAAAAAAAAGAAACTGGCAACACTTATAAAATATGGCGTGATTTGATAATCATAAAAACAAAAAATAAATATGTAGTTTCTTGGTTACTTACCGATGGTAGGTGATGTGTTTGGTATTTTTTATCCTTCCTTTATAATTCCGGCACAATTTAATAGCACATACCGTCATTTAGTCGCTGATATTTGTTTTTTACTTGGCGCGCGTAATCGTATTGACAGTAAAGCGACACGATCTGCACTAATCGGCGGGTAAGCACTTGTGAGCCAACAGTTGGCAGACACCTTTTGACACGTTTGCGCGCACTTGACGCTCCATCTAGACATTTATGTAATCAAAGGCTGGAAGAGATTTCTTATGAAATAAGCATCACCTTTGTTCTGTTTTTTTCATATAATATATGTGTGTACCTACATAAATGAAAAAAAATAAAATAAAAACAGTTCTGGCTGGAGTAACATTACCACACCCGGATCTTTTGTTTTCTAACGGGTATGTTGAAGTAAATGTTATCAAAATAATTAGATTTCAATTTGAAATAAGTAAGTGTTACAACTTACCTAATTTGTATTTGCTATGGTTGCGAAGATTTTTAAAATCCTACTGCGGTAACGTTTGCACGATTGCTGCATCTTCGAGATGCAGCAATCGTGCAAACGATAATAATAATAATTGTGATAATAATAATAAATTATTGTTAATAATAACAATAATTTTTGTACAGAACATCTGGCTTTTTAGTTATAATTTGTTACACAATAAAAGAATCCACAATAATGGACCGTTTTAAAGTTATTTTCGGCGGTCATATTGAATTTAGTGTGATGTATGTACTACATTTACCGTTTTCTACTCGTCAAAGCCCTTTCATTTGATGGATACCTACCCACAATAAGGGTATAGAAAAAAAATTAATCCGCCATTTTGGAGCGACGGCCATATTGAAATTAGTGTGATTTTACTAACTTTATCGTTTTCTACTCTTCAAGTCCTAGATTTTTAAAATCCTACTGCGGTAACGTTTGCGCGATTGCTGCATCTCGAAATTGACTAAACGGATGATTATAATTTTTGTACAAGACACCTGGCTAATTAGTTATAATTTGTTACGCAATAAAAGAATCCACAATAATGCACCGTTTTAAAGTTATTTTCGGCGGTCATATTGAATTTAGTGTGATGGTATGTAAGTACTAAATTTACCGTTTTCTACTCGTCAAAGCCCTTTCATTTGATGGATACCTACCCACAATAAGGGGATTGAAAAAAAATTTAATCCGCCATTTTAGAGCGACGGCCATATTGAAATTAGTGTGATTTTACTAACTTTATCGTTTTCTACTCTTCAAGTCCTTTCATTTGATACCCTTATTAAGGGTATTGAAAAAAAATGTAATCCGCCATCTTGGAGCGGCGGCCATATTGGATTTAGTAAGTGACTTTGGGAACCAAATAGGAAACTTAGAAGTACTGCAATTAGTCAAAGGTACGCATTTTTTATTCCGTATTATTAAAAAATGCGTACCTTTGACTAATTGCAGTACTTCTAAGTTTCCTATTTGGTTCCCAAAGTCACTTGTGCATATTTATAAAAATAAGGCTAAAGCTTGGAATAGATGGAAAACATATCACAATATTTCAGACTATGAGCAGTTTTCACTGTACCGGTCTAGGTTCCAGGACGAATGCAAGAAGTGCTATAACAAATACATGAATTCGGTCGAGGATGGTATCCGAGATAATGTAAAGCATTTTTGGACGTTTATATCTAACAGAAAACGTTGTACAGGTATTCCTTCTTTAATGGTTTACAACAACCACACAACAAGCGATCCAGAAAAAATTTGCAACTATTTTTCGGACTATTTTCATTCGGTTTTTGAGGCATCTTCCCCAACTGGTAATTCACCTATGCACAACGACTATTCTGAGAGCTGCACTCTGTTGAATACCATTCAGTTCATTATCGATGAAATCCATGGGGCCCTCAAGGCTCTGGACCCCTCAAAAGGTCCGGGACCGGATGGACTGCCGGTACATTTTATTAAGCAGACTGCTGATAATCTCTGCATACCCTTGCATATTATCTTCAATTCGTCACTTTCGCAAGGGATCTTTCCACTTGCATGGAAACTGGCCAACATAACCCCTGTTTATAAATCAGGACCTAAAGAGGATGTTGAGAACTATCGTCCGATTTCAATATTGTCGACCTTGTCAAAGGTTTTCGAGAGACTAGTACGTAATAAAGTATATCCAATTCTACATAATATTATAATTCAGCAACAGCATGGTTTCGTCAAAAGAAGATCAACCACAACGAACCTAGTTACTTTTGTAGACTACTTATTTAACAACATGGACTCTCGTATCCAAGTAGACTCTATATACACTGATTTTAAGAAGGCTTTTGACAAGGTTGACCACGAACTGCTTTTGAATAAAATTGCGTTCAATGGCATACGTGGTGATCTTTTAAGATGGTTCTCGTCTTATATTTCAAATAGAACACAGAGAGTTGTGATAAATGGGTTTAACTCTAACATTTTGACAGTTACTTCTGGGGTGCCCCAGGGCTCTATATTAGGGCCACTTTTATTCATTATTTTTATAAATGATATTAATACATGTTTTCTAAATTCAAAAGTATTGCTCTATGCGGATGACCTCAAAATTTATAGACCAGTTAAAAATTTAAAGGACAGTCTTCTGCTGCAGCAAGACTTGGACAGATTTTCTGAATATTGTTTGCATAATAAACTCCAACTAAGTATATCCAAGTGTTGCTGTATAAGTTTCACTAAAAACAAAAATGTTTTAACCCATTCTTACACTTTAAATAACGTGAACCTAACAAGAGAAACATTGGTCCGGGATCTTGGAGTGTTGCTAGATGATAAACTGCACCTTGACGCTCATATTAATAAAATAGTGAACAATGCCTTCAGGATGTATGGTTTTGTGATGAGATCTTCCACTGAATTTAAACGACCATATACATATTTGTACCTCTACAAATCATTAATCAGGTCTCAGTTGGAGTACGCTGTTGCGGTGTGGAATCCCTTCTATGCTAAGTATTCAGATGCGATTGAAAAGGTACAGGTTAAATTTTTGAAGGCCATGTATTTCCGTTGTTTTCGTAGCCAAGCATCTTATAGTGAGCTTCTAGAGAAGTATAAGCTATTAAACTTAAAGGCCAGACGAACTATTTTAGAGACAATGTTTTTATTTGACCTATGCAACCATTCATATGACTGTATTGATATTAGTAATAAGATTTGTTACGTAGTACCTAGAACTACCATAAGCCGTGGTGTGCGTGCGAGACCACTATTTGCTATAACATCAACTCGTACGAATGCTGGCTTGCGCGCACCCTTACGTCGCCTTACTGCTCAATTTAATAATATTTTTAACAATGTTGATATCTTCGCTGTGCATACTTGTAAATTCCGAAACCTAATCAACAAAAAAATTTCAGAAATTCAAATTTAATGATTTTTTTTTATCAACATAATGATGATGTTTCTTTCTTTCTTTTTTCTTCCTTTTTCTTTTTTGTATTTGTATTTGCATGCCTATTTAGTTTTAGTTACTTATTTTAACACATTATTTACTATAATATTATATAAGTATTAATTGCAATCGCACTACGTACATACATTAAAAATTGCTTTTTCTTATAATCTGTGGAAAATGTCGTGGGTTATACACTTGCTCACTCTGTATGAATTGTTTGTATATTACTGTAGTGTGTAACTGTTTATTTTCCTAAATAAAAAAAAAAAAAAAAAAAAAAATAGTATGACGTTATTTACTTTATCATTTTCTACTCTTCAAGCCCTTTCATTTGATACCCATATTATGGGGGTTGAGAAAATAAGTATTTGAAATCCGCCATCTTCGAGCGGCGGCCATATTGAATTTAGTGTAATTTTACTAACTTTATAGTTTTCTACTCTTCAATCGCTTTAATATGATGCCCATATTAAAGGGATTGAAAAAAATATATAATCCGCCATTTTGGAGCGGCGGCCATATTGTATTTAGTACGATGTTATTAACTTTATCGTTTTCTACTCTTCAAGCTTTTTCAGTTGATACCCATATTAAGGGGGTTGGAAAAAGTATGTAAGTAACCCGCCATCTTGAAGCGGCGGCCATATTGAAATTATTAGAATATTGAGTATTGCACACTGGTATTGTTACTAGAACTAAAGGTGTATGCAAAATTTCAGCTCAATCGGATACCAACAAAATGGTCGAAAAATGGTTTGCAAATTTTGACGGACGACTTACACACTTATATACGAACAGTGCAAGCTAAATAAAAGCTTTTAAAAATAGGAATTAATACTTGAGGTTGGTGAATTAAAAAAAATAGCTGCACCAGAATGCACTTGTGGCGGCATTATCCGGGCGGCATACGTCTGTCACATTTTGTTCATCGCTCCCAAGCTCTATACACCCACCTTTCATCGCTCTGGAACATGCGGTTCTGCGCGTGTATAGATCCACCCGCCGTTTATACCGCCGAATTCGGCTCGCCCATGCACAAACTTTCTGCTTCAGGAAGTCGATGCGCTCTGTGACACGGGACATTTGTATTCTCGAGGGCTGATTTCAGTCCCCGAGAATGCCCGCCTTACAAAGCGCATCACTCGTGGTCGTGTATTGCCCTCCCTGAAGCAGTATAGTTTGCCGATGAGTACCATGGCCCCATCGATACGACGCTCGATCCTGCGCTGCCAGGCTGGTACGGCTGGTTTTGGTCGAGTAGCTCCGTCACAACTTGGAAATTTGACGTTAGCTAAACGACATGCCGCCACAGCCGCACAGTACAGGATCGAGGGTGTATCAACGAGATCCACGCTGCTCTCGAAGAAATTTTTGAGCTGCGAGTCCAAGGCACACACCAGCGCCATTTTTTTTGTGCATGGGTAATCGTGGTAATCGGAGCCTAAGTTCGGTTGGAGTGGACCTATACTCGCGTAATGCATCCTCCAGTGCGCTCCTCAGTCGAACGTTGCACTGGCTACTTACTTTGTCAACCCTATCATCTTCTTTTTCTACATGATTGAACCGCGGCGGGATGGTAGCAACAGTTGACACTTGTGCCGCAGTTTGTGCCGAAGTCGAGACGATATGGTTGCTCAGTACCTCTGAGCGCAGCCTATCAAGTGCGATATCGTCCAACCTGTGATTGCGTTGGACGACCCGCACCTGATCCGATAGTCGTTGGGCCGAAACGTTGACGGTTGGTTCCAGTTCCTGGAACAGAGACAGCATCCTATCGCGGTACGCAGTGAGGTTAATTCCCCCCTCTGTAGACCCGTAATATGCGCGCATGACGTTCTCGTTCATAGACTGAATCCATTTCATGCGCTGCACACAACCACCGGGGACCCGGCTCTGGGCCGGATCCGATGGCCTCTAAGTCCCAAGCTGTTCGGTGGCCGGCCTCTCCCCTGCCGACGTACGGGTGTTGGCGACGTCGGCAGGAAAAAATATTCGTCGCTCGAGCTCGACGCAACTGCCACGGCCTGTGTCACAGCACTCTCGATGGGGCTGGGTTCCGGCGGCACGGGGCGGGGCTGAGCGATGAGTCCGGAGGTGGTAGATGTGCTGATCTCGTCAACATTCTATTATAATCTTCATTATCTCACACAGATTTATTTTGGTCGGAGGCCAAATTTGACAGCCGTCATTTTTAATTTTTCTATGTTTGTATAGCTTTTTCATTTTATTTTTGGTTTATTGTTTATAGATTTAATATGTTTTATCCGAAAAGGTTTTTTGACATATGTTTGATATCAATAAACACGGGAAATTAATAAAAACAGGAAATATAAGATAAAAGAGAAAAATGTACGTTGTTGACTTATCAGTGTTGCCAATTATTATTATTAGTATTGAATTTCTGATTTTGATTATCTACTTTTGCTGTTGACTGTACTATGACCATTATATTGTAGTCTTTGACTATGACCTTAACACACCTTTTTATACTTTTTTGTATATGAGTAGTCTATCTACAGTTTTTTCGCATTCATGTAATGTCACAGAATACATGTAGTACGAGTAATTACTAATTAGGTGTAAAAACGTAAAAAAAAAATTGAATTTCGCGGGCTACCTGTAAACTTGGGTATTTAATGGGGAAGTGCTAAGGTAGCCCTCGAAATTCAAATTTTCTTACGTTTTTTGCAATTTGCTGGTCAGTATTAAGTTGTACGTTGATTAAAATGTGATTCGCGGCCGTAACAAATATGTATTTACAGAATTATAATCATTACAATCAGTAACACAATTTGTTAAGTTAGTATGAGTCCGGTACGGTATATCGAATTACCCTTGAACGATATAACTGTCGACAGAAAGCATGGTTCACCGACGAACGGTAATATGAAAAAACTATTGGTCGATACCATTATTTAGCGACAGCACGTTTCGCCGAATAACGCTACATAGAATGAATGGTTGGCCGATACCAAGATTTGCCGATGTCTTGGTTCGCCGGAACACGCTTGAACTAAATAATCCTTTACCGATAGCTATTTGCATCGAAAGCACCTTTTCTTACACCGCCGATCCAAAATAATTGTCTTTAGTTTCTAGCTTATACAATTTTGACAAACATCTGTCACGGCTAATATCCGAAGTGCGGCTACACCCAGTTTTAGCCGGCCAAAGTGCGGCTAAACCTAGTTTTAGCCGGGTACAACTAAGTGCAGCCGGCCACATGCGGTTCGTGTATACTTCGGGAGGCGACGTAGGATGCAACAGCGAGCGAAGGGCACACCGAGGTTCGGTTTTGATAGGTTACTTTAAACCCTTTTCACAGAAATAGGGGCCACGCGAAGCGGGGCTCCGTCGACACACTCGGGCACCCCGAGGTTAGGTTGGGTTATAATCAAAGACATTAAAGATCTTAAATCTCTTTGGGTTAAAACTAGGATTAGCCGCACTTCGGCCATTAGCCGTAACACATCGATTAAATTGCATTAACTGCTATTTCCATGCGTTTATCTTAGTAATTCAATAAAAATAAATGTAAAGAAAATAATAAAACAGCAACTTTGATTATTTTTATAATTAAATGGTAAATAACAAAAACAAAGGTTGCAAACTGTGTAATCATAAGAAACATGATAGAAAACAATCAATTTTGAATAAAAAAAATTACTACCAGTTATAATATGTTATACCTATTAATGATTTTTGATGTAGGTACATGATGTGAGCTAGCCCACCTAAGAAAGTTTCTATACTCATCTCACTCTTTTGAGACAAGTGCTTTTCTAGTCTCTTTTCATATTCAATCTGCGATGAACGACGACGCTTTGGCATTGGCTCAGATGCAGTGATGCGCTCGATTTCGCAGTCGGTATGTTTTTGTTCTTTAGCAAACTCCTTAATAATGTTGTAGATATTCCACTTCTTGCGATTTAAAAGTGTGTTCCACCGTTTATGCCATGATTCCAGAGCATTTTGTGTTTTCAGAATGGAATAAGTGCGATTAGACACTGACCACATACTTAGCTGGTGGATTTTTGCTCAAAATTAACTTCGTCCCTGGGCCAGATTTTTTTGTAAATACTCCAGATACATAATACTTATTGAACCGTTGTGCCAATCCTTCGGCTTCAGGTGGCAATACTAAGTTTTTTACTTGCTCGAAGGCCTCCGGTATCTCTTCTGGTTCTAAAAATGCTAAAGTAAATAAATGTCTGATTTTATGTGCAAATACGAAATCAGTACCATAGCGCTTTGCCAACTCTTCCGCCTGTACTTACATGCCGCCAAAGGCTTTGCGTGAGATGAAGCAGACACAGTCTGTGTGCACAGTTTGGATAGGTATTGTTTTTTCACAGCATTTATCACCGCAATTTCGAAATCAGTCAGTATGTTTTCGGGAGACAAATTAGTATTAAAGGAATTGACCCCATACCTTTTTAATATTTCAAATAATATTATGTAACAGGTTTCAGTCTTGTGCGATAATAGGGCAAACACTAATGGTAAAAATTTGCTTGTGCCCCGTTCTGTTCCAACCTCAGACCAACAAAAAAAGATAGACAGCGCGCCACGAACATTAAAACTGAAGCCACCTTTTTATCTATGTGTGTATCGAAGGCTTGCCATTTGTTAAACGAAAACTAAAACTATTTGTCCAAATTTTTTGTTCAGTGACTGGGCAACTAAGGGTATTAGGAAAAGTAGAGAAAAATTGTTTGAGCTGTATGGCCTTAAGCCTTATATTAACTCTGAAACTTTTAATAAATACGTTGGTACCTACTCCAAAACGTTTAAAAATACTTGTAAGGTAGCTAAAGCCTTGTATATTAGCAACAAGATTAAATCAGCCGATAATAAAATAAAGACGGTTTGGAAAATTATTAATGACGAAACTAACCGGAATAAAAGACATAATAATGATTTCGCACTAGAGACTTCGCGTGGTCTCATAAGCACTAACAAAGAGGTTGCTCAAGAATTTGTAAATTTCTTTACCAGTATCCCGCATAAAACTACTGAAACCTTAAATTCCTCGCCCTTACGTTCTATTGATTTATTAAAAGCAAACGTTTCATCCTGCCAGATTGAATTTAAATTCAAGCATATAAACCCCAAAATTGTAATAAAAGCTTTCAAGCAAATCAAGATCAAATTAACCGAAGATATATGGGGAATGTCTATCAAAGTATGTACCTCCATTATTGAGACAATAGCTCCGTACTTAGCCTTAATATTTAATTTGTGTGTGGATCAAGGAGTTTTCCCGGATCTAATGAAATACAGTAAGGTAATACCACTTTTCAAATCGGGGGACAGTAAGGATACCAATAATTATAGACCCGTATCCGTGTTACCGGTTTTCAGCAAGGTGTTTGAAAAGGTGATGCTGAACCAAATGCTCAATCATTTTAACACCAATAAAATATTACACGACCTACAATACGGTTTTACCAAGGGACGTTGTACGACTGATGCCGGTGTCACCTTATTAAAACACATATTTGCGGCCTGGGAAGAGTCCCAAGACGCCATAGGGATTTTTTGTGACCTCTCCAAGGCTTTTGATTGCGTCGAACACGAAACCTTACTCTTAAAACTTGAGCATTACGGACTGGGAAAACTTGCGCTCAGTTTAGTAAAATCTTATTTAAATGATAGACAACAGCACGTTCAAATAAATGGTGTCAATTCACCTGGCTTAAAAGTCAAAATGGGTGTACCACAGGGCTCGATATTAGGTCCTTTCCTCTTTTTAGTATATATTAATGATCTACCCCATTTGTTAAAAACTCAACCACAAATGGTGTTATTTGCTGACGATACGTCCTTGATTTTTAAAATTAATAGACGTGCATCAAATCTTGACGACGTAAATAACGCCCTACTGCAGATCCAAAATTGGTTCACTGCTAATAATTTAGTATTAAATGGGAAAAAAACGAAGTGCATAAGATTTTCTTTACCAAATGTCAAAAGTAGTAATTGTGAGATAGTATTGAATCAAGAGAAACTAGAATTCGTCGATAGTACTGTTTTCCTAGGGATCACGCTCGACTCAAGGCTTCAATGGGTTCCCCATTTAACATCCCTTGCATTGCAGGACGGCTAAGTTCAGCAGCATATGCTGTGAGAAAAATCCGTCAATTTACTGATGTTGATACCGCGAGACTGGTCTATTTTAGTTACTTTCATAGTATCATGTCGTACGGTATTTTACTATGGGGACGGGCTGCAGACATCGAGTCTATTTTTATTCTGCAGAAAAGGGCTGTCAGAGACTCAGAGCCATACATATACAGCCTCCGCAGGCGTGACTCTCTAAGGGAACTGTTTAAAGATATTAACATCATGACGGTACCTTGTCAATATATCTATGAAAATATCATGTACGTAATCTTTTTAGTAAAAGAGGTGAAAGACACAATTATATCACTAGAAATAGGGACCAATTAGTTCAACCAGGTTTCAGGCTGGCTAAAGTAGACTCGTCTTTCATGGGCTACTGTTTAAAATGTTACAATAAAATACCTACCCACATACTTGAACTGAATGAAACGTAATTTAAATCTTGTATAAAACGCACATTATGCAGCCAGGCATATTATAAATTGGGGGATTACATCACTGACAAAAATGCTTGGCTAAACGCTGGTCCTGCTCCATAAGGACGCACAAATAAATTGATTAGTATTGAAAAACACTGTTGGAGCTGCTGAAGATTTTAAAATACTATTTTTGCATTATATAAATTCAATCACCTAGTATTGTATAACTGCATAGCACATGTGTGAGTACTATGTACATACTATAAAGCTTCCATTTACTGGGTACGCCTTTTATTGACTTGAATGTGCCCTGGCAGCTGAGAGTATTTCACGCTCACTCAAATGTCTCGCTGATGGTGGCGCGTGTGTTGGATCATTTAACTCCCTTCAAAATGGTTGAGCTGAATGGTGCTAATACATGCGTCATGTTCGTGAACGGGCGCCGTCAGTAGGGACTGGTCATCTCTTTGCTGCCATGGCTTATTTTAATTTAATACCTATTTGAATTGTTTTATTTTTTTATTCCGTGTTTTCATTACGGACGCTTTTAACGTTCTGCATCGTTCTCACATGTATAATTTTTAACATGAATGATGTAAACAAGACTTTGTAACCATATTATTTTGATTTAAAAGAGTGTCCATGGAGTTTCTTGCCCGTTCTTCTCCATAGGTACCTACGGTTTGGAATGGGCAACTAGCTTCATCTTTCTGACTGACCGACCCCTTGACAATTCAAAAGTGCCTGTAATTGGTTTAATTGAAATAAATGCTTTGAGTTGAGTTTGAGTTTGAATGTTTTCCCTATAATTTGGGGATATTTGTGCGAGTAGGAACTAGTATAATATTGTACGAGTAAGATATTGTTGAGTATGGTATTGGTATTAATTGGAAACCCAAAATATTCAATACATAAAAAAGAAAATAGGAATATAACTCGAAGTAACAAATCATATTTATATGTATGTATTAATCGAATGGGGAAAATTAAAATCGTATTATGGCAACCCCCGCACCTCTTATGTCACTATTTTCGTTCGTTGAGGTTTTTTGTTCCAAGTAATCTAAAATTTAATATTATAGAAACGATATTATTTCGAGTACTTACACGTGAAAAGTGATTCCGTGAGACTTTTTATGTGATTTGCTGTTGTTTTTGCAACTTTTCACTGCACAGGAAGGCATAATTATATTTTTTTAATCTATGTTAACTTGACGACGACTCGTGACGTACTAAAAGCGATGAGCATGGTTTTGCTGTAGGTGTGTGCGTGAGCGTGTATGTTTACTTGCAGGAGCACGGTTTTATGGCTTCACTTTTGATGTTCGCGGCGCGCCGTCTTTCTTTTTTTGTTGGTCTGAGGTTCCAACTAAAACATGTATTGAATATACTTGAGTAAATGGATTCGGGCATGTCGAAAATGTTCCGTCCATTACCCAGCATTGTGCACTCATTAGTCGTTTAAAATTTTCTTTAGTACAAAATACGACTACGCTCTCACCTGCATTTGTATAGTGACTATTAGTGACCGATTAAAAACTGTTGTTGGTCAAGGTCACAAAGACAGTCTGGTACTTTAAATTCATCAATTGTTTTTGGAATCGATGGTTGGCCTTTAGTTCTAATGCGCTGAACAATCATTCTTGCTGCTGCTTTGCTAGGCAATTGAGCAGCACTCGTAGTTGGCACATCTTGCAAGCAGCGATTAACAATTTGTGACGGACAGTCCATTGAATTGTTTGCAATATCTTTTATCTTTTAGCATTAAAACTCATCTGTAACCGCTTTTCTGGCTCTGGCAGATGCCCATGTCCATTGTTTTGATTTAATATTGAATGTTCATTTGTGCAAAATATTGTTGTCACAGTAGCACCACAACCTTTAGAACTTTTCAGCGTACATCTCCAGTAATATTTGTCATCGAATCTTTTGTTGAGGTGATATGAATATCCATTCACAATAAGTACCTACACTAGCGCCGCGTTTTGATTTCACTACATTACAAGCACTCATTTTCAAATTAATTGACTGATCGTAATAACAACGAAAATAAACGGGAACGTAGTTTTGATTCAAGTCATTATTATGTATTCTGTGCTCAAGTGGGAAATAGTTTATAGCTACCCACATATTTGCAACAACACACTGACCAGCGAGAATGTTTACCATTTTTACAATGTGGCCAACATAATAATAATGTCACCAGTTGTACAGAGGACAGCACATCAAGCTACCCTAAACTGTCAAATTTTCCCAATCAACTTTGAACCTTATGATTTAGCGATAAAGTTTGAAACCTATTAAATAAATTTGACAGATTGTAGTAGCTTGATGTGCTGGCGTCTGTACATGAAAATAGACTAGAAAAGCACTTGTCCCAAAAGAGTGAGATGAGTATAGAAACTTTCCTAAGTGGGCTAGCTCACATCACGTACCTACATCAAAAATCATTAATTTATCATATGACTGGTAGTAATTTTTTTTTTATTAAAAATTGATTGTTTTCTATCATGTTTCTTATGATTGCACAGTTTGCAATCTTTATTTTTGTTATTTACCATTTAATTATGAAAATACTCAAATTTGCTGTTTTATTATTTTCTTTACATTTATTTTTATTGAATTACTAAGATAAACGCATGGAAATAGCAGTTTTTGCAATTTAATCGATGTTTGTCAAAATTGTATGAGCTAGAAACTAAAGACAATTATTTTGGATCGGCGGTGTAAGAAAAGGTGCTTTCGATGCAAATAGCTATCGGTAAAGGATTATTTAGTTCAAGCGTGTTCCGGCGAACCAAGACATCGGCAAATCTTGTTATCGGCCAACCATTCATTCTATGTAGCGTTATTCGGCGAAACGTGCTGTCGCTAAATAATGGTATCGACCAATAGTTTTTTCATATTACCGTTCGTCGGTGAACCATACTTTCTGTCGACAGGTAGATCGTTCAAGGGTAATTCGATATACCGTACGGGACTCCGTAATAATTGGGTGTAAAATCGCCCGATTGGTCCCAGTGCGGGACCAATCAGTCCCAGCACAGAGCATGTGGGTGATGTGGGTCCCAACGGTTCCTGACGACATAAAAATTATCCTGGACCGATCGGTTCCGGTCGGGGAGAGAGAGAACAAAAAAATCCCGGAGCATGCATAAAAAAAGACCGACGAACTGTGAACCTCCTCCTTTTTTTAAGTGGGTTAAAAGTAGATAGGTACCTATTTTATTACATTATGTGAATTGAATAAACATTGTATTAATTTTAATTTTATTATTTTTGATATTAACTTTCAGCTATTATAGGTAAACCGCTATTTCTTACGATAAACAAACAAAGGTAAAGAAAGGAATAGAAGTATTGTAATTGTCCCCCCTTATCTCCGAAGTTTGCAAAGAGAAAAATCTGAAATTATTCTATGTGATAGAAGTTTAGTAAAGATTACAGGAAAAATAAAACGAAGTCTCTAAATAGCACACTTTTTGAGAAATCAACAACAAAAGTTAAATTAGTTCCACTATCGGTCAAGAGATGGCGCTGACATAAAACTGTAATATTCTACACCGCAGTGCACACTGTTAAAATTCTCTGACGAGTATAGGCCTTGCCGATGAAAATTTAAAAACATGATGTTACGGAACCCTCAGTGCGCGAGTCCGACTCGCTCTTCCTCTGTTTTTTCGTTTTGTTTACTTACCGGTGAAAAGTTATAAGTACCATCCTTTTTGTAACTAGATGTCTTGGAATGTTTCCCACACCACTTCACCGCGCATGAAGGCATTTTGATGCGTTATAATTGCATAAAAGTTATAAAAAATTGTATTAATTTAGCGTGCACAGAGGTCTAACACTTGGACACAACTAAAATGGTTACTAGTAGGTACCGTAGCCTATACATTGGCGACCCAATAGTTTTCGTCTTCGAGCGTCGGGGCACTGTACAGTCAAGTCGTTATGATGTGTGCGTGATGTAAACTAATTGGCATTGCCGACTGTACATTATTGTCGCACTGTCGAAATAAAGACAATAGGTAGGTACTTACACTCGTTTAGTACTCACAAGTTCACAACCAATCTTATTTTTTCCAACTGTAATTTTCTCCAGATATACTTTTAAGACAAGATTCAATAACGTAATAAAAAAAAATTGATTCGTCTAATGCCGCATTTACACATTCACACGCATGTAATATATTACCTATATTGTAAGCGTATTCGTTATTCGCCTCGCGACTTCGCGAGTCGCACGAATGTGTAAATGCGGTATTACATTCAATAGAATACCTAAGGGTAAAAACATATTTACCTACATTCCGTCAATAACGTAATACCTACGTATTCTTAACTTATAGGTAGTAAGTATTTAGACTTAATTCTATGATTCTTAATTTATTTATCCATCGTGTCGTGTCCTATAGGTACTTCAAGACCGTCTTCTTTTCGGTGCTCGTAAGCTTCCCCAAATGCCTATAGGTAAGTTACTTTGCAACAAGATTCACCATAGAGTATAGTAAGAGATTCACAGACCGCACTTAAGCGAATATGAGCATGCGTTTCATATGAATGTTCATATTCTATTAATTTATATAGGTAAGTAGGTGAAATTCACTTAGGTAGGTAGGTACTTATAATTTATATAAATGTAATTCAGGAAGGTAAACGGCATATCTCCTTGGCTTTATTATACTTGGTGATTCATCGTCGACCGCTGAAAAAACAATAAATAATATTTAAACAAGTGACGGACAAATTATTTTTTGTAGATAAGTACTTACCAGTCTACCGCCTAAGTTGTAAGTAAGTAGGCTAGAAACGAGATACACCAACTCAGAACCAACCAATACCACCTAGATAAAGTGAAATACCTACCTATCTAGGTAGGTAGGTACTTACTTAGTTATTTTCTATTTGATAAAGTCTCATGGTCAAAGTAGGTAGATAATAATTTAAATGACGTAGGAAAACCATACTAAGTTCCTAGTGAAATGTAAAGAGTAAAGTAAACTTATGTTTTTCGGGACATAGGTAGGTATATATATATATTCTACTTTTATTTTCCGCTACCTACTTATTTCATCATGAAATAGGAATATTTAATGGCACCAACCCCATTATCTTGTAGGTGCCTATCTAATGGCAACTTAGTAGGAACTCTAACAAATAAGTACCTACTTATTACTACTTACTAGGTAGGTAGGTACTACTACTCTTCTACTTTATTGTACTTATTATTTTGTACAAAATATTTGAGAATAAAGCCTGATTTACACGGCCCTATTGAATTGCAAGTCATCATCATCATCTGCCTAGCCTTTTCCCAACTATGTTGGGGTCGGCTTCCAGTCTCACCGGATGCAGCTGAATACCAGTATTTTACATGGAGCGACTGCCTATCTGACCTCCACAACCTAGTTACTTGGTAATACGATACTCATTGTGCTTCAATTGTATTGTATACCACAGGCAAGAAAGGTTGCTTTGTGTAAATGAGGCTAAGTGACAAGGGAATCATCAGTAGGTATGTAATAGTTAACAAAAAGACTACTGGGTGAGGATTACTTTTATCATTGGAATGATGTAGGTAGGTAGTTCAGAACAATAATTATAGTAAGAAATATGGTGTTGAACTATGTCATTATAGCCCAATGCTTTAACAGAAATAACCGTCTTATGTGTGAGATAATTATGTTCTGGCACTCCGACTTGAATTTTCAGGGATATTCATAAAACATATTGAGTAAAACACTCAACATCTTCACTTCATTATAAATTTAGTAAGGTACACCTATAGTATTAAAAAAGAAAACAATTTCTATTTATTCAAGTTTATTGTTTTGATACAGGAATAATTACATGCCTAAACCAAACAAGAATTAGAAACATTGCAATATTTTTTCTCCATAAAGTGGTATGTAATGTTATCATAACACAGTGTGAAAGTGCCAATAATATAATAATCACCATTATAACATAATACATCATCATTAAGCTAAACCTTAAAATTAAGTTTCACCATATGGTCAGATAAATCAACACAGTACAATTAAAATAATGAAAATATCATGTTGGAAAGTTAATTTCCATAAACATTTTCATCAGAAAATGCTATGTACAGAAAGAAGTCTTCATCATGATGCTCTTGATAGAGAGACCCCATTGTGGCCGAAGTCGGAGGAATTACATTGTTGACAAAGAAGAACAAGGCATCCTCAGGTCGTAGATGAATACGTTTTCTGATCAGGAAATAGAATTGTCCGACTGTTAGATCGGATGGTACCAAATATTTCTTTTTGTCGAGGTCTCCAAGTCTAGCCTTCGGGGCTTTCTCGACAATTACCGGAACACGATCAGGATACTTCCTGCGAATTTTTTCGCCTTCAGTCTTTCTCTTTTCAAAAGAATGTTCTTCTTTATATTGGAATTTCATGTTGAGATGATGCGCACTCCACAATTTTCAAAATTATCACCAATAAAATCGGATCTGATATCTACTGCGACTTGTTTTTTGTTTTTGCGTTATATGATTAAGAAGCAATGACGCAATCAGCTGATATGACAAGCAATACGAAGAATACAAAGCATTTTTCTCTTTTATATGTTGGCAACCAATATTCCTAAAGCCAAATACAGACTTAGAACACTCAATGCTGTACTCTTTCGCATAAAGTTGAACAGCAGAAAATCGGTTTTCTATTATGAAAGACCCGAATTCAAAAATCTTTCCAAAAAATCGAAATGATTTTTTAAATGGACTTTTTATGGAATGGATGGATGGTTTTTTTTTATACGGGTAATGACCAAAATTTTGACGCATTTGCCCAATCAAAAATTGTCCAACCATTTTTCTTAAAAACTATGTCTGATAGAATTTTACTCAACAATTAATCCAAAATTAAATGGTTATTTGTCCAGAGCGTGCCAAAGGCTCGAAGTAACATAATAAAGCTCGATAGCAGAGTAAATTAAATAATTTCTCCAACAGCGGGAACAAATTGTCTAAAAAATGGCACAATAATTTTGGAGGGTGAACTTTGAGGACATTTCTGAACAAGTTCTATGTAACATAAAGGCTGAATATCGAATTCTACAGCAATAGCATACAATTGGCAACCCAACAAAACGTGACATTGGCTAAATGCACAAACCGTGCAAAGCCAAAAAGAAAAAAAAAAAATTGGCAACCCTTTTCATAGAGACGGTGTAAGAAGGATATAACTCAATATAAGCACAATCATATGCTTATTTACTGTTTTTTTTATTTATTGTGATTTAAAAAATAATTGTGCTACTTATTTTGTGCAACCGTTTTCATTGGCAGTTTCTATAGACTTGAAACAAGGTAGGATTTCGTTTTGGAGAACAGGCAATACTGCGCATAATTGTCTATGGCAGCTAAAGCTTAGTGGCAGTGTTGCCAGATGTACGATTTAAATCGTATTCATACGATTTTTTACATTTATTTTGCATGTACGATCAAGGGGCACAAATCGTACGTAAACATACGACTTTTTAGATTTCATACAACCAAAGTACTAATATTAATATAGCACGTCACTATTTATTATTTTATTTATTATTTTATTTACTAAGTACCAACCCTTCACATCACTAGTTAGTTAGATTTGTCTATGGTTAGGGGATTTCCCTTACATCCCAATGTTATAAGCCCCGCACGTTGATATTGCGACTGGCGGCCATCTTAGTGACGTAATCGAACTGTCTGTACCGTTCAGCGCTTACGTGTATGTGCGGTGTATGACGTCAAAATGACGTCACGCAGCTGTTATTGAGACAAGGTTCCATCGCAATATCAACGTGCGGGGCTTATATACGTTACGTTACTCGGAAGTCGGAAGTTTTTCATTCAATATTTAGTTATTTGAAGTTAAGGCGAGGTTTTCCCGGACCGATAGGCATAGAAAACACTACCTCAGCCCCCGCCAGTTGAACGCGGCGTATTTAACTACGATGCGCTGAGCGGGACCGCGCCACGTGACACGTTGTGACCGCGACTAACCTTTGCGCAATGAATGCGCGCCACGAAACAGACAAATACAGTAGATCAACTGTCATGTTATATTTTATTTTTAATGAATAAAATTTGTATGTAGGAACTTATCATCTACGCTTGATAAATTCTCATGACAGTTTCCGGTTAGTAAAAATTAGGTTAGTTTGGCAAAGAAACGCACTATGTAAAAAATCTAAGGTAAGTTTGTACCTATATTTAAAATACACATACCATCAACAACATGTCAAAAAATCTCACAAATCAGACTTTCTTCAAATTAAAATTAACGAGAGGTGTCGCGGGACACCCGGATGGAACGACGTTCCTTTCACTATACATATACTATGCGTTTCAGATGAGAAGATATGTTCTGGACAACTTCACTCACAACTTGTCAATAATGTAGTGTTAGCAACAAAAACAACAAAATCGATTAAGCAAACTTTATTTTTATGTTATAAACAGAAAAAATTAAGAAAATGAAAATAATACACAATAAAAAATATAACTATCCGAATTGAGAACCTCCTCCTTTTTTGAAGTCGGTTATAAAACGTATTTAATAATTATTAAAATGAACTGTTTGTGACACAGAAGTAGACGCCACATTCTCAAAATTCACTATTTGTGATACAGAAGTGGAAACAATAGCATGTGTTGCTATATTTTCTTTGTTTTCTCGCATTTTTATTTTTCTTATATCCATTCCTCTAATATGTCGGGGATCTATGATTTCAGGCAATTGACACTGCATATAAAAATTAATAAGTTTTTTTTTCCCATTTTTAAAATTTACTATCTTTCACTATCTTGATTACATGTACGGGTATTGTTTCACCTGACCATATACCAAACAAGCAATATTGCCTCCCGGTAACATGGAGTTGGCCCTGAAATTATATTGCATTAATTTTTCAGATATCAGACTGTAAACGTTCTTAAAATTACGAGAATTGCCCCTCTGGTGTGCAATCGACGTTTAAGAGATAGCTTAATATAATCACGTGTATTAATTTATTTTCGATTTTTTTTTACTCTGATATCATTTTAGTTTTTATACATCGTACTCGATACTAGTACTGATCAACAAAGTTAACGTATGTATTTAGGCAATCGGTATAAAAACATTTAAGATTCATTTCTTCTCTACTTGTTAACATATAGTTTAGTAAGACTTACTTATTTGCTGTTTCAACTTCTGAATTATCGGCAGTTAAAAAAGTTCTCTGAAATCTTGTCTCTATCTTGTACTAACTTCTGTTTGACTTACAGTACTTTGAGGTTCACTAATAGTGTTTAAGGTTGTTCTGTAACAGTGTTATAAACATTATGAGTCATGAATCGCAATCTATATTCAATTTATAACTTGACACTATTATCTCCATGATTAAGATGGTGATGATGATTATATTCATGACAATCATGAGTACAATCAATATTACTTTTATAATTGTTAGTACGTAATGACTAAAGTTTTATGTTTTGAAGAAAGTATGACTATGAAAAGTAGTATATTTTTTCTCATTGAAACGCTGCAAAATAAATGTTGACATTATAGTGGCATTTCAAATCGTTTAAATTATACATTTTACAAGTATATTTTATAATTGTTATATAAGTTTAGCAATATTTCGAAGTTATTGAGCAAAGAAAATAATCATTTCAGCGAATTTAATAACAAACCTACTGTACTTTTTTGTACAGTGTCGCGTCTAAACAATGGTCGTAACATTTTGTTGCTTTTCCGTCAAAGAAAATCATTTATTTACACTAATAATATGTTATATAATATTATTGTATTTTTTTGTACAAGCTTTTATTTTTTATATTATAAAGAGATATAATTGTAAGTTTTGTATGTATAGGGTAATCTCTGAAACTACTGATCCGAGTTAGAAAATTCTTTCACAAAAAAATTTTCAATAGGTAGTTACATTATTAAGGAGTGCTACACGCTAGTTTTATTCTGATAAAGATGTATTTTCCATAGGAAATCATAATAAATGTAATTGAAGTCGGAAAAAAACTCGTCGCTCGGCCGCTTATATTGCTAACGCTGGCTAAACCATACGAGGAACTTCAAAATAATGTACTACAGAATTGTATATCTTGAAAATGCCCACAAAAAAGTTCGCGGTGGTATATGTCTATATTATAAGGATAACTTACATTAAGGTGGATGTTGCGATGAGCCGTCCATACATTTTTCTTGGGGATTGTACGCTAAACACAGACACACTTTGTTGAAAACGAATCATTTTATCACTTTTCTATAATGAAATGTCCCCGCGATCGACCTTTTTAGGAAATAACTTACATTATTTACTGAGGAAAACGATCGCGAAATCCAGACGAAATTTGACAGTTGCGCCACTAGTGTGCGTGAGTTTTGACAAGCAAACTTTAGAGATGAGAACTCTAGATGGCGTAAACGCGTTATTATAATTCTGTTAAATCAATATCATACGTAATAAGTGATTGATTTATTTCCTTTCCTACCTTTCATGAACAGATTCACAAAAAAAAACGTTATAATCAATAACCTGACCTGACCGCGACCTTACCAACGTAAACAACTTTATTACATAATATTGTTTTGTGGCAACATAAATATCATTATTCGTAGATAGGATTTATTAGAATGGGTAGTTGAGACCGCGAAATACAAATTTTCTTACGTTTTTTGCCACTAATTGGTGGTAGAAATCTAACTTAGAAAGATGTATTAATGATTCTAATGATTATAATTCTGTAAATATGTACCTGTTATTGTCGCGAATCATATTTTGATCAAGATACAACCTGACACTGACCTGCAAATTGCAAAAAACGTAAGGAAATTTGAATTTCGCGGTCTTTGACTATCCATTCATCTTATGCGACGCGCGACGTTGCCGTCCCACCCGAGTTGTGTTCGCAACCTTGAACAACATTGAAAGAATTCCGAAGAAAACGGGCGCCACCATGTTGCCACTCTTACGCCGCCGTAGCGACATGCATGATATAAATATAATTTTGGGGCTTGCTTGTATGCAATAGTATTGCACACGGATTTTCTTGCGTGTTATTTTATTTTGTATGCTTTGCATTTTCATTGATTCAAATTGCAATATTTCTAGTATTGCAATTATTTGTAGGTATAATAACTAATAATTATTCAATTTTAAAAGTAAGTAGGTAAGTAAGTACCTATCTTTCGGCGGTTTTAGAAACAGCAAGTTGGCCGGTGATTTTAGACGCTGAAATCCCGTCACAATACTAATTAGGTACTTACATGTCTCAATTACATAAGTACAAAGTCAGTGGTTATGTGTTTTTACCTACTTATATTTTTTGGTCAACAATACATTAAATAAGTAAGTACATAATATTATAATTCGGTAACCCAACGAGTTTGCAAACATTTGCAAAATCGAATGTACCTGTAAAATAGAATACCTTTTACGCATATTGTCAGTTTCAGACAAACAAACATTATTTTTAGTTTGATAGTTATGTCGCATCTAGCGGGGCGGCGCGGGCGGGCGGCGGTCTAAGTACTTGCGCCGGCGCCTCGTACAATAGCTGAACGTGCGTTCAGAACACATTATATTGTAATCTTTGGTTCAGAACTTTGACTTTTGAAATCATTGGTTCAGAAACAAACAAATGATTGAGTTACTTACATCAAACGTGATTTATTATTGTATTTAAACATCTAATATGTTTTTTTTTCTTATTCATCGACTAATATTCTACCAGGAATTTATATAAAGATAAGTAAAATTTTACTTTTAAGTTTCTATTTTCTGTACCTAATGATTTCGGAACGTAACCTTGTCATAAATCGTATCTTATTCAATATCATCTGTACGCTGTACCTGTAATAATAATAATCTAATAGTAGGTAGCAATTCTTTTCTAGTAGAAAGAATGCTTGAATACAAATCAAATCAAATCATTTATTTGCATAATACACGTGAAAAAGGTGTTACAGGTATAAAATACGACTAGGAAATTCTGAGATCTCATTGTACTGTTGTGAAATTCGATAGTATTAAATTTTATTCAAATACTGAGTTTATAGAAGTATTGTACTATTTTTTTGTTTTTCTATTTCAGATTTCTCTAATCCTGAAACTGATTAATTTCAATGGATAGGAGTATATTATGTGTTCTGTGATTTCAATTGACTGTGGAAACTGTTCCAAAGAAATGTTTATCTGCGATATCTGGGTATCGCATTGTGGACCTGAAGAATGTAATTCCAATTGGAAAGACCGAAATATGTGTGAATCTTCACAAATTGAATTTGTTAGTGAGATGAGAAGTGAGTTAATTTTCAAGTGCACTATGTCTGGTAATTGCGTGGAAGCACTACGGAGAGCAGTAATAAAATAAATACTGCATTTTTGTGGGCAACTGCGACTGCTGGTAGCTATTACACTCAATCAGCTCACATTACAAGTCTCATGAATATTCCAATAATGTCGCCAAATAAATGACTAAATTTCGTCGTGTTGAAAAAAAATTAGGCAGTGTGTGGTTTGAACATTTGTCAGAGGAAATTAAAACTGCTGGTGAACAAGAAAGGTCAGTTGCTATTCAAAAAGGTCATGTATCTTCAGACGGTGTTCCATATGTTACTGTATGTAGTTGGATGATGGCTGAAAAGGTCATATGGCTACAACTTTGATTCATGTTCTTGTATGGTAAGTTAATGTATTACCAAACACACATACATAAACATATACCTTCTTCTCATGGGGGTAGGCAGAAACTACAGAACGCCACCTGCTAAGATACCTTACATACCTACTCCGTTACTAAACACATATTTGGTTCTGTATGAACTTTTTACTATGTGCAATATTTACAAGTGTTGCTTTTCCTTTTCAGGCCTGCATTGTTGGTAAAGAAACTAAGAAATGTCTATTTCTTGGTGTTCAAAACAAATATTGTTATACGTGTCAATATTATGAAAAAAGGAGACATGGACATGAAAGCACATAATTGTTGCAAAAATTTTACTGGACCGCCTACAGCAATGGTGTCACTAATTATTGTGGAAGGCTTTCAAAAGAGTGAAGAAATGCATCAACTTCCCTATTTGAGTTTTATTGGATACGGAGACTCCTCTGTTTGCAAACTTGAAAGAGAAAGTGTCATATAGGAACTTTGGTCTGAGATGGAAACATAATCAAAAAAAATGAACGCAAGAATCATGTAATCAAAAACTATACGAGGGCACAGGTCGAGGGTCGAGGGCGAGGGGGAACTATACAAGGTAAATAAATAAATCAAATTTGTATTGACATCTCAAGACCAGTGAAGCATATTCTGTATTCATATTTGTACTTTTTTTAGATGTTAGCCAACACTAAGCTCCCACTTTACGGGCGAAATATTTTGAAGCCAAACGTGATGAAGGTTACACTAGTGGCATGGAAAATTATAATGTGTATCAGTGAGAGTAGCAGATTTGCGAAATAGCCCGCTTTTGTATTCGGAATACATGGAAACTGCAAGCATTATTACTGCAATGTCAATAAAACAGCTGCAAATGGAAATATAATAAGTCAGAAATTGTCAGTACCAGTAAGAAATGCTTTGATTATCATGGTACAGTATTGTTTCTTTGTATGTTACATAACCATCTATTATATTTCATTGATATTTTCTAGTAAAAACATATTCTATTTTCAGGATGATCGCTTGCTACTGGACACAAATGGTATGGAACTGTATGGAAAAAGCAGACCACACCCAGGGACACATTAAAAAAAATACATAAATCGAAAGGAACAAAGTTGTATTCTGCCAGAAATCATATTGAGACATGGTCAAAAAAATGCTAAATGTGTAGATTTGAATGGTATGTATACACGGCTAGATATCAAGTTATACATTTCCAGTATAAGCTGACCTCCCATTATATGGAAATCTTATACAATGCGAGATCAGCTTATACTGGAAATGTATAGCTGGTTAATTATGTAGCCGTGTGTACCAGTATATACTGGCACACAAGGCAATTTTTTTAACTTCATAAATTGTATCAATTTCAATGTCTAAAATATATTATTATGTTATTCTAGTGAAAAATCGTCCATCAACATCAGTTGGAAATTCGAGCAAATAGTAAAGTTTAATTTTAATTTTAAAGCAGCTTTGGAGATTGATGGTAAATGACATTTTGAAATGAATAGTAAATAATATTTGTCCAAAGTAACATAATTATATACTAAGTAAAGTTATTTTTCTTTGCAGCAGCCTTGTAGCAGTGGACAAAAAGACTCACGGCACATGGTGAAATCATCAAGTCAAACGATTTTTGTTATATTGTATTTTTGTAGTAGTTTGTTTAGAATCGACACTATAATATATTACTTTTTATTTGTATTTTACTATAAAATCAAGAGGCTTATTTTTGTAGTAGTTTGTTTATAATCAACATTATCATTGTATATTACTTTTTATTTGTATTTACTATAAAATGAAAAGGTGAAATAATACTTTATTATGTAAGATAACCACCTGGTAATATTACTATTATTATTTTTCTAAAAACTGATAAGAGGGCTTTGACATTATAAAATATTTTTTCACCTACCTGGGTAGATGTAATCGCATACTAAATTGTATTTTTTTGATTTGTTGTTATCTTTTGTTTTTTTCTTGTGTATGTTATGTGTAATATCTGTAATTATTGTAATAATTGATTATGCTATAAATTTAATCATGTATCAGGCTTCATTTGTGTCACTTCAAATACTTTTATTTGATAATTAATTACGGTGTAAGGTATTCTAATAAAACTATCTTTATAAACTGTGTAGACTGAAGTTTTTGTAACTGAACAGACAGCTGTGCTGCTGGGAGTTTGTTGCGCCACTTCTTTCCAGGTAAAGCTCTAGGAAGTGGTGAAGAGCGGGCGTTTTGGGGGACTGTCTTATTGTAATTTTGACATTCGAAAAGTGCTGATTCTCAGCCTAGTTTGATTATTAAATGATTTTATATAAATGCTTGACTTTTATTATCCTATCATCATACTCATGCGTTTTCCCCATGGGGGTAGGTAGAAACTACAGAACGCCACCTGCTACGATACCTTACATACTCCCTTTGTCTCGTTTACGTTCATAAATCTTGTCATACACGCACGCTGGTTGCGAGTACTACGCACAGGTACAGTATTCTCAAGAAACGCATTTCATTTTTCATATAAATATCGTAGCAGGCGGCGCATTTTTTAAATACACGCCATCTAGTGGTCTATTCTTATAAACGTATGGAAGTACTCGCTTACGTCTGTGTGTGTAAACGACCTGTATTCAATGGCAGATTTTATCTAACAGTTATGTGTCGAATTGGGTGGATTTTGAGGCAATGTTATGACCAAATTCAATAAAGTGTAATGTCCGATAACCGCGTCCACTACTTTTACGACTTAATAATGTGCCAATTACACATAAAACAAAATAAACTAAAAATGTTGACTTCAGCGCCATCTAGCGGGAAAATGTCCCAGAGCAGATCGTATGATGCTCCTTAACCAATTTTATCTTTTTACAATCAATAAAATATAATGAGTGACTTTCGAAGCAATTTTGACATACATTGTATTAATCCTTATCTCATTAAATATGTTAGTAAAATTAAGCATTCAATTTAGATCAAAACTGCAGTTTACAGCATGTCATTAGAATGAATACTTTAGAAGATATCACAGTATTAAAATTACGCGCACAACAAAACAAAAAAAAAAAAAACAAAAGAACGGAAAAGTCTTCCTCAACAAAGTATTATTACGTATGCAAGTAATCTGATAAAATAAAACTACTAGGCAAAATTGTAGTGCTACTATAGTATTGATAATTTGATAATGAGTTATTTACCATTTCTTGAGTTGATATTTTCGTAATGCCCGAGGTGTCAATTTCCTGTATGAACTTTTGTTTTTTAATAAACTCTTGCAAATATTCTTACAAATAATTATCATTTATCAATTTCTTTTTCTCTCTGTCTTCGATATTTTCTGCCTTTGACATTTTATTTCTTAGTTTAGTTTTCAAGTTGTTTACTGCTGTTTTGTTAGACATAGATAAAAATTTATTCGCATACATACATGCATAACATGAAGCTAGGTATTTTAACTGGAGTTTTATCGTTTTAGACGAAATCTCCAGTAAATTATAATGAAAACTGTAGAAATTGGTACTTAAACAGAAAACACCTGTCTTGGTGAAAACAGTAAATCTACTGTTAAAACAGTAGGGTTGGCAACACTGTGCGTAATGTTTCTTATAATGGAAAGCTCAAACGCGGAAGAAAATTGGCGTGCGTCCGTCCTCGAAGACCTCTCGGCCGGCACTAAACGGTCCGCTCGAAATCGAATAGCTCAATATCGTACGATTTTTGTTCTTACAAAAATAAATAGCCACTTATATAAAAATCTACCTTACCCAGCGCTAGAAAATATTAAAACCTATTTTTTGATACATTACTTAGATGGTTTCGTAATATAATTGTTTGCTAAGAAGTACATTTGAAAAATCGATTTAGTGTCATCTTTGCGATTTTTTTTTATCGAGTCAATTATTAGTAATTACGTTTCCGTCTTTATACAGCGCTTGACCATATTTTCAATTTTGTTAAAATGATTTTTATTTTGCGGAATATATTACATTATTTAGATATACATAGCTCCAAAAAACATAAAAATGGTACAACCTCGCCTTAAAGTGTGAAAGTTTTTAATCTGCTTCAGTTCAGTCAATCTAATAAAAACAAAGATTCGAAACAGGCTGAGCAACGAAACATTAAATGGCACACTTTTAGCCAAACAACATATTAAGCGCTATGGGTGTTATGTGGATTTTTCTCCAACGCGAGAAATGTTAAATAACATGAACAACAAAACCCTTTACGGCGATAAATAAAGACTTAAAAGTGTGTGTTTAAATTGATTATTTGCTTTAATATAATAAAACAAAGGTTTTGAAAACGTACTATTTTTTTTTAGTAGCCTTCTTAGGGAATACGATTTATTATTCACCCATCGTACGATCGCTCATTCAAAACGTCTGGCAACACTGCTTAGTGGGCTATGTGCAATGCTATGTGCAATGACGTATTATAAATAGACGCGTCATGCATGAACGTCACGGCAATCGAAAACAGTGTAAATACTATTGGTAGCCATAGCAACTAATAGGCACGAAGAAAGGGAAAGAAAATTAAATGTCATCTATGGAATTTCTGTTGTTAGAGAGAGATAAATATATTTCTATAATTACGTTGTCATTCTGTGGTGGGCGCCAGCCGCCATTAGAGGGCATCGAAAAAAATAGAATACATTTTTCTTGATACTTACGCATGAAATGATAGGTACTTTTTATCTTTCACAGTTGCAGTATAATTTTTACATTTCCTAAAAACACAGGACGGCATTTTTTTTATATTTGAGGAACTCTGCCGTTGCCGGTTCCAAGCCCGGATGAGAAAAGAGGAGGGTTGGCCCGCGAAGGACGTCAAATACCAAACAACATCTTAGTATTAGGAACACCTAAGCGGCCGTAAAAGACGTCAACGCCGAGCCAGGGTAGCGGACAACTAACCCTACGAGGCTACCGTGAGCCTTGCGGATTAAATACCTGCAAAAACAACGGAGGCAGGTATATGGGAAGTACTTGTCATAATTATCCCAATACAACCATGGCTGCAGAACAACAAAAATATCTACCCCAGGAGGGTACCGGCCGAGCCAGAGAATCCCTCTCTGAGCCTAGCTCAGGCTGCCCCACGTATTCTGGGGGGGCACTGTGCTGCAACAAATGGAAAAGGAAGTCACGTCCGCGAATGTTACTGGAAGACGAAAATTAATTCAACAAGCATTTCACCCTGGCCTATTTATGAGGCCCCGAAGCCTATCTGTAGGAAACAAAACTCACGCAGATTCACCCACCCCAATATCATTACGCAAAGATTTAGAAGCAACTACTCCCAAACCTCCAGCTTGGCAAAGAGTTCCTGGAGTTAACACTAATAAGCGAAAGAAATTGTCCCGGACACCATCTCCAGAAAAAATAACTACGAACAATCGATTCAGTGAACGACCAATAGATCCCCCAGAAGACTTAACAGAAGTAAAGGAGAAACAACCTAGTAGACCACCTCCTATAATTCTCTATGGAATTGAGGACATTAACAAACTTGCAGAACTCATAGAATCAACAACAGATAAAGACTGTTTTACTCTAAAAATCGTCAATAGAAGCCAACTTAGGATCACCTGCAAGGATGTTGAGACCTACAAGAATATTATAACTACTGTCCGCCATAACGGGCTTGTAGGTCACACGTTCAACCTGAAGGACCAACGCTGTTACAGAGTGGTGATTAAAAATCTGCATCACACAACCCCACATGAAGCCATTGAAGAAGAAATAACAAAGACAGGAAATAAAATCTATGGAGACATCATCAACGCAAGATTTGGACCAGATAAAAAACCAACGTCAACCTTCTTCGTCAACATCGTCCGAGGCCCTAACAACAAAGATGTAAAAAACATAAAATATATCTACCACCAATCGGTTGCAATTGAATGCCCAAAAAAGAGAACAACAATACCGCAGTGTCAAAGGTGCCAACAATATGGACACACGAAGAATTATTGTATGAGGCCATACCGCTGCGTCAAATGTGCTGGAAGTCATAAAACTGCTGACTGCACCAAAAAAGATCGCAAAACACCGGCGCAGTGTGCCCTTTGCCAGGGGCACATCCAGCCAATTACAAAGGCTGCGAAATCTACAAAGAGATACTAGCAAGAAGAATGCCAAGACCTCCACTTTCAAAGTCTTGGAAACCAGAACAACCTAGGCCGGAAAATAACTATACAGCAAGAGACAACTACAAAAAAGAAACCAATGACCTCTATTCTGAGAAAGTAAAAGAAACCAGCCCCCATTAAAAACAACCACGCACTATAAAATGGAAGAATTACTTCTCAAACAATCCGAAAAGTTAGAGATTGTATTACAACAAATGAGTAACCTTATAGGTCTCTTAACAACACTCGTCAACCAACAGTTAAAATGACTGCTCTTCAAATAGCCACGTGGAACATGAACGGACTAGCCCCCAATAAATCAGCACTGGAACTACTGATAACAAACAATCAACTAGACGTTGTACTTATATCCGAAGCACATTGTACAGAAAGAAGTTATGTCAAAATCAAGGGATGCAGAACCTATGTCACCACTCACCCTGACGGGACGGGACATGCTGGAACGGCCATTGTAATACGAAATTCAATTAAGCACAATCTATTGCCTGAATATAAAACAAGCCACATCCAGGCGACCACCATAGCAGTAGAGAGTAAGGGTGGAAGTATAAACTTATCAGCAGTCTACTGTCCACCAAAGCACACAATTGACACTACAAAATTTACCCAGTATCTACTGACACTGGGAGTTCGATTTGTGGCGGGCGGCGACTGGAATGCCAAGCACACGTACTGGGGGTCGAGACAAATAACAACGAGAGGCAGACAGCTTAAATTAAGCCTTGATGCTAATAACCTCAATTCGAGTTCAACTGGCGAACCAACATATTAGCCTACAGACCCTAGTAAAAGACCCGACCTTATAGACATTTTTATCACAAAAGGTTTATCAAAACAATACCTTAGAGTTGAATCCTGTCTTGACAGCAACTCAGATCACACCCCAGTCCTACTTACCATAAGCACAACTGTACTTTGCTATGAAAAGGCAGAAGCTCTATATAATAAGCACACAGACTGGGAGGGCTTTAGAGACTACATAGAAGAGAATATTAGGTTGTGTACCTCTATAAAAACACCCCAAGAGATAGAAGATGCTACCACGTACATAACGAACCTCATACAAAGTGCTTGCTGGGTTAACACTCCAGACGAAAAGGAACAGTATAATAGTAGAAACATGCCCCTTGAAATAAAACTCAAGGTACTAGAAAAGAGAAGACTAAGAAGAGTATGGCACCTGTCGAGAAATAGAAGCGACAAAACTGCCTTAAACAAAGCTATAAAAGACCTAAAAGACATGTTGGATGATGCAGAGAATGTTACACTTCAGACCAAGCTAGAAGGACTAACCGCAACAGGATCAACGGAATACTCCCTATGGAAATACACAAAAGCACTCAATAGACCTCAGCCATTCAAGGCCGCAATAAGAACCACTGGCAGTGGGTGGGCCAAAACTGGCAAAGAAAAAGCTGATGCTTTTGCAAATCACTTAGCGAACGTTTTCCGACCTAATGAAAGCACTTGTGCAGAGTTCGAAAACGAAATCGACAATACCTTACAGCAATACCTTCAATTATCACCACCGCCTAAACCAGTAAGTGTGAGCAAGCTAAGTAAAACCATAAAAAGGCTTCAAAATAAAAAAGCCCCAGGCTTCGACCTAATTACCAAAGAGGTTCTTATTGAACTTCCCAGGAAAGCCATAGTGTTTCTTACCACCCTATTCAATGGTATACTTCAAATCAAATCAAATCAAAATCGTTTATTTGCATGAAATGTGGTAGATACAAAAGATGTTAATGTAAAATAGTAGTGCAAAGACACATTCCGCCATGTAATGATGGCATGCAAATATTTAATACATGAATTAGGTAACAATGTATTAACAACATGCAGTAACATAATAGTAACGTACAGTTAGTGAAATTAATAAAGGGGGATAAATAATTAAAAAAATATTACACTTCGAGTACAGCATTACCCAAGCAGCTGGAAAGTGTCAGTTACCACTATGATACATAATATAGCTGGGAAGCCTCCGGAAGACGTCACATCCTACAGACCGATTAACCCACTTCCAACTCTGTCTAAAGCATTTGAAAAGATACTCTTAAGCAGAATCACACCAATACTGACTGAGAATGGAGTCATCCCCCGGCATCAATTTGGTTTTAGGCAACAACACTCGACATCGAGCAGGTGCATCGTGTGTGTGAAAAATACGCAATTCCCTGGAAACAAAAGAGTATTGCTCAGCGGTGTTCCTGGATGTACAGCAAGCATTCGACAAGGTCTGGCACAAGGGCCTGTTGTGCAAAATAAAAAAGGCACTGCCTCATAGTTTTTACCTCCTGTTGGCATCATACTTATCTGACCGTATTTTCCAAGTTCGGGAAGATGGAGACACTTCAAAAATCTGCGAAATAATGGTGGGGGTGCCACAAGGTTCTGTCCTTGGGCCAGTCCTGTACTGTATTTTCACCGCTGACCTTCCAGAAATGCCTGGGGTCACCACAGCTACGTTTGCCGATTACCGCAATAATGACAAGTAATACAGATCCACAAATAGCCTCAAACATTCTGCAAACGAGTCTGTGCGAGGTAGACGAATGACTCCGAAAGTGGCGTATTAAAAGCTTCTAAGGCTGTACACATTACCTTCACTCTCAGGAAAGGGAACTGTCCCCCAGTAAAATTAGGAGATAACACCCTCCCCCACAATGACACAATCCGGTATCTTGGACTGCACCTGGATAGGAGATTGACTTGGAAGAAACACATCAAAACCAAACGAGATGAACTGAACATTCGGTACAGAAATATGCACTGGCTGTTGAAACGTAACTCCAAACTCTCACTAGACAACAAGCTCATCTACAAAACCATTCTGAAACCAATATGGACATATGGCATTCAATTGTGGGGAAGCGCATGTAACACAAGCATATCAATTGTTCAAAGGCTACAAAATGGCATACTGCGAACAATTTCAAACGTACCATGGTTTGTAACTAATGCTGAACTGCACGAGGCACTGAACATTAGAACGGTAAAGGAAGAGGTGGCATTGGCTGCCTCCAACTACAGAACCCGGCTTGAAAACCACCCAAATGATCTCGCTTCTGTACTAACGCATATTACCTATCCCAGACGACTTAAGGAGGTACTATGTTCGGATGTTTGCATGTTTTTCTTTTTTTTTTGTATGTTTGTTCATCGATTACTCCGCCAATTGTGGACGGATTTTCAAAATTCTTTTTTTGTTCGAAAGTAGATAGTTCTGAGGTAGTCCCACTGACACCAAGTCAGGATCTGATGATGGGATCTTAGAGAAATCGAGGGCAACCCTCAAATTTTATAGGCTCACTTATTGTTTTTCGCATATTTTATGAAGTATCTTGTGTATTTACGTATGGTTGTCACCATCTCAGGTAGCTGGGCTGATGATGAAAGGTACAACTCCTTAACAGTAAGAAGTTACTCGAACAGGCAAGGACTGTTTTAGTAAATCGTTTTGATGTTTGACAGGGCATTTGTCACATTTGGTCTCATGATCATCAAGTTATGACCTGATGCTGCAGTCAGGATAGTCTGCAGAGTGCCTAACTCCTCGACAACTAACAGCAGATATATCGTGTTTAGGCTCATTGAAAAGGGCTCGATGTGTGGATAAACGTACTGTTAATGAGGAACACCGAAGTACATAGAGACCTGATGCTGAAGCCAGTCGAGCATCAGAAAAAGTACAAACCTTGAAATTACAGCACCGTAGTCGTGTTTGGGCTCATTTTAAACAGGACTAAATTTTAAGTTCAATGCAATGTTGACATAAGTCTGGCCTGATGCTGCAGCCAGGATTATCAGCATCTAGTCTAATAAATACTTCTTAAAGTGAAATACTTTTGCGAGTTTTTCTTCTGTATAACTATCCTAACAAAGGTTGCCGGTAGTGGCTGGATGAGAACTTGGGGAGGTCTACGTCCAGCAGTGAACTGCAATAGGCTGATGATGATTTATAAAAGCCTCAATCATTGCATTTCACGCAATGCCTTTTCGTCATGTGGTCTATTTAGCAATTTGGTAGGTTCCAAGTCGCATAATACAATGTCATCCAGCGTCTTTACACGACTAAGCGTAACATAAACTTGGCCCTTAGCAAATTTTTTCTTGCCTAAGTCTATTATTAAAGTAACTTGAGCATTTGCTCTCGGAAATTATGATTTGGTAAAGTGGAGCTGATGATGAAGACCACAAATGGCACTACTCAATGACAAATATTTCACGGGTTGCGATTCGATTACTTTAATATGGCTGCTAAGCAATTTATGCTCATTACAATGCGTATGGTGAAGTGGAGCTGATGTTGACTTCTCAATCAGCTCCAGTTCTCCTGTTTCTTACTAGGAGAACTCCCCAACAATTAACGTCCATGCATCGGGAAAAGCAATATTTTGTAAAAGGTGATAAGCAGTTGACATTAGGCTATTATAACTTAGATAAATTACAAACTGACCCGCTAAAAATTGAAAAATAAAAACTTTTTTACAAAAAACAACCGACTTCCAAAAACACTATAAAGAGAAAAATAACTTTAATTTCGGAAGTCGGTGGCAAAAAATTAAAATACAAATCCAAAGACACCGACTTCCGAAATTCAAGTTATTTTTCTCTTTATAGTGTTTTTGGAAGTCGGTTGTTTTTTGTAAAAAAGTTTTTATTTATTGTCAGGTACAGCCGCGGCATTTGTTGGTAGGTACGCGACTAAATGGAAATGGGGTAATTACCTTCCATTCATGTTGCCACTACAGAGCGCCGGCAACGTATCTATAGTTTATATATCATTGGTTGTGTGGGCATTTTGAATCATTCGCAAAGAGTAAAGTAACTATAGAGGAAATCATTCGCGATGTCAAACTCAAAGTGATTCAGCGTGGTCAGAAATATTTCGGCGGGTTTTTCGACGATTTTTACGGTAAGTTTTGTGTTTATCTACGATTTTATAGTGCTCTAGGTAGAAAAAAGCATGGGCTTTTGTGTAATGTTCATTTCTATACGATTTCGGAGCAATCAATATTTACTCACTGCGCTACCTGACAATTGTGCACAGACTAAGAAGAGAAGTTACCTTCAATTGTGATACTTTTGTGTCACTTTTGTATCACCAGTTGTACAATAATTTCTGTGTCACCCCAATTGACAACATTTCAAACCACCTGACACGACCTTAAAACAAAAATACCATTTCTTTATTTTTGTATCCTGAGATTCCTGAGTTCAATTAAATTTTTTTATTTCTACCTTAGGTACCTACTGAGAAAAAAAATGAAACCCAAAAAACATGTGATGACGTTACATAAATAGGGGAACGAGGTTGTTACCTTTGCGCATTCCAATGTCTTTGAGATGACAACATTACATTAATCAAACAAGACATGTCTAGTCAATGTCACCTAAGAAGTGTAACTAGAAAATAAACAATTATAGGACAATGGGCAGATTTGTATGGAGTTTGTCCCAACCCTTGTAGCAATATACGACATGTGGTCAAATGTTGTACTTGTTCCTCTAATTACATATACAGGGTGGCCGGGGAGTTGACGTTCAAACGTAAAATTTTGATACTTTGTGTTACGATTTTTCTTAGTTTTCGAGATAGAATTTTTTTAATGATTTTTTTCGTAATTTTCACCTAACCTAAGTTTTCGATGTTTTTCTCGTTCTGTTGAACATTTCTGGTTCAGTTTTTTGTGATAGTAATTAAGTAGCATAGTCTAACCTAACACCCTAAAAAATTATGGTTAATCTAGGAATTGCAGAACTTACTTAGAATTTATTCGAAAGTTCAAAATTAAGACTTGAGCTCAGTACTCACAAATTTTCAATGTATCAGAAAAAAAAAATTAAACGGGGAGATTTTGGGTTCAAAGTAATTTTAAAAACTTCCTAAGACATACACATAGGTAACTGGTGACTTAAAAACCTTTTTTTGAAGTTGGTTATTAAAAACAGAATGTGGGCAGATAATGACTTTTTTGAGAATTTAATTGAAAACAAACAAACTGAAAGATGTCGCGGACGATTTAGTTCTTGGTAGGTGTTTTTTGCGATTTGTCATTTCGAATTGCTTTTAAGTATATATGTTGTATATATTTTTGTAATCACCTTTTAAAACCCTTTATTTTGATACCTACCCCACACGATAGGTTTTGAAAAAAAAAATTAAAAAAAATTAATATGGCGTCCAGTAATCGCCATATTGAATTTTCACTAACGTCATGTCTTTAGTGACACTCGCCGGACTAAGAGGAATCGATTAACGTGTGAATCATAAAAATCGGCCCAGGCGTTTGGTCTGTATAGTGCTTCAAAGGAACATATAAACATACATACATACATAGGCTGATGAACACATTACCACTCCTTTGCGTCGCGCAGTCGGGTAAAAATAGTATAGTGCCGTCAAAGCAAACAGAAGATAGAAGGGGAACAGACACGCTCCGCCCTTTGATAGCGGACGTAAGCTCCGTTATGGGAACCGTTCGTTCTACCCTTTCTTTATTTGTCAGATATATCTAACTATAGACCTATTTCACTAGCTACAATAATTGCAAAAGTGTCTGACGGCATTCTTAATACACAATTAAACAAATACATAAAGCTGCACGACAATCAGTTCGGGTTTCGGCCGGGACTGTCTACAGAAGCTGCAATATTGTGTCTTAAGAGTGCTGTTAAATACTATACCGAGAGAAAAACATCTGTGTACGCTTGCTTCCTCGACCTGTCCAAAGCCATCGGCATCTTGTTGAATAAGATGAGATCATCCCAGATACCGTATGAACTTATTAACATCTTTAAGTATTGGTACGGGAACCAGGTTAACTACGTGAAGTGGGCGGGCACGTTGTCCGACCCATATAGGTTGGAATGTGGGGTGAAACAGGAGGGTTGAGCTCTCCCTCTATTTTTAACCTGTATGTGAATGGACTGATCGAAGCGCTCAGCAAGCAACATATAGGTTGTCACATAGATGGCGTCTGTTTTAATAACATCAGCTACGCGGACGATATGGTGCTGCTGAGCGCTTTGGTCTGTGGACTTAGGAGGCTGATATGTGAGAACTATGCAGCTGGTCACGGACTGCGATATAATTTAAAGAACAGTCAGTGTATGGTTTTTCAGGAGGGGACAAGGAAAGTGCTGGAAATGCCACCTATAAAGCTGAATGACTCACGCTTGGAAAGGGTGGACATTTTTAAGTACTTAGGACATTTTGTGACTCCTACCTTGAAAGATGGTGCAGACATTGAGCGGGAGCGAAGGGCGCTGTCGGTCAGAGCGAACATGGTTATCCGCAGGTTTTAGAACAGTGCTCTAAAGATGTTAAAATAACGCTTTTTAGAGCCTACTGCACTACACTATACACGTGCAGCTTGTGGACTGAGTGTACGCAAAAGTCGTACGGCGCCCTTCGTGTCCAGTTCAACAACGCATTCAGGATGATATTGGCGCTCCCGAATTATTGCAGCGCATCGGCTATGTTTGCGGAAGCGCGCGTGGATTTCTTCCACGCCACTATGCGCAAGAGAGGCACGTCGCTGGTGCGGCGAGTGCGGGGGAGCGCCAACAATATGTTGGCCGCGCTCGCGGGCAGGCTGAATTGCTCCATCATCTGCCACTGTTGTCAGCGACATGTGGCAGGCTGATCTGATGCGACTAACTAACTTCATTTTTATTCTTTTTTATATTTTTTATGTAAAACTAGCTGCGCTCCGCGGTTTCTATATGGTATGAGTGTAATATTTCTATTATGCGTCAATGATACTCGAATTAAAATGATTTTATTATTTTTATTATATTTTATTATTTATTATTACTTTTAAAATCATTGGTTCTAGGACATGTCGGTTTCCTCACGATGTTTTCCTTCACCATTTCGAGAGCAGTGGTGATGAAATTATTTACACAAAGTAAAGTGTCTGCCTGGGTTCGAAACCCACGACTTACAACTCGTAAGTCGGGGTCATTATCACTGGGCCCATCACTGCTGCATGCTCGCATGCGTTGATTTTCTATTATAACAAATCATTAGCCAAGGTACAACATATCCAGGGCGCCCTGTGGACTCTCCGTCCAAATACCGGCCGGCTCATCGTGCTGCTCGACGAGGTCGGCAAGCTCTTTGAGAGAGTGATTGCGGGCCGCCTCGTCGGGCACCTGGTGAGGACGGGGCCGGATCTTGCGGACAGCCAGTTTGGTTTCCGCAAGGGGCGCTCGACGGTGGATTCCATCATACGCGTGAGAGCCCTCACGAAGGGGGACGTGGTGTCCCGAGGTGGGGTCGTCGTGGCTGTGTCACTCGACATCGCCAACGAGGTTAACACCCTGCCCTGGGGCTGCATTGGTGGGACGCGTGAGACCCCTCACGAAGGGGGATTGGTAGCCGTAAGGCTTATCCGGGGTTACCGCACGATCTCGGGCGAGGCGGCAACCCTTATTGCCGCACTGCCGCCATGGGATCTAGAGGCGACAGTTCTCGCGCGCCTGTGTGAGTGGCGCGCGGAGGCATTACGCCGGGGCGAAACTTCGCTTCCGCGGCAAATCGCGGCGGAGCGGACGGACCTCCGGCACGATCTCACGGCGGCATAGAAAGAGCGACTGTCGCAACCCAGCGTAGGCCACGCCACGATACCGGCGATAAGACCCCTCTTTGAGGAGTGGCTAGAGAGGCGCCCTCACATACCGCCTGACGCAGGTCCTCACCGGACACGGATGTTTCGGGAGGTTCCTGCACATCATCAGGCGGGAGGAAACGCCCGAGTGTCACCATTGCCAGGATCGCCCAGAGGACACTGTGGAGATCTGCCCCGCTTGGGCGGAGTACCGCCGTGTCGTCGTAGAGGCGATCGGCAGCGGCGGCGACCTTTCGCGTCCGGCCCTGGTGTGGTTTACTACATAGATCGTAATTAGATTTACGACTCCAATTTTCCATTTTCATGTTTTTCAGCCATATCTGCTTAGTTTAGTTGGAGGGAAATCTGAAATTAAGTATTTAATTAAAGTAAAAATGACTAAAGTAAACAGTACATTGTAGATTACAAGTTTTATTTGGATATTAGGTCTTTACTTCGGAAACAAGTACACATTACATATCGACGGCGAAGTGCCAATATGTTCCTTGCTCCTAACTGACAACATCAAAATTTACACAAACTGACGACTTACCAACTGAATTTCGACAAACCGTAGTACGACAAGAGCGACTTCGTCGACATGCTTCTTCGACAACAATGGTAGTTCGACATGAGTCAATTTCGACGTACTCTACTCCTGCATGCTGTACTTCGACAATAGCTTACTTCGACGTGATATATCTGGGACATGATGCTACTTCGAAATTATTCTGCGACATTATTAGGGAACAACTAAACTTGTGTATTGTTTTATCTTTTTTTTTTATCAGCCAACATGATAGCAGAACCTACAAGTTTGTGTATATTTTTTCTAAGTAAAAATAAATAAATATATTTTAAGTACCTTATTTCCTCATATCATCTGTTTACATGTTCGGTAAATTACAAATCGATACCTTTAACGCTAACTGTTGAAATTAAACTACATTTTTGTTCAAAGAAATCCAATGCTGACAATCTGTCACCATTGTATTTGGTAAATATGTTCAAACAATAAAGATATCAACAAAATTCTTAAATGTTTCAACAAATTATTTTGTGGGTACATTGAAAATAAACGCGTTGTCATTCTCAATATAGGCGCTATGTTCTTTCTTCCATACTTCTCTATTAGTCGTCATCTCGGTAGTCACCTCCTTTCTAGCCATAATATCATCTTTCACAAGTTTAGTTGTTCCTTAATGTCGTAGAATAATTTCGAAGTAGCATCGTGTCTCAGATATATCACGTCGAAGTAAGCTATTGTCGAAGTACAGCATGCAGGAGTAGAGTACGTCGAAATTGACTCATGTCGGACTACCATTGTTGTCGAAGAAGCATGTCGTCGAAGTCTCATGCCGAAGAAACGTTTTGTCGGAGTACAGTAGTGTCGGACTTAAGGTATTTCGGACTAAAGTATTGTCGAAATGAAGACGTGTCGGAGTTCCATATTGTCGAAATAAAATCTTGTCGTACTACGGTTTGTCGAAATTCAGTTGGTAAGTCGCTGTTGCAACTAAAAATACACTTAGGCGATTTCACTTAAACGCGATTAGCGCTTTTAAATTCAAAACAATAATAAAAGTGAATACTTATCACAAAAATGTCAGTTATAAACGTATTGGCACTTCGCCGTCGAAATATAATATTTATCTTTTGAAATTAGAAACTAGTATTTGCTAATTTGTTTTAGCTAATCAAATTGGAGAAATTTCTGGCGACAGTTTTCTATTTGTAAGACGAAAATTTAAATAACTGTCTGAAGAAAATTATCGACACATTACTGACATGGAACATTCACAACCGTATTCAAATGATTGTATTCATTATAATATGCGAAAACTGAGCTCTAATTACACTTACGTAAGATGAGATATTACATTTATTCTAAATATAAAGTAGTAGGTATTAAAAATACTCACACAAGCAAGCATGCGCATGCTTTCCTAATAAAAATGTTCTAAATATCACGTAGGTACACGTTCTAATATACACAAAAAAGTAAACCTAAATCATAATCATATTATTATTAAAAAGTACTCTGTGACCTAAGTCATCAGAGACGAACCGAACAACTCTACGTCCATGGATTTGAAAGAACGTGCCAATTTTAGTTCCTGTCTCCTGAGGACCTCGAGCGGGGCGCTTTGAATCTGCACAAAAAACAAATATCGTTAGACCAGCGTACTTGTATGAAAGAGGTCAGTGCCAGCCCCGCATCGCGTAAGTCGCTTAGAGAATCAGTAAAAAATGTGTAATTTAAAAATAATTAAATGAAAATATAGTTAATTATGATTCTTTAGCTTGATGCATCAGTCATCAGTAAGAGAAAACATTTTAGTAAACATACTATAGTTTTTATCTATGGTAAATGACATCCCTACTGACTGATTATTCTATGCTTTGCTTGCCCGCCCGAGGCCGATACTAGCACAGAACACTATACTCCTAGCGGAGAAGAACGTCATGTTCATACAAAAATGTTGGTCTAAAAGTAAGACAACTAGCGTCGCTTGTGGGCCCCTTTGGCAACTTAGACATGGCGCGAAATTTGAAAGTGTGCATGTGTGTGTATGCATGCGTGTGTATGGTTGTTGTGTTTGTGTGAGTGTTCTTTGGTGATTTGAATTTGTAGTTTATCAGGAAGAGCTCGCTCTAAAACAAATTACTAATTCATATTATTAACGAGTTTTTGATAATAATAGGAATCAGTAATTTATTTAGAACGTGCTCATCATGTTACTTGAAGTTCTAAAACAGAATTAAATAAAAGCACAGTTTAACGTATACAACTTTATTTATGAAGGAAACCATAATCAATAAGACACAATCATACATTACACGCCAATTGTTTGTAAATGGTACACAAGGCTACATAATTATGAAGCTATAATTTCCAGTATAAGGTGATCTCGAAATGTATAGAATTTTCGTACAATGAGGTATCAGTTTATACTGGAAATGTTTATCAGTGTATGTGCAGTACCTAAGTGTAAATTAAACGATCTCTACATCCTGTGATTCTTCCTGTTTTTGGTCTTTTAAAATTAAATTAAGATTATTATTTAGAACTATAGAGAACTTTTCTGGCCGATTGATTATTTTCTAGTAAAATATGTATGAATGAGAATAAACATTTATTATAAATTAAGTATTCATAATAAATATTTCATCGTAGGAATAACTTAATTTTAAGGTTCAAGAATTATAATTGTTTTTTTAGACAGAAATAGTTAGGCTAACATAGTTTATAGATGAAGTACCAATTAACGTAAGAGAACATTTTGTATAATTTTGAGTTATATTATAACATTGGAATTCAGAATTCTCCGCTGTATCGAATGGTATTATTAAAAACTTTCTATAGTTAAAAAAAATGTCCCATAAAGTACAAATTTTTGGACTGCAACAAACGATTTATGACAAAAAAAAAATTAACATTTATCTTCTCAGAAAAATAAAGTAAGTCATCGTATTACATTATTTAGTCCATTAACTTAAACCTCAAATCAGACAATTAATTAAATAACATGTTCCTCACTTTCGTTAAAAAACGTATCATAAATACGTTTTTTAAGAATTATTCTCTTACATTAACATCTCACAAAACTATCTTTATTTACGCTCCTTACTGTAATACGCATAAAACGTAACAAGTAGAAATCAAATTCGTATTTGCTTTATTTTATTTTGTTTTTTAAAAAGTTCGTTGCTAAAATACTGAATATTTACATTAATTTGATTCTCATTTGATACCAGAAGTATCAATTAATATAAGGGACAAACCACGGTTTTTCAGGAGAACCAAAAAACGATTATATTTGAGTGGATTAAAATATAGCATGTCCCTTACATTAAAAAAACATGTTTAGTTGTGGTTTACGTTACTAATATTTTATGTGTAAACCGTCGAGCGTAGTGTAAGCAGAAGAGAAATAGAAAGTTATACGTAATTCTATTGTAAAGGACTTTTAGTGTTGTAATTATGTAACTATAAGATTATCTACTAAAATTTATGGCATTTTAACACCATGGAAATAAGTTCTTATCATGACTAATGTTGGTATGAACCAATATTAATCATTCAAAGCAAATATATACGTTAGTTTCAGGTTTTACAGCTTAGCCATCACAGATTTAAATGAAATTTAGGAATACAAAAATAAAGCACTTGTTAATATTACTAAACAGTCTATAAAACTTGAGTTTAAAACTTCTGAAAAGTAATAGTATTCTAATAAACAGTCTTACAAAATCTATACTTAGTAATTGAATGAATGTACTGGAAACGAACCATCCCATTTCAACTTTCACTGCCATCATGCTAGTCATCTTTCACACAATTCATGCACCTCTTATTCGATCTTCTTCCCTGACATCCGTCCGTCCCTTCTATTCGTCATTTTAACTTTCACTGCCATCTTCTAATCATCTTTCACAAAATTCATGCACCTCTTATTCGATCTTCTTCCCTTACATCCGTCCGTCCCTTCTATTCGTCATTTCAACTTTCATTGCCATCGTACTAATCATCTTTCACAATCGATCTTTCGTTTCTAGTACATTCATTCAATTACTAAGTACAGAGTTTGTAAGACTGTTTATTTAGAAGTTTTAAACTTAAGTTTTATAGACTGTTAATGTGTAAATTTATCATAATTACGCAGACATAAAAGTCGAAAATATAAAAATAATATTAACAATTGTTTTATTTTTGTATTTCTAAATTACATTTAAATCTGTGATAGCTAAGCTGTAAAACCTGAAACTAACGTATAGATTTCCTTTGAATGATTAATGTCAAAATGTGAACGTGTCCCTTACATTAATTGATACTTCTGTGGCCTTAGTGTGAGTTTTTTTCACTCACGTTCGATTGCGAGCGCGTTAGAATTTTATATGGAAAAAGTTATAGCGCCGCCTGGTGGTCACTAATTTCCCATACAAAATTCTAACGCGCTCGCAATCGAACGTGAGTCGAAAAAACTCACACTAAAGCCACTGGTATCGATATGTCAAAAAAATATTATTTGTGTTTTAATATATTTATTTTCTTTTGTAAGCTCGCCTACAAAAGAAAATAAATTACAGAATCTGTTAATGCTTATGTAAAATATAGGATCTATTTTAATTGTTACATTTTGCCCTATAAGTTCACTACATGTATCTAGAAAATCAAAATTAATATTTTTTGCAACTATTCTTTAATGCAATCTTTAACATCCCTCATGTGTGCATTTTTATTTAAATAATCACACATGATTGATGCACTTTTGTTTACACATTCAATCATATTCTTTAAATATAGTAAACAAATGGCACACAGTATCCGTAGAGGATGTTAAAGATTGGACACGATTCAGAATTTGATTCCATTCTCCTAACTATGTAACCACAAACATAGGCACATGCTTGCATCTCCCCAGTATTTTCATCCATTTGATCCATGGACAAACTGAGGGCTCCAGTCTGAAATATTTCTCAAATCATTTTTGCCTTTTTTTAAATTGGAGAGTCCGCATTTAGGCTATCAAACAATCGGTCGATTTTGTTTAGCAGGTTGACTGTAGCAAGTGCTTCTGTTGGCAGCTCTCCTGTAAAAATAAATACTATTTTAGTATTTATTTTTAAAACAGTTTTTAAGAACAATGAACATTTTAATTGCAATAAAAGATTGACTTTTGAAAAAAGAAAATGGGTCCAGATGGTAGTACAGTACCGACGAAAGGTCATAGGCTTGACGTTTAGTTTGACTTACGACCTTCTTTCAATGAGTAATTAGACACATACTCGCATAATCACGCTGATTCTTAAGTTAATGGATGTTTTTTTAACATCATTATTATGATATCAACACACCTTCGATAATTTTTGCATACATTCCAGCAGACACTGGAATGGCTCAAAACTTGCGCGGCTAATATTGTACTTTCATTTCTTGTCTATTATTCGGATGTAAGTGGCTCTTCGTTAGGGGCAGGCAAACACGAAAAATGGGTTGTTGTTATCCAATTCAAAAAAATCTGCAATGTGATTCCACGTCGCGATATCTGAAAAAGACGTATATATTGATCATCATAATACAGCAGATACGATAATTAGCAGTGGGTCAAAATCGATTTACAATTTTTCTTTTACATTGTTACAAGTCAAAATAATGCCATTAAAACCATAACTTGTAAAAAAAAACAAGTCTCGCAACTCAGTTCTTCTACCGTAAAAAGTTGTGAGACCCATGTAATACCAAGTCGTTTAATTTATTCAGTCCCTACTTAAGGGTCCCTCTGTCTTAAGTTATTACGTAATTAGCTATCCTAACAACATCTTATAGTGACCATATCAAGATTAAAAATATTTTATGTTTTAAATAAATAGATTGCTTGGCCATCGCATGAAAACACAATGTATCTCACAAGTAATACATATTATATTAAATTAGGTTTTTAGTGCGATTGTCAAGTCAATAAATAATTATATCTAGGTACCTATCTACACCTATTATTCCATTATATTATACATATACAGGTACACTGATTCATTCACTGCAAATGTAACTTTGTAATCCTATATATTTATATGGGATTACAAAGTCATTTATAAAGTTGGTGTATCTAGAAAAGTGGACCGAAATTGCAAAATATTTTAGTTTTTCCTTGATTTATACACTAAACACTAATCTACACAAATAAATAAAATTGGAGTGTCTGTTTATAATATTAAAATAACCGCTTTTTACTCAATGTATAAATGCTACGGCTAATCTCTGAAAAGGCTGGACCGATTTTGACGGGACTTTCACTGGCAGATAGCTGATGTAATAAGGAGTAACTTAGGCTACTTTTATTTTAGAAAAAATATGAGATATGATATGATATATATGAGAAATTACTGCTGGTACTACTCCCCGTAAAAGTATAAAATTGAAAGATATTATTACCTGCAATTTGTTTTTCATTGCACTCAACATTAGTGTTGCATTTTAAGTTGTATTTTAGAAATAAATTTCTAAAACATTTGAGAAGATGGGACGTATCGTGTAGAGCAACAATTTCATGTTCCTGAAATCTAAAATGTGGTTGTTCAACAGATGCCCCTAGTTGTGAAAGTGTTCTTCTATTTACCCCATCCATATCGCAAATAGTTGCAGCAATTATGATACATGCCTCAAAACAAGCATGGAGAACCTGTAATTAGAAAATTAAGTTAATTAATAATGTTTAGTAAGAAAATAAAATAAAAATAACATACTATAGGGTCACAAATAGAAAATGATTTTCAGTTAACTAAACAGTAAATAAGTGTAAATAATTCCAATACAATAATGTACCTTTTTGATCAAAATCATTAATCTGTCTGCAGTGACATGATCTCCTGACAAATAATATGCCACAGGCTGTTTAATTCTTTTCCTTATACATAAAATCATGAACACTAGAGCATAACTTGCTATTTGTGGATGTCGTCCATACTCTCCTCCATGGTCTTGAAATCCGTCTATCTGATCAGATTTTGAATTGTAATTCAAATTTTTTCTTCAAATTACCAGCGTTGTGTCATCGCGCTTCTCTTTCTTTTCTATGAAGTTCGACAGTGACCGCACTTTAGGTCAAGTAAGCCCCTTAATTTGTCGCTTTCCTTTATCAGTTTTTTCAGTGGATTTAGACTAAAACCAAAAATAGAGAAATGTAAATTAAGTGTGAACATAAATTTATTATTCACAATTTTAGGAACAGTAGAACCTGCCACTCATTTCACAATTTCATTGGTCTACTTTCAGTTGGTATACCTATGTATAAAACATGTTTGTTGTATGGGAGCCCCCCTTAAATATTTATTTTATTTTGTTTTATTATTTATTATTAAAGTTAAAATACAACTGAGTATTTTCTGAATATTTCAAGTGCCTACCTGTTGCCATTTTTGATATCGAGCAAAAAGGGCAAAAAAATCGCGTTTGTTGTATGGGAGCTCCCATTAAATATTTATTTTATTTTTAGTATTTGATGTTATAGCGGCAACAGAAATACATAATTTGTGAAAATTTCAACTGTCTAGCTATCGCGGTTCTTGAGATACAGCCTGGTGACAGACAGAGGGATGGACAGACGGACAGACAGCGAAGTCTTAGTAATAGGGTTCCGTTTTTACCCTTTGGGTACGGAACCCAAAAAAACCAACTGTGACGACAGACAGATGCAAGAGTGATAAAGTACACGTAAAGTAGTAGTAGTCCAGCGGGATTGTACGAAAGGGTTACCGCTGGCCCGGAACATAAAGGGCTAAGGTAGGAACACGGGTGGGTTTTAGTCAGTAAGAGTCTGACACTCCCTTCCGCTCCACTCAGAGCGGAAGGAGTCATTTGATGATTTTCCATCCAAAAAAAAAAAAAAAAGTAGTAGTAGTATAAAGTAAGTGTGAGTGGTATAAAGTGAAGGTTGGCGATTTTAGTATGGAACATTTAAAAAAACCACGAATAAAAAACATTTTACTTACACCAGATGAGTTTGGAGTCTGCATAATATCAGTAGTTGAAATTGTTGCTTTTGAAGTTCCAGGCTGTTCCAAATGTGAAGACTAAAACAGATACAAAATACCATTATTTAAAAAATTAAAAATTTTACCACTCCCAGCACTATATTTTTTGAAATTTGTATTTTTGTGTGCCCAAATAAGCATGAATTTAATCTGCATAATGATCTTGTATCTAGACCTAGCCGCAAAGTCCACATGCTTCGTGAACGTAGACGAAATACTAAACTATTTTCTAATAATGTATTTTGTATGGCGACCAAAGTTTATAATAAACTACCAGACTGTTTTAAAACTCTTAACTTTAGGACATTTAAATCTAAATTATTCAATTATCTCATGTAAATGCTATTACTCAACTAATGATTTTATGAATGAAATGAAATTTGACTTAAATATTAGAATAATTATATTCTATTCTTATTATCTCTTTGACTTAATTTTAATCTTTTTGACATTTCCATTCCTAATATTTGACTAATTTTCAATTTGAATGTTATTCTAATTTATTTAATTCAATGTTATATCTAACAAGATAACCAAAACCCTGAAAATGTATTTTTACACCGGAAACGGCAGAATTGTATGAACTTTTAAAAGTATGTAACAACTTTGTAACAATTTTCTGACAAATAAATAGTACAGAAATAGATTAAACCTTAGAGAAGGACATAGGACAGGAATTTTATCATCATACCATGCGGGCGAAGCCAGTTCCAGGCTGTTGATTGGATCCAATGTCAGCAATGGACATCTCAACTTGAGAGCTGTGATGTGGTGGAGAGTTCAGATGGAATGGAATATCTATGCAGCTTTTTCCTTTGCAAACGGTCTTGGACAATTGTACTTTCGGGAAAATGGTCAGTGGGTCGTCTTAGGGGCGGATGTTTAGAACAAAGCATTTTATGGCTTACAAAGAGGCGTTTCTGAAATTTCACAGAATTCCAGTTCTTCTCTGGGTAACAAAACTTTGCCCATGCTACCGACCTTAAAACATGATTTTAGGGTTGATTTTTTTATCAACAACAGAATGTTATTACTGATTGAAATTGGTACTATACTTTGGATTATTTAATATACATACCGCTGTAAGTTGGAAGGTCCTGGTTTCGGAAAACGATGTAAGATCAGTTCCGAATCTTAAGTTGTGGATGCATTGTATTTTGCACATTTTCGGTTATTGTCCCTCATAATTTTTCACCGATTCACTGACCAAAGAATACAAATAAACACAAAATAAGAATCACTAAGCTAAAAAGTCACTAGGCTTCTAAAACACCAATGCCACCAATCACACACGCCATTAATTAACGATTATTTGTTTTGAACCGTTTGAAAAACCATTTTGAATTTTTTAAACTTTGACGTTTGACTGAAAACCACAGAACACATCCCCGCGTTCCGAATTGCGTCAAAAGCGATTAAATCGCGAATCCGACCAAATTTAATAGTCACAAAATATAAGGACTATTGGGTACTATTTGTGACGTTGCACGTTGGTCGGATTCGCGAAATAATCGCTTTTGACGCAATTCGGAACCGACGTACTCCTTGCTGAAAACGTTGATGTTGCCATTTAACATCGAATTTTTAACATTTGTTTTTTGGTACTGGAATCCCTATATCAAACCCACCTACTGAGCCATCCAATCCTAACAGAGTTGACTCCCCCTGGATACTAGCGCCTCATCAATTAGCGTACCTATTTCGTTTTCCTTCGCTTGTTGCTTGCCTTTTTGAGGCTTTGGCGTGGGTTGTGAATTTTTGTTAACTATTTGTGATATTTCCAACAATATGCGTAAACGAAAATCAGTAAAGAAGAATGACGACGATTCTGATGGTTCTGAGCCGGCAGCGGAACCCGAAGAATTTCAAGATTCGGGTGAAGATTGGACGCCGGATGCCGATTCTGTATGTGCACCTACACTCCTCGCAAATAAATTGTTTTCAGTTTTTATTCAAAATTATATCCTAAAATATCGTTTCAAAGGTTTTTTTATTGGCTTGTTTTAATAATATCACAATGAAAATAGCTATTGCAATATTAGGTTAGTTCGGCTGAAAAGAGTAGCATTGCTACGCAAGTAACCAGTAAGTTGCATTTATCTGTAAAATTTTGTTTTTATGATGTTGTAATATGATATTTTATTTATTTGTCGTCAGAATGAACAACCTGGACGTGGAACACGGAAACGGCCATCTAAGGCGTCTCTGAATATCACCAAAAAGAAACGTAAAAACTCTTCATCTGAGGAAAGTGAAGGTGAAGGAGAGGAAGACGAAGAAGCCGAAGATGAAGAGGGGGAACTAGATGAGGAGGAAGGCTCCGATGATGAGAAAAATGGGTCTGATGGAAACAAGTCTGATTCAAGTCAGTCAAAAGATGTACCAAAGCATTTCCACGTAAGTGTTGTTATTTTGATTAAATTCTACATTTATGCACTAAGTTCTGGTAACATGCTCAATTTTCATGTAAAATATTTACAGTCCGGAAACTTTGTATTGTTAAAATCTGATGTCAAATGGAATGGAGAGACTGTCACCTCTAAGCTGGATGAACTTAATTTGTGGAAAATAGATGGAAAAGCTCTGTTGCAAAAATTTATTCCAATGGAATCAAATGGTAAAATATTGCACAAATGCACATGTGTGGTGAGTATCAAGATATGTTGATTTAAGTTATTTTGAGCATGCACCCTGCTGATCGTGATCAATTTTACTTTTTGACACCTAAAACTTAATGGTTATCTGAGTACTTTTAGCTTAACCTTTTGAATGTCTTAAGTTAGGTACACAGTTCGACATAAGCAATTGTCTTTCTATTATGTCTCTATTTATGGCATTCGATGAGTTAAATAAACTGGCCAAGTCTGTCATACCACTGTGACACATGTGAAGGGTTTTGTAGTCTGGATGCATATTTATGCATGCAAAATTGCACAGTAAAGGTTTTACTGCCAAAAACTTAATTATTATTAATTTTTAGTTTATAGTATTTCTTGTAAAAACTATGATTAACTAAGTTATTTCTGCGATTTTAACAGATATAATAATAGAATACCCATCTCTCAAGACTCTCTCAATGTAAATAGCAAAGTTAGAAAAATAATGATCTTTCGTTAGAATTGCGGGATCCAAGAATAACGCATTTAAGTACTTTACATTGAATTTTTTTGGCATCCTTTCGTTACTTGTATGGGGGGTGCCACCCCTAATTATTTTTTCGTAATTTCATTGCACCATTCTTTAGCGGTGCACAGAATACAAGGTGTATTCTGTGTATTCCTATTTACATCATTATCATCATCAGTCTTGTTCCACCGATTGCTTAGTGTGGGAATTCACCCTTTTGTACCATTTTCATTGATTTAGTGCAAATAATCTCCAAGTAACATTTTATGCCATCCACACAGATGGACATTACAAAAATATATGGGTTCCATTTTGGCCTTTTGTCTTGGCCTTAATAATAATATTGAAATATTGTATTTACACACCCATGTACAACTGTAAAATAAATGGGACCTCTTTTATAGTGATGGTATTCATGAGACTCATTTTATTGAGTTCCTAGAGGTGAGGAATACAGACTTAAAAAATATTGAGGCTGACATTGGTATAATTATTTTCATAGATACGTGACTCAGTCTAGCGCTTGTTCGAACTGAACTGAGTGATTGCCCCTAGTTGGCTTTAGTCGTGCACAGAACATGTTGATCACACAGTTCAACAATGTCGGTTAATTTTTGTAATAAATACACATTAAAATGGCTTCTTTGTGCAGCTAAACAATGTTTTAACAATACAAGGAGGAAAAATAAGACACATGGGATTACTTACCACCAGTGGCAGATTTACACATTTGCAGTAGGCTATTCAAATTTTGCGGCCCCTACCAACCTCTACAATAATGTCAGTTCAAAGATAAAAAGTTTAAAATAAATTGTAGAAAAGCCTAACTAAGTACTTTGTAAAGCAATGTTATATAACTGAGTGGCTATGCTAAGCACAATACACTGAAACTCTGATCTCTAAACTAGGGGTGACCCTGTATCTTAGAGATCAGTGTCCCTCCACAGCAGTCATTAAATAAAAATAAAACATGAAAGAATATTTATATTGTTCTCATTTACAATTTTGTGTGAATGTGGAGTAAGTGTGTTTGTGTATGGGGGGGGGGGGGGGGGTTTAAGGTAGATGGCCTAAAAGAAGACCCTCAGTTTTTTGATGAGTCAGTTTTGACAAGTATTTCTTTAATATGAGTTTGCATTCATATTTTGTTTTTGAATATAATTTTAATTCCTTATTTAAAAAATTATACACTTTTATGCTATTGATATAATACTGGCGCCTAGCAAAAGATGTTCTGTGAGGTTGTAGTGGGAAAATCTTATGCCTATGTATTGTTCTACCAGCAGGCTCAACGAGGGGGCAGGAAGAGTGTTTTCGGATTATCATATGGTGCACGTAAAGTTGGCTGACAGTCAACAGGTCACATTCAGCATAAAGCTGTAAAGTGGGATACCTGGGTGGACGCGACAGCATAACCTTTATGACCGCCCGTTGTGCACACTCAAGCCTAATAAACACGTTTGCAGTTGCCCCTCCCCAAACTGGTATACAATAAAATAAAACCGACTGGCACAGTTCAAAATAGACTAGTCTCAGGGTATTACTATCGGCAGATCTACGCAGTTTTTTTACTACGTAGATCAGTTTGCGGATTCTGCCTGAGAGTATGTCTGCTTGCTTATGCCAGTTCAGGTTTTGATCTATGTGAACGCCGAGATATTTTACACCACTAGACCTGGTTATGTTGAGGCAGTCACATTCGGAATTTTAAGAATTATAGGCCCATCTCACTCCTGAGCCATGTCTACAAGCTGTTTTCGAGAGTCATCACGAACCGTCTCGCGCGCAGGTTTGACGACTTCCAGCCTCCCGAACAAGCCGGATTCCGTAAAGGCTTTAGCACCGTAGACCACATACATAGGCTGCGACAGGTTATACAGAAGACCGAAGAATATAACCTGCCTCTCTGCTTAGCGTTTGTGGACTACGAGAAAGCCTTTGATTCGATCAAGACATGGGCTGTGCTGCAGTCTCTTCAACGGTGCCAGATCGACTATCGGTACATCGAAGTGCTGAAGTGTCTGTACGAAAACGCCACTATATCAGTCAGACTCCAGGATCAGGCCTCGAAACCTATCCTTCTGCAGCGAGGTGTGAGACAGGGAGACGTTATCTCTCCGAAACTGTTCACCGCTGCACTGGATGATGTCTTCAAGGTTCTGGACAAGAAAGGGGCTGGCATCAACATCAATGGCGAGTACATAACTCACCTTCGGTTTGCCGACGACATCGTAGTCATGGCTGAGACTATGGAGGACCTCAGTACAATGCTCGATGACCTCAGTAGAGCCTCCGAAAGAGTGGGTCTTAAAATGAACATGGACAAAACGAAGGTCATGTCAAATGCCCATGTAACACCCACTCTCATAAAAATCGGAGACGCTACACTCGAAGTCGTGAACGAGTACGTTTACCTAGGACAAACTGTCCAGTTAGGTAGGTCTAACTTCGAGAAAGAGGTCAATCGACGAATCCGACTCGGCTGGGCAGCGTTCGGGAAGCTACGCAATATCTTCTCGTCCCACATACCGCAGTGTCTCAGGACGAAAGTCTTTGACCAGTGTGTGTGGCCAGTGATGACTTATGGAACTGAAACGTGGTCACTCACAATGGGCCTTATAAGAAGGCTAAAAGTCACCCAAAGGGCAATGGAGAGGGTTACAGCGCTCTCTAGCGTTGAGTAGCTGAACTCGTATTGCTCGAATTTGATTGTTAGATGGAAAAATGGTATTTATTGATTTTGACATGTAAAACGAAAACAACATTCATGAGTTGTATAAGACTTAATTTTGAACAACAATAAATAAACTTTTCGCCAAAGTTGCATTTATAATTTGTAGATAATTTTCTATTCCGTTATTATGCCGCTCTAATTTTGCTATATTATGCCAGGTAGCGACACTGAGACATGGGATCACAGTTTTTCTAAAGCCTCCTCTACACGTAGACAGATTCATCAGCAGATGGCCATCTGCGAATGCCTCCGCCGACGTGTAGACGGGGTAATTTGCTAGTCTGTGGTAGGTATTAAGCCTCTGCCGATGTCAAATACCTACGACAGACTAGCAAATTACCCCGTCTACACGTCGGCGGAGGCATTCGCAAATGGCCATCTGCTGTTGAATCTGTCTATGTGTAGAGGCGGCATAAGACATTTCTTTGCATAGCCCCTCTATTGTACCTATCTTAAATCTCTTTGGTCCTGTCAGATAAAATAAATTTAGAAACAATTATTTAGATTAATAAAAATAATAATGCTTAAAAATAATGATCTATCCATACATAGAATAATATAGTAAGTTCTACTAGGCTGTACATTGCATGTTATTTGCAAATGCAAATAAGGACTGAGAATAAGTAATAAAACATCCGAATTGAGAACCCCTCCTTTTTTGAAGTCGGTTAAAAATTAAAAAATCAATAAACCCATCTGCAATTAAAAAGCTAAAAGTTCAAAACAATCTCGCTTTTAAAGCACTCTGGTGCAGTTGGTGGCAGTTATTTTAGTTCTTTCTCAGATTTGATGTCAGTAACTGCACCTTGAGTTGCAGTTGCCACCAACTGCACCTTGAGTTGCAGTTGCCACCAACTGCACCTTTAGTTGCCACCAACTGCACCTTAAGTTGCAGTTGCCACCAACTGCACCTTTAATTGAAGTTGCCACCAAGTCCAACTTTTTGGTTGTTGGGATTTTAATTTTTTATAAATATTTTTCTATTTCTGCATTTTAGTGTGTTATATTTTTGGAATTGTCTCCTCAAGCTCTTTGTTTTGATTAAGCCCTTTATTTTGATTGAGCCCTTGATCATGTTTTAATTAAATTATTATCTTAATTTCCAGTACTCTGGGTGGAATGTTGACAACCGAGATAATTATTACCCTATCACTGAAATACTGGATCGGAATCCACGCACAGACTCCAAGGAAATATGTGTAGCATTAGATCTAAATGATCTTATCAAAGTAAGGGACAAGTAAATCCATGGTATTTTTTACTTAATTCAATTAGATAAGTGAAAGTAAATTAATGAATAATTCTTTAATTCCTGATTACGTGCGTAATTCAATTTCATTCCAGATTACAGTGTAATATTTTATAAGCTGGGGATTAAATGTTCAATACTACAATAGTTTTATTGTTGGTTTTATTTTCACGAAAACCCCAGTTTCTAAAAATCTTATCAATTATATGAGATGCCTCCACCAAATACTTCTTCCATGCATGTTTGCCTATCATACGCGCTGTGTGGTGTGCCATGGCCTAAGAGTAAAGTAACTATAGAGGCAAAGAGTAGCCACCTCGAGTTTGGAAGGTGAACTAAAACTATACACCTACCTATAGATACAAATATACACCTATCTATAGATATACAATGCATAATATCTCGTATATTCTCTCGTATATTGACTCGCTACTCATAGTAATGTGCATACTTACTTACTATGAGTAGCAACAAAATTTAACAAAACAAATAACAGTAACAAGTGACAACTAAAACAGAAATAACTGAGATAAACTCGGAATTACGGGAAGCGCATCAAAGTCGGGAAAGCCGGAATTGACAATGGCGGATGCCTGCAGTGTTGCCAACAGATAAACTAGCTCTCCACCCACTAATAAAAATCGGCCCTACTACAAAATTCGCTAAAATTTCCACTAAATAAATTTTTGGTTTTTGTGAAAGGAAACAGTAATTAAAGTAGTTATATTAGTAAAAAAAAATCTTTATTATCACGTAATGAAATATTTAAAATCAATAAATCACCATAACATATTATTAGTAAATCAACAAGTCAAGGTGAGGAACATAAACATTATTCAATAAGAAGAACACCTAGGATAAAAAAATGATAAGTATTCTAAAATTCGTCTTCCGATGAATTTTTGTCTGCACCATCATCGGTTTTACATTTATATGATTCTTGGGTACTGATTTGTTATAGAACTTTTATTAGAATTTACCTACACAGTAAAAGTAAATATTTCTGAAAATTAAATGAAGTAAAAATAATATATTTCGTAATGTTTTAGTGGCTTAGTGGTTGAGTGATAGCATTTTCAGTAATTGAAACTGAATTCTACTAAACCACTAGAAAAACCACCAGCTACTAAAAGCAATATTTCGCCACTAAAAGGGGGGTCGAAACAATCAGTGTTAGTGGAAAATTCAATAAGTTGGTAACACTGGATGGCCGGCGACAATGACGTTTGTTTGATAAACAAGACAAGATGGCTGCCAAGTTTTTTTAACCCGTCAAACTCCAGATGTCGCTGTCGTCTGTGGAAATGATGACAGTGTTAAGTGTGCCCCCCCTGGCCATGGCCATGACGCAATCAAATTAGTCAGCGCCTGACGTAAATTGATTAAGTTTTTTTTTTTCCTTTTGTTCCTTGTGGAACAGGCTAGGGCCAGGGACCATGCTGCCTAGCTGACGTAAATTAACGTATTTTTAATAACCATTTTTTTATCTATTCTAAAGTTGTCTATGGAGTATCTTAATTTGACAGGACTAAACTAATATTTATCTTCTGTCCTTTTCTTAATGAAATAGAAAGAAAAAGATACATGAACTTAAATTTAGTTTAGTTTGTGAACAACAGAATCATTGACTGACTGACCGATCATCAAAACTCTAAGGCACTTCTAGCAGACATAGAAGCATCTTTAGATGCTCTGATGCTTTTTTTTTTTGAGGTGCTTCGGTTTTTTCGTAAAATTTAATCTGGTCACTGCACTGGACACGACAACACGCAGAAAGCACAGCCGCGCTCCAGTGCGGACGGGCAGTCCGCGCGCGTTCCCGCGCTAGGAGTATATATTATGTGTTCTGAGTGGTTCCCGCAACCGCGCCCGCGCCGCGCCCATGCTCGCCCCGCGCCCCAGTCTGGACGCATGCTAACACTCCTCAAGCACTCAGTCGCACGAAGAAGCACACCGACAACACAACCACAGAGTATGTAACACCCAACAACGACAAGATGGCGGCTGGCATCTTCTTTACTTTCTGGTGACTTGAAGCCAACAAAGAAAAAACCGGGCCAGAGCGAGTCGGACTCGCGCGCCGAGGGTTCCGTTCTATCATAATTATGTTTTTATATTTTCTTCGGCGAGGCCTAAATTCGTCAGAGAATTTTAACACTGTGCACTACGTTGTAGAATACTGCAGTTTTATGTCAGCGCCATCTTTTGACCGATAGTGGAACTAATGTAACTTTTGTTGAAGATTTCTGAAAAGTGTGCTATTTAGAGACTTCGTTTTATTTTCCCTGTAATCTTTACATAAACGTCTATCACATAGAATAATTTCAGATTTTTCTCTTTGCAAACTTCGGAGATAATCAGACCCCCTGTCAGTCCCTGTTGCAAAAAATATACATATATTTTTTTATTTCTTTCTTATTTGCAAAATAGTTCGGCAAACGTCATCTAAAACTATTTCAACTTTCAAGTTGATAGCATTAGTAGTTCTTGAGATATCCAGCTGTGACAGACAGACAGACTGAGTCTCATCGTAAGGGTACCGTTTTACCATTTTGGTACGGAACCCTAATAAGAAAGAAAGTAAAAAATTTTTTTAAAACGAATTCATTTTTTTTTTGTTTTTTTTTCACTTTGATTTAACTAAGACTCGGTTAAACAAAAAAAAACGTAATTGATACGCAAATAAGTTTTCTCTGCAAACCGCACTTTTCAATCAACACGAGTACTTTTTGATTGGCAGTTTTCGAGAAAATCGACTTTGAAGGTGGTCCGGTCCGGGGTAATCATGCTCCCTTCAGCAGGACCACTATGAGCGCCGAAAAAGGGGGCATGCTACAGGTATTCTGAGTATACAAATGATCAATGAATTATTTTCTGTAAGTAGGTTTGTACAAACACTTTTACACGTCAATTATATTTTTTAAACTAGATGTGGTCGGTGTTTCCTATCTGACTATTCTAAGAAAGGCCGAAACAAATTCAGAGGTCACAGTCTCTTTTAAAGTTCAGACAAAATCTTGGTCAGATCGCGTGAAGACCTTGTAGTGACTGAAATGGTCTTTTGTGGAAAGGACCACACAGATTCAGCGGACCTGTCCATGCACGCATTTGTCAAAAATCGTGCAGCTCACCTCAGAACTTGAGGAGTTCAACGATTCGACGAACAATACCAAAGGACATTTGGTTATAAAAAATAATTAGTAACACGGGTAAGTACTAATTATTTTTTGCGTAAAAAAAAAAAACGAACTGATACATTTGTAGATATGCATATACCGAGAAATCAACGATGATAACTTTCGCGCCATCGTTCAGCACGACTTTGAAGTGAGAGTGAAAATGGCGGGTGTACCGCCAAGCCACTTCTATAGAAGTTCGGGATTTTCGTGCCACCAGCGCCACAACTTCTATAGAAGTTGTTCATTTTAACTATCTTATTAAAATAAATTTACTGTGATTAAAAGCTTTGTTTCATTTTATTATTTAAGATAGCACTGTCTACTACCCTGTTTTTTATTTTTCTACACAAAATAAGCCCTAGTTTGTCCTAAAATCGGCAAAAACAGAAACTCTGAATTTTGTTACTGTCCTCAGAACGCCAATCACTTCATATCAAGTTGGCCAGTGATGTGCCGTGAAAGGTTGATTTCACCATTGAAATATTTATAAATACAGAAAGTTACGAATATCGAAAACAATTTGAGGTCAATAAAATATGAACTTAGTTATCTACTTCATTACAAAGGATAGTAGATGAATTTCGACCTTCAGGTAGATGCCGATACGTAATTATAAAGTTGTTACCAATTCTTGTCGATAGTTATTTTCCCATCTCTACAAAACAATTGGTCGTCCATGCCCCTGTGCGCCACCGAGTGCCACGAACTACTATAGAAGTTGGTCAGTGACGTCATAGGCGTGCGGCTGTCAAGGTCACTTTGGCATAGTGCAGCACAAAATCGGATTCGCGCGCACGCATCTTTCTTTCTTTCACTTGATAACAAATAGAAAAACTGGCCAAGTGCGAGTCGGACTCGCACACGAAGGGTTCCGTACCACAAGGCAAAAACGCCGAAAAAAACATGTTTGTTGTATGGGAGGGGCCCCTTAAATATTTATTTTATTTTAATTTCATTATTTATTATTAAAGTTAAAATACATCTGAGTATTTTGTGAATATTTCAAGTGCCTACCTGTTGCCATTTTTGATATCGAGCAAAAAAAGGCAAAAAAATCGTGTTTGTTGTATGGGAGCCCCCCTTAAATATTTATTTTATTTTGTTTTTAGTAGGGGAGACTGGGTACACTTGATCCCTCTGGGACACATGGTACACTAATTTTATAAACCAACCACGCTTGCTAGATTATTAATAACTAGCAACCGTGTTTGTTTATTGTACGGTATGACTTTTAGGAAACACCACAAATGTCAAAACAACCAGTTTGTGACATAGCGACCGGTAAGTGATTTTCGTGTAGAGAAACCTTATTTTGGTAAGTGTATTTTTGTTTGTAAAATAATCGAATAATATGTTTTAGAGTTTCAGTATTAATTATTAGAACTGCTATTTTATGTGCAATGATTGCGCTAAAAGTTCATACTCATAGGATAATAAGGCTAAGAAAGAGGTTATCTTTTTCATTTTTTCGGTTACTGGGGAGAGATGATACAGAGCGTTGTGGGAGACTTGATCCGGGGGGATCAAGTCTCCCATAGCGGGATCAAGTCTATTAGAGGAATGTGATCATTATTAAAATTTGTGAAAGATACAGTTTTCAGTTACTTAACGTTATTATTGCAGGTCAAAAAATGCCGCGAATATAATACAAGGCGAAGCAGGGTGCTAAAAAAAGGGGAAAAAATTGACCCCCAAAGTCAAGAAAAAAACAGATGGTATTGCTGTTGTGATATAAATTTAGTTTTGTTAGTAAGTTGAGATAATTGAAGCTATTTGAGACCGATTATTTTGATTACCTAAACGAGACTGAGACTGCCTGCAGGAAGGCCTAAACAGTTCCAGACTAATTGTTACGTTCAGTTCATACTGGATTTTTCTATAATAAAGAATTATATTTAAAGAAATTGAATTCATTGTTTCATTATTTTCTTATTTTAACAAGTATGTAAAGTTGATTAAACTTAATCGCCTAGAATGTATCAAGTGCACCTTTAGATATGGGAGACTTGATCCCCCCGTATCAAGTCTCCCTTTGGGCGGGATCAAGTCTCCCATACACGGGGACACTTGGTGCAAACCTGTGTTTTTCGTTATAGTCCTTTATTTTTTACATATATTGAACTACCCTGTTTTACTTTTTTCGAAGCGTGGGCTATTAACTTCCCAACATTTTGGCTCAAACACATCCCCAATGTAGGACTTAAAACAAATTTTATGAACCAAAATAAAAAGGGGGGATCAAGTGTACCCAGTTTCCCCTATTTGTTGTTATAGCGGCAACAGAAATACATACTTTGTGAAAATTTCAACTGTCTAGCTATCGCGGTTCTTGAGATACAGCCTGGTGACAGACAGACAGACAGACAGCGAAGTCTTAGTAATAGGGTCCCGTTTTTACCCTTTGGGTACGGAACCCTAAAAATGAGTGAAGAACTTGATTCGGACAAACTTCTTAAAATTTTGCAAGGTGTGGAATCGGACTCGGAGTATTTTGTGGAGAACATTGAACCAGAAGATAATTCTGAGGTGTGTCTAACTGGATGATAATAATAATGTTTATTCATCAAAGAGTAGGAATTCAATAAGTACCTATGTAAAATGTTCGGTGAGCCCAGTATCTCCAGATGCACTGTAATTACAGTAGATTTAGGTACCTACTGTTTTTGTACTCTAACACTATTATGGTAAATACAGTGTAGGTACCACTTAGATGCCACTTAGATACCTACCTACGGTAAAAAACGTTGACTGAAGTTATTAAAAAAACACAGGAATAAACAAAAATAGAAGAAAGACCATAGACCCCATCCCTGATCAGAATCGAATTCAACGTGCCCTCAGTGCCAATTACTTGATATGAAGTTAAAGAACGAGATCATGAAACAAATAGAGATGTACCTACCCCATTCCTTATAGTTCTAATTGAGTTATGTATTAGTTTCTTTGATACTCATAATTTATACTGTTTTTTCTTATTATGGATACTGTGAAATAAAACAAATCAGGAAATATTTAACCAGTTTTTCAGTCAACTTAAAATCTTAACTTTACGCGTACAAATCTTATTCATCGATATGACGATATCCCCATCACTACTGTTTACTGTATATTTAGTTATATGTACATTTATAGCTTGGCGCTCGGCGAGGCATTGCGTTTTGTGTACGTTGGCGGCGAAAAGGTAGGTACTAATCGAATCCTTCCATTTATCAAAAAAATGTACCTAAATTGTGCTATTTAGTACCTAGGTTTAAAAAAATTGTACCTTCAGGACGAAATTATTTCGTTTAAGGTACACCCGCCATATTAACGTTAAGATGGCGGTTGTTCTATAGTATTTTATTATTTAACCATTACTCATAAAATATAATTACACCAAAAAATGTACCTAAAATGTACTATTTAGTATCTAGGTTAAAAATAATTATACCTTCTTCAGAACGAAATTCTATTAAAATTAAGGTACACCTGCCATATTGATGTACCTACATCAGAACGTTCGGCCTACCGGGGCGAGGTAGGGAGCTGGCTGCTACTCCAGTTTTTAGTGACGATTTTGTGACGCATAAAGATGCCAGCCAAATAATTTGTGATGTTCTGTCACAAATTGGCGGATGGCGACTGAAATAAAATGTATTCGAATAATTTGATAAATGGGTACTTGTTCCGTTGGAATAAAACGAGTATTTATCGAGTACCTAGGTACTTAATGAAACAAAACACGTTGAAATTGTTGAAATAAGGTGACCATGTAGATATTCCAACGAAATAAGTATTATTTTATCCAGTAGGACTTAATAAAACAAAAAACCTCGAAATTGTTTATTTATATTATTATATTAGGCACAAGCAACGTTACCATTACTCATAAAATATAATTACACCAAAAAGTTGTACCTAAAATGTACTATTTAGGTTTAAAAAAATTGTACCTTTTTCAGAACGAAATTATATCTAAATTTAGGTACACCCGCCAACGTTCTGACGTACCTACATCAATACATCAGAACGTTCGGCCAATCGAGGTAGGGAGCTGCCTGCCTGCTACTCCAGTTTTATTGATGATTTTGTGACGCATAAAGATTCCAGCCAAATAATTTGTGACGGAACAGTTCCAAAGTTAAAAGCATTTTATTTCCGGCCGAACGGCCTGATATCAGAACATTCGGACAACTGAATCTCCATAACTGAGGACCTTAGATAAACTTTTACTGAATAGAGAGTTAGTGACGACACTAAAACGAATTTTCATTGCTTTAGTTTTTTTCGTGACGGCCCCATTAAATGGTAAATTGACAATTAAACTTTTAACCTCAAAATATTGAGATTATCGATTCTCTACAACGAAGAAGCATATAAGACTCGTAAAAACCCGCGATGTGTTGCAGTCGTCGAGAATAGGTAACTGCTCTGCAGGTTTTCAGTGCAATGGTGTGAGTATTTTTATTGATTCAAGATCATAATTATTCCACTGTGGCGGATGGCGACTGAAATAGGGTGACCATGTATTGGAATACACGATACATAGGTACTTGTTCCGTTGGAACAAAACAAGTATTTACTCATTCCGTCTAACCACTAGAGACCCATGGCATGCGAACAGACAGACGTCAGATTGACAGGGTACTGAACCCCAACAACTACACGAGTGGACTGATATGCAGGCATCAGCTCAACGTTGCTTGTGTTTTTAGACAGCTGTAAGCCACTATTTCAAAAACTTCACATTCTACCTTTGCCATGTTTATATGTATATCTTTGAAATATGTATTTTTGTTAAGAGGAACTACAATTTATTTGAAACGTGCACGGACAGGCCAAATAGCCGAACACGGCATAAAGATAGACTTCGGCTGCCACCAATAACTAAAATTATATAAGAAAAACGTATACTGCATGTCGATTATTATTTACAATCATTTACCAAATAGTTTGCAAGACTTACCGCTGACAATTGTTTAAAAAAATACTTTTCAAACTATTGCTATTTAAAAGATATTATACCATTAAGGACTATTTAGATGACAAATCAATAGGAACTGTAATTTGTACGCTAGATTAATTGACATCGCTGATTGTGAATACATTTGCACGCCATGTTATGGCAGGATATGCTGAAACAAATTCACTGTACCATCTTATGCACCATATTCTATCAAATAAATATTTTTGATTTGATTTGTGCCTAATATAATAATATAAATAAACAATTTCGAGGTATTTTGTTTCATTAAGACCTACTGGATAAAATAATACTTATTTCGTTGGAATATCTACATGGTCACCTTATTTCAACAATTTCAACGTGTTTTGTTTCATTAAGTACCTAGGTACTCGATAAATACTCGTTCTATTCCAACGGAACAAGTACCCATTTATCAATTATTCGAATACATTTTATTTCAGTCGCCATCCGCCAGTTTGTAACAGAACATCACAAATTATTTGGCTGGCATCTTTATGCGTCACAAAATCGTCACTAAAAACTGGAGTAGCAGCCAGCTCCCTACCTCGCCTCGGTAGGCCGAACGTTCTGATGTACATCAATATGGCAGGTGTACCTTAATTTTAATACAATTTCGTTCTGAAGAAGGTATAATTTTTTTTAACCTAGATACTAAATAGTACATTTTAGGTACATTTTTTTGGTTTAATTATATTTTATGAGTAATGGTTAAATAATAAAATACTATAGAACACCCGCCATCTTAACGTTAATATGGCGGGTATAGGTACCTTAATTTCGAAATAATTTCGTTCTGAAGAAGGTATGTACAATTTTTTTAAACCTAGGTACTAAATAGTACAATTTAGGTACATTTTTTTGGTAAATGGAAGGATTCGCGCCATTTTTACTCTCACACTGAATATTGATTCCAAGTTTTAGAAGCTTGTCGCTTTCCTCAAACCTACATAGAAAATTAGTACCCTGCAAGATAAAATTAGTACTTACCAAAAATTCAAAATTAGCACTCCAGTAGTTTACGAGATATACCATGCCATTGGTGGGGTGGCGGTAGTCACGGTGCTAAGTTTTCATTTCAAGATTTCCCTATTATAAAACTCTGTGTAAATTATGAGAAAAATAAAACATTGTGATTGTCATATGCACCTCTATAATACAAGTATGAGGTCAGTGTTTAATATGGCAATGTCAATCCATAATAAAATTATGAAAATCATATTTTTTTTTATGCCATGAGATTCTGGTAGACCAATGACCTCTCCTCTATCATACAAGTACGCTGTATAATACAGACACTGACCTGTGTTATACAAGTTCGCGTATTGTATGATAGAAGTCATTGAATCAGGTCAGTGTGTGGTAGATAGTTTATAATAGTAGTCTGTGGTAGTAGACCTATACCGACACTCGTGCACATAAAATGGATGTCGGTATAGTATTATCAACAGTTCAATATCTATAATTTGTTTAAATAGGTAGGTACCTAACTAAAAATACATCCAAGGTCCACAGTTAGGTCAGTGGAAATTTAATAAAATCGACTTTAGGTGCTGAAAAAATATTGTACATATGTAGGTAATCCTTTTATACTTACGTTATTAGCAACATATTGTTACTGCAGTAAATTAGGTTTTTAATACTTAGGTACTGCTTACACAATTAAAATAAGGGCGTATTCAGATGACACGCGCCGATCACGCACAGCACCCGTGCACGCGTTGTGCCCGCCTTAAACCCGCACACGCGCTGCATCCGCCTCGCACACGCCTCGCGCCCACTTAAACCACTAGTGACTGGACTACTTCGTTCACTAGGCATAGTGGCTTCCAGGTGTCACAACGTGTCACAACACTAGCCATATTCTCATCTATGCCAGCCATAGCGCGGGCGTAAGGCATACGCGGGGAGGGTGCAGAGCGCGGGCAGGGCGAGTGCAGGGTTGGCGCGAGGCGGGCGCGGGGCGTGCGCATGGCGTGCGCGTGTAGACCTCGTTAAATGCAATTTGAGATCTATTGATGCATTATAAGGCTCAAATTCTTATTTAACAAATTTCAATGCGAGTTGGACGCGGGTGGCGTGCGCTGGTGAGCGTGCGCGTGTCGTGTGAACGCGCCCTAATGGTTACACAAGGCTAGAAACTTTATTTATAGTCCGCGCCGAACTAGTTGGCCGCGCCATGGGTGGGCCATTGGTGAGGGCGGCGGGGTTGCCTATTGTTCGCAACGCACGTACTGAGTAATGACAAAGCGCCCCCGCCCCTCCGTCCCACCGCTCATATACCTAAGGCGCGGCCAACTAGTTCCGCGCGGACTATAAGTGCCTGCGCGCATTGCGGCAGCAACCGGTGCGGTTTGCTCCCGCAAAAATCTGTGATGTATGAACTATAGTGGAGGTACGTGCACTGCGGCTGTTTAACCGCATGCGGCTAAAAAATCTGTGACTTGCTACAGATTTCTTGCGGTGCGGCGCCGCACGGTTTTTTTGCATCCAATGAACTTGTATGCAAACCCGCGCACTGCGGCAGAAAAACCGTAGCGAGCAGCAGTCAGTAGTGATCGAGCCACGACGAAAGAATGTTGTCGCCGAGCGCTTCGTCCGACGACGCGGCGGCCAAAGCGGTCGCCGATGTCAATATTGATGCCCTAATCATCGAAGTACAAAGTCGGCCCGTACCAAAGACTACAATATAATGCGGTGTAATCCAACTCGTATCCTTGTAGTAGATTTCGTAACTAACAATTCTTTTTAAATTGTCAAAGGTCTTTATGCTCATTCTGTAGTAACCAAATAACTTTTTTGGAAACATTCGCAAATCATTATAAGTATCTCATATAGAAAAAACCCTTCATAGGTCTCATTGCTGTTAATGGATGAACCCAATACTGCTTGCGTTTCCGTTTTCTTGCCGTTAATATTAAATAAATGCAAATCCGAAGCCTGGTTTCGTAGTCCACGCTGGTCGACCTTCCGGTACGAAAGCTGAGATACGAATGGCAAAACTTGCGGCTGTTTAGCCGCAATGCGCGCGCCAAATCTTTTTAGAATTTCGCAATACCGGGTTTTAAAACCGCAGCCGCAACTCGCCGCACCGCAATGCGCGCTAGGCCTTAATAAAGTTTTTACCCGACTGCGCCAGAAGGAGGGTAATGTTTTTCGAGTGTATGTTATACTTAATTATCTAACCATTATTTTTGGAGATTCACAAAGCGTGATACGTTTCTTACATAAATATAAATTCCTTTTCGAATTACAAATTATTTAACGACAACGCTATTGGCGCCGCGCGCCGGCGCGTCGAGCAGCGGTGGTGATGGCGTCCCAGAGCACGCGCGCTTCCATCGCTGTTCAAATCACGACTGACTGATGCGTGAGTGACAGCAAGCCGTTAAACATATTTCTAGAAATTCGACATCATGTGTGAACACGGACTTACTCGCTCAGTCAAGCGTCCGTCAGACGACAGTCGGTCAGTCTGATACATTGGTCAGATCAGATTGAGCGTCTAATGGCTGCCATAGTTGTTTACCAGCAACGCCTCTTTGTCTGTTCTTATCATTCATGCGCCAAAAGTTGTGAGTCTCCCTCCATGTGGGTGTGAGTCTGTGACAGTAGGTAGGTCACTGACCTTATGATAGAGGTCAATGAGGTAGGTACTCAATGAGGGATTTTCCTTTTCTTTTTTTTTAACGCTTCCCTAGTCGCTGGATAGATGGCGCTGAACTTGGTAAGTTACTGCAAGGAACGGAAGTCACATATTTTTTTTATTAATTCACTTGGATGTAATTTTGAGATCGTAAAACGAAAGCAAACGAAACTGTCACTCAATGAGCGTATATGACGTGACGCAATGTTTGTTTTTTCAAGCGTTTTGACTTTGACATCTAGTAACGTAGTCAGTTCAACGCCATCTTCAGGGTTCTTGGAAACTATTTTTTTTTTAAATACTGAAAAGAAAAACCTCTCATACTGACAGCGCGCAGCAGCGGTTTTTTTTTTTCCTTTTTGGCTTCGCACGGTTTGTGCATTTAGCCAATGTCACGTTTTGTTTTTTATTACGAAGGAAATAAAGGTAGGGAAACAAAAATATTATTATTCGAATTAGTTATAACGGGATATAGGAATAATAACTATAGGATCAGTATTTATAACGGATATAAAAATGAGCTAAATACAATGATGAAACATTATAACTTAATATTATTTAAAGTAATGAATGACACTATACATTTATATACAGAAAAACTATTTGTACAAAGTAAAGAAAGTATTGAGGTAGGAAAAGGAGTATTGAGGGACAAGAGGTTACTAAGAAAGGATGAACGGTCATATAAGGGACAGGAGCAAAAAAATGTGATTTAAGTCGCCTACGTCTGTGCCACACAGGCAGATGGGGTCATCGATGATATGAAGTTTCGCAAGATGGGCTGGAGAGCAGACATGACCCAGTCTCGCAGCAGCGGTTGTGTGCTTGGGAGGTTTTGAGCCCAGAGTACTTTTAGTGTCTAAACACACTATGCCAAAGTTACGCGACCGAAGTTCGGCATGATTACGCCTGCAATGCTATTTGAATTATTGACGACACATTATGCCGAAATTACGTTGCATTAAATAGCATTGCAGGCGTAATCTTGCCGAACTTCGGTCGCGTAACTTCGGCATAGTGTGTTTAGACACTTAGGCTGCGTTCCGAGTTGGGGAAAGGGACAGTGTGAACTTAATTGACAGACTGACAGTAGCTGTCAGACTTAGTGGGCTTGAGCGAGTGTGACTGATGTTCACAATTTTTTTCGAATCACAAATAATTATTTTGAATTGAAAATCTTGTTATTGTATGACTTCATGTAACACGAATAGTGATGGTTAAGGTAGAAGAGAAGAGAGGAGTATTTGTTTTCTTGTAGTGATATGGGCAATCTGTAAATGGAATTGGGAGAACACGAACACAAAAAAAAAATTGTGTTGTTTTTAATCCCAGTTCATTAGATTGAGTAGAGAAATATCAATATGAATGAAAGCGACGATAGTAGCTGCCGTAAATTTGGTAAGTATTTTCAGATGGCTGTGTTGAAACTAGCAAACCTAAATGATTTCTGTAACTTTAGTCCGCTTTAGTCGTTTCTAATCTGTACATGTCTGCCAAAAAATGTAGCCTTGCTTTTTTATGAGCTTACAGGACCTAAACACAAAAAACGCAAGTTTTAGAAACAATAAAAGTATATGATCAACTACAGTAAACAAAATCAGAAAAATTAATGATATTCTTCAGGATATAAGCTAAGTAGATAGTGTGTTGAAAACATAATACTTACAACGAATTTGATACGATAGAAAAAAAATCATGAAGATACCTCTAAAAACTTTCTTTTTACAATGAAAGCCATACTAATATACACACAATCATTATGATTTTTTTGTCAGATTATTGTACAAGCAACATACTAAAGCACTAGTGTTTTCATTTTTTAGTCCAATTAATAGAGTTTTTGTAAATAGATAATTGTTTCATATTTTGCAATAATTACCAGCATTGTGTCATCGCGCTTCTCTTTTCTATGCAGTCCGACATAGACAGTGCTATAGGTGATTTAGTCACCTTAAATTACTTTACACTGAAAAACCTTTAAGTCTAATCCCAATATAATAGTCTCTTAGATATTCAACATCATTGAGACATAACAAATATTTACTATTATTAATCTGGCCTTCTGACCTACTCTTTGTTTAACATTGTCTCTCTTTTACAGAATTGGATTGTGCTGTGTGTTTACAAAAATGTAACCATCCAACACAGTTACCATGTGGACATGTCTTTTGTTTCCTGTGTGTGAAGGTAAATATTGAAACCATTTATTAGACTTATTGCCAACTTGTCACTGTTGAAATGTTGAAAAAATAAGATAATTATTCTACCCCACCAATACAATTAGTTTTTTTTTTTTATTATCTGCCATCAGTCCTTTCTGGACTATTATCAATTTCGTTGCATGAATAAAGTGGCGTTTCAGGTACAGGTAACAGGGGCCATTGCCCACTGCTACCTCTTTAAATTACTTGACTTCTCTTAAGTCGATTGGCAGATTCTCTGTTATCCAGCAATTTAACAGCCAGGGGATTTGGGTGGGTGGCTAGACGATCAGCATAACGCCTTTTATATTTATCAATTTCCTCAAGAATGGTAGGAGTGTTTAGATGATCATGGATTTCTTCATTCTGTGTGAACCATGGTGCATTTACAATATTCCTCAAGATGGCGTTTTGAGCTCTTTGGAGGCACATTATGTTACTTTTGCTGGCCACTCCCCATAGTCGGATGCTGTATGGCCATATAGATTTCAATAGAGAATTGTACAGCCAGCAGGAGTTGGTTGTCCAAAGATAGGACTGAGTTACGACCTATCAACCAATACAAGTTTTTATATTTGGTGTTTAGTTGTTCTCTTTTCTGTTTTATATGCGTCGTCCAGGTGAGCCTTTTGTCCAGGTAAAAACCGAGATACTTAACACAATCTGTGTAGAGTTCTGTCTGTGGTAGAGTTGTATCCCCTAATTTTACTGTGGGACAGTCGCCTCTTCTCAAAGTAAAGGTAATGTGACTTGATTTTTGAGCACTGGCGCAGATACGCCATTTTTGCAGCCAGGTATTCATTTCAACCATTACTATTTGTTACTGGCGATATCCGGTTCTTTGGCGCTCGCCAGGTAAAAAAAATAAATAAATAAAAGGCTACAACAAAAAAATAATAATAAATAGCAGGTAAGCAACATCATCTGCCTATATTGCTACCGTTACATCTTCTGCAGTTGGAAGATCAGATGTGAAAATATTATATAAAACGGGTCCCAGAACCGATCCTTGTGGAACTCCAGCTTCGATATTATACAGATTAGATCTTTCGTCACCTTGTCTTACTTGGAATTGTCGACCATCTAAGTACGAAGCTATGATGGGAAACACTCGAGTGGGGAAGCTTTTCCTTTATTTTGCATGCTGTTTTTTCGTGTGTATCGTTGAATACTCATGTTTGAACTACTAAAAATTATCTTATAAAAATTATTAAGCCTTTGTGCCAGACACGATCAAAGGCCTGTTGCACATCTAGAAATGCCGCAGAGGTGTATTCCATCTTCTCGAAACCCTGGCGTACTGCGTGGTAGACTCGGTGGACCTGTTAGTTGAAAGTGACTTTCTAAATCCGAACTGGTGAACAGGGGTGATGTCGCACTCATCCATGAATACTTGGACAAGAAGATTCTTTCCCAGAGTTTAGACAACACTGGTGTGAGACTTATAGGTCGATATGATGTGACATCGTGTGCTGGTTTACCAGGTTTATGGAGCATAATTATTAAGGAGATTTTCCATAGTTTGGGAGCATAGCCTGTCCTGAATATTCCGTTAAAAAGACTAGCTAGGAATGTAACTGATTGTTTCGGTAGCTCCTTAAGAACGCTAGGCGAGATAATATCAAACCCAGTGATTTCTTTGGGTGATGTTGGTCTAATAGGCAAACATAATTGAAAGTCCTGAATCAATATATCTTCAACTTCTTGTTGGCTTAGCCCTTCATTTTGTTTAAAGACGCTTGCCAAATATAAACCAAACGTGTCAGCCTTTTCTTTGTCTGTTCTGGCCAAAGATGTGCGTGATCAGAATTTTGATGGGCGGATTGTGATTTTGTGACCTGTCGAGATTTTTAACTGCCTTCCACAAGGAATGTCCGCCTTGATCCGAAGCAGACAACATTGAAATTTGCTTTTGCAGTGAAATATTTGCGGTATCTCTTACCATGTTTTTTAGTTCCTTCGTGGCACGGTTGAACTTAGTCTTGTCCGACAGATGATGAGAAAGGTGTCAAGCTTTTCTGAGGTGACGTTTGTCTTCGATTTTCTGTTTAAGAGTCCCTATCAATTTCGCGGACTAAAACAGAAAAATCATTTTTTTTCAGCGCAAATTTCTCAATATCCTTAAGATATCTAGTTTTTTTAAAAATACACAAGTATTTATCACCTATCTATCTAGTAAGTCTACGAATTTTAAATTTTGATAACTACTTAATATAAATTCGTTTATAAGGAATTATTTAGATATTTTACTACAATTAAATTAGTAGGTAGTCTAAATAAAAATATAAAAATTGAGTTTGGTAGATAAACACCTCAAATTTTAAAATATTTAACACTTTTTGTTATTTTCAATAAATTCTTACGCGTAGACGACGGTTTTGCGCATAAACTTAAAAAAGAAATCGTAGACTTACCAATATACTATATGCTATATTTAGGAATTTTTTTCAGATCGTTATTTGCTACCAGTTAGCTAAGAAAGCAATCGAAAAACTTGGTGTTTCGTGATTACGTAAAAACGTGTGATTGTTTTTTTTTTGGAATTTATATTAATTAGTTATCAAAACTTAAATTCGTAACCTTACTAGGTAGATAGGTGATAAATACTTGTGTATTTAAAAAAAAACTAGATAATTTAAGGATATTGAGAAATTTGCGCTGAAAAAAAACTGATTTTTCTGTATTTAGTCCGCGAAATTGATAGGGACTCTTAATGTCAAGGGGTTGTGAAGGAAGTTGGCATGACATTTTTAAGTCGGCTGTAGTAACAACAGGCCACTTGGATTAAGTTGGTGATATACATATTTGCATGCATCCTCGATTTCAGCTGGTGACTTAAGTGCTATTTATAGGTTATCTTCCCAGTCTATTTTGAAGTTATGCAAGGATTCAGGTTTTCCTGTCTTGATAATGTTGCTGCTAATGTTATGAATCACGGGGGTGTGATCGGATGATCCGTCCAGGCATGACTCAACAAACAAGTATTCATTGCTCATTCTGCTAGAAATAAAAAAGTCCAAGAGATCGGCAACTTTCTTTGGATCAGAAGGCCAGTAAGTGGGATTACCGTCTGACCAGGATTTCAAATTGTTTTTATCCACTGAGTTGTTCAGCGCTCGGCCTCTGGTTACCGTGCATCGTGCGTGAGCCCCAAAATGTGTGCTTGGCGTTCCAATCTCCCCCAGCAATAAACCTATGTCCAAGATCTGGAAAAAAATTGTGAACATTTCTTCGCTTATTTCAATGCTTTGGGGGACAGTAAATTGATGACACGATGATTGGACCAGCTAGATCTTCTAACCTGGCTGTGGTGGCTTGTAGATAAGCCGTTGAGTTCCAAAATGGGGTGCTTTATATTAGATTTTATAGCGAGTGCTGTTCCTGCGTGAGCGCCACCATCGGCAAAACGCAAAACGAACTTCTTGTTGTTGCATGAGATTCTGATAAAAGCAAAGGTATTACCTACGGTTGTCAATAGGTTTATCAATGTTCCTATTTGTTGAAGGAGTGAATCTATCGTCATCGTCTCAGGTTGTTTTGTTAAAATAGCCTCGGTTAAAGATTGTTGAGAAAGTAGAGGTCTGAATCATCTGTTCGATCGATATTTCTACGATTAGAGGTAACGTCAGAGTAGGATCTATTCTCACGTACATTTGTAGATGTGTTGGTCTGTTGTTGAAGTCAAATTCAAGGGGGGGTGATTTGCTTTTGTGCTTGCTGTTTGCTGTGTGAGTTCCCATTCACACAGCAAACAGCGGTCAACTGGTCTGGTGGTTTCATAGCCAGGATCTCTTTGTAGACCTGGCACCCTTTGTAGTTTGCGGGATGGTCGCATGAACACAAAGCCCACTTAGTAGGAGTGTTGCGGTCTTTTTTGGGCACTCTGCTGCTTTATGGCCTTCGCCACATTTGACACACCTTAATGGCCGCATACAATTATTTTTTGAGTGGTGATAAATGTATTGCATATCTTTAATTGATTTGTTACTTGTACCAGGCTCTAGATTTATGAAAAATGTGGTTGTGGGTTTTTGTCATTGATGATTTCACCTCTTACTTTATTGCATGTCTTTTCAATTTCGTCCACAATGACATAATGGGGAGTGTTGTGATGGAGATTTTTTATGACGATCGTTAGCTTTTCGTGTCTTTCCTTGTGAATGTCTGACCGATCAAAACTTTTGTCTTATTAGATCAACAACTTTTTGTAGTCTTCAGTCACGTCTATCATAACCCGAAGCAGATACTTATTAACTATCTTAAAATTGAAACAGGTTGGATTAGTGACAGTTTCAATTAATTTAGAAAGCTCATTGACATCATCTATTCCATAGAGCATTATGGGTGGGGGTTTGTTTGAAGGTTTTTTTGGAGTAACTTGCTCTGGTTTATCAACTGGAAGGTTACTAAAACTGTTCGCTGAAACGGTAGTTGGGCTTGGAGGAGAGTTCATATTTTAAGTTTTTTAGAGCCAGGTACTCTTTGCCAAGGCGGTGGCATTTGTTCTGAACTCTCCGGCGATTCCAAAGGCAGGTTATAATTAGTAGGTGTTTAGGTTTCATCGCTTATAACTATGACTGGAGTTGCTACTGTTGTGGTTCCATGAAAACTGTTTGCTCTGGGTCGAGTTTCAAATAATCTTTTATGAAAAACTTGTTGGTCATAGATTTTCCGAGTTTTTTGAGTTGGGGGTAGATTGTTGTTTTCATTTAAATTCATGTCCATTTTGATTCCCACGAGTAGAGTCGATAACCGGTCGCTCACAGGGTGACGCCCATCCCTGTGAGAAGGCTATAAACACTCGATGATTGCCCAGTGCTTCGAGGTTGGCGCTCGCGTAGTCGCGACTAGTTTCCCACTAGACACCGATTGGTATCCTGTTGGCACGCTCCCAGCGTAGGATAAGAGTATTTTTTATTGAGGTGTTCTTCCTCTTGGCCCGGGCGATTAAGCCCTGACCACCGTTCCTACGAAAGTGACTGCAGGGTTACGGCTTGTGGAGGTCATTTCCTACCGCCAATGAGCAGGATTTTTAGTCCTGCAGAGTCAGGTTTTATTACAGCTACCCGAGACTCGGCGTTACAATTAGTGGTTTTAAATTTCAGGGTATTGCATTCCAAAGTAAAAAGTGTGCAATGTGTCGTGCAGAAATACCACCTACTTACCTGGATAATCCAATATTACTGGGGACACTGTCTGTTGAACAAGACAACATTAATCCCACCCAAGAACTATACCAGTGGTTCTATGAGGGTAGGAATGGTATGTATAACAGTGATATATTACTTCCAAAGTCAAGTTATTGCTGTTACAAAAAAATTGCACCATTGTGGGTGGTACTTAATAGTTTCACATAATGGGGAAAGGGCTAAATCCCGTTACGGGTGAGTTGCTTTAATAAAAATCACTCCAGTAACTAAACTTGAACACTGCCGGTAGGCATAGAAAAAACAAATAAGAAAGCCAACTCAAACCCAGAGCGAGCGATAATAGCCTAAATACGTAGGGCTGTACACTTATAGTTTACTAGCTGACCCGGCGAACTTCGTACCGCCCGCCCCGGCCAGCCGCTCTGTCCCCCCCCCCCCCCCGCTTTTTGAATCTCTGATATGTTCTAAACCCTCCTCTACACGTAGACAGATTCATCAGCAGATGGCCATCTGCCAATGCCTCCGCCGACGTGTAGACGGGGTAATTTGCTAGTCTGTGGTAGGTATTTGACGTCGGCAGAGGCATTCGCAGATGGCCATCTGCTGATGAATCTGTCGACGTGTAGAGGAGGCTTTAGATATTCATTTTATTGATATGCCGTAAAGGGCAATTTTGATCTCCATGAAATGCACAACGTATTTAATGTATTTAATTGGATACGCCATAAGGAATAATACTGTCATCATCATCTGCCTAGCCTTTTCCCAACTATGTTGGGGTCGGCTTCCAGTCTAACCGGATTCAGCTGAATACCAGTATTTTAAATGGAGCGACTGCCTATCTGACCTTCACAACCCAGTTACTGGGTAATACGATACCCCTTGGTAAGACTGGTTGTCAGACTTTCGGGCTTCTGACTACCCGTAACGACTGTCAAAGATCCACAATGACAGCCGGGACCAACGGCTTAACGTGCTTTCCGAGGCACGGAGGGGTCACGGTATGTAAAGATGGTCACCCATCCACAGACCAACCGCGGCAAACGTAGCTTAACCTGATCGATCGACCTGTGCGGCTGTTATTATTTAGCCACGGACCCCCCCATAAGAAATAATACTGTATTGTTAAAAATAGCTTAGTAAATAACCCATAATTTTTTTGTAATATGTAAAAGATAAAAATTATTTCTGTGGGTTATCCCTAGGAGATAAACATATACCATCGCGGACTTTTTATTGATATTTTCAAAATATACAATTCCGTAGTACATACATTAATTTGATCTATCTCGTAAGGTTTAGCCAGCGTTTGCAATGCAAGCGCACAAAAATATGTTTGAATACGAATACGACACCACATTACAAATCTTTGAATTTCTCGGCTTTTCTCTACTACAATATGCATGTATTATAGGTACATAAAAACCTTCCTCTAGAATCACTCTATATATTAAAAAAACCACATCAAATTCCGTTTGTTCCGTGTTTAGTTATTTGAAAAATTACGATCGAAATATGATTAATTAAAACGTGGTTTTACTGAATCATGTATTTATTCAAATAAATTAAAATGATTATGAAATTGTTAAAGGAGGTAGGTAGGTACACGTACAAATTATTACAAGCAGCAGGGCAGCGGCGGAGATTGCGCGGGCGCGCGGGCGGGCGGTATTACGTACGGCGGCGGCGTAGCCACTAGCCAGCCACGACTGGCGCACCTTTAGCAGCGATAAATTTTGTCAGTGTCTGGCGTCTGCGGTGCGTTTGTATGAAGATATCCTACTCATTTGTATTTACTCTGGTATAGGGGACATCCAACAATAGTTAGTTTCATAACATTATGTCATATTGAAGAAACACCTATCCATGGGCTAGTCCGTATATCCATAGTAACTTTGCACGCTATTCGAGATTTATTTATAAAACTGACTACACCATAGCAAGTCGTACCTACCTACTGTAACTGTGAATTTGAGTATCAATAAGCACTAGTTTTGATTATAATATTCAATTTCGTTTTAATTAGGATGGTGGAAATATGATGAACGTAGTAACTTTGAATTAGAAAATGCTTTCAATGCTGGAGATCCTGATTGTACCCTACTGCTGGCTGGAACTTTATACAACATAGATTTTCAAAGCATGACACAGGTCAGGCGAAGTGACCAAACTCGGCGTCGTCGAGTGCGACGAGATACGCCAATGTTCCCGTCCAAAGGTATACCCACATTTCGCCAGTTTTGTTTAAGTCCCATATACATTACATAACATCATAACATCATAACATCACACCTGTATTCCCCAAAGGGTCAGGCAGAATGTATATAGTTAATTTTAGTAAGTATGGCTATCTACCTTTGCCAGCTTTATCAAACAATTAACGGGCATCTCTCAATATTTTTTAAAACGTTGCTAACTCGTTAGATAGCCCATATAGGATGAGGATGTTTTTCAAATAATTGGTAGTAAAATGTTGAAATAATTAAATTTGCTTATGGTGTACTTCGACGATGTTTTTAGCATTTTCAAACTTCTGAATAACGAGAAATCTTCGCAAACGTGTCACCTTTCAATTCAAACAGTAATCGAAGCTATTTTCTGGATTGATGAAATTTCCTCATATTTGCCAAAAGGCTCCATCAATCCGTGAGATATTTAATATTCACTATCAGGACATGTAACACATGCACAGAATAACTTTTATTCGCCCTGAATATCCTTTTAAAAATAGTCCAAATCTGAGTTTTCAAAGTCGTCAGATTTAGGGAAAGCCCACAATTTCTTCATCAGATTTGCCTATGTAAGTCATTATGGGTTAGGCCACACCCGATCATGCCAAATTCTAATACCTCTGAAGATCACTTTATTTTTGGGCCTTTTTTTAAATCTGAAAGTGGACTCCCGACCACGGTGCTCCTATCAGAAACTTTAAAAATATATTTCGGTGTTCTCTCCTCATGTGTCCTCTCTCCTTATTGTGAATGTGAGGACAATGTGGGTCATTTCTTTTTTCGGTTTTCGTTCTTAGTTAGTTTTAATCATGATCTGGCAGTTTGAGTAATTTACGCGGCCTACCCAAATGTCCTTTCTTTGGTATTGTTCGTCGAATCGTTGAGCTCCTCAAGTTCTGAGTTGAGCTGCACGATTTTTGACAAATGCGTGCACAGATTGGACAGGTCCGCTCAATCTGTGTGGTTCTTTCCTCAAAAGACCATTTCGGACACCAATCTACATGTTCTTCACACGATCTGACCAAGATTTTGTCTGGACTTTAAAAGAGTCTGTGACCTATGAGCTTGGTTCGGCCTTTCTTCTCAGAAAAGTCAGATAGGAAACGCCGACCTTATCTAGTTTAAAAAAATATGATTGACGTGTAAAAGTGTTTGTACTAACCTACTTACAGAAATAAATCATTTATCATTTATTTAACATTTGTCATGCCACACCTGCTCAGCTATCAATTTTTCACCTTGAATATGCTTGCTAAAAACCCTCTGGGCTCCCCTACCATTTTTCTAGCTGATTGTACCATTTTTCCAAATTCTGTGCATGCAGTTAGCGTTTACTCAAAAATTAAGAACAGTCTCCTATGGAAGTTTTTCCCAGTTACTACCCCGTCTCAAAAGTGCATAATTATGGTGAATTTATTACATTTAACATTTAACCTTGGATCATTTATTTCTTAGGAATAGCTGGAATAAAGACTGACGATACTACTGGAAGACAAGTTAAAAGCGATGATGAGGAATCTCCTGATGTTGTTGTACATGTACCAACTGAAGATGAAATTATAGAAATTAGTGATGATGAAGCAAATGTTGACATTGAGCCGGTTCTCACTCATCAGGAAAATGTCGATCACGTAATTGATAGAATTAGGTAAGTGCATAAATAATAATACCAGCCTTTTTGTCCCACTGCAGGGCAAAGGCCTCTTCTAAAACATAGAAGGCATATTAATGACTACGCTGCTCAAAGCTGATCACGATCCAGGGGTTTTGAAGAAAATTAACCCATCTAATTCTTTTACAAGCTTCGAAGTAACATGTATAATCATAATGACATCAAACTTCGAGAAAAAAAGCTTCGCTACTGCATTGATCGTTGATACTGTTACGAGCTTCGGGTTCGTGACAATAAAAACTGCCGATTTAATAACCAAAAAAATGACACTTTAATAATCAACACTAATTACAAGTCAAACACACTAATTACAAAACACAATTGCACTACTGATCGCTTTAAGTCGCACTTGAATATCGCTTCGATGCTTTCACTTCGATCGCTTTATCCAAACTGTGTCGGTCGTGGCGCGTCTCGGCCTTATATAGCGCCAAAGAGAGTTCTAGAACCTTCCATTGTAGAAACATCTAGAATGTTCGAGTACATACAGGCACCGATCGACCAGATGTCGAAAGTTCGGGAAAGTTCTAGAAAAATCTCGCATCGAAATTTCTAGAAGGGTCTTGACTACTAAGTTCCGCTACTCGATACTAGATGGCGCTAGTGGTAACTACTGTCGCCATGTACTAGGCATTAATTGTGGCGCGCAACAATACAAAATGGATGTTTAGTATTGAATGTGGGACATTATTACCATGTCTGGTTACTTGTACAATGCGCGCTGGCCCTGCCGTGCCCCCTGATCCGTTACGCCCACCTTCCCCTAATGGTGGAACAATCATGATATGTACAGTCTGTGGCCAACATTATCTGACCCACTTGAGTGATAGCGAATTTGAACCTTATCGTGTACATTTGGAATACTCCGTGCAAGCATTTCGATAAATCATGTTGTTAAGCGATTTTAATCATTATATTGTTATTGTTAAGGTTGAAAGGCTAATGAGTTTTACGACTACAAAAAAAAACCAAGGCGAGGGTGGATTAATGACAAAAAAATATCGTGCATCAGTAACATTTTTAAGTTGTCTTCGGTTAATAGCTAAATTCCGTGATTCATTTTTATAGCTGGTTGTGATTGTGCGATAATGACCTTATGAAAATTACGATATGGTTCAAATTCTTTACAATATTGCGTCTATTATCACAACTAAGGTGGAATTTCAATGCATATTACAAGAGTTGAGTTGGTCTCATGGTCACTAAGGCAGCTCGATATTCATCGTTGTCTGCGTTCGAAACCAGGAGAAACCTAAATACTTACAGCTTTTTGTTAGCAATGTTTTGTTTTTAATTATTATCTTTTTTTTAACGAATGAAGTCAGGAAATATCTTTTTAAATGGGCAGTTTGTATAGAAATGAAACAAAATCATTGCAAGTAATAAAAATGTTTATTATTTCATTAAAATATATATAAGTAAATGCTCATAGTTCAAAATTAATACATTTTATAATATCATATTCAAACCTAACCATTTATAAACATTTAAAAAAGTCATGCTATAACACAAACAAACTTCCAAGCAGGAAGTTATCGAGAAATAATTATAAATGCGAGAAAATGAATGAATTTGGGAAAAGTTTTACATATTTGTAGCTAAGCATATGTAGTGAATCAACATGTTATTTAAATAGAAAAATGCATTTCCATTTATAACAATAACATCACAGAATCTTTACCTTTATCAGAACATTTTAATGGTTTAGCATTCATTCAATTGAGAATTTACTTACATAGTGTGTTTCAAAATACTTATAAGTAGATTAGTTAGTCGTCTCCTTCTATAACTTGCTGTAAGCGGATACGCATACCGCACACCATATTCCAACACAAATCTTTTCCTCTCATGTGCTCCCATGTCGATGACACGATCTCAGCCAAATTGTTTTTATTTCGCACTTCGGATGTGTCCCAATTTAAAAGCATTTGACCCCATAGGTTTTCTATAGGGTTCAAATCGGAAGTTTTAGATGGCCAGTAAATAACAGTTACACCTTCTTGAGCAGCTAACCAATTCTTCACAATGGCTACACGGTGGATGGAGCAGTTATCTTGCACGAAGTAAATATCTGTATTTGGATAGGCAATTCGCACAGTCGGCAGCAGGACGTCACGCAGAATCTCCAAATACTGACTACTATTAAATCGACCACCAACTTCTACCATTTCATCAGGTCCCAGACTACATCCAGCCAGCAATGTTTTGTATAGTCTTAAGTTACGACAGGACGCTTTGATTACACAAAATTCATTAAAAATATTTTTCACTATTTACGTCAAACGTTTTAGAAATGTTTGTGCGCAGTCACTGTTTAGGCGTAAGACTGACTTTTGTCACTTAGATCAATTTAGTATCCATCTACCCCACGAAGTAAACTTTTACTTCGTCCTACTCATTTGAGGACTTATAGTTTTATTTATTTAACCACTTGTTTTCCAGAAAAGTTGTTAAACGAAAATCATATTGGTCGTTCTTTAATAATGCAAGAAATATTGTAGAAATCATAAATAAAAACAAATAAAAAAAGAAATTGATAAAAGGTGGATTGTGTTTTCGAACCCACATGTTGTTCGTCGCCAATCCAATAATCGAACCGCGAAGCCACAATGACTGGTTTAGAATACGCGAATTTAAAGATTAGGTAGTAACTAGTAAGTATTGCCGCGTTACTTAAAAGCTTTTCAACTTTAACGACAAGAAGATAATGATTAAAATGGCTTAACAAGAAATGCCGGTGGGTCGGGGAATGTTGGGTGGGTCAGACAATGTTGGTCACCGACTGTACGGGTATTTAGATCAATGGAAGCCCCGAAATTATTGGAATCAGAGGCAATCATAATGCACCGATTTACGCTGAAATGACTATCGGATGTTGTCATTTCTTTGCGGACCCAATTGAATGCTTCATCGCCAAAGTTAAACCACATTGAGCACGCAAATAATATGCTTAAACAAGAGCTCTGCTACGTGTGCATAACATACATAGGTACCTACACTAAAAAATCTTTTCAGCTGTAATACTAATAACAGACGAGGGCAGCCATTCCTCAGTGATTTGCTTGAATTTATATTGTATTGAGCATGCCAAACCGGTGTGTGATTGTGTGATATGAGTTAAAAGTAGAAATACAGACTACTGATTGTTCGTTGGATGCTTAGATTTATATCGGATGACTAGCTTCTGCCCGCGACTTCGTCCACATGTAATTTCACCCTCCCCCCATTCACCCTCTTAGGGTTGGAATTTCGAAAGACCCTTTCTTAGTGGATACCCTCTCTTCACAAGGAATACACCCTCCAAATTTCATGTCTTTACGACCAGCGGTTTAGGCTGTGCGTTGATATATCAGTCAAGAATTTTATATAATAATATAGATTGAAAGATTGCAATAATAACCTTTATTAAGTTTTATTTGTATCAGTTCATCAGTCACTTCTTAATGTCAGCATTGATTTAAATACCTACAGAATTTCTCGTATTTTGCAAAAGAAATGGGGTAGGTACTAAGTAAGTCTAGACGTTGCAAAACATTCTACTTAGGGCTGTTTTTTCCAACCTCAGATAATTTTATCGGAGAAATAATTTTGAATTTTTGACAGGTCTACCTTAAGCCTCCTCTGCACGTCGACAGATTCATCAGCAGATGGTCATCTGCGAATGCGTCCGCCGACGTGTAGACGGGGTAATTTGCTAGTCTGGTAGGTATGTGTACGTCAGCAGATGCATCTGCCACCAATCCGTTCGCTGTCGATTTTTGTGGCACGGATCAAAGGGTTTCAGCGCGAGCGCCCGGCGTGTGTCCACACGTCTGACTATGCATCAGTATTATCGTAGTCGTGAATGAGAGTGCACGCGTGCTTCCTGGAGTTTTTTTTTCTGTTTTTCTAGTAATCTCGTTCGCTGAAATGGCTAATATGAGCACAGACGAAACATTTAAATTTCTTGACTTATATCAAGGAGAAAACTGCCTGTGGAATTCGAAAAATAAGTTCTATAAAAATAAAAATGCCAGTATCCACCACTTTCTTCTTTTCCATTTCTTTTTAATAACTCTATTGCAATGCACACACAAATAGTACTTAAAAGTACTAAATAAATAAATAGTTGCGGCAGCTACGGTCTCAACATCCATTTTTTTTTAATGTTGCGTGGGTACGAGTTGCGTCTGTCGAGAATTAACACAGACTGAACGACCAACAGACGTGTAGTCGGCTCGTGGTGATCCATTTGCTGATGCATCTGTCGACGTCCGCCGACGCGTCAGCCGACGTGTAGAGGAGGCAATAGGTACAAACAGTCGTCGACGTAATTGATATACGCACTCCTGCAAAATTACAGCTTTATAGTACTAACGGTCTCTTAGCAAAATATCGGACAGACAAAAAAAAAATCTTTCTTATTTGCAAAATAGTTGGGCAGACGTCATTTAAAACTATTCCAAATTTCAAGTTGATAGCATTAGTAGTTCTTGAGATATCCAGCTGTGACAGACAGGCAGACTGAGTCTCACTCTAGGGGGTCTATTTTACCATTTTGGTACGCTATCTACAAATATAAGTAAAACTAATTTTGATCCGTTGTCATCATAGGTGCCTGCTTATCTAATGACTGTATACAAATGGACTATTAAAAATAATAGTTAATTATGTGATTTCAGATCTGTAAATCTTCAGGAGCCAAACATTTCCCGAGATCTCAATCAAGAATAGACCTGATAAGACGTAGATTTAAAAATATATATTGTGTTATTTTTACATGGTCTAATGGTTTTGTATTGTATATTAATACATAAAATTATATTTGTTGTTATTCAAATTGTTTTTTTTTAACAGCAAACATAGTATAGACGCCAGCACATCAAGCTACTACAAACTGTCAACTGTCTTTAATACATTTTCAACTTTATCGCTAAAGTATAAGGTTCAAAGTTGATTGGGAAAATTTGACAGTTTCGGGTAGCTTGATGTGCTGGCGTCTGTACATACATCATTTGCATGTTTACGAACGCATCTGGCGATGGCCTTTGTGCGTTTCTGTCAATTCCGTGTTCTGTCCGACAATAAAGCTGACAGTAAGCATAAAATACTTAAGGGGGAAGGGCTAAGGTAGCCCGCGAAATTCAAATTTTCTTACGTTTTTGCAATTTGCTGGTCAGTATTAAGTTGTATGTTGATTAAAATATGATTCGCGGTCGTAACAAATATGTATTTACAGAATTATAATCATTACAATCAGTAATACAACTTGTTAAGTTAGTATAATCCCCAAATGTCAGGATTTCATGAAATAGTAATTCTTGGGCATTACTTGAGAGTTGTTTTTTTTTCATATTTGTTTGACATTGATTGTGGCTCTGCAGCAGAGCCACAATCAATGTCTATTTTATCATTATCTAATGCACGTACAGCGATAACGGTAATACGTACATTATGTACGTTTGACGTACATCATTTTAAATAATTGATCGGTTTCTAGGATGGTGGCTCTGCTGCAGAGCATGACATCATTTTTTTGGTAAATGAAAGGATTCGATTAGTTAAGGTACACCCGCCATTTTGACTTCGGCGCGTGAGTATCGAACTAACGTGCGACCCGGCCGGCCGGCGCGTGGCATCCCAACTGAATTGGCCCGGCCAGATGAGCCCCCCCGTGTACTTGTAGCTTCATCTTCATGCCTATAAAGCCTCTACACGTAGACAGATTCATCAGCAGGTGGCCATCTGCGCATGCCTCCGCTCACGTGTAGACGGGGTAATTTGCTAGTCTGTGGTAGGTATTTGACATCGTCAGAGGCATCTGCCGCATTATATTGTAGTCTTTGCACCTATCCGTTTGTTGTCGGTTTTTGTGGCACGGATCAAAGGGTTTCCGATGTCTGCCGAAGCATCAGTATTATCGTAGTCATGCACGCGTGCTTCTTGCAGTTTTTTTTCTCGTTTACCTATTAATCTCGTTCGCTGGAATGGCTAATATGAGCACAGACTAAACATTTCTATTCCTTGAGTTGTATCAAAGAGAAAATGCATGTGGATTCCGAAAAATAAGTAGGTACTACAAAAATAAAAATGTAAGTTTAGACCTATACAATTAATTAAAATAATTTAATTATTAATTCAATTAATTGATTATCTTGAGGCTACTGTAATTGCAAATTGGACATCTAACAGAGTCTAAGAAGGTAATTTTTATTTCGGTTGGAATTAAAACAACTTAAATACCTACATGATATACAGGGTGTTTGGTGCATCGTTTGCCAAATGGAATTGGCCGAAAGAAGAGGTCATATGCTATCTCTTAAGGCCCAGTAACTCATTCCTTGTTTTACCGGTTTTTTTAAAATGACTTTTTAATTTTTATTAAAAAAAATACAAGAACTCGGCATTTAAGCTTAATTTTTTTTTAAGTTATGAGTATAGCCTTCAAATTTTATATTAATTCTTATGTTTACTCTCGTATGGTTCTAGGAAATTAAAAATTTACTTGCTGATAACATCTAGTTCCTTTTTAATAACTCCCAAAGTTTTTGAAAAAAGGAAAAATACCCTTAACACTCAACTTTAAATTGCTGTAAAAAAAAAAACTAAAAGCGATCGGGATCTTCGAATTCTTTTAAAAAGTTTTCTAGTTTGTCCCCTTTCCAACGGTGTGCGATGTACAAAAAAAAACTTTTAATAACTTCAGTAATTCGCTAAATGTGTAATCGAGACACATAAGGCTGATATTCGATATTACGGTAAGAACACTAGTTTTCACATAAATAACATTCTTTAAGTAGGTGGATAGTGTTATCTCAGTCTTACGCAGTCTTTTATCTCTTTCTAGGGTTCTAACTTTCCTCGAACTTGAAATAAAAAATAAACTTTTATTTAATAAGTACCTAATTATACATTTTGTTCAAATTGTCCTCCACTATTGCGTACACACGCGCGACATCTTCGTCTTATCTCGACTGTAGTGGTGTGTAAACGTATTTCTGCTTTGATAGTGACGAAAGCCGCCTCAATGCGTTGGACTAAATCATCCCTAGTCTCAACTTCCGTGGAGTAAACAAGTTCTTTGGGCCATCCCCAGATGTAAAAATCTAACGGAGTCAGGTCTGGGGAACGGAGGCCAAGGAACAGGGCCATCCCTCCCAATCCATGATTCTGGGAATGCAACATCCAAGTACTCCCTGGCGGTAAATCTCCAGTGAGCGGGATAATCGTCTTGATGAAAAACAAACGACAGGTCTTCACTGAAAATTGGTAGCTGAGCTAATAATTAGGGTAAGTCTGTTTGTAGAAATTCTTTTAAAAAAATTCGGTTCACCCACGTCCGAGTGTAATAAAAAACGACAAAACAGGACATTTTTTATTTCAAGAGAGGAAAGTTAGAACTCTAGAAAGAGATAAGAGACTGCATAAGAGTGAGATAACACTATCCACCTACTCAAAGAATGTTATTTATGTGAAAACTAGTGTTCTTACCGTAATATCGAATATCAGCCTGATGTGTCTCGATTACACATTTAGCGAATTACTGAAGTTATTAAAAGTGTTTTTTTTGTACATTGCACACCGTTGGAAAGGGGACAAACTAGAGAACTTTTTAAAAGAATTCGAAGATTCCGATCGCTTTAAGTTTTTTTTTTACAGCAATTTAAAGTTGAGTGTTAAGTGAATTTTTCCTTTTTTTAAAACTTTTGGGAGTTATTAAAAAGGAACTAGATGTTATTAGCAAGTAAATTTTTAATTTCATAGAACCATACAAGAGTAAACATAAGAATTAAAATAAAATTTGAAGGCTATAGGTACTCATAACTTAAAAAAAAAATTAAGCTTAAATGCGGAGTTCTTGTATTTTTCTAAATAAAAATTAAAAAGTCGTTTAAAAAAAACCGGTAAAACAAGGAATGAGTTACTGGGCCTTAAGAGATAGCAAATGACCTCTCCTTTCGGCCAATTCCATTTGGCAAACGATGCACCAAACACCCTGTATTATGCACACTCAAAATCCATTTTTTTAATGTTGCGTGCGTACGAGTTGCGTCTGTCGAGAACAGACGTGTGTTCGGCTCGTGGTGGTCCATCTGCTGATGCATCTGACGACGTCTGCGCACGCATCTGCCGACGTGTAGAGGATGCATAATGCGAAGTTTGCGCCTGGCCTGCCCATAGGTACCTGGCTAGTACCTACCTACTGGCAAGGACAAAAGTTCCTACCTACCCTGTATTACGGCATCATAATTATAATAAAGAGAAATTAACTGGCCATTAGTAATAGTGGGTGTCACGGGAAATAAATACAAAAGGGGTTGAAAGTTTGAAGATTTTTATATGGATTGGTAATTGGTATTACGGGCTGGTTTCCGCAACTCTACGTCAATGCGCGTATTTTGCGTACTATTTTTATATGGAGCCGCCACACCTACTGTCGCGGCATTTTGAAAATGGCGGCCATGCATGAAACCTATATAAATCGATAGCTGACATCAATGCAAACAGAAAACATTATGAGACCAAACCCCGTAAAGTGTCACATTTCCGAGATATTACTTAACATTCAAAGTTGATGATCGAGTCACATGAACCTTGAATAGCTTCATACCCCTTTGTTGCTGCTAGGCCCAGTTCAGGGCAGTTTAGACTGTGCAATGTCTGTCAGTGAGTTAATGAATTTAAGATTTTTATTAAGTAGATTACCAACATTTCGTGGATTACTAACAAAACAGAATATGTTCACCTAAAATAGTACTACAAAAAAACAACTTGTTACTAACATAAAACTGACAATCAAATTAGAGCTATTAAATGTCAAGCCCTAATGCTGGCATTAAACTAACTTATGGATAAGTTACTAGTAGTAGTCAAACATCAAAAATGTGTGGTTAACACATTGAAGGACACTGAACGAGACACTAGAAGTTTTATTGTTATTACGTCGAGAGGCATTAAATGTCCCACAAAGTGTTAAACAGTCACTTTAGCAAATGTTTATGAATAAAGGAGCTGATGTCTTAGGTAACTGAAAACTGACTTCTAGAAATTAATTGATACTATCATCGCATTACATCTACAACAGGGTTACAAAAAAAAAACATGTTAGTAGTACTTACCTAACAATTTATTTAATGAATATTAACAGCTATACCTACATTACATTCACACATTTTATCATGAAAATCACCATGGTCGTACAGGACTCTGACTAGCATGAGTTAAAGTCCATGTATTTAATGGTTTAGGTTTCATTGCCATCTGTTTGTGACGGGGTGATTTAGGGCAAATGACATACAATCTTTCATCTCTAACAACAAAATAGCATGATTTACATCGCCGTCGCACGCGACCCTTTACTTTAAAACCACAAATAGGATTAATCATAGGAAGCAAAGGTTTTAACAATCGCTCTCTTGCAAATTGTTGAAACGTACTCAGCATCGACAACTGTACAACGCTGGCTGGGAAACTTCTAGCAGATGATATTGTTTTCACGACGGACATTATTCTTTGCATTTTCCTGTAAAAATTAATAACATTTTTGGAATCGTAAAATGTCTGTCATACTTATAATTTCAAAATGAAAAATTGGCCATATTACTAGCATGTACAGAATTAAAAATACCTAGTTCAGGTTTATCCTTTAGAGTATTTATCACACGTGTTGTATTTTCTAAGGGTTGAATATAAATACAGTATTTTGTAGTCCTCTACTAGTTTTTTTAGGTTAGATTGCTCGTCGAAGCAACATAACTTGGCATTTCGGGGGATGGATTTATGACAGTGTCACAGCAGTGTTGCCAACTCCAAAGTTCAAATTATCGAGTTCCCATGTCGAAATTATCGTTTTCTGTGCAAAATTATCGTACACGTACAAACAAATTGATAACAAACGACAACGAATTTAAAGTGGAAGTATGTGCAAAGTTTCTAGTGTCCATCTATTGTACAGTAGAGTACAGCTCATAAACAAATCGCCGCCAAACTCTACACCCACAACCATAGACGGAATGTGGAGGAGTCACTGACCTCTATAATACAAGTACGCTGGACTGCAGACTATGGATGACAGATTGAAGCCATTTGATTTTCGCCATTTTGGCGCTGATAGCAATGTGAAGGGACCGTTGAACTAATATTAGAGATGGGATATATCCTACGATAAAAAATACTTTTATGAATTTTATCGATCGTTATAACCATTGAGAGTAATTTTCGTATCACTACCAGTTATTTTGATGCTTCATTTTTAAGTAATAGAATAATTGCTCTGCAAAGGTTAAGGGGCCGGCGGAGCATGCGTAGTTCATACAAACGTAATATCACAATAATTTGTAAATCAAACATATTCTTAATGTAGTGTGTATTTATTCCGATTGGATTACAGAATATCTAGGTTTTCAAATATATATTTCGAATGGACACTGATTTAAAGACGAGTTATGAGAAAAATAAGTTTTCTATAGAAATTTGAAATTGTTCATATCTCGTCTTTATATCAGAGTCCTTTCAAAATATATATTTGGGCACCTAGATATTCTGTAATCTAATCGGAATAAATACACACTACCTAAGAATATGTTTGAATTACAAATTATTTTGGTATTACGTTTGTATGAACTACGCATTAGCATGCGTAGTTCGCCGGCCCCCTATCTGAAAATTCATTAGGGCGCGGTCAGATCGCACGCTATAAACTAGTGGATAGTGTCCTAGTAAAGTTATAGCGCATGACGGTCAGATCAGTGAGCTTTAAATATGAGGATAGGCTTAGAACTTAGCCTAAAACTACAATGGTTGAGCTAATATCTCCTGGCTCAACTACACTAGTTTTACACTCAGCTGAGCTGGGGTCACATTAGGTCGCAATATGAACTAAAAACTATTGAGCTATTATGTAGCCATTTCGCTCTAACCTAGTAAATCAAATGGCAGCTGTATTCTTCGTGACAGGCACTTTTGGTGTTCAATTTGGAAGAATTGAACCATGTAGGAAACAAAAAGCAACAAACAGCGTCCATACAAATTCAATCAAATTCACTCAAATTGAATGCCAAAAGTGAACCTTGTAACATTACCTTACCATGTAGTCATTACTAGCGGAAAGGAGAGGGATTCCATTTTCATTATTGCGTGCATACTAATGAAAAAAAAAAACAAGAAATAACAAAGTCTAAGTCAAATAATTTATTTCAAATAGCAAAATCAATAGGCACTTTTGAACGTCATTATTTTATTTCAAATAGGTACATAGGCACTTTTGAACGTCAAAAATACAATAAAATAGAATTGATTCTAGTCTTCCAAAAGGTCGTGTTCGTATGGAGAAGAGCGTACGTGTAGTGTTTAACGAAACAGTCCGCAGTGAAATTTTTGCTACAAAGATGATAATAAAATTAGATTTAGGACTCCAATTTTCCATTTTCATGTTTTTCAGCCCTGCTTAGTTGAGTTGGTAGGAAATCTGAAATCAAGTATTTAATTAAAGTAAAACTGACTAAAGTATACAGTACCTTGTAGATGGCAAGTTTTACTTTGATGTTAGGTCTTTACTTTTCCGAAACAAGTACACATTACATATAATACTAGCTTCCGCTCGCGGCTTCACCCGCGAGATATGTCGATAAAAACTATACTCTGCCAAATATTGAAATCCGTCAAGTGGTTTCGGCGTGAAAAGGTAACATACAGACAGACAGACAGAGTTACTTTCGAATTTACCTATAATATTAGTATGGATTTATCTGTTGAAATTAGGAACTAGTATTTGCAAATTTGTTTTAGGTAGGTAATCAAATTGCAGAAATTTCTGGCGACAGTAAATTTCTATTTGAAAGGCGTAAATTTGAAATTATTAACTGTCTGAAGAAAATTATCGACACATTATCGACATGGAACCTTTACAACCCTATTCAAAATATTGCATTGAAAACTGAGCCCTAATTACAATTAAATATCATGGGATATTAATGAAAACATTTATTCTAAATATAGGATAGTAATAAAAATGCTCACACAAGCAATCGAAACATTTATAGTCATGAAATTCACTTACTTGTGAAAGGTTAATCCGCTGCCTTTTTGACAGCGAGTTTAACAAAATGCGCATGCTTTCATAATAAAAATGTTTCAGATATCACGTATTAAACACAAAATACACAAAATAAGGTAGTTTTTCACGATTTAGACCTAAATCATCAGACACGAAGTAAACAACTCAACGTCCATTTGAAAAAACGTGTCAATTTTAGTTCCTCGGGGCTACGAGCGGGGCGCTTTGATTCGGCACAAAAAACAACTGTCATTTCGTAGAGTATCGTTAGTCCAGCGTACTTGTATTATAGAGGTCAGTGGGAGGAGTGTTTATTTACTTTTTTTTACTTCCTGTGCGCACACGTGCCCACAACACATTATAATACAACATAAAGATAGCTAGATCAAAGAGTAAAGTAACTATAGAGGCAAAGAGTAACAACTCTGTGGTAAAATTTGCATGTATGGAAAGTGCTGCCACCTTGAGTTTGGTGGGTGAACTAAGGCTACACACCTATCTATAGATATGCAATGCATAATATCTTGTATATTCTCTCGTATATTGACTCGCTACTCATAGTAATATGCATACTTACTTACTATGAGTAGCAAAAAAACTTAACAAAACAAATAACAGTAACAACTAAAACAGAAATAACCGAGATAAACTCGGAATTACGGGAAGGGCATCAAAGTCGGGAAAGCCGGAATTGACAATGGTGGATGCCTGCATTTGCCTGCAGTGTTGCCAACAGATAAACTAGCTCTCCACCAGATTCAACTTCGAAAACCACCAGGAAACCACAAATAAAAATCGGCCCTACTACAAACTTCGCTAAAAGAATCATGTTCAGTCTTGACCTGAAAATTTTCGAGCGCGTCTAGTGATGTAAAATATCTTAAAAAATTGCATTTTTTTTGCTTATTTCGTATCACTTAATTGAATTTTCCAATGAAGCCAGGAAAAAACACAATTTATATTATGTTTACCATTCTCAATATACTTTTGGAAACGGAACGTGTTTTACACACGTTCCATTTTAAGTGTACAGTTGACAGGTTACGCGTAAAACGGACTTCTTTACCCGCAACGAATGACAGGCTGCCGCTGCCTGTGACAGTATGACCGCTGTCATTTGTTTGACGTTTTGCAGTCGTTCGTTTCATAATGTACCTACTGTGCGATTTTGGATTTTCTGATCCCCTTACAACTTTTGCATTTTCCATGGACTTCGATACCTACCACTTACGATTACTTTGGCCTGTGTTATACGGATACCGATTTAGTACTTTTGATTGGGATCTAAGTTATCGTTAACGCTCTTGTTGGAAAGTGTTATGGAGCCTTCTACGAGATTGCTTTGTATAAACTGCAACATAAGTGTTAATACGCTTCGGCGTTATCGGGCGCTTCAGCTTGGTAGCAGAGTCATCTCGCTAATTAGCACTTGGATATCTCCAGTAATAGTAAGTATAATAACAATCAAGTACCTAACGATTTAGTATCCAGTCAACGGAGGCTAGCGTATTAATTGTTTTAAATATAAAAAAGAATTGATATTTAGAAGTGGTAAAGTATATTTTTTCAAGTTACACGAAAAATATAACTAGTACTACCTACTAGAAATAAGTGACGCCCCTAAGACGACCCACTGACCGAATGTGTTAGTTACATCTAGATTTTCCCCATGTCTAGCTAAAGTGGTTCTTTTAGACAGCTGTTTAAAACAAAACATGTAAAAATACAAATTAAATATACATACATACATAAAATCTCATAATTTACGAAGACACTGAAAATCTAATGACCCTTTGTGTACAACCCTATCTACCACACAAACACGGGTCTACCTTTTATAGCAGAACTTTTGACGTCATAATATTGTTTTGCATAACAACGGATACCATAAACTTCATTTCGCAGAAAATCATTTCGCATACACTCAGTTGTCATACATTCAAAACTCATAATTTTGTTAGTCAGAATCATCTTTAGGCATAATGTTTATATCCATAATAATTAAAAAGCAGAACCATCATATCGCAGAAAATTCACAGTCAGAATCGTCTTTTGGCATACATTTTATATCGATAGTCATTAAAAACCTACCCTAACCTAAATGCTAATTACAAAAATATTGTCGGCTTGGATGCATGTAGCATGCAAACAGGCATACAACATGCAAGCAGGCATGCAACATGCAGCATGCATGTAGCATGCAAGCAGGCATGCAACATGCAGCATGCATGCAGCATGCAAGCAGGCATGCAACATGTAGCAGGCATGCAGCATGCAAGCAGGCATGCAACATGCAGCAAGCATTGTTTCTGTCACGGCTCCGGCGCTGCGGGGTTTGGGCGGCGCCACGCGAGCTTATCGTCACAGATGGTTTTAACGCTCACCACCGCAGCTCGCCGGCCAGCCTCAGCCGCGGTGGCGGGCCTTCAAACCACCTGCTCCTCAGCTCGCGGGCCGCCCTACCCCTCCGCGCCTACGCGGGTTTAAATTACACTCTAGGGGTAGGGCAGACAAGACTGCGTAAAGTCGGTTTCGCAGCGATTCGTTTCTGTCACAAAATTTATGCTAAACAAAATTATGCATAGTATTAATTATGACAAAGGTAATTATGCGAAACAAAATTCTGCCAAGATAAAAGTATGCCATTGTAAATTCGGACACGTAAATATTCTGCCAAACAAAAGTTATGCTAAATAATTTTTATGCCTTAAAAATATTCGATTAAATAAGATTATGCCATGTGAGTTATGCCAAATAAAAATCGGAGTATCAAGATTCTGCCAAATAGAAGGAACCCCACAAACACACTTTCCTCACTTCACCACTACATCATTCACACACAGACCTCTATTTCACCACTCATATTAACACACATACCCACATCCATACCTCATATCTTCAAACTCACCAACAAACCCTAGCACTCTCTAATGGTACTTACTAAGACAAATATTTTAATTAATTAATAGTGAATGTGATAGTGATTTAGTAGTCCTAAGATAAAAATTAAAATGTCAATAGCTGAACACTATCCCCTGAGATACAGGTTCCTGCCTAGTTTAGGGGCAAGGGTCAATACTATGTGCACCTTATTATGATCACCACAAAATGTTGAAGTACCTAGTTGTCATGTAAGTACCTATTTGTATAATTGTAACTTTTAACGGTGAGATATAAACTATTTTTATTTTATTTGTTTTTCAGATAACGGAAGAAGATTACATTTGTGAAGCGTGCTTTGATGTATCCATGCAGACTATTAATGCTCAGATTCATGGAAAAAATGAGTGTGATCCATCTGTTGGTTCATATCGACGTGGTCATGCTCAAGTATGCCCCGTTTGTGGTTGATCATTGCTCAATCGTCAAAGTGACCACATTTTCAAAGAAAACCCATCAAGCCTCACAATAAGGATGATCAACTTAATGCATGATCACAGGCATGAAACCAACATTGTGACTCCAGTGTCATTTTTAGATGAAGTGATTGTACGAGAAGATATAGAATAAATGATAATAAATCAAATCCTGTTTTTTATTTAATTTCCCTGTCCTCGCCAAAAACTTGTAGGTAGGCAGCTCTTTTCGTTATCTATTTATGTCGCCTGTCAGGCCGACTCCTGGAGTCTGGTCCGCTTCGACGGCGACGACAGATTTTGACCGATACCAACTGCAATGAACTGTAAGTAGGTACCTAAATTGCTCAAACTTGCACAAAGTGTAGTAAACAAGGATAGCATAACATCACACGAAGTCTTTATAACTCAGCATGGGCGGGTTATTACGAGAATAATAACTGCTGTTTGCGACCGCGCGCCAATTTGCTGATGATGATTTCATGATATTACATTGAAGAAGGATTTATTTCTCAGTGATTGTAACTCTCAGCGATTAAGAAACAATTTGATTTTAATTATCGTATTCGTAGTTTTTGAGGTTATAACAGCTGTCAAACCTTATCTGACAGCTGCTATAACCTCAAAATCTTATTTACTTAATAACATTTTTCCCTGGCCTCTAAATGAAATGATAATAAATTATTGTGTTATTATGAACAATAATTATTTTTATACAACACTAGTTGTAGGTAGACGCGACCTGTAAAACAAATCAAGTGACAGGTCAATCAATGTATGGAAAGTGGGCATGATTCTTTCCACTAAATAAATTTTTGGTTTTTGTGAAAGGAAACATTAATTAAAGTAGTTATATTAGTAAAAAAAAAGATTTATTATCACGTAATAAAATATTTAAAATCAGTAAATCACCATAAAATATTATTAGTAAATCAATAAGTCAAGATGAGGAACATAAACATTATTCAATAAGAACAACAACTAGGATAAAAAAGTGATATTCTAAAATTCGTCTTCAGATGAATTTTTGTCTGCACCATCATCGATTTCACATTTATATGATTCTTGGGTACTGATTTGTTATAGAACTTTTTTTAGAATTTACCTACACAATAAAAGTAAATATTTCTGAAAATTAAATGAAGTAAAAATAATATATTTCGTAATGTTTTAGTGGCTTAGTGGTTGAGTTAGCATTTTCAGTAATTGAAACTGAATTCTACTAAACCACTAGAAAAACCACCAGCTACTAAAAGCAATATTTCGCCACTAAAAGGGGGGTCGAAACCATCAGTGTTAGTGGAAAATTCACTAAGTTGGTAACACTGGATGGCCGGAGACAATGACAATTGTTTGACAAACAAGACAAGATGGCTGCCAAGTTTTTTAACCCACCAAACTCCAGATGTCGCTGTCGTCTGTGGAAATGATGACAGTGTTAAGTGTCCATGAGCTTGATAGAAGCAAATAGACAGGTACCTGATTTAACCACAGGAATACAGGATAAAACGCGGAGTTTCAGACGGATGGAAACGCAAGTGAAAGAAATATGAGGAAGAGAGAGAAACACTTATAAATTACACTGTGAGATTTAAAACTTACTGGTTGACATACGTGACATTGACATTTTGTTGATTTTTTATTAGCATAGCGTGACATATCGGGCATCAAAGGTTTTTGTCACCTCATTTAAATTTGGTACAATTTTTTTTCTTCTTGCAACTCTTAAATCAAAAACAGGTAATATGCTTTGACGTTTGTGAAGAAAAATGGTGTCCAGCACTAGTAGACTAAAAGTAACTGACGTAACTGTCAGTTTGTTTCCTAGCGGTCGCTATGAGGTAAGTGGACTCAGGTTTCGGGGTATTTTTGCATGGATTTTCATGATATATAGCTACGATAATTATTTTGCATACAATAGGCATCTACTATAAGGCAAATAGGCAAAAAAAACTAGATTCGCATGAATGATTGCAAATATTTTTGTTGTTGAAGTTAGTACCCATAAATGGGATAGTATGCAGTCGCAGGAAAAACTGTTTGGCACATATGGGATTGTATGCAGAATGACAACAAAAATGATAAAATCATATTTGGGATAGTATGCGATTGTGTCAATTTTAAGAAAAATTATTTGCTTATCATTTGAAGAAGTGGGTACAATATTTTTTTGGTTTCCATGGTTTGATTAGGCTTGCTTGCTTATTTATTTTGCACCATAAGCTGCTTTTTTCCCAACAGATGTGTACAACATTGCCGAGACGGATACAAGTGCATGTAGTCAACATTCCAGATGGGAGTGAAGACGAAGAGGTTTCTGATGAAGATACGGAATGGAGAAATAATCGAGGACCGAACCCTTTATATATGTCCGAGTCCATCTTTTTCTGTTGAGCCAAAACCAAAGAGAAGCTTTTCTGCATCTGTTGGGTTTTGGCTTAGAAATGCCATCTCGAGAAGTGGCATGCATCACTTCCCAGAATGGACAGATGAGCGGCAAGTCTGCAAAAACCCTGGATGCAAAGGAAAGTCATACCACATAATGGTGCTTGAAATGCAAGGCCCATTTGTGTATAAATAAAACAAGAAACTGCTATAAATGGAATATCATGTACGGTAATCAACATTAGAGAAATTAAATAAAACATAAATAAATGAGCGTTTTTCTAATTTAATTCCATCACTCCCTACACGTATGCAATCTATCCCCAGAATATGCTAGCAATCTTGCTATACCTCGTATACTTTCTCATTTTGATCATAAATATTTTATTTCGTGCCAGCTATTTCTGCATACAATGACATATTTGGCAAACTTGATAATAAACCTAGAACTGCATTCAATGCCATATTTGGCATTGACAGTTTTTTGAAATTGTTTTCAAAAATATTAGGGATAGATTTTTTTTTTCTATTTTTTATGGTCTTTCTTGAAGTCGTACTACGCCATAATTATTTTTCATCCAATTATAAAAATCCATGCAGTACCTAAGGGGTTAATTTTGTCGGACAAATACGCTTTGGAACTTTTTATTCTTCAATACTCAAAATTATCGTACGTTAGACATTCACATCGTCAATATCAATAGCACTGGCATGGTTGGCATCATGTTGCAGTTGGCATGTGGCTTTGACAGCTGCGCCTTCGGCTCTATGTTATAGAGCCGATAGTAGGCACTGGTAGGCACTGACCTCTATAATACAAGTACGCTGGACTAACGATACTCGAAATGACAGTTGTTTTTTGTGCCGATTCAAAGTGCCCCGCTCGATGCCCCCAGGAACTAAAATTGACACGTTCTTTCAAATGGACGTTGAGTTGTTTACTTTGTCTCTGATGATTTAGGTGTAAATAGTGAAAAACTACTTCATTTGTGTATTTTGTGTTTACTACGTGATATTTGGATGTTGTCAAACTTGCTGGCAAAAAGGCAGCGGATTAACCTTTCACAAATAAATAATTTCATGACTTTAAATGTTTCGATTGCTTGTGTGAGTATTTTTAATACTAACTTATATTTAGAAGAAATCTTTTCATTAATATCCCAATCATATTTAAGTGTAATTAGGCTCAGTTTTCACATATATTGAATACAATAATTTGAATAGGGTTGTAAATGTTCCATGTCGATAATGTGTCGATAATTTTCTTCAGACAGTTAATAATTTTAAATTTACGTCTTTCAAATAGAAATTTACTGTCGCCAGAAATTTCTGCAACTTGATTAGCTAAAACAAATTAGCAAATACTAGTTTCTAGTTTTAAAAGATAAATCCATACTTAATATTATAAAGGAAACTAATTTTTTGAGCTGTTATTAAAATATTCGAGATGTTATTATGATCACTTGAAAAACATATTGAGCAGTTATTTAATTTAATGGCGGTTGATCAATTATTGCGACAGTAAAACATGGACAGTAATAAAAAATCAATTAGTCGGTTATTTTATCATACAATGTCAATTCTAAAAATAATTGAGCAGTCAAATAACTGAATGAGCGGTAAAAATGATGGAATGAGCGGTTCGATAAATAGTTCGGCAGATCATAGCGAGCGGTGACACCCGAACTCAAATTCGCGTGAGCTCGTAACACATTTGTAATGACAACTTAGGATGCAAGAGCGAACGAAGCGAGCTCGGGACTTGGGGCACCCCGACTCCGACAGGTTAGGTTCGAAGGGGATGATGGGGGCTCGAGTGAGCGAGCAAAGCGAGCGAACGAGCCCCCGTCATCCCCTTCGTGTTAGGTTCCTTTAAACCCTGTAGACAGAAATAGGGGCCCCGCAAAGCGGGGCTCCGTCGACTACACACCCAAAACTACTTTACCACCTCATTGTTTATAGAATTGCTTAGAATGAGATTTCTTACCGACAAATTCCGATTTATTACTGCCCACACGTAACTGCTCGTTCAATAATTTTTACCGCCCATTTAATTATTTTCCTGCTCAATTATATATTCACTGATTCATTTCATTATTTTTTATTACTCATTTTTGTTTATTTTACTGCTTAGTTTTAACTGCTGAACTAGTTATTAAACGTGCCATTTATAATTTTTAACTTACCAAAACCGCTATTTACAACTGCCTCTTTAAATAAGTGCCTATTATAAATTTGAAAGTAACTCTGTCTGTCTGTCTGTATGTTACCTTTTCACGCCTAAACCACTGAACGGATTTCGATAAAATTTCACAGAGAGATAAATTTGCATCTCGGGGAAGGACATAAGATAGTTTTTATCGACATATCTCGCGGGCGCAGCCGCGGGCGGAAGCTAGTATTAAATGTAATGTGTATTTGTTTCCGAAGTAAAGATTAGTATCGGAATAAAACTTGCCATCTACAATGCACTGTATACTTTAGTCAGTTTTACTTTAATTAAATACCTACTTAATTTCAGATTTCCCACCAACTCAACTAAGCGGGGCTGAAAAACATGAAAATGAAAAATTGGAGTCCTAAATCTAATTATTATCTTTGTAGTAAACATTTCACTGCGGACTGTTTTGTTAAACACTCTACAAGTACGCTCTTCTTCATACGAACACTACCTTTTGGAAGACTAGAATCAATTCTATTTTATTGTATTTTTTGACGTTCAAAAGTGCCTTTAATGTATGTACCTATTTGAAATAAATTATTTGACTTTGACTTAGTTATTTTTTGGGTTTTTTTCTATTAGTATGCACGCTATCCAAATACCCAATAATGAAAATGGAATCGCTCTCCTTTCCGCTAGTAATTACTACATGGCAAGGTAATGTTACACGGTTCACTTTTGGCATTCAATTTGAGTGAATTTGATTGAATTTGGACGCTGTTTTTGTTGCTTTTTGTTTACATGGTTCAATTCTTCCAAATTGAACACCAAAAGTGACTGTCACGAAGAATACAACTGCCATTTGATTTACTAGGTTATAGCGAAATGGCAACATAATAATAGCTCAATAGTTTTTAGTTCACATTGCGAACTAATGTGACCAGTTGAGCCAGGAGATATTAGCTCAACCATAGTAGTTTTAAGGATAAGTTTTAAGCCTATCCCCATATTTAAAGCTCACTGATCTGACCGTCATGCGCTATAACTTTACTAGGACACTATCCACTAGTTTATAGCTTGCGATCTGACCGCGCCCTAATGAATTTTCAGATAGGGAACCGGCGAACTACGCTTGCTAATGCGTAGTTCATACCAACGTAATACCAAAATAATTTGTAATTCAAACATATTCTTAAGGTAGTGTGTATTTATTCCGATTAGATTACAGAATATCTAGGTTCCCAAATATATATTCAGAAAGTAGGTACTCTGATATAAAGACGAGATATGAGGAATTTCAAATTTCTATAGAAAACTTATTTTTCACATAACTCGTCTTTAAATCAGTGTCGATTCAAATATTTGGGAACCTAGATATTCTGTAATCCAATCGGAATAAATATACACTACATTAAGAATATGTTTGATTTAAGTACAAATTATTTTGGTATTACGTTTGTATGAACTACCGACTACTGACTACCGACCACAAACTGTGTTATTTGATGACCAAAGAGTAAAGTAACTATAGAGCTCAAGCTATAGAGGAACTGATGATAAACTAAGCAGACGTGCTCAGGACCTTGACGACGTAAGTAACGCTATACTTATGGTCCATAATTGGTTTACTGTGAATAATATGGTATTAAATGGGAAAAAAACTAAATGCATTAGATTCGCTTTACCGATTGTTAGAAGTAGTGAATGTCACTTTGTATTAAACATAAATAGAGGTAGTTACTTGAATTCGTCGAAAATACCGTTTTCCTGGGGATCACGTTTGACTCAAAGCTACAGTTGGGGTCCGCACTTAACATCACTTGCAGGGCGGCTAAGTTCAGCCGCTTACGCTGTTTGGAAAATTCGCCGTTAATTATCGAATTTTCCGAAAGACGTGGATACCGCGAGACTGGTCTATTTTAGATACTTTCATAGCATCATGTCTGACGGTATTATAGCATCGCAGTTTTGCGGAAGCCGCAGAGAGCGATGGCCGTCAGAGTCACGATCTCCTACGACGCGGCTTGCGTACTGGCCGGATCCCCGCCCTGGGACCTAGAGGTGAAAGTACTCGCGTCATTGTATCGGTGGCGCGAGGAAGCGATTGCGCGGGGCGACCGACCGATGCAGCGACACATGGAGCTACGTCGGACACAGTTTCGCGAGGTCCTGATGGCGGAGTGGTGGTACAGGCTTTCACGCTCTACCGCCGCCGGCCTCGTCATCATCGAGGCGGTCCGGCCGTCTTGGTCGTGGCCATCAGTCGCTCAGGTAGGGGCCTCATACAGAGCTATCGATCGCACGATCCCTACATAGAGCCGCCTACAAGCGGCGCTCGGACTGGGAAGCAGCGTGCAAGCGCGCCAGGCGCGCCCAGCAACTTGGGTGCCAGCCGCGCCCAGCAACTTGAGCGCCAGCCGTCGGAAGTGGGGCCCGAAGTCCCACCGGCTGTCGAGCACTAATCCCAGGTACTTCATGGTAGACTCGGCAGCGATCCGAGCTCCGTTGACCACGATATGTGAGCCGGGTGGCGGCGCCCGCCGTGGCCCATGTAACACCATGGCCTCCGACTTGCTGAGGGCCACCACAGGCCTAGGCAACGTATGCAGCTCTCCATCTGTGAGACCGCAAACGTCGCAACGCTGCCTTCCTGTGCGAGCTCCCCCGGGCAGTGACCAGCGTGTCATGAGCATAACACGTCAGGTCCACGCCCGGCTGGAGCTCGCCCCTCCGCACCCAGTCGTACCCGATGTTCCACAGGAGCGGGCCTACGACCGAGCCCTGTGGAACTACGCACGACATACTGTACTGGTTTTCGCCATCACGTCCCATGTAGGTGACAATCCTCTCCGACAGATAAGCCCCAACGATGTGGTGGAGGTAGGGAGGCATCCGATGATTCTGCAGCGCCTTCCGAATACAACTCTAGGCCAGGGTGTTGAAGGCGTTGGAGATGTCCAAGGACACCGCCAACACTACCCCACCCCGAGACACCACATTCTCCGCCAGGACTCTCACCCGAGACACAGCGTGAATGCTGGAGCGCCTATGCCGAAAGCCGAACTGGCTGTCGTCCAGGTCCGGTCTCTGCACAAGTGGCGACGAGGCGGGCTGCGATTATCCGCTCAAACAGCTTCACAACAACCCACCACATCTAGCAGCACTATGGGCCGGTACGCGGACGGCTAATCCACAAGGCGCCCCGCCTTACTGAGCAAGATCAGACAACCAGATTTCCACAAAGTGGGAAACTGGCCCCGCACAAGACACGCTGATTATTCTTCTCAGTTGGGGCTCAAGCTCCTTCAGAGCGAGGGCTAACACGCAGCTGTGGATCCCGTCGGGCCCCGGAGCCACGTTCTTGGCCCGGAGCCGCATCACGGCTGCCCCCATCTCTGCCTGTGTCACCTCTGTGACGCTGATGGTGTTCTCTTCTGTAGACTCTGCGGCTGTGGACAAAGCCATTGGCGGCGGACTATGCTACGCTCTTGCTGGGAAGAGGGCTGCGACTACCTCCTCCAGCAGCTCGGGTTGGAGACTCCGTGAGTGGAGGCGTCGTGGCTCGAAGTTTGCCTCGTACCGCTCGATATGGGCGCCCCCACGGATCCCCGTCTAGAGTCTCCAACATCTCCTCCCTGGCTCGTGTTTACGCCTCGCCGATGGCCAGCCACAGAGTCCCCTTCGCCGCGCGGTGCACCTTATACAGCGCGGCTTCTTTGTCAAAAACCCGACGTCTCCACCTCCACGGTGATACGCCAGTCGCGGATACGGTTCGCGATTGTCTGTACTACTTGGCCCAGCTTCCAGAGCGCATATGACCTACCTACTTACCTCTTATAATTTATAGTATAATTTATTGTTTGCTGTTATTCTTTTTCGTGTTACATTCAAGTCGCTCTTTCTCAGTTTTTCTTTAAGAAAAGAATTGTTTTCATTGTTATTACAAACACAACGGTTTTTGTTTATTGCATTTTGTTTTGTCATAATTATGCTGTCTCTAAAGTACTTACTAATTCCATGGGTTGGGCGGTTTGGCCCAGAGTTTATTAGGAACTTGGTTGGCTGTCAGTGGCTTGGGCCGGGGGGTCTTCTTAGTCTGTGGGGCGAACCCAGAGGCCTTTGTGATCAAAAAGTACTCCGTGCAGAGGGCTTACATTTTTAATACACACAATATTAGTGTTTAGTTTAGCATGATTGTGTAATTTTATTTTATTTGCATTTTATTTTATCTGCTAAGTAGCGGCAGCCTGTTGAACTTTACGTTTGATCTGCTCAGAGGGCGAGAAAATATCTATTAGAAAACCTTTCTTTGTGCACCTATACGTACAGTACCTTGACATCTGATACCTATATCATACCCAGATAACTTCTAGATTCCGTGTTTCTTCTTCATTGGTATGTTCTGTGTATTGTCTGTCAGTCACCCAGCCCAAAAAACCGTCAAGTAAAAGATTACGGGTATTACGTGCGACACCGCGCCCCGCCCCGACTTTAATACTTGCGTTCCTATATACATTTTCAGCAAAACATACCCTATAACAAAACGTATCTACTATATCCAGGCCGGTTTTCTGCATTAATTAAGTAATTAATGAAAATAATGGAACTTGAATTTCCTGTTAAATAGTGCCGTGAGCCGCCATCACCGAGAGGAGAAGTTGGCGTTGGTTGGTTGGTTGGAGAAAGTCGACGCCACCTGATTCTAATCACATTTTTATAAATTGTGACTTTTGAGGAGCCAATTAGTTATCATCATCATCAGCCTGTAGCAGTCCACTGCTGGACATAGGCCTCTCCTATTGCACGCCATTCAACTCGATTTTCGGCAGCTTTCATCCAGCTGCTACCAGCCATCCTGCGAAGATCGTCGCTCCACCTAGCCTGAGGGCGTCCCACCTTACGTTTACCGATTCGCGGTCTCCACTCAAGAACACGTCTACCACAACGGTCATCGGTTCTACGACTAATAGGGCCGGCCCATTGCCACTGCAGTTTGCTTATTCTATGAGCTATGTATGTTTCTCTGCCGGATCACCTCGTTGCGGATCCGATCCCTCAGACTCCAAGCATAACCTGTTCCATAGCTCGCTGAGCGACCTTGAATTTGTGGACCAGCCGTACCGTGAGTGTCCACGTTTCGGCTCCGTAAGTCATAACTCGCAGGACGCGCTGATTGAAGACCTTAGTCTTTAGGCTCTGTGGAATACGCGACGAGAAGACTAGACGAAGCTTCCCAAATGCTACCCAGCCCAACTGAATTCTTCTGTTAGCCTCCCTCTCAAAGTTGTTCTTACCAAACTGTAGAGTTTGCCCGAGGTAAACGTATTCTTGAACAGCCTTGAGAGCACTGCCATTGACAGCAATCGGTCCCGGGGTTACGTGTTCGTTGAACATAACCTGCAATTAGTCATATCCCACTTTATGTAGGTATAGTGAATCAGCCGATTTTCTCCAAAACTTAGATATACACTGAACGATATACGGCTGCTTCCGCGCGTCCTATAATAAGAGGCGAGCGCAGAACTCGACGCGCTGCCGTGTTGGGTCTGTTTTTGTTGGCGCAAATGACGCACCGCACCGATTATAGCGGCCGGAGAGCTTTTCTTGCGTCCTCCGGTGCGCGATGCGTCTGCTGTGAATCAGGAGAGAGGTTGTAGCTTCTGCCTCCCATTACGCCCTTTGCGAACTCCATCGCATGAAGAGGCGATGGCGTCCCACACGCTCTCACTCCCAAAGACCATGGACAGAACCACGACCGGGAGCGAGAGGCAACCTGCTGCGAAGAGATCACAGCACTTCACTGCCCATGCAGGGACTCCTACATTGTGTTGCGCCGTGTCGTCGAGGTAAGTACTTAGTTACCACAAAGAACATGGGCGACGGCTCCTACTCCTATTCTATGCGGCACAGGTGCTTCCATAAATGCTCATAACCTATGTTTAACCGGAAGACAAGACAGCCGTGCCGTGGCGTCTCCAGCCATCAAGATTGAATGACATTGGCTTCTGGGCGTAGTATGTTGGGCATTATCGTTTTCTAGGTCGGTATTTCCTTCAGTGCTGTGTCCCTCACGTGGATGGAGCTCGTTTTTTGATGCTCATAATCTATGGGGAATAAAAATAAGTGATTGCTTTTACATTCAAGTATACCCGTTTTCACTAACACTACGCGACACCTGAATGCGCTCTGTTGGATCTTCAACACTCGGCGCCAAGCCGATCGTCGAAAATTCAATTTTATTAGGCAATACGCAATACATTCAAGTGTCGCGTAGTATTAGTGAAAATGGCGTTATTGTCACTGAGTGCAGAGAAAACATTTGCCTAGGCATAGGCTTGGAGTTTTGTGGAAGACGAATACGTTAAAGCCAGACGATTCAACCAAAATGAATTTTCACAAAGTTACAAAGACAATCGTCACGTCGCCACATATCTATAAACCCGTTGGACCTTACAGGTTTGTTATTTTGAGATCATTTAAGTTGTCATAGGTACCGTGAGGTTATGGTTATGGTACTTGCCTATTTCAACAAACAGTACGGTAGGTACGACATAGGTTGAGTCAAAAACCTACCTACCTACTTTGAACTGCTCGATACAATGATATTATAAGCGAGAAAACGTAGATGGTTAGTAGGGTAATGTCTGTTCCAAAAGTATCTAACAAGAATGTAATCAAATGAATCAAAAAACGAACCTGTATACTCAGACCAAATAACCTGTGTATGCCAATTTATATATTAGTATAATCAGCCTCCACTGCTGGGACACAGGCCTCTTGGTGAGAGGGAGTGGGCCGTTATCCACCACGCGGGCCCAGTGCGGTTTTGTAGACGTCACGTGTCTTTGAATTTATTGGTTTTAGGACAATGCCGGTTTCCTCACGACGTTTTCCTTCACCGTTTTGAGAGCAATGATGATGAAAGTAAAGCGCCACTGGGCTACCACTGCTCAATTTAAGGAAGATGGAAAGACTCGGAATAAGAGGAATCCAACTCGAACTTTTCGAGGATTATCTGAGTGAGCGCACCCAGAGCGTCAAAATAGGAGGGAGTGTCAGTGACGAGTGCCAAGTTAATTACGGTGTGCCGCAAGGCAGCGTGCTCGGTCCGACACTCTTTCTCATATTATATATAAACGAACTGGGCACGCTCACTCTCCCGAAAGGTAAAATCATAACTTTCGCGGATGATACAGCCCTCTTATTCACTGCTGACACGTGGAGTGAGGTCTCTGTGTGCGCCCAGTCAGGATTCAATGTCGTTTCGAACTGGCTGCGCGACAATGTTCTCACCCTAAATGCGGAAAAAACTAAATACGTCACCTTCTCTATAAAACAGAATACACCGTCTCCATCCATGGCGCAGAACACTATCCTAGCCCACACGTGTGCATTTTCTCACTCCATTACATGCTCGTGTATTCAAATTAACAAAGCCGATTGTATTAAATACCTGGGTATAACTATAGACAGCACACTCAAATTCCAGGAACACATCAACATCTTAAGTAACCGACTGATAAAACTGAACCTAAGAAACGTGACTGACGATAAAATAAAATAAATGGTATATTATGCTCTCGCTCAGTCTTTAATAACATACTGCATCACCTCTTGGGGTGGTGCTCCAAAAAGTACCCTCCTGCAATTGGAAAGAGCACAGAGAGCCATTCTGAAGGTTTCTTTGTCCTTACCTTATCGCTACCCTACAGCACTACACTATACAAAAAAGTGAAAGTCTTGACGGTGCGTCAACTGTATATACAACAAACCATCCTGAAACAACATAGACTACTAACCTACAATCCCTCACTGCCTCGAGCTAAGAGAAGATTTACTCCTGTAGTCAACCACCATACTTCGCCTTCAACATCTTTTTCAAAACGTTTCTTTTATCACCTCGGTCGGTATCTCTACAATAAGGTAAATAGGGTCATACGTATCTATGAACTCAGTAAGATAAAGTGCAAAATGAAACTATATAGTTGCAGAGGCGTCTCTAGGCCATGTAGCGCCCGTGTGCAAAAATTACCCAAGCTCCCCCTAATAAGCGCGGGGTCAAAATGGAATGGGTACAAAGTACAAGTAACAGCACATCAAGTTACCAAACTGTCAAATTTCCCCAATGGATAATAATCTGTATTGTTTGGAGATGAAGAAGAAATTCGTCGGTTTTGGATGCCATGGTGTGCGTTTTTTTTTTAAAGGTGGAGAAATGCTCATGCATTCTGCACTACCACGGGGAGATAGTGCAGTTATGTGGAACTCTATATAACCCACTAAAACTCCACGGTGTCCTCCTGTGCCGCTTACGGCGGGAACACGGGCACGCGTTAGCACTCATCCGTGAACCGGCTGCGGCTGTCCGTCACCGGACCCTCCTCTGGGGAGTACTCCCCATCACCGGCGCACCAGAATACATAGCACGCCGTGACCACCCCAGGGACCAAACCAGCATATGGGTGCCAGACGACCCCGTGTCTGGGCACCCTTGCTCCCCCTGCGACGAGTCAGGTCATTGGCCCCGCCGCCTGCCAATTTTCGGCCGCAGAAGATAGGGAGAGCGGCCAACGTCATACCGACACTCCTCCTACCCTGCGGCTCCACCACGTCCGCCATCGGACGGTGGCGATCCCGTCAAGGCCGCGGAAGGTAGGGAGAGCGGCGCACCGCAATACCAGCACTCCTCTCCCGCCGCGGCCTCCAACCCTCAGCCGCGATGCCTCCCATACGACATCGCGGCCCGCCTCAGTTGCGATGTCGCCCAAGCGGCACCGCAACCTACTTGTTGGCCGCTACGTCGTCGGCTTATCGGCAAAAGCCCTGACGAGCGGCCCCTCCTCGGGTTCCTCTTCGCTTCACCGTGGGTGACGTTGACTGTATTTAGAATTATACAGGGTGTTCTGGTGTTTACCCTAACAAGCCAAAAAACGTACCCATGTTAACATGTCTATATAGATGTTATATCCTTTACAATGTCCAAATTTTTAAATTTCTTCATTCTAATTACAACCTCAAATCGAACAAAGTTCAATATCAATTGGGAACTTTTGACAAATTTGTGAAGCTCACTGCGAGGGAGGTCCACTGTACACGAGTAAAATGTATTTTTAGGAAGGAAAGAGTTGAACTTTATTTTCTATCTCAAACAGTTGAATTCGCATTATTCGCAATATGATTGTCGGCGTGTTTTCAAACGAATCATTGAAACAGGTGCCGCCGAGCGACACTCACTACTACTAGCTACCCATTACTCACCGTCCGCAGCCCGTGCCTACGGTGGCCGGGAGTCGTCCCGTGGCTCCCGACGCCCGGAGCGTCTCCCGCGGAGGCTGGGATGGGAGGCTCTCTCCTTTATCCATCCCGCCACCTCCTTTGCTAGCATGACTGCTTCGCAGAAGGAGGTGACTGCCTCCCACTCCCTCTTGCTCCAGACCATGGCTTGCACCAGGGCCGTACGCGAGAGGTCGCCGCCGCTGCCGATCGCCTCTACGAGGACACGGCGGTGCTCCGCCCAAGCGGGGAAGACCTCCACCGGGTGCTCCACCGTGACCTCTGCGCGATCCTGGCAATGGTGACACCCGGGCGTTTTCTCTCGCCTGATGATGTGCAGGAACCACCCGAAACATCCGTGTCCGGTGAGGACCTGCGTCAGGCGGTAGGTGAGGGCGCCGTGACGCCTCTCTAGCTACTCCTCAAAGAGGAATCTTATCGCCACTGCATTGCATGCCCTGCGAATAAATAAAAATACAGTCGCTTTTTCCATGCCGCCATGAGATCACGCCGGAGGTATGTCCGCTCCGCCGCGATTTGCCGCGGAAGCGGAGTTTTCCCCCGGCGTAGTGCCTCCGTGAGGACTATCGCCTCCAGATCTCATGGTGACAGTCCGGCAAGGAGGCTTGCCGCCTCGCCCGAGATCGTGCGGTAGCCCCGGATAAGCGGCTACCACCTTCTGGAGCACGTTCAGGTAGTGGGCGGCTCGCCGCCGCAGTGAACGTGCCCACACCCACCGGGGCCCCGTATAGGGCCCTGGACCGCACGACCCCCGTGTAAAGCCTCCGGCAGGAGGCGTTTGGTCCCTTCAGGTTGGGGAAGAGTCGCTTGAAGGCGGCTCCAGCGCGTTCCAGTTTGGGGGCCGAACGTCGGAAATGCTCGACGAAGTTATCATTTCGTTTCATGGGCCCCGGAACTCGCCATCATCGGGATCGGGATCTCGTGGGGCGGCTTACTTTGGTGTAATTCGACAAATAAAAGAAGAGCTCCAGATGCTATACAAAATGTATGCAAAGCGGAGCTTTTTTAGGATTCCGTTGCCAATTGGCAAAAAACGGAACCCTTATAGATTCGTCATGTCTGTCTGTCTGTCCGTCCGTATGTCACAGCCACTTTTCTCCGAAACTAATACTATACTGTTGAAACTTGGTAAGTAGATGTATTCTGTGAACCGCATTAAGATTTTCACACAAAAATAGAAAAAAAACAATAAATTTTGGGGTTCCCCATACTTAGAACTGAAACTAAGAAACATTTTTTTCGTCAAACCCATACGTGTGGGGTATCTATGGATAGGTCTTCAAAAATGATATTGAGATTTCTAATATCATTTTTTTCTAAACTGAATAGTTTGCGCGAGAGACACTTCCAAAGTGGTAAAATTTGTGTCCCCCCCCCCCTGTAACTTCTAAAATAAGAGAACGATAAAACTAAAAATAAAAACTTTTTTCAAAAAAATAAACAACCGACTTCCAAAAAAACACTACAAATTGAAAAATAACTTTAATTTCGGAAGTCGGTGTCTTGGGTTCCGCATTTTCGTTTATTGACACCGACTTCCGAAATTAAAGTTATTTTTCAATTCGTAGTGTTTTTTTAGAAGTCGGTTGTTTATTTTTTTGAAAAAAGTTTTTATTTTTCACTTTTTAGTGGGTCCGTTTGTAATTTATCTAAGTTACAATAGCCTAATGTCAACTACTCATCACTTGTTACAAAATATTGCTTTTCCCGATCTTGGGACGTTAATTGTTAAGGAGTTCTCCTGGTAAGAACCAGGAAAACTCCTCAACAACCACTCACCATACGCTTTGTGACGAGCATAAATTGCTTAGCAACCTTAATAAAGTAATCGAATCGCAACCCGTGAAATATTTGTCATTGAGTAGTTCCAATGGCCATCTGTGGTCTTCTTCATCAGCTCCACTTTACCAAATGATGATTTCCGAGAGCAAATGCTCAAGTTATTTTAAAAAATACCCAAATCGTTATAGCTTCGCCTATAAAATTTGAGGGTTTCCCTCGATTTCCATGGGATCCTCTCATCAGATTCCAACTTGATGATAATGGGACCACCTCGAGAGTATACCCTTTCAAACAAAAAAATAATTTTGAAAATCGGTCCACAATTGGCGGAGTAATCGCGTAACCAACACACAAAAAAAAAAAAAAAAAACATACCGTCGAATTGAGAACCTCCTCCTTTTTTGAAGTCGGTTAAAAATATATGATGTACATTACCATGTAAACTTCTACCGAAAATTGATTTCAACGAGATCTAGTAAGTAGTTTTTTTTTAATACGTCATAAATCGTAAACCGCAATTTACATTTTATTCAATCAACTCAAATATAAAAATAATAAAAAAAACATTTAATTTCATAAACATAAACCTTATGCATAAACCCGGATGTTACGGAACCCTCGGTGCGCGAGTCCGACTCGCTCTTGCCCGGTTTTTTTTACGTTGGTCATTGAAAGGCTTTTCGCACATGGGTCGTAGGCGTAGTTGTCTCGTGCGCGTATCGTAATTACGCTACGCGCACGAGACGCGGAGTGTTCTACAAACGAATCGTCGCGTAGACGTATCTTTTTGTAATATCTCTAATCTCAGTTGAAATCATGACGTCAAGCGTACCAGATGTGTTTGGGGAATTTATTGATGACCTTACCTTCTCTTCAGACGAAGAGGATTTCTTGTTATTTGATTTCGTTAGAAGTAGAAAGCGACGTGCTCATTGGATCCATCCATACATCGCTAATAATTACAAGAAAAGATTGTTTGTTGCTGCACGTGAACTGTCCGTTTTACGCCAGTACGCTACGACTATCGTAATGACAATGAACACCTCATACGATACGCTGCAACACCGCCTCGTGTGCGGACTTGTTTGAACATGTTCCTGCTCGTATTGCTCTCGTACTACGCGCGTTCTACGATACTCTTACGATACGACGCCATGTGCGAAGGGGCAAAGTGCCACGGCTGGCCAACGCGCGCGCCGAGTGGGGCTCCGTAGCGAGCGGCGCTCGGCGCCCCTTAGGACCGCTGCGCCCGCGTGCAACGCACACCCTGCACACTCGGTAAAGACGGCCCTGTATAGTTGGCTTCAAGAAATCAATTATGATGACACTGAAAATTTATTTACAGTTTTAACATAAACATCATTATCCAAATATGCTTCGTTTGATCGAAACAACAAAAAAACAAGAAACACTCACTGCCACAGACACACAACCCCCCCCACACACACAACCCCGCCCCCCCACAAACACACACAACCACTGTACACGCTTCTCTAACTACATGCTACACAAACTACACATACACGCAATACATACTCAACCTCACTCCCACCCTGATCCTGAAAAAAAAATGTTAACACGTCATAACTGCAAGCCGTTTGTACGAGTACATAATATAATTTGTAAAAATTAAAATGAAGGAGTCCTGGTGACCTGAAATACAGGCTTTGAGCCTAGTTTAGGCACCAGTTTCCCACAATATAATGCCCCTCCTATATGTCACCGTAGAAATAAGTGTAACAATTAAGAGTATTATTGTGGGGAAAATAAACTATTTTTATTATTATTATTTTTTTGGAGTGTTTCCGCTTCTCAGCTCTTTGGCAGGTTTTTGCAACATTTACGGACCGAAGCCAAGTAAATGCAGCTTGTGGTGAGTTATGTTAAAGATGTGTTGTGATGAGGACCTATTTCGTTTTCATCTATTTGCATGAACTTTCTGACAATGCGACATGTATTTAAAATTGCAGCTTTTTGTAGGGCGATATACAAGGGTTCTTTTAGGTTTAGTAATTTAAGGCTATGGCGAAGGTAATTTGGGATGACGCCTGTTGTGGAGAGTACTATAGGGACTACATGAATTTTTTGTTGGCGACATATTCTAGTTACTTCATCTTTGAGTTCTGCGTATTTACTAATTTTTTCAGATATTGTCTTCTGAATGTTGTGTGTGTTGGGAACAGCAATATCTATTAGGTAAGTTACTTTATTTTGTTTATCCTGTAGGATTATATCCGGTCTATTGTAGTGAATTGTCCTGTCGGTGAGAATGGCGCGGTCGTAGTAAAGTTTATGTGTGTCGTTTTCTAAGATTGTTTGTGGTGTGTAATTGTAGTCACACACTCACACACTCATACAAAACACAAACACTCCCTGTTTGTGTTTTGTATGAGTGTGTATTTGAGTGCTAGTTTTTGGTGAATTACATTCGCCACCTGATTGTGCCTGTGTATGTAGTCTGTCTGCGTGAGAGTTGTGCATGCTCCTGTTATGTGCTGAATTGTTTCTGGTTGGCTGTGACACTTGCGACATTTATCATTTGTTACTGAAGGATGTTTGATAATAAATTTTCCATAGTTTTTAGTGTTAATAATCTGGTCCTGTATCGCAATTATAAATCCTTCAGTTTCTGGGAATAAATTACCTATTTTAAGAAACTTATTTGAGGCTTCTTTGTTTACATGGGATTGTTCTAGGTCATGAGGATGTCGACCATGCAGTACCTTTTTCTTCCAGTTCTCAATTTTTTTCTATCTGCGGGTTATCGCTAGTAATTTGTGAAGTATCTAGCTGTTCATTTAAGTTAAGTGGGGTGTAGTTGAGATCATTTTGGACTATGGCTTTATGAATGTTACTAGTGCGAGATTTTGAGTGAAAGAATGTTTTAAGTCGAAAGACTTGTTTCCGCCAAAGGTGCTGGATGTCTATTAGGCCTCTCCCTCCGTGTGTCTTTTGATAGTAAGGCCTGAAACTGCGTTAAGCGGGCGCCCGCGCGGTTTCATACAAAAGTGCTCCGTCGCGGGGACCTGCGCGGGTGTCCGACACGGGGTGGCGCGCCCCGAATCCCGCCTCCGTGCGACGGAAACCGTCGCGGGGGCACGCGCGGTGCCCGCAAGCGGTAACATGCAGGGGTTTGTCCAGTCAAGAACGCTAGGGTCGGAGCCTATTTGTTCAGGTAGACTGTCAGGCGTCCGACGCTGTAGGGCTAAAGTTAATAGACTGCAGCGGAAAATGGCCATTCGTATCGCACGAGGATACCGAACGATATCCTATGAGGCGGCAACTCTCCTGGCGCGCTTTCCGCCGCTGGACATCCTGGCGGATATGGACGCGAAGGTCTACGACCAGATTCGCGATATCCGCCAAAGCGGGAATACTGTGCCAGGAAGCGTATTTGTAAGAACAGCGTATTTGCGGGAACGGCGACACGCGCTCGAGCGGTGGCGCGAGCGGCTACAGCAGCCGCAATATTCGTGCAAGCGCGTTGTCGAAGCCGTTCTGCCGCACTTCGAAGCCTGGCTGAAAAGAGGAGAGCGCATCTCCTTCAGGATCACCCAGGAGCTCACCGGACATGGTTGCTTCAATGAGTACCTAAACAGAATTGGGCGAGAGGCCACGGCAAATTGCCACCATTGCCACATGCTCGGAGAAAATTTCTAGTTCTCCATCGACACGAATATACATGCACACCGTTAAAATTGAACGGTCTCCGCGACGGGTACCCGCTACGGGGACCGTCGCATTCTGGTCCAACGGAGCCCACCCGCGTGTCCACGCGCGTAGACACGCGACGGTTGCCCGTCGCGGGCGCCCGCTTAACGCAGTTTCAGGCCAGTCTTTCTGTTGCAGATTTAGGGTGTAAGTTATTATGTTTTGTAAGAGTGGTACGTGTGGTTCGTTCTAACTGTTCTGTGTCTGTTTTTGTCCATTTAATAACTCCGAATAAGTATGTTAATATGGGGGGTGGCAAAAGTATTTAAAGCCTTGATGAGATTTTTACTAGAAAGTTGTGTTTTACATATGGTGTTAAGTCTCCTTTTGTACTCTGCAGTAAGTGTTTCTTTAATCCTAACATGATCTAGTCCCTTTAGTTGCGTGTACCCTAAATATTTATACAAGTCGGTCGGTTCCATTGCTGTTATGGTGTCTGTGTTATTTACAACATAGTCACCGGGTCGTATCTTACCACGTATGGTATGAAGTGTCTTACATTTATCCAGACCAAATTGCATGTTGATATCTAGGCTAAGCTCTGCTGTAACTTCTACTAGTTTCTTCATATCTTTTTCGGTTTGCGCATATAGTTTAATATCATCCATGTAAATGAGATGTGAGACTGTTGTTTGTTCTGCAGTGTGTTTGAGACAATATCCGACCTGGCAACGCTGCAGCAGATGAGACAGAGGGTTTGGTGCGAGACAGAACCACAGGGGACTTAGTGAATCACCTTGATAGATACCCTTTTTGATGGATATTTGTCGCGTTGTAACATTATTGTGATTGGAATTTATTTGAAGTGTAGTTTTCCACAGTGGCATTATATTTCGTAGGAAATCTATGATTTTTGAGTTTATCCTATAAATTTCTAATGTTTTTATTAACCAGGAATGTGGAACGCTGTCGAAAGCTTTTTATAATCGATATAGGTACAATGAAGATTTCTATTCTTTGTAGTGGCATGTTTATGGATAGTAGAATCAACAATTAACTGCTCTTTGCATCCCATATGGCCCCGCCTGCATCCCTTCTGCTCCTCTGCTATTATGTTGTGGTGTTCAATGTGTGAGTTAATTTTCGTTGTTATTGGTGATGTTAATATTTTATATATCGTGGGTAGACATGTGATTGGTCTATATTGGGAAGGTTGTGGTGAATTAATAGTTTTAGGCAGCATGTATGTTATACCTGTTGCAATAAAATCTGGTATATTTTGTCGTCCTAATATTATTTCCGTTAAGTTTTTAGCTATGGGTTTGTGTAATGAAGTTAACTTTTTGTACTAAAAATTGTGTATTTTGTCTATCCCAGGAGATTTCCAATTATGTAATCTGCCTGTTAGGTGTGTAATATCGGCCTCTGTAATCTCTACAAATTCCATTTCCTCTATTGCCCTCCAGTTTGTTTCTTCTTCTGTTATCCACGTTGCTTTGTCGTTATGTTGTTCTTGTTCTTCCCAAATGCTAGACCAATATGTTTCTAATTGCTCTTTTGTAGGTTGGTCAGGTGCGACTGTGTTATTCTCATCATTTTTATCGGGTTTTGGTTTGTGTAGGTTTCTATAAAACATTTTTTCATTATTGGCAAATATGGCATTATCGTTTTTGCGCTGTTGTGCTTTTTTATATCTTCTGAGCCTATGAACTTTAAGAGCTAGTTTTTGTTTTAAGGTGTCTAAGAACTCTTCAGGTTTTCTGTTGTTATTTTCGTGTCTGGTGTGCGTGATACTACTCCTAAATATAGCCTCAACTCTCCTTATTACTTTACTTGACCTGATGTTGTTAATGTATTGTGTTAGCCTACCACAATCTGCTCTTAATTTTTCTATGTCTTTTTCTAACCTCTGTTGCTGGTTTGATATTCTGTTTTGATCTTATATTTCCTGTGTGTTGCGTGATTTTAAAGTTAAGCTCTTCAGATACGACTACCGCTGTGCAATATATAAGTGTGTGTATATCTATAAGTGGTGTGTCATCGGAAATAAATTGAGTAAGTATGTTTTCATTAAAGTTAACTAACCGGAAAAGACAAGGACTATATCGAAGTTTAGGTAGTTTTGGTCGAACGGTGGGGTCATCTCAGAATATTGTGCTAGGGTTGTTCTGAATTTGTCATGTATTTCTTGAATATACATATCTGTTGTTAGATTTTGATCAGCAAAGGTTAAGGTCTCAATATCATTTTCCAGGGTTAGGGTTATAGATTCAGTTTGTGTGGACGTGTGTGACGTTTGCGTGTAAACTTGCGATTGGTTGTATGATTGAGACTGTGTATAAGGTTGTACTTGGGAGCACGTGTATTATTATTATTTGTGCCACCAACAAATTGAGTGCTTTCATTCGATCATTTGGATCGAATGAAAGCACTCAATTATTATTCTGTGGTATTGTGTTTATTGTATTGAGTGTTATTGTGTTTATTTTGAAAGCTAATAAACGAAGAGAATAAATGGAATGCTGTGCTCAAAGAAGTAGGTACATACAAGTAAATATCGGTTTAGTAAGAGAAATTAGCTTGAATGAAATAAGAAAGGCAATTTAAAGTAAGAAAATAATATCATAAGGGCCCTATACCAGAAAAGTATGCAAGTTTTAAAAAAATGATGGATGTACAAGTATGTGGCTGGTTTTATTCTTCAATAAGTTTTTGCATGAAGGAGTGATCCCACAAGAATGGTGCAACACCTAGTTCGCTAGTGGTCCATCTTCAAGAATAAAGGTGATGTAGAGGACTGCAACTCCTATCGAGGGATAAAGTTTATGTCAACTCACATGGTATGAAGTTATAGGAGATAGTAATAGAGAAAAGATTGCGAGAGGAGAGTGAGACTACACCCCGAACCAGTTAGGGTTTATGCCAGATCAAGGAACAATGGACGTCAGTTTTGCACTCCGCCAATAAACGTGCACTACCTCGGATGAATATGAAATGATGTGGGCCTTGAAAGAGAAAGGTTTACGAGGGAAGTATTAAGAGTTCATTCGTGTTATGTACAGCCAACCCCGTACCTACGTCCGGTCGGCTGCTGGCACCGAGGAGTTCAGTGCAGCTGTAGGCTTGCACCAAAGATCGGCTTTAAGTCCTTACACTTTCCTGTTGATTATGGACGCGCTGACGTCAGACGTACAGGAAGAGGCACCCTGGTACATGCTGTTTGCAGATTACATTTTTCTTTCAATCTCCTGTGAAGGTGGACCTGTGTCCAGAGGAGATTGGAGAGATGGCAAGAGAAGCTGTTGAATGTTGGCTTGAAAATCAGCAGAACTAAAACTGAATATAGGGTACACTACAATAATACGAAAAACTTTATTCCGACAGTCACAAATACGAATTTTAAAATACCGATTTTCATAATTCCGAATGGTTCAAAATTCCTAATATAACAACTCCGATTTATCATTCATCCTATTTTCATAATTCCGAAATTTCAATATTCCTAACGTTTATAAGTACTATTCTCAAAATACCGAGTTCCAATAGATCGAATAACAAAAAGTCCGAATTAATGAAAATTCGAAACATCAAAAATACGAATTCCGATTAATTAGAATTCCGAATTAATTATAATTCCGAAATAAAAACGCCTTGTAAAACTGAATAGCAAGACAAATAATACGAGTAGAATACGGAATATCGAAGCACAAAATATCGATAAATGCTAATACGATGCTACAATATTGCGATGCACGTAACTGCGAAAGACCCGTTTCTGCGACGCCACTACACTTCCATGCACGTTACCGCGATAGATCTTCACTGCGACACTACTAGACTTCGATGCACGGTAAAGGTATTTTTATTGTCATTCGCTCGCTCTTGCATCCTAGTATATAAAACAATTATGTAAAACAAAATTTAGAATTTTTGAACATTATGGTTACTGAAGTTTATAATAGTAAACGTGTTATGGATAATGACTTTCGGACAAACAATTTTAGGAGAAGAAAGGGAGTACAAATTTTAACAGGTTATTCGGAAAATTGAAAATCGGAATGACGTTTTTCGGACCGAGAACCCATCGAGCATTTGATTCTTCGAACATATGAAAATCGGAAAACAAGCAAATCGCATTTATGACTTTCGGAAACATAAATTTCGTGATTTTTAATAATAGAGATTATAATTCTTAGGTATTATGAAATTCGGACTTTTGAAAATCGGAACATCGAAATTCGGAATAAAATATTTCGGAATATTTGGGTGTTCCCCTGAATATAATATACAGGGTTACTTTTCGTTACTTTTCGTCTGTGTGGTGCCGGACTCGTCTGTGTGGTGCCGGACTTAAAGAATACCACCACCCCTTACTTCCCGTGGGTGTCGTAAAAGGCGACTAAGGATCGTACCGCAGCGTTCTCTATGTATTCCACCATCATACCATACTGCGATCGCCAACCCGCCTGCCAAGCGTGGCGATTATGGTAAACCCTCCCAAAATTGGGGTAGGCCTATGTCCAGCAGTGGACGTCTATCGGCTGAAACGACGACTTTTCAAAGACCATCCAAATTTTTACATGGTGTTCTACCCATGAATATAAACAACTTTCACTATGGGGCCAGCTCTGAAATCACGAAGAAAAAATCAGCTGTTTCATACAAAACTTCAATACCTACTATACATATATGAGCGCCGATGGCCAATTCCACGGCGGCGGCGTGGACTGAAAATTTCCACGGCGGCGGCGGCGTCGCGGCGGCGTGGCATGGTCGGCCGTGGGCCTTAGTTTTTTTTGTTCAGGGAGGAATTTCTTAAAAATAAATAAAGAAAACCAATATGGTCTTACCAAAAAAACAAGTTAAAAAGGAACGTATTTGTTAATTACAATTTTACAGTCTTCTAAATAATAATTGGAGATCACGTTTACTGAAAATTAATCATTTCAGTATTTTGAGTTGAAGAGAGACTAGAGTTTTTTAATCATCTCTATATAATGCTGAACAATACACGTTTACTCGGTAAAATATTCGACTCGACTGCGTGAGCGACGAGTGTTGCAAAGCGACTAGGCGAACTAATGCGGTCGAGCCGCGCGTGCGAGCGAGAAAGCAAGTTGCAACTCGTCGTGACGGCGCGCCGCGTGCTGCACTCGGCGACGGCGCGTCGACATGGACTCACGGCGACAGCGGCGCGCCGGCGCGGCGCTCATATCTAGTCGGGCCACGCACAGTGTAGGGTTCCGTAGTAGCCCGTTATCACAACATAGTACGATTCTGTTGTTCTTTATTCTGAATATATAAGTAATGGTAAAGATATTAGGAGTTAATGGTTATAATAACAAAAATCGACTTTAAATTTGAATTATCATTTCTAAGACGTGCGGGGATGTCAGGGGTGTGTCGGGGATGAAACGTAACCCGTTGGTACAGCGCCATCTAGCGGCAGTATTGTCAAACTTATAATAATTTATTATGTTTTTTTTTAGTTTATTTATTTCATATTTTGTTTTTCAATGCAAGTCTTTATCCGTTATAAACAAGCAACTACTTCATCTTAGTCACTTTAAAGGATTAATGCTAAGGATTTTGTATTTGGTACAAAATTATCCGATACCCAAGTTCAACGACTATTACTGCTAAACTAATAAAGTTATCTAATTTTGTTTATCTAAACCGCTATAGTTTTTCTTTAAAGTTCATGAAATGCACTATCATCGAGAATTTTTCCAGATTTTTCAAGCCAGCAGTTTAGCTTTTAGAGGGGGGGACGCCCTACTGGAACAAAAATTTGCACTTTAAAGTTTAATATTTCGTAAACGGAGCATTAAATCGAAAAATAATTTTAGCAACCCCCAAGTTATTTTAGAAGACATATTCTACGATACCCCACACAAAGGCGTAGACGACGAAAAAAATATTCATCCCCACTTCAAATGTAGGGGAGCTACCCTAAACAAAAATATTTTCCAAAATTTTATTTTATCACTTTGTCGACGTAATTGATATACACATTCCTACAAAATTACAGCTTTCTAGTACTAACGGTCTCTTAGCAAAACCTCGGACAGACAGACAGAGAGACGGACATGACGAAACTATAAGAGTTCCTTGTCAGAACTACGAAACCCTAAAAAGACTGTTCCCCCCCCCCCCCCTTATCTCCGAAGTTTGCAAAGAGAAAAATCTGAAATCATTCTATCTGATAGAAGTTTATGTAAAGATTACAGGAAAAATAAAACGATGTCTCTAAATAGCACACTTTTTCAGAAATCATCAACAATAGTTACACTAGCTCCACTATCGGTCAACAGACAGCGCTTACTTAAAACTGCAATATTCTACACCGCAGTGCGCAGTGTTAAAAATCTCTAACGAATATAGGCCTCGCCGATGAAAATTTAAAAACATATGATGGTACGGAATCCTCGGTGCGCGAGTCCGCTCGCTCTTGCCCGGTTTTTTTTTACAAGTTATGTTTTTGATGGCATTTTATCGTTCCATAATTAATATTTTCTTTATAGCTTGCACATATTATAAAAGAAAATCGAATTTATAAATTTATTGCGGTACTTTAACTCGTAAACTTGTAAGACGGAATGGAGAGTCGCCGGGCACTCTCAGGATTTGCCTTGATTTTCTAGAAGTTGTAACTTACAAAGGATTTTTTGATGATCAAAATCACAAATACAAGTGTAAAAATATCGACACTTGTAACCCGTAATTTACACGTATAGTTTTGATAAACACATATTTGTAATAGGTACTGAATTTTTTTACAAAAAAAATGCTTGTAATAGAAGGCTTGTAAGGTTTGATAAACAGGGCACTGTCTTGTATGGAGCAGAATGTTTGACCACAAAAGGAATAAAGGAAAGACAATTGCACGCAGCTGAGATGATGAATTAGAATGTTAAGAGGAATGTCATGTGTTGTGTAAGTTGTGTTACGCAGATGGATAGAATAAGAAAAGAGTACCTACTTACATAATAGGAAGTCTGAAAGTGTCACCGTTAACTGAAAATTTGTGGGAAAATCGGTTGACATGGTATGGACATTGGACATGTGATGCGGAGAAATGATGAAAATGTCGTGAGGAACGTTTTGAGTATGAATGTAGGTAGTTGGCTATTAAAGTAGGGGAAGACTAAAGAAACGTTAGATGGACTGTGTGAAAGATGATATGGCTGGAAGGGGGACCGATATAACGACTAATAGAGAGGAGACCTATGGAAGACAAAGACATGTTGCGCCGACCCCAAATAAATTGGTATGAGGGCAGGAGAATGATGAAGAAATACAATGCTAGTGTTTTACTGTGTTCAAACTTCTTAACGTTTTAGTTTTATGTGCATTTGGATTGTGATCTTTTTTTATTTCGTGACAAAATCTGATTGTACATTTAGTCAAAAATAGTAAAAACTCATAGCCCAAAATAAAAGTATTCTTATGGATGTAAGTATTCTTATGGATCACTCAGTTCAGCAAATTTAAAAACATTGAGTTACTCATAAATTTTTATATTTGTACAATTATAAATATCATAACACAAATAGTGTTATGATATTTATAATTGTACAAATATATTCGGAACATGTACATTTTAAGATAAACAATAGATCTATAGTCATTCGATCCATTACAACGATCTCTCAGACAAAATGGTGTCTGTACCGAGTGATCCAATGACAGGTATTGTCCAAAGAAACCTGGAAGAAGCTTTAAATGCCTTGATGGGTTTAAAAAATGTTGTGACAAATTTTTAACAAATTTTCGAGTTATAAATTTAGTCAGAGTAAGTTTTTATTGAGATTAAACTCGTAGCCATTTTTGCAAAATGTCTGAATTGAGTGATCCACATTTTCGGCAATAACTGAAGACCCTTGAGAGTGACAATTTTTTTACTTTGGGCTATGAGTTTTGACTATTTTTGACTAATGTACAATCAGATTTTGTCACGAAATAAAAAAAAGATCACTCAATCCAAATGCACATTTTAGTTTTCGCAATAATCTAAGTACAACATATTCTTGTATTCGAGAGCAGTGGTGGCCCAGTGGTAACGGCCGCGACTTATGAGTAGTAGGTCGCAGGTTCGAACCCAGACAGGCGCTTTACTTTGTGTAAATTATTCCATCACCACTGCTCTCAAAACGGTGAAGGAAAACATCGTGAGGAAGCCGGCATATCCAAGAACCAAAAATTCGAAGACATGTGACATCTACCAACCCGCACTGGGCCCGCGTGGTGGATTACGGCCCACTCCTTCTCACAGAGAGGAGGCCTGTGTCCCAGCAGTGGGAACGTTATAGGCTGATTATGTTATAATCTTGTATTGATAAATTGAGCGTTTTTCGAAAACTGAGCAATTTTCAATCATTCTGTTGGTTTCAGCCAAGCGATATTAGCGGATAAAACACTATATGTGTCTGGGGTACTAGGTATGGACTCTCAAGCACAGTTGGTGTGTGGCGGTGCCGAAGCACAAGCACGACAAGCTCTAGACAATCTCAGGCACGTGCTGGAGGCCGGCGGAGCTTCGCTCGAGTCCGTCGTGAAGACTACCATCCTGCTAGCTCGAATGGACGACTTCCAGGCTGTAAACCAGGTTTATGCAGAGTGTAAGTTCATACCTACCTACTTATATAGAATCGCCTTGGAGTTTTTTTTGCAACTTTATATTATTAGACAACATGATAATCAGTTGCGGATCTGGTGAGTTGCGAATCTGGTTAGTTAAGAATCTGATGAGTTGAGAATCTGGTGACTTGCTCATGAGGGGTTTAGGTACCTATTGGTAGTCGTAGAAACCGTAGAGATTTAGTCAGCAGGAGTCCGTCCGACGAAAAGAAGGTACTAAGTATCACCTTTTGAGTGATGGCGTGGAGTCAGGTAAGTTTGTATGTAGTAGGTATATGTTTATTTTTAAAACTAGCTGTGCCCGCGACTTCGTCCGCGTGGAATAGTGACTTTTCGGGCAGCATATTTTGAATTACATATACCGTCTACAGACCGGGCATTTGCTGTCCGAACCCTCTGAGAACTCAGGCGAATTTCAGTGAAAGTCTCAGACTCTAGTGCTTGAGCTTCACGATCGGCAGTGAGACGTATTTCTCGTTCTTCCTGTGTTTCCTGACACCGAACATTTGCTGACCGAACCCTCTGAGAACTCAGACGAATTTCCCTATCAGTGAAAGTCTCAGACTCACGCGATAGTGTATGAGCTTCACGATCGGCAGTGAGACGTATTTCCCGTTCGTCCTGTGTCTCCTGGGCTCCCAGAGAGTACGGACAACAAATGCTCGATGCATTTGTTGTCCGTACTCTCTGGGAGCTCAGGCGGGTTTCCCTGACAGCAAAAGTCTCAGACTCACGCGATAGCGCGTGAGCTTCGCGATAGACAGATAAACGTGCCTTTTGTTCCCCGTTTTCCCTATTTCGAGTTGTCATCATTCGAGAACGATTTGAACTCAGTCGAGATTCTCGCTGAGTCGAAGTTTCTGCAGCACGAAACCTAGCCTGGTCCAGAGAGCCTTTTGCCTCACGGCCTTCCTCAGATTCCTGTGATCGAACTAATCTCATCCTTTTAGCATTTCTGCTACATTGGGAGAGGTTGGATCTTCTTCGAGGCATTCTTACAATAAAATAGTACTTACTACTTAACACACAGTTATTTAGTAAACACGTACTATCGTAAACAATTAAATTATAAATACTTACAGATTATTATACAGTCTAAAATTATCACAGTTTAAGTAATGAGTGTTAAGACGTGTAAACCAAACGTCATTATCATCATCATTTCAGCCGATAGACGTCCACTGCTGGACATAGGCCTCCCCCAATTTTGGGGGGGTTTGCCATAATCGCCACGCTTGGCAGGCGGGTTGGCGATCGCAGTATGGTATGGTGGTGGAATGCATAGAAAACGCTGCTGCCCATTCTCCGGTGAGACCGTTAGTCGCCTTTTACGACACCCACTGGAAGTAAGGGGTGATGCTATTCTTCTACACAGACAAACGTACTAACTTTATAAAACAAAAGAATTGCTAGAAAAAATAATTACTAACCTAAGCTAATGAACTTATACTTAATAAAGAAAATCAAGAAAAGAAATGCCTAACCTATACCAAATACTTATAATATTTATATACAAACCCTAAATACAAATTAAGATATTATGTATAGAGTCATTCGGGTCAAGAGCACGCACTTTATTTTCTATGGTCTCACCGAACTATAAAAAATGAGATATCTGAGTTGATTGAATATAGAGTTGGTCGAGATTTTAATATATTTTCATTATTTAAGTAAATTTACGTTCAAGATTAATTAGATTTTTTTCTACATATGTTTAAAGTAACATGTTCCGAATGCGTACTCTAGCCCCGTAACGTGGGTAAAATTACGCAAGCCATAGGGTAAAAAGACGCGTACCGGGTAAAGGTACGCATTTAAAGAAATCTAAACGGATGGTAAAATAAAAAAAAGATTGCCGACAATGAACATTTATTAAACTTTAAGAAGATTATAATAGTAACTTTAGTACTTATCTGTAACTTAAAAAAAATAGGAACTTTGGAGATTAAATCTAGACTAGAGATAGACAGAGGTCAAAATTACGTATTGGTTTATCATCACTGTATAATTAATTTTACTCATTACAAAAGTCGCATAGAAATATTCCGTTTTCATACGCAGTACAGTTCTCATGAAACCAGTCATTACAAATTATGCATTGGATCCAATCTTCTGTCGGTGGCACTTCGTACTTCTCGCCACAAATCGGACAATAAACAGATTCTTCATTTCGCTTTCTTTTTAACATCTGTGTTGATTTCTTTTTAGGTTTATTATTTTATTCCCAATGGTCCAGCTTGAGGTTCGAAAGCCACCCTCTTAATAACTTTCTTACTCTTTTCCAATCCCTTATCTTCTTCTAATTTCTGTTTTTCTTCCAATTGTGCCTTGTAAGGGCTTGAAGTTATAATTTCGGTTCTCAAGCAAACTCCAGTTCTCTTTTTTTTATCAGTCATTTTTGGGAGTGGGGTCAACTGAGCTACTGTCACAATTTGTGATGTTGAGGCAATAGCCTTGATATTTAAAGATTCCACTCGTTTTTCTTCGATCTTTGTCTTTTCAGAACCTTGACTAATAATTATGCTTCCCCCTTTGTTCATCTGAAATCAGGGCTCGTTTTGGTGCTTTCCTTACATAGTTTCTCGGCATTTTAATGTGTTCTGAAAGATTAAACCACTTTTAAATAACTTTGGATATTTTTATTTACATTGGGGTATAAGTAAGCAACATGGGTAAAAATACGCGTGCGTACTTTTGACCTCGCACTCTTACCCCAATCAGCATCAATATTAAATTATTGGTCACAATACACATGTCAATAAATTTTAGAGAATAATGATACACTTACATAGATACTAGGATAATCGAACAATATAAATGTAATAAACTTACTGTCTTAAATCAATGCATGTAACTTCAACACATTTTTCCCCGACACAAATATTCAAGGATTTTTTTGCACTTAACGTATTCGGCGACCTGTGGCGACAAGTACATATTTTGCGCTGGCGCGACACGTGGCTCCGAAACGGTAAGCCGTGCGTCATTAAGTTCCGCGAACACAGACCTCAGTCCCCCCACCTCTTTCGGAGATCGGGCTAGTGCGAACTTTTACCCGCCGCGAGCTCTTACCCCGAATGACTCTACCGAAAATCAGGGAAAGAAATGCCCAACCAATAATAAATGCTTACAATATTTATTTACAAAACCCTAAATAAAAATTAAGATAAGTAAATACCCAAAAATCAAGGAAAGAACCGCCTAACCTATACCAAATACTTACAAAGTTTTAAAGAAAATTAAGAAAAAGAACCTAACCTACAAATCCTAAAATATAAATAAATGAAATATGCAAACAGTCAGTATTCAAGTGAATCGCAATAATCGAATCCAACTATTCGCCTATACTCTCCAGGATACGTGCGTTCGCTACGAATAACTGAATCCTTATGGCAGCGGCGCGTTTTCTTTGAAATGGTCATCTCGCAGTTCAACCTGAGGGGTTGTCGACTGCTTAACCTGGCTTTCCTGTGGATGCCTCAATAAATTAAGGCCTCCAGCCAGGGCATAATACACAACTTGACTACACAATATAAACTTAAAAACTAAGCGACTACACGCTAAGGGCACCCCCTGTGGGGTACGGACCTCGGCTTAGGGCGTCGCTGGGAGAGGGCAGCAAGGGACAGGCTGGATCGGAATTATGGCAGCGGCGCGGCTCTCAGCGCGCTTTATACAAGGTGTAACGGAAAGGGGGTATCAACCCTGAAGTAGGTGAATGTGCTCATGAAACTGAACAAATTTCCCCAAAGAACATAGGTCGAAATATGAAAAAAATTTTGGACCTCCCATAGTAATAGTAAATCATTGATGTGCTATTACTATGGGAGGTCCAAATTTTTTTTTCATCTTCATTCACCTCCTTCAGGGTTGATACCCCCTTTCCGTTACACCTTGTATATATAGCCAGCCACGGACGCGCAGGCGCGAGGCGTTTACGTACTCTGATAGAATACCTTAACAAATGTTCGCCGTGATTCTTTAAATTGACATAACTTTTTTATTTATGAACCGATTGACATGAAATAAACACTAAATGTTAAGTGAAGCTTACTACAATATATTAGTGAAAACCGCATCTAAATCGAATAAGCCGTTTCTGATATTAGCGTGCACAAACACAGCAGACAAACAGACAAACAGATAAACAGACAAACAGACAAAAAAAAATTTAATTACAATTTCGGGTTCGGCATCGATATAATAACAACCCCTGCTACTTTTTTTAAATATATTTCCATTGTACAGACACCACTTTTCTACAATTTTATTATATGTATAGATAGATGTACGTTTTTTTCTATGCAACAAAGTAGGTAAGTAGGTACATTTCTATAGGCACTTATAAAGGCTCCTGCAAACAGTCACGACACGCGACTTGCGGTGCCTTTCGCGCGCGATTTTGTCGCGTGTCGCGCCTGTTTGAAGGAGCTTTTACGCATACTTGACCTACCACTTACGTACTTAACTATTTAGTAATCTGTGCCAAAACGACTACGATAATTATTATTATAATTTTTCGTGTCGTGAGTAAGTTACATTACCTACGACAACAATTTTCTTCATTTTATCTTCTTATCAATACCGTGTGGTCTGTGGATGGGGGGGTTATAAAGTGTCGGACTCTTACCGAGTGACACCTAAGGAATGCACCTTTCCTATGTGGGCCGACAGCGTGATGGCTTACAACGTCGCAATTCTGCTCATACCTATTGATGCGAATGGTGATAAGAGGGCACGGTCTCTTTTGTTGCAACGAGCCTCATGATCGGATCACCGCCCTGGGATCCTGACTCTAAAATTCTCGTGTAACTAAATCGGTGGCGCCGGGACGACTTGGAGTGAGGCCAGCACCTGATACCTCGTCATGTCTAGGCGGACAGGGCTGACTTCACCAGTGATGGGAGCAGTGACTTGCGCGCCGCAATAGCGGTGCGGTGGTAAGACCCGTCATGAAGACAGGCTGAAGACGGCATGGCGCCATTACTTCCGGAAGACACAGGTGCTCACTTGACATAGCTTCGGAAAGTACCTACCTTCTTGTGCCGTGTTTGGCCGGGACTTGAAGGCGACGCCCGATTGCCGTCGTTGTGGTAACTGCCTCTACACAGCGCAGCACACTTTAGAGGAGTGCTGCGCCGTGACTTCGTCGCAGCGGATAGCCTTTCGCTTTCGGTTGTGGTTCAGTGCATGGACGGGAGTGAGAGCACGTGGAACGCAACGACTTCTATGACGAGGAAGTGATAGTCGCACAGGTCATGGCGGAAAGGGAGTGGTGGATACAACCCCCCTAGCCACAGCAAACGCACCTGCAGGTGACAGATTTGGCGAATGTTTCGCCTGAACGGCCGAAACGGCGGAGCGCCGATTACCGCGCGCGCTTCTCAAGATGAACAGCGACCGTAGAGTGACGCCCGCAGAGGGTACGACGGCTCCTCATCACCTCACATCCATGAGGACCTGCAAAAGAAAGGAATACTATCTTGTAGCAAAATCAAACACATATTGCAAGATTTTATAAGATCAGATCCAATTGGTTAATTTTCTTCCGCTTGGCTCCGCCTCCGTGGAGTAACAGACTTCAGTCAGTATTAGTAATACCTACTTAATACCTATGGCATTTCAGCGCGTAGATACCAGTAGAACGATCACGAACCTGTGGGCCAGTCAATTATTATTACGAGCTATTATAAGCGATGCTTAAGCTAGTACCTAGGTACATATTATGTGCATTTGTTGCCCTGCACATCTACGATCAACAACGTATGTTATTGGGAGTTTATCGAGGATCTCTGAAACCAGGCATAATTATTAATTCCAACTCTGATTAGTGAGTATTATTGCGTTTTTAATGGAGTCAACAGGAACAGAAACGTACCTAGTATTGATTCCTACAAAAACTTATGGTCTGTTCCAAAAGTATCTGTTGAAAATGTAAACAAATGAGTCAGAAAACGAACCTGTAGATGCCAATTTGTATTGCCAACAAATTGAGTTCTTTGACATGATTATTTGAATACATAAACCCGAAATTCTCATTTGTTAAATTACAATTTAATAATGTTATTCAAAAAATAATTACTTGAAACAGAGGTTAAAACCAAGTATAAAGTAAGTACGTAAGTGTAAGTTAGTAGTATTAACAGATGAGTGTATTACTAATTTACCTAATAAGTATAACTAAGGGCTGATTTTTCCAATGCCAGATAATTTTAACGGAGGAATAATTTTGAATTTTTGACAGGTCGGCCATACAAAAACTGTCAGACGTCAATTTTATTCCACGAATAAAAAATAACTGTCTATTGCAAAATTACCCCTTAATTAATGAATATAACTTTAGTGAGTGATTTTACACTTTCATCAGATACCTACTTTTGGACAAACAGCTAGATATTCAGTCTATCTATTAAAAAGTACTCTGTAAAACAGACTTATTACTTAGCCTCTTTTGCATGATAATAATATCGTTTGACATTGACATATTCCAGTCATTTGACATAACTCGGAATTATTGGTGTCTTCAAAATTATCGTTGTGTAATTTTATTTAAGTATCAAAACTTATCAGCAAACATACCTAGCTACTCGTTTATCTTTTGTTGAATATTGATGTGGAATGAACTGATGACCCCGATCGCGTAGGTACCTACTTAGTAACTTAATTCACGATGAGTTCAGAGCCAGAAAATACTGTGCCCAAGACAGACGGTTTACCCAAGATGAGTACGCAAAAGGCAGACGATACAACGAAAACGAACGTCCATAAAGTTACCAAGACGATCGTTACATCGCCAAATATCTATAAGCCAGTTGGACCTTACAGGTTTGTTATTTCTAGTTTAAATTAAGTAGCAGTTTACGTAATTTTGTGCACAGAGTCAGATATCGTGTTATTCCATATTTTTATGTTGGGAATGTGCGGTGCCTATACGAGGAAAAGCTTTAAAAATATTTTCTATATTAGTCAAGCATTAATTACAAAATCCGACCAACTGCGTCGGACCACATGAACACTACGGTAAACAGCACTGTGCTGTTAGGGTAGGGTTTTGTGGCATGTGCTAAATAATATAAGGCGTGGACTTGTTTAGTAATTTATGAAGACTGCTCCTACTTTGTATAATTAGGTGGATCACCTATGAATCACATAATGATACCTATTGTTAGATCACTTATTAAAATAGATCCACGTATTAAGGATAATTAGTATATTTACTGCAACTATAGTACAATTCACAACACTTATATTTAACTCCAAAATAACACAGGGATAGTTTTACATTTTCTAAAAAAAGGCGCGAACCTCCACTGACAGCTTTTCCAAAGCTTATGTCACAAATTGAATCGTTTCGGTGTTGCTAGCACATTAAGTTGATTACAAATAAATTAAATTAAAAAAAGAACTAGATTAAGTACAATAAATTGCATCAAATAGTTTAAATAACAAAACAAAACCTAACACTCGTCCATCCTGACAACGTGTATGTCCTCATACACGCTATCAGCTAAAACTAAAACCTAACACTCGGCTCAATATATCTAATTTAACAAATTATAATTTATTTTCATAAGCCTAATACAATAAGTAGACAAAAAACAGGTTAACAATGCATTATGTACTTAAATAACTTACAATCCTTAGGTATATTAATAGGCTAAGAATATGCACGTTTTGTGAAACTCCTGAAACCCAAACTAGAGCATGTCCTATATAATAGGTGAATTTGCAAGGTGAAATTGCACGTTGTGGACTGTGGATACATAATCAAGAGAGCAAGATACTAATTACCCTAGCGCTATTGTACATTTATATCTGTAACAGTTCATTTGGTTTACAATTATAAAAAGTATTCAATTTTATTCTATTACATAACGTTTCTAAACTAAATATCTCCAACTTTTGGAGTTCAATAAGCTTCTCCAACTTTTGGAGTTCCCTATACGTCTCCAACTTTTGGAGTTCCCTATACGTCTCCAACATTTGAAGTTCCCAGTTAAACATTCTCTACACATCTTTATTTAAAATTCCATTTTATTTTAAAACAATATCAGAAATCACACATTCAATATCATAATAATATACTAATACACAACACATCACTTTGCCCATTGCACTAATTATGTATTCCGCATCGCACTCAATGTGCGCGCCGCATCGCACCTATTGTGCACTCAGCATCGCGCACCATGCGCGCTCTGCATCGCGCAACTTGCGCGCCTCGCATTTCGCACGTTGCGAGCTCTGCATCGCGCTCCATGCGCGCTCTGCATCGCGCTCCATGCGCGCTCTGCATCGCGCACCATGCGCGCTCCGGATCGCGCACCATGCGCTCTCTGCATCGCGCAACTTGCGCGCTCCGCATCGCGCATTATGCGCACCGCATCGCGCACCAAGCGCGCTCCGCATCGCGCAACTTGCGCGCCTCGCATTTCGCACGTTGCGCGCTCTGCATCGCGCTCCATGCGCGCTCTGCATCGCGCTCCATGCGCGCTCTGCATCGCGCACCATGCGCGCTCCGGATCGCGCACCATGCGCTCTCTGCATCGCGCAACTTGCGCGCTCCGCATCGCGCATTATGCGCACCGCATCGCGCACCAAGCGCGCTCCGCATCGCGCAACTTGCGCGCCTCGCATTTCGCACGTTGCGCGCTCTGCATCGCGCTCCATACGCGTTCTGCATCGCGCTCCATGTGCGCTCTGCATCGCGCACCATGCGCGCTCCGGATCGCGCACTTGACGCGCTCCGGATCGCGCACTTGATGCGCTCCGCATCGCGCACCATGCGCTCTCTGCATCGCGCAACTTGCGCGCTCCGCATCTCGCATTATGCGCACCGCATCGCGCACCAAGCGCGCTCCGCATCGCGCACCATGCGCGCTCCGCATCGCGCACCATGCGCGCTCCGCATCGCGCACCACGCGCACCACGCGAGCTCCGCATCGCGCACTAGACGCGCTCCGCATCGCGCAACTTGCGCGCTCCGCATCTCGCATTATGCGCACCGCATCGCGCACCAAGCGCGCTCCGCATCGCGCACCATGCGCGCTCCGCATCGCGCACCATGCGCGCTCCGCATCGCGCACCACGCGCACTTGACGCGCTCCGCATCGCGCACCATGCGCGCTCCGCATCGCGCATTATGCGCACCGCATCGCGCACCAAGTGCACTCCGCATCGCGCACCACGCGCGCACCGCATCGCGCACCAAGCGCGCTCCGCATCGCGCACCACGCGCGCTCCGCTTCGCGCACCACGCGCACCACGCGCGCTCCGCATCGCGCACTTGACGCGCTCCGCATCGCGCACTTGACGCGCTCCGCATCGCGCACTTGACGCGCTCCGCATCGCGCACTTGACGCGCTCCGCATCGCGCACCATGCGCGCTCTGCATCGCGCAGCTTGCGCGCTCCGCATCGCGCATTATGCGCTCCGCATCGCGCATTATGCGCACCGCATCGCGCACCAAGCGCACTCCGCATCGCGCACCATGCTCGCTCCGCATCGCGCGATTGGCGCGCTCCGCATCACGCACCATGCGCGCTCTGCATCGCGCAACTTTCGCGCTCCGCATCGCGCATTATGCGCACCGCTTCGCGCATTATGCGCTCCGCATCGCGCACCAAGCGCGCTCCGCATCGCGCACCATGCGCGCTCCGCATCGCGCACCATGCGCGCTCCGCATCGCGCACCATGCGCGCTCCGCATCGCGCTCCATGCGCGCTCCGCATCGCGCAACTTGCGCGCCTCGCATTTCGCACGTTACGCGCTCTGCATCGCGCATATTGCGCGCTCCGCATGCGTGAATTGCATCGCGCAACTTGCGCGCCTCGCATTTTGCACGTTGCGCGCTCCGCATCGCACATCATGCGCACCGCATCGCGTACATAGCACGCTTCGCATCGCGCATACTGCGCGCTCCGCATCGCGCACCATACGCGCTCCGCATCGCGCACCATACGCGCTCCGCATCGCGCACCATACGCGCTCCGCATCGCGCCCATTTCGGGCTCCATGCGCGCTCCGCATCGCGCATCTCCGCATCGCGCGCTTGGCATCGCGCACCCTGCGCGTTCCGCATCGCGCACCATGCGCGCTCCGCATCGCGCACCATGCGCGATCTGCATCGCGCAACTTGCGCACACCGCGTCGAGCTCCTTGCGCAATCGCGTCGCGTGCCTTGCGCATTGCATCGCACACCTTGTGCATTCTATTAATTATGCGTTGCGCACCTTGCGCGTTGCATCGCACATCTTGTGCGTCATATTAATTATGCGTTGCGCACCTTGCGCATTGCATCGCACACCTTGTGCGTCATATTAATTATGCGTTGCGCACCTTGCGCATTGCATCGCACACCTTGTGCGTCATATTAATTATGCGTTGCGCACCTTGCGCATTGCATCGCACACTTTGTGCGTCATATTACTTATGCGTTGCGCACCTTGCGCATTGCATCGCACACCTTGTGCATCATATTAATTATGCGTTGCACACCTTGCGCATTGCATCGCACACCTTGTGCGTCATATTAATTATGCGTTGCGCACCTTGCGCATTGCATCGCACACCTTGTGCGTCATATTAATTATGCGTTGCGCACCTTGCGCATTGCAATGCACACCTTGTGGGTCATATTAATTATGCGTTGCGCACCTTGCGCATTGCATCGCACACCTTGTGCATTCTATTAATTATTCGTTGCGCACCGCATCGCGCATATTGCGCGCTCCGCATCGCGCACCATGCGCGCTCCGCATCGCGCACCATGCGCGCTCCGCATCGCGCACCACGCGTCGCGCATCGTGCATTGCATTGCATACCTTGTGCATCTCATTAGAAATATTAGTTATGTATACAAAACTACCCAATACATAAACTATACAATACATGAATAACTAAAAATGTACAACAGAACTTACACCTCCTCAGCGAACTTTGCGCTGGATACCTATTTATTAATTTACATTATTTATTTTGGTCAGTGGGTCGTCTTAGGGGCGGTTTTTTAATACATTATCAGACTTACTACCATTGTAAGGCTGGTTTTTCCTTACCCACCAACTTACCCAGTGATAGTATAAGCATGAGACGAATAGGGATTTATTCGCATGAGGTTTGGTTAAAGTTATAGTCTTTCTTCTGGTCTTCTCAATACACTTTAATTTGAATAATACTTACATCCAGTATGGGTTGACTATTACTACGATAACTTCATGTTCTTCACAATGCTCGAATTAACAAAATATGTGCACACTTACATTAAATGATGCATCTATTACCCTTAGTAACTAAATGTCCAAGGTGTGCTGCTTTATTCAGTACCGACACGATGGACAATAGTCTTTGGAACATGAAGTATAGCCGTCAAACTTCCAATACCAAGATTCAAGTAAGTAATACATTGAATCGGCTCATTTTTCTAAAATATACTTAGGACCCTGAATCTTTGTATCTGACCGAGAACGGCGCGTAGCGATCCCGCTTCGGATTTGTTAGATCACTTATTAAAATAGATCCACGTATTAAGGATAATTAGTATATTTACTGCAACTATAGTACAATTCACAACACTTATATTTAACTCCAAAATAACACAGGGATAGTTTTACATTTTCTAAAAAAAGGCGCGAACCTCCACTGACAGCTTTTCCAAAGCTTATGTCACAAATTGAATCGTTTCGGTGTTGCTAGCACATTAAGTTGATTACAAATAAATTAAATTAAAAAAAGAACTAGATTAAGTACAATAAATTGCATCAAATAGTTTAAATAACAAAACAAAACCTAACACTATGTTTGTGTCTAGGCAGACGGATTCTTTACAAAGACTATTTAGTAGGATCGCGAAGAAAGGAAAGTAATATTCGTTGATATAATTTTAATGTTACATCTAAGGCTTTACATTTAGGCTACTTGGTGGAGTGACGGATAAAATTAACGTTCATATAATAATAATGTACTTAAGTAGGTACTAAATAAATAATGCGGTTTCAGCCAGGCTATATTAGCGGATAAAACTCTTTACGTGTCGGGAGTACTGGGCATGGACCCTCAAGCACAGTTAGTAGATGGAGGCGCCGAAGGGCAGGCACGACAGGCTCTCGACAACCTGAGGCACGTGCTGGAGGCCGGCGGCTCTTCTCTCGAGGCCGTCGTGAAGACTACCATCTTGCTAGCTCGAATGGAAGACTTCCAGGCTGTAAACCAGGTCTACGCAGAATGTGAGTACCTAGATATTACAGATACTTTTATCAGCAACCATACAGAATAACGTGTTGTCGAATAATATCAAGTTGCTTATCACCTCAAACAGAAATATATATTCCGTGTCCATTACCGATCTCAAACGAAGTGCGTAGTTACTCGTAACTAATTACCTAATTGATTGTGATATAGACTAAGCATAGAGCGACACTTACCTAAGCGAATTTAATTTTCAAAGCAAATTATGTACCAACTATGTGACGAGCTTTCGGTCTGATGTCTTGTAGGTAATTCAAAAAGCATTGAATGTAATTGTAGACCTAACAAGTGCATAAGGTCTGCAGCGTAATTTTCTGCAGGTGTATCGTTACTTATTTCTGGGGCGTCTATCGTCACCAATTCACCAAGCCAGAATTTCGTATGATTTTTTCGCTAAAAAGTTTAAATTTTCGATTGAAATAGCTAATGAATAATAATAGATAATGGAACCGCCAACCATGCGATAACTGGCACGCTGTCAGTCCGATTTATAGCTACGATAGCCGGTTGCATAGTGGTGGTTACATCTGCGTGTATGGTGTCAAGCGCGAAGCTTCGTGATGATAGACAGTTTGAGCTAACAACATGGAACACATTGCGGCGGCGGCGTTCATAGCCCAGGGAAATAAGTTAAATTCAAGGTAAATCTGCGAGATAGTAGTCTACGTACGTATCACCGGGATTATCTTTATGGCATTTAATATTGTGTGAAAAGTCCATTACGATACCTTGTCGGAAAATTAAAATATTACTTAATTCGGCATAAAAAAGTCCTGCACAAATTCACAAAACTCTCATAAGACGAATGGTTCTCGAAATATACGACTCAGACATAGAATCCGAGATATGCCTTCACCACAGAAAAGAATATTATTTTATACTGTGCCTTCACTCTATATTTGTTCGAGTTCAAATGTCGCCACCTTTTTCCCACTCCTGAATCTCATACAAAAAAAAAGAAATTAATACGGCCCACATGATGCTTTTTTAGCACACACGCAAGAAAATAGGCGTAACACTTTTCTGGTATCTTATTGTACACATGCTCAAAAGGGGCGGGAACTAGAAAGTATAGATACAGTCACTGAATGCACACACTATCAATCTGAATCTGAATCATTTTTAAAGATTTTGCTAATCCATTGCTTCTATGAAATTTCGAAAAATGTGTCTAAGTACTCAACAACGTAAATAACGCAATGAATGTTGTTGAACTGAGAAAACCCATCGCTACTGTTAAGTACTGTGTACGCAATTAAATTTTTCGTCAGTTAGATCGGATGGAGGCGACATGTGCCACCCCTCCATGACATATCCCTCGATATCCGTGGACTCAGAAAATGTGAAGTAAAGCGCAAACTACTGTTCCGAACGTTGTGTTATGCAAACAGCATCATAAAACTGCGCAGTCTGACTTGGGCGACTTTGAATCAATTCCACGTTTGTAAGTAAGTAACCTATGTTACAACTTCACGATCAATCCAAGTTACAGATCATGCAGAATACGAATTACGCAATAGAACGCATTAGAGAGGTCGCAAAAGATGCAAATTGCATCATTTTTTTCAACATTTTATTGCCTGGAGAAAAAAACAAAAGATTAAGTAGCTACTTAATCTATTGTTTTTTTCCCCAGGCATTAAAATGTTGTTTACTAGGATGACACCGGTCAGTTGTACACAACGCCCTTTGGCGAAACCGTACCTCTGTTGTTGATGAAAGATGGATTTTTTATTAAAATGACGTAACATTTGCTTGAGTGTACCTACCTATTAACTTCTCAAACACCTAACTGAGAACCTGACACAGGCCTAAGTATTATTGTTGGGTTCTTTACTTCTGGATATAAACAGTGGAACTACTATTGTGTTTCATAAGATCCGGAAAGACTCCTTGGTCTACACTGGTGTTCAATATGATCTGGAAGGGCTGCACAATCGGCAATAGTTTCGATGACGACAGGTCTACAGACTTTTACAGACATTCCCCAAAGATCTTCTGTTGAATCAACAGAAGGTGGTTACCTACAAAAGCTTTTTTATAACAGTCTGGGAGTTTGTATGCTGAAACCTAAACTCCAAAGGACATGCCTATACAATATTTCTAAGTAAGTAGGCGAAAGCGCGGTTGAGGAATTTAAAGCTTCAGTAATTTTAAGGAGACTATTAGCAATTAGGTACCTATACAAATGTTATAGGATGCTGTCACATGGGTTGTGGGTTCAATAAAAATTATTTGATAAATTAATTTAGGTACCTACCTAAAAATACTCGATAATCTGACACTATTAAAGTTATTTTCTAAGAAACATTAACATCAACTCAAATGATGATTGATCGAAACGATTGATTGAAACACATCTGTGTTTGAATCTGTAATGGAAAAAAAGAGATTCGGATAACATGATGGGCAACATGCTCAGCGCCATGGAAGATGTTAAGCAGCATCCTCCTCCGACTCCGCGCATTCCAGATGATACGCATCCGACATTGCCGCCGCCCACCTAACATTATAAGACTGGTGCGCGATAATACCAGCAGATACTACAACTACATATATGCTACTACAATCTACATATATGCTAGAAATGCCGCCGAAACTCATGCAGCATGTGCATGAGTTTCGGCGGCATTTCTAGCATATATGTAGATTTGTCGCCGGAACTCATCCTAGTTCTCCGCATCCTCAGCTTGCTCCACCTAGGTAGGTACTATAAAAGGCAAATTTGCTAAATTGCTGAAGCTGTTTTTTCTCAGGTGGTATGCGATATAATATTAGTGTTAGCTTATAAATTGTAATTTAGTAGTGTTATTTAATGAGTTAAATTAGGGAAATATAAGTGTCCGCTATAATAGACCATAATTATAACAAACAGTATTGTTTGTTCTGTTCCCACAGAGAAACCGTGAAAACGGTTTAGCGGGGCATGTTCCTAAGTCAAGATTATGTTATAAACTTGTAAAAATAAAGTGGACTAAATTAGTAGAGAGGACACATTATAGGCTGTTTATTTTTTTATTTTAGTAAAATAAAACAAATATTAATAAGGGCGAAAGCCTTGGACAAATTAAGAAGGCACGCGTATACACTATAATACTTATTTGACGATATTACATTTCAGACACATCTTAGGTAGAAGTACCTTTCGTAGCACTTTCAGTGTATAGCCGGGGACGAAACCCAAATGGCTATCATGTAGTATTACCCTATTTAACTGTGCGCTAAGCAAACCATCAAACGTTTTAGCAATTACAGTGGCAAGAGCAATAGGCCTGTAGTTACTCTTATCAGTAAGGTCACCAGTTTTATCCTTCACGAAACGATGCTACGTTCATTGCACATAATATGTAAGTAGTAGCTTAAATAAAATATAATACTGCAGCGCCTCCAAGTGATTTTCCACAGTAACAGCTGTTTAAGAATCCTCCCTAATCAACCACAAACCCATTATAGATGATGAAAACCGCATCCAAATCGGACTAGTAGTTTTGGTGTTGCACAAACAAATGTTTACTGCATCGCCTGGTGAGTTGTCACCGTAACAGCTATCGAAGAATATCATCATCATTTCAGCCGAAAGACGTCCACTGCTGGACATAGGCCTCCCCCAAAAGGGGGGGGGGGGGTTGCCATAATCGCCACGCTTGGCAGGCGGGTTGGCGATCGCAGTATGGTATGGTGGTGGAATGCATAGAGAACGTTGGTGCCCATTCTCCGGTACGCCCCTTAGTCGCCTTTTACGACACCCACGGGAAGTATGGGGTGGTGCTATTCTACCGGCACCACACAGACAAGTCCGGCACCACACGGACAAGTCCGGCACCACACGGACAAGTCCGGCACCACACAGACAGAACATGTACCAATCACATATACACATCGAAGAACGTGCACCAATCAAACCAGAACCCATCACTGGGGGGACCTCTTAGAATAGAAGGTGTTCCACAGAACGATCCCCCGACTGCCTTAGATGAATTTATCTGTTTTAGTCTCGTTACATAAATCGTTTAAGTCAGGGGTTTTTAAATTGTTTTATCCTTTTCCAATTACATTTAACCATCGCGGGTTTTTCAAAATTTTTAATTTTGCTGTTTATTTCAAACTTTTTAAAGATCATAGGTTCATTATACACATAAAGAGAAGAAAAGATATGAAAACCGCATCAAAATCGGACTAGTAGTTTTGGAGATAATGGCAACATTGGTTTGCACACACATCCTCTCACCCAAACTCATATACCGTCTCCGTACCATCGCGGGTAAAAATTAAAATTAGTTAGAGCAAGGTCTGGTGAGTAAAGTAGGTGACGGGAGAGTTTCCAGTCGTAATTCCTATAGTTTTAAGGCGGCCGGTTGTGCGGTACTTCAACGCGATTTTCTTGTTGTTGTTCAGCGAGTTCATACGGTACTTACCCAATTTCCGAGCATTATTATCTTTCCAATTTGAAAGAAATGAATCAGTATCGATTAAGTTGAAGGCTGCTGCAAGTTCTAACATGGTTTGAGATGAATCTGCTTCCGCGAATCTACTATTACGCGTGTTGTCTGATTGTCTGTGCTGCGTTGCTGCCCCGACGGAACTCGTATTCGAAAATATTGTGCAATTTCGATATTTAAAAAAAATCGAACCTAAGGGCGGGATCGCAAGTGAACAACTGGTTTTGAAAAACTAAAATTTCATACTAAGTATACCTAATAAAAAATTAAATTGAATTTGAAATTCTAAATAGTTTGAAATTTTTATCTTCACAATAGCCAGTATCAAAAATCGGCAATTTCATAGTTAAGGACCTAATAAGTAGGTATATACTCAATGCTTTTTTTTATGGGTGGGAAATCATCAAATCATCACCCCTCCCGCTCTGGGCGGAGCGGAAGGGAGTGTCAGACTCATACTGACTAAAACCCACCCGTGTTCCTTCCTTAGCCCTTTATGTTCCGGGCCAGCGGTAACCCTTTCGGACAATCCCGCTGACCCGGCAGACTTCGGCCCTAAGGGGCCCCTTCCTCGATGCTGACTTCTCTTTGAGTGCGCGCGTGGAACACGTACGCGCCGTCCGGCACGGGCCTGGTCCTCATCGGACGGTGAGCTACCCATTGCTCTCCGTCCACAGGCCCGCGCCTGCGGTGGCCGGGAGTCGTCACGCGGCTCCCGACGCCCGGAGGGTCTCCCGCGGCGGCTGAGACGGGAGGCTCTCTCCCTGAGCCGTCCCGCCACCTCTTCTCTAGCATGACTGCTTCGCAGAAGGAGGTGACTGCCTCCCACTCCCTCTCGCTCCGGACCATGGCTTGCACCAGGGCCGGACGCGAGAGGTCGCCGCCGCTGCCGATCGCCAAGACTACGAGGACACGGCGGAGCTCCGCCCAAGCGGGCAGATATCCACCGTGTGCTCCACCGTGTCCTCTGGCCGATCCTGGCAATTGTGACACCCGGGCGTTTCCTCCCGCCTGATTATGTGCAGGAACCTCCCGAAACTTCCGTGTCCGGTGAGGACCCGCGTCAGGCGGTAGGTGAGGGCGCCGTGGCGCCTCTCTAGCCACTCCTCAATGCCGCCTATGAAACGACATGACCTCGGACTTGTGCAATGCCACCTCGAGACCCAACTGCCGGATCCTATCCACGACTATCGCAACCCCGCGTGTCATCGCGTCGGCCGCCGCCTGATGCGACCTCCCATGCGCCAGGACCAGCGTGTCGTCAGCGTAGCAAACCACGCTGACGCCATCAGGGAGGTCGGCCCGCAGCACCCAGTCGTAGCCGATGTCCCACAGGAACGGCCCCAGAACCGATCCCTGCGGGATACCGCACGACATCTCTCGCCGGTTCCACTCCCCGTCGCGACAGGGGTAGATGACGGCTCTGTCCGTCAAATTCGCGTCGACTCGGAGGTAGGTCGGCACCCGGTACTCAATGCTGAGCCATCATTGTCCGCTGGGACTTACCTCTCAAGATAAGCCTTTAGTTACATCCTTCCCCAAGAAGGTAGTTTTAAAAATACATTTGATGATTTGTGGTGCAAGGGGGCCTAAAAGGTTGAAAAAGAATATGTGAAAAAATCAAAAAATCTGACTGAAACTAAAAAAAATTAAAACTAGCTCACTTTTTAAGCAGTCTTAATTGCAGATGCTGCCACAAACTGCATTAGACTGCTTGAAAAGTGAGTTTGTTTTGAACTTTTTAGTTAATAATTAATCGTTATTATTGATGTATTCGTCGTTTCAGCCGATAGACGTCCACTGCTGGACATAGGCCTCCCCCAATTTTGGGGGGGTTTGCCATAATCGCCACGCTTGGCAGGTAGGTGGGTTGGCGATCGCAGTATAGTATGATGGTGGAATAAATAGAGAACGCTGCTGCCCATTCTCCGGTAAGACCCTTAGTCGCCTTTTACGACACCCATGGGAAGTAAGGGGTGGTGCAATTCTTTAATTCCGGCACCACACAGACATTTATATATATTATACACAGACATTTATATATTGATGTATTAGTTTTACTAAAAAACTACATTATATTGACTGAGTATTAATAACGGCTTTTTTTATGTTTCAGTTTTCCCAAAAGATTTCCCGGCGCGCGCTACCTACCAGGTGGGTAAGCTTCCTCTGGACGCGGCAGTGGAAATAGAAGCCATTGCACTCAGTGGAGATCTAGTCATCGCCGAGGCGGGCCCCTGCCCTTGTGCAAAGATTTAGTATAACAGGAGTTCATCTGACAAAGCAACTTAATGATGTGTAACCATGGTTGTTTTCATTTAGGCCAGATAATAAACATACCTAGGTATGTTTGTGAATTATTTTAGTAAATATAAATATTCAGTAATATAATTCATAAAATATAAAATATTACATAAATGTAATATTTTATATTATTTACCTACCGCGCTGTTGTTGTGAAAAATTTTGCGTCTTATACAAACATCACTATTAAAACGATTTTTTTTGATAAAAGTATTTTTCTCTGTTATTACCTGTAGTTAGGCTGACACCCAGGTACTTTTTAGCTTTTTTAGTATCTAGAATAACCTTCATGAATACCGTCTGTCACACCTGCCGAAAACTACCTATATACATACCCGAGGAAGTTTCTGCGAGAAAGTTAAATAGGTATGCGACGTATGTAATTGCAATAACTCTTTAAACTTTCCGTTGTGTTATTTCGGCAAATGAGTTGTTGTACATACGCTTTGGCCGCATTCACACCAACTCTGTAAAAATCTCACCGTGAAAACTTAGGTGAAGTGAGTTGTTTGCTAGGAATTGACACTATTGACAGTTCACTCCACGCTCACTTCACCTAATTCACGGTGAGATATTTACAGAATAGCACCGCAGGTCGACCAGAGTTCTCACTTTACAGGTTTTAATCGCCGTCGACGAAAATGATGATCGGTTGCTGTGGCGCGTACATCCCGTGTTAGAATGTTGGATTTGGGCTGACGCTCCATTGACATGTGCATTTGGATTGAGTGATCTTTTTTTATTTCGTGACAAAATCTGATTGTACATTTAGTCAAAAATAGTCAAAACTCATAGCCCAAAGTAAAAAATTTGTCACTCTAAAGGATCTTCAGTTATTGCCGAAAATGTGGATCACTCAATTCAGACATTTTGCAAAAACGGCTATGAGCTAAATCTCAACAAAAACTTACTCTACTGACTAAATTTATATCTCAAAAATTTGTCAAAAATTTGTCACAACATTTTTTAAGCCCATCAAGGCATTTAAAGCTTCTTCCAGGTATCTTTGGACAGTATCATTGGATCACTCAGTACAGACACCATTTTGTCTGAGAGATCGTTGTAATAAGGTTTCGGATGAATTTTTCTATAGATCTATTGTTTATCCTAAAATGTACATGTTCCGAATATATTTGTACAATATACAGCTTAATTTACGAGATATTACATTTTTAATTATATTGTTAGGGAAAAGTGCAGTAGGGTGACCATATAATATGAGATCATCGGTAATATAAATGATACAGTAAGTACCTACCTATATAATCGTCAGTTGTAATATCAATTAATGTAATCAGCACCCTAATTGCGTAACACACTATCAATCGGAATCTGAATCTTTTTGAAGTAAATTGCTAATCCATTGCTTATTGCTTACGAAATAACAGTCGATTGTTGCTGTAACCTAACGTACGTTTTCGAGACAATTTTAATAAACAGCTTTTCAAGCGCAGTTAGTACTAAAACCTGCTTAAATCAATCTTGCGCGGCACCTGAAATAACTAGAAATGTTGTACCTATTTCTGCCATTGAATCTGCAAATAATATCTGTATTTGGCATTAACAGTCTCGAAGAAGCAATTTCTTTTAGCTACGAGGGGATTTGTTTTTCATGTAATAGTAATGCTATGGTGGTTATAAACTTTCTAGTGTTATTTTCATGGATTTGAATGGAACAAAACAGGTAACGTTACAAGATGTGCACGAAATAATTTTAATAAAAAGTAGATCGTACAGGTTAGGGCGCGTACACATAGCGATCCGTTGAACAGGTCCGTTATTTGATTGCGTATGTAGTTGTATGAGCCAGTTCACACACAATACAGCATTCCCGATCCAGTAAAAAAGAAAAAGAGATGAGATAAGATCCGTTAAAAAGGATCCTGTAAAAACGGACGTTCTATGTGTACGCGCCCTTACTTGGAGGTATTGAATTTCTTCCTTCTCAATATCCTGACGGTAGCGCATGGTGTAAACGGACGAATAGTTTGCTATGACGATAATTTGGCTAAAACTTATGATAGCAAAAATGAACCACTTTATTTACATACACTTATTTAGGCAGCTTATGATTTATAAATAACATGGTATTTCCTTTCTAGATTAGGCTGGCCGCATACGTCCGATTCGGAGACCCCGAATTTCATTTCATACAAAATTTGCTCCTTAGCGCACACGTATCTACTTATATTTTCCGTCAGGGTTTCCGAACGTTTTCAAGATTTCACTGTCATTTTGTTAAGTACTTATTTGATTTGGTTTTCGTAAATTTTACTTACCTAGGTACTGTTGATCTGACATTTTTACAAAGAATTTTTTTTACATAAAATGTTTATTTTGCTATTATTAATTCCAAAGATATTCTAATAAGTAATGTCGTGTTAGCTTATAAGTTAGGTAGGTATACTGAAAACAATATTTTTTTTTACGAAAGCTGAAAGCTGTTTTTGTTAATCGTTTTTAATAACTATAACTATATAAATAAAAATTCGGAAATAAACACAAAAAACAAACATAAAAAAAAAAACAAAAAACATAATAAAATAAACATAAAAAAAAAATAACAAAAAACATAATTGAAACATAATTAACAAAAAACATAAATGCAAAGTTATTGGATGATTAGTTAAAAATCTAATCTTCCTATGATTTGATTTTTAACTAATCATCCAATAACTTTGCATTTATGTTTTTTGTTAATTATATTTCTGTACCTATGTGGTGTACATTAAAGACTATTATTAAACAACCAAACAAATAAATAAATAATAAAGTTTACTAACAGTAAACTTTATTGTTTATTTATTTCCGAATTTTTTATTTGTCGTCTTAACAATTAAACTATGTTTCTATCATTGCATCTGTTTTATTCATAACAAAGAACTTTTTCCTTGAATTCATTAAAAGGTAGAGTTTATTCTAAACTAGACCTTAGTACAAGTGAAGTAACTCCTACAATCAACGTGTGATATATACGTTAAGATAAATTGTATATTCTATAAGTTACGTTATAGTAACACGAAATTTAAAAAAAAATAACGTGACCACCATGTCATCTTCGAAACTACAATAGTAGGCTTCATTGTGGTTTCTTTCAGATAACAACATTTTAAGAAAAAAATGCTCTAAACAGCATTGCATTGCAATAGGATGAAAACAAAAACTTACAACTCTTTTTGTGAATAGAATTTAGTTTTTTGCCTCTCCTGTAAAGTCAAGTTAAGTCCTGGTTACATTAATTGATATTACAACTGACGATTATATAGGTAGGTACTTACTGTATCATTTATATTACCGATGATCTCATATTATATGGTCACCCTACTGCACTTTTCCCTAACAATATAATTAAAAATGTAATATCTCGTAAATTAAGCTGTATATGTAAATTATTTTTATGTAAAACTTTAGTCACAAAGTTGTACAAAAATTAATCGTAGTTTGTGTAAATCAATACGAAACAGGTACTTAGCTATAAGACATTCTTATGGATCACTCAGTTCAGCAAATTCAAAAACATTGAGTCACTCATAAATTTTTAACAAAAGGTATTTGTGTTATGATATTTATTGTACAAATATATTCGGAACATGTACATTTTAGGATAAACAATAGATCTATAGAAAAATTCATCCGAAACCTTATTACAACGATCTCTCAGACAAAATGGTGTCTGTACTGAGTGATCCAATGGTACTGTCCAAAGATACCTTGAAGAAGCTTTAAATGCCTTGATGGGCTTAAAAAATGTTGTGACAAATTTTTGACAAATTTTTGAGATATAAATTTAGTCAGTAGAGTAAGTTTTTGTTGAGATTTAGCTCATAGCCGTTTTTGCAAAATGTCTGAATTGAGTGATCCACATTTTCGGCAATAACTGAAGATCCTTGAGAGTGACAAATTTTTTACTTTGGGCTATGAGTTTTGACTATTTTTGACTAAATGTACAATCAGATTTTGTCACGAAATAAAAAAAGATCACTCAATCCAAATGCACATTCCATTGACGGTATTATTTAGTGTTTCTGATGAAAATGCATCTTAATAGATTAAAAAAATAAAAAATACCCGACAGGCAGTAAGTAGGTAGGTATTTTAATTCAATCTCGGATTTGATGTCACCGCAACTGCATCAGACTATTCAGACTGCTAGAAAAGTGAGCTTGTTTTGAATCTTAGTTGCAGTCGGGTTTTGATGTAGTCATTTTATTTTTATTTTAAGTAATTCTTTTAGGCCTGATTTTACCAAAGTCATTTATCTTACAACCGTGGAATAAAATTGACGTCTGATAGTTCTGGTAGGTACTTATAAACTGTCAAAAATTTTAAATTTATTCTCAGAATAAGACTTAGGTAAGTATTACCTATAAAAGTTTGGTGGAAATGGCCCTTAGTGTGTCATATTTTTGGAATCGTCTTTTCAAGCCCTTTACGTTGATACCCCACATAGTAATGGTATAACATTCATTTTCAAGACCTTCCTTTTTGTCGTCTAAAATCCGCCATTTTGATTTTATTAAAACAAAACCTAGCCTATAACTTTCACGCGAACCTATTTCTCCGTAAAGAAATGTTCTGAAAGCTGTAGTAGTAGTGTAGTTATTATAGGTAAGTATAACGGGAAAATTTTACTTTTGTAAGGGCTGATTTTTCAATCGACAGATAATTTTTATTCGTGGAATAAAATTGACGTCTGACAGATTCTGTATGGACGAATTGTCAGAAATTCATAATTATTCCTCAGAAAAAATTATCTGGCGTTGGATAAATCAGTCCTAAATCAAGTTAACTGTGCATAAATCTACTTAAACATGTAACGTAAAGTGAATAATACCTTATTGTTTATAAGATTTAAATTAGATACTTACTCTTGAAAATCCATTTACCTTTTCACGCCTAAACCACTACACGGATTTTGGATTTAGAAGGAGATAGATGGCACCCTGTGTGAGGGCATAGGCTACTTAGCACGTTCCCGTAGGATAATTTCCGACATCCACGCGGACGAAGCCGCGGACAGAAGCTAGTGAGAAATAAAAGGAATACTTTTTTTTTTTACATTCGTTCTTGCTTAAGAATTCTGTTCAGACTTCCCTTCCCTACATTTAGTATGGAAGGCTTAGCCTTCCATATTACACAGATTTTGGATTTAGAAGGAGATAGATGGCACCCTGTGTGAGGACATAGGCTACTTAGCACGTTCCCGTAGGATAATTTCCGACATCCACGCGGACGAAGCCGCGGACAGAAGCTAGTGAGAAATAAAAGGAATAGTTTTTTTTTTACATTCGTTCTTGCTTAAGAATTCTGTTCAGACTTCCCTTCCCTACATTTAATATGGAAGGCTAACACGGACCACTGGATAGTCTCTTGTTCGACGGTTCTGTTTAGTTTTTTTAAGGCCTAGTTCTGTCTCTAACTAACTCATTATGAGGTACTTATAAAAATACTTACACCAGAGTAAGTATTTTTATAAGTAGGTACCTCATAATGAGTTTAACAAAATGCAAGCAAAATTCAAATAAATATGACACTATTTTTAAATCTGTGACCTAGAGTGGTCATGAAAACGGTAGTTTACAGCACGGCGCTCGTCGGGCAACGTATATATAAAGCTTGCCATGCACAAAGCGATTAGTCTGATAGATACCAATTCCTTTTGACGTGAAGGTCGAACATAATTTCAAGTTAAGTACAAGGATTTAAACCTTTATCATAGATGTAAGATTGCAGTCGTTTTCATATAAGCCCCTACAAAAAAAAATTGTGTCTGGACTTCACTTATAGAAATCCTAAATGACTGGGAACCTAGACACATTGCTAGGCTAATATTATTTTGCATGTCGGTATTAGGCTACATGAAAAATAATTAGCCTAGCAATGTGCATTGAACAAACATTTGAGGGGCTACCTACTAGAATGCTAGATCAGTCAATAGTTATCTATCTCTAGTAGGTATAAGGCGGAGTGACAGCTCACCGCACCTAAATCACGTTGAATTTTTAACAGAATAGGCCAGCAAGTTGCTGATCAAGTTGAATCCCATTTTGATGGGAATAATTGGATGAAGTTTGAATGGATGTTTGTATGGAAGTTTGTAATTTTTTCAAATATGAAATACGACTTGTTTTTAATAAAGTAGGTAAGTTCAGTTAAGTGAAGTTTGAACAAAGTGATCGATTTTATGAACTCACCTTTCGATATCAAATATGGCGTCGGCGAAAATTGGGTCCTGGCATTAATAGTCCCGGACCTATGCTAATGACATTCTAACCGATAGTTATCATGGTGGATGCAAGATGCATAGGTATATACACATCAAAAGTGTCTAGGCATCAAGTACGTTTTAGAGTAGGTATCGCCCCAATTGAGGAATATTATTTTAACATTTTTAGATCGTTATTGATTATTTATACTTAATAAATTTCACTATTTTAATAAAGAAATTTCATTAAATTTTGATTAAAAATAGAAAATCAACTGTTCTGTGAATCAGGATTCATAATTAAAAAAGTGTGTAATAGTGTTTTTATAAAACCATTACAATTTCTACATCGGAACTGAAAAAAATTACATCTATATGGAGCGACGACATCATTTGACACGAGAAGAGAATTGAGAGCCGTCGATATGTTGCAAGCTGGTTCCAGGCAACGTACTGTAGCTGTCGCTCTTGGCACTAGACAGAGCGTCATAAGCCGCCTCTGGACACGCTATCGTATCACAGGCAGCGTGGCCGAGCGACATGGAGGACGATCTCGCATCACCATTCGCAGACAGGACCGGTACTTACATCCAAAATACTGCTCGACGGAATCGTACCATGACCGCCATGATGTTGGGCTACGAGGCTCCACAGCTCTTCAGGCTTGCTGATAATTTATCCCTAGATACTTTTGTGCATATAAGTATGACGTAGATATTGCTGTCATTTCACAGTATGCGGATCCGAGAAAATAGTCGGCGCTGACACATTTCTTGGACGTATGTTTTGGGTACTTATCAGTCTGTTGTAGCTGTCTATAAACTGTGGTTATAGAGAGGAAGACGTGTACCCGTAGGCACCAGTGGTACCGCTCTACTTTTGTATGGCCGCCGCCGCCCGCCGTTTCTGCGATTGCAGCGCGAACGGTCGGGGTCGGCGACTATTTCATAATTATTTGACTAAAGTTTTTTAGCTCGATGAATGGGAGATCATGAGGCGTGAATAAGGCGGAGACGGCATAATTTATACGTGTATGTTGGGTACGGGGTAGCGGCCGTAAGCCAGGTATTGCGTGTGTTTAAGAACAAAGAGCTTTTGCCGTTAACTCGCCACTAAGCTTTATTTGTTAACCCCACTTACATATTTATAGCAGGCTAATTATAATTTGAACAAAATACTTGTGCGCAAATGTAGAGCTCTTTTTATAATTCACTACTAGGCACCCGGGCCTGGGGGTGTACCTAGTCCCTTAGTGCTAAATCCGTCACTTGTTGTCACTTGTTTTGACGGATCAACTAGGTACTTTCGAACAGACTGGAATCTTCGTTGACGGATTTACAGAGTAGGTAGACCCACGCGAAAGAGTGTTTCGCAGGGGCGCGATGCCGATCTACTGATGTGACGACGTGTCAAAAAATCTAACATTCTGTGCTTATAACTAGGTAAGTAATGTAAACCTTCTGGAATAAATTCCCTAAATGATGGTAAAAACAAAGAGTGGGTGCTTTAAAAAAATGTAAAGCTTTGGTGTCTTTCGTTTTTTTTTTGTTTGCCCAGCGACTTCCGAAACTAAAGGTATTATGAATACCTAGGTAGGTAGTATTATTTCTTTTCAAGTCAGTTATTTTTTTTAACAAAAACAATGTTGCAGTCGGGTTTTTGGTTATGATGATCCACATGATCATTGCACTCAAGACTCAAGAGTGGAAGAGACAACGAATAGTTCTCGAGTAGATAAATTCTCGACGAAGTGTAAACCGATGAATAGTTCTCGAGTTAGGGATCTACTCCCTAAGTACGCAATCCGTAGTTTGGGTCAAAATGACGGGTATTCCCTATTTCGTATTACTTACGGACATAAGATTAGTTCAGAGCCCGAGCCAAGAACGAATGATAACACGTTTACACTCAACTATCGGACGGACCTGACGACCCTTTTTGACTGACTTAGAGAGTAAACCCTTAGAACCGACTGCGCCAGTATACTAAGGGATAGACGGGATAGAGAGAGGGGCGTTGGAGTGTTACCAAAAATACAAGATTTTCGAATTGAGAATATAAAATAAAGTACCTATAAATACCGCAAGCAATACCTAACTGAAAAGTTTATTCTAGCTCCGTGATGGTGGAGTCGTCCGCGGGAGTCGTGCATGACGTCACTGCAATGAGTTCCCTCACCTCGACAAGTTCAACTAGACTATTAATAGACAAACCTAGCCTCTTTTGTACAATACCTACCTACTCATATTTTTTAACTACGATATTGGTGTGAAAATAAGTTTACCAAGGTCCTTAGGTAGGTTTATTAGATGGAATCAAATACCTACATGGAAAGATGGCGATAAAGTCACAACTAGTGGGTATGGGTACATACCTAGGTACTTATCTAATCTGTGTTGGTAGGATTTGGAATTCAACCTAAAGTTGTTAGGACACCGACTTCGCCTCCTCCTGTGAGGAGCCGCATCACTAAAGCGATGGCGGAACGGAAGAGGACGTAACATCTGGTAGTCAAAGAAACGCCGCCGCGCCGGGCGTGTGGTTACTATCAGTCTGGGTGTCTGGCAGACAACCTTCGTCTCTTCAATTATAGAAAAGTAATCTGTGTAATTTAATACGTCTCATATTCATTCTCTAACATATTTACTGACAAACAACGCACAGCCTAAACCGCTGGGTCTAGCGAGAAAGTTTGCACAAGATTTCCGAAGGTGAGCACTAAGGAAGGATTTTTCAAATTTTTTCGTAAGGGGTTGAATAGGGAATAAAAGTTTGTTTGGATGCTAGTCATTTTCGAAGTGTAGTTCAAACGTGGAAGTTTATTGTTTTGTATCATCGTTTTTTGGAAGCCCGCTAGGGGCGTGTCATCCACTTGTGAGTATGAGGCCCAAAATTGATGACTGCTTTGTTAATTACTTTTAATAATAGTTATCTGAACACACCTACGTAACCTCGGTAGGGTATATAAATATTATAATGATTGGAAAATTAATACTTCATAAATTAATTAAACGGAAAGAAAGGTCTTTCACTACCTAAACCATTTGCGAGTCAAAGAATGTACTATGTTCGTTTAATAGGAAAAACGCGATGGGGGTGCGAGGTCAGTTTAGCGGGTTGCCTCCTTCCATAATAGGTAGGTAGCTACGATACGATCTCGGGGAGTCGTGGAGCGGCCAGTCGAGCCGAGTTGCTGCGGACGGCTGGTCAAGCGTCCGCCGGGGTAGCACACAACATCGCGCCCGATATCCGCTCGGAAACATCTTCCACCAATTCGTGTTTGTACTAATGGCCGCTGAATAACTCTGCGTTCTCTCGATCATGGGCTGTACCAGCAGTGCTCCAAACATGGTCAACTCGAGTACGGCAGGTAGGTATGGTAATGTGACATTTGAGGAACCCTTTTCATAGTTACAAAGAAGAGTTGGTAGGTACGAAGATATTTTATTTTTCGTCTTTTTTATCAAACTTACCTGTTGTGTAGCAAGCATTCTGATGAAGCATTTTGTGTGAAAAAACAAATACCTACCCATTAATTACAAGCCATCAAATCCTATATTTTAGCCTACCTAGTCTACCTACTACTTTTTACCTACTCAAAAACAATAAAGTTTAAGTAAGTATATAAAAAGGTAGATACGTAGGTCTTTTGCAGAATTAATCAGTAAGTAGGTAACTGATTATGTACCAGCGGTACAACTGGTACAAGTGATAAGTTAAAGATAAGTAAAGAGAAACAGCAAACCGCCAGGATAACTAATCATCTTGAAAATGTTTATACCTAAGTTAGGTACTGTGCTATGACTGTATTTATTTTGAGGCGAGGCCAGTGTTAACGTTGTAACTGTTATGTTTCAGAGAAAAGCATCCAGTCTGAGGAGGAAACAAGTGACGATCATTCGAAAGATACAGAAGAAATAATTTATAGAGCGGGAAATGATACAAACGATATAACCGTGCTTCCACCGTGTGATACTTTAACAGAACATAATATACAAGTAGTTAGAAATAGATCTACTCCTAGTTTAAACACAGAAAAAGGTATTGTTGCCCTTTATGCCTTTGACTTGGCATGCATGATGTGTTTGGTTAGGCCTCGATATTCACTATAAAATTAATTCTTCGAGGTTTTCGAAAATTATGTTATTAAGGTAAATTATTTTTTATTAGGACTAGGTACTTACTGTGTTTTTGTTGGAATAAATAGAATACTCTTCCGAGTACATTAGACCTTCGACTTACTAAAAATGAACAAGTAGGTAGCTACCGTATTTAAAGCAACGTGATCCAATTAGGTACCTGTGGTACGCGCTCCTTCACTGGTATATTAGATCGATATGGGAAAAATCCGCCTACGGGGAAATAACGTATCGTACCTATGCATTTGTATTCGTTCCAGAATAGTTATACTGTTCCCGACTCGGTCGATTTTTGACCGCGCATTGTGAAGAGTATGCTGAAACAGATGAAAGTAGTAACTTTTATTTCTTTGACCGTAGTAGTTTGAGCAGGATCGGGCCCTGCAAGGTACCTTTCCTCTGGTTCCAGCAGAAAAAGACCACAAAATATTTCTGCTAGTGATAGTCAGAGAGCGTAACGCGTAGCCCAGGGGACAGGTAGGTACCGAGACCTCGCCTCCATGCAAGTCCCGATCCTACTCAAACTACGACGGTCAAACAGAAGAAAGTTACTTGAACTTTCACACGACGAAAAGTACTACGCGCTTAGTAGATACCTACAGCTACTTTTTGATAAATTGGTTTTCGTAGGATTCATTCGTTCATGAGCTATCATGAACATATCAGTTTAACGTCCAAAACGGAGCTGATTTCTCCCAATAAGCTGGTCAAAAAAATCGATCTCCAAAACAATTCAATTTGGACCCCAAGTTATCTGCGTCAAAAATGTTGCAAATTAGCTCTACATAGTAGGTATGATGTATCACTTATTTCAAGTAATATTCCTAGCTATTATAGTAGGTAGGTACTTACAAATTCCATGCTTTTCGCCCCCGGCTAATCAAGAAACATCTTGTCTTTCAGAAAATCCTGAAGATGGACATAAGGTCATTACAGCAGATTCAAGCGATGCACGAAAAGAGGTAAATCTTCCGAAATTAGAACAACTAGTTGAAAAAGCCGTGGAGTTGCATTCTTTAGAAAATATAAACGAAACGCTACCCGATTCAAACAAACCTGATAAAACAGCAGAACAATCCCAGAGAAGTCAAGAAATCAAAGATAATAGTAACATAAGTGAAAGTAATTTTCTACAAGACATCGAGGAGCATTTCGACGTAGAACAGGATAAACAAAAGTTAGTAAACTTAATTCTAATTATTGATATAATAGGTATGTACCTACACGACCATATTGACCATGTCCACCTACCTGCCTTACCTTTCCCAACTAACTCCCGGTTGGGTCCCAGTTTAACCGGATGCTGCTGAATACCTACCAGTTTTTTAACTACCTTTTTTGTTTTTTTTTTGTACCTGCCTACAGATAAATACCGGTCTATCTGTTGTTGCCTGAAAACGTTAAAATTAATCAACCAAAACTCCATACATAAACTACCCGGTTTTTGATTTGAGAATTCTCATGATTTGTCAACAGATACAAATCATGAGAATTTTGACAGGTTCACTGGGTTCACTACAGTCAGCTACCATGTGGTGACAAGGAAGTCTGGGCCCGATCCCCGGGTCCAGGCAGTGTTAGGTACCGGTTTTTTTTAAGTACCTAATGTGGAATTTTTCAGTAGTAGCTGGTAGCCCGAAGTCCTAGAATTGTGCCCGGTTTATGACAATAGGCTCGCACAATCCAATTAAATTCAAGTTAATTTACGACGCCAATCTTCCTTTGCGTAAGGGCCACCAGTCACCATTTCGTTTTATTTTAATTTGTCGCGCACGATCTATCTGGAATAAGTAGGTATATGGATAAAAGAAACTTAAGCAAACAATGCATTTCCAGGGGTATGCACTTGAACAAACAAAAAATGTCGTGGGTTTGTATTATAAGAATCATTTATTTGCAGAAAAGTGCAAAATATAAAGCAACTTTTACAGTGTGCCTGAAAATGTTAAAATTAATCAACCAAAACTCCATACATAAACTACCTACCCGGTTTTTGATTTGAGAAGTTGGGAACTTGTCAAGCTCTAGATACTGTCTATCGATAAAAGTCACGAAGCAAAGTTTTTCATAATGATGACTGATGATTAGATAGGTACATGGGCCCCTTTTCAAGTTTTCAGGTATTTCAATTACATCCACCTTGTAGGTATACCAGTTTCATCGTGCGCTGTGATTTTGCAGGAAGAACTAAATGACCCTGAGTGACTAATGTAACTATGCCAGCTTCCACAGAAAAAGATCTAACCCCTTCATGACAGTCTTTAATACAAACACACTTTAGGTCAAATGTGTTAACGGTGTGAGTGAGGTTTGTATGGAATTATGTGAACGTGCGTAAGGAAGCAACCAAACCGCGGTCTACGCATGTTGACCGTCGACATGGAATGTATCTCACATCATAGGCAACCCGGTGGCTAAAAGTGGAATCCTCTAATAGGTAGTTATTTTACCTCTGACAGCAGCAACCTTATTGCAAGGAGAATAAAGATCACTATGATTTTGACAGTGATGCAAAATCAGAGGTGAAATAATTGAAAGGACCCGACAATAACATTCAAAGTGACAAGATCCATCATTTTTAGGATTCCGTACCTACCGCAAAAGGAAAAACGGAACCTTTATAAGATCACTTTGTTGTCCGTCTGTCTGTCCGTCAGTCAAGACCCTTTGTGTCAGGAACGCGTAGAGTTATCAAGAAGAAATTATACCTATCAAATTCTCAAGGCTGCAATCCGTTGAAGCAGTGAAAAAATCAAACTTCTAAGTCAACGCAATCAAAAGATACGGGCGTATAATATGTTCCGAAAATAAGGTACTTCCCGTCGACCTAGAGTCGTGATATTTGGCAAGAAGCAATGTCATGTAACACAAGTAAAGAAATAAACTATTTACATAACCACTCACACGTCTCGCACCCCGGTTCTCCGACAGGAGCGACAGGACAGAGGGCCACCGCCGTCACCGGGCTGTACATCTGTCTCAAAATATGTCAACTCGTAGGGTCGTCGATCCTAGAGTTCGAGTGATACCTAATTACAAGGATTTTTGGCGCCTGACAGGGAGGCGTTGTTGGGAAACATTAAATTTGTAAAATTGTCACTATCAGATATTGGCGTTAGTTCCGATTTCGGCCACGCACCAACATAATCTTGTAGCGTTGTTATTCACAACCATTCGATCCGGTGGCGGATTCCATGGTTTACTTCTCTGGCATTTGACAGAGCAAGTTTATTCGAAATATGAAAAACACAATAATCCTAATTTTATTACTTATACAAGGTTAAGTATTGGATTTTTTTTTCGTGATTTCAGGTTTGGTTCCATAGTAAAAGTTGTTCATAATGATGAGTACAATGACCTCTTAAGAGGTTGTTAATGTTTTACCAATAACCCTGTATAATATATATTTTTTTATTATAAATATTATTATTTATGTTATTATATAAATGCGAAAGTATGTTTGTTACGCTTTCACGCTAAAACGGCTGAACGGATTTGGATGAAATTTTGCACACAGAGATACCTTGACCTGGGTAATGAATGCCATAGGCTACTTTTCATTCTGGATCGCAGACGAAGTCGCGGGCAACAGCTAGTTATGTTATAAGTATATTATGTATAGACAAGAAGAAAGGAACAGTAAAATACGGTAATGCTTATTTCTAAAGAAATATCTTCCAGCAGTTCCAGCATACCTGCGATGAAAGAAATGTTAACACTCACTGTATATTTTTTTAAACAAAATAGGTAGGTATATCATTATAAGAAACATTAGCTGGTACACACGGCGAAACATCAGCTATAGGTACATTTCCACTTTTAGCTGACCGAAAGTTTTAAATCACAATCGGATTAACGATCTGGCAGCACTTAAAAATACGAACAATCATTTATTGCTTTATGTAACATAAGATGACCACTGGTTTCCTTTTTATTTAATCACTCAATGTATATTTTTATAGTAGTAATAAATGTTGCGAAATACTTACTAGTACTTAATTATTTATTTACCACATAAACATTTTCTACCATAAAAATTACTATTTTGTAGCTTTCCCGTTAAACAAACCTGACAATTGAAACCGCTACTAAAATCGAATGGTTGTGAATAGGTGTGAAGATATGTTTCGGTAAATAAGACTGGTTTTAAATGGGTGTATACTGTACGGGACCTACTTATCTAATGCTGGGTGTGGACAAGATATTTAGCATTCGTCAGCGAGTCGCCTCCGACTAAAGTCGCGGCATGTCAAAGAGTCAAGTAACTATAAACTGCATGTGTACGTACTTTGTAACTAACAAAGGCGAACTAGGTATTTAAAAAAAACAGATTTTTTATCTCAAGTGTGTCAGTTGTTTTAATTTAATTTCAGTAGGATGTAGTCATTAAATTATACCTATTGCAGAAAGTTGTTGTACGAGGCTGTTGGTTCGTAGGATAACAATGTGTGTCGACAGAGCAATATTCTTTTCCCAAAACTGCTATTAACTATGTACCTATTTGCATTCTTAGGGACGACCATCCCGAGGAATCCGTTAGTCCGAGTCAATCAGAGAGCAGTCGCGCGACTCGGTGGGAGGCTCTAGCGGACATAGCGGCAGAACTACCCCCGTCTCTTACAGTCGATCCATTAACAGGGCAAATTTATTCGGTTTCCAAATAAATAATTTATTTTTATTGGTTTTTTTATTTACCGTGTTAGTAACAGTCAAGGAAATGAATTGATAAGCAAATCGACACCTTATGTCAATTTCCCGTGATAAAGCCATTTCATACAACTGTCAAAGAATGACAGTAGGTAAATAAGATTTGAATTTAGGGACATTGAATTTGCTTAATAATTAATTTTCCTGACTTACATACCTTTAGTGAGCAAGGTGCGTTTTATAAATCAGCAGTGGCTTTAAAACGAGTGGCATAGTGCCATATATTGGTATAAGACCAATATTTGTAGGTACACATTGATGTACAGCTGTTTGCAATCTTCTTAGCGTGTCGATAACAATCTAAATGTACTCGGCCCAGAATTCGGCTACTTGTTTGGCGCGTTCACCACCGACCATCAGTTCCTGTAACGTGCAGCTGACAGGACACGCAGGACACGATATTAAGTGTCCCATCGTTTGTGGGACAGCACCACGTTTACACTCCCAGGCGGAGTCGTCTATGAATCTCCACCTGAACAGGTTTTCCTTGCTTCGGCCAACCTGGGTCCGCAGTCTGTTTAAAGACTTCCAGATTACCCAAGGTAACTCATGTCCAGGTGGGAGGTCTTCAGCGGGTGGGACGAACGGTTTGGGTAGGGTAGCACTGTCGCGCCACAGCTTCAGTCTCTCTTGTGATGGTTCGCCAGTGAGTGGAACGACACCATTTAAAAAACTGTTTCGGCTTTTCAGCCCTTGTGGCACAAGGATGTTATCGTGCAAAGGGTGGCGTGTGTCGGAGACCATTTTGGCTCTTTCGCTGGAGCTTGCCACCGCTCTGCGAACCACTGGTGGCGCTATTCCTGCTAACGGATACAGCATTTGTACCGGGGTTGGTTTTAGGCAGCCAGTGATGATCCGGCACGTTTCATTCAAAGCTGTATCCACCAGCTTTGCATGGGCAGAATGGCTCCACACGGGGCACGCGAATTCTCCCGCAGAAAAAGATAGCGCCAGTCCAGTAGTACGTATAACGTCAGGCGAAGCACCCCATTTCGATGAGACCAGTCAACGAAGAAGACTGTTGCAAGTGTGCACCTTCTGCTTGATAACCTTTTGACCTATGATAATGAAAATGTCCGTCGAGGTGACGACACACTGTTTATACCCGACTGCGTCAGAAGGAGGGTTCTGTTTTTCGTATGTATGTATGTATACAATATGTATGTATATTTCTTTGGCACGCTCTGTAGCCTAAACGGCTTGATCGATTTCAGCTTGAGAGGTGCCGTTAGATTCGTCTTATTTATTGTGAAAGTGACACTGGATATAACAAAATTGAAAAAAAAAATGGCCGATTTTTGGCGCAAAGTCTTAAAAAAAAATTTTTTTTTTGTCGAACCCTATCGAGTGGGGTATCAAAATAAAGGGTTTTAAATGGTGATTACAAAAATATACATAACTTATATGGTTAAAAGTAATTCGAAGTGACAAATCGTAAAAAACACGTACCAAGAACTAAATCGATTGCGAAATATAAACTAAAAAACTGGAAATAAAAAAAGTAATTTAAAAAATAAAAAAACCCGACTGCGAAACTGAAAAGCTACAAACAAGCCCATTTTAAATTAAATAAAAATTGGAAGCAGGCGGGACCCATACCATTTTTATTATATTTTCGAATTCAAATGGGTCCCGCCTGCTTCCAGTCGGCTTCCAAGTTTCGCAGTCGGGTTTTTTTATTTATTAAATTACTTTTTTTTACGTCAGATTTTTACACCGAGCACCGTCAACACAGAAACTAGAGCACGCGCAAAATATGTCTGCGCGCCGCCGAAATCGGAAATAATCGTTTGCCTTTGCCGTTATCTGGACGTTTATGTCAGGTATCAAGAGAGTGTGCCATGTTCCGTATTTTCCAAAGTAAAATAAATAATTGCCATCATTACGCCGAAAGTGATTAAAAAGTGCTGAATCATGAAGTCAAATGCCGCGCGCAGACTTAGCAGATCTTGCGTGCACTCTTGAGCGAAGGTTTTCAGATGACAGACAATTTAATTTTTCGTTTTTTTTTAATCACTATTTTAGAATACCTACTAGGCTCTTGGCATTTTCCTTCTATATTATTTTAAAAACAATTAAAAATTAGATTTGTTACATGATGAATGCTAGCTATCATGAGGGTCGAAGCATGATAGCTAGCATTCATCATTTACACGGACTGTGATTTCACTGATTGGGCGCGCCTAAAAAGTTAAGTATGTAAACGGTTGCGTGAGATGTATGACACACCAAATTTGTTCCTAAACATAAAATACGAAATACCTACATGCTGAATAATTTTTTTATTGATTAGATTATTTTACTCACATATTAATTCACTTTTACACTGTTACGAGCTTCGGGTTCGTGACAATAAAAACTGCCGATTTAATAACCAAAAATAATATATAATATAATTCATTTATTAGACATCAGAGGTCCATGGGTTAGTTACAAAACACTTATAAACTATGTTAGTAAAACACACAAAGAATAGAAAAATAAAATCTTAATATTATTCTTGCCTCACCAATATTCGCATAGAATGTTGCAAAAAAGGTGAGTCAAGTTTGTTAGTTAACATCTTCAGAATGCTATTTGAGCTCGACCGCGCCCTATGCAAAAGTGAGGCTGTCTTTAGCCTCATCATGGCATAAAAGTCATGGGTGTGAGCCTGTGCGAACATGCCCGAGGCACTACAGAAACGCGGCAAGCCCAAAAGCATTCTGAAGCTGTTATTGTACTGGATTCGCAGCTTATCCAATACTCCACGCGTATAACTGACCCACAGGCTACTCGTGTAGAAAGTTTGGCAATACGCTTTAAACAAGGTTAGTTTTACCTCTCTACTACAACGAGCAAACCTGCGGGCCAACATATTAGCTCTCACAGCAAGAGCTCTGCGTTCCCGCTCAATATCTGCATGATCCTTAAGGTCGTCCGTTACACAGTGTCCAAGGTATTTAAACTGTGTCACTCTATGCATTACCTGTCCATTGAGTGTAATGACTGGCTCAAGAGATAATTTTTTACCGACGGCCTTAAAGATCATGTAGACACTCTTTTTAGAGTTGTACAGCAGACCATGGCTTGCAGCGTATTTGGTACAGCAGTCTAAAAGTACCCGTTTTGCGCTGGCAGTTGGGCCCAGCAGCACCATATCGTCTGCGTAGCTAAGGTTGTTGACACAAGTGTCATCAATCCAACACCCATACGCTTGCTGCTGAGCTCAGCTATCAGCTCATTTACATACAGACTGAAAAGCTTCGGTGAGGTAATACCCCCCTGCCTCACCCCGCATTCCAATCTGTATGCAACAACTTCAATCAACAACACTGATAACAACTTCAGACACACTAATTATAAAACACAATTGCACTACGGATCACTCTTAAGTCGCACTTGAAGATCGCTTCGATATGTTTGCTTGTACCGCTGGATCCAAACTGTCTCGGTCGGTGACGGCCTTATATAGTGCCGCAGATAGTTCTAGAACCTTCCATTGTAGGAACATCTAGAATGTTGGAGTACATACCGGCCCCGACTGACCAGATGTCGATAGTTCGAGAAAGTTCTTGGATCGAAATTTCTGGAAGGATCTTGACTCTACTAGTTCCGCTACTCGATACTAGATGGCGCTAGTGGTAACTAATGTCACCATGTACCAGGCATTAATTGTGGCGCGCAACACAGCCCCCTCCTAAAACATGCTCGTCCGAACATTATCGGCCCCATAATATCGCGCCAGTCGATCCACATGGACGATCTTAGGAGTACCTCGTGCACCTTTCTGTATCCGGTAGGTTACGTCATTGTCGTCATTGATCTTTGTCACAATCCGGTACGGTCCGTCCCATTTAGCTCGGAGCTTAGGAGATTTCCCTTTGCTGCGGACTGGATTGTGCAACCACACTATAGTGAACCTTCGTCGAACCCTTTATTGTTCATTTTGCGGTCATAACGGGTTTTGATTTTTTCAGACATTTGCTGGCCCGATTGTCTGACGTGCTCTTATATGTCATTCATTTTGTTCCGCAAGTAATTCGCATCATCGGTTATACTGCGTGGGGCATCAGGTGGTATCCCGGTGATCAGGTCTGCAGGCAGCCTTAATTCTCTTCCAAAGTTTGCGAAAGCTGAGCTGGTGTCACCGATGTACTTTCATGAACAGCGCTTCGATATGACAACAAAAACGGTTGTATGTGCTTGTCCCAATCTCACTGTCAATTTTCCACAACTTTGGCTAGGTACCTCTCCAATGTCTGATTAAAGCGTTCCACCATTCCGTCCGATTGTGGGTGGTAAGAAGTTGTTCTCGTTTTATGAGTACCCATAACTCGACAAGTTTCCTGGAATATTTGGGACTCAAAATTCCTTCCTTGATCACTGTGAATCTCTAAAGGTACTCCAAAACGACAGAAGACTTCATGAACTAATCTATCTGCAACTGTCGAAGCTTCTTGATTTGGAATGGCGAAGACTTCCGGCTACTTAGTGAAGTAATCCATCACAACTATGAAATACTTGTTACCACTTTCACTTTCCGGAAACGTCCCCGCAACGTCAAGGGCTAACCTCTCCCATGGTGCACCAACATTGTACAATTTTAATGCACCTCTACTAAGAGTCGGAGGTCTCTTTACAGCTGCACAACTTGTACATTTGCGACACCAGTCCTCGACATCGTCCTGACAGTGGACCCAGTAAAACCGTTCTCGTATCTTCAGTAGAGTCCGTTTTACTCCCAGATGATCTCCTGAACGATCATTATGGTACAGCTGTAGAGCATCCGGTACTTGAGCTTTAGGGACAACCATTTGCAAATAACAGCTGTCTCCACGAGCGTTTTTCCATTTACGGCACAGGACTCCATCCTGAATCACCAAGCTGTCCCATTGGGCCCAATAGCCTTTTGTGATCGGACAACTTGCTTCTTTTGAGCAATGCAACGACATTATAAATAATTCTGCCAATAATTTGGTCACTATTAATGACATTGCAAATAATTTAAATTAGAAATGAAGACAATAGAGGCAACCTCTATAATTGTAAAAATAACTAAAAAAAAAATTTAATTCAGTAAATAGTATCAACCTAGTGCATCAAAATATTCAAGGATTAATGAACAAAGATTTAGAAGTAGAATTCGCGTATATCCTGCTAAAACTGCACTCATGCGCAAAAGTATCATCTGCATGGCCCCAACTATCTTTAACAAGCTACCTAAGCATTGGAAGGAGCTAAGTATCAATGCGCTCAAACGTCAGTTGATGGTGTTTTTATCGCAAAAGGCATATTATAGTGTGTCTGAATTTTTGGTCGAAAAACTTGTCTGACATTAGTTTTATTATGATGTTAATTAATTATATTGACTCAAAATATTTGTACGCCAATATATTATAAGGCTAAACATGATTGGACTAAGTATAATGGAATTTATTATCATCTTGCATGCTCTTGTATGTATACCATGTTTATACAAATAAATAAATCTTATCTTATCTTATCTTAATTATTTATGAATTTTAATAGTATTGACATTCTTTGTATAACAGAACATTGGCTAAAAAGCCACCAGTTCTTGTCCAATTTTAATAATCACCAGGTTGGTAGTTCGTTTAGCAGAATAAATGCTATACACGGTGGCTCATTAAATTTAGTAAGTAACCAGCTCAAATTTAAAGACCGTAAAGATATTGCGAGCCTATCTGTTGAGCGTACAGTTGAAATTACCTGTATAGAATTGGAGCACTCTATTCTATTAAGCGTGTATAGACCCAATTCAGGATTGTATGACTGCTTTGAAAAGGTAATGGATGAAGTGTTACACAGGATTTGTAACTCGAACAAGTCCGTTATCATTTGCGGTGATTTAATGTCAATTTATTAGAAAACTCACGTTCTTGTAGTAAAATTTTATGTCTGTTTCAGTCCTACAATCTTCTAAACCTATTTTTAGAGCCAACAAGGATAACCCCTACTAGTGCCACAGGCCTAGATAATATTTATACAGATATTATACCAAGCCACAAAGAAATTATAACTTTACTAGATTCTGATCATTGCGGGCAAAGGATAACTATTCAAAACCAAAACAAAAAAGTGGCTAAAAAGGATATCACTGTTAACCCCAAAACTGCAAGTCGCTTGGAGGCTTTTAAAGTTAAACTCATTAATAAACTGGCAGTTTTGTCTATTCATGCTGATCCCAATCATCTTTATGATAATTTTTTTTATGTATACTGTAAACAATTTGATTCCACATTTATTCCCAAGACTATCTCGGTTAATAGTAATGCATCCTTCAGTGATTGGGCTACCATTGGCATTCATAAAAGTAGAACACGGCTTTAGGAACTATACAATGAAAGGATTTATATTAACACTGATGAATTTAATTTGTATGTTAGAAATTATTCAAAATTATTTAAAAAAGTTTGTTATATGGCCAAGTCACGTTATTTGGGTTCCAAGATTAAAAACAGCATTAATGTAATTAAAACGACTTAGAATATTATTAATAGTGAAACGGGAAGATCTAGTAACCGAAATACTGACTACAGCCTGTCTATTAATGACAACATAATAAAATCAGACTCACAAGTCGCAGAGGCATTTGAAAATTTATTTTCAGATATTCCCGTTTCAACTACTAAATCACTAAACTCATCACCTTCTGTTGCTGAGTCTTTGCTTAAGGAAAATGTTAATGATTGCGATTCGGAATTTCATTTTGAATATATTACCTGTAGAGATATAATTAAAACCTTTCACACTTTAAATGTAAAAAAGACTGCAGATCTGTGGGGTAATTCTGTAGAAGTAGCCAAGTCTATTATTGACATTGTAGCACCTACTTTAGCTCTTATCTTTAATAGTTGTATTGACAATGGGGAGTTTCCTGACCTTATGAAAAATAGTAAAATAATACCTTTGTTTAAATGAGGTAGTACATCAGACCCCACAAATTATAGACCTATTTCTGTACTACCTACCTTTAGTAAAATTTTTGAGAAATTAATTTTAGACCAAATGCAAAGATTTTTCAATAAACATAAATTATTACATAGCAAACAGTTCGGTTTTACAAGGGGTCGTTCAACTACTGATCGGTCGTTGAACTTTTAGGACATATTTATAATGCCTGGGAAGATAAATGCGATGCCTTGGGCATCTTTTGTGATTTGTCCAAGGCATTCGATTGCGTTCTTCACGAAACGTTAATCAGGAAACTCCGCCACTACGGAATCCGGAACACTGCTCTGGATCTTCTTACTTCATACTTGAGTAAAAGGATTCAGAGCGTTGACGTTAATGGAAAAAGATCACCCGGATCTATAGTAACAATGGGAGTTCCACAGGGCTCAATTCTTGGTCCTTTCTTGTTTCTTATTTATATAAATGACTTGCCGTACCTCATAAAGGATAATCATGATATAGTGTTGTTTGCAGATGACACTTCTCTTTTGTTTAAACTTAAACGTCAGCAGTTGGTTACTGACGATGTAAATAGCGCGATCTCGAAAGTAGTCCATTGGTTCAATGCTAATAATTTGCTTCTAAACGAGAAAAAAACCAAATGCATTAAGTTTACGCTACCTCACGTTAGGCAGGTGAAAACTAATGTGTTGATAAAGGGCGAGGAACTGAATCCTGAAGATAACACAGTATTCTTGGGCATAACTTTGGATGCTAAGCTTCAGTGGGGTCCACATATAGATAAATTGTCAAAAAAGCTAAGTTCCGCAGCATATGCTGTTAGAAAAATTCGTAATTTAACTGATATAGAGACTGCCCGTTTAGTGTACTTTAGCTATTTTCATAGTGTAATGCCGTACGGTATTCTATTGTGGGGAAATGCCGCCGATATTCAGAATATCTTTGTTTTACAGAAGCGAGCTGTTCGATCAATTTATAAATTAAGTCCGAGACACTCTCAGAGACAAATTTAAAGAGATTAATGTAATGACTGTGCCTTCTCAGTATATTTATGAAAATCTTTTATATGCCCATAAAAATATAAAATTGTTTAAAAAATACAGTGATATCCATAATATAAATACTAGAAACAAACACAAATTTGTTACAACAAGGCTCAAAAAAATAGGTGGCTCGTTCAGATGCCAATGTATACGCTTTTATAATAAGCTACAAAGCCAAGATCTAAGCCTCAATAAATTCAAATCATTCATTAAACGTAAGTTGTGCCAGAAAGCCTTTTATACAGTTAAAGATTATATTGAGGACAAAAAGGCTTGGGATTGAGCTGCTTCAAATTTCTGCATTTTGAACGTCCTTTTTTAGGGTTCCGTATAAAAACGGAACCCTATTACTAAGACTTCGCTGTCTGTCCGTCTGTCCGTCTGTCCGTCTGTCCGTCTGTCTGTCACCAGGCTGTATCTCAAGAACCGCGATAGCTAGACAGTTGAAATTTTCACAAATTATGTATTTCTGTTGCCGCTATAACAACAAATACTAAAAACAAAATAAAATTAATATGTAAGGGGGGCTCCCATACAACAAACGCGATTTTTTTGCCCTTTTTTGCTCGATATCAAAAATGACAACAGGTAGGCACTTGAAATATTCACGAAATACTCAGTTGTATTTTAACTTTAATAATAAATAATAATAATAAAATAAAATAAATATTTAGGGGGGGCTCCCATACAACAAACATGTTTTTTTCGGCGTTTTTGCTTTGTGGTACGGAACCCTTCGTGTGCGAGTCCGACTCGCACTTGGCCAGTTTTTTTATATACACATTGACATTAATGATTTTTTTATAAACAATGACATTTGCTTACTTTGTAAAGTATTATATTATTTATTGTGATTTGTGAATGTGAAGACGATGTGGGTCATTTTATTACTTTTATATATATTTGTTTATTATTCTCTCTGTTCTATTAGTTGCTTTTTTTTTTCTCTCTCTAGGTCTGGCAGTTTGAGTAATTTATGTGGCCTACCCAAATGTCCTTTCTTTGGTATTGTTCGTCGAATCGTTGAGCTCCTTAAGTCTTGAGTTGAGCTGCACGATTTCTGACAAATGCGTGCACTGACTGGACAGGTCCTCTCAATCAGCGTGGTTCTTTCTTCAAAAGACCGTCTCAGACATCGATCTACATCAGTCATGTCAAAGATACGGCCCGCGGGCCGAATCCGGCCCTCGGGCCATTTCGATACGGCCCGCGATCACAATATATCACAGATAAATGAATCTTTTTTTTAGATATTTTAGACTGCACTCAATGCCTCTACGCAGATTTAAAAATACGTGCGCTTTACTTAAAATTAATTTCAAGAGTAGCGCCTGACAAGACGAGTGAGAGAGTGTTAGTTATGCTTTTCTCTCTCTCTCGTGCGCGCGCGAAGTCGTCTTCTATTTCGTCCGTGCAGCTAACGCATACTGCGTCCCTCCCTCACCCTCTTTCTTACTTTTGGTATGATTTGTAACAACTATTATATAACTAAATAAATAAAGATGTTAAAATAATGTATGTTTTAGTATTTTAATTTGAACCTGGCCCGCCTACACATTCTTAATCTAATATATGGCCCTCTGCAAAATTGAGTTTGACACCCCTGATCTACATGGTCTTCATATAACCTGACCAAGATTATGTCTGGACTTTAAAAGAGACTGTGACCTCTGAGTTTGTTTCGGCCTTTCTTCTCAGAGTAGTCAGATAGGAAACGCCGACCTCATCTAGTTTTAAAAAACCATGATTGACGTGTAAAAGTGTTTGTACAAACCTACTTACAAAAATAAAATCATTTATCATAACTCATCGCTGAGACGTCGCTCCACCTGGGCTTAGGAGCTCTGGTCTTCATCCACTCCAGAATCGGCTTGATATCCGAATCTTCCTGCTGTGCACATTGTACGTACGACTGTGGTACGACGTCTTTACTTTCTTGCCTAGTACAATAATCGCAGTCTTCAGTACTAGGTCTTCTTGACAGTGCATCTGCGTTGCCATGAGATTTCCCTCTACGATGTTCGACCTCAAAGTCGTATTCCTGCAGTAGTCCAATCCATCTCGCAACTTGTCCTTCTGGATTTTTGACCTGCAATAAATAGCCATTTCAGTGCAGCATGGTCAGTTCGTAAGTGGAATTTCCGCCCCAGAAGATATTTGCTAAAGTGTTGCAATGACTTTACCACAGCAAGCAGTTACCGTCTCATAACACAAAAGTTCCTTTCAGGTTTCGACAATGACTTGCTGAAGTCAGCAATCACAACCTCTTGATCACCATTCCGGTGAGACAACACACCGCCAAGTCCTATGTCACTTGCGTCTGCGTCAACTATAAATTCCTTGCCCGCATCAGGGTACGCCAAAATAGGTGTTTTGCACAGACGGTCCTTTAGCTCCTGGAATGCGATGTCGCAACTTTCATCCCAGCAGAAATGTCGCTTCTCCTCGGTTAGCTTATGCAGGGGTTTGGCTTTATCTGCGAAGTTCTTGACAAATCGCCAATAATAGGAGCACAAACCCAAAAATGCTCTAACCTGCGTCTTGTCTTTTGGAACTGGCCAATCCTTGACAGCGGCGATTTTCTCTGGTTCCGTGCGAATATCTTCTTCAGACACTACATATCCCAAAAAGCTAATTTGTCGTTTGAATAGTGAACACTTCTTCGGACTTAACTTGAGGTTGGCACTCTAGATCTTCATAAGCACGCGTTCCAGGTTTTAAAGATGTTCTTCAAACGTACGGCCTACGATGATGATGTCATCCAAGTAGACCAGACAGGCATCGCCAGTTAGCCCGTGTAAGTACAAGTTCCATCAACCTTTCAAACGTTGCTGGAGCATTGCACAATCCAAACGGCATAACTTTAAATTGCCACAGACCCTTTCCTGTCGAGAATGCAGTTTTGTCCTTGTCCTTAGGATCAATTTCAACTTGCCAGTAGCCTATTTTTAGGTCCAGTGTGCCCGACTGACCAGATGTCGATAGTTCGAGAAAGTTCTAGAAAGTTCTCGGATCGAAATTTCTAGAAGGATCTTGACTCTACTAGTTCCGCTACTCGATACTAGATGGCGCTAGTGGTATCTAATGTCACCATGTACCAGGCATTAATTGTGGCGCGCAACAATATTTTAAACATATACAAACAAAAATAGTATCTTTGAAACAAGAACATATTATATTAGTTTTCTTCCGGACATATTTAACAGATATGTCATGTGGTCATTGCATACATGTTTTTGACATTTTGAACAAGTAGATAGGTAGTCTTTGTTTTTCTGTCTTTGGAATCAAAGACTAAGATAACTTATCAGAAAAGATATCATGATATAGGTACAAAATCTTGGATATCATGACCTGGCAGAGCGCCTTCATATAAAAGTATATGAAGGCGCTCTGCCAGGTCCGGAAGATGATTCTTGGTCCTCAATTTCAATGCGCCGTTTTAGACGCTTTTGCAAAGGTCGAGGTAGTGTTGGTAGGTAGGTAGGTAAGCTAGATCTCACTTTTTGCCATGGTTTGACCAAATCGACAGCTAGCAGCTCCAGAATAGCCTTTCGTGATATTGTAGATTCAACTTTGGCCTTGTATTTGGCATAAGAGTTGATACCACTGACATTGAATTGTTGACCAAAAAAATCAACAAGCTTTCCTACAATTATCATAAATGTGGTAAGTAGTAAATAGTCAATATAATACCTACCCAAAATCTAGTTTTTAACTACCATACTGCATACAAATTATTATTTATATTCACTTGCTCGTAATTTGAACCACCTAAATAGTCGCGTGGGGTATTTAACACCCCAAAGGCGATCACCTGACACAACTATACATGATAGAGTGCTGCTTGCTACTAGATCACATTTTCAACCTGTTTTACGAAGCTATCGGGAACATATCAGCCCAGTAAATTCAAAATTGTAAGTTTTAAACTTTCAAAGATGCACTGGGGTGTGTCACACCCCACGTAACCAAATGAGGGTTAAGAAATGTTTAGTAGGTACCGCACAGCGCAGCAACACAACAACAAAAACTGTGCAACGGGTAAATTACATCATTTTATAGGTAGGTACCTAGCTATTGCATCAAAGAATATTCAACAAAATCTATTTAGCACTGAAAAGTTGATAGGTAAGTGAAAGCTTAAAACCTTCGGTCGCAAAAGCGTCCACACTGCAAGCCTAGCGCGGTTGCGATGACGAAATATCAAACAAATTAAACGCGCCTTTGTGTCCATAGTACAGTGACTAAAGCCTCCTCTACACGTCGACAGATTCATCAGCAGATGGCCATCTGCAAATGCCTCCGCCGACGTGTAGACGGGGTAATTTGTTAGTCTGTGGTAGGTATTTCACGTCGGCATAGGCATCTGCCACCAATCCGTTTGTTGTCGGTTTTTGTGGCACGGATTTTTTTTTATTTTTTTGCGGATGGGAAATCATCAAATGACTCCTCCCGCTCTGGGTGGAGCGGAAGGGAGTGTCAGACTCTTACTGACTAAAACCCACCCGTGTTCCTTCCTTAGCCCTTTATGTTCCGGGCCAGCGGTAACCCTTTCGGACAATCCCGCTGACCCGGCAGGCTTCGGCCCTAAGGGGCCCCTCCTCGATGCTGACATCTCTTTGAGGCGCGCGTGGAACACGTACGCGCCGTCCGGCACGGGCCTGGTCCTGATCGGACGGTGACCTAACCATTACTCTCCGCCCGCAGGCCCGCGCCTACGGTGGCCGGGAGTCGTCACGCGGCTCCCGACGCCCGGAGCGTCTCCCGCGGCGGCTGGGACGGGAGGCTCTCTCTCTGAGCCGTCCCGCCACCTCCTTCGCTAGCATGACTGCTTCGCAGAAGGAGTTGACTGCCTCCCACTCCCTCTCGCCACGGACCATGGCTTGCACCAGGGCCGGATGCGAGAGTTGCAGTTTTTTTTCTCGTTTACTTATTAATCTCGTTCGCTGAAATGGCTAATAGGAGCACAGATTAAACACTTCAATTCCTTGAGTTGTATCAAAGAGAAAACTGCATGTGGAATCCGAAAAATAAGTACTACAAAGATTAAAATGTTGTAAGTTTAGACCTATACCTACAATTAATTAAAATAATTTAATTATTTCAATTAATTGATTCGTGTTGAGGCTACTGTATTCTTTGAGTATTAAACCAACCGGAGACGCCACGAGTACTAATATCTATGCAAATAAGTCTGTCACTTTCATCGCGGGGGACGAGGGAACGCAATAATACACTAATGCAATTCGATCGCGTTGTTACGCACGCACACAAAACAAAAAACAAACACAAGCATAAACTATACGCACACATGTATATAACCGCTATGACCGGCGGTCTCGTACCTTTGGCAGCGGGGATCGCCTCACAATGGCGCCTCCAGTTGGTTTAATACTCAAAGACTGTATTGGATACCTACTGTAATTGCAAATTGGACATCTAACAGAGTCTAAGTAGGTAATTTTTATTTCGGTTGGATTAAAACAATTATTTAAATACCTACATTACATACTATGCACACTCAAAAGTAGTTACGAGTAGGTACTAAATAAATAAATAGCTGCCGCAGTACGGTCTCAACATCCATTTTTTAATGTTGCATACCTGAACTGACTGACTGACTGAACGACCAACAGAAGTGTGGTCGGCTCGTGGTGATCCATCTGCTGATGCATCTGTCGACGTCTGCGCACGCGTCTGCAGACGTGTAGAGGGGGCATAAGTTAGCGCGCGTATTTTTCCAACGCGACGTTCCTATCCGCGCGTTATGGCCGCACTACGCTACGGGCCTTTAGTCGACAAGCGACCTAATGCGCGGGTAGCGGGGATATCAAATCAGTTCGGTCTTGTCGCTCGGCTTGGTAAGTTTAGGTGATATTTTACTTAGGATGTAGTCAAATGTTGACACGAACATTTTTGTTCGAGTGTACCTACTCAAAAAATTTTGTAGGGTACAATTTCAATTCTTCGTATGAATGAGTTAAAAATTCACCACTTATTTCTCTGTTTTTACCCGACTGCGCCAGAAGGAGGGTTATGTTTTTCGAGTATATGTATGTATGTATATTTCTTTGGCACGCTCTGTAGCCTAAACGGGTTGATCGATTTCAGCTTGAGAGGTGCTGTTAGATTCGTCTTAATTGTGAGTGACACTGGGTATATCAAAATTGAAAAAAAAAAAATTAAAATGTCCGATTTTTATCGCGTCTTAAATTTTTTTTTTTCTTAAATCCTATCGAGGGGGTATCAAAATAAAGGGTTTTAAAAGGTGATTACAAAAATATATACAACTTACAGGGTTAAAAGTAATTCGAAGTGTCAAATCGTAAAAAACACAAAACCAAGAATTAAATCGTCTGCGAAATCTATCACATTATTTTGTAAACTAAAAAGCTGGAAATAAAAAAGTAATTAAAAAAAATAAAAAACGCGACTGCAGAAGAAGCAGGAAGCAGGCATGACCCATACCATTTTTATTATATTTTCAAATTCAAATGGGTCCCGCCTGCTTCCAACTTTTATTTCATTTAAAATGGGCTTGTTTTTAACTTTCAGTTTTTTTTAACTTAAGTTTTTTTACCGCAGTCGGAATTTTTTTTTTTAATTACTTTTTTTATTTATTTCGTGCACACCATCTCGATTGTTCAACACCTCCCATCTCAGGATCGGACTGTCTAGTATCCTCGTCCATGGTCTGTTACCCCTGAATCACGTCCAAACGCTACAACAGCTCGCGCGTCAATGTGGCCACCGCACCTCACCGCTTGTTGCGCCCGCCACAGGCCCCAGCCACCGCGCATTCACTGTGGACGCACACTTGCAGTTTGCCAAAGAGCGATGGAACGCACTGGGTGCAAAAAGACAGCACAGGATTCGGAACACCACGCTGCGTTCCAAAACGGGCATACATCCAATAGGTATACCCGTAGGAAAGAAAACTGCCAAGCTCAAATGGGATTGGGCGGGTCATTTTAGCCACTTGCACGATGACTGCTGGGCAAGTCTCCACATAATGGGTGCCTGAAGAAGGACGGTGCCGCCGAAGCCAGCCCAGAGAGCGAGGGCGAGATGAGATGCGAGTTCCTGGAAGGATTTGGCCTTTGCCCAGCAGTGGGTTAAGGTGAATGGGTAGTTCAGACCGCGAAATTCAAATTTTCTTACGTTTTTTGCAATTCGCAGGTCAGTGTCAGGTTGTATCTTGATCAAAATACTTATGATTCGCGACAATAACAGGTACATATTTAGCAATTATATTCATAAAAATCATGAATACATCTTTCTAAGTTAGATTTCTACCATTGGCGCCGATTCTGTTGTTCACAAACTAAACTAAGTTTAAGTTCATGCATCTTTTTCTTTCTATTTCATTAAGAAAAGGATAGAAGATAAATATTAGTTTAGTCCTGTCAAATTAGTCTGCGCCTGACGTAAATTGACGTATTTTTAATAGCCAATTTTTTAATCTCGTCTAAATTGTCTATGGTGTATCTTAATTTGACAGGACTGAACTAATATTTATCTTCTGTCCTTTTCTTAGTGAAATAGAAAGAAAAAGATGCATGAACTTAAATTTAGTTTAGTTTGTGAACAACAGAATCGGCGCCATTAACACTTTTCCATAAGAGATTGGTGGTTGGTGGTAGAAAACTAACTTAGAAATATATATTATTGATTCTAATGATTATAGAATGAATTAATGATATGTAGGTACCTGTTACTGTCGCGAATCATATTTTGATCAATCTGACACTGATCTGCAAATTGAAAAAAACGTAAGAAAATTTAAATTTCGCGGTCTACCACTATCCAAAATAAATAATAAAAGATGATTCCGACGACAGCAACTGCGCCTCTCTATTTTATTTATTTTATTGCCTTACTTTCAAATCTCTTTGTAATATAATTTAACAATTATTTTCGTTCTTCAAATAAAAATAAATAATTAAATCCACGTTTTTATTGCTAAAGCTACCTAGGTTCATGCACACAAATACGCATATCGGGATACGACACTACTACAATCGAGACTGAGCGGGCTTCGTCAGATAGATCATCTGTACTAGTTTTCTCATGTGTTTGTTTTATTTTTATTAACTTTATAACACAATTAACTTAAATTAATTACCTAAGTGTTCTTTACTTTCATCAATGCCAATCCGTTGTCTTCTGTGGTCCCTCCAAACACAATAACGAATAAAGAAGATGGCTCAAGACTGTCCCATATTGATTGTATCCACACATTGATTTTATTAGTTAGTTTTACTTCTTTATCTTTGCCTATGTCAAGTTTCAAATGGGCCATAGTCAAGTTATAATCTGGAACAGAGTCTGTGAATGATGTGATTACTTCTTCTACACTGTCAACAGTTACTAACTTTATCTTCTTAGGATTTCCTTTTTTTAACTGTGCAGAAATACTCTCCTTTGCTTGGGTTAAATATGTGTGATATTCACCAGTTATATCATCACAGCCTATAATAACAGACGATTTCTTCTGTTCCAGCATGTGATTGAATATTGATAAAGCATACTGTGGTGTTTTTACCATTTTTATAATATTTTCTTTAAACTTTTCTCTATTTGTGTGTACAGCATCTCCAAATACTATGCTTTTACTTAGCTTCAACTGTACTAGCTTAAGTGCTGCTATGGAATCTTCAGTGGAGCAGTGACCTTCCTTACCCATTTGAATATTTTCATTCAAAAATTCTCTAGCTAATGTTTTCAGTTTTGGTTTGCGAGTTCGTTCACCAGTGAAATTATACAAAAGACTGGTATCTATTATGTAAGGATGCATCATTTTCAAAGCATGCATATCTGAATTCAATGACTGACCTACTAAGATAGCATCAGGAGGTAGTATTGCTCTTAAATCATTCTGGACATCCTGAAGTCGTTTACTTACATTGTTTAATAATGATTTAGTAATACCTGAAAACCTGGTTAAATAATCTGTTATATCATTATAAGGCTTCACTAATGACTCGTATATAACCTCATGCTTTTCATTAACTACAGAAATTCTAGTTAATTCTGAACCTGCATTAGTTAAGCACATTTCACAGTCTATACCATACATTGGTGATGTAGCAGTAACAGGTGCATATTCATCTTTTGTGAGTACATAATCAGCATAAGCAGCACTTAATTTTCCCGTCAAAGGTACTGGATAGTTTTCTTCAATCAACTGCCAGGCTGACAACACTAGTTGAGTTCTAGGAAATTTGTCTTCAGCAGAGATACTGGCTTCATTTATGATTCCATCTCCAATAGGAAACACAGCCCTCATCATTATCAACAAATCTTTCCTTGCTTCAAGTGCTAAGTTCATACTTCCAAATTTTTGAATAATGGTATCTTTTTCAGCCTCTGTTAATGGCACTAGAGCAAGTTCTTCAACAAGTGAACCCCCATAAGCTGAAGGGGTCAAAATTTCTACATGATCAGTGAATATATTTTTAGTGTTATTAAATTCATCAGCATACTGTTCCCAGTGGTTCTTGGATATACCTTCTAATATCAAACAAGCAGTTTTTTTTATTCCTCCACAATTATCTAACACATACCAACGTGGAGATTGAGTGAGGTTCAGGTTTCCAAGTAGCGAGTGTAGTAATAAATATTGAATATCTGTGAGTGTTAAGGGAACCCTTTCACTAGTGGCAGTGGACAAAGAAGCATTTTCTCCATTTGCTTTTAAACGAAATTTTGGTGATGGTTTCTTTCGCTTTTTTATTACTTTAGCTGATGATTTCATGTTTTTTCCATTATCTGTTGAAAATTCAGCATCTGTAAATAAAAAATAACAGCAACCTTGTATTGTATTTCATCATCTGCCTATTGCAGTCCACTGCTGGACATCTGCCTCTTCAATTGCCCAACATTCAGCTAGATTGTCGGCAACTCTCATCCACCTGTTACTAGCAACCCTGAGAAAATGTCACTCCATGTAGTCTGAGGGCCTCCTACCTTAAGTTTGCACTATAGTATTTAACATAATATTATTTAGATACAGAGACTGCTTCGTTGGTCTAGTTCAGGGGTCGGCAACCTGCGGTTCTTTAGTTCCATATGCAATTATTATTTGTTTTATAATTAAAAAAAACACGAATTACTTCAGTACAGTTATAAAAAAATAATAAAGATGAATTTGCTGAAGATTTCAGCAATTCAAAACCAACAAAACCACTCTAGCATTTATAGTAAATCCTCTCAACACAAATAGTAATTAAATGCACATTGAGCCATTTGGAGTTGATACTGGATCTCTTGAAATGCAATTATCAATTTAAAAAATAAGGCTTTGTGGAGTAGAAAATTTACAGAATTGAAAAGCAAGTTGGAAGAGATGGTCAAGAAATGTATGTACATAACGCAACAAAAGTAGACAGCTTTCAAAGAAATACCGCGAGTTGAGGCACTTATATTCGACGCATGGAAAAGTCTTTCAGAGGAACTTTATATAAGCAAGTACCTACTACTTATTGTTGGCATGAAAAATTTTTGTGGCTTTTTAAAAACTTTGAAATTTTGTAAATTGTAATTTTTTACTCTTCCGACTCAAAAGGTTGCCGACCCCTGGTCTAGTGGATGCAAGCACTACTGCTGAGCATGAAGTCCTGGTTTCGATCCCCAGATCAGGAAGTGTTATTGGGTTTTCCATCAGGAATTTTGCTGTAGCAAATGAATTGTGAATTTGTGTCCTGTTGGTGGCAATAGGCTCGCACCTTATTATATGGGACTTATACATAACTGGCAAAATATGGGCGCTGAACTATAGTTACTCCTCTACCTAACCTTCAGGGATTACAGGCATGATGTTATGTTATTTATGTACATTTAACACTCTACTGATTGTTAAATGTATGTAAACGCTATAAAAAGTTTTCAAATCAGGATTATGTACATTGGAATACATTCTGTGGGCTCAAATTGAAACTTGTTGGCCAGTGTTAAATAATATGCCTTAGTTCTCCTGATATCCGATCTCTTGGTACTAGAACGATAAAAATGTGTTCCTCAAAACTACTTTTAGGTTACAAATACTGCAATACTATGAACTTACTGTTTATGTAATTGCAATTATGATCTTTAACATTTTTGGGTTTAAATTAACACCTATAAATTGAATTTAAATATTTTCTCATCACTATCATTAAAAACACTTAGACGAGGAATAAAGTTCGCACAAAAACCAACGATAACAAAAGAAAAACCTTACTTTTTTCCAATTCGTTATAAGCCCGTCGCTTTCTAGAAGCAGTAGTAGTACTCATTTTATTTTATAATACTATACAAATTATATTCAAGCAACCGAAAGCATGCATACTTTTACTATGAACCACACTTTCGTAAATAGTGAAGAACGAGTGCTGTGAACGTTCTATGGAGTTTGACATTGACAATAACTGTTAACTGAATCTCGGTCAGACTGTCATTGTCATCACTGGTCAGTCAGTGCACAGAGTACATTATACTGAAAGCACGGAATTAGTATGTCCTGTAAAGTAACGTACAATTAACAAATATAAAGAGCTTATTACACCTTCCTAAATATCGGATCCGATATTTAGGCTCCGATTTAGGACAAGAAATTCAGTCGCCGGAGCTCCTGATTACACGTTCACTAATTTAGGACACTGAATCAGTCGGTAAGGACGAGCGACGGGTGATGGACGTGTCGAGAGCATTATAATTATTGTAGTCTTTGGTGTCGAGTTAAAAAGAAGTTTGTCGAAATGGCCCCAATACTTACGAAAAACCAAAAAATTAGTATTATCTTAGCCCTAACGGTTGGCTCCTTATACACTAAAAAGAGAAAAACCGGCCAAGTGCGTGTCGGACCACGCACAGTATAGGGTTCCGTAGTAGCCCGTTATCACAATATAGTACGGTTCTGTTTTTCTTTATTCGGAATATAAAAAAACAAACTTATTTTGTTTTTCAATGCAAGTCTTTACCCGTTATAAACAAGCAACTACTTCATCTTAGTCACTTTAAAGGATTAATGCTAAGGATTTTGTATTTGATACAAAATTATAAGCCCGCAGTTTAGCTTTTAGAGGGGGGGGGGGGGGGGGGGGACGCCCTACGGGAACAAAAATTTGCACTTTAAAGTTTAATATTTCGTAAATGGAGCATTAAATCGAAAAATTATTTTAGCAAACCCCAAGTCATATTAGAAGACCTGTTCACCGATAGCACACGATGGGGTAGACGACGAAAAAAATATTAATCCCCACTTCACATGTAGGGGAACTACCCTAAAAAAAAATATTTTCCAAAATTTTATTTTACTACTTTGTCGGCCTAATTGATATACACACTCCTACAAAATTACAGCTTTATAGTACTAACGGCCTCTTAGCAAAACCTCGGACAGACAGACGGACATGACGAAACTATAAGGGTTCCTTGTAGGAACTACGGAACCCTAAAATATGTTTTGAATCGCCTCCTTTTCTGTAGTCATTTTGTTTTTATGCATACAGTCAACGAAAAACATGCGCTCGCGACGGCAGGCGAGCGGCGACTGAGCGTCCTAAATGTGATTACATCTTGCCGATTTAGGATCCGGTATAGATTTAGGACGTCGGAAACAATTCTTGTCCTAAATCGCATCCTAAATCGGATCCTTCCTTCCTAAATGCGATTACACGATCCTGAATTTAGGAACGACTAAATATCGGATCCGATATTTAGGAAGATGTAATAAGCTCTTTAGGCGCCATTCAGAGCAAAGCGGTGGCGGTATACAATAAATAATAACCCCCTTACTAATAAACGTATTATATCAGATGAATAGTTACACACCAATTTCTCTCTTTTAGGGCTGATTTTTCAATCGCCTGATAACTTTATTCGAGGAATAATTTTAAAATTTTGACAGTTATTTCATACAACAACTGTCAAACGTGAATTTTATTCCTCGAATAAAAGTTATCTGGCCATGGAAAAATCAGCTCTTAGTCGACAGTTATTTGACTTTTGAAAGAAGAAGACAAAGCTTTGTGTAATAATTATACAGACGCTATGCTATACGTTTATTAGTAGGGGAGTAAGAATAAGAACGCGTTATGTATAGTATGTACCGAGTTTGTTTTATTAATTCATTCTCAGGAGTTGGCAAGGAATTAAGAAAAAGGAATAGTGAATAATGGCATTTTAATTAGGTAAACATAGTCGACTATCGAACACCGACAGAACGTTTCCAAAAATTATTCACCGCGTCTTTTGTGTCGCGACGAGTTTGATTTCCGTTCTAACAGTACCTGCAAACCTATAAATCCTAAAAATTTTGTAAACCATTCTTCTGTGAGTCATGTACGCTTTGACTGCGTATTAGTTAAGATGAATGCGCAATTGTAGCCCGCGAAATTACATTTTTCTTACTTTTTGTGATAGTCGTTGAAAGGATCCGGCAACTGGGACTCGAGGTGGCCCTGCACAAGTCCGAGGCCATGTGTTTTCATGGCCCTCGGAACGCGCCACCGTCGGGTTCCCAAATAACGGTAGGAGGGATTCACATCGGCGACGAGTCGACGATGAAGTACCTAGGACTTGTCCTCGACAGCCGGTGGAATTTCGTGGAGCTCTTCAGACGTTTGGCTCCCAGACTGGAGCGGGCCGGGGCTGCATTCAAGCGGCTCCTGCCCAATCTACGGGGTCCAAACGCCTCCTACCGGAGGCTCTACGCGGGGGTCGTGCGGTCCATGGCCCTTTACGGGGCACCGGTGTGGGCGCGTTCGCTGAGGCGGCGACCAGCCGCCGGCGGTTGAACGCGTTCCAGAGGGTCATGGCCGTCCGGCTAGTCCGGGGTTACCGCACGGTCTCCGGGGAGGCAGCGAGCCTCCTTGCCGGATTGCCGCCATGGGATCTGGAGGCCAAAGTCCTCGCCCACATATGGGAGCGGCGAGAGGAGGTAAAACGCCGGGGCGTAACTCCGCTGCCGCGAGAAATCGCGGCGCAGCGGACAGAGCTCCGGCGGGATCTCATGGCGACATGGAGAGTGCGACTGTCGCAACCCAGTGCTGGGCACGCCACAATTGCGGCGATAAGTCCCCTCTTTGAGTGGCTAGAGAGGCGCCACGGCGTCCTCACCTTCCGCCTAACGCAGGTCCTCACCAGGCACGGCTTCTTCGGGAGGTTCCTGTGCAGAATAAGGAGGTAAAACATTGTGTGAATCGCCCGGAGGACACGGTGGAGCATACGGTGGAGATCTGCCCAGCTTGGGCACAGCACCGCCGTGTCCTCACGGCGGCGATCTGTCGCGTCCGGCCCTATATAGTCCGGGCCATGGCCTCCCATGCACTCTCGCTCCGTACCATGGTACGGAGCGAGAGTGCATGGGAGGCTGTTGCCTCTTTCTGCGAAGCAGTGATGCTCGCGAAGGAGGCGGAGCGCGTGAGGGAGTGGCAATCCTTGCACCCTCACGCCCCTAGCCGGCGCAGGAGACGCCCTGGGCGTCGGGAATCGATAGCCGATTCCCGGCCACCGGCCACCGTAGGCGCGGGCTTGCGGACGGCGAGCAATGGGCAGCTCGCCGTCCGGTAAGGACCAGGCCCGGATCGACGGCGCGTTGTGTTCCACGCGCGCCTCAAGGAGATGTCAGCACCAACTGACGGGGTCCGCTAGGGCCGATGCCCGCCAGGGTCGCGGGTTGTTCGAAAGAGATACCGTGGACCCTGGCACAGGCAACTGAAGGAACACGGGTGGGTTTTAGTCAGTAAGAGTCTGACACTCCTTTCCGCTCCGCCCAGAGCGGGAAAGGTCATTTGATGATTTCCCAACCAAAAAAAAAAAAAATAACCCCTAATACATCTTTCTAAGTTAGATTTGTTCGTTTCATATGGAACAAATCTAAGTTAAAGACTAATGACTATAATTCTGTAAATACATATTATAGTCGCGAATCATATTTTGATCAAGATACAAACCTGCATATTGCAAAAAGCGTAAGAAAATTTGAATATCGCGGTCTACCTAGCTAGAACCTCTTGCAATTATATTATCAAGTTTTAACATTGTAACATTGATTAAAATAGGATAAGATAACAAAACTAGGGTTCAATGTACATTTAAGGCTGCGCCGACCGCACAGTGGCGCCCTCAACGTTTGTTTGGTTATTTCTTTTATTTTGTAGGGTTCCGTACCAAAATGGTAAAACGGAGCCCTTATGGTGAGACGTGATACTCAGTCTGTTTGTCTGTCACAGCTAATATCTCAAGCAGATATCTCAAGACCTACTAATGCTATTAACTTGAAATTTGGAATAGTTTTAGATGACGTTTGCCCAACTATTTTGCAAATAAGAAAGAAATAAAAATATATATGTAAGTATATTTTTTGCAACAGGGACTGAAAGGGGGTCTGAAAAACTCGAAGTGAGGCTACTAGGACATGTAGGATATCATATGAAAGAGCGCACTTTGCACATTCTCAAACAATTTTTCGTTTTTTTAGGCCGCATAGTTTTCGATTTTGTAAAAAAAAATACCGATCCCCCCACCTCCTAACTCCGAAGTTTGCAAAGAGAAAAATCTGAAATTATTCTATGTGATAGAAGTTTATGTAAAAATTACAGGAAAAATAAAATGAAGTCTCTTATAATAGCACACTTTTTCAGAAATCATCAACAAAAGTTACATTAGTTCCACTATCGGCCAAGAGATGGCGCTGACATAAAACTGCAATATTCTACATCGCAGTGCAGTGTTAAAATTCTCTGACGAATATAGACCTCACCGATGAAAAACATATCATTGTACAGAACCCTCGGTGCGCGAGTCCGACTAGCTCTAGCCCGGATTTTTTTTTAACTGCTGCCATTTTCATGATCAACTTTTATGGGTCAGGCTATTCAGATACATTTCTTTGATCAGATACTTTTATAACTGAAAATACCGACTCAGCGACTTTCCAAATGCTGGCACTAGACGTGTTCTCCCTCTTGTACGAAGACTCTTAAATGGACAGACACAGAAAATCCCGTAGGTACGCCGAACGTGCCGTGCATCGTCGATGCGACGCGTGTCGTGAATTTTTACGTTTCACATCACAGATTTCCCCGACACGACATTACATTGTGACAGGATGTCGTAACGTGCCACGATGCGACGTAATATCGTGTGTATGTGTTTTGGCTCTAAGGCAAAATGAAACCAGAAGTTTTTTTTTTTGTATGTATTTATATACCTGGGAGTTAATTGTAAAACTATTATTTTTGAACAAAATATATACAAGAATTAGATTAATACAGTATTGTACAATGAAGTTCATATATGTAGGTAATTAAATAGGTATAGACTACCTGCAAAATTACAACCATGAACATGGAGGGTGAGTAATAATCATTGGGTAATCAACTACTTCGTACTTTATAACAAAGAGGCAGCCGATAAAATGTACGATTCACATTGGGGCGTTTTAAAATTGCTTAGACTCTAAGCAATGTTAAAACTGAACTGCCTGGACTCCACTGAAGCGGAGCGGAGCGGAGACGTGCAGGAATCGTCCAGTCACAGACGAGACGAGTGACGCAATGAGGATTTCAACCATTGTGATTGGTCGATTCCTGCACGTCTCCGCTCCGCTCTGCCCAGCTCCGCTTCAGTGGAGTCCGGGCCTTAAGGTAGTTTAGAAGACAAACGGCGGTCATACAGACACGACATGCGTTGCTGGTTTACAATGGAGTGTATTGAACACGCGAGCTTTTTACTTTGCTTTCCCGCACTACAGCGGGAAAGTACGCCTCAGATTAGGTAGGTACCATTAGTCAGATATGTGCGATTTTTTTATATCAGCAAAGAACTTTCATGCCTTTTTATGCCTGAGTATTTTGTGAGTATATCGAATGCGTAAATAAAAAGAATAAGATAGATAAACATTATAGCCACACCTATTTCATAATTTTTTTTGTTTACAAGAATAAGTATTGTTCTATGAATAAAATTATTATTATTTTCAATTTTAATTTATGGCTTCATCATGCAAAAAAATGCGCGAGGCAATCTGATATCTGTTACAAATATTTATGACAAAATAATAACTTTTATTTTTTTTTCTGTGTAAGGGTGTTGAAAATCATCAATTGATACGCGTGAGCATTTGCTATTGCACACTTACTGCGAAATGTATTATTGTTTACTCTATATCTACTAGCATGTTTTTTACGACTTGACAAAACATTGAGATTTCTATATTATATTTAAGTTTAATCTTAACGAATTATAAACATAAACGTTTCGGAATAAATTCTCTTAGCAATTGTGAAAACCGCATCAAAATACTTTGTGTAGTTTAGAAGACAACGTAGTAGTCATAGAGATCCAAAATGCGACTTTATTTTATGTAAATAAAACAAGGTCCGATTAAGTTAGCTAGCGAAACTCCATGCTCGATGTCCAGATTTTTTTTCTTTTATCATATTAAGATGTTGATACCCTTCACACCTGTGGGGAGTTTCGTTATTCTATTTAGTTAGACCCTGTAGATAGGTTTTATCCTGCTCTCATATCATACAATGATAACAATTCATATATTAGGCCCGACACGAGATTGTCAACGTATTATCATCAAAAACTTTTAATTTTCTCTACTAAGTATAACTCAATTGGATTACCTACTGGACAAAGAAAATTTCACATATTTTAATGGTAATGGACACTTTCGGATAACTATATGTATATAAACTATTTATTATAATTATTGACCGAATAATTAATAATAACCCAATAATGCTTTCAGAAAAAAACTTTATTTTGGGAATTCTCCTATAACCTTACAAGAACATTGTACCTACCTATTACTTTTAATATCTTATACTACGGTATGCTTAGTAGCAAATTTAAATTGGAACAGGAAGGTAGCATGACGATAGCCGGAATATTAATTTACTAACAATAGTGAACTATATCAACAAGAAAAATAATTTCTGTACTTTTACAAGGGTTTTGACTGATTCTCTCAAGCCGCCAATGTTTTTTCTATAAATGCTTTCATGTCTTTAAGTTCCGCCTCTGAAGAACTATGTGTCAATCCTTGGTATGTTGTAAATTCAACATTTTTCATGAAAGTTTTGAGAAATGAGGCTGTCATTTGACCCCATTTGAATGGAACTACTGGATCACAGTCACCATGGGCTTGAAATATCTGAAACAAAGATACCTTTTATAAGTACAAGTTGTTTAAAATCAACGGGATAAATAAAGGGAAATTTGACGCCTTACTAAAGAACGATTGGGAGTCTGACTGCCATCTTTGCGCATCAGTAAGTACCATAGAGTATTAAAAAAGGGGAGGAAAAAATTAACTTAAGGTCTCTGCACACGGCCGGCGTGGCGTGGCGGGGCGCGGCGTGGCGGGGCGGCGACGCGGCGCTGGCGCGACGGCATCGTTCACACTGCGGGCCGGGCGCGATCACGTCTCGTCCCGCCGCGCCCATGAACAGTGTTTTTATACTGCCCATGGCCCAAATCGTACAAATATATGTGAGCACGAACACATTCGATTAGTGTTTCGAAATCCATTTTTGTAAAACAATACAAAATCTCATTCACGCTCCGTTTCGTCCGACGCGACGTGTTCACGCCCCGCCCCGCCGCTTCTGACTTGTATTCCCGCACGGCGCGACGGCTCTGTGTGGCGTCGTCAGTAATATCTAGTACATTACAACTACTTAGCGTCGCGTCGCCGTCCCGTCCCGCCGCGCCGCGCCCGCTGTGTGCAGAGACCTTTAGAGGCGGCCTTTCAGGACTTCTGCCTCTGTCAACCAACAACAAGCATAATGCGCTAAATTGGGAGTGGTGACGACAATGTCCAGACAAAAACGAGCAAGCGCAGCTTCTACGCTGTGTTTTTAACCGTCTTACAAACGAAGGTTAATGAGACTATGACAGTAGGTAGTAGAAACATGTCAATTTTATATTTATTTATTTTATATTTTTGAATCAAAAACGACAACGTCTGTCGGGTCGGCTAATATTCCCTATGTCCGTTATTATTCCCTATACCCTATGTCCGTTTCTGTACACCTGACAACGTATAAACAAAATTTCAGGATGATAGGTTCAGTGGTTTAGGCGTGAAAAGGTAACAAACAAACTTACTTTCGCATTTATAATATTAGTTAGGATTAAAAAAAAACAGAAATATAGACGAATAAGTAGGTAAAATGTTAGTCACCAGCCCCTGGTCTCCATGTTGGACGGACACTCAGCTCACTCGACTGGCGTGCATTGCGGGGTCAAACGCATACGTTTATTACGCCGATGAGTGTACGCCTATCCTAGCCGTTTATAAATATGCCTACACAGATTTGGCTATTTGGCTCACATAAGCGTGAAGCGAAGAGATGCAAGTCTGGTAAATGGACGAAAGCCTTACACCAACAAGCAAACAATTTTTAGGACAAAATACGGGATTGGTTTACTTTTTGTAAATTCAACGTGTAACGCGAGAGATTCCTAGGTTTTGGATGCGGCTTCGCTCACGTAGAATTTGCAAACGATTTTTGAAATGTCATTCGTTTGGTAAAATTACATTAGATATACAGTATGTCCAAGTGATTAACCTGGTTTTAAACAACAATAAATATTGATAATATTAAATGGATAGAATACAATGGGTATTGCATAAAATATGTTAGGCTCAGACAGAAAACGCTCATTGAAAGTAAAGACCGGCCACATCGCATTGAGGCATTTTCAAAACTGCCACGAGATGTAACTCGCGCGAAATTCGATGATAACGCAATGAAATGCGACTATAACGCGTTCTGGCAATGAAGCCACGACGCCAGCGGCATAGCTAGTCCTAAAGGAGCCCTGTATGAAAATTTGTTCAAGGCCTGTTTAGGAGGGAAGTGTTTTTTTAGCACCCTTAAAAACAAGCAAAACGACACCCATGACGAAAATTGGAAAGGAGAATGCTGTCAAATATGGCCTATATTTGACGGCACTGGTACCAAAGGAAAACTCCGCTGTCACAATCAAACCTAGTGTGTTTGGACTGAGGAGAATTTAATGCCCGTCCTATATTGCTAACTATTTTTACATGGATTCCCGCCATTCGTATTTATTTGCCATTTATCTACTTAATATTTTTAGGTTACGTTCGAGAAAATGACGAATGAATGATGGAGACATCGCAAAGGATTATCAATTTATCATATCAAACAAAGACTACGTTATGGAAAAGCACCTGAACGTTTTCGTTACTAAGGATTTTAATTACTTATATTTAAATAGTTCAGATGAAACCAATGTACGAAGGATGAAGTTACCAATGTTGAAAGTAACTTCATCCGTGACGGCGCCACAGAACAAACGCGATACGTCACACTAAAAACGTTTTTTATTTTAATCTGTCCTCCTTTCTTTAAATGCTTAAAATGGATTCCAAAATAATAATTTAAATTAATACAACGCCGACGCTACGATACGACCTAAAGATTTTTTGACACACATAAAAATATAAATACCTACCTAATATTATAGTAAATCGGTGCCGGTAGGCACTTACAAATTATCTTCTTCATTTAATGTTTGTTGTGTTGATGTTCAAAATCCGGGAACCTTTTTCACAACAAAAACGTAAATCTAATTTAAAAAATAGGAGAATATTTATGCACATTTGCTTGTGATCCGCTCCATCGCAAGTTGGTACGGTCCCACGGCGTTCTCCTTTACGTTGCTGCCATCTTAAGCCTCCTCTACAGGTCGTCACATTCATCAGCAGATGGCCATCTGCGAATGCCTCCGCCGACGTGTAGACGGGGTAATTTGCTAGTCTGTGGTAGGTATTTGACGTCGGCAGAGGCTAAATACCTACCACATACTAGCAAATTACCCCGTCTACACGTCGGCGGAGGCATTCGCAGATGGCCATCTGCTGATGAATCTGTCTACGTGTAGAGGCTTTAGATGATTGCGCATGCTGCGCCTGTTTTCGGCATCAACGCATTCGAATAGATCCGGATCAAACGTCACGTGTCGATAAGTTTTATACAACATTGTCGTGTCGTGCTTGGATCAAAAAGGCTCAGAAGTCAGAACACGTCGTGGCTTTTCTTCGTTGCGAGAACTCTGTGGTCGTAACTAAAAAGAGCCACGGCACAATTTCGCTAGGTCATTCTGGCTGCATCCGGTTAGACTGGAAGCCAACCCCAACATTTGGGACAAGGCTAGGCGAACTGATTGGCCGTTCCGGGTTTCACGTTGTGGCCGTTATTATAAGGACCACAACGGTTTTTTCGCTCACTGAGCGTTTTCCGTTTTTTAACTTACGTTAGCACTATTAGCTATTCTGTGCTTTTACATAAACAAGTACCTACAATCGGAATTAATGTGGCTTATCAAGTTCGAAAAGTGCTGATAAAACTGAGCCGATAAATTAGGTACCTACTTAGAGCTGATAAAATAGAAAAATGGTTCAACGAAGTCTAATTAATCAAAAACATTGTATTGTACTTAAATACTATACAATGTTTTTAATACTACTACTTAGTATTCAAATTATGGTTTGTGAGGTCCTGCCGTCCTGCATAATCTGCCATACGTTGATGGCAATCGCAACCCGATTCCATTATTTAAAATGTTGTGGGCCTCACGCTGGTGCAATCAATTTTTTTTTCGATCTCTTAACCTTTTGAACGCCAGAGTATAAACGTATCGCCGCCGTACCCCTGACGCCAGGCCACTTTTTTACACTTTTAAATTTTATAAATAAAAACACACAAAAGTAATGATTAATTGTTTATTTCATAATATGGTGCGACGTGTATTTTGTCATATATTTGTGATTTTGGCGTTCAGGGTAAGATTTTGTTTGTCACATATATGCATGCTATGGCAGCTTGGAACGTCACATAGAATACTATTACTCCTAGCGCCCCTAGCAAACAAGTAGCAAAACGAAAAATACTGTGATACAATATAAAAATATTTAGTGATAATACCGGGAGATGTTGTGACGAACAAACACATACATAAAATAATTGTCTCAAAATATTGGACATTAAACAACAAAAATAAAAATTAAGCCTAAACCAAGTGTAACAAGTCTATAGTGTTTTTTTAAACGGTTCTGAAAGGTTTTTTTTTTCATTTAAATAATGGGAATTTGTTATTGTTGCATTGGTAACACTTTAATTGAAATGTCTGTCAGCACGAGTGTCAGTTTCGGATTTTGCTTTTGCAATAAAATTAAATTCTAGTTGTTTCGCTAGTGAGCATAGGCACTATTTATAGTTTGGACCCATAATATTATTATTGTGAATACTGGACTGAACACTGAGTGCAGTTCCATCATGTCTCAAAACTCTTGTTGTGTACCTGGATGCCTAGTGACTAGGAAAGAAAAATTTGCTGATTCTCAGCCTAAGTGATTTTATAATAATAATAATAAAATAATAAATTTTTTATTCAAGTATAAAGTAAACTAAAAATAGGATTTACATTAATTACAATCGAGGAAAATTAAATTCTAACTGTAATATGTATAGACCTGCCTGATCTAGGTTTATGAAAAACCTGTGTTTCAGGCCATCAATTTACACCAAATATTTAAAAAGAAGACAACAATAAATGTATTAGACGCTAAATTGAAAAGAAGGTATAGTATTTTCAATGTCTTATAGAGTATATTATTATAAAACTAGATTATACAAGATATATTTATGTTTAAATAAATTAACGAATAATATTAAAGCAGATAAAGTGGAGACTATTATTAATTAGGTAAATGAAGAGACTTATATTATTAGATTAGGTAGATAGATTTTATTTTAAAATTTCTAGGAGTTTTTCCGTGTCTGCATAATTGAGTTTTGCCAAATATTCCTGGGGGCTTATTACGAACTTTTAAAAAACCAGACAAGTTCCAGGCAGTTCATTTCACTGGCTGGTTTAATTTCGTATTATGACATTCCTAATTCTGAGCGACTTGTCGCTGGGTAGATTGTCTATAGCTGGCCTGTACTTCTCCGCCGTAACGTTCCGAAACACAATTAAATATTTATCGGTAATTTACGGTTACATTTAAGTCACGTATTTTATGATAAAAATTGTATTAATATATAATAATCTAGTTGCTCTAGTATAAAAGTTGGTTTTAATGAACGCAATGAAATGTATATTGTGCAAAATAGTTATAATAAAATTGATTCATAATATAATTTTCGTGTTTGTAAACTGTAACGCGATATTAAATTTCCGAACGCTCTCCACAAGTTCAGCGGCGATATCCAAATTTCCACTCACACAATTTTCATGAAGGAAGTATTTTTTCATTGTTTTCGGAGTTTATTCAAAAATATGGCGTAAGTGTTATTGAGTGTTTTTAATGAATATTCAGTTTAAGCATGATATAACCATTATTATCATTAACCATTATTGTAATTATTATAGTTCAGTCGATGAGAGTTCTCGTCAGCGTCGGCGTGTAACCTATGTTCAGTTAGAAACATTGTGGGAGCTCTTGTATTCTAACAAAGAAGTGGCCATGGGGTACAACAAATCTGCGCAAGCAAGAGAGTATTCAAGGCGGATGTGGGAATCTGTCACCGAGGCCCTCAATTCCCAAGGAGAAGGTGCTTTAAAAAATTGCAAAGGGTGGTCGATGGTATTTTTTCACAAGCTTTTATGATTATCTATTAGTTATTCATTCTATGCATCTCATTGAGAAAACCTAATGCTGTTGCAGTATTGGGTTGACTATAAAGCAAAATTAAAGGGAAGAGCGGCAGCAGTACGAGTATCCCTAAACCGTACTGGAGGAGGACCTTCGGATGTTCCCCCCATTCTAAGTCTAAAATTCTAAGTCTACTCGGAAGTGGTTATGGGACTGGCATGCCTCATACTCAAGTTTCTATACCATTCCTAGCTGTGAGTATTTTTTAAGTATAAATAAACGTATAGATAAATAATGTAGGCATTTATCAAATCAAATCATTTACTACAGATAAATATCCATATAAATCAAATCAAAATAAAATCGCAAACTTATACAATTAAAATCAAAATTTATTTATTATTATTATGTCTAATGTATTAAATTGTCTCAGACATCACAGACCTCAAGCACTGGTGAAATTGACGCTGGTATTCTTCTTCCTAGTGGCAGTGAGGCAATAGATCCTCATTTACCAGAGCAACCACCAGTGGTGGATGAGGAACAACAGTCTCATGAAACACAGGAGGCATCGCAGCCACAGGAGGCATGACAGCCACAGGTTTCAAACAGCAACATACGTGAACCTGCTAGTTCACGTCCTACACGTCAACGCTGCCACAGAGAAGGTCACGTCAGTCAAGAGGCGACCCGACACTGATACAAATCAGCAGGTTGTTGTTCCTTGATGCACTATTTTCGTAAGAAAAGTCATTTTCCAAGAACTCAAACAGTTCATACTCATCACACATTATATTTTATTTTGATATCTAGATAGGTAGCACTCGAACAATTTCGCCAAATAAACACAAAACAATTCAATAAAAGCTCCTCTGACGCAGCGTAAACAGAATGGATTGTGAGGTTACTTTTTGGCAGTTGTAATAGGAAAAGAAATGTCAAACGAACGTTCATAATACGGTATTGCTCGGCAATATTCGGGCAGAAGTCGGCCAGGATGTCACATGACCGCTGACTGGCTTGTTTGACTAGTCCATATTACGAAATTGCCATGCAGTTCTGTTTACGCCGTAAACTGTCTGGAAATAAGAGTTCGTAATAAGGCCCCTGTGCTAATAAATTACACCTATTATAACTTAGACTATAAATCTTTAGCACTCTGTTAAACTGATTATACAAGTAGGGTCCTAAAAATAAATAAAATCGGTTAGCAAAAGCATGTTTAGTATGCGAGTTAGCACAAACCAAATCTTTTCTTCTCTTATCTGAAGGTACTGGGTTAAAATAAATTTCAGGGTGTTGCAATAAAACTACATTCAAAATAAATAATTGACGTACTGTTAGCACCTTACATGCCATATAAAGCTAGTGTGTAGGAAATCGAAATGGACGAAAAGTAGCAACCTTTAAAACTGCTCTTTGGGCCCGTTCTAGGTGCAGTAAAATTGATTTAGCGGCACCACCCCAGGACGTTATACAGTAGGTAATAATAGATTGACACAAAGCCAAATAAACCTGTCTAATTAATTTAAAGTCGGCAATGTTACGTAAGTTTTTAAAAATGTATATTAGTTTGCGCACTCTGGTGCATAATAAATCGATGTGTTTGCGGAAGTTCAGATTTGTGTCAATCGTGACGCCTAGATATTTAATATGGTCAGTTTTAGCTAAAGTGGAGCAAGTGCACACAATGTCAGCATAATGTAAATTGCAATTGTTATGAGCTTGGATGATTAGGTTAGTAAGCGTTGGATTAGTGTTTCTCATTGTAAATAAATGGTACTTGGTTTTATCTGTATCTAATGTTAAGAGATTTTTATGAAGCCAATTAGATACAGTATTAAAACCATTCTGTGCTACCTCATAGACTTCAGCCTTTGATTTAGCTGCGAACAGTAGAGCTGTGTCATCCGCATATGAGATAATTACACCTTTTTGGAGTGTCAAATTGCACAGGTCATTTATATAGATCAAGAACAATGTAGGTCCCAAAATACTGCCTTGTGGGATTCCGTAACAGCTATTCTTAAGTTCGGAACTCATGCACGTACCTATTTTTACACACTGATGGCGGTCGGTAAGGTATTCAGATAATAGTTGCAATTGTACCCCCCGTATTCCCAGCATTTCCAGCTTGTTCAAAAGCAAAGTACAAGAAATTGTGTCAAAAGCCTTGGCAAGGTCTAAAAATATCCCTATGGTGTACATGCCGTTATCCAGGTTTGTGCTTATAAAATTTGTCAGTTGGTGAACAGCTTGACTTGTTGATCTTTTTGGCCTAAAACCAAATTGCTGATCAGAGAGTGATTTATTACTTTCAAGATATTTTACTAATCTACTGTTTATAATTTTTTTCAAAATCTTTGAGATGCCTGTTAAAACTGAAATTGGCCTGTAGTTATTAACACAATTTTTGTCTCCAGCCTTAAACACAGGGGTGACTATGGCTTTTTTAAGCAATTTAGGAAATATTCCTTTTGTTAAACATAACTGAAAAATGTGAGTCAGGGGAGGGGCAATGATATATTTAAATCTTTTGAGTATGCTATTAGGTATGTCGTCCCATCCTACGGCACAAGTTTCCTTTAATCCATCTATTATACTTATTACCTCATTAACATCAGTATCTAATAAGACAAAAGAGTTTCGTGCTGCATATGACTTAGTTTGGCTTTGAATGGAAAAAGCTTTATTAGATATTAAGGTTTTTTCTGCTAAGCTTTTTCCTACATTAATGAAGAAGTTGTTAGCTTTATTTGCTGCTTCGGTAGGGCTTTGCTCCGAAGATAAAAGATCTAGCGCTGGTTCGGGATTTTTTGACCTGCCTGGATGGACTTCTGCTTCAGGGATTGGTACAGCACGGCCATCTGAGACGTCCCATGGTTTACTTTGCGACAAAGATTGGTGACACGGAGTTTTTGGTCTGAATTCATTTTTCCTTCCGCCACAATCGAGCAAACTTCGGTCAAAATTGTGTCGATGGACCCAAGCCATCTCTGAATCTCCGACGTAGAGACGCCTTCAGTCGGTAATTAGTTCTCCGTGGCTACTGGCGGCGCAGGTTCTCTTGTCTGGTTTTGTTCGGCAGGCGATGGCGTCGGTGGAGGACTTCGTCCTACCAATTTGCTGCGGCCGAAGGGGCTATCTCCTGGGTTAGACATACTACTAACACCGAAATCGCTGATTGTCTATAAAAACTATTTAGTACATCTTTCACGATCAAAAAAGATGTCACTTACACAATAAACTGACTCTGCAAATTATTGCAATAACATTATTCGTAATTACATAAATCAATATCGTTAGAATCAACACAAGAATCACGTCCGCTTAGTCTCGCGTCGAACTGCAATCAAGAGATTTTGATTTTAATATGTTAGTAAATGTTTAATTTGTATGTATTTCTGTGTTTTTTATAAGAATAAACAGTTTCTTTATTTTTAATATTCCGAGTTACTTTTCATTCATACTCCTATTCTTAATGCAGGTAAAAATCTGGAATTTTTACATTGTCGTATAAATTATTGTTTACTACTACTTAGTGTGTTTTTAATAATTATGTAATTGTTAAAAAAACATTAATAGGTAGTAAACAATAATTTATACGACATTGTAAAAATTCCAACACAATAATAATATAATAGAATTCCATCTACCATCTTCAGCTGTAACTAATAGTTTTAAATACTCGAGCACTAGATGGCGAATTGTGCTGTCAACACAAAATGAAGAGAGCTTCCTGTCTATTACACCGCATTATATTGTAGTCTTTGCATATATGTGACAATGGCGTTCAAAAGGTTAAGAATGCGCAATACATTTTAGAATGACAGACAACAATGACAGAAAAAAACAAAACACTTTTGTTTTTGATTAAATTATGACTTAAAACAAACTCCTTTATCAGCGTATTACAGTGCACTGCTGAACAATCGCACGCCATTTAACTTGATCCTCGGCTAGTCTTATCCAGCTGCTAATAGCCAGCCTGCCATGATCGTCACTCCACCTAGTCATAGTTATTGAGATTCTTAAGGACATCAATCCTAATATCCTCATCATAACACTACTTTAAATACTTTTTCTCCACTCATTCCTAATTTTATTCTAAAAGAAAAGTAAAAATCCATGACCTTAGGCCATAGGACTTTTTATCCCGGTAGTACCTACGTTCCTATGAGAAAATTTGCGGCCCACGAGGGCGAAGCCGCGGGCAAAAACTAATTATAATAAAAAGTAAATAAAAACCCGACTGCATAACAAGCGAACTAAAAATATACCCCTCCTTCTGACGCATTCGGGTAAAAAGATGGAAACAAGATAATGTAGAGAAAAAAAGAGAAAAAAGAGCTGAGAAGATGTAAACTAGACGTAGAGAACTACAAGGATTTTTTGGCGACTGAATAACATTGACAGGGGTGCGATTTTGGTAAACATTCGTGAAATTGTCACGAGATGGTTATCGATAGTTTATGAAACAAAAAATATAATCTTAACTCAAGACTCACTTTTCAAGTAACTACAGCTGATATTCGAAATTATTCGTTTAAATATGTTATTTTTAAATCAACATTCGTTGTCCTTCGCGTCTGTGAAGTTTCCCCAAATAATTTAATTCAACTAAAGTAAAAAGATTCACGTTATTGTACTTACCAGCATATCTGTACTAGACTTTACTGCATCCGGAAAGTGTGCATGTCTAGGCAACCAACACGATAGTGACATGACTCCGGCTAGTGGTTCTGGATACGTCAAACCTGCATGAAGTGCTAATGCTCCTCCTTGAGAAAACCCACCCAGCAATATCCTATTGGGGAGTATGCCAGCCTGCAATATAAAACCGGGAATAATGAGAAGGACTTTTAGAAAAACAGAAATATTTTTTTATTTTATTCAATAAGTGTCCAAATACACTATGCCGAAGGTTCGCGACCTAAGTTCCGCGGCTGATTTTTACGTTCCGACGTATTCGGCTGATATGACACACCATAAATGCTGAACTTACGCGGCAGAAATTCAGTAGCGCACACGCGGTGCGCGGGCATGCCTGCCTGCCGCTGGCCCCGGATCTTCTTCGGCAATCGAACCGAACTTCGGTCGCGTATAATGCGTGCTCTACAGAATACGTTGCCGCCGAATTTCCGCTAAACTTACGCCCGACCGAAGTTCGGCTGCATGCTATAACGCAACGTAATTTCGGCATAATGTGTCGTCAGCTCGTCAGTAATTCAAATAGCATTGCAGGCCTAATCATGCCGAACTTCGGTCGCGTACCTGCGGCATAGTGTGTCTTTTGTCTCTGTGTCTAATTAACAAAAACATTATTTTTTTCCCTAGGTGAAAAATATCCTTCACGTTGTCATTTTTATAGCAAGCCCGATGACATTCGCATCGGCAAAAATGACGAACTTCCATACAAACTTTTATAAGCAAAGCACAATAAGCTCATCGCGTTAACGTCAACCACCCAACGTCAGCAAAGAAACGGATCGGATAAGAACGTCTGAGGTGTCACCCGCTTACAGTTAGTTGGAGGTGGCGACGAGCCTACGTAAGCGAGGCCACGGCTCGCCGCAAGCTCGGTGACTGCTGTTTACTAGATGTTACAGAGCCGAGGCGATGTTATTACAGTTACGATGCTTATAAGGGTGCGTTGCAGTATGGAGTTACATAGAAAGCATCCTGAATGCCTGAACTCTCAAGCAGAAATTCATTTTTCTAGAACCAGTGGTTTTGTCTGTGCGTTGTCTGTCAGTGAATTAATGAATTCAAGATTGTTAGTAGTTTGCGGGAGCAGGCATGGACCCCTGTCCATAATTTTGTGGTAAGCAGTTCTTAGAAATGTGTTTTGTAAATGTACAGTCGAACCAATTCATTAGTTAACATTTTACAAGTGTGGGTCAAGTCATAGTTATGCACACAAACACTAGATAGCACGAGTAAGCTCTGTTTTTATTAGTGTGCGTATGGCATACCAATTACCGTATACCAATATATAGAAATCATTCATTTATGTTTCTGAATGAGATTATATTACTATAGCAACCTTGGCACAATGGCTATAGTCTTTGGTCAGGGAACGAGAAGTCGTAAGTTCAAACCTTGGGTGCAGCAATATATTATTTTTGTATTCTTTTTTTTTGCTAAAACGTTGCTTAAAGTTGAATTTAGCGATTCAATCCCGTTCATGGATGAGTAATGAAGTTTTCAACGTTTGAGACAACCACGGAACTATCAGGCCATTTTATTTAGACTGTTTAGAAAATAACTACCTACAATTAAAAAAAAATGTTTTCATTCAAACACCTTAATTTATAAAAAAAACCGGGCAAGAGCGAGTCAGACTCGCGTACCGAGGGTTCCGTAACATCCGGGTTTATGCATAAGGTTTATGTTTATGAAATTAATTGTTTTATTTATATTTTTGAGTTGATTGAATGAAAGGTAAATTGTGATTTACGATTTATGACGTATTAAAAAAAAACTGCTTACTAGATATCGTTCAAACCAATTTTCGGTGGTAGTTTACATGGTAATGTACATCATATATTTTTTTTTTGTTTTATCATTCTCTTATTTTAGAAGTTACAGGGGGGGGGGGGGGACACACATTTTACTACTTTGGAAGTGTCTCTCGCGCAAACTATTCAGTTTAGAAAAAAATGATATTAGAAGCCTCAATATCATTTTTGAAGACCTACCCATAAATACCCCACACGTATGGGTTTGATGAAAAAAAAATTTTTGAGTTTCGGTTCTAAGTATGGGGAACCTTAAAATTTATTGTTTTTTTTTCTATTTTTGTGTGAAAATCTTAATGCGGTTCACAGAATACATCTACTGACCAAGTTTCAACAGTATAGTTCTTATAGTTTCGGAGAAAAGTGGCTGTGACATACGGACGGACAGACAGACGGACAGACAGACAGACAGACAGACAGACATGACGAATCTATAAGGGTTCCGTTTTTGCCATTTGGCTACGGAACCCTAAAAATGAGCGTTCTTAGTTGTCAATCTACGAGTATTTGCATTACTGAGTTTATTAATTACTACCTACTCATATTCGTGTGCGGATTTATTTCTGTGGATCCAACCATGCAACATTTATCAATGTTTAAAAAGGCAGAAATTGTTGTTCTGCATGTGCAAAACATATCTATAAGTGAAATTGATATTGGTGAGTAACAGTTACATCATCATCATCATTTCAGCCGAAAGACGTCCACTGCTGGACATAGGCCTCCCCCAAGCACCTCCACTTCGACCGGTCCTGTACTTCCCGCATCCAACGGGTTCCTGCGGCCTTCACAAGGTCATCGGTCCACCTTGTGGGAGGCCTTCCAACGCTACGTCTTCCGGTACGCGGTCGCCACTCCAGAACCTTTCGGCCCCATCGGCCATCTGTTCTGCGAGCAATGTGCCCTGCCCACTGTCACTTAAATTTGGCAATTCTTCAGGCTATGTCGGTTACCTTGGTTCTCCTGCGGATCTCCTCATTCCTGATTCGATCACGCAGGGAAACTCCAAGCATAGCCCTCTCCATTGCCCTTTGGGTGACTTTTAGCCTTCTTATAAGGCCCATTGTGAGCGACCACGTTTCAGTTCCATAAGTCATCACTGGCAACTCACACTGGTCAAAGACTTTCGTCTTGAGACACTGCGGTATGTGGGACGAGAAGATATTGCGTAGCTTCCCGAACGCTGCCCAGCCGAGTCGGATTCGTCGATTGACCTCTTTCTCGAAGTTAGACCTACCTAACTGGACAGTTTGTCCTAGGGAAACGATTCGTCCACGACTTCGAGTGTAGCGTCTCCGATTTTTATGAGAGTGGGTGTTACATGGGCATTTGACATGACCTTCGTTTTGTCCATGTTCATTTTAAGACCCACTCTTTCGGAGGCTCTACTGAGGTCATCGAGCATTGTACTGAGGTCCTCCATAGTTTCAGCCATGACTACGATGTCGTCGGCAAACCGAAGGTGAGTTATGTACCCGCCATTGATGTTGACGCCAGCCCCTTTCCAGTCCAGAACCTTGAAGATATCCTCTAGTGCAGCGGTGAACAGTTTCGGAGAGATAACGTCTCCCTGTCTCACACCTCGCTGCAGAAGGATAGGTTTCGAGGCCTGATCCTGGAGTCTGACTGACATAGTGGCGTTTTCGTACAGACACTTCAGCACTTCGATGTACCGATAGTCGATCTGGCACCGTTGAAGAGACTGCAGCACAGCCCATGTCTCGATCGAATCAAAGGCTTTCTCGTAGTCCACAAACGCTAAGCAGAGAGGCAGGTTATACTCTTCGGTCTTCTGTATAACCTGTCGCAGCGTATGTATGTGGTCTACGGTGCTAAAGCCTTTACGGAATCCGGCTTGTTCGGGAGGCTGGAAGTCGTCAAACCTGCGCGCGAGACGGTTCGTGATGACTCTCGAAAACAGCTTGTAGACATGGCTCAGGAGTGAGATGGGCCTATAATTCTTCAGGAGGGCATTATCGCCCTTCTTAAAGAAAAGTATCACCACACCTCTGTTCCATGCCTGTAGTGTTTTGCCCTCGAGTATGACGTAACCAAACAGCTTCTGAAGGGCGTTCAGAACGGGTTTTCCGCCGGCCTTCAGCAACTCGGCCGTAATTCCGTCATCACCCGTTGCCTTGTTGTTTTTGAGCTGCTTCAGAGCTATCCTAATCTCATACAGGCTGACGTCCGGGATGTCTTCGGTATAGTGCCGGGTCAATGTAGCTCTTGGGTCGTTTGCCAGATTTATAGCGGGGTTATTTGTTGACGTGTATATCTGTCCATAGAACCTCTCGATCTCTCTCAACAGCTCAGATTTGTCGGATACGATCCTGCCATCATCGGTCTTCAGTCTCGTAAGCTGGCTCTGCCCAATAGACAGATCTCTAGCAAAGACCTTGGAGCCTTTATTTCGCTCTATCGCGTCCTTAATACGATCTGTATTAAAGCGGCGAAGATCGCTTTTCAAGGCCTTAGAGATCCGTCTATTGAGTTGCCGGTAATTTAGCGCATCATCCGTAGACTGCAGGATCATATCGCGCCTCTCCTTCATGAGCCGCAAAGTAGGATCAGAGAGCTTCTTTTTTGAATTCGTACGGCGCGTCTTGAAGATCTTAGACCCGACCGTATGGACAGTTTCCACGAACCCATCGTTATAATCGTCCACGGAGCTCCCTAGGCATTCGAAACGATTCTGGAGTTCGAGCTGAAAGCTCTCGGGGTTTTGGATCTGGATCGGTGCTGGATGGAGCGTAGACTTCATCAGTCAAGATCTTTCCAGCTTGATATTTAAGTTCAAGGTGCCTCTTACCATACGGTGATCACTTCCGGTTTTCACCGCGTTGATCACAGAGACATCATTGAATACTTGCTTCTTCGTCGACATATTGAAGTCAATCTCATTTTTAGTTGCACCATCCGGGCTCTGCCAGGTCCACTTTCTATGCTCACGTTTTCTGAAGAAGGAATTCATCATAAAAAGGCCTTCCTTCTCAATAAAACTGGCCAGTAGGTGGCCCCGGTGGTTCCGGCATCCAACTCCAAATTGCCCCACTCGCAGCTCATCATCGTTTCGTTTACCCAGTTTCGCGTTAAAGTCCCCCATGACAACGGTAAAGTGAGTTTTAGAGCCATGCATGGCTTTGGAAATATCCTCATACATGGTCTCTACCTCATCGTCGGGGTGTGACGAGGTCGGGGCGTAAACCTGTACGACCTTCAGCGAATACCTTTCGGATATTCTGAGTATAAGGTACGCCACCCTGGTCGACACACTCTCGATCTTCACCATGTTGCTCACAAGGGACTTATGGACGATAAACCCGACACCACCTTGGGACTGCTGGTTGCCCTCCCGGAAATAGAGCAAGTTTCCGGATTTAAGGATTATCGAGTCCTCCCCCTCTCTTCGGACTTCAGATAACCCCTCTATACTCCATCGTATCTTGCTCAATTCTTCCTCGAGTTCGGTGATCTTCTCGTCGGTCCGGAGTGCACGCGTGTTGTATGTTGCCAAGGTCCAGTTTTCGGTGATTGTGGTAGCCGGATCTCTTCCGGGGATTCTTAGCATCCCTTGCCTCACCGTGGCCTTGGCCGCTACCGTAACCAAGGGTAGGCGGGCCGCCGGGTACTAGGGGCCTAGTGTTTTTTGTGCTTGTCATTCTTGGGGGGGGTTTGCCATAATCGCCACGCTTGGCAGGCGGGTTGGCGATCGCAGTATAGTATGGTGGTGGAATGCATAGAGAACGCTGCTGCCCATTCTCCGTTACGACCCTTAGTCGCCTTTTAGGACACCCACGGGAAGTATGGGGTGGTGCAATTCTTTCAGTCCGACACCACACAGACATATTACGTTGATATTATACCTACTTCAACTTAACTAACTCATCTCACCTTTCAATATTTATCTAGGAATAAATTAATGTAACTTATGTACGATACCAACCAACCATACTTAAATAATAATATAATACCTACTATCATAAAATGTATTAGTTTTTTTTTTACAGCCCACACCAAATTGAACCTTAAAACAACCATTGTAAGGAAGGAACATATTGAAAGAACTAGAGGGATCATTTGCTAACAAGCGTTAAGCTCCCTCATTCCAACCAACACCAAATAATAATATGTTTACCTAAGAAAAAAACAAATTATTTTAATGCTTTTATTTAATTTACCTTTCTACTTTTTTTCTTGAGTGATTTCATTGGCCTCAAAATTAATTTAATAAAAAACAAAAAGTAAAAAACAGCAAAACAAAATTCCTCAGCTGGGATCAAACTCATGTTGTCGAGCTTACATACAGACGCTTACACCAATTAGCTATCGCAACTATGTTAAACTAGTCTAAAATGTTGGGTCAAATTCAGTGAACCTGTTTATTTTATCTCTAACCATGAATTTAAAATACATATACGTACACAATAGTAATGACAGTTACCAATGTGTGCGTGATGTAAGCTAATTGGCATTGCCAACTGTACACAAAACTTACTTTCTATTACATGGATATTTTAGTGTGTAATTAAGAATGTCATATTCTTTTTCTAAGTAGGTATGCATTAATAAAAAAAGAAAAGACCCCTATGCCCGCCGAAAGTGACAGATTTTTTGTAATAAAATATTGCACTTATGGCTTCTTCAGTGCAATATATTCTAAACATGATATACATAATAATATAGACAACTAACCAAATTGTATCAAGCACACCACAGGATATTTTGTCTTTTAGTTATAAGTGTTATAACCCCGTAAATCAAATAAGCTTGAAAAAGTAGATGGATTCCTACAAATTAAATCTTCCTACATCTTAAGTTTGATCATAGCTGGCTGACATAATGACATCTTTTCAAAATTTCAATCTGAATAGCCATGAAGTATGGAGAGACAACAACAATCTAAGCAAGATCCATAGTTACATCATTCAAAAACAAGAGAGAGTTCAACGAAAAAAGGATTACCATTTAGAGTTGCAATTTAAAACTAACTTAATTTTTTCTATTTAGACTTACCTGAATTTGAAATTTTAACACTTTAGATGATAATAACAATAATAATAATAATAATAATAATAATTGTTTATTTGAAACAATATGTACCTACCAACAGTATGTACTATTGAATAATGTAATGTTTTCTACTTACTTTTATCTCATTAGCAATGAGACGATGGACATGTTCAGTTGCTCTTACTATTCCCTCTTCATCTTCAGGAGCCGTGGCATCTAGTGTCCTCAAATCAAACCATGACGGCATACGAAAGCCTGCATTTAATGTAACGGGCATCGTCGCGGCAGTTGGACATATTACCTTCACGTGAGGACCACGAATAGCGGCGATGGTATTTGCCCAACCATGGCTGAAATTTAGTCATCATTATTTGAAATCTATAGCATATAATTAAAATATTATATGGAAAATGCAGTACATAAAAGTTATACTAACCCAGTGTCACCGAGACCATGTAGGAATATAAGCTGAAATAAACACCGATAACGATTTATACAACTCTAATCAAATCTAAAGGATATTTAACATTTAAAATAACATAATTAGCTTACCGAAGCCGTTTGTTTGGCTGTGGCAGCAATAATTACAGGATTCGGTTCCATTATCTAAACAATAAGTGAAAATCAATACTTCTATCCTGCAATAGCAGCAGAACGTGAGATGAACGTGAGCAGAACAAAACTTTCCCAATCTGACTGATTGATTTTGACAAGAGCAGTGTTGCCAACTCAATTTTTTAAAGAGAGCTAGATCACCTTCGAAAAAGAGCTAAAATAGAGCTAAATATTAGGGAAAAAAAGAGCTAAAACAAAATAAAGTTTAAAAATCAAAATTTTAATTATTGTACAAAAACGTAACATGATATTACTTATATCTTGTTAGAATAATAAGAGAGATATTTAAAAATACGACTATTTGTCGTCAGAACTATCGAAATTGTGTGTCAAATTCACTAATTCTAATGTGATTCAATAAATCATTTTTTTTTTCGCATTTAATTCACATCGACAATAGCAGCAATACGCTTTGGTTTTGTCATTACAAACTTCTTTCATACCAACCTTGAAAAGCAGTCTCGGAGAGCCATTCTTCTCGGAACTTTTGTGTTTATGGCCTACTTGATGACATTTTGCATGTTGCACTTTCCTATACTAATTTATTGTAATTCGAACTACAACTACACAAATAATCAACACAGTACTCCACCACGATCGTACACCAATTACCAAAATCAAGTCAAGAATGATCGAACGAAATGAAGTACTTACATGAAACGAACGAAACGAAGTACACGAAATAAAACAATACGGGGATTCCCCGTAGTTCAAGTTATAGACTAAATATGGCTCTATTTATTAATTTTCTCGCTGCATGAAATCCGGATACACACCTAAAATTTTGAAAGAACAAAAATCAAGTACATTTTTTCATGTATTGGAATGGAGCTAAAATTTTAAAATTAAAGAGCTAAAGAGCTAAAATTATTTTTTTGGAGCTGATTAATTGAAAATGGAGCTAGATTTAGCTCTAATAGAGCTAAATTGGCAACACTGGACAAGAGTGACATTGAATTTTCATTCCCTGTCCGTGGAATAAGTATGTACTTTAGGTAATATAATGCTAGGTACACACGCGGTGACTTTAGTCGCCAGCGGAAACCGGCATGTCATAGAACTAAAAATTCGAAGACATGTGACTTCTATCTACTCGCATTGGGCCCACGTGGTAGATTATAGCCCGCTTCCTTTCGAAGAGAGGAGGCCTGTGTGCCAGCAGTGGGAACATTATAGGCTGATTATGTGACATACATACACATCTAATAAGAATAACACTGATTATTAAAGCTTAGTATCTATTTGAAATCTCACAATATTAAATACTTATGCAGCCCATAATTTTCCCACTGCTGGGACACAGGTCTCCTCTCTGCGAGAGAGAGAGAGAGTGGGCCGTAATCCACCGCGCGGACTCAGTGCGATAATATTAAATAAAAGGCTATGCAGATGACTGAGTAAAAAAAATTATAGTGCTCATTCACAAATACGCTATCTAAATAGGTATATTATACGCTATTGTTTGAGTCATATTTGGCAAATAAATTGTATGTTTTTATCACTGACCTGTATTATACAGTACTTGTATGTTAGAGGTCAGTGGTTCTTATCAAAGATTCCAAAACATAAATAAAATTTTTATGAAAAAGTTATGATAAATTACTATTTTATCATATTTTGTTAAATATTGTCTTGTGTGTGAAAAAGGGCTTTAAGCCAATAGGCTTAAAGCCCTTTTTCACACCCTTTTTTTGCCCTTTTTCAGGCCTTGCGGCTTGCCTTGGTCCGCCATTTTTTTTTTGGAAAGCTGTAACTGTAATCATGGACGTATAATACGTCCATGGCTGTAATCGAATCATTGTAAAGCCTAGTTTACACATGTTGCTAACAACCGACCCATTGTGTCGGTGTATATTTACACCGACACAATGGGTCGGTTGTTGGCTGGTTGTTGACTGGGTATTCCCAGTCCATGCGGTGGCGGTAGCGTTAGCCCGTTCAATGATGATTATAACACAAATATTTTTTTTATGCTTTGATTGGGAATGGAATACAGAGGTCAGTGAATACAATACAATATTATTGGTATAGGTCTACCAGAATCTCATGGCATAAAAAAAAAGTGATTTTCTTATGGATTGTGAAAATCACAATGTATTTTTTTATGCCTTGAGATTCTGGTTGACCTAGAATACGTGAATAAATAAAATGTCAAGAAAAAAATAAAAATAGTGTTTGTGGCCAGAATATTCGCATCGGTGATTGTTACGTAAACTTATCGGATCTCTCTTTTGCACTCGTCATTTAACCCAGGCTCACTAGCGCTCATTGATTGATTAGATACGCATTCTTGACTTTTATTTTCATTGCTTGTTATTTCTTGGGTATTCGGTGGACTTCTTTTTATATTTTGTTGAATTTAGTTACAATGGATTCAACTTTACGTGAACAAGTCATGATAAATCAATTTGTGCTAGCAGCAGGATGTGCTCAAGAACAAGCAAAACAGTTATTGCAAGCTGCACACTGGCAATTCGAGGTAAATTTATATTTTAGGTAAACAAACAGTATGTAATCATGAAATGGCTGCTACATATTTTGATTTACATTAGCCTTCTAAATGTCACACATTGTTATCAAATAATAACTATTTCATTAATACATTACGTCGTATTTACTATTGTCGTTAGTGGATTATAATTTTAAAGTCAATATAATGTTTGATTCTGCTCAAGTAACTTATTTATTAGGTATTTGCTTCGAGATAAATGCTAGGTACTCGTTAATCTGTAAACATCCTAATAATTATATTGACGAAATAGGTAACACGCAATAAGCGAACTGAGCTAGTACCTAGTGTATCCTTCATGTGAATGTAACAACATATAATTGTAGAGTCCTTACTCAGTCTGGATGCTGTACTTAATCAGTCTGGATGCTGTAAAAACAATGTAGATAACGATTACAAAATCGCAAATACAAAAAATTAATCATGTTGTTAACTAGTAGTAGTTGTTAGCATGGACATTAATTATTGAAAATCAAAACATTTTTTTTTTGTTTTGATTACTAATGTAGGCATCTTGGTGAGATGCTTGTTTTGATATTCATACAGTTTAGTTAGGTAGGTACATATATTTTTGGTTAGTTTTTGATTATCAGACTGCCAGGTAGTACTCATTTATTTAGATTTTATCAGACTTAACTTTAATTAGTAACTAAGTATGTTTGAACAAGCTATTTGGTATATATGCAGCTAAACTTTTAAACAATGTTAATTATTATGAGTATGCCAGGTAGTCCATTCTTTTACATGACTCACTTAAGTATGCCATAAGCTTAATTATTCATTATGTCATCATCTCTCTAGCCTTATTCCTAGCTATTTTGTGGTCAGTTTTCAGTCTAACCTAACCATATGCAGCTATATACCAACATTTTACATGGAGCCGCTGCCTATCTGACCTCCACAAACTAGAAGTGAGTAGCCAGTAACTCGTTGCTGAGAGTGGGAGTTAGGCTTTTGGGTTCCTGACTACCAGTAACAACTGTCAAATATCTACAAAATAATGTTATACTTAATTCACATTTTTTTTGTGACAATTAATATAATAGTATCCTCATCCATCAAATATTTGTTAATTTAAATGTCTGTTCAGAAAACTACTGAACAGACATTTAAATATTTGTATTGTATGCCACTAAGGCCAAACATTGCTGATCTAATAATGTACTTAAACAAAATGCTCTGTATATTTCTATATTATACTCATGATTCTACAAATAATGAATCTTGTACAAATAAAAGCCAGGACCAACGGCTTAACATGCTTTCCGAGGCATGGAGGAATTGTGAATTGTGATGTATATTCTATGGTCACGCATCCACTGAATAACCTTGGCAAGATTGCCTTAACCTTCGATCAATCCGAGAGGATGTTATTAATTAGCCACTAGCCCTCTAATAAGTTATTACGTATAGCAGGGACGGCGAACCTCTATACACCTATGTGCCATTTTTTCCAAATAAATATTTCATGCGGCCATGACGTGCCAACAAACAATCATGGCTTAGTGATTATTGTAAAAAAAAACTATTACTTTCGTATTATTACTTATTATAATTTTGAATCTCTCTTAACATTTCTTGGGACCCTGGGGTCCCGGACCTTTGGAAGGCATACGAGGGGCCGAAACCAACTCGGCCCCTTAGACGTTTTTAAGTAAATGAGACACCAACCGACGCTGTTTCGTGTCCTGTTCGGACTATGCAAGTGCACTCAAGGACAACCCCCGGCGGTCAAGGACTAATGTTAACAGTTTTATATTTATTTAAATGAAATGGCAAATTAGTGCGACTTCTGCTGTTGCAAACTTTATGACTTAGGTACAGTGTCCTAATTATTTTGTTACATGCCACCAATGGCACGCGTGCCATTATTTCGCCATCCCTGATGTATAGTGTATTTTTACCTATATACCAAGTAGCTTGTTAGACTGTACCTAATATACAGGCTGTTGATTTGCATCCTAGTCAAATTCAAGGACGTCATTATGCTAATGATTCTCGACCCAAATCAACAATAAAATGGGTAGGTATTTTTTTTATTTTTTTTCTTATTTACGGAAATCCGTAAGTGTGAACCAGCCGTATTTAAACGCGGCCCGTCTGTTACTAGCCCTATAACCGCGCTTCACGTACACACACATTCAAATGCGGATGAGAATCTATCATTCGATAAATTCGTAGGTAATCAATCCCATCCTCCAATCACAGTGAGGCGATCCGGGTACTTAGTCTCCCGCGCACCCTAAGCCACGCCCCCGCTGCCCCGGAACTAACAGTGTAATTGAAATCGCCGCAGCGTTCGTGCGCTTTGCGAATTCCGCTTCTCGGTACATCGTTGAGACGTAGGTTCAAAGTGTTCAATTCAAATGTCGAGCTGGTGGAGATGGTCCGCGGTGGAGATGTCCGTCGGGAAATGTTTCCCGATCGGGAACCCCCTTCACAGCGTCATGCTGGCTGCTATGCACCACACCAGTGTTGCGCATACTGAAGCGTGAACTGCAACACCCGTTCCACTACCCCAAGGCACAAGACATTCACCCAGGTGATAATGCCGTGCCGCGTGCGGATTACATTTTGTCGTTTTCGACACTTTAAAAACGAATGTGTTAGTGTTGTTAAGCTGAAGGAAAACCAGTACGTACTACCTAAGTACGTGGCAACTTTACCTCCGGTAACATAGGTAGGTAATTTATTTATTTGTACATTTTGTAAATACGTTGTTAGCTTAATCAATTTCATTAGTGTAAATAAGTTATTTCAAATTATTAACTACCTACGCCAATAATACCTAAGAGTCGAAAGTATACCACGTCCTTACACTTAACTAGAACGTCTTTCCATTTCCATCAAACGTAGAAAACATTTTTAGACTTAGTAGATCGATCACCAACAAAGGTAGGATTATTGCCGGTCCTAAGCCCGTTAAGTAGGAAGGAAAGTTTCAAATCAACCAATTTAATCCACAAATAAAAACAAAAACACTACGAAAACTTTAGCTTGAAGGATATTATTAATCATCTGATAACAGGTCAGTGAACTTTTCTTTGGCGCACTAGTATTACTGTCATTAGTAAGATTTCCGTATTCCAATGATGCTCAAAAATGAGTTAATTATCAAGTGAAATTTATGACAATAATGTAGGTGATTTTCGAAATAAAATTAGGTAAAATTATTGCTACCGGTCATCGCTCGGCGGCCCGACGGCCGCCGGCCGGCCGGGGAATTACATGGCAGCTGCATGCATTGTCGCTGTGTGCATAGTCGGGTGATTCTATTTTATTTGTATCGAATTAAGGGTTTAATTCTGAAATACTGTTAAATTTCTACAACAAAAAAAAAGCAGCGCTTACTAGTTATTGCCCCCTACCGTACTTCAAATGATTATTTATGTCTTTTATGACAACCTCCTGAAATTTGACGAGGATGCAAATCAACAGCATGTATAGAGAGGCCATGGTGGAGCGAATTAATTTGACCTTAAATCTCGTTTCCCAGTGGGGTGAAGACATTCTGGTCAAATCCAACGCTCAGAAAACACAAGCTTGTCTTTTCACTCCCAAAAGGAGCCAGTTTTCATTACCTTCTAATTTCCAAAGTACCTACATCTGTAGCCGAACTTTTGGTCACTCTTTGGCAGAAGTTGCCAGTTGCAGCTAAAACCTGAAAACCCAAGATACTAGATAAATGGGGATATTATCCTGAGTACCTACCTATATTTTTCGACCATATACTTTTTTTGTGATTGACTGGGCCATACTTAGTTGAACAAATAAATAACATTGAAATATCATTTACAGGAACTTCGGATTAAATACCTGTATTACTTGAATGACACAGTATGTTATGTCAATTTCTTTTTTTTTATATTTTAATCTATTTAATTTCAGACAGCGTTATCAATATTTTTTCAAGAAGTCGCCATTCCTGCTGGCGCTAATGGAATTGCTGCACCGCACTACCGTCAGGTACCGTAAAAGTTATTGCAAGCATAAATTTTTTAAATCATTTAAATTCTATCGTTTATAAAAATCGAAGAAAATTTATTGAAAAAGCATTTAGTGAACCAATCACCCATACTTATTTGAACTTCGCGGGTATCCTTAGCGCATACCCATCCGTTACGGTAGTCCGCGAAGTTCAAATTTTCACGAGATAGAATTCACGTTTTTTGCGATTTGCATGTCAGTGTCAGGTTGTATACAATCGACTGAAAGAAATAAGTATTTGCAGAATAATACCATTAGAATCACCTAGAAAGCTTATACGTTCATTTTTAATCTCAGCCATGTTCTTTAAATAACAAATGGATAATTTTATTATTTCAGCAACTGATGACACCATGTAATACTCCAGCTACTCCTCCTAATTTCCCTGATGCACTTGCGGCGTTCTCGCGGCTATCGACGACGGGCAGCCCAAACAACGCGGGCGGCGGGGGTTGCGCAGGCGCGGTCGCGCCGCCCGTGTCCCCGCTCGCCACGCATCCACCACCGCCGCCGCCACCACCACATGTGCAAATGAACATGTTTCCTGGCACTCCAAATCCTCAGACAAATTATTCGTCAATTTCCTGCTCAACTGCCGTAAGTTCTTATTATTGACTTCGAGTTACAAAAACATTCACTTCCAAGTTTTTGTTTATTCATTTCGTTTTTCATCATCATTTTAGAGAATTTTATTTCGGAAGGCTTTTATGATAATACAAATAATAATATTAAACTTAGATAAAGATAATTACAATTAAGAAATCTTCATAGGATTATACATACAGAGGAGAGGGTGGGCCATGCTCACCCCAGGATGTTTGGGGACCTATTCGAAATTCTAAGCTGGATACTTACATAATATAACTTCACACAAAAGCAATCAAATAAAATATCTACTACCAAGACCCACTGTTATTACATACTTAATACATTCCATTTATTTAGTTACTTTTGAAATCACAAAAATAATTGAATCTAATCAACGTATAAAAATTTACGCAACGTAATAGCATAAAATACAGAGAGTACAGAAGGCAATCATATGTATATACTTCACTTTTCATACCTCCGCTCGGCGGTCGCGCTGGGGTTGTCAACTTTGGCTTATGCACAAAAAACTATCGTGGTCGTGGCACTCGTATCTAGTTGTTTGATTTATTGTTGAGCTTATTCTACAATATTAAAAAAACAATAAACATAGTATTACAATACAAAAAGTTTACAAAACAAAAACATATAAAATTTTACATTTGTCAAATTTCACTATCGAAAATCCCTAATAACTTCAAAATGGATTACCCTATTTACACAATTTATTTTGCCCTATCCGTTAGATCTAAACCTATCAAATGGCACTAAAAACAACACAATATCTACACAAACAAAAAATCATGTTTTCAACTTAAGTACGTAATAATTGGGGGCGTGAAATTACCTTACTAAAAAGTTACTTCGTTTATACAGATTCAAAATTGGAAACTATTATATAAATCGAGCTTAGATAGCAATTTTTTTGTTGCTCCATTTTTGCACTTTACAGACGCGTGTCTCAAGCGGATGGCACTCGCGGTCGAACTACACCCAACCACTCCGAAATAACGTATCCGTGAGCGGTGTCTATGTGAGCGATGCTCGAGCGCACTTTATATGTAGATTGCCTTCTGTACTCTCTGTAATTTGGGGTAATAAGCTAGAGTAGGTACATTTAAATTTCGCGTCACAATACAAAGTGACAAGCTAGGCATGGCGGGCTGATACTAGTCGGGGGAGCGGCGAATTTACAAGTATCTCCCGGGCCCCCGACTTATGGTAGTAGAAGGAACAGTGGGGGTTTTAGTCGGTAGGAGTCCGACATGACCCTCCGTTATTCCCAGACGAAGGGTATCCATGAGGATTTGCCCACGAAAAAAAAAAAGTTAGGGCCAGGAACCCCTCCAAGAAAAACCGGGCAAGAGCGAGTCGGACTCGCGCACCGAGGGTTCCGTAACATCCGGGTTTATGCATAAGGTTTATGTTTACGAAATTAAATGTTTTTTTTCTTTTTGAGATGATTGAATGAATGGTAAATTGCGGTTTACGATTTAAGACGTATTAAAAAAAAACTACTTACTAGATCTCGTTCAAACCAATTTTCGGTGGTAGTTTACATGGTAATGTACATCATATATTTTTTTTAGTTTTATCATTCTCTTATTTTAGAAGTTACAGGGGGGGGACACACAGTTTACCACTTTGGAAGTGTCTCTCGCGCAAACTATTCAGTTTAGAAAAAAATGATATTAGAAACCTCAATATCATTTTTGAAGACCTACCCATAGATACCCCACACGTATGGGTTTGATGAAAAAAAAAATTTGAGTTTCGGTTCTAAGTATGGGGAACCCTAAAATTTATTGTTTTTTTTCTATTTTTATGTGAAAATCTTAATGCGGTTCACAGAATACATCTACTTACCAAGTTTCAACAGTATAGTTCTTATAGTTTCGGAGAAAAGTGGCTGTGACATACGGACGGACAGACAGACAGACAGACAGACATGACGAATCTATAAGGGTTCCGTTTTTGCCATTTGGCTACGGAACCCTAAAAAGCCCTAGATACGCAAATGGAAATCTCCATGGTTCAGTCAAGTCGTAAAAACCGTGTTGCGACTTGCGTTACACGGTTTATATAACACTTATTCAGCTTTTGAATATTTAATTGGAATCATTATAAAAATTAAATTAAAATGCTTTGTAACTAAATAAAAAAATGAGTACTAAAATACTTGTTTCTTTTTCAGATGTGCAGCGAAAACATGCCAAGATAAATTTGAAGGTATTAGTTTAGGAGCATCTATAATTTATTTTTCTAATGGTGCGCAATGTGAGCTGTGGAATTGTGTATGAAATGTATATTACTTTAGTAAACACCCTATAGCAGCGTTGGTTTGCTGGACAATATTTAGGGTGCTGTACTGTAGTCAATCATGTTAAATTTATTACAAAATATCGTATCTACATTATAATTATGTATACAGTGGTTTCAAAATGTGCACAATAAATCCTATGAATTGTGTTAGTTTTTGGTAATTGAAATTTATATTGTGATTGTAAAAAATATTGTAACAGAAATGTAATGTAATCGTAAATAATCATGACTTTAATATGTAATAACATACAGAGTGAGAATTTTGCTTTAGCTTCTAAAGTTATCGTCGTACCTCGATAATTATTTTATAGTCATTATTGTGTAATAAAATAATGTTGACATCGCCATACCACGTGGATATACCTACATATAATTCTAGTTATAATAATAAGTGTTGCAAATTACCCTTTAGTTTTCTCCTGAAGCTATACCTACCTACTACCTACCTATGCGGTACTATCCACACATAACAGAGAAAAAACTGGACAAGTGCAAGTCGGACTCGCACACGAAGAGTTTCGTACCACCATTAACCGTATTGAACACTACTTTTTTTTTTAACTGTTTTTAATGGGGACCGGATCCCCTTTAATTATTAACTCAATTTTATACACTGAAAACACACACACACACACACTGAAAATTTTAAGTGTTCATAACATGACAGACAGACTGGCGAACGGACAGTGGAGCCTTAGTAATAGGGTTCCGTTGGCACCCTTTGGGTACAGAACCCTAAAGAGGATAGCATTAAATGCTTGTCAATTTTCATACCTACATACATATTGATTAGGTACTATTTCACATCAGAGCTTGCATCGAATCAAAACACTGAAAGCCGCGTAGACGCGTGTTCGTAAATACGTTATGCTTTTGGATATTTTAGTTACATGTTGCATCGCATGTTTCCCGTCTCTGTCGTGACATAGACCTCGGAGCTGGAAGGTTCTGGCCCTGATATTTGTGGATAGGTCTTTTAATAATATTATATTGACGTTCAGAGGGCTTTACTAACGGTTTTTGCTCATTAGAAATAATCTTATTTCAAGAGAAGTTTTCCTTTTTTTATAAATCATGTTGTTTGTAAACTCCAAAATACATTATAAAATAACATCTATATACATCACGACCTTATTCTGCGAAAGGGTAGGGCAAAGGTGTGAGGAACACCCACATTTTGCCAGTTATGTTAAAACCATAATACTATAAGTAATTAATAATTGTGAATATTATAACTTAATTTTAAAAATTACTTTCGAGATGAAGTTAATTTCAATGATCATGAAACAACTTTACAACTTCCCGTCTTGTCATTCAACAGGGCGATGTATGGCATCCGCCTCAATCACTGTCAAATCATATTTCATGGAAATTATCTAAGTAACTAAGGGTGCGTTTGCACTGAAGCGGAGCTGAGCTGAGCGAAACGGAGACGTGCAGGAATTGAACAATAACCAACGATACAAGTGAAGCGATATGGATTTCAACCAGTATGACTGGTCGATTCCTACACCTTTCCTCCGCTCTTCTCTGCCTGTGGAAACACCCGAATACAAAGTTCTATGTTATATTGTCAAAAAATAGGGTGTTTGGCGAGACTTATTTACGTACTATGCCTTTAATTGAAAAGTTACGTTTCATTTTAAAGATGGGATTAAGAAGACTATACATATTATGTACATTTACAATAGAAGTAAGTAATAGACGATTGCAAAATAAGCTATACGGTTTATGTAAGTATTTGAAGCAAGATTTATTTGTCGTTAACGCATTGAGCCAAGAACACAATGAACATGAATGGTGTGGAGTTGCTATGGACACTTGAAAGACACCCAACAACCCTAGCATCATACAATCTCGTTACTTTAAGTAAACTAAAACATTGATGTGTACATTGAACAAAAGTTTACCCAGTCTGAAGTTTTCCTAACGCGGCCGACTTTCTAACGGGGTGCGTCGGGGCGAGCGGTTACCAGTTAACAAGCACTCAATGTTTTTACAAAAACAGGTCAATATTCGACACAAGTGAAAAGTCAAGCGATTTTAAACCAAATTGCCAGATTTACAGATCAAGACCGCACTTTGACTTCGTCTCATACGAGTGTATTTATTGTTTCATGCTAATATGAACATTATGTTCATAACAGTAAGGTTTATATTTGTATGAACCGCTTACTTAGTAAAAAAACATGTATTGGTACACGGACTAAGATTCATATCATTATAATTGTCTACAATCATTGTTCCATAATATTGTATCAATCCAAGATTTAAATGTTTGTAATCGTCATCTGCCTAGCCTTTTCCCAACTACATTGGGGTCGGCTTTCAGTCTAACCGGATGCAGCTGAATACCAGTATTTTACATGGAGCGACTGCCTATCCAACCTCCACAACCCAGTTACTGGGTAATACGATTCCACTTGGTAAGTAAGACTGGTTGTCAGAATTCGGGCTTCTGACTACCCGTAACGACTGTCAAAGATCCACGAATGACACTCGGGACCAACGGCTTAACGTGCTTTCCGAGGCACGGAGGGGTCTCGGTATGTAAAGATGGTCACCCATCCACAGACCAACCGCGGCAAGCGTAGCTTAACGTGATCGATCGACCTGTGCGGCTGTTATTATTATTTAGCCACGGGTTCCTCTCTTTGACTATTACAATATGATACAATATTATAAACAAACTTTATAGACAGTTAAATGTTTTTTGGCCGTGGATACACCATGTTGGGGCTGATTGTACCTACCTAGACTACTTGAGATGCACCCGACTTGTTAATATTGTTTCGAGATTTTCCGACAAACAAGGTATCGTCGATACTTTACATATTGTCAAACACCCTATTGGACACGAATAAAAATATTGCCATAATAAAAGCCTTAGATGAGTAGGTATTGAGTACCTTCCTATACAAGCAGGATGTTCTATTTTTTTGTGATACCGTTCGATAGGGGTACGTGAATACAGATGGGCGATTGCTTGTTATTTGTTTATGTTAAAAATAAAAACATTATATCATAAGTTCATAGCAACGTTGGTATTCTATTAGTGAAAATGTAGGTACTAACTACGTCTTGGTAAAATAATGAAAGGGATGTCTTTAGTAGCCATAGCAATTTTGCACCTGTATGTTTTCTCAATGTTGATATTACATATTTTTTATTTTATAGTGTTATTTCTTATTGTCTTACTTTTATAAGACACTAATTTGCTTTTTCGGCTGTCACGAATAAAAATGATTGTATTATGAATGTGTTTTATACGACAATATCTCTCACATAAGTTTGTCTTAGCTAGAATAATGTTGCTTTTGTGCAGGCTAGTGCCTCGATATTTCCTTTGATCCATTTAACAATGTGGAGACGACAATAACTGAAAATACTGACAATAGGTAGGTACTATAAAATGCATAGGATTATTTTGAAACCATCAAATAAATCCTAACATCGAAATTAAAAAGGTGAAAGAAAACAAAACAGTAGTGACGCCAAATCGGCCAAAAACCAAAACCCAAAAAAAACAGTAGTTTACTATTGGAAATTTTTGGTTGAATTTTTTTATGCAGACTGTGAACATCATTAAATATGCCAAGTTTAATTTATTGTCGTCTCCACCCTGTATACTTAATATTAAATCTTCTAAGTACTTATATAAATAGAAATGAAATGCCGTTCCTTGGTAAGCGCATCACTTGAGACCGGCTAGACGTTTTGTGTCCTTCACCTCACAACCCTCACCCTTTGAAAACTTTATGAAAATCAAATTTGAGAACGCCAAAAAATGCCATAAGTAAAGTAACCAAGGTCAAAAAAAATAGTCCCATTATGATTCCGAGGTTATAGCTATAGGTTGGTGAGGTTTGTGTGGTGAAGGTCTCCACACAATCCTCACCTCTAGTGCAACCAAACGGCTGCGAGTACCTATCGACTTTGTTTCAATTCCAAAAAATAGTCAAGAAAGGACACGACGTTTTGGCTATTTTTATTTTAAACGTTCGTAAGGTTTTTAGGGAAATAGAAACTGGAAAAGATGGCTGGAATATTGAAAATTATGGATAAACTGAAAATGGGTTTTTCTATGGGATTTATGAATTTGGACAACTCGTCTGTATTAGATAGGAGTGGAATTAACATACTTAGTTCACAAATAGGAATATTATTTATTTTGTTGTTCGTTCATGGTTCGGACACATTCCTTTTCGCAGATTATGACAATGATTATGGTAATGAGGTTGTTTTAGTTCGCTCAGTCCAATACTACCCCTTGAACTAGTTTTAAATATTACACTGATAAAAGAGACCTTAACATGTTTCTCTTTAGTTAATGGTTTTGTGAGCAAGTCAGCTACCATGTCACCTGTAGGCATATAACGGATATCAATAAATTTATTAGTTACAATAATTATCCCTTATCCCAAAGCACCGAACTACTGAAACTTATTATTTCTATGATTTTAATTAAGTATCTTTCACAATGTTAAAATCCATTTTATCGATATCGACTATTTTTTGCTACCGAGTTTCCTGTAGTATCAATAATTAGATATACAGTTCAATTATATACCTGTGAAATTTCAGACTGAGGGCTGATTTTTCAACCATCTGATAACTTTATTCGAGAAATAATTTTGAAATTTTGAGTTATTTCATACAAAAACTGTCAAACGTCAATTTTATTCCTGGAATAAAAGTTATCTGGCGATGGAAAAATCAGCCCTTACACTAATCAATTAACGAGATAATCGAAAAAAAAAATGTAGGTACCTATGCGAGGTAACCCGATCAAATCTAGAATGTTTTAAAAAGCGGCCGCGCAATACATTATACCAACCTTTTAATTGAGAGATTGAGACCTGTTAATGAACAAAATCTAGCCATCGATGATTAATTATTCTCATGTTCAATTAATTTTAGCTAACAATGAAGATGAATTTTAGTTCGGTTAGCCTACATATTAATATTTTACAAATTTATGTACATTTTCCTTTTGAATAGCCAACTCCATATTAATTATATAAAAAGTATTTAAAACACCTTTTTTTTTCAGATAAAATATATTGTTATTGGTTTTTTTTTTCGGATACATGAAAGTGACACCCGTAAGGAAAATTTTGAATCCCCAATAACTCCTGGAACCCAATGATTTAGGTTTTGGAATTAATACTACACATAATAGAAAGTATCAGCTGTTTTTTGATGTAGGAATGACCACCTACTACGGCGGTTTAGATGAATAAAAAAATGAAAACGAAAAATGAGAAAAAAAATCATATCTCTCGACGCATTCATACTAAAGCAACAGGAATTGGTAGAGCGGTCCACTATTATACCTTTTTTCGATAGAATAAATAAATTCTGGAATAAGTACTTCCATTAAATTATAATGATTTTTTTTTTCAAATTTCAGGAGTCGGATGTTGCGAAACTTTGTCATTTAAAAAAAAAAAAAGTACAAGTCTTAGCGAACCCGGAGTTTTACTTTAATCATCGGAATTGTAGACTCTATCGATTAACTCAATAAAAACATGATGACACAAAATCCGGGACCTTAACCCATTACCCGCCGCAGTTGTATATAAGCAACTTATCATTTCTGAGCCCCTAGCACCGCAGTTGTAAATTTGCAACTTAAGTCTCCAAAGTTATTTTTAAACGTATTTTTATTTACGTAGGAGCAGTTTCATAATAAAAATAAAGACCACCGTTGCCATTCAAGGAATTTCTTTCCTTTTCCCTAAAATCACTTATGCAAAGCACCAAATTAACGGTGAAAAAAATGCATAAAACCCATCGCAAAATGCAGGTTTGACCTTAACCTGTACCGCCAGAGTTGTATAAATACAACAGTAGTGATGTAGCACATAAGTTTATTTATTACTCTTAATGCAAACTTTAGTTTACTCAAATAATATACAAATAGGTTAGGCATTCAGAATTAAAAAGTAATTCAATGCTTGTTGCTGTTTGAACCTATTTCTAACTATAATATCTAAAACTGAACATGATTTAAGGTAGATTCATATTACAATTAGATAGACGATTTTTACTAAATTGTATTTTAGTAACAACCCTAGTACTTTAACGTTATCAAAGAAGTCCAGCGCCGGAGTTGTACATATGCAACCGCTTGTGACGTCATAAGCGAACTCATAATGATAATAGTGAGGGTACATCTGTTTTATTTGTTAAGAATTATTAATGAAATAGTGGGTACTTATTTTATTTCATTGGGTCTTGTGGCCGTGTTTGAATCGCAAAATGTCGAGTGCAGAGGAATTAATAAGGATTTTAGAAGGTTACGAGGAAGATGTAGAAGAATTTGTGACCGATAATGAGTTAGAAGAGGAGGAGGTATGTACCCAAAGTTGTATAAATGCAACAATAGGGATTCCGAAAGACGTATTTAGTAGAATTATGAACTATACTCTATCAATGCTTATAGCTTTTTTTATTCGGGTAATTTTAATTATAAGGTTAATGACTTATAAAAAAACATTAGATTTTCGTAAAACGTGTAATTTTACTCTTAAAATCTAGTAAAAAAAATAAAAAAATTGTGAATGGTGCACAACACTATAGTTGACCTTGAAAATACGTGATTGGCGCTAGGGGCACATTTTTTTGCAAGATTATACAGCGGTTAAAGGGTTAACACACTGTGCGGAATTGACTAAACGGATGGTTAGATACTAGATGGAGCAATCGTGCAAACGTTACCGGAGCAGGATTTTAAATATCTTCGCAACCATAGCAAATACAAATTATGTTGCACATTTATTGCAACATACCTACCCAATAGAAAACAAAAGATCAGGCTGCGGTAACGTTACTCAAACACGTAAATAATTAAAAAACTATCAGCTTACCAAATTAAAAAATCTCTTACTATTTACAGTTGTACATCTAATTCTGGCGTCATAAAGAAAAAGGGCACAACTAACATTTGACATGTTTGGAATCAGAAAAAAAAAGGCGCAGCCAGTTTTTTTAATGTTTTGGAAAAAATGTTAGTTGTGCCTTTTTCTTTATGACGGCAGAATTATCTATTGCGATGATATCTTAGATGACGATTTTCGACATTTTCTGGCTGGGATAACGCACACTATATTAACAACTGTAAACGTTTCTATAGCAATTTGTACGCGAAAACTGCGCGACAGAGAAAAAGGAAAGACAAGCTACGTAAAAGCCAGACGTAAGTGTGAGCGAGATGACGCATTTGAACGCATTGTATAGCGTTTAAGAGACGAAATTGGTGCGTAAGTTTAACAACAAAGCGCGTACCTAATTTAAATTTTTATGAATGATTGAGTTCAATGAGTGTGCGCAAGTTCGGATTTCGGAATTGTATTATTATTCCTATGACACGAATGTTTGAGTTCATTGTCTAGTATTTTTTTAAATATATTTTTATTGATAGGTTTAAGCACGTTTGTTGTTGTAAATTTTGATTTTATTAGGCTCAGCCGGGCTTTTTTGCTTCTATAAAGGTACCGCCACTGCTATGATGTATGATGCCTTCCACGAAATTGTAGCGAATCCAAGTGAAAGTTAACATTTGACATCAAATGACATTTGAATTTAATTTGTTGTTATCTGTGGCTTCGTAATAATTGGGTGTAAAATCGCCCGACCGCACTGGGACCGATCGGTCCCAGCACAGAGCATGTGGGTCCCAGCGGTGCCTGACAACATAAAAATTATCCTGGACCGATCGGTTCCGGTCGGGGAGAGAGAGAACAAAAAAATCCCGGAACATACATTATTAAAAAAACCGACGAACTGTGAACCTCCTCCTTTTTTTGAAGTCGGTTAAAAGTAGATAGGTATTTTATTACAGTAAGTGAATTTAATAAAAATAAATTGTGTTAATTTTATTATTTTCGATATAAAACCACTATTTTTTACGATAAACATACAAATGGAAAGAAAGGGTAGAAGCATTAGAATTGTATAATACAAGAACGAAACTTTTCCAAAAGACATCAACGCGCGACTAAGAAAATGTGCTCCTTTACCCAGCGACCATTTTAGATAGACCCCTGCGGTGGCTCATAATCTGAATTAATCAAAAATAATTTTTCGTACTGTTTACTTACCGGTGAAAAGTACCATCCTTTTTGTAACTACATGTCTTGGAATGTTTCCCCACACCGCGCATGAAGGCATTTTGATGCGTTATAATTGCATAAAAAGTTATAAAAAATTGTATTAATTTAGTGCGCACAGAGGTCTAACACTTGGACACAACTAAAATGACGAATGGTTACTAGTACCGTAGCCTATACATTGGCGACCAGAAGCCAATAGTTTTCGAGCGTCGGGGCACTGTATGCGCAGTTAAGTGGATGTCCGTGACTACCGCCGGACCACCAACGCCAATCGCTTTCATATTTGGTAAATAATTAGTACTCAATTGGTACTAATTAGTACTCGAACCACAAAATTAGTACCTTAGTAGTTTTCGAGAAAATCTACTTTGAAGGTGGTCCGGCGGTAGTCACGCTCCCTTCAGCAGGACCACCATGAGCGCCGAAAAAGGGGGCACGCTACAGGTATTCTAAGTATACAAATAATTAGTACCCATAAATGTGATTTATTACGTAAAAAAAAAAACAACTGTAACATTTGTATTTACCGAGAAATCAACGATGATAACTTTGTCGCAATTGTTCAGCAGGACCACGATTTTGAATGTTGATTCCAAGTTAGAGAAGCTTGTCGCTTTCCTCAAGCCTACATAGAAAATTAGTACCCTGCAAGATAAAATTAGTACCCAAAATTCGACACTAGTAGGTACTCCAGTAGTTTACGAGATATACCATGCCATTGGTGGGGTGGCGGTAGTCACGGTGCCAAATTTTCATTTCAAGATTTCCCTATTAAAAACTCTGTGATTTCTTCCCAAATTTATACAAAAATTAGTACTCCTAAAGAAGTTAAAGCGACCAAAAATCAGATTCCCAAGTGTTGTATTTTAAGAGAAATTGGCTTTCATTATTTTTCCATACTAAATCTTCGCGTATAACCCGACCAAATTAAGCTGCCATGGTATTCAGCTGTTCAAGAGATGTACACTCGTACATTTTTTGTGGTTGTGGCTGTAAAATTATAGCAGGTACACTAACGTACCTACATAAGTCACAAATTACGTTTTACATTGCTTACTAACTTTAAGTTTTCGACACTAAAATAAATACATATAGGTATGTACCTAAAAACATCAATAAAACAGATATACATATACACAAGTGTTGGATCATCATCATCAGCCTGCTTCAGTCTACTGCTGGACACCGGTCGCTCTCAAGACGCCTGATCAATATCTCATAGCAGCGATTCGTCTAATTAGCTTTAACGTACTTATTAATTGTAATAATATGTGTCCGTCCCTTTGACACTTCACTTGCTTTTGAAACCCCATATTGTTAACACCGTTTTTATAATTATATTCGCTTATATTGAGGATCCAGTTTATTCTTCCGGCATATTCCTTAAAATTCCCGTTCATGGTCCGTAACGAGCCGGATAACGTATAATACAAAGGAGATCAGCGGTTTTAATCAAGAATATATAAGGATTATTATCACCCACGTGCAGTGGAGGTTATTCGCCGGTGAAAAGGATTGACTTCAAGCAAGTGATTTAGCGGTGTACAGCATTTATAATTAAACTAATATCGTCACCCAACACTCAGGTAGTATAAGTAAATAGTTGTATATAAGGTCAGTATCATTTAATTGTATTACCGATTGTATTCTGTTAGATTAAAATCCTTAGGTACTTGGTACATTGTGATTAGTATTTTATTCAACAGCAAAGTTAAGTTTAAAATCGTACTTATCACAGTATAGTTAGCTTAATTGCTACATTATTTTAACTTACATTATTTAAAGCTGTAACTAATCACTTATTTATTTAACAGTGGTGTTAATTGTGAGCAAGTATCTTAACATAATACACATAATTTGAGAGTGTTTGATATTAGTGCAAGTCATTGTTATAAATTATAAGCATTTAGAGTCATTTATGTAGTCGACATAATTACGATATTAGTGTTTTTAGTTGTGCCTATTTAGTACTTAGTGTTATAGTTTTACAAATAAAAAAGATTGTAGTATTTTAGGTATCTTAGGTTTATACACTTGGTAGGTACCTACTTAGTTACAGTATTAAGTTTGTGTTGTTTGCTATTAATTATAGCATTTAGAAGGTGTATAAAACACAGTTAGGCGTGTACTCAAATTATATTGTTCTTTTTATAATTGTATTCCTGTATCAATTCCAGGTTGACAACACTCGTCTCCCAGTATGTCTGAGGAAAGGGATTTAATTAAAAAGCGAGGCAGCTTCAAGGGCCGTTTGACTGCTTTCGTTAATTTCCTGGACTCACTCAAGGACAAGGAATTATCCAGCTGTATTGTGTCTGAGCTGCAGTTGCGTATGGGCAAGATGGAGTCGTTGTATGAACAATATGATGAGGTACAATTACGTCTGGAATGCATTGTAGACGATTTAAAATCACAATACTCTGAGCGTTCTGAATTCGAGTGTCTTTATTATAAATCTTTATCCAAAGCCCAAAATATTTTGAGTGATTTTAACAAAGACAACAAATCGATGGAAAGCTGCAAAAGTACACCTACACTGCACAAGCCAGTTAAATTGCCAACGATTCAGTTACCAAAGTTTAGCGGATTATATTGTAATTGGCTTGAATTCCGCGACACCTTTGCTAGCCTAATCCATAGTAACGATGAAATAGACACAATAAATAAATTCCATTACTTGAGAGCATCACTTGAGGGAACAGCTGCATTAGTCATAAAATCTATTGAGTTTTCTTCGAGCAATGAGAGGTTTTTCTTTTGAGTATTAAAAAAAAAACATAGTTTCCAAGAACCCTGAAGATGGCGTTGAACCGACTACGTTACTAGGTGCCAAAGTCAAAACGCTTGGAAAAAAAAACATTGCGTCACATCATATACGCTCGTTAAGTGACAGTTTCGTTTGCTTTCGTTTTACGATCTCAAAATTACATCCAAGTGAATTAATAAAAAAATTATGTGACGTTCCGCTCCTTGCAGTAACTTACCAAGTTCAGAGCCATCTATCCAGCGACTAAGGAAGCGTTAAAAAAAAAGAAAAAGAAAATCCCTCATTACACTGTGGCATGGTCGTTGTTATGCGATCGATTTGACAACAAAAGATTATTGATACAAAATCATGTTTGCGCATTATTTAATATTGAGTCCATATCAAAGGAATCTTCTGTTGCCATTAAGAGTTTGATCGATCAGTTAAATAAAGATCTGCGAGCTTTAGATTCGTTAGGGGAGCCTGTTAAACACTGGGACACACTTTTAATATACATTGTCACTCGTAAGCTTGATCAAAAAACCTATCGTGAGTGGGAGGAGTACAAAGGTAGGATGGACAAAGACTGCACGATTACTTTTGACGCATTTATGCTATTCCTACGTAATCGTGCCGATCTTATCGAGACCTTGGAGCTAGCACGTACTAATTATTCCCAAACGACAGGTAAGTCAGCCCCTAAGATCAAGTCGATGGTAGCAACACAATCTCCTAATAGTTCTAGCACTGAATCAGCTTCGAAATCATGTCCTAAATGTAACAACAACGATCACACTTTAAATAATTGTCCACAGTTTCTTGTATTAAGTAATGACGATCGTCTCAAGTTACTACCCAGTTATAAGATATGTTTCAACTGTTTTCGTTCGGGGCACTATGCTAATAAATGTAAAAAACCAGGTTGTAAACTATGCAAACGTAGGCACAACACACTAGTACACGTAGATTCTAAAGGCACTATTGCGAATACACTAAATGGTAATTCGATAAACAACTTGTCTGCATCGTCTTCATTACCGTCTGCTACCACTGATACGAATAACGTAGCGTTATCAGCAAACATTGCATCTCCGTGTAGTCATACGCAACGAGATGTGTTGTTGTCAACCGCCTTGGTCAAACTGAGGGACCACAATGGTTGTGTGCATCTCGTTCGCGCGGTTCTTGATAGCGGTAGCACGTCGTCATTCATAACGGACAGGTTATGTAATAAACTTAAATTAACTACTAGCCAAGTAAATAGATCGATTCTTGGCATCAACAATGTTACTTCGCACGTAGGAAAAACATGTCGGGTTAAGATTACGTCATTAGATGATAGCTTCGTATTCGAACTTCATTGTTTTGTTCTGCCATACATTACGAGTAACGTACCGTGCCGTGAAATAAATACTTCTGAATTCGACATACCCTCGAATATTACTTTAGCTGATCCTACTTTTTATGACCCTGCTGATGTTGATATTTTAATTGGCGCTGACCTTTTTTGGGAGTTGTTAGGATCTCAAAGACTAAAGTTAGGTACCGGAAAACCAATATTATGTGAAACCCGTTTAGGATGGATAGTTTCCGGTCCGATTTCTCAGAATTATATTTCACTGCTGTCGAATGACGTAAAATGTAATTTTTCTAAAATGGTTTCCGATAGCGATAGTGACTGGGAAAAAATTAAGATAGATTTGACAAAGTTTTGGCAATTAGAGGAGGTGAATGCGAAATCTTCCAATTCTTTTATGCCTGAAGAGAAATTGTGTGAAGATAATTTCGTTAAAAATACGACACGTTTGTCTGATGGTCGTTTTTGTGTTCGCATACCCCTTAAGAAAGATCCGTCAATTCTAGGAAATTCTTTTAATAAGGCTACACATTGTTTACAATCTTTAGAGCGTAGATTAAAGGTTAAGTCAGACTTTAGTAGGCTATATCGTGATTTTTTGTTAGAATACGAGTCACTTGGTCATATGACAAAAATTAATAAACCTTATTTGTGTGTTGGTTATTTTATTCCCCATCACGGAATTTTACGTGAGTCGAGTAGCACGACCAAACTTCGTGTTGTTTTCAACGCAAGTTGTCCTACTTCGACGGGAGTGTCCTCTAATGACCTACAGATGGTCGGGCCACCTGTACAGGATGACCTTTTGTCTATACTACTTCGCTTTAGATTCCACAAGTATGTTTTATCTGCAGATGTGGAGAAGATGTATAGACAAATAGTCGTCCACCCGTCGGATAGGTATTTGCAACAAATTGTTTGGCGTGATAATATTAGTGAACCTATTAATGTTTATCAATTAAACACCGTCACGTACGGTACGGCTAGTGCGCCGTTCCTTGCGACACGATGCCTTAAACAACTAGGACTCGACTGTAGGAACCCTAAAATAGCTGAGATCATTAGTCATGACTTTTACGTCGACGACTTGCTGACCGGGGGAAATGACTTAGACGAAGCAAAATTAATTCGCACTGAAGTCACCAAGGCGCTTGCGTCGGCATGTATGCCATTGAGAAAATGGAAGTCAAATGACCCTCAATTAGTGTCGGATGCTGTCCCTGCATCATTTGACTTAAACATTGGACCTAATGAGCCTGACAAGTTGCTTGGTCTCGGTTGGTTTATCGGCACTGATGAGTTAGGGTTTCCTATAAGTCTGACTAAGTCTTCAACTGGGTACACAAAGCGTGACGTGTTGGCTGTGATTGCGCGAATTTTCGACCCCTTAGGACTATTGGGTCCTATTGTTATCTCCATGAAGGTATTATTACAGAAAATGTGGTTAGATAAGTTATCATGGGATCAACCATTACCTAATGAGATTAGTAAACAATGGGATATTATAATTACATCTTTACCTCTTTTAAATCATGTTCGCATTTCGCGAATTGTAGTCTGCAATTTATATACGGAGTTAGAACTCCATATTTTTACAGATGCGTCTGAGTCTGCATACGGTGCTTGCGTCTACATTCGTAGTGTTAATGGTAAGGGTGAGTATATGGTTCGCTTGTTAATGGCAAAGAGTCGAGTGGCTCCCATCAAGCCTACAACAATCCCGCGACTGGAGTTGTGTGGTGCGGTAGTCGGTTCTCGTCTTTATGAGAAGGTAATGAGCTCACTTCGAGTGAAGATCAGTCGGGTCTTTTGTTGGACTGATTCGACCATCGTGTTGGGACGGTTACAGATGATGCCTACCAAACTTCAGCCGTTTGTACGCAACCGCGTTGCTGAAGTTTTGGACAAGGCGGGTAACTGTACTTGGAGGCACGTCCCAACAGATCAAAATCCAGCAGACCTAATATCACGTGGTATGGATATTAGTGTTCTGCAGGATTCAGATCTGTGGTGGCATGGACCAGAATTTTTAAAACTAGACCCATCTGCATGGCCTTCTCGAATTCCGAGTCAAGAACTTCAGTCATTACCGGAGATTCGACCTAATATTGTGTTAAGTGCCGTTAATAACGATTCACAAACAGACTGTTTAATCGATTTTAATCGTTTTTCTAATTACTCACGGCTTGTTCGTACTGTTGCCTACGTATTGAGATTCATTAAGTCATGTAGAAAGCATTACCCGAAAACAAATTATTTAACACATGATGAGGTACAAGATGCACTCACCGTTGTCATTATTAAAAGTCAATTTCAGTCATTTCCTGAATATCAACTACTTTTAAATAAAAAGAGTTTACCTCAAAAGAGCGCCCTTCTAAAGTTTAATGTTTATTTAGACGATAAAAAGATAATGCGAGTAGGAGGACGTCTCGATAATTCTTGTTTTGCTTATAATAAAAAGCACCCTATTTTAATACAGTCCACTCATGAATTTACTAAATTATTATTTAATTTTGAGCATAAAAGGCTGATGCACGCTGGCCCACAATTATTGTTAGCTTCCATTAGGGAATCTTACTGGCCAATAGGAGGTCGCAACTTGGCGAAGGCCTGTTATCATAAGTGTGTTCTGTGTCACCGTATGAAGGGTAAGGTTGTAGCTCCTTTAATGGGTAACTTACCAAAAGAACGCCTGCGTCCAGGTTATCCTTTTGAAAGCACAGGCGTTGATTATGCTGGCCCTATTATGTGTGCCAGTCGTCAAGGTCGTGGATGTAGGCTAGTAAAGGTGTATGTCGCTATTTTTATTTGCTTTACCACTAAGGCCATTCATTTGGAGCTCGTTGGCGATTTAACTAGCAATAGTTACTTACTGGCTTTGTATCGATTTGTTTCGCGAAGAGGTAAGCCCGTTGATATCTTTTCCGATAATGGTACCTCATTTGTCGGTGCGTACAACGAACTTTCCAAGTTTTTAAAATTAAATGCTTCGTCCTTGGGTGAAAGTGCAGCGAGCGACGGAATAAGGTTCCATTTTATACCCGCCTACACCCCGCATTTTGGTGGACTCTGGGAGGCGGGTGTGAAGTCAACAAAGTACCACCTTCAAAGAGTGTTGGGAAATTGTAACTTGACTTTTGAGGAGCTGTACACCACACTAACTAAGATTGAAGCCATCTTGAACTCTCGTCCACTGACGCCGTTGTCTTCAGATCCTGCAGATTGTACACCGCTCACGCCGGGGCATTTCCTTGTTGGACGGCCTCTTACATCCTTGCCGCAACCTAACTACCAGGATAATTCTGCAAACCATCTGTCTCGTTATCAAAGGATTGAGCAACTCCGCCAGCACTTCTGGAGCAGATGGAGCAAAGAGTATGTAGCAGAATTACAGCTGCGGACCAAATGGCGTTCCTGCAAGGATGGTTTAAAGCTGGGCTCCTTGGTCGTGATTAAGGAGGATAATCTTCCTCCTCTGAAGTGGAGACTTGGACGAATTGTAGCTGTACATCCCGGAACTGATGGCATCGCCCGTGTAGCTGATATTCAGACGTCCACTGGAGTCATTCGTCGGGCATTCAATAGAATCTGCCCATTGCCTGTATCTTCCGAATCTGGTTGAAACCGTTGGTTTCAACGCCCGGGGAAATGTTGGATCATCATCATCAGCCTGCTTCAGTCTACTGCTGGACACCGGTCGCTCTCAAGACGCCTGATCAATATCTCATAGCAGCGATTCGTCTAATTAGCTTTAACGTACTTATTAATTGTAATAATATGTGTCCGTCCCTTTGACACTTCACTTGCTTTTGAAACCCCATATTGTTAACACCGTTTTTATAATTATATTCGCTTATATTGAGGATCCAGTTTATTCTTCCGGCATATTCCTTAAAATTCCCGTTCAACAAGTTCAGAGTTAATTCATTACTGTGTCTAATAAAACACTAATTAAATTCTTGATACTGCGGACAAATTGCATAAGTTGCGACTCAACGCCACCAGCGGAATTGGATTTGCTTAAGGGGAATGCTCCAACCAGCCCGCGAAATTCAAAATTTCTTGCGTTTTTTGCAATTTGCAGGCCAGGGCTAGGTTGTATGTTGATTAAAATATTATTCGCGGCTGTAAGACGTATGTAGTTACAGAATTATAATAATCAAAATCACCAATACAACCCTCCAACTTCATAAAGGTGTAAGAACAAAAAAAAAACAGAAAAAGTAATTCTAACAGCTTTATGAACTTAGAGCGTTTTATTGATGATTTTCATGATTATAATTCTGTACCTATATATGTCTTACAACCGCGAATAATATTTTAATCAACATACAACTTAGCACTGGCCTGCAAATTGCAAAAAACGTAAGAAAATTTGAATTTCGCGGGCTGGTTGGAGCATTCACCTTAACAGTCTGGGCCTAAAAATGCTACTTTGGCAGAATCATAAAAGGATAAATAACATAATGGACAGTTCAATGTTAAGTTAATCGTATCAAATCCTGCTTTTTTTGTCTGTGCTAAAATACCAAAGTGGCCTTTTTAGGGCCCTAGATAGTCCGCACAAAAACCAAAACATAATTTTTAGCAAGGAGACCAAATGTTGCGGGTCGTCTCCTCAGGCGTCCGCTCATACAAAGGGATTGACTTTACGCGTTCGGGTCCTGGTCGACCCTGAAAGTAAAGTAACTTAAATATTAAATTTACTCAAAGGAAACATCGAATATCAGTCAACTTCTAAGCTGCGTTATGGAACTTCGTTCCAAAAACCTTATACTTATTTTTATGACACTGTCAACCTCAAAGGTCAAATCTTATAATAATTATGATCTTCCTTCAATTAAAAAGAGATTATTTATAGTGATATAATCTATCTAGATATGCTTTGGGACGCATGATTGACTTGTGTATACTGTATTGTATAACTTCCTAGAAAATTCAGGTGTTATTTGAACGAAGTTCCCTTTTTGCTCCGATGCTATAATAGGAGGCACAGATTGTTCGCAGTGCCGGAGTCGAACCGTCGCTCGAGCCCAGTCTCGTGTCCCTCGCACACTATCTGCACTCAACGCTCTCTTGGACGCTAAGCTTCGTTGTGGTGTGTTCGCGGATGAATGGAAGATCTTGTCAGTATTGTACACTTTTCGCTGATGTACTTATGTTTTTGTGTCTTTAATTCATGTAATTGGCCTTGGCCGTTCTATGTTAAAATATATAAATATACGCGTATGTGTGTGTGTGTACGAGTATTGCGTAAGGCTCTTCGTTCCTGACGGGGGTCCCCCGACCGCACATGCTTTTGTTTTTATTTTGTGTAGTTTAAATTGCTGGTTCAGACAAGAAACTTTACAAAAACGTTTGAATGCAGTTTTGCTTACTTTTGGAAATCGAATGTTTCTTTAGAGTTAAAATGGTAGGTAGCATCACTATTAAAGGCATTTCCCCTCCGGGGCCCACTCCAACTTTCCACCCAGTTTAGGCACTGATTAACCAAGTTGAAGTTAACACATCTTACGAGAAGATTCCGATTCTGGGTCAACAACTTCTGGCATAACTTCTTGGATCTTTTTTGCCTCTTGGTTATTTGTCTCATCCAACAATGTTGTGTTATAATTTGTTTCAAGTTCTTCATTACTTTCTATTGGGCTTATAATATTTGAATGCTTGCTCCTTTTAAATATAAGCTAGAAAAAATATATAATATCAGTATAAATATACAGGGGCAAATGCAATTACTTATCGAACGTCGACAAACATGATGGGTTTTAAAATACTTCTATATCTATAAAAGAACGGCACCTTAATTAACCTCGCGGGGTATGTTCGTAGGACTCTTGTACAGCCCAAAATAAAAGCCCTGCTAAAGATAAAACTTGATTTTGAAAACGAAGGTGTGTACCTAGGTACTTACTAAGAAAGGATTTCAAAAATCAACCCCTGTCGGGTGAACAATTGGTATGAAAATTCACCATAGAAACTTGGCATAAATACTTACCTACTTATTTAATTATTAATACTACTACGTACAATGCGTTTCAAATAAGAATAGGATCGACTTAGCGCCATGTTGTGACCGAATAAATTGGGTAGGGTGAGCAAAACAAGATATTTTTTAATAACATTAATTATTTACGAATCATGAACGAAGAATTTTTAATCTGAATTTAGTTATTCAATTCCGCTCATATCTGCATCACTGTTTGAGTGGTCATCGTCAACAAATAACAACAATAAAAAATTTAACAGGAAACAACCACGTAACGTACAGAATTAACGAAAGAAACAGTAACACTCCACAAGCACTCAGTCTCACGAAGAAGCACACCAACAACCACAGAGCATGTAACACCCAACAACAACAAGATGGCGGCCGGCATCTTCTTTACTTTCTGGTGAATTGTTGTCAACAACGAAAATAAGGTAGAAAGTAGCATAATTTAAAAAAAAAACTAATTATGACTAATTTTTTTAATGCTTTTTTCACTTTGATTTATCTAAGACTCGGTTAAACAAAAAAAAAAGTTATTGATACGCAAATAAGTTTTCTTTGCAAACCGTACTTTTCAATCAACATTTGACAGATAGAGGTCATTGACGTTCCTATTCTTATTTGAATCGCATTGTAATGTAATGATTAATAATTTTCCAAAACGTAAAAGTTCGGAGGATGAAGGTGCGGGCGGAATGCTAGTAACATAATAAAATAAAAATATACAGGTCTCCCAAAGTGATAATGCGCATAGAAATCTTCGTCACTGTTCGGCAACGGTCGTATTCCCCGAGCGTCGGAAGACGATATGTATATGCCATCAAAAACAAAACTTGTAAAAAAAACCAAGTCTCGCAACTCAGTTCTTCTACCATAAAAAGTTGTGAGATCCATGTAATACCAAGTCGGTTAATTTATTCAGTCCCTACTTAAGGGACCTTCTGTCTTAAGTTATTACGTAATTAGCTAACCTAACAACATCTTGTAGTGACCATATCAATATTAAAAATCTTTTATGTTTAAAATAAATAGATTGACTTGACCATCGCATAAAAACACAATGTATCACACAGTGCGATTGCCAAGTCAATCTATGTATTTTAAACATAAAAGATTTTTAATATTGATATGGTCACTACAAGATGTTGTTAGGTTAGCTAATTACGTAATAACTTAAGACAGAAGGTCCCTTAAGTAGGGACTGAATAAATTAACCGACTTGGTACCTACATGGATCTCACAACTTTTTATGGTAGAAGAACTGAGTTGCGAGACTTGTTTTTTTTTTACAAGTTTTGTTTTTGATGGCATCTCACTTCTTTTTGTAGATTGTCCTACTTTTTTTCCTTTCCGGTACCCTTTTAACTTCTTTTTTTTTAACCTAATCCGTTGACCATTTTACAATTTACCTTTGAACATCTAGGTACATTCAATTATACACTATAGTTTCCGCTCGCGGCTTCACCCGCGAGGTATGTCGATAAAAACTACCCAAGTCCTTTCCCGGGATGCAATCTATCTCTCTGCCAAATTTTATCGAAATCCGTTCAATTAGGCGTGAAAAGGTAACATACAGACAGTCAGACAAGAGTTACTTTCGAATTTATAATATTAGTATGGATAATTGTTATTTTCCTCGCTAGAGAGCTCCGATAAACGCGTGCGATCGCTGCTAATTATAAAGTACTGTAGACATTCTGCAAGGCGGAGTCGTCTATGAATCTCCACCTGAACAGGCTTTCCTTGCTTCGGCCAACCTGGGTGCGGAGTCTGTTTAAAGACTTCCAGGTTACCCAAAGGAAACTCATGTCCAGGTAGGAGTTCAGCGGGTGGGACGAACGGTTTGGGTAAGGAAGCACTGTCTCGCCACAACTTCAGTCTCTCTTGTGATGGTTCGCCAGTGAGTGGAACGACACACTTTAAAAAACTGTTTCGACTTTTCAGCCTTTGTGGCACAAGGATGTTGTCGTGCAAAGGGTTTTGTGTGTCGGAGACCATTTTGGCTCATTCGCTGGAGCTTGCCACCGCTCTGCGAGGCACTGGTGGCGCTATTCCTGCTAGTGGATACAGCATTTGTACCGGGGTTGGTTTTAGCCAGCCAGTGATGATCCCGGCACGTTTCATTCAAAGCTGTATCCACCAGCTTTGCATGAGCAGAACGGATCCACATGGGGAACGCGAATTCTCCCGCAGAAAAAGATAGCGCCAGTCCAGTAGTCCGCTTGATATTCTTGCAGTTTTTGCTATATATTAAAGACCTGTCCAGGGTAACACCAAGATATTTAGGGGATTTGCTGTGCTCGATGGACACCCCACCCCAAACGATGAGAGGTCGTGACTACTTATCCGGACTATCCTGTGGTTGCCTTAAGTAAACTCACCAGCGCTACCGCTATGTCCCTACGTTTGAAATCTGTAATATCTTCGAAAATATTCATTTAAATTACATGCTGTAAGGGCCAAATGATCTATATTACATGCATAATGTATTTAAGGTACTTAATTGGCAAAGGATTTTTTTTTTTTTTTGGATGGGAAATCATCAAATGACTCCTCCCGCTCTGGGTGGAGCGGAAGGGAGTGTCAGACTCTTACTGACTAAAACCCACCCGTGTTCCTTCCTTAAGCCCGGTTTCCACCGCGAGCGGAACGGACCCATTAATGACTTCGTTCGTTCGTTCTATAATAACGTCCTAGGATTTGATGATTCTAGGATAATCTAAAAACGTCCGATCCGTCTGGCGACTGCTCCAGACGGATCGGACGGTTTTAGGTTATCCCGGTAGGTACGCTGGCGTAGACTGGATAATAGAACGAACGAACGAAATCATTAATGGGTCCGTTCCGCTCGCGGTGGAAACCGGGCTTTAGCCCTTTATGATCCGGGCCAGCGGTAACCCTTTCGGACAATCCCGCTGGATTGGATAAGGATTAATGCTGTATTGCTTAAAATCGCTTTGTAAATAAGCCATTATTTCTCGTAAAAAGTAAAGTTTAAAAAATGGTTATTGTGAGTTATCTCTAAGAAGCGCAAAAAATGTGTTTATTTACGACATCACATTAGAAACCTCTAAAATTATCATTGTTTCTCTACTATATTATGCATGTATTATACATATAAAATGGCATCAAAATCCGTTGCGCAGTTTTAAAGATCTAAGCATACATGCGGACAGACAGACAGCGGGAAGCTACTTTGTTTTATACTATGCAGTGATAAACAGGTACACTGATTCATTAACTGCAAATGTAACTTTGTAATACTATATATTTATATAGGATTACAAAGTTATTTATGCAGTTGGTGTATCTAGAAAAGTGGAACGAAATTGCAAAATATTTTAGTTTTTCCTTGATTTATACACTAAACACTAATTGTATTCTTGAAGCTTCTATGTCAGCTAGAAGTGCCTTAGAGTTTTGATGATCGGTCAGTCAGTCAGTCAGTGAGTGACAAAATTAAGAAACTTTGACTAGTTATAATTCTTAAACTACTGGTTCAAATTGAATGAAATTTGAAATATAGCGTGTTTATACAATGCCTGCTTGATTAATGAAATCCAGGTCTCTAGTTTTATCCACAACGAAGTTATAGGGTATCGAAAATGGCCTGAACTGCTTCGAGAAAAGGATGGTACGGCCGTGCCCCTTTTTGCTCGACTTGGTGGTATAGAGATATAGAGTGGTTAAGTTTGGGTTAAGAGCATTTTCTTCATGCATGTTTAGGGCTCTTACGATTCAATGATTCGGGTGTTTCCGGGAATAAAGATCTGCATGCGCATTATTAATTTGGGAATATTGTAATATATTTTTATTTCTTTCTTATTTGCAAAATAGTTCGGGAAACGTCATCAACTATTCCAAACATGTTGATAGTATTAGTAGTTCTTGAGATATACAAGACTTGAGACAGACTGAGTCTCACCATAAGGGTTCCGTTTTACCATTTTGGTACGGAACCCTAAAAATGAAACTCAAACTCAAAGCATTTATTTCAATTAAACCTTTAACAGGCACTTTTGAATTGTCAAGAAGTCGGTCAGTCAGAAAATATGAAGCTAGTTGCCCATTCCAAAGCGTAGGTACCTATGGAGAAGAACGGGCAAGAAACTCCATGGACACTCTGTTTAAATTACATTTTACAAAAATATTTGTTACATCATTACTTATGAAGAAATTAATTTAAAAAATTTGAGAAAATGAAAAAATTATTGATTTTTTGGGGTCAACAACCACTGGTAGTTGAGTTACTTGAATTATATAACTCAGTTTTTTTAATTGTGTTTATATACCCATCATGTCTGTGATGTTTACACAAAAAAAAATTGATATGTGGTAAAAGAATAAGAATTGTGCAGATTACAAATCTCATAGTGATAATAAAACAACTGGACTTAACTTTACTTTATTTTCGTTCGTATTTTGCAATTTACCCAGTATTAAGATAAAATAATTAATTTTCTTCGATGTGAAACTATCTGTAGATTGGTAATGAAAAGGTATTGTCGATAAAATTGTAACAAGTATTTAAAGTAATATGCCTATATTAAATTAAATTAAACCGGATGCAGCTGTAATACTAGTTCAGCGGGATTGTCCGAAAGGGTTACCGCTGGCCCGGAACATAAAGGGCTAAGGAAGGAACACGGGTGGGTTTTAGTCAGTAAGAGTCTGACACTCCCTTCCGCTCCACCCAGAGCGGGAGGAGTCATTTGATGATTTCCCATCCTCAAAAAAAAAAAAAAAAAAAAAAAAAAAGCTGTAATACTAGTATTGTCCGCCTGTATAATACTAGTATTCAGCTGCATCCGGTTAGAATGGAAGCCCCAACCCCAACGTAGCTGGGAGATGAAGAGGCAGACCCAAATGCACAAAGTCAATCCCTATATATATGAACTGACTGGCTGATATATATCAGCATACATCAGATACAAAGAACACACAAGGCTTCCTTTCGTAATGTAAGCAAGCACTAAGAAGGGGTTTTGGGAATTCAACCTGTAAATGGGTAAAAAGGGTGATAAAACTTCTATAAAAAAAAGTGGGGATGTTGAAAATCTTGGGTTAAAATCAGCATTTTTTTAAGGCATTTCTTCTGTTAGCCTGTTAGGTTATTAAGATACTATAATAAATGTAGACACGTTTATTATAGTTTGAATATAACCGATTTTGGTCAGAGGGTCGTCATAGAGTCAGAGTCCTTTTTAATGCAGCCTCTTCTAAACTAAGAATGTGTCCAGTACAACAAAGACAGCTAAAGCTGGTGTTGCTTGCACCGTAGGAGTGATGCAGAGCTTTTATTTGTGTAACAACCATTTCTTGTGATGAATGTTACCATTAATCCATACTTACTAATATTATAAATGCAAAAGTGTGTCTGTCTGTCTGTTAGCTCTTCATGCTTAAACCGCTGAAACGATTTAGATTAAATTTGGTAAGTATAGAGATAGTTTGAGTCCCAGGAAAGGACATAGGATACATTTTCCCGATATTCCCTCAGGATCGATACTTATGCGGGTGAAACCGCGGGGCGCAGCTGGTGTATCATAAATCATTTCGGGATGTTTACATACAATCTGAAGTGGAGTGAAATGATCTTTAAGCACAGTGACGTAATTCAATTCAGGGAGCAATGGCAGTTCTGCCAATGCACTCTAAGAAAAAAAAACTAATAAGACTGGTATAAGACCTTTGCCCAGCAGTACCAAGACAAACTGACAGTAAGTAACTTAACTAGTATCTGCTATGACTAGGGCTGCCATCCGTCCGGGTTTCCCCGGATTTGTCCTAGTTTGGTGGGCGTCCGGGGAGCGTCCGGGCGGGGTCCTGAAAAGTGTCCGGGTCAATCCCGGACACTTTCTGTGTTAGGGGAAATCCGACTTTGAATAATTTGCAATAAATTAAAGCATAAATCATAGTTAAAAATTAGCCGCGCGGCAAATGTGTGCGCTCGTGACAATTCATAATTTGCTTTTGATTTACTTTATTTTTTTAAATTGTCATTGATTCCAAAAAGAAGAGTGTTCCTAATTATTTTTGTTACCAGAGTACCAATCACATAGAGAAGAGTGTATAATTGATTAATAAATGAAGCGTTTCATTTGTATTGTTGAGATTTAAATTGATATTCTATAAATAAGACAAAAAATATGATATAGGTACTCTACGATGTTTTTATTTTATTGTAATTTTGTTTTTCGAGGGAGTCCGGGGATTTTTTTTTTTATTTCACCGAAATGTCCGGGGTTTTTGAAGTTTTTATCCGGGGTCACTAATTTAGGTGATGGCAGCCCTAGCTATGACTGACCTTTTCGTCTCGGGGAAAGTGCAAATTAGCAACTGATAGAGGACATGAAAACATATTTGCGTTAGTAATTAAATAATCCAAAGAAAAATACCTTGTAAAACTGAGGTTTTTCATAAATCCATAATAATACTATAGAAGTAATGATCACCGTTATGGTAAAAATTAAATAATTAGTGGAATAGGTATAGGCATCCAAGAATATACTGTACCAACAACCGGCGCTGAAATACACCATAATTTTGACTTTAGTAATGTTCTGCTAATGTTTTAAATTGCGTAGATAAACAAAATTCAAGTGAAATTAAATCAAGGAATCACAAACACAATGAACGGAAACATTGACATTTGACACCTGTGTTTGACATGCCCTTGACACTACAGACTTCCTATCTATAGTTACTTTACTCTTTGCTTCCTATATAGTTACCAATGATAGTTACCAACCTTTTTGATAGATTGAAAACTTTGACAGTTGACCATTGAGATATGAAAAACATGGAGAGGCCGCGTTATTCTATACATACATTTGCTTATACAAATATGAGTGAAATATGATTCAGAATACGAAATATCGTTTTGTCTCGTTCTTTCTAATAAGATAATCGTATTTGATAAAAGAGACAACAATATTTTAAGTTGTTGCTCATTTTGGCAACATTTTGACGTGACGTAGTACAGTTGTAGGTAAGGTGCCGTATCAGCCATCTTTTGCGACAAGTTTCGTGGTAGTTTTGCTGTCAAATGCTTGTTTACTTTTTGTATTATTGAGATTTGCGAGAAAATTACAAGGATTTTACCTTTTAAAACTGCATGCAAATGTTGGAAAACAACAATTCAACATGTCTGTGTGTTGTATTGTGAAGTGTGGTGCAAGAAAGAATGAAAATCAACCTCTAATGTCTTTGCAGAGGTTAATAGCCGGTTTTCATGCAAAAATACATTTAATAATACACATTCGATGATACAGTTGTGACGCGATCATGAATTTATGGCTAAAGTATTGATATTTGGGTTCATTTCCGTATAATAGACCTTTTTAGTATATTTTGTTAATTCATTTGTTTGTTTACAATAATATGTCAAATGGAATAGGGTTGTACCGTTGCCGTAATAGTTTTCTCCGCTGAAACGTCATCGACATATTCTGCGATGTCAACATAAATAACTCTGTGTCTTATTCGGTCCGAGTGACCTTGCCAGGTCCGTCCTCTGGTTCACAGCACCGAAATTAAAATATTTTATTTCACATAAACCTACAATGGTTGTACATGGCCACTTAGGAAACGTCAGTAGCTAGGTCATCATCATCATTTCAGCCGAAAGACGTCCACTGCTGGACATAGGCCTCTCCCAAAGGGGGGGGGGGGTTGCCTTAATCGCCACGCTTGGCAGGCGGTTTGGTGATTGCAGTATAGTTTGGTGGTGAAATGCATAGAGAACGCTGCTGCCCATTCTCCGGTACGACCCTTAGTCGCCTTGACACCCACGGGAAGTATGGGGTAGTGCTATTCTTTAAGTCCGGCACCACACAGACTGTGGAGTTTCTTGCCAGTGCAGTAGCTAGGTGCACGGTTCCAATTGGTTGCTTCCTATGGGGAAGAACTAGCAAGAAACTCCACAATTTTTACAATGTTTTCTAATTTGTTAAGTACCTGGTACTGATTTTAATAAATAAATAACTCGTTTTTTATTAAATTTATGGACTATCTGTTTCTCTCTTCTCGCCACTGCAGATTTATTACCGAAAAAACTCAGTGAAAGCTGAAGTGACGGTAACAGAGAGTTTTTACATTTGGTACTTATGCTATCAGATGCATTTATAAGTAGGTATCTTATTATATTGCCATTTGTCTTCACAACTGGTTTGCATAATACACATTGTTTGTACATAATACAGGTTTGTACATAACTATAATATTTTCTCTGAAAATTCTAACTCTAATAAAAGATTTTCTTTTTTGACATGTATACCTACCGATAAATAGTTCAGTAATTAACCATGAGTCTTTCGTTTCACGCATCACAAAAGATTATAAATAAAGTATTTTTGCACACTTTATTTTTATGCAAAACTATAAAGTTACCGAAAATAAAGTAACAAACGTTATTATAAAGTATGGTTGGCAACCGTAATTACAACTGACTTTAATTTAGTAAGTTATTATGATCCAAACGTAATAACTAGTAAGACTCATATTTAGTATCGATACTCGATAATAGTAACACCTATGTTCCTTGATTGACACAACCCTAGCAGTGGCAGCCATTTTATGCGACAAAACGAGTTGTAGGTATGCACCCTTTTTTTGTAGGTATTTCCAGTCCATACTTTTTTATGTCAATGCAGTTGACACCCTAGGTGTGCGTTCCGAGTTGGGAATCTAATCAATTTGAACCAAAATAAGTTCATGTAAAGTAGGTTGCCAAGTCTCTCTCTAACGAGAGCTCACATATCGCTTTCACTGTTAAGAAATTGTCAAAATGGCAAATCTTAGCCTGGATACCAAATTTCAGCTTTCTAGGACTACGGAAAACTGTACTTATCTTATTTTATTATGTCTGCTAACTTCATCTTATCCTGAGAATTTTAGATTTCTAGCATTATACCTCAGATCAAGTAAATTGATCTGAGCATTATACGAGCCGATGCTACGAGGGTTTGAACAACTGCAGTTTGTTTTTCGCTCGTCTTGGCACTACCGTGCCCAGATTTAGTTCATGAAGAATGCTTACTAGCACAGTAGCACCGAAAAGTCAGTCTTGATTCTTAAAAGAAAAAACTGAACTGTAGTGTCCTTCATACATTTAGGTACTTGAAAAGTATGACACCAAAGACATTAAATTATAATCTCTTTGTATAACACGATGGAAAAGTTATATTAGGTTATTGACGGAATGTATGCATTAGTAGGGAAGTGCATTCCCTTCTTCGGTTCAGCACAACTAACCACAGAGTACTTTTACTATACGGGTACTCATATTTGAAATCTGTCTGCCCGAAACTTGTTTAGCACTATTCCGTACAAGTGTTGGCATGAAAAAGCATTTGTAGACACGCGGTTGGTTCCATACATTATAAGGAATCTATTAGCGTTGATCACGCCGCCTGCGCGTGCAGACCGCGCTATTTGTTGGGTTCGATTCTCGATTCCTAACAATAGGCCTTCTGCTTTGTAAAAAAGAAAACAGACTTTTGCGAATCTGACGTTCTGCATCAAGACCATGATGGACCAAACTTAAGTATGGGCATTTCTAAATAATAAAATTAAGTTATATCATCATTTACTAAGTATATTTTTTACATTTATTATTTTATTCTTATTTTATTTGTTGTTTTTATTACTTATGTTTGTAATAAGAAAAAAAATGACACCAAAAGAAATACCTAACTAAAATCAAAAGTATAAGCTTACATTTTAATAGAAGAAGAGTAAATAAACAGACAATGTTTGAACATTGTAAGAGGAGAATGTAATTATATGTCTGTATTGGAATTATTGCCAAATGTAATTGGAGCAATAGGATTAAGTGATGTTTGTAATATGGTTATAAAACCAAAGGCAGGTAAAACTGTCCAAACCAAAAATAACTGGTAAATAGTTTTCAGTAAGTAAATAACTTTGCTCCCAGTATCTCGGAGATTCTCAACATCATTTTAGTTTTGCTCTTGGCATGAGGTTCTTATTTTTGGTAGGTAAATACATATTTAAATATCTCAATTATGTTATATGTACATCATTTCAGCCATAGATGACATTTTTTTTGGTATGTGTACCAAAGTTTCAAAATAGCTTGCTAATTCATCAATGGTGATGTCACAGGGTGGATTGAGAACTTGTTGAGAACAGCTGCCAGATCTGCTACTCTGTTGTTTTGGTTCTCTCTGCTCCTGTGAACTTGATACATCATGCTTCCACCATCTACTCACACTGCTTTCATCAGTCACTACATTTTGTACATTAGCACTATTAGACGATATGGTTAGCTGGTTACAGTTATCAACAAGTGTGCATAAATTTAATGGGTCACACCTTTCAATACCTCTCATATTTTTACTTGTTGATTCTTGGCAGTTCTCTGTTTCCAATTTAATAACAGTACCACCTTTCTTTAATATATTCAATACTGGTTCTTTGAGTATCTTACTATGTTTCTTTTTGTAGATTCCAGGTTTTAGTTTTTTTTGTGAGGAACAAGTGCATCTTGACTCTTTAGGAAGGACAGAAATCTTGGGGAAATTCCTTTTCTGCAGGGGGTTTATGAATGGATTTTCATTACTTCTGTTATTACTTATATTTAATGGTTCTATTTCTAGCCGTCCCATTTCCAATCCTAATAATATGTCTTCTTTATTCATGATTCCAAGAACTGTAACAAAAAAAAGGCTATTTGTTTATCCACTCCAGCTATATTATATTAGCAATGCTGCTGAACTCCTGACGTTATTTTTCCCTATGTGCAACAGTGGCATTTTACAGATCACTTTTAAGGTAAGTATTATTAATTAATTCTCAAAATAATTTTGTTAAATAGTTCTAAATGTTTTAAAATAAGCAAAGCGGCACAGCAGTAGGTATTCTTAGTAATTTACTGTATTTTTTTTATGTGTTTGCTGAGCTGTTTTCTTTTCAGTCTTCTTCTAATAATAATTATGCATGTCAACACAAACACGCTTGGAGAATTGTATGTTTGATCGTGTTTGTTTTGAACTACATGACTGTTTTCTCCTTGTTCTGGAATGCAACAACACTATAACCTGCAGAACGTTAAGTAAACAAAATAATCAAATGTTGCAAGAGGTTCTGGATATTTATATTATATTTCTTCGTTCAGTACAAATTAATCAATCAATGAGTCAATGAGCAATCTATTGAGTTTTGGCGTTCTTCGAGAAATGCTTTGTTTATGGAAAACATACCAGTGGGCTGCTGTGCTAATTAGTAATTTCACGACGCCGTTTGATAACCTATAAACAATAATCACTTTCATAAAACTATTAAATGTAGGATTCATATGAACTAAATCGTATGTTTTACTTTAATAAATTGGACATATTATTTTGTTTACGTCATGGTCGTCATGTTCATCATTTTGTTCATGACATTTGTCAATTTATCAAGTGCACAGACTGCAAAGATCAATGCTAGCTTCCCTATCCGTTATGCTACTCGCTAGCAAATTACCCTATCTTTTACCCAATGTACCCTATCTTTTAAGATACAGGCAGGCTAGTCCTAGTTTAAAAGATAGTCTACTAATGCAAAATAATGTAAATATCATTTTCAAACAATATATATTTATAAAGTGCAAAGTGCTGTTTGGTGAAATAAATACTTTATTATTAATATTTCAAAATAAGGATTGTATTAGACTATTTTGTTAAATTTTCCGGAAAAACAGGGAAAACATGTCGTATGTAATTAAAGCTATTTGTTCTTGTATATAATTATTGTGCTAACAATACAGCGTTACAAGGATCTTTAGACTCTCGAATGACGTTGTCAGGGGTCGCTGTTTTGTAAAAATTGTTACCTACAGTCACAGAACACTATACTCCTAGCGGAGCCTACAGTACGGCCGACGAGAGAATGCGTCAAAGAGTATCACTATCACACTAATATTATAAAGGCGAAAGTTTGTGAGTGTGTGTGTGTGTGTGTGTGTGTGTGTGGGTGTGTGTGTGTGTGTGTGTGTGTGTGTGTGTGTGTGTGTGTGTGTGTTTATATGTTTGTTACTTCTTCACGCTCAAACGGCTGGACCAATTTTGATAAAATTTTGTATGGAGGTAGCTGACACCTGGGATTAACATATAGGCTACTTTTTATTCCGATATTCCTACGGGATCGACATTTACGCGGGTGAAACCGTGGGGCGCAGCTAGTAGTAATATTTAGGAGAATGCGTCCTCGACACCTGTCGCTGTCAGTTTCATACAAACGAATTCACGTTTTGTGAATTTGATGCTTGCTGACAGGTGAGGAACGCATTCTCTCTACTCGACGGCCGGACTTTAAAGTCCCTCGTAGACGCGGCGTCATTGTCGTGAGACGTAATTTTAAATATTGATTTATTTATATGTCATATTACAGATACTGGTTAATAAATAATTGCACAATCTTAATTAGAGAAAAATGTCTGAGGTAGGAGGGTCGTTGTAGAATTGTTGCTATCTGCTATTTCACCACTTATTACCGCAGGACTTCTTTCTTGACACGGATTCTACTTGAAATGTATTATAAAAAACGGCTAAAAGATGGTGGCGTTAGTTCCTATTTAGTCCGTCTAACGAAAGAAGTCTTGCAGACGACGTGGCGCTACAGGCATGCGGCGAAGTCATTAAATCGATATTTATTTGGTTGTCTCACCATCATATTACAGGTAAAATGCACAATCATAAATAGAGAAAGGAGAGCAATAGGGCAACCAGTACAGTGTACAAAAACAAAAAACCGTCATACCGACCTCGCCGACGAGGTCCTTCGCGATGTCCCCAATTAAATGCCCCCCGACCCTTGCTCGATGTAGTCAGTGCCAGCCCGCGCCGCAGCTGAGTCTGTAGAATTAAATTCCCGACTGTGACCTCTTAGTTTGTTTCGGCCTTTCTGCTCAGAGTAGTCAGATAGGAAAAGCCGAGCTCATCAAGCTTAAATAATAATAATCTGATCCAGCCTGTCCCATCTTGCTGCCCTCTCTCCAGCGACGCCCTAAGCCGAGGTTCGTACCCCACAGGGGGTGCCCTTAGCGTGTAGTCGCTTAGTATAGTAGATAATTGCCCTGGCTGGAGGCTTTGAGTTTACTTAAGGCAACCACAGTATAGTCCGGTTAAGGCGAAACCGCCAGAGTAGCCCGCGAAATTCAATTTATTTTACGTTTTTTGCAATTTGCTGGTTAGTATTAAGTTGTACGTTGATTAAAATATGATTTGCGGCCATAACAAATATGTATTTACAGAATTATAATCATTAAAGTCATCAACACAACTCTCTAAGACCAAGTAATCCCCAAGAATGACTCTTTCATGAAATCTTGACGTTTGGGGATTGTACTAACTTAATAAGTTGTATTACTGATTGTAATGATTATAATTCTCTAAATACATGTTTGTTACGGCCGCGAATTATATTTTAATGAACGTACAACTTAATACTGACCAGCAAATTGCAAAAAACGTAAGAAAATTGAATTTCGCGGGCTACCTTAGCGCTTCCCCCTTAAGGAGCATCATACGATCTGCTCTTGGACATTTTCCCGCTAGATGGCGCTGAAGTCAACATTTTTAGTTTATTTTGTTTTATGTGTAATTGGCACATTATTAAGTCGTAAAAGTAGTGGACGCGGTTATCGGACATTACACTTTATTGAATTTGGTCATAACATTGCCTCAAAATCCACCCAATTCGACACATAACTGTTAGATAAAATCTGCCATTGAATACAGGTCGTTTACACACAAAGACGTAAGCGAGTACTTCCATACGTTTATAAGAATAGACCACTAGATGGCGTGTATTTAAAAAATGCGCCGCCTGCTACGATATTTATATGAAAAATGAAATGCGTTTCTTGAGAATACTGTGCCTGTGCGTAGTACTCGCAACCAGCGTGCGTGTATGACAAGATTTATGAACGTAAACGAGACAAAGGGAGTATGTAAGGTATCGTAGCAGGTGGCGTTCTGTAGTTTCTACCTACCCCCATGGGGAAAACGCATGAGTATGATGATAGGATAATAAAAGTCAAGCATTTATATAAAATCATTTAATAATCAAACTAGGCTGAGAATCAGCACTTTTCGAATGTCAAAATTACAATAAGACAGTCCCCCAAAACGCCCGCTCTTCACCACTTCCTAGAGCTTTACCTGGAAAGAAGTGGCGCAACAAACTCCCAGCAGCACAGCTGTCTGTTCAGTTACAAAAACTTCAGTCTACACAGTTTATAAAGATAGTTTTATTAGAATACCTTACACCGTAATTAATTATCAAATAAAAGTATTTGAAGTGACACAAATGAAGCCTGATACATGATTAAATTTATAGCATAATCAATTATATGGTATGCGATTACATCTACCCAGGTAGGTGAAAAAATATTTTATAATGTCAAAGCCCTCTTATCAGTTTTTAGAAAAATAAAAATCTAAAGACCAGCTTATTGAGTTCACCAGGTGGTTATCTTACATAATAAAGTATTATTTCACCTTTTCATTTTATAGTAAATACAAATAAAAAGTAATATACAATGATAATGTTGATTATAAACAAACTACTACAAAAATAAGCCTCTTGATTTTATAGTAAAATACAAATAAAAAGTAATATATTATAGTGTCGATTCTAAACAAACTACTACAAAAATACAATATAACAAAAATCGTTTGACTTGATGATTTCACCATGTGCCGTGAGTCTTTTTGTCCACTGCTACAAGGCTGCTGCAAAGAAAAATAACTTTACTTAGTATATAATTATGTTACTTTGGACAAATATTATTTCCTATTCATTTCAAAATGTCATTTACCATCAATCTCCAAAGCTGCTCTAAAATTAAAATTAAACTTTACTATTTGCTCGAATTTCCAACTGATGTTGATGGACGATTTTTCACTAGAATAACATAATAATATATTTTAGACATTGAAATTGATACAATTTATGAAGTTAAAAAAATTGCCTTGTGTGCCAGTATATACTGGTACACACGGCTACATAATTAACCAGCTATACATTTCCAGTATAAGCTGATCTCGCATTGTATAAGATTTCCATATAATGGGAGGTCAGCTTATACTGGAAATGTATAACTTGATATCTAGCCGTGTATACATACCATTCAAATCTACACATTTAGCATTTTTTTGACCATGTCTCAATATGATTTCTGGCAGAATACAACTTTGTTCCTTTCGATTTATGTATTTTTTTTAATGTGTCCCTGGGTGTGGTCTGCTTTTTCCATACAGTTCCATACCATTTGTGTCCAGTAGCAAGCGATCATCCTGAAAATAAAATATGTTTTTACTAGAAAATATCAATGAAATATAATAGATGGTTATGTAACATACAAAGAAACAATACTGTACCATGATAATCAAAGCATTTCTTACTGGTACTGACAATTTCTGACTTATTATATTTCCATTTGCAGCTGTTTTATTGACATTGCAGTAATAATGCTTGCAGTTTTCATGTATTCCGAATACAAAAGCGGGCTATTTCGCAAATCTGCTACTCTCACTGATACACATTATAATTTTCCATGCCACTAGTGTAACCTTCATCATGTTTGGCTTCAAAATATTTCGCCCGTAAAGTGGGAGCTTAGTGTTGGCAAACATCTAAAAAAAGTACAAATATGAATACAGAATATGCTTCACTGGTCTTGAGATGTCAATACAAATTTGATTTATTTATTTACCTTGTATAGTTCCCCCTCGCCCTCGACCCTCGACCTGTGCCCTCGTATAGTTTTTGATTACATGATTCTTGCGTTCATTTTTTTTGATTATGTTTCCATCTCAGACCAAAGTTCCTATATGACACTTTCTCTTTCAAGTTTGCAAACAGAGGACAATTAAACAGAGGACAAATTGCAATAAAACTCAAATAGGGAAGTTGATGCATTTCTTCACTCTTTTGAAAGCCTTCCACAATAATTAGTGACACCATTGCTTTAGGCGGTCCAGTAAAATTTTTGCAACAATTATGTGCTTTCATGTCCATGTCTCATTTTTTCATAATATTGACACATATAACAATATTTGTTTTGAACACCAAGAAATAGACATTTCTTAGTTTCTTTACCAACAATGCAGGCCTGAAAAGGAAAAGCAACACTTGTAAATATTGCACATAGTAAAAAGTTCATACAGAACCAAATGTGTTTAGTAACGGAGTAGGTATGTAAGGTATCTTAGCAGGTGGCGTTCTGTAGTTTCTGCCTACCCCCATGAGAAGAAGGTATATGTTTATGTATGTGTGTTTGGTAATACATTAACTTACCATACAAGAACATGAATCAAAGTTGTAGCCATATGACCTATTCAGCCATCATCCAACTACATACAGTAACATATGGAACACCGTCTGAAGATACATGACCTTTTTGAATAGCAACTGACCTTTCTTGTTCACCAGCAGTTTTAATTTCCTCTGACAAATGTTCAAACCACACACTGCCTAATTTTTTTTCAACACGACGAAATTTAGTCATTTATTTGGCGACATTATTGGAATATTCATGAGACTTGTAATGTGAGCTGATTGAGTGTAATAGCTACCAGCAGTCGCAGTTGCCCACAAAAATGCAGTATTTATTTTATCACTGCTCTCCGTAGTGCTTCCACGCAATTACCAGACATAGTGCACTTGAAAATTAATTCACTTCTCATCTCACTAACAAATTCAATTTGTGAAGATTCACACATATTTCGGTCTTTCCAATTGGAATGCCCATTCAATTACATTCTTCAGGTCCACAATGCGATACCCAGATATCGCAGATAAACATTTCTTTGGAACAGTTTCCACAGTCAATTGAAATCACAGAACACATAATATACTCTTATCCATTGAAATTAATCAGTTTCAGGATTAGAGAAATCTGAAATAGAAAAACAAAAAAATAGTACAATACTTCTATAAACTCAGTATTTGAATAAAATTTAATACTATCGAATTTCACAACCGTACAATGAGATCTCAGAATTTCCTAGTCGTATTTTATACCTGTAACACCTTTTTCACGTGTATTATGCAAATAAATTATTTGATTTGATTTGTATTCAAGCATTCTTTCTACTAGAAAAGAATTGCTACCTACTATTAGATTATTATTATTACAGGTACAGCGTACAGATGATATTGAATAAGATACGATTTATGACAAGGTTACGTTCCGAAATCATTAGGTACAGAAAATAGAAACTTAAAAGTAAAATTTTACTTATCTTTATATAAATTCCTGTAGAATATTAGTCGATGAATAAGAAAAAAAACATATTAGATGTTTAAATACAATAATAAATCACGTTTGATGTAAGTAACTCAATCATTTGTTTGTTTCTGAACCAATGATTTCAAAAGTCAAAGTTCTGAACCAAAGATTACAATATAATGTGTTCTGAACGCACGTCCAGCGGCGCCGGCGCAAGTACTTAGACCGCCCGCCGCCCCGCTAGATGCGACATAACTATCAAACTAAAAATAATGTTTGTTTGTCTGAAACTGACAATATGCGTAAAAGGTATTCTATTTTACAGGTACATTCGATTTTGCAAATGTTTGCAAACTCGTTGGGTTACCGAATTATAATATTATGTACTTACTTATTTAATGTATTGTTGACCAAAAAATATAAGTAGGTAAAAACACATAACCACTGACTTTGTACTTATGTAATTGAGACATGTAAGTACCTAATTAGTATTGTGACGGGATTTCAGCGTCTAAAATCACGGGCCAACTTGCTGTTTCTAAAACCGCTGAAAGATAGGTACTTACTTACCTACTTACTTTTAAAATTGAATAATTATTAGTTACTATACCTACAAATAATTGCAATACTAGAAATATTGCAATTTGAATCAATGAAAATGCAAAGCATACAAAATAAAATAACACGCAAGAAAATCCGTGTGCAATACTATTGCATACAAGCAAGCCCCAAAATTATATTTATATCATGCATGTCGCTACGGCGTAAGAGTGGCAACATGGTGGCGCCCGTTTTCTTCGGAATTCTTTCAATGTTGTTCAAGGTTGCGAACACAACTCGGGTGGGACGGCAACGTCGCGCGTCGCATAAGAAGAATGGATAGTCATAGACCGCGAAATTCAAATTTCCTTACGTTTTTTGCAATTTGCAGGTCAGTGTCAGGTTGTATCTTGATCAAAATATGATTCGCGACAATAACAGGTACATATTTACAGAATTATAATCATTAGAATCATTAATACATCTTTCTAAGTTAGATTTCTACCACCAATTAGTGGCAAAAAACGTAAGAAAATTTGTATTTCGCGGTCTCAACTACCCATTCTAATAAATCCTATCTACGAATAATGATATTTATGTTGCCACAAAACAATATTATGTAATAAAGTTGTTTACGTTGGTAAGGTCGTCAGGTCAGGTTATTGATTATAACGTTTTTTTTTGTGAATCTGTTCATGAAAGGTAGGAAAGGAAATAAATCAATCACTTATTACGTATGATATTGATTTAACAGAATTATAATAACGCGTTTACGCCATCTAGAGTTCTCATCTCTAAAGTTTGCTTGTCAAAACTCACGCACACTAGTGGCGCAACTGTCAAATTTCGTCTGGATTTCGCGATCGTTTTCCTCAGTAAATAATGTAAGTTATTTCCTAAAAAGGTCGATCGCGGGGACATTTCATTATAGAAAAGTGATAAAATGATTCGTTTTCAACAAAGTGTGTCTGTGTTTAGCGTACAATCCCCAAGAAAAATGTATGGACGGCCCATCGCAACATCCACCTTAACCAGTCCATTTTAGTCATCCAAAGCCATAGTCCATATTTATTTTTGTTTCCGTATCCTGGAATAGTTCTACACCAACTGGGGGTTGTCCCTAGATATAATAGGTATAATCTTCAGTTGGCGCTACATTTCTTTACATAAACAGTCTAATGGGCCTCTGCGAGTTGGCTTTGGCCTCCCATACGCCTAGTTAAGCCCTTCCCGAGTTAGGCGAAAGCTAAAAAATAATAATTTTATTAATAATAATACCTGCCGAATACTGTCTACAAGGAGGAGCTTACGTAGAAAAACATATATGTATCCGCCCCTTTTAGTATTAAACCAACCGGAGACGCCACGAGTACTAATATCTATGCAAATAAGTCTGTCACTTTCATCGCGGGGGACGAGGGAACGCAATAATACGCTAATGCAATTCGATCGCGTTGTTACGAGCGCACACAAAACAAAAAACAAACACAAGCGTATAGTTTATCTATACGCACACATGTATATAACCGCTATGACCGGCGGTCTCGTACCTTTGGCAGCGGGGATCGCCTGACAATGGCGCCTCCAGTTGGTTTAATACTCAAAGATCCGCCCCTAAGACGACCCACTGATCCTCCATAGTAATCAAAAGTTCTAATTACAGAATAATTGGTTCACAAGTAAAATTTCAGTACTTACCTTAAATAAAATAATGATTTCCTATTTTTATACCCTTCCATTAGTGAATTTTATTTTTAAATGGGACCAACTTCGAGGTATCTATCTAATCAAATAAAGAATCGTCAAAATCGGTCTACTCTGTAAAAAGTTAGATGTTCCTTTTTTCGTCGTCTAAAAAATAGTTTGACAGGTTTTTTTTTGTATAATAATACTTGTTTTTGTATAATTTCGGAGACCTAACGATAAAAGTTCCTCTATAGAAGCCCCAAAGAGTAAATAGCAGCGATCTGTCGCATTGAGATAGGAAAAACATGGAGAGGCCGCGTTATTCTATACATACATTTGCTTATACAAATATGAGTGAAATATGATTCAGAATACGAAATATCGTTTTGTCTCGTTCTTTCTAATAAGATAATCGTATTTGATAAAAGAGACAACAATATTTTAAGTTGTTGCTCATTTTGGCAACATTTTGACGAGACGTAGTACAATTGTAGGTAAGGTGCCGTATCAGCCATCTTTTGCGACAAGTTTCGTGGTAGTTTTGCTGTCAAATGGTTGTTTACTTTTTGTATTATTAAGATTTGCGAGAAATATACAAGGATTTTACCTTTTAAAACTGCATGCAAATGTTGGAAAACAACAATTCAACATGTCTGTGTGTTGTATTGTGAAGTGTGGTGCAAGAAAGAATGAAAATCAACCTCTAATGTCTTTGCAGAGGTTAATAACCGGTTTTCATGCAAAAATACATTTAATAATACACATTCGATGATACAGTTGTGACGCGATCATGAATTTATGGCTAAAGTATTGATATTTGGGTTCATTTCCGTATAATAGACCTTTTTAGTATATTTTGTTAATTCATTTGTTTGTTTACAATAATATGTCAAATGGAATAGGGTTGTACCGTTGCCGTAATAGTTTTCTCCGCTGAAACGTCATCGACATATTCTGCGATGTGAACATAAATAATTCTGTGTCTTATTCGGTCCGAGTGACCTTGCCAGGTCCGTCCTCTGGTTCACAGCACCGAAATTAAAATATTTTATTTCACATAAACCTACATGGCCACTTAGGAAACGTCAGTAGCTAGGTCATCATCATCATTTCAGCCGAAAGACGTCCACTGCTGGACATAGGCCTCGCCCAAAGGGGGGGGGGGGGGGGTTGCCATAATCGCCACGCTTGGCAGGCCTGCCCATTCTCTACCGGAGAATCGACCCTTAGTCGCCTTTTACGACACCCACGGGAAGTATGGGGTAGTGCTATTCTTTAAGTCCGGCACCACACAGACTGTGGAGTTTCTTGCCAGTGCAGTAGCTAGGTGCACGGTTCCAATTGGTTGCTTCCTATGGGGAAGAACTGGCAAGAAACTCCACAATTTTTACAATGTTTTCTAATTTGTTAAGTACCTGGTACTGATTTTAATAAATAAATAACTCGTTTTTTATTAAATTTATGGACTATCAGTTTCTCTCTTCTCGCCACTGCAGATTTATTACCGAAAAAACTCAGTGAAAGCTAAAGTGACGGTAACAGAGAGTTTTTACATTTGGTACTTACGCTATCAGATGCATTTATAAGTAGGTATCTTATTATATTGCCATTTGTCTTCACAACTGTTTTGTACATAATACACATTGTTTGTACATAATACAGGTTTGTACATAACTATAATATTTTCTCTGAAAATTCTAAGTCTAATAAAAGATTTTCTTTTTTGACATGTATACCTACCGATAAATAGTTCTGTAATTAACCATGAGTCTTTCGTTTCACGCATCACAAAAGATTATAAATAAAGTATTTTTGCACACTTTATTTTTATGCAAAACTATAAAGTTACCGAAAATAAAGTAACAAACGTTATTATAAAGTATGGTTGGCAACCGTAATTACAACTGACTTTAATTTAGTAAGTTATTATGATCCAAACGTAATAACTAGTAAGACTCATATTTAGTATCGATACTCGATAATAGTAACACCTGTGTTCCTTGATTGACACAACCCTAGCAGTGGCAGCCATTTTATGCGACAAAACGAGTTGTAGGTATGCACCCTTTTTTTGTAGGTATTTCCAGTCCATACTTTTTTATGTCAATGATCTGTCGCGGCACGTCAGTTGCTGTTAGTCTATGGCGCATTATATTGTAGTCTTTGGTCTATGGTTAGCCTGTCAGCCAAGTGTCAGCTGTCAGCAGCTTTTTTTCAGTTCTGTGTGTGACAGCTTTACTCTTTGTGTGACAGTAACGCAGTACTTATTGTAGCTGAGGTTAATTAAAAAATACTCGAAAACTATAATTAACTCTTAGTCATAAAAACAAACAGAAGCAGAGACACAAGCAGATTAAATACAGTTCGAAATCAATACATAACGTGAAGAGTTTAAGAGTTTTGTTGCGATAAAATTAATACTTACTTTAAAATGCCTTGTATTCGAAAAGACGTATTTTGGATCGGCTTAATATGTTTGATTAGTTTCTGTTACGGAGAACATCTGAAGTCATCATCTTCATCGAGTGAACAGAAAAATCTTAAGTCGATATTTACTGAACCACATAATACATTGCAAGGAAAAGTACATACTAATTACAACAGTGATCACGAAAGTGGTTTGGCAAGGTCAAAGCGAGCCAGTTTACCCAATCACATTGATTCGAGTTCTAGTGAATCGCCTGTGAATAGTCAACCTGTGAATTCAACACCAAGCTCCTCAACTGAAAGTTTAAATATTGCTACAGAAAAGAATGATAAGGAATCTTCCATACTATCAGTAGTGCTCGTAAATATATCGTCATCAGCGATTCCAAATGCTTCAGTTGTAAGTCCCTCTGATGCAGCACCATTGCCGGAAAAGAGCTCTGCGGAGGATGAACACAACAGTTCCATGGCCATATTTTTTGTGTTATGTGTGCTTGCACTAGGCATTTTACTGATTCATCTCATGCTTCAAACTGGATTCTCCTATCTTCCTGAGAGTGTGGTAATAGTGTTTCTTGGTGCTTTAATTGGTATGATCATCAACTTGATGTCCATTAAAAACATTGCAAACTGGAGAAAGGAAGAAGCATTTTCACCAACTGCTTTTTTCCTAGTTCTTTTGCCTCCCATTATTTTTGAATCAGGTTATAATCTTCACAAGGGTAATTTTTTCCAGAACATTGGATCAATCTTATTGTTTGCTATAGTTGGAACTGCTATATCAGCATTTGTGATTGGTGCTGGAATATATTTGCTAGGGTTAGCCCAAGTAGTGTATAAACTAAGTTTTGTTGAATCATTCGCTTTCGGCTCCCTTATATCAGCAGTAGACCCTGTAGCCACGGTTGCAATCTTCCATGCTCTTGATGTAGACCCAGTACTCAATATGTTAGTTTTTGGAGAGAGCATACTAAATGATGCTATTGCTATTGTTCTGACAACTGCTGTTTTAGACTCAAATGATCCTCTCATGTCCACTGGGGAAGCAATTCTTTCTGCAATCAATAGGTTTTGGTTAATGTTCTTTGCATCAGCTGGCATTGGAGTCTTGTTTGCACTTGTTAGTGCACTTCTATTGAAACATGTTGATCTTCGAAAGAACCCATCTCTTGAATTTGGCATGATGTTAGTGTTCACTTACGCTCCATATGTACTGGCTGAAGGTATTCATTTGTCAGGTAATTATTTCATTTATTATCTGTATTATTATAATGCATTTGTGTGAAAAAATATCACCTCATGCTTTTCAATTTGAATCAAGATAATTAAAGTTTTATTAACAATAACCTAATATGTATTATGATTTTTTTTGCATTTAAGTGTAGTTGTGATTACTTGATTTTGGTGTTTGAACTTAATTAATTGTAATGTAAGTTGATTAAGCATATTTTGTTTCAGGAATAATGGCAATATTATTTTGTGGTGTAGTAATGTCTCATTACACACATTTCAACTTATCAACGGTGACACAGGTCACAATGCAGCAGACTATGAGAACACTGGCTTTCATTGCTGAGACCTGTGTGTTTGCTTACTTAGGATTAGCTATATTCAGGTATTTTATTTAATATAATTATTATTCAACACTGAGTAGTAACCAAAATAAATAGGAAATATAAGCTAAATTCTTACATATTATGTTTGTTATATTTACAGCTTTAGACATCGTGTGGAACCAGCTCTGGTAGTTTGGAGTATAGTCATGTGTTTAGTTGGTAGAGCTGCGAATATCTTCCCACTTGCTTTACTGTGCAATAAATTCCGTGAACATAAGATAACCAAGAAAATGATGTTTATCATGTGGTTTAGTGGTAAGTACTTAATGTGCCCTTCATACCTTTGAATTCTGTGTTGACGACTACTAGAGATGTATGGAAGATAAATGCGTACCTATTGCATGCCACATAAATAAATAGGCAAAGAGTAGGAGGACGATGGTAACTCATCCATACTATCCATACTAATATTATAAATGCGAAAGTGTGTCTGTCTGTCTCCTCTTCACGCTTAAACTGCTGAACCGATTTAGCTGAAATTTGGTATAGTAAGTCCCGGGAAAGGACATAGGATAGTTTTTATCCCGCCATTCCCACGGGATCGACATGCGATGATTATGCGGGTGAAACCGCGGGCCGCTGCTAGTTACGTATATACGTATAGTGAACCTAGTAATTCCTTTATCACCCTAACTGTGAACTCTACTTTGGAATTACTTAAAGATTCTCAATTCTGAAACCCGGCATTTGTTAATGTTGGAGTTCTTGTTGCACGCAAAAATAAACAAACTCATATTCTTTGATTTGAACTTAGCTGCTATAATAATGAAATGCGGCGGCAGTATTTATGGAAAGGCGTTCGCCGCGCCGCCGCGCGTCGGAACGTCACGTTCGATTGGAATAATCTAGTTTCTCGTGAATCTTTCTTTGGCGGTGGCGGAGGACAAACAGAAGCAATTTAACATAAATAATTATGTACTTAACTATTTCGTTTTACAGGACTAAGAGGAGCAATATCCTACGCTTTATCACTTCATCTGGGTTTTTCGGACGAAACTCGACATGTGATTATAACTACAACGCTAATAATCGTCCTATTCACGACATTATTCTTGGGTGGATCTACAATGCCTTTATTAAAGTTTTTACGAGTAAGTAAAATTTTTCGATCGTAAAGCACTCTAAAGGCGGCGTCCTAATTGGCAACGATCGTACGAGCAAACTATGCGTTCTCGTCGCACGACGAGATTAAACACACTAATTTCTTTAGTGTGTCCTAATAGAGCTTCCAAGTGATCGCGCGAGAACAGTGAAATGCTTAAAAACGATCGTGCGATGGGTTTGATCGTGCGATCGTGCAATCAAAGCTACAAATCCCTTTTGAGTGTCCTGATTGGTCACGCGTCGTCGCGCGAGCAGCGCGAGGATCTATAAAGTATATTATATGGTCTACGTTTTCTTTCTTCAATGTCACTTGCAATTTTCAAAGCAATATTGCCCAATAGCAAAAACTGTGCATCTCTGTAAACAGCCATTGTTAAAATGGCGCCGCGCCGCTGCGGTGAAGGCGATGAACGCATCGTTTACTCGTACAATCGATCGTTGCCAATTAGGACACCAGTTGGACCATCGTACGATCATTTTCATCGCACGATGATGAACGCATCGTTTGGTCGTACGATCGCTGCCAATTAGGACGCCGCCTAATGCTTCGCGTTATGAGTCGTGCAATAACAATATTTGATGAATAACGCCTCATAGTCCAGTGGTCGCAAGCACGACTGCTGAGCATGTGGTCCTGGGTTCGATTCCTAGATCGGACAGTGTTATTGGGTTTTCTCATCTGGAATTTCTAAGTAGCAGCCCTGAGTCAGGTCAGCGTGAATTTTCTTTTAGGGTTCCGTTGCCTAAAACTGAAATATAATATTTTGATCCTTTCCGCCTGTCCGTCCGTCCGAATATTACACAGAGCCACTTTGCTCTGAGATTAATTAATGCCACTATATCGAAGTAATTTGAAAAGAAGCTATAGCTTCTTTTCTTTGTTTTCTTCATTGGAGTAGTAAAATTACGATAATTTGATTACTAGTTTGTTTATTTATGTATAATTAAAAAAAGAATGTATTAGGTATGTTGAAACTGTGTGTACTCCTCGTCACTTGTCCCTAAAGGTTCATTACAAAACCAGCGTCAGACAGCAAGGTGCTGACTGACATTAATGCTGAAATGAACCTTTTTTTGGCGCAGCCGTGAGGCACACACTATTGTTGTTTGAACCATTATTTTTATTTTGTTAATTTTGTATTTTCTGTTTCACGAACTGTGTCCAAATAAACTTTATAAAGAATAAAGTTTAAACTTAAAGAATAAACTTTTGAAAAAAGTAATTAGGGGTAGCACTCCCCAGCAGGGCTAGCATGGGCAGCAGGGCTAGCATGGGCTGGGGATAAAACTTTTCTCCACCGGTTATTTCCACTGACAAGGGATAAAATTATTTTATCCACCTGCCAAAGCACGGCAACAGGGGGAAAGAGAATTATATCACTTTTTGACATTAGTCGTGGATACTCACCCCCCGCCTATAGCATGACGACTAGTGGAAGAGAAAAATTACAGATATTTTGACATAACAAAGGGAGAAATTTGTCCTCGTCTTTAGATGGTGGGTTTATGTATATCTCTTGGAGAAAATATAATTAATTGTACTATAAAAATGTCTCGTGCTTACTGCCACCGTGAATAGTTTATCCACACATGTCGCCATGCTCGGAGGGTGGACAAAATTGACAGAGGGGAATAGTATTTTCTCCTCTCCCCGTGGATAAAATGTCTCCGGCCATGCTAGCCCTGCTGTCGGCAGTCCCCATACTTACATGTAACCGAGAGATGAAAAAAACATCAGAATTAAAAAGATTATGATGTTTCTAATTAACTTTTTTATTAAAATCAAACGTTTTTGAGATATGGGATAATTTCGGTTACAACCACAAAAATAACACCGTTTTTCAGTTTATTTATACCTATTAAGAAATACAAACATTTTTTTCTGTAAATTCAAATTATGCCCCGCGATGTGAATTTTCATCTCTAAAATCGAAAGACTTAGAGATGAAAATTCACTTTAAAAGTATTAAAAAGTACTTTTTTAACAGGCTAACAAAAAAACGAAACGTTCGAGATCATTACGTAAGCAGAAGGAAGTAAGTTTATCTAAAACAAGGGAGTGGGGCCAAGCTATAGACTCAGAACATTTGTCTGAGATAACTGAAGAGGAATTAGAGGTAAGGGAAAATAAGAAGTATAGCTATACTAGATAGTCAATCTCGTAATTATTTTCGTTTAAGCATGTCGAAAAACATCGTATAAGACGCGTGAGCATTTGTCTTTACATTCTGTTCCATTACGGTTTTGTCACTTTTTAACCATCATCTGCCTAGCCTTTTCCCAACTATGTTGGGGTCGGCTTCCAGTCTAACCGGATGCAGCTGAATCCGGCTTCCAGTCTAACCGGTTGTATTTAACATTGAGCGACTGCCTATCTGACCTCCACAGCCCAATTACTGGGTAATACGATACCCCTTGGTAAGACTGGTTGTCAGACTTTCGGGCTTCTGACTACCCGTAACGACTGTCAAGGATCCACGACTGACTGCCGGGACCAACGGCTTAACGTGCTTTCCGAGGCACGGAGGGGTCACGGTACCTATGTAAAGATGGTCACCCATCCACAGACCAACCGCTGCAAGCGTAGCTTAACCTGATCGATCGACCTGTGCTGCTGTTATTATTTAGCTGCCGCACAGGTTGATCGATTTAACCGACTTCAAAAAAAGGAGGAGGTTATCAATTCGGTTGTTTTTTTTGTTATAATGTTTGTTACCTCAGTACCTCAGAGTACTCCGAAAAAATTCGAAATAATGAAGCTAACTCAAAAACTACCCAAGCAAAGTTAATAAGATTTATATGGGACCACCACTTGTGACACACAATTTTATTGCTGGACATATCGCGTAATATACATACAAAAAAAAGAAAAAAAGTACAGTTAATTGAGAACCTCCTCCTTTTTGAATTCGGTTAATTATGTAAAGACTAGCATCGCCCCGCTGTTTCACCCGCACAAGTTTAAGTGTGGGTATCCCAGTAAATTGAAATTTCAATAAGGTCGAGACTCAGTTACATTTGTAATGTAAAAATATTTAGTGTTAATTAAATTACCTTTAAAATACCTTGGTCTAGAATGAACTAGAAAGATAAAGACTCCAAAAAAGCGACAAATTCTCTGATCTCGATTCTGACCTAAATAAACTTAGATCAAATCAAAAATACTATAAATTGATACCAGAGACCAAAGAAGAGTTATGACTGGGTGTGTAGCCTCTTTTTCTAAAAAGGGCTCATTTGAGCAAAGGCTCAAATGAGCCCTTAGACAAAGAGCTTTTTTAGAAAAAGGGGCTTTTCAGAAAAAGAGGCTTAATTAATCGGTTGAAGGACACTAATCCAGACACAATATTTATTGTTATGACCCTTATGGGCGTTTAGTGTCCCTCAAAGTGTTAATCAATATTTTATTTATTACTAGCTGATCCGGCGAACTACGTACCGCCCCGCCAGCCGCTCAGCCCCCGCTTTTTAAATCTCTGAAATCTTCTAAGATATTCATTTTAATTATACAGGGTATTTGGTGCATCGTTTGCCAAATGGAATTGGCCGGAAGAAGAGGTCATTTGCTATCTCTTAAGGCCCAATAACTCATTCCTTGTTTCACTGCTTTTTTTAAAATGACTTTTTAATTTTTATTTGGAGAAATACAAGAACTCTGCATTTAATCTTCATTTTTTTTTAAAGTTATGAGTATAGCCTTCAAATTTTATTTTAATTCTTATGTTTACTCTTGTATGGTTCTATGAAATTAAAAATTTACTTGCTAATAACATCTAGTTCCTTTTTAATAACTCCCAAAGTTTTTGAAAAAAGGAAAAATCACTTAACACTCAACTTTAAATTGCTGTAAAAAAAAAACTAAAAGCGATCGGGATCTTCGAATTATTTTAAAAGGTTCTCTAGTTTGCCCCCTTTCCAACGGTGTGCAATATACAAAAAAAAAACGTTTAATAACTTCGGTAATTCGCTAAATTTGTTATCGAGACACATCAGGCTGATATTCGATATTATGGTAAGAACACTAGTTTACACATAAATAACATACTTTAAGTAGGTGGATAGTGTTATCTCACTCTTACGCAGTCTTTTATCTCTTTCTAGGATTCTAACTTTCCTCGAACTTGAAATAAAAAATAAACTTTTACTTAATAAGTACCTAATTATAAATTTTGTTCAAATTGTCCTCCACTATTGCGTACACACGCGCGACATCTTCGTCTTATCTCGACTGTAGTGGTGTGTAAACGTATTTCTGCTTTGATAGTGACGAAAGCCGCCTCAATGCGTTGGATTAAATCATCCCTAGTCTCAACTTCCGTGGAGTAAACAAGTTCTTTGGGCCATCCCCAGATGTAAAAATCTAACGGAGTCAGGTCTGGGGAACGGAGGCCAAGAAATAGGGCCATCCCTCCCAATCCATGACTCTGGGAATGCAACATTTGGATGTTGTACTCCCTGGCGGTTAATCTCCAGTGAGCGGGATAATCGTTTTGATGAAAAACAAAAGACAGGTCTTCACTGAAAATTGGTAGCTGACCTAATAATTAGGGTAAGTCTGTTTGTAGAAATTCTTTTTAAAAAGTTCGGATCGAAAGTTTCGCGTGGGTATGCAATAGTGGAGGACAATTTGAACAAAATTTATAATTAGGTACTTATTAAATAAAAGTTTATTTTTTATTTCAAGTTCGAAGAAAGTTAGGACCCTAGAAATAGATAAGAGACTGCATAAGAGTGAGATAACACTATCCACTTACTCAAAGAATGTTATTTATGTGAAAACTAGTTTTCTTACCGTAATATCGAATATCAGCCTGATGTGTCTCGATTACAAATTTAGCGAATTACCGAAGTTATTAAACGTTTTTTTTTGGTATATTGCACACCGTTGGAAAGGGGACAAACTAGAGAACCTTTTAAAAGTAATTCGAAGATCCCGATCGCTTTTAGTTTTTTTTACAGCAATTTAAAGTTGAGTGTTAAGTGTATTTTTCGTTTTTTCAAAAACTTTGGGAGTTATTAAAAAGGAACTGGATGTTATTGGCAAGTAAATTTTTAATTTCATAGAACCATACAAGAGTAAACATAAGAATTAAAATAAAATTTGAAGGCTATACTCATAACTTTAAAAAAAAATAAGCTTAAATGCAGAGTTCTTGTATTTCTCCAAATAAAAATTAAAAAGTCATTTAAAAAAAAGCAGTCAGACAAGGAATGAGTTACTGGGCCTTAAGAGATAGCAAATGACCTCTCCTTTCGGCCAATTCCATTTGGCAAACGATGCACCAAACACCCTGTATACTGCAAAGGGCAATTTTGATCTAAATGAAATGCACAACGTATGTAATTTATTTAATTGGATAAGGAATAATACTGTGTTGTTTAAAATAGTTTGGTAAATAACCTATATTTTTTTGTAATATGTAAAATATAAAAATGGTAGGTACTGTGGGTTATCCTTAAGAGATAAACATACACCATCGCGGACTTTTTTTATTGATCTTTTTAAGTAATACAATTCCGTAGTACATGTTTTATCTACCTCGTAAGGTTTAGCCAGCCTTTGCAATGTAAGCGCACAAAAATATGTGTGATACGACATCACATTACAAATCATTAAATTTCTCGGGTTTTCTCTACTATAATATGCACTCTATCATTGCTGAAAACTACATTAAAATCCGTTGCGTAGTTTAAAAGATCTAAGCTTACAGACAGCGGGAGCGACTTTGTTTTATACTATGTAAAGATTATTTATTAGACACTACCTTTACTGTATCATTTATAATTAATATTCGGAGATTTATATGCCATACCATACATGATAGAAGTCTATACTTGCAGTTATTACAGTAATATGCTACATATTACAGTAATTAATAGGCTAGTATTGTCTATACAATACCAGCCTATTACTGTCTCACTGCAGGGCAAAAGCCTCTTCTCATACAAAAGGCATGAGTATAGAACACCACTCTTGCTCATGACTGATTTGAGATTTCAGACGATTTTGTCCTTTTCCGATGTCAGTGATGTCCAGGACAAGCTTGGAAAGTACATAAGAATTGTAAAAGCCACATTGGTAATTGGTACTTGATTGAGTCTTGAGTTAGTATAAGGTCCTGTGATTCCTATGACACCCTAGCTTGATTTCAATTATTATTAGGTACCTATAACAATTTTTATTTCTACAATGTTAATCGTCAAACTTGATGTCAATGCGTGTAATAAAAAGGAATGCATTTTAAGAAATCTGGTACCTTTCCCTGGGGCCTTATTCTCTATGACACAATATACGAAACCGCGCGAATGAACGCGGGATTGACAGGAACAGCTATAAGGAATTTACGTGGTTTCGAAGTTTGGAATCGTTAAGTGGTCATAAGGAATTAGGGCCCAGAACGCGAACCTTATTACTGTACTTGAGGTGAATGGATAGTGGTAGACCAAGAAATTCATTTTTTTTTGCGTTTTTTGCAATTTGCAGGTCAGTGTCAGATTGTATCATGATCAAAGTGTGATTCGCGACAATGACAGGTACATATTTAGAGAATTATAATCATTAGAATCATTAATAAGTATATCTTTCTAAGTTAGATTTCTACCACCAACCACTAATCTCTTATGGAAAAGTGTTAATGGTAGAAATCTAACTTAGAAAGATGTATTAATGATTCTAATGATTATAATTCTCTAAATATGTACCTGTTATTGTCGCGAATCATATTTTGATCAAGATACAACCTGACACTGACCTGCAAATTGTAAAAAACGTAAGAAAATTTGAATTTCGCGGTCTCAACTACCCATTCACCTTAAAGCCCTGTGCCCGACAGGGTCAACAATGATCACATATGTGTGAAGCTTACCACCTAAGTTCACATGTGGAAGCAATAAATATATTGAGTATTGAAATGTTTTAGGTTAATTATTCACATGCAGCGCGACTGAGAGGTTTCGTGAGGTTAGACATGAAGTATCTGACTCCGTTCTTCACCAGGAGGTTCACTCACCAGGTAAGAACTGCTTTTACTCACTGGATTTATGTTTTGACTCACTGAACAAATTTTTTGGCCCATGTTTGGTTTGTGATCTGACGCAGCTTACTCTATGTTGGATGGAAAGATCGAAAGCTGAGGTTTTGATACATTAAAGTGCACATAACGTTTTATTGCTATTATGTGCCCAAGTCGTGTGTTACTTTATTTTGAAAGACTTTGAATAGTGTTTTTGTAACGTTTAAATCAACGACTTAGACATTTAAAGCCAACTATCTCTAATAGTTTCAGATTTGTACGCCCTCTTCATCTTGTATATTAAATTAAAATACTGGCTGTGCTGATAAAAAAAACAAGGTACAGTTGGCCTTTCTCGCGGAGTTGGGGTGGAATGAGTGATTCTACTTCCCACCAGTGCGTAAAATACGCTAAGGACTCTATATACCAATATCAATAGCCAAACAATAGACGTGTGCAGTCGCATCTCGCGTTTCCGACGTGGCATCCGTCTCAATTTGACCAGAGCTTAAAAATTGTACTTATATATAATATGTTACTGGCCAAACCCGATTTTAGGATGAACTAGTTTCGCCTAGGCCAAACCAACCAGTTCTTCCTACACGGGTTACATGGTTGCGGTCGGTCGATAGGCGACGTAGGATGCAAGAGCGAGCGAAGGGCACCCCGAGATTAGGTTTGGTTAGGTTACTTTAAACCCTTTACACAGAAATAGGAGCCCCACTTCGCGGTACGCGGAGCTCCGTCGACATAGGATGCAAGAATGAGAATAAGGGCCTAGGCGAAACTACATAGTTCATCCTAAAATCTGGTTTGGTCGGTAACATATAAGTACCTACATATTTTTTACTTAATTTAATTTTTTTCTTATTTCAGGAGTTAAAAGATTGTAAAAGCCAAATGACGGATCTTACCAACCAGTGGTATCAGGCTATAAAAATATCGAATGATCGGGAAACTGATGAAGAGGAGAGTCTGCAGCAAAGCTCCCATACTAATTCGCAGACCAGTCTTCAGCGAGGCGTATAAATTAACACAATTGTAATAAATCGTTGAAAGATGGGAAAAACACTACAAATCTACTTTTAAAGCACTGAAATAGTGTAATTTTTGTGTTAATAGTCAATTTGGGACCTGCCTTCCTATTGAGTAACACACTTATTTCACAATCCGACAGATTTTGAAAGAAATTTCTAATCCATCCATACATATTATGTATATAAAATATTATAAATTAACTCTCTGTTAGTCCTTACCTTTACCTTTTTACGCCTGAACGGATTTCGATGAAATAATGCGCTACAGATAGACCATGACTTGGGTTAAGACAGGGATACTTATTGCCTCGGTAGTACGTTCCCGTGGATATTATTGACCTCCACGTGGGCAGCGGCCAAAAGACAGTTCAACTTCATAATGTTATGTTAGAAAAGTTCTTCTGGTCGAAAATGTAAATAACGCAATGATTATTGTTGAATTGACAAAATAAAAGACATTGCCGTTACGTTGGTAGTGTGTTACGCAGTAGGGCTGTTGATTTCTTTAGTACATTCCCTTTGATTTGCCCACATGTTTATTATTAATTCATATTTTCGGTAACTTTTCTGCAATATTAAGGTGCTTTCCTTTCTCAAATAGCTAGCAGTTTTGAACAGTATTTTACTATGTATAATAATTTATTAGTTTTGTTTACAAGGTTTGAATTAATGAAGTGGTACAATTTTATTAGGCACAGTCCGACCGAATTTCCAGACCGGACAAGACCAGCTCGGGGAAAGTGTTATTGGGTTTTTCCATCTGGAATTTCTCAGTAGCAGCCCGGAGTCTGGATTTGCTGGTTGATGGCTTTGAGTATTAAACCAACCGGGGACGCCACGAGTACTAATATCTACGCAAATAAGTCTGTCACTTTCATCGCGGGGGACGAGGGAACGCACACAAGTAGTAATAATACACTAATGCAATTCGATCGCGTTGTTACGCACGCATACAAAACAAAAAACAAATACAAGCATAAACTATACGCACACATGTACAACGCGCGGCAACTAGTTTTATATAATCGCTATGACCGGCGGTCTCGTACCTTTGGCAGCGGGGATCGCCTGACAATGGCGCCTCCAGTTGGTTTAATACTCAAAGGTTCATGGCAATAGGCTCGCCCCCTATTACATGGGACTCTAACATAACTGGCGAAATGTGGGTGTACTATATGTAGGTACACCTGTTTTAACTCTTCGGGGAATACAGCCTGTGATGTTATTCAGACGCTGTAGTAAATGTTAGTTAATATTTTATTACTTTAGTACTTGTATAGTTTGCGTAGTATTAATATTTTTATTTCTGATTCCTATTGAGTATTACATTTTAGTCAAGAAATGTGATATATTTAAGTATTGAGACAGGACTAGAGTATTATTCATTACGAAGAAGTGGGCACCAAAGATTCACGTGTTTTTTAAAAGTATTACTGCTGAGAAATCCTAGTTCTACTCTCATCATAACCAGCTCTTGATACAACGTCGCAGACATTCTGGGCATCCATGGTTATATTAGAATTGTTTTGTAACTAAGGTTACATTACATTTTGCCACGCTATTGTAGTATTCGGTTGTGTAATGTAAACATACACATTAAATGTGATTTAGTAATTATAGGTATTTTAAATAATATGTACTTAAGTGTTGTTATTAAGCTTTAATTCATAATCAGTTGTTCTCAATGTATTTCTTTATTATGCATTTGTTATGTTTCAAATTCTGAAATTAACTTAGTTTCTCCTGTTTATAATAAATGTGAATGATAAAGGTACCTAGTTGATACATGGTGTCATAATAATTTATTGTGAAATATATTTTTAATGGAAATCCTATTAAATTTAATGGCTAGTCTAAAGAAATAGCTGTATTATATCATATTTTTATTTTAAATGTATTTTTGTTTTTTACATTATTATTATAGTAAAAGTTAGCCAATTAAGCTGAAGCTATTTAGTGGCTTTGGTTCAGGTGGCTCAATTTTTATTAAAAAACATAAAGAGCCAGGCTAAGCAGTTGTAGTGTTTTTATTATGGTAGATAATACTGAAACTGACATATTAAACATTGGCATTATGTGCAAAGATATTTTTTGTTTATTTAAACCCATTAGGATTTATTGCAAAATACAACAATAATAATAGCTAAGAGATTTATACATTTTAAGTTAATACAATTCAATCTTCCTCATTTTCCAAATTGATGTGACTACCAAATTTCCCATACAAGTGTGCTTTTAATTCACCCATTTGTCCTTTGAGCTCCTCACATTTGCCTTCAAGGATATTTATTTCATTTACCTTTTTTGCTTTAGCATCTTCTAATGATTTCTGGAAATAAAATTGTTTGGTTAAAGTTGGCCAACTCTACATGAAACAATTGCTAAATGCTTGTTGAACTGAAATTAGTGTTTGAGAAATGGATAATTTTATTTTATCCATACAAGTACATAGTTGGGAGGAACAAGTGCAGCATATACCACAGATCTTTGTGTCTGACAAGTTAGCTATAGATGGGATTTTCTTAGAATTATTTATGCCTAACGCCATTTTCTACAACATTTTTGGGATTTCTTTCTGCTTCTCTACTTTTGAAATGTAATTTGCCAAATAAATATCCAGTCAAAATTATTGCAGCATAAATGATATCTGTTGCCCTGCTGTTTTTACTTAGATCAAGGGTACAGGTCAACTGAATATTTACATGAATTATACATCTTAACATCAAAACTAATAAAAAATATTCAATAAAGAGCTAAAGTTGTGTAAGTATCTCTGGAAGTAATCATGCAAATACAAACATTTTTTTACTGTTAAAAACACTATTGCTTAGTTGTGTTAGGCTACCTTAGGATCAAGTAGGTAATGGGATTATTGCCTAAAAAATATTAATTCAGTTATTAGTGTATAAAAAGGGAGGATAAAGGATCAGGTTGGTCTTCCGCATCGCTATCAACAGGATAAGTGCCCAAAAAGGTGGCAGCATGACATATTTATTTATTTATTTATTTATATATACTTTATTGTACACCAGAAAATACATAACAAAAAAATACAATTATTAATACAAAACATACAATGGGCGGCCTTATCGCTTTCTGCGATCTCTTCCAGGCAACCTTGGAATGGACAGTGATTGCGTGGACATACTAACCAAAGTGTCTTCAAGCCCTTGACAAATGAAAATTTCACCGATGAGGTATGGAATTTTTTCACCATCATCAGCAAGACTGAGTTCTTCTGCAGCTTCTTCTAAATTCTTCATATCATTCTGTTTAAGTTTGAGTTCTTCTTTAAAGTCGTCTACTTTGGCATTTAGACGAGCAAATTTGTTTATTTTCTGCTGATCTTCAAACGAAATGTGAACATCTGAGTCCTAGAACCAAATATTAAAACAAGTGACCATATTATATTACCTTAACATAACCTCACTACATTGAAAATAATAACGTACTGGTTGAAAAGTGCCTTTTCCAGAATTCGCCATTGTATTTACGTATTATTGCAATTAATAAATCAAGAATATATGATAACTTCAGAGTTAAAGAAGAACAGATTGACTAGGTGAGTTGATCGACCACAGCGGACCACAGTGACAGTGACAGAACTGACAGTTGGGCCGTGGCCGTGGGAACCGTGGGGCCCACCATCAGTACCACAGATTATTATAAACTAGGTATTCTGTCAGATGGAATTAACTAAAAAAACTATATATCATCATCGAGCAGTGGTGGCCCAGAGCAGTGGTGGCCAGTGGTAACGACCGCGACTTACGAGAGTAGGTCGTAAGTTCGAACTCTGACAGGCGCTTTACTTTGTGTAAACTATTTCAACACCACTGCTCTCAAAACGGTGAAGGAAAACATCGCGAGGAAACCGTCATGTCCTAGAACCCAAAATTCGAAGACATGTGACATCTATCACGGCCATCTCTTACGGCCCACTCCCTCTCACAGAGAGGAGGCCTGTGTCTCAGCAGTGGTATATCGTCATATTACAATAGTCTGGGCTACCAACCTGTCTTGTGCGTGAATACCAAATAATAATTATATTCTAAACAGAACCGATTTATCTATCCTCCTCCTCAAGTCATACTCCTCATTACTGAGGGTCGGGATCCGCCCTTGAAAACATCTTTTCCCTGACGATGTTTCGCCATCTCCGTCTATTCTTGGCCAAGTGAAGCGCGTCATGAAATTTCGAGTCAAGAGAAGAGCTTATCTACTCGGACCATCGCAAATGGCTGCGACCTCTCGGTCGTCTACCATCCACCTTGCCGGCAACCATCAGTTGTTCGAGGTTATTGCCATCCTTTCTCGCTATATGGCCGAAAAAATTTCAAAACTCTGCGGAGACAGGTCGTAGAGAGTCCGGTCCTTATTCTGAGCTTGCGTAGGATGGACTCGTTGGTGCGGAATGCAGTCCAGGGTACCTGAAGCAACATCCTCCAACACCACATCTCGAAGGCGTCTATACGAGCTCGGTCGGCCTTTCTCAAGGTCCAAGTTTCTGCTCCGTATACAAAAATTGAAAAGACCAGCGTGTTGACCAATTTCACTTTGGTATTTCGCGAAATGTTGCGATCTCTCCATATTTTTTGTAGCTGAGACATAGCATTCTTGGCCATGTCTATTCGTCTACGAATTTCTTTTTCGCAAGACCCTGTGTTGGATATGTTAGACCCCAGGTAAATGAAGTCATCGACCGTTTCGAGTTTAAGAGCGCCAGTAAGCTCTAATTTATGTGCTTGGAAGGAAGGTGTTGCAAAGGCAAAGTCAAAATGTTTTTATTCCATAGACCTTTCTAAGTCCTACCACCTTAAATCTATCTATATATATAAAATTCAAAGTCCTGACTGACTGATTGACTGACTGACTGATATATCAACGCACAGCCCAAACCGCTGGACCTAGAGACTTGAAACTTAGAAGGTGTGTTCTTTGTTAAGAGTAAGTATCCACTAAGAAAGGATTTTTGGGAATTCAACCCCTAAAGGGTTAAAATAGGGGATGGAAGTTTATATGGAAGTCCGACAGTTTTGAAGTTAGGATCTTCTAATTTTGTATTTAGGCTGACAAATGATAATTAATTTATACGTGTCTCAGCGTTTTTGATAATTCCACCCCCGAAGGGTTAAAAAGGGGGATGAAGTTGTGTATAGAAAGTCATTAATTTTCGACGTAAAAATCACTAAATTTATTATCTAGGCTTATGATTGAAAGCTAACACAACGGTGTTGTTAGAATTTCATCCATTAAGGGGGTGAAAAGGGGGATGAAATTTTGTCCTGACTGACTGATATATCAACGCACAGCCTAAATCGCTGGTCGGTACCGCTGGGTAGAGAAATTAATTTTGGAGGGTGTGTTCTTTGTGAAGAGTAGATATCCACTAAGAAGGGGTTTTGAAATTTAACCTTTAAGGGGTGAAAAGAGGGGATTTTGTTTGTATGAAAAATCTTATTCCTTGAGTTAATAACCATGAAACTTGGCACGAATACTTATCTAAATAAATTATGAAGTTTGGCTTTTTTTTTCTAAACGGTAGTTTAGAAGGGGGATTCCCTGAAGGGGGATTGGGAGGTGTCAAAGTTTGTATGGAAGAATTTTAACGCGTGGTCCGATTAACTCGAAACTCAGTATTTATACTTAAGACCGAAAATAAAGAATAACGTGTATCATCGTTTTTCGAAAATTTACCCCTAACGGGGTGAAAAGTTAATTTTATAGGGGAAGACTTTACGGCGTGGCTTGATTTACTCGAAAATTAGTATAAACAATCTTTGAGTCGAGTAATGAACACATCCCAAACAATTTTACGAAATTCCACACCTGTGGGGGTGAAAAACGGGGATACAGTTTATAAGAAAAATCTTATTCATTTGATAAATAAACTTGGCAAGACTACTTGCCTATGCAAGTAATAAAGTTTATCATTATTCGTTTAACACCACCTGTGTTGGGGTGTTAAAGTTTGTGTGGAAGAATTTTAACGTGGGGTCCGATTTACTTGAAACTCAGTATTAATACTTTTGACAGAAAATAATCAATAATAACAGCCGCACAGATCGATCGATCAGGTTAGCAGGCTACGCTTGCCGCGGTTGGTCTGTTGATAGGTGTCCATCTTTACATACCGTGACCTCTCCGCGCCTCGGAAAGCAGGCTAAGCCGTTGGTCCCGGCTGTCATTGGTGGATCTTTGACAATCGCAAGGGGTGGTCAGAAGCCCGATAGTTTGACAACCAGTCTTATCAAGGGGTATCGTATTTGGGTTGTGGAGGTCAGATAGGCAGTCGCTCCATGTAAAATACTGGTACTCAGCTGCATCCCGTTGGACTGGAAGCCGACCCCAACATAGTTGGGAAAAGGCTAGGCAGATGAAGAATCAATAGTAAGTGTATGGGGTTTTCGAAAATTATTGACCCCTGACGGGACAAAAAGTGGTAATTCGATTTATAAGGGGATTTTAATAAGTGCCTTGATAAACTCAAAAAAAATGGTACAAATAAATTTGGACTTGAAACTTGGCACAAATAATTATAAAGTTCGAATTTTTTTGGAATTCTAAACTAACCCAAAGGGGAGATTGGGGGTGTCAAATTTAGTATGGAAAAATTTTAATGCGCGGTCCAATTAACTCGCAACTCAGTACCTATCTAAGACCAAAATAAATAATAAAGTGGTTCAGGGTTTTTCGAAAATCTACCGCTAATGGGGTGAAGAGGGGTAGTCAATTTCACAGAGCAGAACTTTATTACGAGGCTTGATTAACTGGAAAACTGGTATAAATAATCTAGATTATATTTCGAAATTCCACCCCTATGGGGATAGAAAGAGGGGATACAGTTTATATGAAAAATCTTATTCATTTGGTTAATAAATTAGAAACTTGGCAATATTTGGGTCAGTAAATAATAAAGATTGTCACTTTTAGTTTGAAAAATCCCTCACAGAGGATTTGGGAGGTGACAAAGTTGATGGATTAGAAAAATATTTAACCCGCTGTCGGATTAACTCGGTCCTACTAAAACAAAAAATACTTAAAAAAAAGTGATTTAGGGTTTTTCAAAAATTTACTCCTACGAAGGTGGAAAATTTTGCTGCTTGCTTCCTTAACTCGAAAATGAGTATGGGTCTTTGAGTCAAGTTATGAGCACATCCCAAATGATTTTTCAAAATTACTCTCCTGGGGGGGAAAAAGCTGGGATACAGTTTATTTGAAAAATCTGATCCCTTTGAGCTATAAACTAAAAAAATTGGCCCGAATACTTATTTATATCTAAATAAATGATAAAAATCATAAACATACATTTTCGAAATTATAAGAGGAAAGTACGAATTTCACGCGGACGAAGTCGCGGGCAGAAGCTAGTACTTAATAATAAAATTTCGATGTGATTACTTAATTGAAGTAATAATCATAATACATCATTCATCATCTGACGAAGCGGGGTTCAGCGTTTATTAATGTTTTTAATTTAATGAGATGAAAACATTTGGACTCATTAAAGCTATCTTTAACTCTATTTATCTCGGTAATGTGACAATTTAAGATATTATCATGTTATATGACATATTTTGTTCATCTTTAAGACCTCTAAGGTATTATCGTGCGACGCCATTTTAAATAATAATCAAAATGACAAATCGGGACGAGGCCAGTCTCCATACAAAAAGATCGATCACCTTAGACATTCATTGTCGCTGAGATGAAAATAATTGCGACTAGATTTTGAACATTGGTTTATAGAGGAATGAGGAACAGGGTGTAAAGTTCACTCATACTCTGTAGAAAAGGGAGGATCCTCCGACCAGACGGCCCGGATGTTGTGTCTGGCGGGCAACTGCCCGATGATTCATGTCGGGCTGTTGTATCTATGCTAGTTGCGCGGTAAACTCTGCTTGCGCGATGCAGGATTTGCGTGACGTCAGTATAATAATAATAATAATAAACTTTTATTTTCTCACCACAATATACATATTATTTTACATCGGTCAGATTCGACAATGACATATAATTCAGTTGAGTATATATTGTGGGAGACTGGTGCCTAAGTTAGGCTCGTGGCCTGTGTTTCAGGACACCAGGATCCCACCCCTTTACATTTTCATTTACAAATGAACGACGCGTTGTATGTATGTATAGTATGACGCGTTGTTCGCATGTGGCGTTGTAGATACCGCTACAACACTCCCCCCCGTAGACCGGAGGTCGTTAGTGGGCTGAGTCTTGTATCTTGCGATGCTTGCCAGGCCAGCTGAGGTTTTAGTGAGTCGGGACCGGTTGCCGCATAGTTCACGGTGAGTCAGAACTGTCTGCGAAGATGTCTCCAGTGAGTCGGGGTGGCGCTGCATTATGCTCCAGTGCGTCGGATGTGGTACAGCGCCGGGTTGAGGCTGACTGCTGGCGTCGACCAGCAGAAGGTTTCCATGGCTCTGCTTGTAGACCGGCCGAAAGTGCAGTATGCTGTGCTGAGGTTGCTCATGAGGCTGAGGGTGTTGACCAGGTATGCGCGCTCGCTGCATGCTGGTGGTCAGGATACCCGTTGAAGCCGTGGATGCTGGCTGGCTGGGTGACTCGCCGCTCTAAAGCATGCGGGAGTGATGATGACGTCACGCTGCAGTAGGTGCACGAAGGCTGCGCTGACGTTCATGTTCGGGGTCACCAGTATACAGGTATGAGGAACAGGGTGTAAAGTTCACTCATACTCTATAGAAATGGGAGGACCCTCCGACCAGACGGGTGTTGTGTCTGGCGGGCAACTGCCCGATGATTCATGTCAAGCATGCAGCATGCAAGCGAGCATGCGAGCATGCGGCGGCTCGCTCGCAGCCTCCTGCTCCTCAGCCCGCGGGCCGCCTCGCCTCTACGCGCCTACGCGATTCTAAATTACACTCTAGGAGTAGGGCAAGCAGACAAGACTGCGCGGAGTCGGATTTACAGCGATTCGTTTCTGTCACTAAAACCTTATTTTTAGCAAATGTTTTAGGACTAACAATTTTATTATAAACCAACTTTCGGAATATTACACATTATAATAATACAATACTTAGGGCATTAGAATAGAATAGAATAGAATACTCTTTATTATGTACACCATATAAATTACAGACTTACAAATCTAGAAACTGTACAAAGGGTGACACAATGGGCGGTCGAGAAGCGATCTTTTTGAAGACAACCTTTGGATGGATTAAAAAGGGAAAGGACAGACAAATACTGTAGGTAGTCTGTGGTGTACCATTTACATATATATTATAAAGTACTAATATATATAAATATACATATAAGTACAATACATATAATAAACATGAAACATGAGCAAAGAAATATAATGATAATAATAATATAATATAATAATAATATATTCGACAACTATCACACAACGCCGTCTAGTCCCAAGCTAAGCAGAGCTTGTGTTATGGGTACTAGACAACTGATAAACATACTTATATATTTCTAAATACATACATATTATAGATAAATTACACCCAGACACAGAACAAATGATCATGCTCATCACACAAACATTTGTCCTGGGTGGGAATCGAACCCACGACCTCCGGCATAGCAGTCAGGGCCACTAACCACTAGACCAACGGGCCAGTCCAATGATGATGTTTAAGGAGACAGGAAGTGCTTTTTAACCATAATTTTAAAAGTGGACAGAGATTGAGCACGCCTTATCGACACGGGCAAGTCATTCCATAACCGTACTGCTTGAACTGTAAAAGATTTGTCGTAGAAACTGGTGGTATGCATCGGCATCTCTAGTCTCAGGGTTTCCGATGACCTCAGATATCTATTATGTGTGTCATGAAGGAACTTGAAACGTTCTTTAAGATAAGTAGGGGTTTTAGAATTAAACAAAATACTGTAGAGCTGAAACAAGATATGAGAATTCCGGCGAAGACGTATGGGAAGCCACTTGAGCTTTGTACGAAATTCTGAAATGTGATTATATTTGCGCAGGCCAAACACAAATCAAATATATATAAATGCAAAAGTTTTGAAGTCGCTCAAGTTTATCTAGTTGTGCCTCAGTAAGATCATTGACATTTATGACTTTATTTCATGCAAAATTAGGAGATTCATTTATTAGGTATAGTATTCGATATTATGACAGAATAGTTTTAGAAGTAAAGATAATTATCTATACATATAATAAAATTGTAGAAAAGTGGTGTCTGTACAATGGAAATATATTAAAAAAAAGTAGCAGGGGTTGTTATTATATCGATGCCGAACCCGAAATTGTAATTAATTTTTTTTTGTCTGTTTGTCTGTTTGTCTGCTGTGTTTGTGCACGCTAATATCAGAAACGGCTTATTCGATTTAGATGCGGTTTTCACTAATATATTGTAGTAAGCTTCACCTAAGGCTGATTTTAGAGTCGCGCTGACCGCACGCTGACCGTCGGCGCTGACAGCCGAAACGTATGAAACGCACGCGCTGATAGCTACGCGTTATTCTAAAACGCTCCATAGAAGTTCATACGTTTCAGGCTGTCAGCGCCGACGGTCAGCGTGCGGTCAGCGCGACTCTAAAACCAGCCTAACATTTAGTGTTTATTTCATGTCAATCGGTTCATAAATAAAAAAGTTATGTCAATTTAAAGAATCACGGCGAACATTTGTTAAGGTATTCTATCAGAGTACGTAAACGCCTCGCGCCTGCGCGTCCGTGGCTATATATACAAGGTGTAACGGAAAGGGGGTATCAACCCTGAAGGAGGTGAATGAAGATGAAAAAAAAATTTGGACCTCCCATAGTAATAGCACATCAATGATTTACTATTACTATGGGAGGTCCAAAATTTTTTTCATATTTCGACCTATGTTCTTTGGGGAAAGTTCAGTTTCATGAGCACATTCACCTCCTTCAGGGTTGATACCCCCTTTCCGTTACACCTTGTATAAAGCGCGCTGAGAGCCGCGCCGCTGCCATAATTCCGATCCAGCCTGTCCCTTGCTGCCCTCTCCCAGCGACGCCCTAAGCCGAGGTTCGTACCCCACAGGGGGTGCCCTTAGCGTGTAGTCGCTTAGTTTTTAAGTTTATATTGTGTAGTCAAGTTGTGTATTATGCCCTGGCTGGAGGCCTTAATTTATTGAGGCATCCACAGGAAAGCCAGGTTAAGCAGTCGACAACCCCTCAGGTTGAACTGCGAGATGACCATTTCAAAAGAAAACGCGCCGCTGCCATAAGGATTCAGTTATTCGTAGCGAACGCACGTATCCTGGAGAGTATAGGCGAATAGTTGGATTCGATTATTGCGATTCACTTGAATACTGACTGTTTGCATATTTCATTTATTTATATTTTAGGATTTGTAGGTTAGGTTCTTTTTCTTAATTTTCTTTAAAATTTTGTAAGTATTTGGTATAGGTTAGGCGGTTCTTTCCTTGATTTTTGGGTATTTACTTATCTTAATTTTTATTTAGGGTTTTGTAAATAAATATTGTAAGCATTTATTATTGGTTGGGCATATCTTTCCCTGATTTTCGGTATACATACTTATCTTAATTTGTATTTAGGGTTTGTATATAAATATTATAAGTATTTGGTACCTATAGGTTAGGCATTTATTTTCTTGATTTTCTTTATTAAGTATAAGTTCATTAGCTTAGGTTAGTAATTATTTTTTCTAGCAATTCTTTTGTTTTATAAAGTTAGTACGTTTGTCTGTGTAGAAGAATAGCACCACCCCTTACTTCCCGTGGGTGTCGTAAAAGGCGACTAAGGGTCTCACCGGAGAATGGGCAGCAGCGTTTTCTATGCATTCCACCACCATACCATACTGCGATCGCCAACCCGCCTGCCAAGCGTGGCGATTATGGCAAACCCCCCCAAAATTGGGGGAGGCCTATGTCCACTGCTGGACATAGGCCTCCCCCAATTTTGGGGGGGTTTGCCATAATCGCCACGCTCAAACGTCATTATCATTTCATCATCATTTCAGCCGATAGACGGACGTCTATCGGCTGAAATGATGATGATAATGACGTTTGGTTTACACGTCTTAACACTTATTACTTAAACTGTGATAATTTTAGACTGTATAATAATCTGTAAGTATTTATAATTTAATTGTTTACGATAGTACGTGTTTACTAAATAACTGTGTGTTAAGTAGTAAGTACTATTTTATTGTAAGAATGCCTCGAAGAAGATCCAACCTCTCCCAATGTAGCAGAAATGCTAAAAGGATGAGATTAGTTCGATCACAGGAATCTGAGGAAGGTCGTGAGGCAAAAGGTTCTCTGCACCAGGCTAGGTTTCGTGCTGCAGAAACTTCGACTCAGCGAGAATCTCGACTGAGTTCAAATCGTTCTCGAATGATGACAACTCGAAATAGGGAAAACGGGGAACAACGAAAGGCACGTTTATCTGTCGATCGCGAAGCTCACGCGCTATCGCGTGAGTCTGAGACTTTTGCTGTCAGGGAAACCCGCCTGAGCTCCCAGAGAGTACGGACAACAAATGCTCGATCCCAGGAGACACAGGACGAACGGGAAATACGTCTCACTGCCGATCGTGAAGCTCATACACTATCGCGTGAGTCTGAGACTTTCACTGATAGGGAAATTCGTCTGAGTTCTCAGAGGGTTCGGACAGCAAATGTTCGGTCTCAGGAAACACAGGAAGAACGAGAAATACGTCTCACTGCCGATCGTGAAGCTCAAGCACTAGAGTCTGAGACTTTCACTGAAATTCGCCTGAGTTCTCAGAGGGTTCGGACAGCAAATGCCCGGTCTGTAGACGGTATATGTAATTCAAAATATGCTGCCCGAAAAGTCACTATTCCACGCGAACGAAGTCGCGGGCACAGCTAGTTTAAAACTGAATTTCAAATTTTTGAACATTATGGTTACTGAAGTTTATAGCAAACGTGTTAACGATAATGATTTTCGGACAAACAATTTTAGGAGAAGGGAGTACCGACAAAAATGTGTCATGGAAAACGCAAATTGGTACGGTGTGTAAAAATCTAAATAAATTTTCCTACGCTTTATACAGACTATCTAAGATTGTAAATCAAGCAGCAGTAGGTACCTACTAATACTAACCGCCTATCATGCCTATGTAACGTCTACGCTTAGTTATGGACTAATTTATTGGGGAAATGCTACAAGACAGGGAACTCGCTTTTAAGATGCAAAAGAAGTGTCTTGGAGCTGTTTGTGGCATAAGTGCTCCAGATAGCTGTATGCCATATTTTAAAAAGCTTATGATTTTAACCTTTCCTGCCCTCTACATCTGTAAGGTCGCTACATTTGTAAAAAACAACAAGGAAAAGTTTGGTAATCTACACTCCCGTCGACATGCCGACAAAATAGCAAATATACCCTCAAAAACGGCCCTACTTTAAAAAGTTTCTTAAAGACCGTATTCACGAATTTATATCTTCAGCAAATAAGAGAAAAAAAAAATATAAACATTATATTTTTTAAGAAAAAAAATAAATGACTTCTTGGTAAATAGACCATTACAATACCTACATGGGTTTTGTTCGACAGATTCGTGATGAGTTAGTGCCTAACTGTTTTTTATGTGTTGATGCAAAATATAGCTCCATTTCAATTAAAATGTCTATCACATAAACTTAAGTCTAAGATAACAAATCGTTCTAACTATTGTATGCCTAACATGGTGAAGCAGTGCAAACGCGCACTAAAATAATAATAAAAAATAACAACTTTGTAATGACTGTCTCACAATAAAGATCTTTGACTTTGACTTTGAACGTTTTTAAATACGGAAATTGGCATTCAGTTGCGCTGTTTAATACTTCCTAACTCCATGCATTTGTGCAAATAGAAAACACATGGCTAGTTTTGTCAAAACTAGCAGAATCTCATAGCAAAAAAAAAACATTAAAACTTTGTGGTTTTCATACATTTGACAACATTGGCAATGTCAAATGTATGAAACCACAATATTTTTGTTTTTTTTTGCCATGAGTTTCTGGTAGACCTATATCTACCAATTTTTTTTACTATGAAGAAGTTTCTTTTAAAAACTGTGTACCTACACTGACCTCTACTGTGCTGCGTACACTGACCTCTACTTGTATTGTAGAGGTCAGTGGCTGCGTAGGTATGATTAAGGTGGATGTTGCGATGGGCCGTCCATACATTTTTCTTGGGGATTGTACGCTAAACACAGACACACTTTGTTGAAAACGAATCATTTTATCACTTTTCTATAATGAAATGTCCCCGCGATCGATCTTTTTAGGAAATAACTTGCATTATTTACTGAGGAAAACGATCGCGAAATCCAGACGAAATTTGACAGTTGCGCCACTAGTGTGCGTGAGTTTTGACAAGCAAACTCAATCGCTATGATTGCGATAGTTTAGAGATGAGAACTCTAGATGGCGTAAACGCGTTATTATAATTCTGTTAAATCAATATCATACGTAATAAGTGATTGATTTATTTCCTTTCCTACCTTTCATGAACAGATTCACAAAAAAAAACGTTATAATCAATAACCTGACCTGACGACCTTACCAACGTAAACAACTTTATTACATAATATTGTTTTGTGGCAACATAAATATCATTATTCGTAGATAGGATTTATTAGAATGGGTAGTTGAGACCGCGAAATACAAATTTTCTTACGTTTTTTGCCACTAATTGGTGGTAGAAATCTAACTTAGAAAGATGTATTAATGATTCTAATGATTATAATTCTGTAAATATGTACCTGTTATTGTCGCGAATCATATTTTGATCAAGATACAACCTGACGCTGACCTGCAAATTGCAAAAAACATAAGAAATTTTATATTTCGCGGTCTATCATTATCCATTCATCTTATGCGACGCGCGACGTTGCCGTCCCACCCGAGCTGCGTTCGCAACCTTGAACAACATTGAAAGAATTCCGAAGAAAACGGTTGCCACCATGTTGCCACTCTTACTGTTCGCGACATGCATGATATAAATATAATTTTGGAGCTTGCTTGTATGCAGTATATTGGCACGCGGATTTTCTTGCGTGTTATTTTATTTTGTATGCATTGCATTTTCATTGATTCAAATTGCAATATTTCTAGTACTTATGTTATTGCAATTTATTGTAGGTATAGTAACTAATAATTAAGTATTCAATTTTAAAAGTAAGTAGGTAAGTACCTACCTTTAGGTGGTTTTAGAAACAGCAAGTTGGCCCGTGAGTTAGGTTTTTGACTCTGAAATCCCGTCACAATACTAATAACTTACCTATGTATCAATTACATAAGTACAAAGTTTTTAAGGTTTAAGTACAAATTTTTTGGACAACAATAAATGAAATAAATAAGTAAGTATATTATAATTTGGTAACCCAACGAATTTGCAAACATTTGCAAAATCGAAGTACCTACCTACAAAATAGAATACCTTTTACGAATATTGTAAACAGTTTCATTTCAGACAAACAATAGTACATTATGATACATGAGTGCTATGTTGATCATTATGCTCGAGGCGGTATTATTCGCGCGAGCCGCAGGCGAGTGCGATAAGAAAGCCGAGAGTCTAATGATCGATGCACACGCGTTTCATACGACGTTTTTCAACACACTTGCGAGGAAAAAAAACAGACTTGTATTGTTAAATATTAACTTGTATGGAAAATGGCGCGCTGGTTGTCTTTCCGCATAGCCAGCACTAGCAATGCGCGCGCAAGTGTAAATAAAAGCACTGACCACAGAGCATGTAAAAACAATTGTAAAAAAAAAAACAATTGTAGTTTAGTTAGTAGGTATGGAATTAGAAAGTACTATTGGCATAGAGAAATATACCTACATTAGTTCAGTGAGAATCCGCAATGATAGAACGCCAGTCAGGGTCTTTTCCGTTTGGTTTCGGGTAGGGACCACGGACAATTTTAGGTGGATAATTAAAATTTTCTTACGTTTTTTGTAATTTGCAGGTCAGTATCAGGTTGCATCTTGATCAAATATGATTCGCGACTATAATATACAGAGCGTTAGGTTAAACGAGGGACATACTTTAAGGGAAGTTAGTACTCATGAAAATTAACAACTTTTAATATGGGATGGAACCCTGAAATCGCGAAAAAAAATCAGCCGTTTCCTACATTTATGTTCGCATAGCTCGTCGAAATGTACTGAACAGCAGATTTTTTTTTGCGATCAGGTTCGGCCCCATAGTAAAAGTTGCTCATTTTCATGAGTACTAACTCCCCTCAAAGTATGTCCCTCGTTTAACCTAACGCTCTGTATATGTATTGACAGAATTATAGTCATTAGAATAGAATCTTTCTAGTTAGATTTTTTCTCTAAGATCTTTTCCATAAGAAAGATGTATTAATGATTCGAATGATTATAATTCTGTAACGATGTAGGTACCTGTTAGAGTCGCAAATCATATTTTGATCAAGATACAAACCTGACCATCATTCCCGCACTTTTGCTAAGCCTACCTAAAAAATATATACCGGGCATTCTGTAGCAAACTATTAGAAAATATCAAAAATAAATATGTAGTAAGTACAATAAATAAAAATAATTTTGCACGGCGAGCGCATTCCGAAGATAAATTCAAATATAGAAACACTTCGGCGCGAAATTCAATAACTAATGACTATGGTCAAAGGTCCTCAGTTACCTATTGATTCAGTTTCAATATAGTGTCCAAAAAACTAAAAATAACATTACAAGAGCATAAATCATTATTATAAACAATGCTTATCGTATTTAATGCTTAAAATAATTTTTATTTCAGTTTCCGAGTATCGATTTAAAAGTAGTAGAGAATTAAAAAAAAAAATCGTTTAGCATAATCGCTTTCGCACATTATTACTATTAAAAAAAAAAAAACAATAATGGACGGCGATTTTGAACATAAATTGAGTACCTAGCGGTAATGATTAATACGTGTTATTGGACCTGTGCTTCAATATTACGTTAACATTTGGGCATTTTCGTGTTGTTTATAAAATATTATCTATAATATTTTGTCACATTTTAAATCTTACCTACATGTGTGTGCGTGATATTTGTGAAAAGTTAAATGTATAACAGATTGGCGCGAAACTCAAAGACATTTAAAGTATTTACAATAGACGGGACATTGCGAACAAAACAGTGTCCCGGTACTTGTGACCTAGGCGTAACAAGTCTCTCAGTCTAGTATGGTACGCCTGCGCGTCAAGTCGCATTGACACATTCGTGTCCAACAAAAGAAAAATATTTTGTATGGAAATATGCCGAGTTGCGCATTACGTTACTGCAAGTCTCGTTATGGTAAAACAACTGGACCTAAATTCAGTTTATTTTCGTATGTATTATCTATATTTACTCAGTAATTAGAATTAAATAATTTTCATAAAAAGATCTAGAAAATTTGTTTATGTTGTATTAAACGCCATCTATTGCTGAGTAACTTTACTATAGTTGGGTTAAATGACAGCTTAAGTGTTACCACTTTTTAACGAAATTAATATAGTGGTGTGACAAAATAATCGATTCATTCAAGTAACATTCAGTTTAAAATCGATCCATGTTTAATTGATTTTATAAAAGAGAGAGGGTAATAATATTAGAAGAATTAAAAACTAAGCTTGATGTGCTGGTGTCTGTACAGACACTTTTATACGTCAATCATATTTTAAAAACTAGATGAGGTCGGCGTTTCCTATCTGACTAATCAGATAAGAAAGGCCAAAACAAACTCAAGAGGTCCAGATATAAGTAATCTTGGTCAGATCATGTCAAGTAGTTAATTCTTCAAAAGACCATTTCAGTATGGTCTCATACTGAAATGGTCTTTTGAAGAATTAACTATACCACACATACAAAGATAATAACGATAATTTAGTAATTTGTATGAAAAAATATTTTTTTTAATAAATCATTTGTAAACATTGAAACTATTGATAATTTTATTGCTTTCCTAATTTTTTGGCACTTATTTCAATCTATTCCAATGCGAAAAAATTGTCTTACTAACTTTTTTCAATATTATCGATACGTTTGAATCTATATGGTAAAATCCCTACTACAGGTTTTATAGTTTGTACTTAGTGTCACCCCGCATTGCCAGACATACGGATTTATCCATAGATCTACGGACTTTGGACCTCGCCTCGGATATACGTATATCGATATAAGATTTACAAATATTAGCAAACAAAAGTGTAAAAAAATAATTTTGCAAAAAACGAAACGCAACCGACAATTGCAAAAAAGGTCTACCTACTTTACACAAAAAGCAATAATTATAAAACACAAGAGCATAATAGTTCGGCGGCAAAGCAGGCGCATTTAAAATTATTTTGTTTTAAAATGTAAATAACTACTTACTTAAAAACACACACTGAAACTGATACGTTGTCATAGACGGTGACACGGACAATGAATAGTAGCGAATAAAATTGTACTTAGAATATTTTTTCTGCCTGAGTCAATTTTTGCCTAATTTGTTTAGTTTTCGATATTTATCTAACTGATTTGATTTATATTAGATTTTTCAGGCACCACCGATCCGATTTTTAATCGATGAATTGAAAATCGTATCTGGCAACACTGGCCATCTACCGGGCGATAGCTGAACCTAATTGAATAAATTGCCGCTCTAATTATGCTACATCTTACCAGATGGCGGCACTGAGACATGGGATCACAGTTTTTCTAAGACATTTCTTTGCATGGCCCCTCTATTGTACCTATCTTAAATCTCTTTGATTACCGCTACTTATTTAACTTGAACAATGGATGAATTCGTCAAACAATTAAATTATGTATTATTCACTGCCCCTGTGGTGGAGTTTGGATGTTCGAAATCCCCAATTTTTATGTTTTTTAGCCTCGACTACCACTGTCAACAAAATGGCGATTATCGCATTTAAAGACTTGAATTTAATAAAGGTAAATTAATATGCTTGCGCGCTAAATATGAAATATTTAATGGCGTTAACTTAAGAGTTTTTTTATCCAACTCTCTTAGTTAACGCACATTCATAAGATTGGATGGGTAGCATAACAAATATTTACAAAATCAATGTAGGGTGTCGTATGTCGTAATTCCTGGGTCCAATGGGACCCAGTACCGAGCCGGCGGAGGTTCGTGTGTTCGGGTCCATTCTAACGGAAACTATACGGTTATATTGTCCGGGTAAACAAATATTAGTTAATTTTGGGACCAAGGACAATACAGACTATTTAAAAAAAAAGTGAATTGATGAGATTAAAAAAGCGCGCATCTCCGACTAGTAAATAAGTAGTTATCTGTGGAAATAAAGCACTTGTGGATTAAAGTAAAAAAAAAGCACGCGTTTTTAATACACTGCATTATGGACCTAAAAGCGGTTCAATAAGAGCCACTTTACGAGCAAGTGTGTTGAAAACATTATTTTAGTTTGGTAGATAAGTCGCTTGGGCGAGGCGCGGGCGGCTCGCCGGGCGGCGCACAGTGGACCGAAAAACAAGCATCCCATTCATAGGATTTTTGAAAAATAAAATGTTTATTTGATAGTTATTATTATACAGTTTGGATAGTATACAGTTTTGTCGAGTACATTAAAACATTGAATAAATTAGTAGGTACGGGGTTTTTTTTAATCTATACCCTAAAAAATTACTTTATACTGGATGATTTTTTTTACCGTCTCGAAATTTTTACGGGGTGTTCTAACCATGAATATGAACAACTTTCACTATGGGAGCAACTCCAAAATCGCGAAAAAAAAATCAGCTGTTTAATACACAAGTTCAATACCTACTTGACCAAAATGTATGAAACAGCAGATTTTTTTTTCGTGATTTCCGAGTTGGTCCCATAGTGAAAGTTGTTCATATTCATGGGTAGAACACCCCGTAAAAATTTCGAGACGGTAAAAAAAATCATCCAGTATACCTATTTCAAATGTATGAAAATGAAATTTGTTTTCCTCATAATTTTTTTGGTCATGGATTGTAAAGCTGAAACTTTGAGGTATTGTTGCCGAGCCTCCAACCAACGCCACCTGATCATTGACTTTGACCCCCAACTTCCCTGTTCAAAATTATATAAATGAATTAAAAATGCATATTTGGACGATGGCGTAATAGGCGGTAAAAATCAAAAAAATCAGTTTGTTATTATTATTTTACCCAGTGTGATACCTACCTGAAAGACAACAACCTAGGTAAGTATTTGACTACCGATCTTGACGAAAAGCGTGCTTATTCATTCATATAACGTATTGTTGCCGCCGCTACAAAATGTACCTTGTGTGAGCGGGACAGCGAGCGCCGCGCCAACGACTCGCCTGATCTACATCTTTGATAATACCGTTGAGACCAAAGAGTAAAGTAATATAGCGGCGAAATTGCGAATATTTTCTACTGCAAAATTTGTAAAGTAAGGAATACACCCATTTGTAATGTAACAGTACCAAACTTCGTTGTATTGAAGAAGCACCTCTAAGGAAACCCAACACGTATGAATAAATTAATAATTAGTAGGTATAATAAATTTTTGTAAATCTTATGTAAGGGAAGCTTGTTTTTCTGTCCACTATGCGGCATAGGTACCCAGTTAGCTGCCTAGCCAGAAGACCTACCCCGGCGCGCGGCTATGGACCTACGTTGTGAGTGCGTTCAGAACTTTGACTTTTATAATCATTGGTTTAGAAACAAACAAATGATTGAGTTACTTAGATCAAATTAATAAACGTGATTTATTGTTTGTATTTATACAACTTACTCTAATCTGTTTATTTTTTTCTTATTCGTCGACCAATATTTTACCAGGAATATAAAGATAAGTAAAATTTTACTTTTATTATTTTATTTTCTGTAATGATTTCAGAACGTAATCCTTTCAACCCGCCTTCCGAATTGCGTCAAAAGCGATTATATCACGATTTCACGAATCCGACCAACGCGCAACGTCACAAATAGTACTCAATAGTCCTTATATTTTGTGACTATTAAATTTGGTCGGATTCGCGATATAATCGCTTTTGACGCAATTCGGAACGCGGGGTTTCCCCGCGTTCCGGTTTCATCTGTAATAATAATCTCTAAATCTCTACTAGCAATTCTAGCTAGACTGCTTGAATGCAACTACGCAATTCTGCAATCTCATTATATACGGTTGTGAAATTCGATACTATTCAATTTTATTCAAATACTGAGTGTCTAAGTAACATATTCTTTTGTTTTTCATTTGTTTTTCTATATTTCAGATTACATCTAGGTACAATGAATGCTCGAACAATCAAGAAGGCGTATCGACGACACGAATATTCGGGGCCGCGCAAATGTTTAAAACGTATTCGAGGTGGACTAAGACAATTTCACGATGATGAGAGGTAAGTAAACATGCATATTTTAATAATTCTTTGTCTGGCTTCTTCGTAAAACAGCCAAGTTTGGATGTAGGATTTCATAAAAAACGTTGTGTGTTCGACAAAAGTTTACATTCGTAAATCGTATTACACTTACAGCCGTTTGAAAGTTTGGCGTTCTGAAGATACCAAGATGCCAGTGAATGAAGAAATCCCCATAGATAATTTAGTGTATGTATCAAATAAGCATGATTTATTGTACTTGCTGAATGCTGCTCGTAAAAGTGACATGTCATGTGGTGTAAGTATGGTCATTACATTTTGATTTGTTTCTTTCAGTACACAACCAAGAACATATGCCCGTGTAAAACCAAAATTCCACTTAGAGGCCACTTACAGTACTCCTAGCACTAGCACAGTGACGGCTGAACCTGTGCTTGAACCTTTAGAGATTAATTGGCCGGAAGCTGATCCTGAAACCGATTCATTTCAATTGACTGTGGAAACTGTTTCAAATAAATGTTTATCTGCGATATCTGGGTATCGCATTGTGGACCTGAAGCATGTAATTGAGTGGGCATTCCAATTGGAAAGACACCGAAATATGTGTGAATCTTCACAAATTGAATTTGTTAGTGAGAGACTTGATGGGTTTCGAAGTGAATTAATTTTCAAGTGCAGTATGTGTGGTAAAGCGTGGAAGCACTGTACGGAGAGCAGTAATAAAATAAATACTGCAGTTGTTTGGGCAACTGTGACTGCTGGTAGCTACTACACTCAATCAGCACACATAACAAGTCTCATGGATATCCCAACTATGTCAGCTAATAAATTTCGTCGTGTTGAAAAAAAATTAGGCAATGTGTGGTTTGAACATTTGACAGAGGAAATTAAAACTGCTGGTGAACAAGAAAGGTCAATAGCTATTCAAAAAGGTCATGTGTCTTCAGATGGTGTTCCATTTGTTACTGTATATGTAGACGGAGGATGGCTGAAAAGGTCATATGGGCATAACTTTGATTCACCTTCTGGTATGGTAAGTTAATATATTACTAAACACATACATACATAAACTCACGCCTTCTTCCCATGGTGGTAGGCAGAAACTACAGAATGTCACCTGCTACGATACCTTACATACCTACTGTAATAATAAAAAAAAATTTAAAAGAATGAATGTTATTATTAAATGGGGTTATTAAATGTGTGTGTTGTACTCCAAATAAATAAACAATAAGTAGAAGTGAAAATTCGGGCGCCAGGAGCACACACCAAACTATGCCAAGGATAGACTAACCTGCGGAAACTGGAAACTTTTAATCTTCAAGCGGGGAGTATCAATAAAAATCGACACAAAAGTTATTGAACGATTTTATTACCCGAAGGCTGCTGGTATCAACATACAAGAAAATTCCTTTCTAATATTAACAGTTGGTGTAAAACTAAGATGGAATAGAAATTAATTCCTGTCCTGTCATTATTGCACTTTTGTCAATTTAAGTTAAGTATTATAAACCATACCATATTCCGGCGAATAATCTAACAAACCGAATGGGCAAACCCTGGTGATTTTGATCTTCGCGGGGACGTCAGGCGGTCCATGATATATGTCGGTAGGGGCTAGCGTTAAAAATTTAAGTCTTGAAGTAAAAATAAATAAGAAACGCCTCACGGCTGAAATGAAACATGAATAACCGTTAGCTGATGTTCAGCGTCGACAAAAATGCCGATCGGAATGTTTACGACCAAATGCAAATTAACTCACCGTTTCTTTTCCAAAGGAAGTTTTTACATCAGTAGATGAATTAATCCAATATATATAAGGTTCAAAAGATCCTGAAACAAATATCGGAAACTATTAACGTCTGCCATCCAAATAACCACGCGACACGTGAGTAGGTTTGAAACCACGAAGAATTTTACCAACCTTTTACAAAATATGGACAATCCCATTATGATGCCGACAAGGGCAAATCAGCCACAACATAATTAGGACTGGATGTAGTCCATTGGAAGTATCAACTTCCAGATTTTAATTGGAGCTCTAAAATTACTCCATTTTATATAAAGTTCGGCCGGAAAGTGACATATCAAAATCAACTGACAGCATCAAAAAAAATCAGTGTGACCACTACACGACTTCCGATTCAAAAAAATGAATTTTTACATGGCAACACCACCCTGTTGCCTACAAATTAAAGCAAAGAACGCGCTATCATGTAACAGGCTTAAAAGACTCGTTACACTACTCCTTTACTAAACACATATTTGGTTCTGTATGAACTTTTTATTATGTGCAATATTTACAAGTGTTGCTTTTTATTTCCAGGCCTGCATTATTGGCAAAGAAACTAAGAAATGTCTATTTCTTGGTGTTCGAAACAAATATTGTTATACATGTCAATATTATGAAAAAAAAAACATGGACATGAAAGCACATAATTGCTGCAAAAATTTTACTGGACCGTCTACAGCCATGGAATCACAAATTATTGTGGAAGGCTTTCAAAAGAGTGAAGAAATGCATCAACTTCGCTATTTAAGTTTTATCGGAGACGGAGACTCCTCTGTATTTGCAAACTTGAAAGAGAAAGTGTCATATGGAAACATAATAAAAAAAATTTAATGCAAGAATCATGTAATCAAAAACTATACCAGTGCACTATACAAGGTAAATAAATAAATCAAATTTGTATAGATATCTCAAGATCTGTGAAGCATAATTATTCTGTATTCATATTTGTACCTTTTTTTAGATCTTGGCCAATACTAAGCTCCCACTTTATGGGCGTAATATTTTGAAGCCAAAGGTGATGAAGCTTACACTAGTGGCACGGAAAATTATAATGTGTAGCAGTGAGAGTGCTGCTATGGCAGCAGATTTGAGAAATGGCCCGCTTCATGTATTCGGATTACATGAAAACTGCAAGGATTATTACTGCAATGTCAATAAAACAGCTGCAAATGGAAGTGAAAACAAGGAAGAAAATCTTGTAGATAGTCTGAAAAATACTGCTCCAGAGGTGTGGGCTCTAATTTATGCAGCCAATGAAAAAATTGCTTTGAAAGCTGGTCGTTTGTCGAATGAGACAACAAATGTGGCAGAAAACTTTATGAGCATAATAAATAAATTCAACTGTGGAAAACGAATTAGTTTAGGAAGAGGGGGTTCTTACCAGCGACGTGTTCATGTGGCAGGTAAATATAAATAGTGGTGGTGGTCACATACAAACAATACTCTAGTATTGTTTGTTTGTATGTTACATAATCATCTATTTATATTTTATTGATATTTCCTAATAAAAAATATTCTATTTTCAGGATTATCACTTGCTACTGGACATAAATGGCATGAAACTGCATGGAAAAAGCAGACCACACAGAGCCCAGGGACACATTTTAAAAAATACATAAATCGGAAGGAACAAAGCAGAATACGACAGAAGTCGTTGATACGCAAACGATTGTTTGCTCCAAGAGAGAAAACCCAGCCGGACAAGCACTATGGACCTGAAGCCTATGACCCAATTGATATTGACGAAGCACAATTGAGAATACAGTGTGAAGAACGGTTCGCAGAATTCCAAAAGTCACCAGAAAACATAGCTTTGATTGAAATGACTACTGTAGGACAGCATGAAAATGATTTATATACTACTCATAGGAGTGACCGTTTTTTTTTTTTTTTTTTTTTTTTTTTTTTTTTTTTTTTTCTTTGGCAATTGAGCCGATGTCGACTATTCTGCCAGTGTCGCGTATAGACGGCAGCGCAGCGGCAGCGGGCCGTCGACTTTATACTTTGTGGTAGGTCTACAGGTTCTGTTAGTCGCTGTAAAAAAAAACGAGGACAAGGGTTAGTAGAACATATATTAATATAACATAAATATTCTAAAGTAGGTACAGCACAAAGACATATTAATATAATACATATTATTTATATAATTATTACGCACCAATTACATTACAATTTTATGTCATTTTCATTTAAAAAAGTTGTTAATATATTAATAATTTTGGGAGATAAGTGGCATAAGAGGGAATGGAAGTTAGTTGGGAGAGGAATGTTACATTTAGAAATTTTGTTATATAGGTCGAAGGATTTGGTGTTCAAGGAGCAGGAGAAAAATATATGGTCCAAAGTACCGTCCGCTAGACCGCATTCACAAAGGGAACTGTCCCTAACATGGATCTTATTCAGAAACACTGGGCTACAACAGTGTCCAAGTCTCAGTCTGCAAAGCGAAGAAACAGTTCTTTTGGCTAGTTTTGGGTATTTAAAAAACCAAGGTTTCCGCTGGATGTCAGGCTGTATAGCGGAATAGTAGACACCCTTGGTTTTTGACGTCTCGTTCCACTTTTTTGTCCACGAGACGAATAATTTGGGTTTGGCACCATTTCGCAAATCGTAGTTATGAGCTACGTAGTGCTTTCGATCAACCGGGGTTGACGTGGCATACTTTGCTAACGAATCAGCGCACTCATTGCCAACAATACCCGAGTGACCAGGAATCCAGGCTATCTCGATGTCCAAGCCGTTTTGGGAACAGTCAAATAACAGGTTCTTAATTTCTACAATGATATTACTATGTATTTTACTGTGAAGTTGATTTTGTTTTATGGCCTGAATACTACTACGTGAATCTGAGAAAATTACTGCTTTAGCTATGTTATGTGATTTTATATAATGTATAGCTTCTAAAATGCCAATGCACTCTCCTGTAAAAACTGATGCTTCTGGTGGACATTGGAAAAGTAGGGCAATTTTGGAATTTTGGAAATATACTGCTACTCCTGTACATTCTGTTTGTGCTAGTTTTGATGCATCAGTGAAGAAAAAATTCCAACCTTCCCAGTATCGTTTGACGGCTAACTCGAAGTCTCGTCTTGCGTTTTGGGAATTCTTTGAAATACCTAGTCCCAAAACGGCTTTTGGTTCGAAATGAATCGTTTCATATGCAGCGGAAAAGACGGGGAGGATTGGATATTTACAAACAGGTGCTGAGAGGTTTTTAAGCTCTCTATACCTGTTTACCAATAGGGGAACTACTTTATGGTTCCAATAAGAAGAGTTATGGAAGGAGAGGTCGATTTGCTCTAAAATTGGGAGTAAGGGATGGGATGAAAGAGAGAATACTTTAGTCAGGAAGCGATCTGCCAAATACTGTCTTCTTAGGTACAAGGGCGGTTCTGCACATTCTACTTGAAGCGCATTTATGGGGGAGGATCTCATAGCTCCAATAATTATTCTCAGGCATTTGGCCTGGATACTGTCTAATTTCTTGAGCGCTTCTTTGTTGCAAGGCTCAAGAAGAAAACAACAATAATCCAAAGCGCTTCTGGTCAACGCATTGTAGACCAGTTTGAGGGTGTAGGGGTGAGCTCCCCACCACACCCCGGCCAAAGCCTTAAGGACTGACACGGAGCGTTCACATTTTTTGACCGTGTTATTAATATGGTCAATCCCAGACAATCTTGAGTCTAACGTTACTCCCAGGAACCTAGCCTTATCCTTGACTGGAATGATTTCTCCATCAATAGCAATATCTACCTGTGGAACAGTACGCTTGCGGGTAAAAATTACCGCTGTACTCTTTGGGGCACTTAGAGATAACCCGTGATCAAGGAGCCATTGGTTTAGTGAGGACAGAGAGACATTCATTGATAGAGCGGCATCCTGAATGGAATTGCCAGTGACCAGTAATGCAATATCGTCAGCATACTGAAGGATTTTGCAGTCATAATTTAGAGATGAGGACAAATTTGCTGTATATATGTTGACTGCTAGTCAATTTGGAATGGTTATTATACACTTACATACATTTCTGGTAACATTGCGGTATTTTATTGAATACCTACATACAATGCTGAATTTAAAAAATATTTATTTTATCTGGACTTTTATGTTTACAGGTTTGCAAACGCCGTATTACCACTCCATGTCACAATCATGTAAAGGTTATTCTATATAAAAAGGATATTTGCACAAAAGACATGTTATATGGGCAGCAAAATGAGAATGTGGCAAAAAGTATGTTCATGCAACAATATAATAAAATTGTGAGGCCTTCCGGTCTTTTTATTGATGAAGAATTTGGATGTTTAGCTGGCAGTCCAGATGGTAAGTTTTCATCATCTTTGTATTTCTCATCTATGTATTTATTTGGCAAATGTATAAAATTATAATGCTAGCTTATAATCGTGAGAGACCAAGGATTACGAGCACGAGAGGCGATTGAATTTCTTGTATCAAATCTTATAAAGAGCTCCATTGTTTTATATTTTGTGTCAATTTATTTCAGGTATAATTGAAAATGAGAGAGCTGTTATTGAGATCAAGTGCTTTCCATCATTGGCGAGGAAAAATCAAAGCCTAGAGGCAGCTGCACTAGAAAAGAAAAACTTTGCTCTAAAACTGGATAATAATGTGTTAGTTATGAATAAAAAGCATGATTATTACCATCAAGTAAATTGATAATTCTATTGCATGTCCACTTTATAATTTATTTCAGTTTCTTGTTTTTTCTTTATGTAATTAAAATCTACTATTTCAGGTTCAAGGACAAATGCGTGTTAGCAAAATGGATAAGTGCTACTTCATATGTTTTATTTCAGTCACTGAACCTTTGACTGTGATAGAAGTATGTCGAGATGATGAATTTATCAGCAATATGATACCGAAGCTATTAAACTTTTTTAAAAACTGTATTCTGCCAGAAATCATATTGAGACGTGTTCAAAAAAATGCTAAATGTATAGATTTGAATGGTACGTATACACGGCTAGGTATCAAGTTATACATTTCCAGTATAAGCTGACCTCTCATTGTACGGAAATTCTATAACATCCTATACAATGCGAGTTCAGCTTATACTGAAAATGTATAGCTGGATAATTATGTAGCCTTGTGTACCAGTGGATACTGGTGCACGCGGCAATTTTTTTTATTTCATAAATTGTATCAATTTCAATGTCTAAAATATATTATTATGTCATTCCAGTGAAAAATCGTCCATCTACATCAGTTGAAAATTTGAGCAACTAGTAAAGTTTCATTTTAGAGCAGCTTTGGAGATCGATGGTACGTTACATTTTGAAATGAATGGGAAATAATATTCGTCCAGTCACATTTAAACTAAGTAAAGTTATTTTTCTTTGCAGCAGCCTTGTAGCAGTGGACAAGAACACTCACGGCAGATGGTGAAATCAACAAGTCAAACGATTTTTGTTATAATTATTTTTTTCAGTAGTTTGTTTAGAATCAACACTATAATATATTACTTTTTATTTGCATTTTACTATAAAATCAAAAGGCTTATTTTTGAAGTAGTTTGTTTAGAATCAACATTATCATTGTTTATTACTTTTTATTTGTATTTACTATAAAATGAAAAGGTGAAATAATACTTTATTATGTAAGTATAGCCACCTGGTGAACTCAATAAGCTGGTCTTTAGATTTTTATTTTTCTGAACTTTGATAAGAGTGCTTTGACATTATAAAATATTTTTTCACCTACCTGGGTAGATGTAATCGCATACCAACTAATTATTGTATTATTTTCATTTGTTGTTATGTTTTGTTTTTTTCTTGTGTCTGTTTTGTGTAATGTCTGTAATTATTGTAATAATTGGTTATCCTATAAATTTAATCATGTATCACGCATCATTTGTGTTACTTCAAACACTTTTATTGGTCTTTAGGTTTTTATTTTTCTAAAAACTTTGTTAGGAGTGCTTTGACATTATAAAATATTTTTTCACCTACCTGGGTAGATGTAATCACATACTAAATTGTATTTTTTTTATTTGTTGTTATCTTTTGTTTATTTCTTGTGTCTGTTTTGTGTAATGTCTGTAATTGATGTAATAATTGGTTGTGGTATAAATTTAATCATGTATCACGCATCATTTGTGTTACTTCAAATACTTTTATTTGATAATTAATTAGTCTAAGGTAATAAAGTAAAACTATCTTCATAAAATGTATAGACTCAAGGTTTTGTAACTGAACAGACAGCTGTGCTGCTGGGGAGTTTGTTGCACCACTTCTTCTTTCCAGCTAGAGCACTAGGAAGTGGTGAAGGGCGGGCGTTTTGGGGGACTGTCTTATTGTAATTGTGACATTCGAAATTTTTGTGTGACATTCGAAAAGTGCTGATTCTAAGCCTAGTTTGAATAATTACATGATTTTATATAAAAATGACTTTTATTATCCTATCATCATACTCATGCCTTCTTCTAATGGGGGAGGCAGAAACTACAGAACGCCATCTGCTATGATACCTTACAAACTCCTTTGGTCTCGTTTACGTTCATAAATCTGGCCATACACGCACGCCGGTTGCGAGTACTACCTACAGGCACAGTATTCACAATATTCGCAAGAAACGCATTTAATTTTTTATATAAATATCGTAGCAGGTGGCGCATTTTTTAAATACACGCCACCTAGTGGTCTATTCCTGTAAACTTATGGAAATACTCGCTTACGTCTGTGTGTGTAAACGACCTATATTCAATGGCAGATTTTATTTAACAGTTGTGTCCTTCGGCCTCATTCGGGGTCATAAACATTATTTGAGTCTAGCATCTTCCGTTTTCGTGTCACATCTATATAGGTATATGCAACTATCTCCTTCTTGACAACACTATGATGACGTATTTCCGCCCGCGTTCACCAGGTGGCTGCAGCGCGCCAAGTCGTTCATTGGCGTCCTGTTTTTCGGACGGTTCGCATCTAAAAGTTGGCGTTCTTGGAAACGAATAATTTTAATGGAATTATTATCTTATTTTTGTTAACGCTGTTAGCGTTCGGTATATGCTTAGAAATATAAATATTAAAGATTATTGGTTTTTAAAAAAGTTAAAGTAATTGAAAAGTGATAGCTTCTTAAAAAAAAAAAAAAAAAGATAGTTTAGATTTTCTTACGATGGCGGATAGAATACAGCTGCGTAATCGTAAAGAATCTGATTCGTCATCGGATTCATCAAGTTCCTCAAGTTCTTCTGAATCATCCCCGTCGGATTTAGAGGTTGATCAGGTAGATAAATCCCGTAAGAGGAAGAAGGTGAGTAAGAAGAAGAAGAGTAAGCGTCATCGAGGACAAAGCAAGGTAATCAAAAAGCTTGCAAAACAGGTCAGTGATTTGAAAAATTTATACTTCTACCCTCATAAACTCATAATATGTATTATGGAAATGAAAATTATGATTGTGATAATCCGATATATAATGGCGAAGATTCCGAAATGGTACATGATCAACCGGTTACAGAAAGGTTTTCAGAACCTGTCTCAGATCCTGTACCAGTTCAATCATTTGATTTTGATTTGGCAACGCAATTAAAGGAGCCAGCTGTCACGGCAACTCCATCTAATCAGTTAGAGTTGCTCAATTCTATTCAATATTTTAATAATGATAACTGGAATAATGTTCGTTATGTGGAATCACAAAAGGTTTATAATGCTCGTCCTGGATATGTCGACCTTGAAGTAAACGATGAAATCAAATCTTTAGAAAAAGTTACCCATCTCCCGTCTGCGGATAAATTTCTTGGCGCGGTAACCCGCGCACTGGTAATGCAAAGCGACGCTATGCAACAGGGTTTTCGACAGATAGTGGACTGGGCTAAGGATACAGGTAGCATGGACCCAGAACAATTGACAATAAAATTAAAAGAGGTTTTTTCCAGTGATTATCAAAAAATTTCACGTGATTGTTTGCAACTAGTTTGTGGCCGTAGGGCCGATATAATTGAACAAAGACGCGAAGTGTTCATTAAGCAATTAAGAGATAAATCATTTAAGCCGTGTTTAAAGAAAATACCGCCGTCTAGTGAATTTTTGTTTGATAAAGTACCTTTTAGTGAATTTATTAAGAATAATGGCGGAGTTAACAAGATTTTTTATGCAAATAAAAGTAATTTTTCTGGGCAAGAAAAGAAAACCCCTAGATCCCAGGCGGCGTACCCTGGACCTAGTGGATATCAATCGTCCAGTCGCGCCTCGGCACTGACGATGAACTATAGATTTCCTCCTCCTCAGAGTGCAGGAGCCTTTTATAATAATTATCACGCAATGAACCCGTTTAGTAATAATCCAAAATTTTTTCGTCCTCAACCGAGAGGACAACTGGCCGGACAACGCTTTTACCAGCCCTATAGTTTTAGAAAAAATGAATCGCAAAACAATGCTCAACGGGGCAAGGTCTCGGCTAAATTCAATAAAAAGTTCTGACTCAGATCAGGATTTTTGGGGGGGGTGCTTACAAAATCATGTAGCGGAGTGGAAAAGACTGGGGGCACCAGAACCATTAATAAAAATAGTGAAGGGTTATCGTATTCCATTTCTAAAGAAACCGCCTCTGGTCCCGCCAAGGCAGGTGAAACGTTGCAATATTACTCCACCATCGCCGGAGATGGACACAGTCATTCAAAATTTGTTGAAACAGAGAATTTTAGAATATGCCCCCCTGACACCGAGTTTCATATCAAATTTCTTTCTGATTCTCAAAAGCGACGGAACCTACCGTCCAATTTTCAATTTAAAAAGCTTAAACAATTACCTGAAAATAAGCAAGTTTCGTTTGATTTCGGTCAATCGAGTTCCCGATTTCATTCAGGAGAGGGATTGGATGGTCAAAATAGATCTCAGGCAAGCTTACAACCACGTAAATGTAGCACCCGCCCACCGTTGTTTTCTCCGTCTATTGTATCGAAATCAGTTACTGCAAATGACCTGTTTGCCGTTTGGCCTGGCGACAGCGCCCAAGGTATTTGCATCGTTGACCAACTGGACCGCCGAGATTTTCAGGAATCTAGGCATTCGAGTAGTGGTTTTTCTCGACGATTATCTCCTAGTAGCACAGGACAGACTGACACTTATAAAACACGTCGACGTTGTCCTTCAAACTCTCAGCCTGCTGGGTTGGCAGGTGAACAGAGAGAAATCGATTCTTATCCCTCAGAAAATAATAGAATATTTGGGTTTGATGTGGAATCCGTGGCAAAATCAAAAATTTTTACCAGAAAACAAAATTCAGAACATGCAAATTGTTTTATCAAAGTTGCTTCGGCGGCGGAAGGCGTCTCTTCGAGAAATACAGAGTGTCATAGGCGTTCTAAATTTTGCTCGTCTGGTAGTTCCAATGGGTCGTTTGAATTTTCGGCACCTACTGGCTTATTGCAACCTGGTCCTAAAAATGCCATTTCAGTCGACTTACCCCTTGCCTGCGGAGGTGCTGGCAGAATTAAGTTGGTGGAAGATTCACTGTGTGGAGAAATCCAGGCTTCATCCACCACAGGTAAAAAACTTTTTGACCACAGACGCAGCAGATACAGGTTGGGGTGCGGAGTTAAATGGTCTTCACCTATCGGGCAAGTGGACAAAAGAAGAAGAGCTGCTTCATTCGAACCACAAAGAGATGTTAACTATTCTAAAGTGTTTGTTAGAATTCGCTCCGTCTCTGAGCCACACGTCTCTACTTCTGCAGTGCGACAACAAGGCGGTTGTAGCGTACTTGCGGAAGGAGGGGGGAAACAAGTCGCGGATCTTGATGGAGTTAATATATCAAATTTATTACATTCTTCAAAAGTACGACATCCATGTAATCCCCCATCACATACCAGGCAGGTACAACAACGTCGCAGACCGTCTGTCGCGTCACTCGATGTTACAAGAATGGCATCTACTCCCCGAATTCACCAGTATTGTCTTTGCAAAGTGGGGTGTGCCCCAGATAGATCTTTTTGCCTCCAGCACAGCCCACGTAGTGCCTTGTTATGTAACTCTAGATCAACGAGATCGGCGAGCATGGAGACACAACGCGTTCGCCTTCAAATGGGATTTCCGTCTGGCTTGGGTCTTTCCGCCTCCGAGTTTGATACCCCGGGTCCTAATGCATCTAAATCAGGCTCGGGGTATATTCCTGATAGTTGCACCGAGGTGGCCTCGAGCATTCTGGAGAGTAGACTTGAAGACCAGAGCGATCGCGCCTCCGTTCACGATTCACAGGTTATCGAAAGTGCTAGTAGACACGAGGACCGGGCAGCCCCCACCTCGAGTGAAGGAGCTGGTTTTAGAAGTATGGAGATGTGGGGGTGGTCTGAATCCTTAGGTGACTGGTCTGAAGAGCAAAAGCGTCTGCTGAAAGAAGGTTGGAGGTCGTCTACTTTAAACACGTATAGGCCAGCGTGGCAGAGATGGCTGAATTGGTGTTCCAGGTTTGGTATAAATTTCTCAGACCCTTCAGGCAGTGAATTGGCTCGATATTTAGCCGATTTGCACCTAAAAGAAAAATTATCTTATCGTACTATTTTACTTCATAAATCGGTTGTGTCCACTTTATGTAATACAAAGAGTGAGGTCCGATTAAGTTCAAACATTTTGGTTAAACAAATGATTAAAGCTATAGCGTTACAACAGCCTAAGAAGTGTCCACCCCCAGTTTGGGATCCTCAGTCTTTGGAAGGTTGGTTGAGCAGTAGGCCTCTTCAAAATCAAAGTCCATTCGAAATTTCAAGAGTTTGTGCAGTTTTACTGTTATTATGTTCAGGGCGTAGGATACACGATTTAACATTACTAAGTGTCTCGCCAGACAGGTGTATAGTAGGTGAGAATAGCATAATGTTTTGGCCGCATTTTGGTTCGAAAACTGATTCAGAAACTTACGTACAGTCAGGTTGGAAATTGTTAGGGAATCTTGAAAATGAGGCGCTTGACCCGGTACTTTGGCTTAAAAAACTTATAGAAATTGGAAAACCGCGTCGTTTGCTTTGTTCTAGCGATAGATTATTTATCACTGTATGTGGAAAAGCTAAGCCAGCTACTAGAACTATCTTGGCAGGTTGGGTTAAGTCGATTTTGAAGGAAGCCGGAATTGAGGCTACTCCAGGTAGTTTTCGTTCTGCAGTTGCTTCACGAAGTTGGTTGGATAATGAACCTCTAGATGAAATAATGGCACGAGCTAATTGGAGATCTGGTAATACTTTCAAAAAACATTACAGCACGCGTAGCATCAGCACCGGTTTGTTGACGGAAGAGTAGACAAAGATGACGTTCGGTGTAGACAGTACGACGGCAGCAAAGTAGAAAGAGTCAACTGCACTTTTTACGAAATTCAGTCTTTTACATTATCCGACTCGGAATTCTTTGTTTTGTCATAGGATATTTTTTCTTTTTGATTCTTAATGTTTACTAATATTAAATCACATTATAAGGAGGAGTCTGTGACCAAATAATAACAGCCGCACATGTTGATCGATCAGGTTAAGCTACGCTTGCCGCGGTTGATCCGTGGACGGGTGATCTTTACATACCGAGACCCCTCCGTGCCTCGGAAAACACGTTAAGCCATTGGAATTTTGGGAATTTTGTTTTTTTTTCGTAGGATTTTGTAGATAACCGTACATACTTTATGGCCGTCGAGTAGAAAGTTTTCTACATTCTTTAGCGATTACAAAATCTCTTCACTACTGACAGTTGTCAGAGTGATTTTGACATTTGGGATAGAAAACTTTCTTCTGAAATAGTCTACTTATAAAAGGACCTAGACAAAGATCGTTGGAAACGAAAGACAAAATGACAGATTGTAGAAAGATTTCTAGGCGGTATGTCAAAAATGAAGAAAAGAAATGTCACTTTGTATAGAAAGCAATGTGTCTACTCTTCGTAGAAATAGAAGTGTTCATGCTACGCGTGCAGGAAGGAAGTGATTCCAGCGCAGGGAAGCTCCTTGATTCATCTTTTTCAGCCAATAAATTAAAATTACCTCTGATTAAATATAATATATTATTTTGTGATTTGGATGATCCTACAAGACGTTTGAGTTCTATGAATAAGATGTTGTATCAATGAATAATAATAAGTTTTACATGGTAAGTTTATACAAAGATATATACCTACATGATGATGGATTTGAGGTACGTATACATGTTTTGTTTGCTCTGTCATAAAATTTTTAGGTAGGTACTATGTTTAGTAATTTTTCTTATAAAATTAACAATGATTAAGTTAAAGCAATGCAATCGTAATTACATTGGTGTTTATTTTGCTTATAATAATTTCTTGATCTAATTTAACTAGTCTTTTACAACACATTGGCGTCCCGTTCACCAGGCGATAACAAACAAAGCCTCAAATAATGTTTATGACCCCGAATGAGGCCGAAGGACACAATAGTAGCGTTTTACCTTCAAACAAAACGCTTGTTGTGTCCGGAGACTCATTCGGGGTCATAATTTTAAAGACTGCCTGGTTTTATTGGGTTTCTCAAGTTTTAGGTTTTTGAGGCCACAATGAACGACTTGGCGCGCTGCAGCCACCTGGTGAACGCGGGCGGAAATACGTCATCATAGTGTTGTCAAGAAGGAGATAGTTGCATATACCTATATAGATGTGACACGAAAACGGAAGATGCTAGACTCAAATAATGTTTATGACCCCGAATGAGTCTCCGGACACAACAAGCGTTTTGTTTGAAGGTAAAACGCTACTATTATGTGTCGAATTGGGTGGATTTTGAGGCAATGTTATGACCAAATTCAATAAAGTGTAATGTCCGATAACCGCGTCTACTACTTTTACGACTTAATAATGTGCCAATTACACATAAAACAAAATAAACTGAAAATGTTGACTTCAGCGCCATCTAGCGGGAAAACGTCCAAGAGCAGATCGTATGATGCTCCTTAACCTATACTATACAGGGTCAAATTAAATTTGCTAGCGAAACTCCGGAGACGTGATAGGAATAGATATCTAAAAATGATGAAACAAAAAGAAAGAATAGAAAGAAGAAAGAAAATAGGTAGGTACGTTTATTTGCGGTAAACATGACGCATAAAAAATAAAAAAAACACAAACAAAATAACAATTTGGGAGAAAATATGCGTTCATCTACGCAAAACGGCCATCGCTCAGCATAATGCTAAGACCCTATACGAGACAGAGCCCCAGCGCTGGTTTTCAGCGACAGCCGGCGTTGACGTGATGCCGTCAAAAGAAACTAATTTGATGAATTTAATTTTGGGATCAACGACAGCTAACATCAGTTTTTTTTGTATAAGTACACTTCACACATAGACGTGAAGGGTAACACAACAAAACAAAAATAAACTTAAAATTATTTTCTCAACTCATACTAACTAGTACTAGTAGTAACTAAGTAACTACATGGTGACCACCACCGGTGGTCGTTGACCCCAAGCAAAAAATTGTCAAATCTTTTATATTTTATTGTGTTTTGATATCGATACCTATCTACGTCTGGGGAGTTTCGCTAGCTAATCAAATTTGACCCTGTATAATAAACAGGTTGGATTTTTGTGATAGTAAGGGCTGGTATACCTTAACCGTTGTAGCTCATCATCATCTGCCTAGCCTTTTCCCAACTATGTTGGGGTCGGCTCTTAGTCTAGTCAGTCAACCGGCAGCTCAACACCAGTATTTTACATGAAGCTACTGTCTATTTGACATCCTACAACCCAATTACTGGGTTATAATACCTACTATACTCTTGGTAAGACTGGTTGTCAGACTTTCGGGCTTCTGACGACCCGTAACGACTACCACAGATCGACGAATGACAGCCGGGACCAACTGCTTAACGTGCTTTCCGACCCACAGAGGTGTTTTTATATGTAGGTAAAGAGCTCATCGCAGAGCTCAACGCCAGCAGTCTGTACTCGGTGGGATACGCGGATGATATAGCAATTTTGATTTCGGGAAAACTTGAGGGCATCTTATGCGATCTCATGAGGAAAGCCTTCAAAATAATTGAGAGTTGGTGCACGAAGCACGAACTATCGGTCAACCCCTCGAAAATAGAACTAATTATGTTTATCAACAAGAGAACTCTTGGACCCCATAGGCTTCCAAAACTCTTCAACACAGAACTAACACTTAAAGACGAAGTCAAGTACTTGGGGGTGATCCTGGATAGCAAACTGCTCTGGGACAAGCATCTTGATTACAAACTTAATAAAAGCACAATTACAGTTTACCAATGTAAAAAAATGTTAGGGAAAACATTGGGGCTCTCTCCGAAGATTACTCTGTGGTTATACAAAGCGCTGATGTTGGCTTATGGCGCTCTGGTTTGGTGGACGAGGACTGAACTCTCGACCACCATTACCAGACTACAACGCTTCCAACGACTGGCCTGTTCAGCCACCACTGGCAGCATGAGAACCACCCCAACAGCAGCCATGGAGATTGCCCTTCAATTAATTAACTCCCCTTGACCTGTACATACAGCAGGAGGAGGCGCTAGCTGCCATCAGGCTAATGAATTTGGGCATACGTGGCAATAACCTTACCAGTCCACACGCTAAAATCCTGGACCGAGCGATTGAGTACCAGCCTCTCATCGCTGCCCCGATTGATAGAACACCAAACCAACCAATGTTCAACAAAAGCTATATTATACAATCAGTTCAGGAAGAAAGGGATCAGTCAGGAGCCAACGAAGTGCGAATCTGCACGGACGGCTCAAAAACACAAAACGGTTTAGGTGCTGGCCTACACTCCCTTGACCTCAATATTCACTTCCACATACCGCTAGGCACACATAGCTCGATCTTTCAATGCGAATGTGTTGCCTTAACACGAGCTGCAACAGCAGTACAGCGCTTAGGCACCCGGAACTACGGCATTAAGTTCCTATCCGACAGCCTATCTGTGCTCAAAGCTTTAGAAAGCAAACAAACACCAAACTAATTTTTGAGTGCCATCTAGCTCTGGAGAGTTTATCGACGTCCAGTCGTATTACTCTCTAGTGGATCAAAGCGCATAGTGGATCCTTGGGCAATGATGCTGCAGATGAACTTGCGAAGAGAGGCTCTTATATGAGGGTGTTAGGCCCGTACCCACTTCTCCCTTTGCCTTTCTCACAATTTCGTGCGTGGATTCGCCAAAGAGCGACCGAACTCCATAACAACAGATGGTCACGGGCCAGGCGGGTCAGGCGGGACTGTAGACAGTCAAAATTGGCTTTACCAATGATGCAAAAAACTTCTCAGCCTGAGTAGAAATAACCTTAGAATAATAATAGGTTCAATTACGGGCCACAACCTCCTTAACAAACATCTTTTCAACATAGGCGCCACAGACAGCCCCCTTTGCAGGGGCTGCCTTGACGCCGAGGAATCAGCCGCCCACGTCATCCTGGAATGCGAGGCCGTGGCTTCTCAACGTGCAGAAATCCTCGGAACAATGAGGTCGCTCCGCGAAGCCTGTGAAGCTCCCAGGAAGCTTCTGTGCTTTTGGGCGGAGCTACGCTGGCTCTGTTAGCCAACGGACCGAATGAGAGTCTAAGTGCGGAAAAGGGAGTCCCATCATCTTCATCATCATCATGTAGGTAAAGATGGCCACCCTTTCACGGACCAACCGGACCAGCGGGGCAATTGCTTAACTCATTATCAATCGGAATAGGTTTAATTTTGACAGTTCAACAACATACATTGCGTTAATTACGTGTTGAGCAGACACATTTTTCCAACTTATTAAGCAATGGATTAGAAATTTGTTTCAAAATGATTCAGACTCCGATTGATAGTGTGTTACGCAATTAGGGTGCTGATCGATCGACCCGTGCGGCTGTTGTTACAATTAGGGTGCTGATCGATCGACACGTGCGGCTGTTGTTAAGGGTGCTGATCGATCGACTCGTGCGGCTGTTGTTACAATTAGGGTGCTGATCGATCAGCGGGATAGTCCGAAAGGGTTACCGCTGGCCCGGAACATAAAGGGCTAAGGAAGGAACACGGGTGGGTTTTAGTCAGTAAGAGTCTGACACTCCCTTCCGCTCCACCCAGAGCGGGAGGAGTCATTTGATGATTTCCCATCCACAAAAAAAAAAAAAAAAAAAAAAGGGTGCTGATCGATCGACTCGTGCGGCTGTTGTTACATAGCCACAAGCCCCTAACCATCCACCGCGCCTCAAGGAGAGCCGCGGGCTTGCGGACGGCGAGCAATGGGCAGCTCGCCGTCCGGTAAGGACTAGGCCCGGGTCGACGGCGCGTTGTGTTCCACGCGCGCCTCAAGGAGATGTCAGCACCAACTGCCGGGGTCCGCTAGGGCCGATGTCCGCCAGGGTCGCGGGTTGTTCGAAAGAGATACCGTGGCCCCTGGCACAGGCAACTGAAGGAACACGGATGGGTTTTAGTCAGTAAAGAGTCTGACACTCCCTTCCGCTCCGCCCAGAGCGGGAGGGGTCATTTGATGATTTCCTACCAAAAAAAAAACCCATTGGTTTTGTTTGTTTTGAAGAAGTCCATTGGTTTTGTTTAAAAATCATCGAAACATTATTATTACCAAAACTAACTTGTCCAAGAAGTATATTTCCTAAAACTACGGGTTGATCTGTAGGTAGTTAGGTAGGTAGGTACTTAGGTGGGTACTATTGTATTTGCCGTCCAATTAATTGTGTTTTATTAATTGACGCTTACTCGGTGCTTAAACACGTTAAATCCTCAGCATTGACGTTTCATAATTATCTACTATAATTTTATTTATATATTTTTTAATGTTATTTAATAATATTCCACCAAAAACATTTCATGTAAAGTAACAAGTATGGTGTAAAGTATAAGACTAATATAACTCTTTCATTGTCTAAAATTTATTAGATCTAATGTAGAGCCAAGCCCCTAACTCTACAAGGTCTAACCACAAAATATAGATAGTACAGAAGGCAATCACATGTATTACAGTTCGCGTCAAATAACTTTGCCGCTCTGAAGTAGGCATCAAATCACTGCGCAGTTGTTAATCCTATGAAAAAACAGCAGCGCGCATGCGCGGCTAGCGAAAAGCCTAGCTTCAGAGCGGCAAAGTTATTTGACGCGAACTGTACTTCACTTTTCATAATACGCTCGGCGGTCGCGCTAGGGTTGTCAACTTTGGCTTATGCACAAAAAACTATCGTAGTAGTGGCACTCGTATCTAGTTGTTAGGTTTATTGTTGAGCTTATTCTACAATATTAGAACAAAACAATAAACATAGTATTACAATAAAAAAGTTTACAGAACAAAAACATATAAAATTTTACATTTGTCAATTTTTACTATCGAAAATCCCTAATAACTTCAAAACGGATTACCCTATTTACACAATTTATTTTGCCCTATCCGTTTTAGACCTAAACCTATCAAATGACACTAAAAACAACACAATATTTACACAAACAAAAAATCATGTTAACAACTTACGTAATAAGTTGGTGGCGTGAATTTACCTTACAAAAAAATTACTTCGTTTATACTGATTCAAAATAAGAAACTATTATATAAATCGAGCTTAGATAGCCATATTTTTGTTGCTCCATTTTTGCACTTCACAGACGCGTGACTCAAGCGGAAGCACAGAACACATAATTATACTCCTAGCGGAGAGCGGAAGGCACCCGCCCTCGCACTACTCCCAACCCTTCCGAGATAAAGTGTCCGTGAGCGGTGTCTATGTGTGCGTTGCTCTAGCGTACTTTGTATTTAGATTGCCTTCTGTATTTTTTACTATCTGTATTTTGTGGTCTAAGTCTACAAACAAACTTAACATCTTGGTCAGAATGTACTTGGCCGTTTCGCGGCCGTTGCGCAGACACTCCTATGGACATTGCAGCATCCTTTTTGTATTTTGGCTTGTCAGACAGTGGTGTGTGATACTGGAGTTCCTTCATTGTCACAAAGGTGCTGCTTGTTTATGTCCTCAAATATTCATATAATATTTTGCCGTCATCTTGACGATTGAAATAAATGAAATAAAGATGAAATCAGACGGTCAATTCACGTAATTTAAAACGTTTAAAATCTAGTCGGTCTCATCTCGTCAACAAACAATTTATTAATGTCCAAAACTTGTCAAAATGTATGGGGAAATTAGGGGTATTTTTGACAGATTGAGACTGAGACCAGACTGTGAACGTTCCTAAAATTACGAGAATTGCCCCTCAGGTGTTATTGCCGAGCTGTCCATCTATCTACATATCTAACAAAGCTGAAAATGTTGCTTGTTTGTTTGTTTGAGCGCGTTTTTTTCTGGAACTACCGGTCGGACTTGAAAAAATCCGTTTGCCTTTGACAGGCCTCTCCTATTCAACATCACGCTACGACCCTTAGGAGTAGAGCAAAAAGAAGAAAGTCAGAAAGAAACGCTTAGCGAAAAAGAAGTGTTAGCGCGGGTAGGTGATGCGATGCCACGGCGCGGGATGGAGGAACAGAAAAATTCATGCGGGCGAAGTCGCGGGCAGAAGCTAGTACTAATATATTTATGCTCGTTATTGTACTTCCGTAATGCAGATGTGAAATATGAAAATATGAGATAGCAATTTCGGCTCATTTACGTATATTTTTATACCAGCACAGTTATTCACAATCACCCGACAGGCTATCGTATCGAAGATGATATATTTCGATCACCTAATTTGACTTACCCCCGACAGCAAACAGCTGTCGGAAGAATAGCGAAACGTCTAAATTGAAAGCTTCCTTAGTCTATCGTAAAACTTTTGCGTTTTGGACTTGTGAACTGCGTTTAGAGGACTCCTTCGATAACATTGATTGACGTTCAATACGGTACGGAAATGTATCGAGTGGTTGTGAATATCTATGCAGTCATTCTTTCCTTTACCATAGTGAATGGCTATTCTGCCGTTAATCCTGATGCGTCATTAATGCTACTCGAGCTTTTGTATAAAATAATGAAGGATTCAATATCACTGTAGGTAATTTACAAGTAGTGAAAGGATGCCACCGGCTCACCATCACGCTTAACCTATAGATATGAATGCTTAGTAAGTGGGTACATATTACTTATACATAGGCGTAGATGTCTTTATTCGTCTTAACTAACCTTAGTCATAGTTGGTTTCACAACTGCAACGTACATACCTAATCACGCACCACGTAGGTACATATACCTAAGAGTGGAAGACGCAAAAAAACCACGACAAACATTGCAGGACGCCCTCAGTCAATCTAGGTGGGGCCATGGTTTAGACAGAGTGGTTAGTAGTTGGAAGCTGGATGAGACTAGCCGATATGATAGATTTTTTTTTTTTGTGGCGTTTCCAGTTTTATTTTATAGAATTGTTCTTGAGCAAGAGACCTAGATCCTAGTGGTCCACCCCGGGCAACGGCACTACAGGCTTGCCTGTGGTACGGCTGAACGATCCTACATAGCGGTGGTAGGCTCCGCTTGGAGCCGCCTGGCTCGCGACCACCATTCCACTGGAGTCCGGCGCCAAGCAGCTTGCTGTGTTCCGTCGTGTGTGGGACTGCCAGTGCCTTTGGGGAAAAGGAGGTTGTCAGTTGCTCTGTTCAGAACCGGTCTTGGTCTCTGGGCACAACTTGCCGGGTAACTCATTCTGGAGGGTAGCGGGATCCGAAGCACGGTGCCAGCCGTTGGCCGACCGCACTCAGTAGGGGGCCCAAGTAGCACGCCGGCCACGTGCCAAAGGCTGCCCCGCCAACTCGCGAAAAATCCCAAAATGTGGTGCATTCTGGGATTTTTCGCGAGTGCCAGCCGGTGACTGGATTGGAGGATCCGGTGGTCATATCCGGGGGGTTCGGGCGTCCCCACAGTCTCCAAATGAGTTCCCCATAGGTTAGGTTAGCTCTAGTGTACCACGTGGTTCACTGAGCAGCGCCTCGACAAGTCGAATTTTTTCCCCAACAACTCTACTCAAAATGTCCAAAGCAAAGAAGAATAAGGTTAAACAACGGCTGTAATTCCTCCCACTAAAAGTGCACCTCACTAATATCAGGGGGTGGCACTCCAATCTCGATGCGGTCCATCACCACCTTGAGACCGAGAAGCCGCACCCGTTTTTCCTGACGTAGACGAAGATAGCAACCCCGTCGGATGTGGCGTACCTCAACTACCCGGGTTACTCTCTTGAACACAAGTTCAAGAAGCAAGCTGGGGTCTGTGTGTACCTCCGCGGTGACATTTGTTGTCGTCGTCTCCGTTGCTTTGACAAATCGGGTTTTTCTGCCATATGGCTACTTGTGGACTCAGGTGTGGAGAAATCTCTCTACATCGGCTTCTACCGATCGCACAGCGGTGACCAGGAGACAACGGCGCTCTTTAATTTCCTCGTGGAATCGAATCTGACGTAGCCCAGCAACGGTACCCAACAGCGAAGCTCATTTTTCTGGTGGACTTTAACGCCCATCATAAAGAGTGGTTGTTTCCGTTCCAGAAAACTGAACATGCTGGGGTAGAGGCGTGCAAGTTTGCTTTAACGCTAGATCTAACCCAGATGGTGAATATCGACTTGCTGTCCTCCAGATGAGAGTCCTAGAGGCACGAGGCGAGTATGGCGGTATGAGTCAGCAGACTGGGATGAGATGCGGCACTTTTTTTCGTCTTATCCATGGCGGCAGGTGTGCTTTTCCTCGGGTGACCCCTCGTGCTGTGCTGTCGTGGTTGCGGACGTGATTCAGCAGGGGATGGAGTATTTTATTCCATTCACCGACATCCCGCTCGGTCACAAATCCCGGCCTTGGTATAATGCAGAATGCGCCCGCGCTGAGGCCTGTAAAGAGTCTGCGTACCAAGCCTGGGTCAAAGCCCGCGACCGAAAAGTTAGAGAGCGTAGGGTTCGCGCGAAGAAAAAAGTCTTTAATTCTGCCGCTAACTTCTGCAAGCGGGTCTTACGTGGGGCACGTTTTGACCATGTCGGATGTATTGGGACGAAACTAGCATCGCACCCTCCGGGTAGTAAACAGTTCTGGTCCCTGTCTAAAGCATTTGAAACGAATTTCTGTAGTCCCACTTTATCTCCAATGGTGAAACCTGATGGGTCGCTGGCTCACTCTGCAATTGAGAAAGCAAATTTATTTGCATCTCTCTTTGCAAGCAATTCACGTCTGGACGCTGGCTCCAAGAAACCACGCACTGTACCTCATTGTGACTCCTCGATGCCGGAGATCGCAGTTCACATTAAAGAGGTCCGAAGAGTATTGTGCAGTCTAGACGTGAACAAGGCAAGCGGGCCTGACGGTATTCCAGTGAACGCCTGAACTGTCTCCTGTGTTGACACGTTTGTTCCGCCTCTCTCTTGAAAAAAGAACGGTGCCAAAATCCTGGAAGCTTGCAAATGTAGAACCAGTGCCCAAAAAGGGCGACCGTGCAGACCCTGCCCATTACCGTCCAATCGCCATTACCTCCATTCTGTGCAAGGTTATGGAAAGGGTACTGAACAGTAAGTTGCTGACCTACCTTGAAGACAATGATCTCCTCAGTGACCGTCAATATGGCTTTCGCCGGGGACGGTCAACTGGCGATCTTCTTGTGTATAACGCGCACTGTTGGGGCGAAGCCATCGAGAAACACGGCGAAGCAGTAATTGTTGTATCACTTGATATCTCGAAGGCCTTTGACAGGGTCTGGCACGCCGGTCTACACAGCAAGCTTCCTGCTTATGGCATCCCCGCTGAGTTTTGTAGCTGGATATCAGACTTCCTTAGTGAGCGGTCGATCAGAATAGTCGTTGACGGCTGCTCCTCTGACCTTATGGCTATTGATGCCAGAGTTCCTCATGGCTCCTGTTATCTCTGCAACTCTTTTCCTGCTGCACATCAATGACCTTCTTCAGCCTGGTATTGTTGGGTACGCAGATGACAGAACTGTTTCAGAGAGATACTTGTCCAGCGCAAAAGCCAGTGGGGCCGAAGTTCGTTTCTTGAGAGAGGCCATGGTAGAGCGGACTGATTTGACTGTAAGCCATGTCTCCCAGTGGGGTGATGACTTTGGGATGGCTCAGCGAAATGCCAACTTGCCGCGCTTGACTCTGTGGAACGCAGAGCTAAGAGGCTCATTGGCGACGTAGAACTGATGGATGCCAAGCTTCACAGCTTGGCTCATCGCCGCAAGGTTGCCTGCTTGTCGGTCTTCTACAGATTGTACTTCGGTGAGTGTGCCCAAGAACTCCACGACCTCATTCCACTGGCCCCCTTCTACCTTCGGTCATCCAGACGCACTGCAAGTACCATCCCTGCCTAGTTGCTATTCCACCAATTCGTACTAAGCGTTTTCAAATTTCTTTTATAATGCGCACAGCAAAAGAGTGGAACTCTTTACCTGCGTCTGTGTTTCCGAGCGCATACAAACCGAATCTCTTCAAAGTAAGAGTGAACAGGCTTCTTCTGGGTAAGCTCACTCCATGGTCGACTCACCACCACCCCACCGGTGGTGTTGTCACCTCTGACCTATACTAGAGTCAAGAGCAAACCCATTTCAAATAATAAAAAAAAAACACTGATAGAAATCTAATTAGTGTATCATATGGGGGTAATCGTGTCATCATCCATAAAGCAATGATTGAATTAGGATCATAATACGAACTTTTCCAATGCTCATATTTAATTTGTTTTAAGCAACCTATTGTAGGCAAATGACTCGGTTTTGAATCATTATCGTCCATTATAAGATCACTCAATCTATTTCGAACCGGCACAGCATATCCCGACTTTGTCATTAAGCTTACCGCGTTAAAAGAGTGAAAGCTATTTTTTTTTGCTAACTTGCGTTGAATTTTTCATCACAATCGCAAATGCAATGAGCGATGTTTTCCGTTATTTTTGTTATAAATTCTATCATTGCTCATTTATCAAATTAACTTTCAGCCGACAACATCCATCGGTTTCTTACTAAACTTCAACTATATCCGACGATCCTGCAAACTTATCTCTTTTGCTGACTGTACCTACTGGCTTAAAAAAATAAATTCATTTTTTTAAATGCCACATAGATAATAGCATAGCATAACCACTAACCAGCCTATAATGTTCCCACGGTTGGGACACTGTCCTCCTCTCTGTGAGGAGTGGGCCGTAATCTACCGCGCGGGCCCAGTGCGGGTTGGTAGATGTCAAATGTCTTCGAATTTTCGGTTCTAGGATATTTCGGTTTCCTGACGATGTTTTCCTTCGCCGTTTTGAAAACAGTGGCGATGAAATAATTTATCGATAGTAAAGCGCCTGTGTGGATTCGAACCTACGACCTATGTACATACGTGAGTCGCGGCCGTTATAATACCACTGGGCCACCACTGCTCCAACAAACGAAGATTACTGTATGTATTTATCATTCAATGGATGTTTATGTAATATTAAAGTTTATATGTGTACCAAGACAGGTATCGCTGATGTTGGCGGCAAGTCTGCGAGGCTGAAGTGGGACTGGGCGGGTCACACTTATTGAATGCATCCAGATAGATTGGCCAAAGTCGTCACACAGTGGGTGCCTGAAGACGGGCGTCGTCATCGAGGCATCCCTAAGAAACGCTTTTTTTTTTGGATGGGAAATCATCAAATGACTCGTCCCGCTCTGGGTGGAGCGGAAGGGAGTGTCAGAGTCTTACTGACTAAAACCCACCCATGTTCCTTCCATAGCCCTTTATGTTCCGAGCCAGCGGTAACCCTTTCGGACAATCCCGCTGACCCGGCAGGCTTCGGCCATAAGGGGCCCCTCTTCGATGCTGACATCTCTTTGAGGCGCGCGTGGAACACGTACGCGCCGTCCGGCACGGGCCTGGTCCTGATCGGACGGTGAGCTACCCATTACTCTCCGCCCGCAGGCCCGCGCCTACGGTGGCCGGGAGTCTAAGAAACGCTGGCGTGACGATTTAGACTCGTTCCTAACCGACTGGACGGAGAAGGCACAGTATAAGGAGATCTGGAAGAAAACGGGGGATGCCTTTGCCCAGCAGTGGGACAGAACAGGCTAAAGAAAAAAAAAATGTGTATGAAATCTTTTCGGAAATGTATTTTCTTTGTACAAAAATAAAAATTATAATATGCAAAATTTCTTCAGAATAACTAATAGTACTAACGTAGTGTAACTTCTTTTTGGTTTATTGAAAATAAATGTGAAGAAAATATATGTTGAGGTGATAAATTTTAACGAAAATAGGAACTAATTATAACGCCTACAACTAGGTGAAACCGACGTGCTCCAGATTACATGCAAAATTTCTTCTAGGTGTAACTTTTTTTGGCTTACCTATCGAAAAAATCTAAGAAAATAATGTTGAGGTACAAATGAGGTACTAAATAACGCTAAATATGTCTGTGTGGTGCTGGACTTAAAGAATTGCACCACCCCTTACTTCCTGTGGGTGTCGTAAAAGGCGACTAAGGGTCTTACCGGAGAATGGGCAGCAGCGTTCTCTATTTATTCCACCATCATACCATACTGCGATCGCCAACCCGCCTGCCAAGCGTGGCGATTATGGCAAACCCCCCCCAAAATTGGGGGAGGCCTATGTCCAGCAGTGGACGTCTATCGGCTGACACGACGACGACGACACGACTAAATAACGCAAAGATGAACTAGTTATAACGCCTACAACCAGGTGAAACCGACGTGGTCCAGCCATTCTGGAGCCAGAATGGCTGGCCCCTTTCCTCGTAACAGTTTTCCATCTTTAGCGAGGTACCAATTATTTCATGTCTGGTACCAAATAGGTACAAAAACTTGGTAGGTATTGCTCAAACTTCCAAAATCTCTCTTGGCCCAGTCATCCTGACGCAGACGCTCGTTGCCATACCATCATTTTAGGTCTTAGAAAGAGTTATTCCTATTGTTACGAACGAAATGAAATGGAAGCTTTGATTGAATTAATTTTGTTTGGTTTGATTTTGACACTGTAGTCAATTTGGGGAGAAGTCTCTTCACTGTTATCTTAGCAATCACCTCTAAAGGCCTATTCAAACAGTACTTATATACAATTATATTATATACTCGGGTCTATTGTCATAATAAGTGAATGCGTTATGGCAGTGTCGCGCGGCCCCACCACCGAATGTCGACGACGACGGCGCCTACGCCGTGCAGCGCCGTTCACTCGCGCGCACTTCTACATCGAACGTCCAACATTACGCGCGCGACAATACCTGGGCTCTACTTTTTTTTTGTGAAGATTAAAATCGCGTGATGGAGAAGGAGCATCAACCAGATTCGATGGCAACCATCACCATGAAACCGGAATATCCACCATCTGAAGTGTACAGCACTTCGGAACCCCCACCGGTATGATAATTTCCGTTATTCTCTTTGAATAAATGTTAAACAAGTAACGTGTAGGTCTGCTGGCGGCCCGTCACCCGTCACCATCGTGACTGGAACTCAAAGTTTTGGTATTTTACATATTAAGCTCTAGTAGGTAGGTACTTGGACAACTGTTGTTTAAACATGACTTTATTTAGTTAAGTGCCGATAGAATCGTATAACGTTACGTTAAGGCTACCGCAACATCTAGGCTATAGCTGTTTATTGAAATGTTTTAAGTATAACTGTTGCGTTTATAGACAATGATATAATTGAACTGTGTTTCCCTAGTAGACTAGTGATAAAATATATTAATGAGTGGTCTACTAAGTGCGGGACAACTGCGGGAAAGCGCCTTTCTCTCGGACTGGGCTGTTAGCAGTGAGTCAGTGTCAGTGAGGCCGCTGGCGCGTAGCGGCTTCTTACTTGTTGGTAAATATGCTTTACTTAGCATGGAAAGCGCTAGGGTAGCACGTGAAATTCAAATCTACCTTTTTTGCAATTTGCGGCTCAGTATCGGGTTGTATGGTAATCAAAATTTAACGCCCCGTAATAAACGAGTAGGTAGGTACGTATTTACCGAAGTATAGGTACTTCGGTTAATCATTAAATTAATAAATACATCGTTCAAATTGCTCGATTGAATTTCATGGAAACTTGACATTTGAGGCCAATTTAAACGTAGAGAGTTGTATTGATGATTTTAATAATGATTATAATTCTGTAGGTATGCTTATTTAAAACGGGTCCGTCTTGCTTTTTTTATTACCATATCTACAACCTGATACTGACCAGCAATTTGCCAAAAAGGTGGCCTGGAAACTAATTACCGAGGTACTTACTAAGATTTTGATTTTTTTATGCGGTTTTCTCCATAACTTTTATTAGAATCGAATAATTATAATCTCTAATCTAGTAGGACATAATGTAGTTCCAGTTTCCACTTTATCATTAAAGCGTAAGCAGTTATGTTGTGTCCATGGCTGACCCCGTTCGTGCTTGGCAGGTTATTTATTTACCTAAGTAAGTACCTACACGCCAAAGTTGTTGTAAAATGAATTGAGTCACAAAATGAGAGTTGTTGTAGTTTTACGTCTTTTTCAGTAAAATCAATTCAGTTACGGATCAGGATAATTATGTGTTTATACGGACCTATTTAAACAGATATCCCTTTCCGAGAATTGTGATATGTCTAAGTTTATGTGGGAAAAAACATTGTTCTATTGTCTCTGGCCATCTATTAACATAGCCTTCGCCACTTATCATAGTTATCACGCAACTTCATCATAGTCTAGTAAATAGGTACCTACTTTACTTGTATATTTACATGCCTAACTAGGTAAATTGTGACGTCAGAAATTGCACCACTCATTAGTAGTAAGAAGCTTCTAGTACCTACTAAACTACGAAACTAGGATTGAGCATCAGCAGCATGCCTAACGTAGATTAGGTAGGTAATAAGCACGAGATGGAAAAACATTTCCTACATAATTTATGCACAGGACGTTTATCCAAGGGTGGCAAGCAAGCACAGCCTTAGATTTATTAGGGTTCCGAATTAAAAAAAAAAAAACTTATGGTGCGACGTCGTCTGTTTGCCTGTCCGTCTGTCACAGCTGCTTATTTAAGACACTACAAAAATAACGACTTGTTTGGATTATGCAAATTTTAGCAACAATCTTTGTTTAAAAAAAAAAAAACAGTGGCACTCCGGCAGAAGTGAAAACTTGAATAAGTACGTGTGTATTTATGAATCGTCTTATAAACAAAACACGCGCGGTGTCGGTTACGGCAACAGTGTCGCGGGTTCAATGGTTTTTTTCCATCTCAAAAAATGCCCAACACGACTAAAGCAGTTTTCACTTCAAAAATGACTTGGATTGAGAACCTATGTGAAGCATAAAGACGTCGTGTAACTCAAAAAAGGCGGAGGACTTAGGTGTTTTGAATAAGTTATAGGACAAAAACAGTGAGGTCAGTTTCAGACAATATAATATTTGCGATTGAGTAGAGTCAACAAACCAACTATCACACAAACATCAAATGGAAGGGACCATTGTTTCATAAAAACAACACTGATATAAAAGATCAAATAAAAAAAAAACACCTGAACAAAATAATTAAATTAAGTTTTAAGCAAGGCAATCGAGTACCTACAAAATCTGGACAGTAAAAAACATAACAGCTACAAATGCTACAATCTCAGTGAAATCGTCATTGGTCAGTCGAGCAAGTGGACACATTGCCGCTTGCGTCACATTCGAAGCGGACAGCAGCTCGCAAACTAGATATTTGCACGAAATATACCTACACACATAATATATTCAACAGGCTTATAAAAACATAATTGTCTACACGGAACTCGTGGCTAAGAATTACTGCATGCAACGACAACGTTTTAAAGTGGAGATTCACGTAGTTTTTGCGCAGAAAACCTTCTCGATTAAGACGACTGAGATGAAAGTAGGTAGGTACATGATGATAAGGCGCGCTATTAGCAAATTATTGCACAATTCATGATTGACCAAGCTGACATGTAACTGGAACCGAGTCGATCGTTTACATGCATGCTTATAATGATGCTTTTAAACGTGCTTTTGGGACTAAAAGATTCACTTTCAGGGTATTACGAAGTATTAATGCCACCGTGATTCCAGTCCGAAAAAGGGATGGTGCTATGCTATCAGTCATTTATAACTCCATCAGTCTCTTACACTGGAATCACCGTCATAATACGGCAATTACTAAAAAAATAATTACTGGACGGTATTTGGGTTTCATATATTTCAAATGAGCTGAAATTATGATTATTGTAAGTAGATTTCCGGTCATCGATGGTGTGTTCCTTGAACTACTATGACAGTCCGAAAATAATGTTTGATATCTGGTTTGATGTTGAACATACTTACATCGAATATGATCCTGTCTTATTTTGTTTTAATTAATTTCTTCTACCTGTCGTAGATTCGCATATTAAAGTGGACGGGTCAATACACAATGCCGATTTTAGTACATTTCTTTTTGTTAATATAACTTGGCTGGTTGATGAAGGATTATGTAAGTATTGACGCAAATTAAAACGATGTCGCTAATTAGCACAGTTTTTTAGAAAACAACAAATTCGGAGACCACAATTTAATTTATTAAAAATATTCACAAAAAATGCGACACACAAAGAGAAAAATAAAAAAGTTAAGTGTAAAATTCCCTAAAAACATTAAATACCGTCTAGCTCCTAAACTAGAAATAATCGGTGAAATACATGGTGGTATTACGGAATGCCCTCGGATCCTCGGATAGAGGCTTCTAAAATTTTGCTTTGGACCTCATTTATTTATTTGACTTACACACACTTATAAACAGACAAGAAGAAAGGAACAGAAAAAAATCCGTACAAAGGTGATGCTTATTTCTAAAGAAATCTCTTTCAGCAGTTCCAGCATCCCTGCGATAGGAACTTTCCTATCGCTATTCGTCCTATTGTTTTTATCTACTTAGATAAAAACAATAACAGACAACGTGTGTTTATAAATAAATACATAAATAAAAAAACATGCCACTGTTTTTTTATTTATGTATTTATTTCTCCGGGAGTGCCGAGAGAAGTGAAAACTTGAACAATTACGTGTGTATTTTTTGAATCGTCTTATAAACAAAACGCAAACAGAATACTTTGCCATCACTCACTGACTTAACGGATATATTAAAACTGAGTACATCCTGAGGACAACCGAACACATCCAAATGTAGCACGGTATCGGTTACGGTAACAGTGCCGCAGTTCAATTTCAATGGTTTTTTCTCATCTCAAAAAATGCCCGAAGCGCCTCAGGGAGTTTTCACTTCAAAAAATAAAAACACTCTTTTCTCCGGCCACCCTGCATTATTACGCTCCCTTGTACCCTTCACATGTAAACTTGTCATGTATGTTTTTTTTCTCGAATTGTTATTTTTTATTTCCATGACTTCATGTTGATTGTTTTCTATTTCGGCCATACAGTTTCCTATGATTTCGATTAACATTACAAACAGTCCCAGCGGTATTGTATGCGCGAATCGAGCAATTTGACTCGTTGGAGGAGAAGACTCTACCTTCATATTAATGTTAAGTGTGTGACTGATGGCGTCACAGTTTACAACACGACTCGCAGGTAGAAAGTTGTCAAAGCTGTGTTATAAAATAACGTAACTTATACAGTGTACTTAACACATAACAAACAATGTATTATGTATTACGCACAGAAGTATGATATTGTTTTCATTATAACGTTCGATTGTAATGTTCTGTTTCCTATAAACAATTACCTTTTTACAATGATATTATACAATAAAGAGTATAGATACCTTTATAATATCATTGCCTTTTTATAATAAGTTGAATAAGGTGTATAGAAAGTGCGTAACATTCGCACTGAAGTGCAAATAGGTAGGTACGAAAGTCTGGGAAGTCATTGACCAGCCAGCTGTAGCAAATAACGCACTTCGACACGGTTTAACGAAGATGCGCTAAACAAATCGTAAGATTGAAATCGGCATCGTTTCGTAGCTCGCTAAAGATGATTGGTTTCTCAAATGCAACAGTAGACACACTTTCACCGGAGCTCCCCCCGCTTCGTCCCCCAGGGCCCCGAGTGCGCCGGCGCCGGTGACCGCCCCTACCCGTCCACGGTTACGTAATTTTTGTGTATAGGTAATCTACCTACTCGAGTCTGCCAGTAAATCACAACTTCATTAAGTACACCTCGCTAAGGACAAAGCACTCTCAGGCTATTGCAGTTGCGCTTTGCTGTAATGAATTCTCATGTAGGTATTGTGTGGGAGATATCTATGTAACTACTAGGTATTGTATTTATACTTAGCACAAAAATGTTCTTTGTTCAAATATTTGAAAGTACCTACTCAAAGTCCCAAACTCAGTACTTTCTTATAAAATATGTATATATTTGATAAACTGTCTCTTTGTGGTAAGTTATATAACTACATAATATGTACTTTTCAAAGCTCTTATGTTTTAAGGAAAACGATAAAAATAATAAAAATCCCATTTACCTACTTTAAGCAGTTTTATTTAAAGTGGGGAATCCCAGTGGTTCAGTTCAGATATTACCATGAAGACATGATAATTTCTGAACCATCACGGTTTACTTATCATATCTACTTTTTGGAGATCTGTGCGCATTACACTGAGAGATCATGACACGTGACAACTTGTAGATTTCTTGTTTATTTATTGTGTACAATAAAAAGTATTATTCTAAACCATTATACTTACATTTGGCGACTAGGCGTGACTAACACATGAGGGACTCTACACGTCATTCAGATCGTAGATTAAAAATAGTAGTAATCTAAAAATGCTACTAATAAATGCTGAATATATCGATTATAAATTCTATTATATCTTTATATATCTTCTCTGCGTCTGGTGCTAGCAGAAAATAAACAGACATGATCATTTATTTTCATAAAGTGTTATGCTCTTATGCAGGTATTGTTCCATTCACCTGATTCACAGCGAAGACAAACAAATCAACTGATTTATAATAAAATTTATGTTTGTTTGTCTGCTTAAAACACTCATTTTAATTGACTTCTGCTGTAAATGCCTGTTCGGGGAAAATTGCGGCAACACAATTAGTTCGGCGAAGTTGTTAACGAATGCAAGTAGAAAAGAAATGTTTTAGGTAACACTCTGATATGAATTGCCTTATTTTATTTTCTCTTTATTGTTTTCATAGTAGTTTATCTCTATTTGGCCAGGAGAATATATTATATACCTACTTGTAAATGCAGAGATATAAAAAGCTCTATAGTCCTGGTTAGATAAAATTATAAAGTTCATTTTCCGGGTAGGCGACATGTGTACGTAATCGTGGGTACGGGGCGTACCTACAACATGTTTATTACCAACATGTCGCCAAACCATGTCGAAAATTATGATAAACCTAGCAGCTTAGTCTTTATTTACAGCGAAATAATTCTATAATTATTAATTATATAATCTATAATTTATAAACGACTAGCTGTTAGGCTATTCCCCATGACTTCCGTCTACGATCTAGGATGAAAAGTAGCCTATGTCCTTACCCGGTCATGATCTATCTGTGTGCTAAATTTCATTCAAAATATTCAGCCTTTTTAGTGTGAAAGCGTGAAACAAACAAACAAACTCACTTTCGCATTTATAATATTACTAGCCCCGCGGTTTCACTCGCATTAGTGTCGATCCCGTGGGAATATTGGAATAAAAACTATTTTATGTCCTTTCCGGGATGCAATCTATCTCTCTGCCAAATTTTATCGAAATCCGTTCAGTGGTTTAAGCTTGAAAATTTAACATACAGACAGAGAGACAGAGTTACTTTCGAATTTATAATAATAGTTTCTGATATATACATGTTTTAAAGGGAGGGGGCGGGGGTGGCATTGATCCGCATTACTGTCAACAGAAAAAATGCCAAAAAGGCTGGCAGTTACATTATATTAATTTCGTACTTATAATCACCAATAATGGACTATTTTAAGTGGTTTGATGACGTACTAGGTAATTTTAAATATTATGGGGTTTAGGTTTTTCTCCGCAAAAACTCTATCAACTAAATATAGCAGCAGAAATTGAGACACCAATTTCAACAACAATGCAACAGAAATGGTATGAAATCATTTGCAAGAAGTTGACCGGAACTAATGCAAAGTTAAAACTAAAACACGCCACGTTAAAGTGCCTACACGCGTTGAACTCTTTACTTAAAACAAGATGACGTAATAACATAAATCCCTTGACACACTCTGGGCTCAATTTGCGCGGAGAGTTTTGAGGGTTCCGTACCCAAAGGGTAAAAACGGGACCCTATTACTAAGACCACTGTCCGTCTGTCTGTCTGTCACCAGGCTGTATCTCATGAACCGTGATAGCTAGACAGTTGAAATTTTCACAGATTATGTATTTCTGTTGCCGCTATAACAACAAATAACACGTTTCCGTGGGATATTTACCAACAGCCATGCTGGCGTAACCTTTTCACGCATATACCACTTAACCGATCGTTATGAAAGTCAGTTAGATAGCCTGGGACCTGGAGGCTACTTTTTATCCTGGATATTTGTATAAACATGAGCAGACGAAGTCACGGCCAACATCTACCAAATAACTGTGCTAAAGAAGGTAATTTGTGGAGAGCGTCAAGTAGGTCCTGTAGACGAAGTTAAACTTTTATACGAAAATCTCGTGTCACAGTTTGTTATCGAACTCCTCCGAAACGGCTTGACCGATTTAGATGAAATTTTTTATGTATATTTGGTAGGTCTGAAAATAGGTAGCAGGCAATTTTTAATACCCCTAGGTGATAAAGGTGGCCTTCTCCAGAGATTTTTTGGAAATGAAACGTACGCGGGTGAAACCGAGGGGCGCAGCTAGTTATACTATACTTTTTTGTGGTAAACGTGAAACAAAATCAATGGCGTTTATATTTCCTGGTATTTCTTTAGTTATAGGTATAGTAATATACTAGCTTTTACCGCGGAATCGTCAGCTTGGATGTCGGAATTTATCCCCACAAAAAAAATATCCTATCTCCTATCCAAGCGGGGTAATCCCCGCTTGGATAGGAGATAGGATTTTTTTTTACGAAATTATTCGTAAAACACTATCAGTAGCAATGGCTTTCATTTTGACAGTTCAATAACATTCATTGCGTTATTTACGTTGTAGAGCAGACAAATTTTTCGAACATTTGAAACGAAAGATAAGCAATATCCTTCAAAATGATTCAGATTGTGATTGAAAGAAAGAAAGAAAGAGAAAGTATTTATTGCAACTCGTACAGGAAGATCACAAACTAAACACAGTCAAATAAAAAACCAAGTTATATAAAAAAAGAAAAGTAACAAAAGGAAAATAAAACAGAAAGTCCTATACGAGGCCGAAAGGCTCCTATCTCAGCATGATGCTGCGACATTTAAAAAATAAATGTCACAGCGCTGGTATTCTGATAGGGCCCGCTGTGATGTCACGGGCAGTTACAGAAACAGAAATAAATAATTATGATATTATGATTGAAAGTCTGTTACGCAATTAGGGTCATGGTCTATTCGTGCGCTTCATCCAAATCCATTCAGCCGTGAAAAGGTAACAGACTGATAAACACTACAGGGGGCCTAAAAAGGCCACTTTGAAGAATCATAAAAGGATGACATTATGAATTATAAAATGGCGAACCCAGTCCGTGTTTTCCATTTTCGCTGCACTACGTAGGTACAATCAAAGAGATTGGGATTGGATTTGGATTGGATTGATTGGTATTTTAGCACAGACAAAAAAAATAACTGAAAAATGCTTCACCAATGGGATTTGATACGATTAACTTAACAGTTAACTGTCCATTCTGTTATCCCTTTATGATTCTATCAAAGTGGCCGTTTTAGGCCCCTAGACAGACAGAGTTACTTTAACATTAATAATATTAGTATGGATTAGTAGATGACCTCTTTCAAGTACAGACGCCAGCACATCAAGCTACCCGAAACTGTCAAATTTTCCCAATCAACTTTGAACCTTATGCTTCAGCGATAAAGTTGATTTGACAGATTGTAGTAGCTTGATGTGCTGGCGTCTGTACATATGGCAGCTCTAAGACATTCAGAAGCTATCACGATCCGTATATAAGAATAAAACAGATTTACCTTTGTAACCATAGATATCCGGATTTATTTTGCATGTTTAGTTACGTGATCTTTATGATTTAATCAAGGTAAATGAAAATTATTGTTAACTTGTTGTCACCTCTAGAGCAAGGTAGTCGATTAAATTACTTATCAAGATAAAAATAAAATGGTGTATATTTGTAAATAATTTATTAATCTGCTTTTGTATAAATTATGTCATCATTCATCACTCCAAGAGCATTAAGCTATTGAAAGTATGTACAGTCAACAAAAGAGATAAGTATGCACATAGTTATAGTATGCACATAGTTGAAGTTTAGTTAGAAACCGATGGATGTTCTCGAATAAAATTTAATTTTACTAATAGAAAACAAACAGCCCATCTAAATTTCAGTCGACAACATCCATCGGTTTGTTACTAAACTTCAACTATATCCGACGATCCTGCATCGACGACGTCTGCATATTTATCTCTATTGTTGACTGTACATAGCCACTGTGTATATTTACATACTTAGTTATAAATCAAGGATTTTAGTTAGAGTTTTACTTTCTGTTATTTTATGTAATACTAGCTTCTACCCGCGACTTCGCGTAAAATTTCTCATTCCCTCGACCCATCTCGTCGCATTGCATCACCTGCCTGCGTCTCCTGCCCTATCACCTCGTTTTCGCATAGCATTTTTGCTCGGCTCCTAAGGGTCATAACGTAACGTTAAATAAGCCTATAGCGTTACTCAAGAATTGGGCTATCAAATGCAAAAAGAATTTTTCAAATCCGACTGGTACTTCCAGAGATTACCCCCTACATACAAACTTACAAACAAACAAATTTTACCTCTTTTAAAGATTAGTATAGAGAAGCTTTGACGGCGTGAAAAAATGGTATGAGTAGGTACTTTATAAAGAAGTTTAAAACAACAGTTTTCCAAGGTTTTTCGTTTGAAAAAAAAAAGATAAACAATGACAATAAATGAATGTGTTTAATGGTCTCAGGCGTACCGGCAGAGGGTGTCATCTTCAGTACAAATAGCGAGGATCGCGGCGCTGACGGTGGTGGCCGCCTCGGTCATCCTGGGCGCGTTCATCCTGGCCTCCAGCTGGGTGGCGGCGCGCGCCTCTTGCCACCAGCTCGAGCAGCTCGACGCCATGCTTGACAAGGAGCTGGCGCTCGAGGGACGAGCATACGGGAACGACGCATTACTGGCGGTAAGTACTTACAAAGATTACCTCACACCTTTTTTTTACGTAGAACCGCGCAGACATATATTGCTATATTTGTGAACATCCACAATTTTCATTCAAATTTTAGATTGTCACATAACCTAGGGACTTGTGTGTGTCTCATAGGCCTATCACTGTTTAATGAACTCTAACAATAGTCCAGACTTGCTATAGATAAATCCACTACTACTACACTAATACCTGATCCTGGAACTGTTTTCGTTAAGATAGTCAACTACGATGACAACTGTGTATTAAGAAAGTGTTTCCTGTCTGCTAGTAGTTAATCAGAATCTACTATCATAGCATTTACGAAACACTTGAAGCTGTTCAGCTGCAGAACTGCATATACTGTGGCAGACTGCCTGCTTTCGGCTATCCACTTACACATCGGTTGCTCTTTTCCTTACAACCTTTATACTTACAGGTACAAATCGACACGTAAGTCGTACGTCGGAAATTATAAATTTTAAATGTGTTTCTCTAGGTAGCAACAACTTTCAATGTGTACTCAACTACTCACAAAGTGAGGCCTAATTTAACCAGTTAATTGCACGTTTAGAAAACGCCATAAAAACTGAGAAATGTTAATACTTAATCCCATTTCCAAAAAGTATTTATCTTTGTCGTATTATACTTTTGAATTTATATAGGTAAGGTGCAGATATGCGTAGAGTGCAATAAGCAGGCACGTATATGTATTTTTTGTATTAAAATTTAGGTATGTTTGAATAAAGTTAAATTAAGAATGTAGGAATAGTCATAATAAATGTAGAGAACTAGAGACGTAGATGGAAAACTAAACATTTACAACGTAGGCAATCTGGCAAAGCTGATCGATACGCAAGTTATTAAGTTAATAACAAATAGGTCTTCTGAAAAAATATTATACTACTTACCTTAAGTTCTACAGATTCTTCAATGTTTAAATGATAAAATATGTTTTGTAGATTAACATTTACTTGGTTAGTAAATTTTGATTTTTTTGCTGTAACTTTAGCGTCTGTAACTATATTTTTGTAAATATAAATATATTTATTTCGTCTGTAAATATATTTTTCGTATATAAGCATATTAAATAAAACATCATTCTGTCGCTGTTATCTTCGAACGATTGTCTGAAACAGAGCGATGTTTTGAACATGTTTAGCTATAAACGTATTAAGCAATTTATAGTGATTATTATTTAATATCAAATCAATTCGAACTAATCTAAACAAATAACCAGAAGTGCTGTGTCCGTAACTGTTTTATTATCATTAGCATTGAAGTGGCAGGCGACGAAGATATCGATTGAGTCTGCAGTTCATGAAATCAAGAGAAGTCACGTCTCTCGAGACGAGTAATGTGCATGACTTTCTTGTACATTAATAGGTATCGCGTTTTTACGTGTTTTGTTGTTACCTAATCACGAACTAACGTATCTTATAACGTAATCATAATATATAATCAGTTATGAAGAGTTCATTTTGTTTATACGATTGCTACGATCTTCAAGTAAAACTATGTTTTGATGTTACTTACATTCTGTACCACAGTATTTTCCCTATGTGTCACAAAGCTAACAGACTTAAAATACGAATTATGTATGTAGCAATAAGATGGTTAAAGCCTTGATATAGTTATATTCCTAGAAATATTGCTAGCTATATACCTACCGTAATATAGGGTATATGAAAGCGGTTTGTAACTACTGTCTTACTAGGAATTTACTTAACTATGATACGAGCATGATCTAGTAATACCAGTAATACCTATAACTATCTAAAAAAGAAAAAGTAAGAAGTTTGTACATATAATATAATAAAAAATCTAAAATATAAAATAAGTTACTCTTACATTCTTAAGTTTTGAAAATGGTAGCAAGTCATTGAATGCAAATGATTGCTGAAATCAAGAAAGTTGTCCATTACATTATGTCCAGTAGTTACTGCGACATGAGTGAGGTACTCGTAAATATTGATTATTAGTCGCCACAACGCAGTTCCACACACAATTGCAATTTATTTCAACATTTTAATATACGTAGGTACATGTCGGACAGGTATTTAACAATAATTACACTTCTTGTCTTGTCAGGCTTCAGTATTAATGACACCTTGTGTTGATGTAGGTACCTAGTTAACTTTAAGAAACCTTGGATTCAACATCATTAAAGTTTAACTGAGTTTGATAGTTTTCATATTTGACATTTTTTATCATTGTCATGATAATGAATACACTATAACAACGAGGGACGAATAAAATAATGTTAATACTTATATGAGATATAGATCATAATGTGAATACATCATCCGTGGCTGGTACATAGTATTAATGTTTACCCGAGTTATGTAATCTTTGTAGAGATGTGTTGGTTCCGTGTACAGAGCGGTGGGTTAGGTACTTAGGTGGTGTAATTGCTGTGCGTGGCGACATATAACAATGTAAAATGACGATAACAATACCTACTATGTCTCGATAACGAGTATTCAGACTTATTATTTATCACACAATGATAATGGAAAATCGATATGTTTTACTCGAAAGTTTTAACTTTCTTCTTTTATGATACGTTTAATGAAAGGGTTGATTTTCCAAGGGTACATAATAATATGCATGTAAGTTGTTGGTGATTGTAACTTTGTAGAGACGTAGGGCCAGTATGCTATAACATAAATAATAGTACATTTTGATGCAAGCGTGAAATGACAAAGACAAATGCTCACGCGTATCAAACGACGATTTTTAACATACAACGCGGTCACATTAACTCGACACATCTCTGGAATGCGAGGCCCGCATTCCTTAGCTCGCCCAGCAAGTGTTAGGCCTTTGTCTTTGTCTTTGTTACCGATACGCGCGTTGATAATTTGGCTAGTTTTCTGTTGTTGTTTTAATTTATATTTTTATTAGGTACATTACCAAAATACCAAAATGACGTCACCAACGCCAAGCGTCGAGTTAATGTGACCGCGTTGTACAAAGCAAAATAAATAAAATTTATTTTGTAACAAATATTTATGACAAATCTCAGATGGGCTCGCCGTGTAACAGCCTACATTTCGGCAGTCGAGCGAATGCGTCACCTGTCAGTGCGACAATTCTAGTAGCTAATAAAGATCAAATTTGCAAAACACGTATTCTGTTGTATGAAACTGACAGGTGACAAGAACATATTTCTCCCGTCCGCCGCACTGTCATATAAAAAAAACGCGTAATATGTTGATGAAAAATAATAATTCGATGAAATGTAATGTTTATTTATCATAATTTACTTACCATAATTAATTATTTAAGACAATAAGTCATTGTTGTTGTTTATTTAAAAACAAATAGGCATAAAAAGAAATGCAGGCTCTATGGTGAGATTGAAAAATATTTCACATCTCTGACTAGGATAGGTAGATATCTATAGTTATCTTTGGCTTACTTTCCCTGGTGTGGGAAAGCAAAGTTAAATGCATGATTCGCCCACAGACTGTTGGTTTAAAATGTTTGGCAGAAAGCCTTAAAAATGGTTAAATTGACTGGTACTGCACAACCAGCCTACTTACGAGCTAGCATCCTCAGAGCCATCGCCCTGCGCTCCCTTTTCACATACCATTTCAAATAATAAAATAAGCTAATAATAAGTATTGTGTAGTATCTGTCGCGTAGCAAATTGATTAGGTATGTCAAGCATTTTATGGAGTCCACAACCGACCCCTGTATGACCTTCATTAGAACCAACTTCACGAGTAAAGATCCAAAGAAAAAGCTTCACGATCTCATCCTTGAAGATCCTTTTATAACATTCACTATCTATCTTCAATATGTACTTGCATCGTTTATTTGACTGAGCCGGGCTTGATTTAGCAGCCTTGAGCCTGTCTAACATGGTAGTGTGCGCTAGGTACTAGACTCAGACAATTATTGTAGGTACTGGTGTACAGGGAAGGGAGGCTTGTATTTAATGGGGGACAACGAAGTGACACCTAGGCTATGATGTAACGTGTAACTGACCGAAGCTTCGAGTTAACAGGCCACACGTTGTTGTAGGTCCACACGCCGACACGCGATGAGGAAATATTGTAGCGCAAGTCACAACATTTACTTAAATGTATGTATATGTGTATATACTTGTATGTAACGTAAGTATACATATACATGTTTGTAAGTTTCCTTCGAGCTCGTGGAACACTGAAGAGGTACCGAGTTGCGTTGCGACCGGATCACCTTGAATTTCCACACAGAACATGGAGTTGGCTTGTGACTTTAATCTAACGATTTCTGTAACGTACGATTGCGAAAGTTGATGTATCTCTAGTACATATCTGCCATATTTATAGAGAGTCCGTCGCAACTGATAACTTAAAACATTTTGTTGTTCAGCCCGAGGCTAGCTCTCTTAGTTTCTCGTGCCTTTCCGAGAAATTTGTTTGGTAAACAAAGTATATATTACATTGTGTATTTTCTCAGTTACTAATTGTTTATACCTACTCTCAATACGAGAATTTTTGCAACACGAAGAATTACAATCAATTTTAATGATCATCGAGATTTCGAAAAAATGACAAAATAGACAGCCTTGAATTTACGTAGCTTACCTTTGCGGTAGTCATAACAGTCCAGTACATAGTAATGTCGGTAGGTATACCTGCAGGGCAGAACGCAAACGATCAAAGGATTGCAGTGAGGTTAAGTCAAAGGTCAGCAACGCTTCATATAGACAGTCTAGAGAGAACTAATGTGTTATGCACAAATACCTGGCCCGAGTTGGTGATTATGGATCTGTAGCGAAAGCGGCTGCCCACGGGGTCGATGAACCCGTGGCGCGCATCACTCCGTGATCGTGACACATGCTAATGTCATGTGAACTGATGTGCGTTTTGAGTATGGCACGCACTCGGTACCTGACGATCAGACTATTGCATTACAGTTTCATATTGCGTCTATATACAATTTAAATGAATTCAATATGAAACTTTAATGCGATATCTGTCTCAATTCCATCGACTTTCGATGGAATCGTACAGGAAACCTTTAGTCGTTCCGAAATAAATATTTGTTTCGAAACACCTACACAACGGTTCGTGTGTGAGTGAAGTGAATGTCGCCATATAGGTATGGCATACAAACATTCAAAAATGAAAAGCGCAGGATTTCACGTTCTGCTTTGTTCATACGAGCATGACGTGTTGCCAATATTGGCAAATGTCTATTGAATGAGACAAAGACTGACCATTTACTTTAGCTTACCCATTATTACACTGTCTATGGATTTTGGATACCTCTTACTTATTGTTGAAGTTTTATTTCCTCGAGGAAAACTCAATCTTAGATAGGTCATAGGTTTACAAAATAATACTTGTTTTGCACGTAAAATATCTTATGTATTAAATCATATTTATATAGTTTCATTGTTGCGAAAGTGGTCAGGCTAGCTTGCTAAGGTAACATTAGCCGCCCAAATATTTTCTACCATAATAGAAAATGTAGGTAGGTACCTAACTGTTATCTGTGTCATTTAGGCACAGATCAATACTTGCTTGTTTCAAAGAGTTTTCGATACTTTCAATGGCAGGACTTTCTTTTTTCTTTGTTTTCGTTCTGGCCTGTAACACATTCCTAATGTAGTTCGCCACACTAGATACGCCACATGTATCACGGATTCACGGTCACATTTCACCATATCTATTTGTTGTTTATTTTTGTACTGAATCTCATTGATATGCGGTGGGTGGTGTTACTTAAATACGTGGAGAGTCCGATCTACTTTAATTTTAGATTTTCGGCAATTTTCTGTCAGTACTTACCTATATGCTTTTTCTGTAATTTTCGTTTTTCGTGGCCGAACAAATTAAGTGCTGGCCAATCAACACTTTCAATTAATTTATTTACAGAAAATTGTCAGTTACTACAACTAAAAGCATAATAACTTAAAATGCAAAAATAATTACTTTATTCTACAAACTTGCCCCAAACGTTGTTTGTTGGTGCACCGCTTTTAGGTTCACAGTGCAGTGCATAAGTATTGAATAGGTTCGTGTGCTTTTTGACATTGAAAGTTAGTATGCTACAGATAACTATAATAGGTATGTATACTTGTCAGAGCTGTGCATTTTTTATTATCTCAGCAAAGAACCTTCATTCCTTTTTATGCCTCAAACTTTTCTAAATAAATAAACTTTATATATGAACATTACTTTTCCTATAATTACTTATGTTTGTCAACAACTTAAGAATAATAACATTAGTGTTCTATTAATAAAAATAACTTGTTTTATTAGTTTTAATAATAGGCTGATCGCTTTGCTTAGAGCTAGGCTTTGAGTCAGGCACGAAAAAACATTAGATTGTTGCTAATAGTCATGGTTTTGATAAAAGTACCTCCTTTTTATGTGAAAAAAGTTTTATAAACGTTTAAATGAAATGATTAAAAGACTGACACTGTTTTTCTTTTACTTTTACCAAAGAAAAACCTATCGAGAAACAATAAACATTTTTTCCATGTTCGTGTTCGGCCGAAAAAAAATCCACGGTCGTACTCTACCTTCATATTAGGTATCGGCCCTATAAGGTGAAGTACCGACGTATTTGTATTATGCATGTATAAGTCCACAGTAGTTTAAATTGTTGCTAAATGACATCACAGCAAAGGCGTCACTCGGACAATAGGCTTCTTCCGTCCTGAATCTCAAATTAGAATGTACATATTTATTTACTTGAGCTGTCATATTATCCGTATTAATTGATAGAGCTAGTTAGCGTCGGTAGTTATGCAGCAGTGAGTCTTGTCATCATCGTCCCGTCATGTGGAATTTACGTCAACGCAATATCTATAAAAATATGAAGTTTGAATAATTAATACCAAACTCACTATTAATATGTGAACTTGACTGGCTCTTACACCGCTAGAAGGAGTTTTAACATTTTATTTATCGACAGAGGTCGTTGATCTTATTATATAAAAATCTTCCAATTGGTTTCGTTTTCAACGTCGATCATAACTAACTTTGTTGGTTCAACTTTGGAAGTAGTTGTTCGTGTACGTAATACCTAAATAATTGTTTGCGATTTCGACTGTGTTCAATCGGTCGAAATAAAAGATTTATTTTAAGAGCACTTAAATTCTAGTGTTTAACAAAATATTGTATCTACTGTTAGACTATTCTATAAGCCCGCACTCACATCATTTAAATTCGTTTTTACTCAATTTTTATCTTTATTAGGGATTGACAAAACGTTGAGAAAACACACAACGACCGCTAAACTAGTTTTCACAGGGTTATCGTTCACAAAAACACTTGTAGCCGTATATTCGACGTCTTAAAAAACTACAAAATAATTCGTAAGTCATATGTATGTCAGCCATCAATATGATACCGGTTAGTGCCACAGGCCTTACCAATAGACAAACGTAGTGGTCGTGTGCGGGATATGAATGGATAATCCGGGTGTCCTATTGTAGCCATGGCCGTTATTGTGGAACCTTACAATGATCCCTTAGTCCAGTCCATTCTCCCACACCCGGAATGACACACAGTACGAGGGGATGAGACTTGTACCTAATCGCATGTATGTACTGTAAATCTACCTACATGTTGTAAGCTGTTGTTCTTCTTACACTATACCTAGCCTATCTATAGGCTTCCTATGGGAAAGTGATCTAACTATTTCATTAGTGAGTAGGTTTTCAGAAGATATCTAATTATTAGTTGTCAGTTCTCATCTATACATAGAAATGATACATATACGTAGATACAAATAAATAAAATTGAAGAGTCTGTAATGTCAAAATAACAACTTTTTACTAAATTCATATGAAAATGTAAACGGTACATATAACAAAAAATAATTTTTTTGTCTGTTTGTTCCGGCTGATCTCCGGGACTTCCACTGGCAGATAGCGGATGTTATTAGGAGTAGGCTAAATTTATTTTAGAACAAGATTTTGAGTTCCGCGCAAAAAAATTAAAACCTATGAAATCCAATTTGTTTTCCGACATGCACGCGAACACGCACGCGAAGTTTGTCTGTGTGGTGCCGGACTTAAAGAATAGCACCACCCCATACTTCCCGTGGGTGTCGTAAAAGGCGACTAAGGGTCGTACCGGAGAATGGGCAGCAGCGTTCTCAATGCATTTCACCACCATACTATACTGCGATCGCCAACCCGCCTGCCAAGCGTGGCGATTATGGCAAACCCCCCCCTTTGGAGGAGGCCTATGTCCAGCAGTAGACGTCTTTCGGTTGAAATGATGATGATGATGACGCGAACAAAGTCGCGGACACAGCTAGTTAGGCACTACTTATTTATTTTAAATCCTGAATTCAATTCTCATTCCGAATTTCTACAAAGTTGTTTTAGAGTTATTTCTGTAATTTATGTCGCAGATAATACGTAATTTTGAAATGTGTGGTTTTTCGCAACTTGGAAGTCTAAACTTAGGAAAAGAATGTTTATTTTTATTTATTTAAATTAAATAATGCGTATGAATAACTATAATATGATGATTGCTTAGCATTTTGGGTCAAGCTGTCATATTTACGTTGTTGTCAATATAATTTCACGTTTAATAAACTTTGTTTTCTTAGCTCACCGTGTTTTTGGCAATACCGGCGGCGAGTAGGAATGTAAACATTCAAAAGGCGTGAAGTCCTTGAGTCAGTCGCCGTGACCGATTGTATTGAAAATTAACACGTACTTGGCATGCTTATTACCATGAGAACTTTACAACGAACGCCATTGGTAGGACAAAGTCTTGATTGTTCAGTTTCTAGTTTTGTCCCTGATTGTTTCAGCATTAAATTCTGTTAATTTCCATAATAAGTAGTTGGCTAATAGCTACGCAAGTACTCAACCGAAATTTTGTAAAGTCTGCCTCCGAACACTTGTCAGACATAATACTCAGGGCCTCCGAAGAACAGAATCCTTTTTGAACGTTTATAACGAATGTTTTGGTTTGCATGAAGAAGCCTCCTCGTGTAGCGCTGTTTGTTCCGCCAGTAACTCAACTGACCGAGCGCTCGGCGCATCCTAGACAGTCACACCTGATGACCCGACACCTTATTTGACTGGCCAATTCTTCCCTTGCGGTGGTAGGGCTAACGCCCGCCTGGTTTGGGACCACCCTCCCACCGGAGTCCGGCGTCAAGCAGGTTGCTGTGTTTCGTCGATGCGTGGAAGTTCCAGTGCTTTAGGCATCTTCTGGGCACGCTCGTTCAATCATAGACCTCATCCATCGCTATCCATCAGGCGTGATCGAGGTTAAGAGTGGGCCCATTCAGCAATAAAAAAAAAAGATTGTATGTCTTTGATACACGTTCTTGGGCACAATGTCGTTTCTGGCACAGTAAGAAGGGGCGCTGAGCGACTACTGTCTAAAACGATCGTATTTTTTAATAACCGACGAACATTTTCAACCAGACGCGTTCAGAATCTTGTACTCTGAATACATGGTAACAGATTGTGCGCCAATGTTCCTGCCACTCTGTATAAATAAAAATGAAGTCTTCTATCCTACTAGGATAGAAAATTTTCGTCGGTTATTAAAAAAATCTTAGTGGTTCCATACATTTTGACCGCGTAGGTTCATGAAACAGATAATAACCGATTGATAACCGACGAAAAACTTTTACGCTAAGGGGGTTTACAATCATTTGCTGGATTTATGGTTTCAGTTTCCGCGTCAATGTCCCTGCCATCCTGTATACAACAGGACTTGATTGTTTACCTTGAGATTTTATTTCGAGACGAAAATCAGGAGTAAAAAAAGGTAAGGGAAGTGCGGTAGGATCTAATCGGCCACTGTAGAACATTATCATATAAATTATATATGTATATTATTTATCATATATTTTATTATATTATTATTACATAGTGGACGCATCTAGATTTTGTTCGCGTACCTATTACCTTATCTGTGAAAAATTTTCAAATCAATAAAAATAGCCGTACTTATGTCTAATTCATGATTGTGTGTGTGCGCGTGTCGAGCGGAAGCCGTCGATTTTCCGCGCACGCGCATCACAATGATCTTCCTCGCATCCGTCCACCCGCGCGTCCCGCCCACTGCGCTGTCATCGTCTAATTATTGACTCGCCATCGTACTTTAATTAACATTCTTTCTGCTCGGGTGACTCCAGCAAGTGTTCTTGAGACTCGATCATATGTTATTACATTTGACGTTATGCTAGCTTCGCGAAACTTAATTTAAAAATCTACCTAATAGATTACCTAGGCAGATTTTTTCATCCGCCAACCCTCACTGGGCCCGCGTGGTGGATTATGGCCCACTACGCCAGAGAGGAGGTCTATGTCCAGCAGTCGGAACATTATAGGCTGAATAAGAGAGAGAGAGAATTTTTCGTATTTATGTTCGAATAACAAAACTTGTTAAATCCTAGAATGAACACTATGAATAATTAAATATTTTCTTTTGCTGTAATAGTCCTTTATGGAATCATTAGCAGTGGAAGAAACGGAACAATTCATCTTAGGTCATAGACAAGAAACAACAAGCGTATTGTTCTCTCCAAAGACTCGTTGCTATTGATTTCGCCATTCGAGGTTACTCTGAGAACCTTTGATCGCCCAGTGGTAAGTACCTACCCATTTATTGCAAGCTGCCGGGGACACGGAACCCGTATTGTGTTTCTTTTTGCTCAGAAAAGATCAATATGCTTATTTATTATTTTAGTTCGTGCCTAAGTAATAAAATAAGTATGGTTTTATTTTTTAATGTATTATCCTTTAGCTGCCGCACATATATGATATTGTATAAAGATATATATTTGTACTGGCTAATTAAACCTGCTCGGCAATCCTCAAGTAGGTAAAATCAAAAATTTATCTTTTCAAAGCAAATATACACGTTTAACATCAAGGTTGTTCAACTAGGAGCCTGTTTTCATGTATAGGTACATAATATAATTATACTGTTTCATTACAACACGAAGGATTACGCCAACATTGTTTTCCCGGATTGTTTCCAACTATATAAAACAACTAAGTTAACAGTTCTGAATATATACCCGAAATATGGTTCAGCTACATAAACAAAAACACACAACTGAGCCAGGAAACTTTCTTAAGAAATGAACTGGTAATCCGTAGTTTACCCACTTACGGGGCTTAAGTATACCTACATACCTACAAATCGCTCATTTGCTACAAGGTCGACATATCTCAAAATTGATGATTTTTTAGTTAATAATAAAGTTATGTTGAAGAAATTGCGCTTCGTTTACTGTTAAAAACGTCATTTCTCTAAGCTCTATAGTAAGAGAGAGAGGGCAGATATTCACATTGTGAATATCAAATTAAAATTCAATTCAGCGGAATTTTTGCAACACAACTTTATTAACTAAAAAATCATCAATTTTGAGATATGTCGACCTTGTAGCAAATGAGCGATATAATCCAGCTGCATCTATAAGGTGTAAAAAATTAACCTTACAAACTTTAAGAGGTGCTTTAGACCATTGGACTGAACAACTTTCACTATGGGACCAACTCTGAAATCGCGAAAAAAAAAATCAGCTGTTCCCTACATTTTGACGAGTTATACGAACATAAATGTAGGGAACAGCTGATTTTTTTTTCGCGATTTCGAGTTGCGATAGCGAGTTGGTCCCATAGTGAAAGTTGTTCAGTCCAATGGTCTAAAGCACCTCTTAAAGTTTGTAAGGTTAATTTTTTTACACCTTATATATTGGAAAACTAGTTGATTTCATTAACTACCGAAGTACCTACTAGTAAGTCGTATCCATGAAATGACAAACCAATTAAAGGCTGTTTAGGTTCAATACTAAGAACAATAACATAACACATACTGCCTATAATGTTATGCCATACATAGCCTATAATGTTCCCACTGCTGCAGCTGGGACACAGGCGTCCTCTCAGTGAGAGGGAGTGGGCCGTAATCCACCATGCAGGCTCAGTGCGGGTTGGTAGATGTCATATGTCTTGAATGTTTGATGCCAGAACATGCCGGTGATATCGTGAGGAAACCGGCGTGCCTATTAGCGACAAATGTAGAATAAGTATTATGTTTTTCTTAACATGCCAGTTTCCTCACGATGTCAAGAATGTTAAGAAAAACTAAAATAATATTCTACATTTGTCTCCTAATAGTAAAGCAGAATATGTAACTGACTTTATCAGACAGAGTGCGTCTTGGTGACTTCAGATGATCTGTAAAGTCATGTTTCTCTCTCGATTCCTCGATACTCTTGGTTTGTAATCAATTAGCCTATCATAGTCCACTAATAGCAGGAACTCGTTGTTATTCCATCCAATAGGTACCTACATTGTCACCGCAGCTACTTTAGTGTAATTTTATTTGGTGATCATAATAATGACGGTCATTGATTGGCGAATATGTATGATTATGTGTGTCCGTAACTGACCTTTGTTGGCACTCAAATTATACATCTATCGTGATGTTGGCATCGACATACTTCACCGCGTCTGAGTTAAGTTCATTGACAATTATTTTACTAATTTTGAGGGTATGTTTCATCATCTTCTGCTTAGCCTTTACCCAACTATGTTGAGGTCGGCATCCAGTCTAACCGGATGCAGCTGAATACCAGTATTTTACATGGAGCGACTGTCTATCTGTCTACCTGTAAGACTGGTTGTCAGACTTTCGGGCTACTGACCACCCATAACGACTGTCAAAGATCCACGAATGGCAGCCGGGACCAACGGCTTAACGTGCTCTCCGAGGCACAGAGGGGTCTCGGTATGTGAAGATGGTCATGACCCATCCACAGACTATCATGCATAATTATAATTATCACACTAATCACACTAATATTATAAAGGCGAAAGTTTGTGAGTGCGTGTGTGTGTGTTTATATGTTTGTTACTTCTTCACGCTCAAACGGCTGGACCAATTTTGATAAAATTTTGTATGGAGGTAGCTGACACCCTGGATTAACATATAGGCTACTTTTTATCCCGATATTCCCACGGGATCGACAATTACGCGGGTGAAACCGCGGGGCGCAGCTAGTATTATAATAATTGTATCCTTTGAACTTTTTTACTGCATAAATATCTCGAAATAAGAAATCAAAATTAATTTGTTAATTAGGCAGTACCTAAGTATTTACCTATTTTACACCATACTCCCAATAACTCAATAGAGATAGAAAAAAGGATTTTGATTTTGCTTTTATTAGTCATTTTATTTCTGTTGTCATTCACATATTATACGAGCACAATATTTGTATTCACGGTGCAAGCGTTGCTAGCTGCTACTTATGTATTTATAAATAAAATTGCGTACAGAATTCCAATAGGTCGGGGCGATTTTATACCATTTGCGGCTTGCGCCCGCACAACTTATTACAATACACAATATTAATAATTGTGAGCTGAGCTAAGCGTTAAGGACTCTGTTCACAGACGTTTGCTTAGGTACTTTTTGTGTTCGCGAGACGCGCAATTTCCTCGTTATCACGCAACGGTTGGTGCGGCAAGCAACAGTAACTACTAAATGTTTAAAACGTTTCGTAAATCCAGTAAAAGTGCTGTGGGCGTAGTGCACAATGCGACAATAGTTGTCGACGTAATCGTCGTTTTCTATCAGTTGCGGTCGCAAACACTTCGCGCTCCGCTGCGCCTGATACTTGACAGCGCACAGACCATCATTTGCACACCAAGATACGAACATATCTCCGTGAAATCTGACAAGTTTTCCACGACATGTTTATAATTCATCACTTGTCATAACTCATATGCACAGTGCGACGCACGTATCTTCTAAGATGACTAAACTCCACGAACCACCTGCGTGGAATTGACTGTTAATCGTCGTATTTTCCATGGATTTCAAAAAGCTTGCGTAGGTGTAGCTCTCGTGGCATGCATAATTTTCGAATTAAATAGTTTTCTCAACGAAGACACGATCCATCTAGATGCGTACAATACAAAACTATTAAAGGAGTCTTGATCTTTCAAGTGCGACATCGATCGGTCGAGATTAATAAACTAAGTAGGTATTGTCTGGGCTTTTTTTTTTTTTTTTTTTTGAGGATGGGAAATCATCAAATGACTCCTCCCGCTCTGGGTGGAGCGGAAGGGAGTGTCAGACTCTTACTGACTAAAACCCACCCGTGTTCCTTCCTTAGCCCTTTATGTTCCGGGCCAGCGGTAACCCTTTCGGACAATCCCGCTGACCCGGCAGGCTTCGGCCCTAAGGGGCCCCTCCTCGATGCTGACATCTCTTTGAGGCGCGCGTGGAACACGTACGCGCCGTCCGGCACGGGCCTGGTCCTGATCGGGCGGTGAGCTACCCATTACTCTCCGCCCGCAGGCCCGCGCCTACGGTGGCCGGGAGTCGTCACGCGGCTCCCGACGCCCGGAGCGTCTCCCGCGGCGGCTGGGACGGGAGGCTCTCTCCCTGAGCCGTTCCGCCACCTCCTTCGCTAGCATGACTGCTTCGCAGAAGGAGGTGACTGCCTCCCACTCCCTCTCGCCCCGGACCATGGCTTGCACTAGGGCCGGACGCGAGAGGTCGCCGTCGCTGCCAATCGCCTCTACGAGGACACGGCGGTGCTCCGCCCAAGCGGGGCAGACCTCCACCGTGTGCTCCACCGTGTCCTCTGGGCGATCCTGGCAATGGTGACACCCGGAGGTATTGTCTGGGCTGGGATCAGGACTACATTTTCACCTTGTCAGTCTTGACAGATGAATAAATTACATAGGTGCATTATACTATAAACCTAGTCGGATTTTGGCAATAGGCCAACAATACTCTTGGTTTCTGGTTACCTGCACCTACCTATATTATTCTATGAAGCCACTGTGGATACAGTACCCTAGTGGTACTCCTAATAATGCGCCCAAACGGCTTAAATGACCTTCATAAGTACCTAAATAAATAGTCGGTGACCATTCAATAAGTAATACTTTGTAATCGATTTGCGATTGTTTTGAAAAGCGTATCGAATCTTTTAAAGGGTCCCTCAATTTATTTGTTTTGTTAAACAATCGTCGGCCTGTCCGCTGGGCCTGCAGCCTTGCACTTTGTTATATGAACGTTTTTTAAGCACATTGCATGACTGTGACCGGCCGACTCTGTAGTCATTATCCAATGAGAATACAGCAATTGACATGAACAATGATGAGACGCGATACCGTGTGGGTAAATACATAGGTACGTGAACATAGCCTACGTACTCAGGTTACGTAAGAGGTTGGCTGCATGCTAAAGGCATCCGCCATTTTGCGATGAGCACTTTGATGGTTTTTGCGCGAAAAGTGAGCGGCGAGGTTGGCAAAGCTTCAACTTTAATTTGTTGTAGAAATTACGATTTTGCAAAGATTTCCTAAATAACTTTAACTACTTGAACAAAAAGCGGTTACGTGGAAAATAAAATTGACACAGTTGTGGCTTGGTAAATGATTCAGAACTTGTAGACGTAAGTGCCACTGCCAGTTACCACAATAGGAGTTAAGCGTGACCTTCTTATTTGATTCGATTAACTGATTCAGACCTTTAGCTTGGGTAACACTACATGCACTACAAACTACTTACATGTGATTTTAAGACAACATTCTATCCAATCTGAGGCTAATTAAAATGTAGGTAGTACTCAAACTCTATGTAGAGCCAGAAAACTAAACTTTAAAAGTGTGTTTTAGAAAATATTTAGATGCTACAAAATGTATCTCGCAATTCGTCTGGAAATGGCTGAGGTTTTCTGAGGGTTCTAGATGCGTTCATTGAAGAATAAAATGTCATTAGTTTTTTTTGAAAATCAGACAGAATCAGGAAAATGGTCAGAAAAATTCCATTTGCGCACCGATAACGTCGTTTTATCCGTTTGGGAAAATTTTGGATGGTTCACCTATGCTTAGCTGTTAAATCTGACATCAGTTTGCCACAGTGCTACTTATCATAATGTTTTTGAGCAAATATATTTTGCTATTAGCATGGTAACTTATTAAAAATTTGAATATTTGTCTCTTTTAGGACGAGCCTCTCCCCATAAACAACGCGCACGCGCTGCACGGCGTGCCGCCGCCCTCTGTGGCGCCGGAGCCAGCGGCGCAGAGTGCGCGCGCGCCCGTCCCCGCCAACCAACTCAAAGACGACGCACTCAACCATGCCGAGTCCAAGATCGACGAAGACAAATTACAGGTGAATATGTTTTCCCACACTGTCGCTGCTTGAATACTAAGGAGTTGATGTGTCTATGTTGTTGTTTGCAAAAGCCTACGTTTTATTAGGATAAACTGGGCTAGAAAAAGTCCGAGCTGGGTTTTACCCGGCTTCGAATATTGCATTCAAATTAATATAGAATTGGCAGAAGCTAAACAAGGTGCTGAAATCACTTTGGCTAAAAGTACAAACAACGTTGAAATCTCATTGCAAATAAGAATGATGTTACAACGCCACGTAGAGTAAGCACGTCTCATCAATATTATTTTAACTTATATATTATACTTATTCTTATTTATATTGATATTTTTTATCTTTATCGACCATTACCTCTTTTGTTCTAAGGTTTCTAGAATATACGCCACTCAGTTTTATATTATCTTTCCTGTAATAGTAAAAGTGCGGTCGACAAATAACAGATTGTTTAAGGCCAGCGAGTGGTTTCTCTCGGTAGTTTCACGCGTGAAAGGCCTAAGAAAATCATAATCGTGTTAGACGCAGGTCATCTACCTGCTCTTAGTTGGAATTAAGTAAAAAAAAATTAGAAATTGTGAATATAATTGCATTATATACAGAAGTAATTGACGCGATTAGAGCTTTGTATTGGTAGGTTTAAGAAGTGACGTAAAGGTTACGAGATCGTTTCTGTTCTGAGTGAAGAGGTTTTGTAGAAATGTGCATTTGTCAGTTGGTGCAAATGGTGACGTCAGTCAGCTTTCACTCGCGGGTAAGTGGGGGCGCGGGGCCTGGTGGCGGTGCGGGGGGTGGCGGAGCCCGGCTGCTGCACCACGACCACGTGAAAGCGACCACTTTGTATTATTTGTATTGCCCAGATATTGTAGAGGAACGCCAAATGACATGCAGATTGCAGATATATGAGGGTTTCGAATACAGATGACTAATAAATGATATGACTTGTTCGATGTTTATTTATTGCAGTAACAGCTTTCCAATGTCTTAATTTAGTTTACGAGTTTCTTGTTACTATCTATACTAGGTAGTATTAATCTGCATAGTTAAGTATGTTATGTCTAATATATCTGCTGACTCTACATATTGACCCCGTAATACCGGCTTTCGTCTAGAGTCTAGACATTTGCGTTCATCGTTCGGGGTACATTATGAAACTAGTGTCGTGATACAGTAGCTTGACTGTTTTGATTTGAGCTATAGCTAAGTTACACCTGGATTTTGATAAACTGATAAATTTAACCAGCACACTTTCATATCTCATGAATGTTATCTGCTCAGATTAGTTGGCTGAAATAATTGTTATTATTTCTCTATAAGACAGCGTATAAGTTGTATTTATCAGCTTTTCAAAAACCGGGTGTTGGTTAGCTATAGCCCTAAACAGAACAGTAGTTATGAAGTGGAACTGGTTAGCAAGACAGCGCATGCAGACATGCAGTCAGCATTCGTATGAATACTGGGTAAGGCCGGAGTCGAAAACAATACGCTGGGTACGATATTCTTTTGATACAATAATAAGATTTGCATAGACATAGGCTGATTCAACGATGAGCTATCTATCCGAATGTTAGTAATATTTACAAACGGAGGGCGGTGGAACAATGGCGCGCGGGCGCATTGTCTCGCGCAGGATGTCCGAACCATTGTACCGGGTAAACAGCACAGAACGAGATATTTATAATGTTCTTGTTTCACACATTGCTTTTCCATTAAGTGCTAAATGCAATTTATCGCAGCATTTTTATGACATTATAAAAATTACATTCACTCTATAAGAGGAATTATTTTTAATAAATGTCGCTGCTTTCGCTTCCCTTCCAGTTCAAGCGTTACGAAAGCGAAAGCTACCTTTCTAGGGCTGGTCAGGTCAAATGTGTGAGAGGTCAAGTTAGCTGCTGAGATTCTCATGTATAGCTAATAATGTCTTTACTGTGCTGCTGGCAGGCTAGACATCTAGGATATGAATGTAGGTATGTATGCACTAATGCACTATGCAGACATTCATTTCCTGAGTTTCTTATTTTAATGTAGTGTTTAGAGATTAACATATTAAATGGATTTACAAAATACGACTGTTCACATTAATTATAGTCATATCGTTTATTGAAAGGTGACAGCCAAATGCAATTTACAGCAAACCTTAGTTTTATTTCACGACGGTATTTCTTCACGTTTCCAGAAAATCGACGATGAAAGGAATGACTCACCGAACTCAGCGAGCGATGACAGCTCGGAGTCTGACAGTTCGGCCGAGGAGGAAGACGAGCTCGACGCTGTGCGGCCGATGCTCAAGCTGCCCATTCAGTTCGACCTGGACGAGCTAGCCGGCGCCTTCTTGGCTAACAATCAGAAGTGAGTTCTCTAAACAGCTCATGTTTCTATTACCGCTGGACTAACAACTAATTAATTCTTCAGGTCCGTCTGTAAAGTAACAGGTATGCATTGTGAAGAAAACGGCAAATATTTTTTCTACCTTTCCAACTAGATTCCTGAAAACCTTTTCAAAGACCGGTAAACAACATAAACTAATGTGTATTAGAAAGCACACGACTTGGTTACCAATGTGCTAATAATTCGTTGAGTTTCTAGTGTTACCTAGAGCGCCTGTCTTGTTAGAACTGCAATAGTACAATCAATGAGGAAACGTCGGTCACAGCAATTAGCTCTAAACTTCCAAGTTACCTTTAACGACCCACTATGAAAGGTGGGTTAACATAATAGTATTCGAACCCATAGAGTGTGTACACAACTAAAACGGGCACTTACACATTTAATCTGGGGACTACACGTACGCGGTGAGGCGAGGATTAAACAAGACGCTGTTTGATGCGTTGTTGTTTCTTCAACATTATTGTTCTGCTCTGACGACCAATTATGTAAATAGGAACAAGGTCAAGTTCTCTTCAGCGATAAGTATCAAAACTTTGTCAGTTTGTTTACGGTACAGCCTTGTCAGAAATGTTGCAAGAACCTGTTAAAGAATAATCAATTCATTACAGGTCAGTTGTATTGTTGTAACAAATCCCGAACACCATTAACGTATTCAAATATTTGTTTTGTATCAGGCGTAGGTTCTCATCAAATGTTTCAAAGGCGTGTTGAAAAGATTTTCCAGAACGAAACATAACAGGTACATAAAAAAACGTTTGTAAACCAGAAATGGTACCGAAGAACAGTTGGTTACCTAATTAACGAAATTTTAATGTGACTGAGATAACTGGAACACATTTCAATGAGAAATCTATCGACCAAAGCACAGTAATACCTAACGGACACATGCCAAAAGTTAACAGCGCTAGAGAGTGTCATGAAAACGGTATTAGGAACAAAAGACGACATACTTAGTGATGTTTTTATTAATTAATAGGTATTTTGTTTGTGCATTTATTGTTGTATAAATAGACGGAGTTTTACCCAGAGCGAGTTCCTCAGTTCTTTCTGTGTTCTCATATTAGAGCGATTTGAGTAGTTGTGTAACACCGGTGCCGGCGCTAGGCGGAAGGAGCCGGAGAAACTTGTGTAATCGCATTAATACAAGCTCATTGGTAATCTGTAGGAATATATTGTGTGATGTGACCTAACGCAGCGCGGATCCGCGATGCACTTCGATGAATATTGCAACGATCGAAGCGTTTCATTTATAGAGATAGGAAATCATATCTACTGATGTTACATGAATCCTAATAGGTACGTTCACACATCGATTTTTTTGTTATTTTATCTTGTTTAACACACGACTACGGTGCTGTTAGTCCGTCTTAGCAGTAGATGATGCAATAAAATTAGGTCATGTTTTAAAAAGATATAAAACGATTTGTTAAGAAATAAACGTCTGCTGGTAATAACATTATCAAAGCTTGAAGTGAAGCTAATTACAGATTTTCATCACATTTTATCGTAACATGAACATTCTATAACTTATTCTTCTTTGAGCCGGAACATAAATTCAATAATTGCTGCTCCACATTAACAAATCGGTCGCAGTAAAAATTCGTAATGAAATGAGAACCCAGAAAAAGGTTTTTACAATCAGAACCTACATAAAAAGTGCCAACCAATCAGACGCTTTGATTATTGTTGTTGTTCTAGAATTGCGGGTTGAAGGTTATAATAAAAAAAAGAGAAACTGGTTTGGGTTCAATTTTATTTAGGATAAATCTTGTTTTTTCATAATCAATGCTTAAACTAGTAACACTAAGACTAAGTAGTTATATAAAATAAATGTGTTTGTTTCCAGGGGTCGCATGAACTGTGTGGTTGAGAGACGTCGCGACGACCCGATGGAGAGACGATTCCCCTTCAACATCCTCGGAGCGTTCGCCCCGCGCAGCGCACAAGCAGAGCGCATCGCCATCATCTGCCACGGAGGCGACGAGCCTAGGTACACTAGCTCATCCTCATTTCTTAATAGGAAACACCCACTGCTGAACATTGAATCCTCCTATACATCTTCAAAGAAGATCTTATAGACAGATTCGTGATCTCTGCATGTTTTTATATTATAAGAAAAGGCTGCGTATGTTTTCAAACATCAGAAATGCAGAACACCTTTTTTAACTTCCACGGGAGGAGAAAGTGTAGCTTCTTTAGCCGAAAACACACGGCACCGAAATTATTCAGAAATCTCACATAAATAGACAGAGCTAGAACTTTCTTTACAAAGGTTATGTCCAGTATTCATAAGCTGTTAGGTAACCGTTCGCTTTATGTTAACTTTGTTTTCGGTTACGTTATAAACCGGTTTGTAATTTATAGCTGATCTTTATAAGGGTAGATCAAAGATATTATTATGTAATGTCACGTCGTAAGTTATAACTTAAATAAATAAAAAGCTGTTGCCGAGTGCGACCTACGGCTTCTTTCATACATGGTACTAATTATTTTAGTTCAATATACAAAAAATCTACGAAAAAGTAACATCATCGTTTGAGGTTTAACGTGTCTCCGTTATCTTTAATCCATAATGTTAGTTACATAACATGTAGGTATACGCAAGAATAAAACATATAACTAACAATAAGGATTATAAATTCTTTTGTTGAATATTTAGCGTGGTTTGCATTGAGATGCGGCGGAGTGGACCGATTATTATTCTTGTTTCTTAGAACCTTCGAAGGCTTGGCGTTCCATTCTTCGTGCTTTATCGTACGCACCGTGTATATATTTTTTGTATGGCCTTCTTTAAGTTTTAGATTTATACGACAACACCTATATGGGAGGCGAAGGTCAGGCGTAGGTTTAAGTCAGGCGCCGTGTTCATTGTGAACAATAATACGTTCTGCATAATAATGGAGTCACAAAAAACCATTTATTTATCAGTTTGTTCACTTTGACGTTATAACAACTTACATGTCTGTTATTAAGTAATTTCTTGTCTCTAATCATAATTCAAACGCAGTCAAGAGACTTAGGTAAATGGCCTTACATACGTGTGTCTTCAATACTGATGACAAAGTGAAAGGCTGGTAGTTGGCAATAGAATGAGTCCCTCAGAGCGTGCTTGTAAAACTTTATCAGGCAGGAATACACTTGGGAATCTAAGACTTACGCAAGTACTTTCATTATATCGTCTATCGGTAGGATACCATACGATTATGAATCCTACTTAGGTACATTGACACCAAAATCGTTAACTGAAACTGAATATAGGTAACTACTTACCCCTCATAATTTTATCTTTACCTTATTTTAGTTACACTTAATTTGGATCAATATAGTCCCCAAACGCAGTTGCCTATATCTTGGTTATCGGACTTGAATTTTGTAGAGATCTATTTTGATGGAAGCTGTTAGTTGTGCTTCAACCTTCGGAACACCTGGGTTGCCACCGATATGGTGACTTTGGTGTAAAATAGTACATGAAGAAATATACCTACTCTAAAACAAAACAAAATAATTGTGAAATATCTAAGTGAAGTACGTATCTATGCAGAGTCTGACCTAAACATCTTTGCATCATCAGTATTATCAGCCTATAGCAGACCAATGCCTCTCCAATCACATTTTTGCATACATATTTGAAATAGCATATTGCCAATATAACTAGGGAGGCATGCCAAAGATTTGCCTGTAATTCAATCCAGAATTATAGGTACACACACGAACCAACCATTATCTGACCAAGATTATGTCTGGACTTTAAAAGAGCCTTTAACCCTTGACTTTGTTTCGCCATTTCTTCTCAAGATAGGAAATGTCAATTTTGAAGTTTTTTAGGCGCGTTGGGCATTTTTTGAGATAGGAAAAAACCATTCAACTCTCGCCACTGTTACCGTAACCGACACCGCTTCGGATGTGTTCGGCTGTCCTCGGGATGTACTCGGTTTTAATGTATAGGTATCCGATATGTCAGTGAGTGATGGCAAAGTATTCTGTTTGTTTTTGTTTTCACTTCTGTTGGCACTACCGGAGTTCCAGTTTTTTTTTGTGATATGACATGTGAAAGTGATTCCGATATCCTATTTACAGAATAAACAATTTTCATTTCAAACAATGTACAGTCAACATAGGAGATAAGTATACACGAGCGTCGGATATAGTTGAAGTTTACTAAGAAACCGATGGATGTTCTGGACTGAAATTTAATTTAATAAATGAGCTGTTTGTTTTCTATTAATAAAATAAAATTTTATTCGAGAACATCCATCGGTTTCTTAGTAAACTTCAACTATATCCGACGCTCCTGTATACTTATCTCCTTTGTTGACTGTACGTACTCATTTGCCTAAAACGCTGTTTCTTTTTCCCTAAGGGCCATGGCTTATTTTAGCATTTAACGGTTTTGCTCTACATAATACATATATATATCATTCCTGACATAATCTCCTACACTTGAAGACAACGTGGTGAAACTTTATCAAGTGTTTAATTAATGTTACACACCCACATGAGAATCAAAGACTTACATAACTTCATATTACATAAATAATATACATGTAACGATTCCTGTTTGAAAGTGATAACAATTTAGCCGAAGACACGCTTAAAATTATAATTTTTGGGAAATTCGTAGTAGGTTCGGTTATTTTATTACTGGAGACAAAAGCAGTCATTAGTGCATGTATCTGATGTCTTAAATTTTGGCAACGCTTCTGGCAACCAATTAGCTAAGTGAGGATAAGCAGGTCTGCAGGGGCTGGAGGTAGGAGTGGAATGTGATTTTTGGATAATTGAATTTAAGGTAATTTGTTGGCCCTTACTTATAAAGTATAGATTTTTTTGTTCCCAGATGTAACTAAACAGATTGGTTCTCTCTACTTCATTAACCAATACAAAACAATCTATATAAATAGGTAATATATATTTCAATGACATGGTCTATGTGTGTACCTTTGATCCTTTTTGTAGTCGTAATAGCGTCAACAGATATCAAAACTTTCACATTTATTATACAGGATGTTTGGATGAAGGACCGACACAATTTTCTTAGGGATACGAAGTGTCAGTGTCATGGTAGGCTATTGAGATAATAATATGTTTCTTTTTATTCACCCGGAATATCGTCACAACTTTTTGTTTGTGATTGTAATAGAGGGCATTCATTTTTGGTATTATCTGCAATGTACATTTTTGTACAATTGGTTCCAGAAATTGTGTTAAAGAAAGAAAAAAATCATAATAAAAATGAAAAATAAAACAATTTTGGGCTAGCAAATGACATCTCCAACCCCTCAAAAAATTGTGTCAGTCGTCCTACCAAACACTCTGTATTAGTAAGACGACAACTTCGACCTGAGTCTTCGGTCTCCTGTTGCGTCACATCGTCACATCGTCGTTTCAACTGTATTTTATTTGTGCATAACATTTTTAAAGCTTCTTCCACTTAAGTGGAGTATAAAAGAACGAGCTTAAGGTTTACTATACACTTTTACTGCCAGGCCGTTTAAGTGCTGGTAAATTTATTTCCTGCTACCAATTCTAATAATTTAAACAATACCATTGTTTAATAGGTTACACCGCGCAGTTTTTAGAATTAGTATCTGATCTTGTAAGTGTGTAACACTCGCAATAGGAATTATCCTACGTATTGACAGTTTATCAAGAAAACAAAGTTCTTTGTTCAAAACCTGGAAGAAGTTACTGTAAGATATCTTTATTTTTGTACTGGAAAGTTGTGAAGCTTTTTCGAAAATATTTATGACAGATTTTTGTTTCAGACCGATGAACTTCCCGGAGCCCCAGTCACAGGTGTTCGCGTTCCCGCTAACAGGCCCCGTGCGCCTGCCGCTGCGCCCCCAGCCCGACCGTGCGCCCGCGCCGCCCATGGCCGGCCCCGGCCCCCAAGGACCCCGCATGCCCCCTGGCTTCGCACCCCTTGGTCACCGTCAGGCACCTTTCCCCCTACCCGTAAGTACTTTTTTAAGTTAAATATGAGCATCTGAGATGTCCATTCTTGACAACCTATTCTTTGTCTCACTAACGATATAGGTACTTAATATTCACCGTGGAATTCTACCGGCTTAAACAGAATAATATCACAGAGAAAATCTTGTAACAGACTTAACATAGCCCCGGAAGCGGCGGCGGCGGTCACCTTGTGATGAACGAGTGAGGCATCTTAATGTGAACATCACAAGTTTGTAATTGACCATAATAGCTTGCCTCGTCTTCCGGAGTCATAAAGAATAAATCATTATATAACAAATTAAATAATGGTTGAGGAACAAGTCTGCACGTAATGAATGTAATGGCGACATGAAACGATTATACTTACTAGGAGCTTAGTATGTAGGTACCTAACTATTATTATAAGCCGCCGGGTTTTGTCAAAGAGAGAAAGGGATGACTTGTGACCTTTGCATGTAATCGTACGTTTGATGTGGTAGAGAGGCACGTAATATGAATTGGTATTTGGGTCAAGTGAGACTGTGATTGCTAGGGATTATCCTACGATCGTGTCGTATATCGACCAAGGGTTCTAACAGTTTCAGCTGGCGCGATGGCGCGGACGGTCTGAACACTGTTTACGGTTCGAAAACCTTGTCCAAAGGTGATTTAGAAATAAACTAAAGGACAGGGACACTAACTAACTAAGGGACAGGCTTTCAACTTGAATTTGTGACACCAAAGAATTTAAGGTTAAACCTGAAATTACTTGAAAAACTCATTTGAAATACCAAAACGGTAAATTAGGAGATTTTACAAGACGAGATGGAGTACAAAGGGCTGTCAGTAAAATTGAATTCAGGTTGATGCACGTCAAACCTGAATTCAATTTTCATGATCGAAGCCTGTCTCTACGTTCGTTTTTTCTAAACCGACTTTGTGGCAAGATTTTCGAAATGAAAAATAAACATTTTTCATTGTTAAAAACCTAAAGGAATTGGTCCGACTACGTATACGAATCACGAAATGGATTCTGTGAATATTGGAAAAGGAATTATGAATCCATCACACAGATGACACACACCATATCAGCCTGAAAACGAATGTTTGTCAGGACATGGGAGAGTATTCATCAAATTAATGGTTCGCTTCAAACGGTGCGCGACTTATGTCGACCGCTGTAGTATACACCACCGGTGAAATTAAGCCCATTGTGTTCCTAAAGCGTCTGTACCTTCGTGAACTTCTTTGGAGACGTCCTACAAATGATTTCTATTGTTATTGGTGATTCGTGTACTCGTGTGTATATCAGCGGTTCAGTTGCTACCCGACACCTTACGTTTTTGCTACAATTACCTACCTCAAGCTTGTGATTGAATGTTTGTTTTGTTTGCTATTAGTATTTATATTGTTGTTGTAGAATGTTTTAAATGTAAATGTTTTTGGTCTATTGTTGTATCTGTAGACATCTCCACTCTAAGGAGTATCCATTGCTGGGGCTGTCATCCACCACGCGGGCCCGGTAGATGGGGTGGTAGATGTCACATGTCTTCGAATTTTTCGGTTCATGCCGGTTTCCTAACAATATTTCCCTTCCCCGTTTTGAGAGCAGTGGTGATGAAATAATATACACAAAGTAAAGCGCCTGTCTGGGTTCAATCCTGTGACCTACGACTCGTAAGTAGCAGGCATTACTACTTAGTCACCACTGCTCTCCTTAGAGTAGAGATTTATTTCTTGAAATCGATCAAGCGCTTGCAAAGAATTTAACTATGTATGCAGATCGTGTATATGAAGATGTTCTGTAGAACTATTAAAGTAATGTATTCGGGTCACAAAGGACTTGAAGTGCCAAACAATAAAAGTGATGTGTTTCCGCACAATAAGAGCTGCCACTGCGAGGGAGCATTTATTACGTCCGTCATGTGTTATGGCCGCTATAATAATTTCATTACGTCAAGACATAACATGATTGACGCGTTTGAGTATGATAACCCTTGTTGGTGCCAAATATTACTGAATAACACCAATTAAGTTTAATTTACGTAGGTACTTAAATCTGTCGTTGTTTCCTCTTATTCTAATGAGATCAGAATTTGTCGCATATTATGTCACAATCTAAATCCACGTTCAAGCTATTGCCTTCAAATTTGCCGCAAAGTGCTGCGCGGCGGCAGCGCGGCTGCAGCACTGCCGCCGCGCTGCAACCGCTAGGTTCGAGCATCATAGTGTTGTACATTTAGTTTCACGATGGACTCTGACGAAGAAACATTGTTCTCAGTGTTAGAAAAAGGATTTTGGATAAAGAAAAAAAAAGGAAACCGAAGGAAACGTTCCCATTATTAGACTTTATTTAACGAAATGAATTCTTGTTTGTGAAATTTTCAAAAAATATTTATTGCATATTTCTTCCCAAGCCTTTCTCTTTTCGATTCTACTGCTGTACTTATCTGACTTCGAATCCCATGTCGCTGGAAGACTCTCAACCTCATCGATAAATTCTTCAACCTGACTTTCGTGCGCACCGTCACTAGTCGATCGATAAAATGTCGCGCGGCCGCAGCGCGGCTGCAGCGCTGCAGTCGCGCGTTTTACATGACATATGGATTAACAAAGCAGCGCGGCGGCAGCGCTGCATCCGCGCTGCGGCCGCGCGGCACTTTGCGGCAAATTTGAAGGCGCCCTAAAATTGAAAACGAAGCTCAATCAAACTAGCTTTGTAGAAGTTGCCTCACCGTACATGCAGGCGTTTTAGACGTTCAGAATTTTCTTTAGCTCTCTAGCATTTGAAGCAAATAAATGCAGAAGAACAACTCTATTGACTGCAAAGTATTGCAAACACGTAGCTTAGTAAATAGATAGTCTCATGCATATCAAATTACGCCCAATCGCCTATATCTAGGTATAGTCATAGACCATGCAAATATTAGGTGTATGCAGAGATCGAACGTGCGATCTATGACTTAGTTACTATAAGTGCTGTTCTTGTATGTATTGATACAAAAGTGAGTTATGTACAGCACGCACATCTTGTGTGCAGAGCTAAAGTTCTCAACAACGCATAACTTCTAGTGATTAGTCGCGAGAAGGACTAATGGCTGCCGTATCTCTCCACTGTCTGTTATAACTTGCGAGCGAGATAAGTACTCCATGTTTCCCTTTAATTACTAGATCGGCATGGGAATACACTGATTAAAACTGCTCGTCTGTTTCATCTAAATTGTTAAATCTTGACGGGTTTTAATAATAAATACGAGTACCTACAAGCAGAGTTTGTGGACTAGGCGATAAGTACCTGGGTATTTTAAAATAACAAGCGCCAGCTTTTCTTAGAGTTTCTTGGAGATTTTTTTCTAGAAACCCTAATTGCTATTTAAAAATCGGTAGTATAATGGTGGTATACGAAATATAACATATTACCCAGATATACATATATGTTTCAGTAAATGATTTACAGGAAATAAAAACAATAAACCACCAATCTTTATATATTCTGTACGTTCGTTCACAGAACTCCTCCTAAACGGCTGGACCGATTTTGATGAAATTTTTTGTGTGTATTTGGGTGTCCCTGGATGGCTTAGATTCATGATGGGACCCGATAGCTGGCACTGTTTGGGCAGCACAATGTCTGTCAGGTACGTTAGTTACGTATAAAAATATGTTTCGATTCAAAATGTACGGTCAGTCGATCATTTCAGTTGGAGGGATAGAATCGAATTAGCGATTAAGTTGATAAAGGCATGATGAGGCAGGCGAGCCACTGCAGCGGTGATGTAATCCAATGAAGTCGCGCAATTTTACAATCTGGAGAACTGCCTACCTACGTCGTATGCAAACCCTTACCTACATATATTATGATTGAATGTATATGACCCCGAAATTTTAGTTGCTAAATATGTACCTACAAACAAACTTCTTTCAGCTCTTTGATTTCCTTCTTTTCCTTTCTTTCAAAATCATTTCAATTTGATTCTGTGGTTTAGGCTGTGATTTGTTTGTCCGTCAGAGAAGGACCAATTTTTTATAAGAAAATATATTAGCATCATCTATATCAATGTCCAGTGTTCCTTGCATATGCCTTAGACATCTTAAAGAAAGGAGAATCAAGAAAGTTGACAGTGTACCTTATTTATTCTAAAATCTAACTGCAACACATAGCTAAAATGCCATGCCAAGCTCGAATGAAAATGTTATCATAGTTAAAAATGTCTTAATGCTACAAATCTCACGAACCTCAAAACATGAGAAAAGTAGTTATGTAATTCTTAAACGGCGAGAGTAGAGAAGGAATGCATAAATATTTTTTCAATACACTTGCTGGAAGAGTAGTTTTTATTACACCGCTTTTAGGTTCACCATCTATACATATTAAATTCAAAGTCCTGACTGACTGACTGACTGATATATCAACGCACAGCCTAAACCACTGGTCCTAGAGACATGAAATTTGGAGTGTGTGTTCTTTGTGAAGAGGTAGGTATCCACTAAGAAAGGGTTTTTCAAAATTCCACCCCTAGGAGGGTGAATGGGGGAGGGTGAAATTTCACGCGGACGAAGTCGCGGGCAGAAGCTAGTACAGTGTATTTAACACGCTAGCGTTTTACTTTGCATTTCCGTACAAACACGCAAAAAGCGGGAAAGTACGCCACAGATTACTATATACTTTTAGTAACTTTTTGTTTATTTTTCCTCACAAGTATACTATAATATACTGTTAGTAACTTTTTGTTTATTTAACGTTCTTCAACATACTTATGTTGAAGAACGTTAAGCGGTTGAGCGTTTGTCATTGCACATTTATAGTATTAAAATGTATTTTTACGCTCACTGATGCAATATGTATTTTTGTATTATTTTAGTATCTGATCCGTTATTTTATATAATAAATATAATAATAGTTTATTGTCACAAAGAAACATAACATTAGGATACACTGAGTAACAAGATACTAACTGCGCTGCAGTAGTTTGTATGCAGATTTTGTGAGCCCTGCCTCTAAAAGTAGGATAACCTGTGTCTTAAGGGACAGTGTTCAGCTATGAGGTTAAGTAGCCATGTTTAAGTAGCCATTCCATCACCTTAGCTTTTTAAACTTATTGCAATTGAGTAGGTATATTTAGTTCGTTACGAATTTTCTTGTACATTAGTGTATTTAATGTGTAGTATTGATGTCTGGCAAAAGCGGTTTTGTGTCGTGTACCTGAGGGAATATTGGTGACACTGGTGACACTGGTGGGACACTGGAGTGTCTTCTGAGAATGGTTTATGTAATTACATACATACGATTTAAGAACAGAGGTGCCTAGGTAGACCTTTAAGAAGATGACGGAATATGGTTCTTAGCTCATGCTGTAGTTACTTACTATAATTCCAGCTGTTTCCATGCTTTACTTAAATACTATCAGGTGCAAGGGACCTATCTAACATGTTTTCACAGATGTTTAAGCAGGCATGATGAGCCTTGCCAGCAACATAACATAGCTGTTATATTATACCTAATAGTAAACTCCTTGGAATGTCGAACATGTTTTATGCAACATATTGATATTATGATCTCTTAATTGCCTACTTTCCCTGAAAACTTGAAAACTCAGGTACCTATTGTTATATAAATATAAATTATGTTTTTTGTTTTAGAGCAAGGGGCTCTAAAACAAAAAATGTATTTTACATTTCGAATCTTTTTGGTGTTGCCAGTATTTGTAAAATATATTAAATTCTAAAAACTGTTTTAATGTTACCAGTAAAATATCTGTATGTCCCGATAAATCCAAAAATTGTGCATTAATAAATTCAAAAACTTAACACATAATTGTGAGAATTATATACAAATACTTATCATGTTTTAGGTTATTGTTAGAACCACATCCCATACTCTCTGTTTACAACAAACACAGGGGGGCATTGTGTGACAGCGGCGTACGTATTTTTATGAGGCACGTACTCTGAGAAAGAAATTATTGTGGATACTTTGAGTCTTTTCTTCCGTAATAATCAATACGTTACACGTGTATGTAAGTACGCACGATGACAAGCAATACATTTCCAGTTTTAGCTGAACTCGCATTGAATAGGCTTTTCGTACAATGAGAAGTCGGCTTATACTGGAAATGTATACCTTAATATGTCGTCGTGCGCACTTAGGAACACACCTGTCAGCTTGTAACATTACCTACCTACATATATGTTATAAACGCTTTATTTTGTGGCCACGAGAACCGCATAATAACACAGTTTCTATTATAATAAGATGATCTGGGGGCCTAAAAAGGCCACTTTAGAGAATCATAAAAGGAATTATAAATTGGCGAAGACAGTCCGTGTTTTTCTTTTTTTTCGCTGCACTACGTAGGTACAATCAAAGAGATTGGGATTGGATTGATTGGTATTTTAGCACAACAAAAAAAAATAACTGAAAAATGCTTCACCAATGGGATTTGATACGATTAACTTAACAGTTAACTGTCCATTCTGTTATCCTTTTATGATTCTGCCAAAGTGGCCTTTTTAGGCCCCCTGGTAATCAATGTGCCTAGAAAATTGATCGGCGATCGTAGCATTATAACAATACACAGTAGGATACCAACTGCTGCTTATAATTTTTTCTCTACCTACTAAATTATTTTGTATGATGACATAAACTGCAATGGTATGGGAACAGACTTTTCGCAAGAACAGCAGGTCATAATAATGTAGCTTGTTCTCACCACGTTAGATTAGCATCGAAGTTTATTTAGTAGGTACAGTCAACAAAAGAGATAAGTATGCAGGATCGTCGGATATAGTTGAAGTTTAGTAAGAAACCGATAGATGTTGTCGACTGAAATTAATTTTGATAAATTAACTGTTTGATTTCTATTAATAAAATTAAATTTTATTCGAGAACATCCATCGGTTTCTTACTAAACTTCAACTATATCCCACGATCCTGCATACTTATCTCTTTTGTTGACTGTACATGGTAGGGACTTATGAATTCTATAATACCTACCCAGTTTTCCGTCTGTTTGGTAGTTAATCGGGTGCGTGAGCGCGTCTCAACTTAGCTCAAGGCTTTGAACGCTGAAATCCATTATAAATCAGTTTTATTCGTTGCCAATTATGTCGGCGGATTTGAGCGTTGTTTTTGATGAAATTGGAAGGAATTTAGACCGTTTTATTATTACCAGAAGGTTTTTGTACACCGTTTTGTTTTCATTTACCATGATCGCGGGATCATCTCCAAATAGATTTTTATAAGGAAACTTTTTTATTTTTCATGATTTTACAGCTTTAGGTTAAAAAAAAAACGGTCAAGAGCGAGTCGGACTCACGCACCGAGGGTTCCGTACCATCATGTTTTTAATTTTTCATCGGCGAGCCCTATATTCGTCAGAGAATTTTAACACTGTGCACTGTGGTGTAGAATATTGCAGTTTTATGTCAGTGCCATCTCTTGATCGATGGTGGCAGTAATAGAACTTTTGTTGATGATTTCTGCAAAAGTGTGCTATTTAGAGACTTCGTTTTATTATTCCTGTAATTCGCACATAAACTTCTATCACATACAATCATTTCAATTTTTTTTCTTTGTAAACTTCGAAGATAAGGGAGGGATAACATATATTTTTATTTCTTTCTTATTTGGAAAATAGTTGGGCAAACGTCATCTAAAACTATTGCAAATTTAAGTTGATAGCATTAGTAGTTCTTGAGATATCCAGCTGTGACAGAGAGACAGACAGACAGATAGATAGACAGACCGACAGACAGACTGAGTCTCACCATAAGGGTTCCGTTTTACCATTTTAGCACGGAACCCTAAAAACTATAAAAGGTAGATTTAACAATCTAAATAATATACATTGTATTGTATTATAAATAAGTATTCAATAATTTATTTATTTTATAGACGAACATGAGCTTAAAATATCCCAACTAAAATAAAATAATGATGAGGAAATTGACTTCGTACGTCAAAGGTTTATTTCTAGACTTTATTTACCCCTGGTTTTCCCGATCGGAGACGGCAACTATTATCGCTGTCTATACTAACAATAGGCAGTAGAGGGATCCGGGAGAGTATTCATAGTTCCACACATTGTGCTCCTCCTGTACGTGACGTCATAAATCCATAACAGTACTACTTAATATAGTTAATTGACTGATAACTAAGAGTAATATTGTAACGGACGCGCATGATTAAATGAGATTAAATGTTATAAATAGCTAATTGCTAGGTGCGAAAACAGGCAGACAATTATTCGACGGGTTTCTATTACAAGAGGCTAGATGGTGGCCCAGAGGTATCGGCCGCGACCAGAGACTATATTATTCTTTGGCCGCGACCCACGAGTTATAGGGTGGTCTGTGTCTGTGGTCGTAGGGTCGATCACAGACAGGTGCTTTACTTTGTGTACATTTATTATCTCACCACCACTGCTCTCAAAATGGTGTAGAAATATATCGTGAGGAAACCGAAATGTCCTAGAACCAAAAACTCGATTATAGGCTGATTTTGCTATTGCAAGGTTCTAACATTTGGTTTTTATGCTCTGAAAATTAGTAGTTAAAAGTGGCAAAATATGTGGCAATGTTAGAACTGCCTTCTAAATTATTAAAGTAAGTAATATATAAATAGTATAGCAATAAGGCTAGTATTTAATGTATAACTAGGCGTGTGCACTGAATAGTAATCGTAACAAAATCTGTGAATTGTGGTCGAGGACATATGAATTACGATCACTTATTAAATACTTGCCACTTACTGTACCTACTTCTAACATATCGCCTACATGTGCTCTTCGTAGCAAATAATATTAAATACACGAAAGGTATTATATACCCACTCAATATTTTCCTTCGTTATTCTGTTGGTAAAGTAGGTACTTTACTACCTACTTGCTGTTAAAAATACCTACGTTTTCCATGAAACATTGTCCCGGTTTCTCAAACGTATAGAAAAGCTATGCAAAGAGAAAGCTTCCTTAAGATCCGACCACGCGTCTTCTTCCCCCGTAAAGTGAAAGAGAAACGCTTTGTAATATAAATAACCCATTACGGGTACGTTTCTATGACTACATTGTGTTAGATAACCGGACATATTTTTTCTTTAAAACCTTTTTAAGGTCGTCTATTTTTATTAAAATTCAGTAAAGATGAATCAAATCTACAAATAACAGAGTGGCAGGGACTTCGCAAACTGTAATCATGAATTCAGCACATCATTCTAGACGACTAGCGAAATAATTTTTCTTCGGTTATCAAAAAAAATGCTGTTTAATAGAAAATAGCTAGTTTTTAGGGTTCCGTACCCAAAGGGTAAAAACGGGACCCTATTACTAAGATTTCGCTGTCTGTCCGTCTGTCCGTCTGTCTGTCTGTCTGTCACCAGGCTGTATCTCAAGAACCGCGATAGCTAGACAGTTGAAATTTTCACAGATGATGTATTTCTGTTGCCGCTATAACAACAAATACTAAAAACAAAATAAAATAAATATTTAAGGGGGGCTCCCATACAACAAACGCGATTTTTTTTGCTCTTTTTTGCTCGATATCAAAAATGGCAACAGGTAGGCACTTGAAATATTCACAAAATACTCAATTGTATTTTAACTTTAATAATAAATAATAAAATTAAAATAAAATAAATATTTAAGGGGGGCTACCATACAACAAACATGTTTTTTTCGGCGTTTTTGCCTTGTGGTACGGAACCCTTCGTGTGCGAGTCCGACTCGCACTTGGCCAGTTTTTTTTTTAAACAGCCGACGACCGCTTTCCACGCAGAGGGGCGTTCAGAATTATGTACAGAATTTATGGTAATAGCGCACATAACACTCTGTATTGTTAATTGTATCTACAAATTACCTATGTTATTAATATTCGCCATACCTAGAAGAAAATGCTCCTGTTTTCCACAAATATATCGTGATACTTTCCTTTACGAGATTTCGTATTTGTGAAAGAAGAATGTAATGTTACAAAGTGTAAAATCATGTAGTATAAAGCGGACTATTTTAGTAAAAAAGGGTATTGTCGCGAGTGTCGTCCGCGGTGACCTGCAACGTGCCCGCAAACCGAAGTAGCAGATAGTAGCAACAAAGTAGCGCATCAACTATATCAGCTTATCTGATAACGTTCCCCACAGTAGTACAGGACTTTATGGCTTGGACAATGTCGTCGACACCAGTAGGTATATATATTTTCTCATTTTATGACGTGGCAATATCTAATGCCACCGTATCACTCCGTCACAGGCTTCTGGATCCTTCAATTTATCCACAATCATTATAAAATTTCACACGAGAAAGATGCTTTTAGTGTACCCAAAGGAGCGAATGAGGCGAAAGTGCAAAAAAGTATGGCTATTTATCGGAAGTTTCCCCATAAATAGAAAGTTTGCGGTGCTATCTAACACGGACCAGGTTCTATGGGAATAACAGATAACATAGTACCTAACTATAATATTGGTAACTCTAATTAGGTATGTTGCGTTATCAAGGTTTCTAATAGCAAGTCTATAAAGAGGCCTTTAGCAGTAAGCTTTGAATCTATTTATGTATTTGCAAAATTGCTACAGCGTATCATTGCTTATGTGTGATAATTGTGATAAAGTAAAGCAACAGAGCAAAAGCACGCTAACTTAGTTCCGACTCTTACAAGTAAATTATAACGTGGTAACATTCTACTGTCCGAAGGTGTGTGAAAAAAAAAACAAGTATTTATAAAAAGGTTGCTACTTGAAGCTGCAGTGAACAAAAACTAGCTTGACCGGTGTCGTCCTAAGATAAAAGTATACCCAGTACCTACTGGGTGCACTTGTATATACCTATATATTGTACCTTTACGTTTACACAGATTCCTCTTACATAATTTACACCCCTATCTCAAAATATATAAGTAGGTACCCATAAGAATCATGATTATAATAATTATATTTGTCGAATAAATTACGGAATATTTGTTAGCACTTTGATGTAGAAAGTTTTATTTATATATCCAAATATAAGTGAATAAAACTTTCTACGAACAAAGTTTCAGACTTAAGTTAAGTTCAAAACTTTCTTTTAAAAACTCTATGTAAATTACTCAATTAATTAATTAATGCAAAAGCGTAATCTCATAGCCAGTTTTATAAAAATCTAAAATAATACAAAAGGTACCAATACTGCTGTTGCTACATCGGTACTTACATACGTTCGTTAAGTTGCAGTGCTATCAACCTGATGTGAAAAAAGTGGTTATTTCTCGTATCCTTGGCGATGGCTTTGCGACACCACACTCGTGGGCGAAACGATAATACGACTAAGCTTTCTTTCATTGTATTCTTTAAACCTAACATATTATTTTGGCACGTGGTCACAGCCTCACAGGCAACACCTACGCAGTTCGTGCTTTAACTACTTTCAATCCCACGAATTCTCCCTACTAACAGAAAATAATATTTCATGTAACAATCAATCATTTCCACGCCATTAAGCTGATGTATAAATTTTGCGAGTAAAATATATATACGACGATATGCGAGTAGGTACCACTTTAAAAGCTCCCGGGCCGCGTTTCTTGAACCGAAAAATTTGCAAAAATCAGGGTCGTTCGGTCATCGGCCCGAGACCCCGACACTGGTTGCAGCGTGCACATGTGCTTATGCAATCACCAACGTTCCGGTTTTCGGACTCACTTTACTTGTTTTACCCTTTCATTTATCATTATCGAGCACAGCACTTAAAAAACAAGCTACTGCTAAACCATAAAACACAGCCAAATTGCCTCAAGTTGCGTGTGAGCATTTACGAAACTGCGGAAATTGACTTATTATCTAGGGAACATTCGTTTCAAGTGAGAGTGCGCGTAACAAACTGTACTTTTTCAGTGAATAAGAGTATTCGCCAGATATATTTTTAATACGAAACATAATGTAAGGCATTCAAGAAACATTTATTTCAACAAAGATAACCCTGAAAACCCAAAAAAAACCCCTAAAGATAACCCTGGAATGAAATTCCACCTCTGTGTATACAAATACCTAGGTGGTAGAAAAATGGGCACATTGGCACTCAAACGATTTTCTTTATTCCCATTGCTCTTTTCATGTAGGTAATCTTTTTCCTGTTTACTCTCCAGCGATGTTTTCTCAGAATAAAACTGAAAAAGAAAAGAAAGAAATCGTAAACACGCATTGTTGTTCTAATAAATCTTTAAATGTAAAAAGTTCAGCTTGTTACAATAAAATGCTCTGCAAATCAAGATATTTTAACAGAAAGTAGGTAGTAACATGTTATACTTCTTGGCAACTTTCAGAACGACTATCGTTTGAATTGAGAACTAGTTTTATTATCAAAAGACAACAATCAATACGTCGTAGCGAATATAAAAATATATTTTATTACAAGCTTTTTTTTTCTTCATCTGTGCGCTACTGTAGGAGGTAAAATACTTATAGCCTCGAAGCAAAGATTCGAAGTTAAACAAGATTGGGAGCTAGTCAGATTACTTATTACTTAAAGTAATGGATGTTTTCAGAAAGCTTTAAAAGTTTCAGTAGGTAAAAAATTACATTATGATAAACTTAATTTAATGTTTTACTCTATGCTTTTGATTTACATAAAATAACCGAACTGAAACTGTTAAGGCTAACAATCACGACTGAAAGTTTTCCCTAATGAAGTAATACAATACACCTGACCTGTGGAATTAAACTTCATATAAAGTTTGAGTAATGTGATACTTTATCTTACTTTGCAAGGGACAAAGGTGAATATATGAATGGAATGATTCAAGTCACGCGAGTTCATGTGTGTTGTGCGGATTGTGCCCCATCCCGGTACAGATCCCGGGCGGACTTCTCGCGGTGACAGGCGCTTCGACGCCTCGCCAGGGGGAGTGAGGTGGTGCCCAGGTGGGGGCATAGGGGGGGACCGAGGCATTTGGAGTTTGGCCACGGAGGGAAGGCGCGCGTACCTAAGTAAACAAATGTAAACGTTCCCGATCATAACAAACAAACGGGTGCGGAGACTCTCAGCCTCGCCTCGTGCCCGCTCCATTACACGGGCCGTGGGACAGATGTTATAATTAAGTTTTGATCATTGATTGAAGGCCTCGTTATAAGCCTCCGAGATTATGTTTTTATACCTCTCTTAGTTTTTGCTGTTAGATATTAATTAATCAACGCGTCTGTAGTAAATGTGTTCCGTCGGCAGGTACATACATTAATTATTATTAGATAAAGAAAAATGAATCACTACTCCTAAAAATAAATATAGAGTTGTGTGATAAACAACACAAACCTGCTTACATGACGTTGTTTTATTATGCTAGCGATGGGTGTTACATAAAACGATTTGGATGCTAAGCCATTGATTAGTTCCAGGTAATAGAGCGTTAAGTAATAACTGAGAAAAATATGTTCTTTCATGTTTAAGGCCAGCCTTGTAGGAGTTTGTAACAGAATCTGTAAGTACGTTTTGTATACGTAGGTACAGCTAAAGCTTGGCTTCTTGATAACGATCCAGAATCATAAAAGTCTGAAACCAGATATTTACCTTTACACAATTGCCCTTTTTGTCGTAACAACATGTGTACCTACAGGTCTAAAAGGTTCCACATATTATCTATGGGGAGTAAAGTTATAGGCTCGTTGTCTCCCGACGACACATTTCCTGACATGACATTTACAATAATACACCGAAGGGGCTGCCTGGAACTGACGCCCGGACAAGACAGCTAATGAAATAAAAGAAAAATAAATTCTCCGCGATGTTGAAACGTATGAAGTGTAGTTCGGATAGTTTGTCACGCTATCAAACAATTGAGTTCCACCTAGTGGTCGGGGCTTATTGCTCACTAAAACTGGTAATAGTTTGTTCACATGTCAGTTCAAGTTATCTCTGACTACTTAAGTATACAGGGTGTTTGGAAGCTGAGTGCAAAGCTTTAAGGAAGTGATAGTTGACACCATTTACAGCATTTCGAGCCGTACATGTCTTAGACGAAGTATGTTTTTTTACCCGACTGCGCGACGCAAAGGAGTGGTAATGTGTTCATCAGCCTATGTATGTATGTTTGTATGTTCCTTTGAAGCACTATACAGACCAAACGCCTGGGCCGATTTTTATGATTCACACGTTAATCGATTCCTCTTAGTCCGGCGAGTGTCACTAAAGACATGACGTTAGTGAAAATTCAAATTAAATATTTTATATTTTTATTATTTATTTTAAATATTAAATATTTAAAATAAATATTTTTTTTTTTTTTTTTGTTAATATTTATATTAAATATTTTTTTTAATTAATATTCATATTAAATATTTTTTTAATTTTTTTTTTTCAAAACCTAGCGAGTGGGGTATCAAAATAAAGGGTTTTAAAAGGTGATTACAAAAATATATACAACATATATACTTAAAAGCAATTCGAAGTGACAAATTGTAAAAAACACCTACTAAGAACTAAATCGTCTGCGAAATCTTTCACATTTGTAAACTAAAAAGCTGGAAATAAAAAAGTTATTTAAAAAAATAACAAATCCCGACTGCGGTAAAAAAATTAAGTTAAAAAAAACTGAAAAGCTAAAAACAAGCCCATTTTAAATTAAATAAAAGTTGGAAGCAGGCGGGACCCATACCATTTTTATTATATTTTCATATTCAAATGGGTCCCGCCTGCTTCCAACTTTTATTTAATTTAAAAAAGTAATTAAAAAAAATCAAAAAACCCGACTGCGATAAAAAACTTAAGTTAAAAGAAACTGAAAAGCTAAAAACACGCCCATTTTAAATTAAATAAAAAATGGCGTGGGTCCCGCCTGCTTCCAACTTTTATTTAATTTAAAATGGGCGTGTTTTTAGCTTTTCAGTTTCTTTTAACTTAAGTTTTTTACCGCAATCGGGTTTTTTGATTTTTTTATTTTTAACTACAAACATTTAGTCAAAAATAACATACCAACTTTAACTGGGAAAAAAATAAAAAAACATACTTCGTCTAAGACATGTACGGCTCAAAACGCTCTAAATGGTGTCAATTATTACCCCCTTAAGGCGTTTTATCTAGCTTCCAAACATCCTATACAGGGTTACTTTTCAAAGACCATCCAAATTTTTACATGGTGTTCTACCCATGAATATAAACAACTTTCACAATGGGACCAACTCTGAAATCACGAAAAAGAAAATCTGCTGTTTCATACAAAACTTCAATACCTACTTGACCAAAATGTATGATGAAACAGCTGATTTTTGTTTATATTCATGGGTAGAACACCATGTAAAAATTTGGATGGTCTTTGAAAAGTAACCCTGTATATTTCACACTTCCTGCTCAAAGTAATTTCTGTAGCAATTACTATAATAATATCTACATCATCCCACGTTGATATCATTCATAGATGATTACGACCAGTTTGATTTATGCAGTGAATAATATTATTATTTTATATCTACGTTAAGTATTTCAAATTAATAGGTTAGGCCTTGGATAGGTCAGCTCGGTATAGATATAAATGCAATATGTTTCTATATTAATTATGTATTCATTTATTCTTATATTGTAGTTTTTGTTCTTTGTGGCGTTCGATTTCACAATTCGTAAAAACGTTCGTGTTTAGTCGTAATTCATATTCTTTTGTGTTTTGAATTATCAGTTAATGTTGTGTTGTTGTTTCCTGTGTTACGCTTGTAAGGATGTCAAAGACAGAGCATAAATAACAGATTGGCATTCTGAAGCCAGCACTATAACAAGATCACGTTAGGCGCGGGCGCTCGCCACTGCGATATTTCGACCAGATATGAAACATTTTATTGCTTTTTGAGACGCGCTAGCACAACCAACTACAAAGTTAACAACAAAATATACTTACTATGATGGAACTGAACCTTTGAGATGTGTTCAAATTAATTCTAATTATTCGTAATTATTCGTATATTTCTAGAGAGCTTTCTCCGTCTACCCTTCAGGCATTGTAAAAGCTATCTATGAGAAAGATTTTGCGTGATATGTTAAAGGAATTAAATTAGTGACCAACCGAAATACGTTTTTTAGCCGAAACAGTAAATTAATCGGCTTCTCTTCTAGTTTCGGCCGAAACCGAAACTTATAAAGGTAAGAAAAGTTAGTTAATTAAATGACTTTATTGTCTGAGTACCGTCGTTTTTGTAGAACATTAAGTCTACGCTGTCTGTCTATCGGTCAGTCGTTCGGTATCTATCAAAACCAACAGCTCACGAACGCCGTAGTTATGCCAGTTTCGGTCGGGCCGAAGATTCTGACAACGAAACTGCGGCCGAAACTTGATTTTTTCGCCGAAACTGGCCGAAATCGAAACCGAATCTTCGGTTGGTCACTAATTTAAATAGTAGTTGTAATAGTAGGTAGTTAAATAGAAAAGTGGTTAAGTACACACAAGTTATCCGTAGGTATACATAATTTATATTCTTTCACATGTTGTTTTTATGTTAGATACATACCAACTTTGATTCGTACTCTAGCGTACCAACGCACAAGTTTATAACGTTTTGTATAATGGAAATTGATCCATCATCACTGAAGCTTTTCCTTATCCTCAAAAACCTCAAAATATATAAAATAATGAGTAAAAAATGGTTTCAGTACAAACTTGTACGAAGACTTCTTACATTTTTTTCTCTAAAACGAAGAAAACAAATTCGTTTTGAGATAGAGCAGGGAATCTGTTGGCTACTCTCATTCTAAATGAGCTGAGATGGATGATAGCTGATCACAAATGAGGTCAATTTGCAATGAAAATAATGAGCTATTTACTAACCAATTTAAGTTGACAGACGAGGAAGTATATAATTGTTACTTTTATTTAAACAGATGGTTGTGTAGGCACAACGATCGGTTATGTCCTGGATAGTCGTTGTACAAATAATACGTGTATGTAAAAGGAGTGCAAGTACCGCTCAGTTGCTTGTATAGCTGGTGAATAGCGGTACTAGATGGCGAGAGTACCTACATAAAACAATAATTAGGTGTCAGTCGGCCAAATCGTTCATCTCACGCAGAAAGTTAACTGTACATGACGTTTTTACACGTCTGACAGCTCAACTATTGTCGAATAGAAATAGGTAAGCGCTCACCTTTGTATCTTTGAAAGGCATGAAACGTTGAGAGAAACCTTTCTAAAGAAAGGTATGGTACTGTTTGTATAGGGGTATTGTAAGAATGGTTTAAATGAATACTTTATATACATATCTCTTCTGCGTGGAAATTGCCACACGTAAGGTATTAATTATTACACTAATCTAATTTGGTTAATATCCAAAAAGCTTTTTAATTCTATTTAAGAAAGATTGAGGTAAATTTTAATAGTTCTTGTAAAATAAATTTTCCTTAACGATTAAACTTTAGCATTTATGTCTCGATTTTTAGGCTTCCGAAACTCATTTGCATATTCTGCTTTCTATAATATCTCGGTCTGCTTTACTACTTAGTCTGGGGCTTGGACTTGTCATAATATCTATCTAGTAGATGAAATGCGACCGCAGTCCGCATCTCCTTTAGTCAAAAGGTAATATCTCTACTCTAGCTCGTCTATTCAACCCATAAATATCAAAGGGTGAAACTCGGTTTGCTAGATACAGATGTTTACAGTTGAAATCTAGATATGTTGAATGGTAAATATTCTTTTACTTGATGAGTCAACTGTGGAAGCGACGTTCATTTCTGTATTGTTATGACAACTTTCTTTTCACCAGTATTTTAAAAGTGAAATGAAACTTTTCCCGGACTCACCCACATTTTTATATTCACCAGCCATATTATACGCTTTCTTATGAGATCGCATAATGCTCGCATGAAGTTTATCCGATGTATCAAAAGCATCCAGTAGGTACCTAACATTTTAAGGTAAAACGAGTACGAATATTCAGGTGTAGGTTTTAGTGAGTCTAGTTTTCTGAGTATTAGACCCCGAAAAGCCAATCCGTTACTGGATATCACAATTGGTACACATAAATCGGACACATAAATCTAAAAGACAATATCGTCAGCACGTTTACCATATCAAATAAATAAAGCATAACATAGGTAAACATTCTGATACTTTTAACAAGTATTTACTTAAGTTGAAATCTGTCATTGTAAAATATTAAAATGTTTTTATTATGGAGCGTTTGAGTGAAAGCATCTGACAGTAATTGTGTAGGACTTAAGAGTGGAGGCGGAGGGTAGTTGTCCCGGTTGTAGGCCGAGGGGGCCCGCTGTGAGAGTACAGTGAGTACCAAATGCCTAAAGTTTTCATGAATACTGCGTATATTCTGTGCCCGGTTACGTATGAGGTTATCGTCAAGGTTCCCTGCACATACATTCGGAAGTACCCAGCCAGCTCTGATTTGAATTTTACTTTAAAAAGATAAACATTACCTTGGAGCTCTCAGTTATTTAATGAGGAACTTTATATAAGACCGTATATTTTTATTATAGAAAATAACTACCCAACATTAATTTTAGACGTGTATTCAATATTAATAGACTGTATTAAAATTGATGCCTCCAAATTGTTCCAGCTGGTTTGCCTACACCGCATCAGTTCCGTTGAAATATAAGTGATGAGGCAAGTTTAGAGACGGGCTTCTACAGATTATTATTAATAGGTTTTTATTTTGATGACTGTTTCATGTTACAATATTGATATTACAACATTAAAGATTGCGTTATTTTTTGGCTACTGCGAGTATGGTTTTCCGCTTTTTTGTAGAGCTGTTATGGAGCTTAATCTTACTAGCAAGGTGAAGTAGTTTTAGGTTTTTATTTATTTGTAATGGATGACGTACGGTACGGACACTTATATAAATCTCCGGTACAGCAATCGTCTTCAAAACATGTTCCTAATTCATCGAGCTTATTACGGCTCCAAAATCGAAAAAGAAAACCTCTATATATTTTACAGCTGAATAGTCTTCAATGATTCATTCAAAGTACCAATAACAAACGCATAACTTCATCGTAACTCTAAAAACTTCAATAAGCTTTAAGCCGTTGGGCACCACGAATGTTACCATAATTTGCAGAAACCAGAGTCTATTATCTTACAGACTAGTTTCAATAATAAAAACAAATTAACTATTCTCGTTAAGTAAACGACTTTCATTAGCTTTCCAACAAAGGGACGAGTTTCGATTAGAAAGTCTGTCGATTAGAATTTTCGCCACTGTGATGATATGAGCAGTTAATCGCATGAAGGTAATTATTTCCAATCGGCTCGGCTTGAGCAACAATTGTTTGAATAAGTAATTACTGTAACAATTCAAGCATGGCTTCAGAAACTAGTCAGTGTTCAACTTTAATGTCTAAGAACAGGCCTGGCTGACACCGATTGTAGCACCTGCATTTTAACCTCGCATATATTATTATTTCATTGTTCCCATTACTAAATGATAGGGTCTAATTACTGTAATACATAGGTACTTGCGCAGGAGTGCGAGACTATTCGTGTTTACACGCGATGTCTTGATTGTGTTATTGTAGGTAGGTACTTGGCCAACTACCTATTATATAATATGCAGAGATGTCTGCATAGCACGTTTCAAATACCATTATAAATATATAAAAGATTTCGAATGAGTACAAAAAGTTCTTCAAATACGTGACCTTCCAAGATTTATTCACTGGCGTGTGTCTATGATCACTATTAAGAATTCACTCGAGCGAATGTTTGTCAATTGTAATTTGAAATTGACGATTTCAAAATACTCACCTTAAATAAAAACCATATTTATTAAAAATTATGATCTGATTATTTAGGGTTTGCGCAAAAAATGTCATAACTGATTCAGAGAGGGATTTAAAACCGAATTGAACTAAACGTTTTCACGTGTCTCAACATCAGTACAGTTAAAATCAAAAAAATATTTTTAAATATTATCGTGTATTGTCTAATAGTATCTATTACATAACTTCTAATTACACTATCGTCGTGCAATTCATATTAAATCTATTTTCTGTCAATCGTTGCCACTGAACCGTTCAGGTAACGGCATAACTTGAGCGTTCGATCACAGCCACTTCATATAAATAACATTAAACTTAAGTACAGTCTGAGCTTGGTCCGCGCACGCCCGGGGGTTGCGCACGCGGCTCATCCTAGTCACAGTGAGCTATCAGCGCAGCCTTGACATTTGCTGGAGGCGTGCACGGGCGGCGAGCGGCCACTAGCCCCAGCGCCGGAAGCGGTTATAGCTCGGCACTGGGAGGTACGGGTACCGCGCCGGAACCCTCACATTCTCCAGGTTGTATCCCCGCCGCTGCCGAACGAGCGCATCACTCACTTGGCTGTCCACGTTTCTTTTCGCCGGTCTCACTATACTTAACACATTCGATTCTAATAACACGTTATCATCGGCTACGATGTCGATGGGAATCGGCCTGGTGATAAGTTTCACTCTGTTCTTCTGCGAGGCGACGTAGTCTCCGTCGAGTACGTAGGGTTCCAGGCGTTTGTGCAGCAGGTTCATCCTGGAGGAGTCTATCTCTCTCTCGTAGCCGAGGCGGGCGGGCGCTGCGAGCGCGGGCGCCGCCAGCGCGATCACTAGCGCGAGGTACGCGTGCATGATGCGGTGTGTGTCGAGTGTATGAGCCGCGCTCGAACAACACATTTTTATATATACCACCGATCGATACCATTCGTGCCCAATTTGTGTAGACTCTTATTTATTTTTTTGTGATCGCTATGTTTGAGTCGCTCTTGAACTTGTAGTGTGTCGCGGCGGCGCAGGCGGCTGCGGGTCGCGGTGGGCCCCGCGCGCCTGCTCCGGGCGCGCTGTCCGCTGCGGTGCAATTATTCGTATAATTTGATGCACCGGTTACTACGAACGCTCATGAACCTTGTTCCACTTACATTAACCAACATTAAGTGATGTTGTTCTCACCGGCACAAGGCGACCGTTACACAGTTAAGATAGACCTAAGTATGTAGATTTGTTATCATTCAATCATCAACGATATCAATCGCGCTTACTTATATTTTTTTTTCGTTTGGTAGTGGCTCTTAATTATTTTCTATATCCATGTACCCAATTTATTAAAATAGGACCTAGTTATGCTAGTTTTGTTTGTACATAATTTGAAGTAGGTATGTTTATTCTTGAATTGAGATAATTATTACTTAGGCAGTGTTTACATAATTATTTAAAAGTTTAATTTGTGTTCAGAGCATAACCACCTCAAATTGCACATTTACAGACATAGAGCACGATTTGTTCAAGGATAATGTACCTACCAACAACTGCGGGTAAACATTTAACGCAACTTTGTCTTACGCGTATTATCTTACTTCACTCGTACCTACTTATTACTGAGTTATTTTTATCTTTTCTATATCTTCTACTATGTTGTACGGATACTTGTCGTAAACTTTTAATTTTCACTAAATTTTTGATCTGACATACAAGTAATGCGAGCTGCACCTTAAAGAACTTGGAATGCGTAAAGGATAGGTAATTTTACAAATGGAAGTTATGGTTATTTAAATTTAAACATATTGTCCTTTGCAGTTTTCCATATTTCCAAGTACAGCGTGTAGACATTAATAGACAACCTTTGTTAGTTGCCAATATATTGTCATAAGGAAGTAGTTTAATGAAGATTGAAGATTCTTTTGTAGTACAAAGATTACGTGGTAAAAATAAAGTGCATATTAAAAACATGTCGCACGCAAGTGACGCACATTGCAGTAAACTGGTTGGATGATTGCTGCTCCAATCTAGCGGTCTTTACTCTAGTGCAATAAGCATTGATCGCATTGTTGTTGAATACTTCAGAAAAAAGGTGCGCATAGTAATATGTACCTTCCATACAGTTCAGATTCCGCAATTTTTTGTAATAAAGCGCAAAACAATCATTAATAAGTATACCTACGTCAATACCAATATGATAAAGTTTTTGTTAAAGGTTTAAAAATACTAATGTCGCTCTTCAATATGCATGTTCGATTTTGATATTTTACACGAATGTCCTTCCTATTAACGAATATTTATGAACTTCTGGTTTCTTCATCCTTATTTGGTAGCAGAAACTAATAAACGCGATATTATAATAAAGCGATATTTCAAAATAGAAAGCATCCGGAACCAAACACTCGAGGTCATCTCCAAAACATATCTCGCATAGAAGACTAGACGCACAATGTATGTGCTTGTGTATACAGGAAATACAGGACAAGCTGTCGACCTTCCGAGATCTGTCTTGGTCCGGTGATTACATAACACTTATTTAAGTAAATGAATAAAGATAAAGTAGTCGTTAATGTAAACATACGGTAAACAGAATACATTTTCCACGGTTTGTGAGAAAACTTAAATATGCTCAGCTAACTAATGTTTGCACGAAAGTGGTCAGTCTGCTTTGTCTCTATCACTGCTTTATTAAAATGTTTGTCGAAATGATTAAGCTAATATGGCAAATTGGAATTATATACCTATAGACGGTCATTGACATTTTAATATACTTTCGATATTCATCGTTATTTTCTATTAAACAGGTGTTTAGACTGTCGAGTTCGCCTCTTGAATAAAACATAGCATTAAAAACATAATAAATAATAATGCGGAAGGTTAATATAACTAAAATGTTTAAAAATAGACATCCGATTAGTGTCGAATCTAAGCAAATCGTAACCCGAGTAAATATTAAGAAATAATAAATAAAGCATTTACCGCGCAAGTACCTAGGTATAGCAGCACACCTAATTAGCATATAATATGTAACGCGTTAAAATATTATGTTCTATTTATATGAAATGGTAATGAGTGAACAGGTTTCGGTTAGTTGGGACGGAAATCGTTATATTATAAACGGAAGTACAGTTAGCATGCGGATAGTGGATGTTAATGTGGCTTGAAAGGAGTGGAAGCAGCCAAGGCGAGGAGCTGCGGACGAAGCCACCTCGAATCGTTATCATCCGATTGCGATATCAATTGGGAAGGAAAATGTTTATTCAAAAACTTTGCAGTTGGCTAATTCGTGTGTTTTGTGTGTGTGTGTTAGAGACCCGTGAAAAAATAATAATAGCCACACAGGTCGATCGATCGGGTTAAGCTACGCTTGCGGCGGTTAGTCTGTGGATGGGTGACCATCTTTACATACCGAGACCCCTCCGTGCCTGGAAAGCACGTTAAGCCGTTGGTCCCGGCTGTCATTCGCGAATCTTTGACAGTCGTTACGCGCGTTTGGGTAGTCTGAAGCCCGAAAATCTGACAACCAGTCTTACCAAGGGGTATTGTATTACCCAGTAACTGGGTTGTGGAGGTGAGATAGGCAGTCGCTCCATGTAAAATACTGGTATTCAGCTGCATCCGGTGAGACTGGAAGCCGATCCCAACATAGTTGGGAAAAGGCTAGGCAGATGATGATAATTAATTCGTGTGTCAATGCATTAAATGAGATGACATTTACGCTGATTTATGATAAATTAATCTTTGATTTAGATTCATGATTTTTTTAACAATAAATAATAACAGCCGCACAGGTCGATCGATCAAGTTAAACTACGCTTACCGCGGTTGGTCTGTGGATGGGTTACCATCTTTACATACCGAGACCTCTCCATGCCTCGGAAAGCACGTTAAGCCGTTGCACAGTGTTTTTTTGGCCCCAAAAAAGTGACATCCGCTTTTTATTATAAATACCATAATAAATTTTTCACACCACCTGCTCGAAAATGTCAAATTATATGTCAAGCAACCTTAACCTAAAGTGAGTCATTAGTGGCCGGGGGCACAGCCGGTCAATAATGTTGTACTGGATTTCATTATGACCCGCTGGTCAATAATGTGATTTGAATTTGGAATCTCACATGCTCAGCTAAATTGGCAGTATAGTACTAACAAACACCCTTTGGAGCCAGAAAGAGGAAAGCTATTCTCGAAACCCTTACTACGCGTGGATGATATTCTCGATTTCCTACAAAATCATAACGACTGCTTCTTCATATCGTTGCCATGTTTTCGAAGACATAATATTGTAAGAATAATTAGATAACTACGAACCATTTTTTAAAAGGAATGGAATAACATTAAAACTGGCATTAATAATAACAAATACCGTACTGCGCCGTAATACCGTAATAGTAATTGGCTGTAACATTAGTTAATTTATTTTAAGTAAACTGCGCTAAGATTGCTGTAGATTTTGTGAATAAATAAACAATAAAACCTATCTATACTACAGTCGATTTATCACATTTTATCAAAAATATTCTATTTTCACGAGCGTCTCCAATGACGTTCTAAATTCAAAATGCATACATACAGCCAATCATCCAAAACCATTCTACCAGCCCTGTATAAAGCTTAGTTTACACAAACGCTACTTCCATGAGAGTGATATCAATAGACACACGACAAAACCGTAGAAGACTTTTTTTTTTGAAAATCGAATTGATCGTGTCTTGGCTACTTTTGGTAGACGCAATAAAGGCGCGAATTTTCGTACTATGGCTATTATTTTCTCACAGTAGGTGTAAAAAGTAGAGTATCCTCCTCTGGGCTAAAGGTGTCTTTGCCTTGGGCTAGCTTGAATCCCTCGCTGCATTCAGGATTCTTGAATTAACTCCGTCGCTTCGCTCGTGAGTTAAACTCTTTAACTCCCTCGCTGCGCTCGGGAGTGAAATCCCAAATCCTTCATTGCGCTCGAGATTCAATATGACGCCCGTGACATAAGACACAACTTTAGCCCCTCGGTGCATAATCTACTATTAGTTAATCATAAAAAAGCCAATTGACCTTTTTTTGATAATCCCTAATTTGGAATTTTGATCTTAGTACATAAAAATAATTATCTACAAACCTAGGCCCAAGTTGAAAATAATATTTTTGTAGGTGATAAACCTTAGTTTATAGAATCTAATTGTACCAGACAGAGGTTCTACTTCGAATTAGAAAAAAAAAAAACAGATTTCGGAAACATTTTTTTTTGTTGGTTCTATTAAGATTTCTGATTAAATAAAAACGGGAAAATAAGCGTCTAGAATTGCTCCATAAATATGCATTTCCACCAAAAATCAATCATACACAGTGTTTATTGTACAGTTTGTATATTGTGTGTGTGTATTGTTCAGTGTTTGTGTTTGTTGTGTTTAGTGTTGTTGTGTATTTTCAGTATTTTGACCTTCAACGTAACGAAAACTTTAAGATTAAAAAAAAAATAGAGTATACAAAATTGGCAACTGGGAGTTCTACTCGTGCATTTTTAGTGTTCTATTGAGTAGAAATTTTCAATAAAAAGCGGATGTCACTTTTTTGGGGCCAAAAAAACACTGTGCGTTGGTCCCGGCTGTCATTCGTGGATCTTTGGCAGTTGTTACGGGTAGTCAGAAGCCCGAAAGTCTGACAACCAAGAGGTATCGTATTACCCAGTAACTGGGTAGTGGAGGTCAGACAGGCAGTCGCTCCATGTAAAATACTGGTATTCAGCTGCATCCGGTTAGACTGGAAGCCGACCCTAACATAGTTGGGAAAAGGCTAGGCTATTTCATTACCTATAATAGTTTTTGTCATATCACTACCAATTCACGAGTGCTGTGATTCGTTTATTAATAGTTTATCAATATTTGTGAGTTTTTCGGCCACAATTCCGATTCTAAGAACTCTTCATCAGGATCCTCCTGCGCAGGAGCGCAGGAGGATCATGATGAAAAGTTCATATCCCATTTCTTTTTACTTCTTTATTACAAGTTATCTCAATGGTAACCCCCTTTCTAGCTATATCGTCTTTTACGCAATCCAGTCAGCGTTCCTCGGAACCGTTATTCCCTTAAAACATTGATATTGGATCTATGTGTAGCAGAGCTTGGTCTCATAACTCATTAGTTCAGAGTTGGCGGCTACCATTTTTATATTACGGAATGTTCTGATAAATTACGCGATTCTTAAGTCGTTGGTGTAAAATATAGGTAAGGGTGAGCATTCTCATTCTGTGGTACAAAAACGAACAGTATCTTAATATGGAAGAAACTGGTAACAACGTAGATAGGTATGTCGACGATAGGAGGCTGGAGCCTGTTTAAAATGAATCCGTCAGCGAAACTAATGACGCTAAGTAATTCAATCATACTAGTCTGCTTGATAATGAAGTGGTCGGTGCCAGTTCTCTGTGATCAAAAACACCTGACAATGGTTTACAGCGCCAAGCTCGTGTCCACACTCTGCAATGAGACTGAGGAGCCAACGCACAAGGATGAATGGACAATACGGTGCTCGTCGCTGCTTCCGTGTTTTTGTCTCGTTCCGCATCAAGCGGCATCATCATTAGAATATTAATATTCGTTATCCTAATTCAATGTATGTCGAGCTTCTTTGTCCACACAACGGTTAGGTTTTTGCTGCGAGATCTTTTGTTGCTCTAACATTTAGCTAGTAACATCTAAGTTTGGATAGATCGGTATCGGATCAGAGTTCATGTTTCAGTTTTGCATATTTAATATCAGATGCCTTTGTTGAACCTACATAGGCCAAGGTCTAATACATTTTATCTTGACAATTTTTGGTCGGTGGGTGTTTATTAGTTTTGACACATCGGTGCCTGTGAGGCGTGACGCGAAGAGTTCGTCGGCTTTGTTTTGCGCGGCTCGGGCAGGCCGCGAGCAGGCGCGGGCGCGCGTCCTCGGGTGTCAGCGGTCATTGCTTCCTGATCGCCCGTGTTTATCTCTCTGAGATGTGACGCTCCCGCTGCGTTTGCGCAACGTACGGCATGCATTATTCATACCCGACATGATCGTGCCTCCATTATCCTTTGTTCCCCAGTAATTTCATATTACAATGCTAATGCACTTATCACAGATAACTTGGTATCGTTTTATTAGGTGACTCTATTATTATAGACAGATATTTGTCGAGGTTATATTTAGAGGTCTCATAAAATATTCAGTGGCTACCACTGTGATAAAGTTTCAAATAAAGGTAAATATTTATAAGAACAGTATTTTACATAATTATTTCTCTTTTTGTTTAGATGCCATGGGACTCCTCGGAGGAGCAGATGGGAGGACCCCGTGAGATGCGCATCCACGTCCAGCGCGTGATCGCCATCCCCGCGCCACACAACATGCCCCCCCCGCCGGAGAACATGGGACCCTTCGCGCCCCCCCCACCCCCGCCACCACAAGGTCAAGACCAGAACGAAGTAAGTATCACATCTATCTCTATACTTATAGGCGTACTTCCTTCTACACATAGCCTCCTCTTTGACAGATAGCAGTGCACATCGCATGCTGATCAGGTTTGGGTTCTGAATATAGTGCGCTTCCTTGCACTTCCATCCATACCTTATTTACTGAATGTGTAGTCAACGCAGTGAATCGTATACAGGCAACAGGCAATGTTTTGTGCTCGATGAACTACATTGTTTAAAAGTTTTTGTATACGCTAAGTAGAGCATAAACAGAGTATGGGGTTGTAAAAAAAACTGACTGTTTTGTCTGCTACAAGTAGGTAGTAGGTACCTAAGTAACATCATCAGGTCTCATTGACTGTTAAACATAAATAAAATATTATGGAACAACTCCACTATTTATACTCGCAAATGAGTATAGAGCTTATTATAATAGCCGCAAGTTCGCGTAATTAAAGTCTTTATCTGTCTCAGTACCTACGTGCAACATACTTTTTAATGTAACAGAAGTTACATGGCCTGGATCACTTTTAATAATTAAATTAAATAACCGCTTTGTATCACCGGAAAGGTAAAAATTAATACACCGCGAAGTAACAATGTTTTGTAACAGTTTTTTGAATTGTTCAGTCGACAGATAATTTTTGTTCGTGGAATATAGTTGACTTCTGACAGTTTTTGTATGGGAGAACTGTCTGAAAAATTCAAAATTGTTCCTCGGGTCAAATTATCTGGCGTTGGAGAAATCAGCCCTAAATTAAATTAATCTCTTTGGAATATATAAAAGAATTCGCTACACTTATTTAAAATTTCGAACAAGAAGACCGGTGTCGAAAAACTTTTAAGAACTTGATGCAAAAAATACTCCGTTAGCAAGTAATTTACAAGTTCTGTAACGAGTATTGAGACGATGTTACACGGAAGCTTAAGTGTATCATTATGTATGGACGTGCTTCCATAATAGCACTGGCCAACAACATTGAATTATTGAAATGTACAAATGTTGTGTATCACGTCAAGAATCGTAATTACGTAATAATAAATATGTCAAGAATGAATGCCAGAGAAGACTCGTAACACCGTAATATTAGAAAACGATTAAAATAGACTTTACCAACAGAGTGTTTATCATAGATATGTTTAATGGAAATGCATGTAGATCTCATCACATCAAAAGTGAATATTTATATAAATAGCTAGCTGCTGTTGATTTTATTTCATTGAAATTCAATTTGCATAGAATATCTAAGTTTTCTAGATTTAAACTAAGCTCTAGCTTGCTGCGTAAAATGAAGAATCCTTTGTACTTAAATATCTACAACAAAGAATTTACATATAAATAAACGAATGAATAAAGAATTAGTGGAAAAAACCTTACTTTGAGATCACTGAAGCGTTTTCTCAGTAGAGGTTATAGAACTCTGCTTGTTAGCATGGCGACGCGGTCCATGCGTGCCTTGTTATTGTTATACAAGGGTACCTGCATCGCTGTCAAGGATTGCGTATACAATTTACAAGATTTTGATTGACACATAATTTTTCTTTATTCCAGCAACCCACCGTGCTCCATCAGTTCGTTCCTCAGTCTGCCCCCACACAAGAACTCGACCAGCCTGAGGTAGGTGGTTGTGACATTGTTGCTCGTCAATAAACTAATTAAATCATACGGTAGTATAGATTCATGATTAACGATGCTTTTGCTCCAACGGTTAATTGACCATCACTACAATACAATACCACACACATACAATACCTACTACATGAATGTATGTATATGTATTTTACGTATGTTTTATGTCGACTTGTTAAGCTGTGACATATAAACAAAATGAAGATTAACGTTAACAGATCGTATTGGTAATGTGTACACAGGAAACTCGCACCGATTTGATCTCCAAAATAATACATAATAACGCATGAGTTCAACAGTTACCGTCGTAAGACCGACAACGAGGGCATTGACTGCAGAGAATACTTTTTAAAAGCTATTTATAAAAAGGAATTTTATTGTATTGATTATATTCTGCCTTTTAAGCATACAATTAATATCTTTGGTAGGTATGTCAGTGCATCACCTTATTTAGTTGATCAAGATTTTTGTATCCTTTTTCAGTATGCAATGGAATCCCGTACTTTTAAGGTGGAATTTCATTTGAATATTAGACCTTTAAGATTCCTTTGTTGTGTGCAGGTACAGAAGATGCCCCTCGACGGTGCTGTGCAGATGAACCTGCCGTGGAACCTGAGCCCCGAGGAGTTGCACATGATCCACCGCACGGCCGAGGACGCCGCCGCCAACCAGCGCCGCGAGCAGCAGATCGACAATGACATGCAGGAGGTAAGGACTGTCAAGGCTGTGCCACAACGCAATGCATTGCAAAAATCCTCCTTCATCACTTTCGTACATTTTCTATGATCCAATGCAAACTACAGGCGAGCCGCACCGTACTTTTCTGTATGAAAATGTGTTGCGCTGCAGCCCGTTGCGGCTGTAATGTGCGCTTGGGTTTAGTGTTGCTAGAAAGACAATAGGCAGAAAGTTGAAAATACTTGCTGATTGCGCGCTATATCTATATCAGGTAGGTACTTGTGTTGCATAGAAATAGTCAAAGATTTATACGTACGTATAAATCTTCTTTCATATCTATTATAAGTACATAAAAATGTATTTGTCTCGAATCCCATGAATATTTGCCTAGGCTTTATGGGGTGCTTAATTGTTGCAAATGGGTCACACTATCACGTCCTGGAAAGAAAACGTCGAATTACAAGTAACCCTGTATAATATTGAACAAAAAGTTTTTTCGAGTTCATCGATGTTATCAGCTTCGTTTGACTGCGAACACAAATTCACAAAAAAATATACATTTTTGACAACCGCTCGTAGTATTCGAAAAATCGTTGCTATTTCAGTAATAAAATTGTGTAACTATTAACAGGTAGGGTACGTGGTGTTTGTAGCAGGTATTTATTTGGTAGCACACGTCAATAACCACAAATATGAAAAATTAATATTAACTTAATGAATGTGCGCAGTTTGATAGAGTTAATTAAGAGGAAAATGATGAAGTGGTAGGCAGAGATGCTGGTTATTAATTATTATCCTCGTACCTATTAAATGTATTGAATGACAACGCATTGCGTAGGTACTGTACCTAGGCCCGGTCCGAAGGTAACGCAGACGTCTATCGTTTATTTAAATATTAGCTTCTGCCCGCGACTTCGTGCGCGTGAAATTCCACCCCTAAGAGGGTGAATGGTGGAGACCATTCACCCTCTTAGGGGTGGAATTTTGAAAAACCCTTTTTTAGTTGATACCTACTCTTCATAGAGAACACACCCTCCAAATGTCATGTCTCTAGGACTAGCGATTTAGGCTGTGCGTTGATATATCAGTCAGTCAGGACTTTGAATTTTAAATACAGGGTTATTGGTAAAACATTAACAACCTCTTAAGAGGTCATTGTACTCATCATTATGAACAAGTTTTACTATTGGACCAAAGCCGAAATCGCGAAAATAAAATCAGCTGTTCCCTACATTTATGTTCGTATAACTCGTCATAATGTAGGGAAAAGCAGTTTTTTTTTTCAATTTCAGGTTTTGTCCCATAGTAAAAGTTGTTCATAATGATGAGTACAATGACCTCTTACGAGGTTGTTAATGTTTTACCAATAACCCTGTATATAGATTAAAATTAGAGTCAAATAAGAACAACACTTTTAGTCATAATAATATAGGTGGCAATAGTGGCCGTAAATATTATGTCGGTTTTTCGTCTAGGTTTTATTTATGAAAAATGTTGATTCAGTATATAATTTACGGCGACTTTATTTCTATTTTTGCTAAATGAATAATGTTAGAATCTTTCTTACTCACACCATGGTCACTGACGCTATTGTCATATCTAATTTTCCACTACCATAGCATAGAATCTATCAATGTTCATAATTTGTGAGACAATGAAATGAATGGATTTGTGAATTTTCAAGTTCGTGAATCACAGATTAGGTACCTACTTGAAAATTAATTTGTCTCACACACACATAATACTTTCAGTGTTGACCTCATGAACTAGATACCTAGATATTAGTGAGGTATGTGTGTTTCAGTAGTTGCGGCTGTATTGTGTGCGAAGTGCCGACCAGCGAGGTGTTCACTATCCTTTGTTTAAATGACAATTAGACGGTTCAACAGATCGATAGCATACCTACTGAGTTCCTCGTTATACTGACCGCCACTGAGTTGTTTGTGGTAGAAACAGACTTTCAAACAAAATTACCCTTTTGCACATCTATTTGCTGTTTTATTTATTTTGAAGCCGTGTTGCCGCGCCTTGGATTTTATCCTCACTTTTTCTATCCATTTCTGGTATGTGCAAACGCGGGTGATAATTTGGGTCGCACGCCATGTTGATTATTTAAAACTTTCCATTTTAAGTAAATAAGCGTCAACATGAGTTGAGTCATGGGTGGAACTTACTGTGGGATATCGATATAATTCAACTTTGCGCTCTTAACATGGTATCTAAATACAGAGACTCCATCTTGAAATCGAAGTTTTGCTGGTAGGTAAGATTTCAACGACAACGACGCAAATTGACGAAATGTAATCATAATAAGTGACATTTTATTTGACCAACTTAAGTCTTAAACCTTGTTACTGTTACCTACACTGTTTTTTTGTGACACTTGAACAGGTAGGTAGTTAAGTACCTACTTAGGTATTGCGAATTTGTTTGACAATGATCTGTATGTGCGTTTGCGCGGAAAATAGACAAGTCAAGATGGTAATTCCGTTACTAAGTGGCAATCTATACTTAGCCACAAACATCGAGAAGTGCAGGAAAAGCCTACGAATGATTTTAAATTGTGTTATTAGTCTGTAAGCTTTATGTAAAAATATTATAGATAAAGATAATAAATAAATGAACAGTATTGACCGGTGTTGTATTACGAGAATATTCAATGTGCTTTGTAGCATATAGGTAGGTAGGCACGGACCGAGGCTTAGCTTTCAGGGTAGTGCTATATATGTATATCACGCGTGCCAGTGACGCGTTCAAAATGTATGGAACAGCAATTTTTTTTTATTAAGTGAGGAATAATTTTCACGGGGGTCTAGAATCATGTACTGAACCCATGGCCACTCGTCGATGTCCCTCCCACACTGCACCCTTTATATAAACGCAGCTAGTAATAACGTTCATTAGGTAATTGAACAAAAGTTACCTTTCCGTTCCACACGTCACTCAATGCTTCCCTTCGTAAAATTTTATGCGACTTCTGCCACTCGCTGAGTGTGTTGTCAGCAGTACCTGCCATTATTATAAGACTAGCAGCGCACCGCGGTTTCACCCGCGTAAATTCCGATCCCGTGAGAATATCGGGATAAAAAGAAATAAGAAATTTTATCAAAATTGGTCAAGCCGTTTGAGCGTGAAGAAGTAACAAACATATAAACACACACACTTCCTCACTCACACACTCACAAACATTCGCCTTTATAATATTAGTGTGATACTGAAATCTACCACATGTTTATTAAATCTGAGGTTCACTTACTTAAATATTCCCCGGTTTTACATTAAGACCCTTCCCATCTTCTCTCAAGGGATGAACACCTCTATACATCCATAGTATATTCTTATATTTTATTCAATCTGTAGTTTGATAATACAGTAAAATGTTCTAAACCCAAGGGAGTGCATGTTTAGGCACAAGATTTTCAATATAGAATTATTTTAGTTAATAAAAACTTGGTAGTTCGGGAGGTAGCGCCGACAGGGTCTAGCGAAAGTAAAAATTTCTGTGCCATGGAGACACGCTAGGCTTAAAGGTTATGTACTTTCTAACTATGTATAGACTATATTTAATTGATTGTAGAAAAAAATGCAAGAAAATATCTATAAATACTGTTGAATATAAAGTTCAAGGTAGAATAAATTTAACATGAATGTAGAAAAACCTCTGGGACAGACAGACAAAAGAAAGTGATTTTAATGTTTCCGTCTTATCGCACACGAACCTTAAACGTTTCTAATCAGCCCTTGATATAATGAGGAAAGGTTAGTTAAGTAAAAGGGAGACAAAGGGTACTGAAGATGTCTGGTAATAGAGATATAAGGAAGAAGACACGTTGCGTGCGCAAAAACTTAGGTTAAGGGCAGAAGGACTAGAATTTAAAATATATTTTCTCGCTACAACTCGGGTAATGAAACTCACCCCATACTCATTGCCTCAAATTATTTCCGCAATGAACGTATTAACTCTTGCAGGTGAAGACCATCGTGAAGACGCTGGCGGCGGCAGCGGAGGCCGAGGCCGAGGCTGAGGCGCGCGCGCAGGCCGAGGAGCAACAGGGAGAGGCGCGGTCCGACCTCGCGCATGCGCCGCGCGCTCCTCGCACGCTGCTGCTGCCCCAGGATATGCCCATGCCCTCGGACGAGAGGCCGCACTGTAAGTACCAAGCTTGAGATCATTCATACGTAGAATTTTACAAAGGTCCAACAAGGTAAGTTCTCTTCTTAGTCTGTGCAAAGGTCTTTGTGCGCTTGAATGACATTGACAGATTGTTGGTAAACATTTGCGAAATTATCACAGATAATAATACAATTATTGACAAAACAAAATGGCGGCTTTAGTTTATATTTTAGCCACGTGCTAAAAGATCCTAACAGTGTGCAGTTGTAACTACAATTGCACTGCAACTTGTTTGCAATTACTGAAACATATATATGTAGGTTCACTGTTTAGAAGGTTATTGATTAGTCGACCAGCAGCATGGGAAACCTTAATATGTAAAGATCATGATCTCATAGGCCAGCAGTCGAATACTAGGTAATATTGACTGAAGCTTTTCCTGGATCTGTTAACCAACTTTGTAGGTAGCATTTATAAAATTATAAGTGTACGTGGAACGGCCCAAATTACTTCGGATAGATACTTGAAATTGTGTATTTCACTACATCGAGCTGGTTACCTGGATATGCTGGCGACGGTGAAAACCATTGCTTTATTACATGGAAAACATCCTTTCATGACTGCATGCTATTGAAGCAAAATTCTATTGAATCTGCATTCAGAGAATCCTAAACGATCGTAGAGATAGCCAGATAAATACAAATTGAATTTACAATATTATGATACGAGCACATAAATTGAATTGCATTTATATTATTGAAGCAGTATTAAAAACCTTCTTGCTATACATTATTTTTCTAACTGAAATGTTTAGTTAATAGAATATATGAGACTGGGCAGTACCGAAATTTTAAATAACATTGTTAAATTATTTAAACTTTTTGTCAAAGAAAAATACCTTGAGCAAAACAGAGCTTAAACTTGAACTGACATAAATTAACTACGTCTCAGAAAATGTATGCTCTTGTAAACATGTCTATATGTCTGTCTGAGCGTCTCCTAAGTTGTAACTCAACATATTTCTAAGCTCGTTAAAAATTCAACTTTGTTCATTATTGATAGAACACTTAACAACAAGGGTATTACAATACTTTTAACGTCGAAGCACGAGCATCGTGCATATTCATTGGGTACGTGTGTTTTTATCACTGATAAAACTTCAGATAATATTAACAATGACAAAGCTAAAACATACCAATCCAAACAAATAACATATTTATCTAATTTCATGACCAATACTATCACTCACTCAGCTAGCAGAATCATAGTGCTCGTTCATGCAATGTTTCCTTAAACAAAATGAATGAATAGACACGAAGTCTACCACAAAAACACATGAGTCACATCAGTTCCAATAAATCAGTGTCGCGTGTCTACGTAACAAGTAACGGACGGTAGTCAGTCGCTTTGTACCTTTACCAACTCGTATAAAATTCAGTTGAGGTACTTGTGCAATGTACAGTCACGAGCAAGTATGTATACTCTTGGCTTTATTCAAAGGCGATTTTCTCCTTTAATTTTGAATGAAATTTTATGTTATTACGAACATAGTATTTTCGAACCCTTAGGTTTATGTAAAGTGTCGTATTTCAAGGTTGTATTCGTTATTTCACGAAAAAAATGCAATTGAAAGTTGCCAAGTGTTGACATATTAGTGCTCGTGACTGTACATGCTGAACAACGAACAACATCAATTCGTGCATAATTAAATGCTAGTGCCACACAGGACGCTCCGAAATTTCAAGATCGCTAGATGAAGTTGCAAAAAGTAAAAAACTTATGTCCTAAAAAAAAAAACTAAAAATATTGTTAATACATTTCATGAAAATTCATTAAAATGTTTATATTTTACCTACCTAAAAATAAGCGAGCTCTTCTAAATAGTATATTCGGACAAAAGATTCGAACGACACGTGTAAAGGGATTTTATTTAGGTAGGTACCTTATACCTATCTCAATTTCAACCCGTAAGGCTGCCGTTAGATATATTCAGAGCAGTATATTATTGTCACTTAAATGTTCGTATAACACCTACAATGGTAGGTGTTAGTGTTATACGAACAGCTAAGTGAAGTACAGTAAAGTAACAGATTACGGTCGTGAATTTCGTTAACAAGACTTTTTTCACTAATTATGGAACAGTAATTTGAGATCAAAATAATTTCAGCATGTAACTATAGGTACTTATTGTTGTATGTTATGTTGTGGTACATACAGTCATTAATTACTATTAATTAATTAATGACTTGTAATTCATACAGGATGTCACAAATAATGTTTATTGTATTTTCCATTACGAGTTAGTCAACAAAATCATAGCTAAGTGACGACATAGGCATCGTAGGAAGTGCGTAGTGTACGTAACCCAGTTAAGTGGACGTCGTTGCACGTATTTTCAAGTAATTGGTCCGTTCGTGCACTCACTGATTCCTCATAATTGGTAATTAATGCCGGTCAATAGTGTTTATTGACCTGGATTAGTCTCAACATGTCTTGCTCTTGATCTTGCCCTAATTTGTTTACAAGAGCATTAAGAGAATGAGTTGTGGGGTATGGGACCGTAAATTGTTCATCACTCACGGTCCCTGTCTATTTATATTTGTACTGGATGACTATCGAAATACTTTATGCGATGCCGAGCTACTGAAATGATACCATGTTTGATGTTGTTGCAGATCTGCAGCCCCGTTCAGTCCGTAGCGTGGACGCTTTGGTGAACAGCGAAAAGCGCGTGAAGCGCTGCGCATGCAGCTGCGGCCCGTAGAGGCGTACCGTGCGCCCGCGCACCGCGCTGTTGTAGCAAACACGCGCTTCTCTCCGTCCATTTTTCAATCTCCAATATCTATTCTGTAACAGTTAATGAAACCTGTTAGTTAACGTAATAACGGCTTGTCTCTAACATTTCTGTAAATAAAGTTGTTAATCCATGAGCTTCCGATGATGGTTTTTAATTACCTGTCGCTGCATAGAGGTTGTATTATGGGAAATTTTAATGTTTGTTAAATAATTATAAATTTTATAGTTCGTTTGTTTCCTGTTTCGATGTACCTATGATTTTCTTTTACCGACTGTTTACTTGAGAATGCAATATGTAAGGTATAATAATAGTTTTAACATTAGGTACGTATGTGTAGGTGCACACGTACATGTTGTATTGTGGGGGTAGCAGGAGGAGGTCGGCGATGCAATATCCATCTGCAGATTAATTCACAACCTCGAACACACTCTGTTCTGTTTGTTGTAAATTGGTTTTCGAGAAAATCTCTCTCTGATTTGTTAAGAGAATATTTGCATTTGTTTGGGGTAAAAATAGAAATGCATTTACTTCTGAAGGAACTCTTAAACCTTGTTTGCATACCTTGCTCCTTAATTAACTAGGGAGGTGATATTGTAAAATTAAAATCAAACTTGTATTCTATTATTGTGATCCTAAATTAAATTTGTACTAGTTTTATTTGACTGAAAGTTTTATTTGACCGCTTGTATTGACAGACCCAATTGTGTTTACAATTGTTAAAATAATGGACATTCATACATTCTAGGCTACAATTAACTCAATGTACATTTAATACCTACACAAAAATAGGAAATGAAGACACGGGATCTTAACGCGTTCAGTGCCAGGAGGACTCCTGGAGGGCTTCCCTCTAGTCGTAATTGGGATGCCGGGAGCCCTCGCAGAGGGGTCATTTTAAATGTAGGTATAGACGTATGGGGAACAGGGTGTAAAGTTCACTCATACTCTATAGAAAAGGGAGGATCCTCCGACCAGACGGGTATTGTGTCTAGCGGGCAATTGCCCCGATGATTCGTGTCGGGCCGTTGTATCTATGCTAGTTGCGCGGTAAACTCTGCTTGCGAGATGCAGGATTTTGCGTGACGAAAGTGTGACACGTTGTTCGCATGTGGCGTTGTAGATACATGGGTTTTTAATAGCAAATACAAAATGTGCAAATACTGGCCGGCTGTTTCAGGGTTGGAAACCCATTTCCATGGTTACAAATATTCACTAAAAACATTTATTTTGAGATTATAACTAAAACACGAGGATGAGTTTAACAATCGAGGCTTTTCAGGGTTCCGTATCAAAATAGGAACACTTAAGGTGCGACTTCGTCTGTCTGTCCGTCCGTCTGTCACAGCTGCTTATTTCAGGAACTACTAATACAAAAAACTTTAATTTCAGAATTAGGTGTCAAAAAACGAATGTCAAGGACACCGACTGGATTGGAAGTAGTTTGTTTTTTTTTGTAAAAAAGTTTTTATTTTTCACTTTTTAGTATTCTGTACCTACCTCAAAAGGAAAAAACGGAAGCCTTATAGGATTACTCGTGTGTCTGTCTGTCTATCCGTCTGTCACAGCCATCTTTTTCCGAATCTAATGGACCGACAGGTGTTGTCTGAGAGTCATCACTTCATGCTGCTGCGCTGATGATAAGTCAAAGTCAAATACTTTTAATCAACTAGGCTTATTACAAGCTCTTTCGACAATTACAAGCCCTTAGTATCATCAGATGCGGGACATACTGGTCCCATTACATCATTACGAGAAATGGAAAGATGAAGATGATTGTCTTACAAATCCACGTCTATCCAAGAACTGCTAAGTAGTTTCTGTCGACATATTACCGTATCTCCTAACTCCTAACAGTTAAGGACTGCTGTTGCTACCATGGACAGCTCATGTCCGTGACTACCGCCGGACCACCAACGCCAATCGCTTTCATATTTAATAAATAATTAGTACTCAATTGGTACTAATTAGTACTCGAACAACAAAATTGGTACCTACCTTAGTAGTTTTCGAGAAAATCGACTTTGAAGGTGGTCCGGCGGTAGTCACGCTCCCTTCAGCAGGACCACCATGAGCGCCGAAAAAGGGGGCACGCTACAGGTATTCTAAGTATACAAATAATTAGTACCCATAAATGTGATTTATTACGTAAAAAAAACAGAACTGTACCATTTGTATTTACCGAGAAATCAACGATGATAACTTTCTCGCAATTGTTCAGCAGGACCACGACTTTCAATGTTGATTCCAAGTTAGAGAAGCTTGTCGCTATCCTCAAACCTACATAAAAATTAGTACCCTGCAAGATAAAATTATTACCCAAAATTCAAAGTCAGTACTCCAGTAGTTTACGAGATATACCATGCCATTGGTGGGGTGACGGTAGTCACGGTGCCAAATTTTCATTTCAAGTTTTCCCTATTAAAAACTCTGTGATTTCTTTCGAAATTTATACAAAAATTAGTACTCCTAAAGAAGTTAAAGCGACCAAAATTCAGATTCCCAAGTGTTGTATTTTAAGAGAAATTAGCTTTCATTACTTTTCCATACTAAATCTTCGCGTATAACCCGACCAAATTAAGTTGTCAATGGTATTGAGCTGTTTATGAGATTCACTCGTGGTGGCTCATGGTGGTCCTGCTGAAGGGAGCGTGACTACCGCCGGACCACCTTCCAAGTCGATTTTCTCGAAAACTACTAAGGTACCAATTTTGTTGTTCGAGTACTAATTAGTACCAATTGAGTACTAATTATTGACCAAATTTGGAAACGATTGGCGTTGGTGGGGCGGCGGTAGTCACGGACATGACAGCTCGGTTGCATTAGGTAAGTGATGACTCTCAGACTCAAACACCTGAATCATCAATAGGTTTCATTTGATTTGAGAAAGTTCAACTAACACTGTAAATGCCTACAAAGGAGGATTTACCTCGATTTTCATGGGATCCCTTCATTAGATTCTGACTTGGTGACAATGGGACCACCTCGCGAGCATACCTACTCTTTAAAACCCTAATGTCAACTGCTCATCACCTGTTACAAAATATTGCTTTTCCGGATGCTGGGACTCCTGGTAAGAAGCAGGACAACAATCATCATACCCTCCCCCCCCCTCCCCCTCCCCCTCCCACCTATCCCCTTTCCCTCGATTTCCATGGGATCCTCTTATCAGATTCCAACTTGGTGACAATGGGTGGTCCCATTGTCACCAAGAGTAAAAACAAACAAAATATATTGTCAAAATCGATCCACAATTGACGGAGAAATCGGTGAACATACAAAAAAAAAACATACATAAAGTCGAACATATAACCTCCTCCTTTTTGGAAGTCGGTTTAAACTATATACCTACCATTATTAATATAATATACCTACTAGCTGACCCGGCAAACGGTGTTTTGCAATTTACATTATTTCTAGCTGCCCGGCGCTACTTCGTTCGCGTGGTATCGTACCCCTTACCCTACCCTACCCAACTCCGGTCACTTCTACCCTACTCCTAACCTACTCCTACCCTACTCCTACACTACTCCTACCCTACTCCTATTAGTAAAAAAAAGATAAAAAGTTATCCTATGTCCGTCTCGTTCTAAGCCCACCAATTTTCAGCCAAATCGGTTCAGCCGTTCTTGAGTTATAAATAGTGTAACTAACACGACTTTCTTTTATTCTTGAACTTTGGAATAAATATTAATAATGCTTATCCATCTGATAACAAGTGAAAGAATTGAATAAAATATTTTTACATAAAATAAAAAAAAAAACTTTCTTTTCCGATGCAGTCATCAAAGTCAACAAAACGAGAACACAATACACTGAGCCGCGCATACTGTCTCTTTTTCTCCAATGTTAGGAAAAATTTAACCAAATCTTATAAAAGGTAAAACCTCAACTAAAATATTGCCAAACATACTAATTAAATTGACAATAATGCGATTTTATCTGTGTCATGTTATTTGAAAGGCATCTTGTTATGGTAAATAAGTATTTTTTTATATATTTAATCAATAATGAAGGAAACAGTATTTTTTTCTAAATAGATGTGTTAGGGTCGTACCGGAGAATGGGCAGCAGCGTTCTCTATGCATTCCACCACCATACTATATTGCGATCGCCAACCCGCCTGCCAAGCGTGGCGATTATGGCAGACCCCCCCTTCTTGGGGGAGGCCTGTGTCCAGCAGTGGACGTCTTTCGGCTGAAATAACACGTTTACTGCGGCAAGTAAAATCATAATTCTTCATCTGGTGCGGCGGCGGGCCAAAATGCGCCCCCAATGATATTTTCGCCAGTGCGTGGCAGGTCTTTCTAGACCCACCAGCACTAGGATAGATTAAATTGCTATAACTTTGTGGAAACACAATGTATACATTTTTTTTTTATATTGTTAGAATGACCTTGAACCCAACTTCCTTAGGTTTGATTCGCCCCGGGATCTGCCACACAGGAAATGAGTAATAAAGCAGGAAAAGCGGCAGGCCGATATCGACCTGAACCGCACTAGAAAGTATTTTTAGTAGTGATGGGACAGAGAAAAACAAGGGGATATCGAAAATAAAACTGAATTATCGTAAAAGATGTTTTTATTTACTTATGTCTTGGAAACATGTTAAGCAAAGGTTTTGGTTCCATTTCCTGCAATATTTTTTTATTTTCTTAACTTTTTTTTTTGGTTGGGTACTATTAAAGGTTTTCAGCAGTCTGTCGTAGCACCCTGCACAATTTCTTCGTTTAGCGCTCATCTCAAGGACATGGTCATTGTCCTTAGGTTTTACTTGATTTTCTGAAATGATTTTTTTTTTCTTAATTCCGTGTGATTTATTAACCATTTATGAGTTTTACCACAGAACTCGCGAAACTGAACAACTTTCCCCAGAGGCTGATAATGTTGATATGTGTAGGTAGTAAACAAAACTTACCGCTTGTGCTTCGTTTTCCGTGCACATTTGTTTCCAAATTCTTCTTATTTTTCTTAGTGGAAAATATTTCTTCACTGCTGTCACTATCACTATCAATAACTGCAGGGCGAATTCCTCTATTTTCCAAAATTTGTATTTTTATTTTATTGCTTGCCATCATTGATTATATCGAACGCTACGTCAGATCAGTTAAATAGCACAACACTAACTGGCGGGGCGCGCGCTCTGTGCGGTATCGGGTCGCCAGCTGCCTGTTGGGAGGGCAGGCCGAAATAGGCCCACTGCCGCACTCAGCGGATGTTTTTCACCGTCAGTGCGTGGTAGGTCGATAAAAGCCTGCCGTTATGTTTTGATGGGGAACACCTACAATTTTGATCGCAAGATGAAATATATATTTGTCTCTGTCGAATTTTTACAAACACCTGAGATAATCGTTTCGCACAAGCGAGCGGGACATAGTTTTCTTCGTCCGCACCAGCTGAAGTACCGCGGCAGGCCGATATCGGCCTGTTACGCAGTGAACGTGATAATGATGATGATGAGATGTTTTAGTTTGTGTTGAAGATTGTTCACTTTCGATAAATGACGTGCAAACCAGCAAAAACTGTTAACATTTTTTGTTGGTTGATCTATAGGTACATATAATAAAATATCTATACTTACATTGTAATAAAACGAGTAACGAAGTCAAAAATAAACATTGAATTAAAAAAAAATGAACTGCTACGAGTCGACGACAAACGAGTCTGATGCCAAAAATATAATTTTTAGGATTTTTAGTCCGTTTCTCTGTTTTTCTGGACGTATATTCCGGATTAGCGCAAAAACGGCTAAAACACTTCCACGGCGTAAGTACGTGTTTTGTACGTGCGTAAGTAAGTGTTTTGCAATTTACATTATTTCTAGCTGCCCGGCGCTACTTCGTTCGCGTGGTATCGTACCCCTTACCCTACCCTACCCAACTCCGGTCACTTCTACCCTACTCCTAACCTACTCCTACCCTACTCCTACACTACTCCTACCCTACTCCTATTAGTAAAAAAAAGATAAAAAGTTATCCTATGTCCGTCTCGTTCTAAGCCCACCAATTTTCAGCCAAATCGGTTCAGCCGTTCTTGAGTTATAAATAGTGTAACTAACACGACTTTCTTTTATTCTTGAACTTTGGAATAAATATTAATAATGCTTATCCATCTGATAACAAGTGAAAGAATTGAATAAAATATTTTTACATAAAATAAAAAAAAAAACTTTCTTTTCCGATGCAGTCATCAAAGTCAACAAAACGAGAACACAATACACTGAGCCGCGCATACTGTCTCTTTTTCTCCAATGTTAGGAAAAATTTAACCAAATCTTATAAAAGGTAAACCTCAACTAAAATATTGCCAAACATACTAATTAAATTGACAATAATGCGATTTTATCTGTGTCATGTTATTTGAAAGGCATCTTGTTATGGTAAATAAGTATTTTTTTATATATTTAATCAATAATGAAGGAAACAGTATTTTTTTCTAAATAGATGTGTTAGGGTCGTACCGGAGAATGGGCAGCAGCGTTCTCTATGCATTCCACCACCATACTATATTGCGATCGCCAACCCGCCTGCCAAGCGTGGCGATTATGGCAGACCCCCCCTTCTTGGGGGAGGCCTGTGTCCAGCAGTGGACGTCTTTCGGCTGAAATAACACGTTTACTGCGGCAAGTAAAATCATAATTCTTCATCTGGTGCGGCGGCGGGCCAAAATGCGCCCCCAATGATATTTTCGCCAGTGCGTGGCAGGTCTTTCTAGACCCACCAGCACTAGGATAGATTAAATTGCTATAACTTTGTGGAAACACAATGTATACATTTTTTTTTATATTGTTAGAATGACCTTGAACCCAACTTCCTTAGGTTTGATTCGCCCCGGGATCTGCCACACAGGAAATGAGTAATAAAGCAGGAAAAGCGGCAGGCCGATATCGACCTGAACCGCACTAGAAAGTATTTTTAGTAGTGATGGGACAGAGAAAAACAAGGGGATATCGAAAATAAAACTGAATTATCGTAAAAGATGTTTTTATTTACTTATGTCTTGGAAACATGTTAAGCAAAGGTTTTGGTTCCATTTCCTGCAATATTTTTTTATTTTCTTAACTTTTTTTTTGGTTGGGTACTATTAAAGGTTTTCAGCAGTCTGTCGTAGCACCCTGCACAATTTCTTCGTTTAGCGCTCATCTCAAGGACATGGTCATTGTCCTTAGGTTTTACTTGATTTTCTGAAATGATTTTTTTTTTCTTAATTCCGTGTGATTTATTAACCATTTATGAGTTTTACCACAGAACTCGCGAAACTGAACAACTTTCCCCAGAGGCTGATAATGTTGATATGTGTAGGTAGTAAACAAAACTTACCGCTTGTGCTTCGTTTTCCGTGCACATTTGTTTCCAAATTCTTCTTATTTTTCTTAGTGGAAAATATTTCTTCACTGCTGTCACTATCACTATCAATAACTGCAGGGCGAATTCCTCTATTTTCCAAAATTTGTATTTTTATTTTATTGCTTGCCATCATTGATTATATCGAACGCTACGTCAGATCAGTTAAATAGCACAACACTAACTGGCGGGGCGCGCGCTCTGTGCGGTATCGGGTCGCCAGCTGCCTGTTGGGAGGGCAGGCCGAAATAGGCCCACTGCCGCACTCAGCGGATGTTTTTCACCGTCAGTGCGTGGTAGGTCGATAAAAGCCTGCCGTTATGTTTTGATGGGGAACACCTACAATTTTGATCGCAAGATGAAATATATATTTGTCTCTGTCGAATTTTTACAAACACCTGAGATAATCGTTTCGCACAAGCGAGCGGGACATAGTTTTCTTCGTCCGCACCAGCTGAAGTACCGCGGCAGGCCGATATCGGCCTGTTACGCAGTGAACGTGATAATGATGATGATGAGATGTTTTAGTTTGTGTTGAAGATTGTTCACTTTCGATAAATGACGTGCAAACCAGCAAAAACTGTTAACATTTTTTGTTGGTTGATCTATAGGTACATATAATAAAATATCTATACTTACATTGTAATAAAACGAGTAACGAAGTCAAAAATAAACATTGAATTAAAAAAAAATGAACTGCTACGAGTCGACGACAAACGAGTCTGATGCCAAAAATATAATTTTTAGGATTTTTAGTCCGTTTCTCTGTTTTTCTGGACGTATATTCCGGATTAGCGCAAAAACGGCTAAAACACTTCCACGGCGTAAGTACGAGTACTTCCCCCCTCCTTATTGTCTTTGCTCCTGTTTCATGTTGAAAATGAAATGTGTTAAAAAAAAAAATGTTTCATTTTTGTTTTAAAAAAATGTTTATATTTAGATTAGTCTAATATACTTTATATTTATTATTATTATTTGTTTATTTATTTATCCATTTATTTCAGGCATCAAGGCCCATATGAAACACATACTATTACAATATGAATAACTTAAAAATACATACATCATTATAATTAAGTACACTAAAAAACTAACGAACACGAAGTGTCTGTGTCGTGTTTCACTGACTGGTGTCATGTATCTGGCCACGAAACTGGCGCGGGAAGAGGCGGTACACAACACCCTTCGGCCAGAACTCTTCCTTGAGGAGCTTCTCGAGATGATGTGTCGGAACACGCACCATGAACGACTTGAAGTTCGTGTTGTGACGCGACTCCAACTTCTCGACCCTCAAAGTCCAGTTGGTCTTCACACGCAAGTACTTCACGATCTCCTCAACCTTCGTGGAGTGGTGCAGTCTGGACACGTACAGCTGCGTCGTCGGGATTGCTGGACGTAGCAGCATGTCGGGTCCTGCCAGCGCGGTGCCGCACTGGTTCCGATAAGGAGGCTTCTTCTTCTTCTTCTCCACCTTGATGAAACCATCCTTGTCGCACGTGTCTTTGTCTGGATCCTGTCTTTTCAAGCAACTCAGCAGGCTTGATAGCGGCTACTATTTCAGCGTAAGCTCGTTTAGGGTTCGACGAACCTGTACACGTCGTTGTCTCCACCTGTGTCGAGGCAGAGACGGCTAACGCACCCGTTGCAACGCATGCATTCTCGGCAGTTGGTGACGCATTCGAGTCCGCCGACTCGAAACTGCAGATGGAGGCGTTTTGTGCCCCGCAACGCGTGCTCACAATACACGTGCTCATATACTTATGTATTTATTGTATTATGTAAATGGTACATACACCACACAGACAACCTACAGTATTTGTCTCTCCTTCCCCTTTTTAATCCATCCAAAGGTTGTCTTTAAAAGATCGCTCTTCGCGATAAGACCGCCCATTGTGTCACCCTTTGTAAAATGTCTATATTTATGACTGTAATTTATAAGATGTACATAATAAAGAGTATTCTATTCTATTTTAACGACTGAACGAATTTGAATAAAATATTGATACACAGTTAAATGGTTTATAACACGTAGGATGCTTTTAATTCCGGTAGTACGTTCTCGTGGGATATTCTCTGACATCCACGCGGGCGAAACCTAAAAAATCTAGTATGAACATAAAAAGCTAAATTCAATGGATTTTAACACCGAGTCTGTGACAGAGAAAAGGTAAAAATTTTTGTTGTTTTAATTTTTATAATTCGGTCCACCTTTTGTTTTTTTGGAAATGAGTACGAAACAGATATGTGAAATTGCTTGGGCCAGCCCAAGCAATTTCACAAATCTGTTTCTAAGACTGCAATGTACAGTTTGGATCGGAACCTAAATTGTGTGAGCCCGGCTGGCTCTAGGCCGGTAAATAATAAAGAAATATGGTGTTTCGCACCTGTTCTCATACCCACCAATGTATCACACTAATCACACTAATATTATAAAGGCGAAAGTTTGTGAGTGTGTGTGTGAGTGTGTGTGTGTGTTTATATGTTTGTTACTTCTTCACGCTCAAAGGGCTGGACCAATTTTAATAAAATTTTGTATGGAGGTAGTTGACACCCTGGATTAACATATAGGCTTTTTATCCCGATATTCCCACGGGATCGACAATTACGCGGGTGAAACCGCGGGGCGCAGCTAGTTATAAATAAAAACTTTGATTTGTTAATGAACTTGTTTTATCTACCTAGTGCCTACCTAATACGAAAACCAATGCACGCTACTGATAGTCTCGAATCTCTTCCAATCGTTCAGCTTCCAATGACATTCGATGTGATAGAATTTCATCACACTAATATTATAAAGGCGAAAGTTTGTGAGTGTGTGTGTGAGTGTGTGTGTGTGTTTATATGTTTGTTACTTCTTCACGCTCAAAGGGCTGGACCAATTTTAATAAAATTTTGTATGGAGGTAGTTGACACCCTGGATTAACATATAGGCTACTTTTTATCCCGATATTCCCACGGGATCGACAATTACGCGGGTGAAACCGCGGGGCGCAGCTAGTTATAATTAAAAACTTTGATTTGTTAATGAATTTGTTTTATCTACCTAGTGCCTACCTAATACGAAAACCAATGCACGCTACTGATAGTCTCGAATCTCTTCCAATCGTTCAGCTTCCAATGACATTCGATGTGATAGAATTTCAGTATTGTATATTGATCTTTAGGTGTATCAGTTGTCAGACAATCGGCTCCGGAATGCTTGTAACCCGACGACAAGTAGTTTGTGCTCACTGCGTAGAGAAGTCTCGATGTAGGGACCCAAATCGCTCATCGGTACTCGGCTTGCAAATCAGTCAAGTAATGGTAGCCTTACACCATGATGTCCATGTGGTTTTATCCAAACACTTGATGGGACATAATGCAAGATGAATTAATGCTGCAACTCCGTACCTAGTGTAAACTGGGATTTAGATAATTAATTCACTCACGATAAACGATGACAAGTCTACCTTTTAACATGATTCACACGGCACAGGAGATTCACTTTTATTCATAGTTCAATTGGCTTGGAGCTTCAAGTTGCTGGCAATCAAATGTGCGTCACAGTTTCACTCAATCACGGTATCTACATAGGTAGATACCGTGATTTGATGCATCGCAGATTTTATTAGCTATATAATATTGGCATTGCTGCGACGTTATAGCCAACATAAAAATATTCTAGTACTCTAGTGAACAGAGAAGGGTAGTGTCGAGCAGTTCTCTACAAACTTGTTTACTATTTCCTTAGAAAGACGATTGCCCTCTGTTCAAGGGAAGCTGTTACAAGAGCCGTATTGTTAAAGTGTAAGTTCCTCGCTCAATATCGTTATGTAAGAGAATTACGAGAAGGAAGGTGCTAGGTCCTGTTTCTATTTCCTATTGCCAACGTTATCGTGCACAATGTAACAATAAAAGGATTGTATAAGACTTAAAATATTATGTTGTTGCACTTGTGTTGCACATAAATTCTGTTTATCGAAATAAAAGAGCTCTGACTTAGGTATGTACAGTCAACAAAAGAGCAGGATCGTCGGATATAGTTGAAGTTTAATAAGAAACCGATGGATGTTATCGACTGAATTTTAATTTCATAAATTAACTGTTTGTTTTCTATTAATAAAATAAAATTTTATTCGAGAACATCTATCGGTTTCTTACTAAATTTCAACTATATCCGACGATCCTGCATACTTATCTCTTTTGTTGACTGCACATATTTATTTAATAGAGTTTTGTTAAGTTTTCGTTAATTATGTAAACACATAAAAATATATATACAATGCAACATGAAATGTAACACGTTCGTCTAGTAATTGTTGTATTACATTTCATGTTGCATTGCATATATTTGTACGGCATCTTCGTTTCAACGTATGTTACATTTCATGTGATGTTTCACATAGTTATGTGTAACCCAACATAAGGAACACATTATTTGACGATAATCAAAATGTCGTGCCATTATAGCTAGGTCTGAAAGCCTTCGTCTTTTAGAGAAGTCTGTAGTCTGAGGGAAATAAATAAATTTAAACGACATTTGGTGTTAAATAAATTATATTAAATATAGGTACGAGTATTATTCGCGAGCCACCAAGGCAGTTACACAGTAACATTAGTTATTAGTTAAAACTACTCACACACAATCCAATCACAATATTGGGAAGGGGAATGTTTTAACATTTCATATTAACATCTGCTAAACTATAGTCAGGTAATGTTCTCGACGACTGTGTCTTATTTTTGTAACTTAACATTATTAGAACGATATACAAAACAAGAATCAAGAAATTCATGAGAAAACCAGATATGTAACTTATGAGTAATGTTGTTAAGGACCATTCTAAACACCGCAAGTCCATAACGTCTTTGGAAAACAAATAAACATTTATGGTCAAACAAAGTAAAAATGTAACGACTGCCAGACTCCTGGCAAACTGTCTTTTGTTATCTGACAGCACTCTGTACACTATAGCGATGTAGAGCCCTGTGCCGATGAATATTAGCGGCCACCTGAATATACTGCAGATCAACAAGTTGACGTACCACTTGCTCATCAAGTTGGTGATTATGACAGCCGTACACGCCACGCTGATAGGGACAGGTATCAACCATGAACAAGACAGGACTCTATAAAAACTCACATGGCTTATTTTAACTAACACTATTATTAAACTGTTATACATGTGTTTTATAAAAAAGAATACTAGTATAACTATAACAAAGTCCATATAAATCTGAAGACAATTTAATATATGAGTGACTACCTCGGTAATTGTTATATTACCCTGACATTCTAAAAACTTAAATGTAAATATAATCCTTTTAATAAATCTGGCAAAAGTTAATTGCATTAACATTTGATTTCTATAATTTCTTCTCCATCGTGGCATCTTGATAGCTGCGACAATTGATATTATTAACTCTACAGTCGTCATAACCAGTTCGATCACAACAAAAGTCTGAAATGTTGAGTATTCACTGTACAGCGCACTTTCCACTTCAAAACTGTTGGGTGCACTTCCATTGGCTGCAAACTCATTTTTTTCTGCACTTGGTGGTGAAAAATCACTTTCCTCGGCCGTCGTCGGCGCTGCCGTCGTCAGTAAATCTATAACAGCGTCTGTGACATTGTCGATATCAATCGATGGTACAATTTCCGTCGACATTTTGACCACATGGACGTAATTTACTATTTCACTATTGAGTATATCAAAATGTTTTGTGTATGTCCTGAAGGCAGTAGACGGACTGGCGGTTAAAATGATACTGTAATGTGAAACGGAAAACAACAACTTACATAGGTATATATATTATTCATAGGTAAATGATACAACAAGATATTGGAATGTGCGGTTAACAGACGTCATAGCGGTGGGCGCGAAATACCCGAGGACGAGTAGCTTCCACTCGTTATTGAATAGTCTTTATTCATTTTCAGAAGATATATTTTATATATTGAAGCCATTTAAGTTTGACAGTATATCAAATATTTATTTGGAAGCAAGGAGAGATGAGTTATTTTCTCGTGTTTGGAATTCAATATCCTGCGAGTAACCTTTGATATCACGATATTAGATACGCGAATTTCATATTTATGTCAACCAAGTTGCTGGCCATGCTATTGTGATTTTTTTATGACGAGCTATGTTTTTACTAGGTAAACAGGAAGAATACGTATTTTAAAATAATGCAGTAGTAGAATCACCACCTTAACTAAGAAGATTAGTTTTGGTTTATATTTTTCTTCAGCATTAGGAAGGTCGTTTGAATGTTTTAGGATATTTAATGTTAAAGTAGTAAGTTTTAGGACACGCCAACTATAGACTGTTGGCGTGTTCAAAACTTGCTACTGTTTCCTCCTGAGGTTTGCGACTAATGTATAATGTTGTGACGAAAAAAAGGGAAATTGAGAAAAAAAAATACCATTTTACCTGAAAGCAGTCAGTCAAAGAAAGTAGGTACTTTCTTCAAAACTGTACACAAGTAAAAGTGGGGGTTTTACGAAATAACTTAAAATTAAACTTGGCAATTTTCCTTAAGGAGATCTTTAACTGCGTCAGATAAACATGGCTGGCAATTGCTTCGCGTGAAGGGTCCTTGCGAAAGCGGTGCGATCAATAGGTTTAAAATATGGGTCAAGCTCAGTGCGAGTCCTACGCTACAGCGCACAGTGCTCACCTGTGCCGCGGCTTTCAGTGCACACTGTGGCCAATACTTACTGCACTCTCGATACGTTTGCTATAAGTACATTATTTACTTCGTGTACAATACTATCCTACCTACATCTTACTTTTAAAATCAAGTAGGTAGGTAACGCATTCAAACAAGTGGGGACAAACGGCAAACAACAGTGGGCCTAAAAAGGCCACTTTGTCAGAATCATAAAAGGATAACATAATGGACAGTTAACCGTTAAATTAATCGCATCAAATCCCATTGGTGAAGCATTTTTCAGTTGTTTATTACGATTCGTAATGTTATCCTTTTATGATTCTCCAAAGTGGCCTTTTTAGGCCCCCAGAGCTCGATAGAAGTAGGTATTAGCCCAGGTTCGCACGGGCGTGTTTTTCTTGTGGCGATTTTTTTCGCACACTAGATTTTGAACGCACTGCTTAGCGCCGAGTGTTGAAAATCAAACAGTATGTTTTTTTGATTCGCTGGGATGTGCTCTGTTGGATCCTCAATACTTGGCTCAACGTCGAGAGTTGAAAATCCAGTGCGCGATATAATTCCACCGCGATATTTTTCGTGGGCTCTTACGAGGGCTTTTACTTGGGCTTACCCTTTTCCCGGGGACAAATAATAGGGACATTCTTTTTACTTGTGAATGTGGAGAGTATGGACCGCAACTCTCAGTTATAATCATACAGCTTCTACTCTGGCTGGCTGGTTGGTCCACATTATGATTTACCTACGATAGGTTCACTTCAGTGGTCTAAGTCCGGTATACTTTGAAAATTGACTGGTGACTTATAACTACGCAGTGTAATAGTTTATACTAGCTATACCTACTTACTTTAACCGTACAGCTATTTATGTTGATTGTTATTCCAATTAGTGCTTCGATGCCGATATTTTATTCCGGATCATCCCGGGTAATCTGTTATCGGGATCACAGTCTGATTTTATTACTACAAATTGATACAACATCGTTGTTGTTCCAGCAGCGCGGGAGATATTCGAAGATTTTTTTTTTGTCTTTGTTACCTAGAATTTAGGGACACTATCGATTGAAAGTTCGCATTTCACATTTTTTTTATTAGTACACTGTCCACTGCTGAGCAACGCCCCCCCCCCGAATTCTTCCGGGCATCCTTTTCTAGAGCCACCTCAATCCAACACTTGTGTGTCTAGGTTTCATTTAATTTAATTGCACATAATTATTGCGCAATCAAAACTATTTCCCAAATGTATCTGCATGCAGCGGATTACAGATAGTTTTGGTGAAAGTGTTAAACCAAATTTTCAAAACTAATGCTCAGTAAGTATTTACATATTAATTATTTTAGCCTAAAACAATTTTCTCGCACGTGGGCTAAGATATTTTGTGTTTTTATATAAACTAAAGATGCGAACCGATGAATAAAAAAAAGGCGTGAAAATTGCTCTTAATTGCAAAGTAATGGCTCAAACAACATATAAATTAGTAGTGCCTAGTTATAGGGTAAACATTTTAAGTTGGCAGGAAGTGGGTTCTCGGCACTAAGTCTAACGATTCCACAATACTAGTGAATACAGAAGGTCTGCTACAAACAGCAATAACAAGTTTATCTGAATTATTCCGTTCTGATCCCCTGAACCCCCCTCCACCCGCCCCCCCCACCTCGATCCCCTCCTGGATCGTCTTCTGTTTTAATCTTTGTCTTATCCACTATAAACTTTCTCATACCGGTTTGAACCGCTTTTTCTTTTGTTTTTGATCCTAAAGGATCGTCAGCAACAAAAATAAGTACAGGGTTTATTGAAATACATAAGTTCGTAATTCTTATTGTAACGGATACGTTTATGTTAGTATTGAGGAACAACGACTCCACATTTTCGTCTTTGTCAAGTCACCGCACCCGCAAACGTTCAGCATAATCAACCTAAAATATTCCCACTGGGACTCAGTGGGTTGTAATCTTCCACGCAGGCCCGGTGCGGCTTGGTACGGGCGTATGACAAAATAAAATTGCATTTAAGTTTGGGACAAGACAGACTGTTTGAGAAGAGAGTGTAAAACTACGATAAGGAAACTTGCTTCTAAACATTCATCAAATGACACATACGCATATACGTGCGCTCGCAGCGTCTGGAAATTGAAAACAACCGCGTGACACATCAGTGACGGACGACCAACGTAGGAAGTCAAGAATTAGGAGTCATGTGACACATAAATTGAACTCCGCCACACTGTTCATCATCTGCCTAGCCTTTTTGTAAATATGTTGGGCCGGATGCAGGTGAGTACCAATATTTCACATGGAGCGACTGCTTATCTGAACTCCACAATCCAGTTACTGGGTAATACGATACCCCTTGGTAGACTGCTTGTCATACTTTCGGACTTCTGGCGACCCGTAACGACTGTCAAAGATCCATTAATGGCAGTCCGGACCAACGGCTTAACGTCTTATCCAAGGCACTCAGGAGTCTTGGTACGTAAAGATGGTCCCAAGATCCATCCACGTTATTACTCAGCCACAAGCCCTTCACGTGCCGCATGTGTGACACAAAGGAAGTCAAGAAAAACATCATAAATAAATAAGTAAGGAGTCATGTGACTCATAAACTGAACTCCGCCACACTGTTATCAGTCATCATAATATAATTAAACCATGTAATGTAACGACTACGCGATAATCCGCGATATCTAATCACAGGGTACACTACATAAATACGAAAAACTTTATTCCGACAGTCACAAATACGAATTTCAAAATACCGATTTTCATAATTCCGAATGGTTCAAAATTTCTAATATAACAACTCCGATTTATCATTCATCCTATTCTTATAATTCCGAAATTTCAATATTCCTAAAGTTTATAATTACTTTTCTCAAAATACCGAGTTTAATAGATCGAATAACAAAAAGTCCGAATTAATGAAAATTCGAAACATCAAAAATACGAATTCCGATTAATTAGAATTCCGAAATAAAAACGCCTTGTAAAACTGAATAGCAAGACAAATATACGAGTAGAATACGGAATATCGAAGCACAAAATATCGATAAATGCTAATACGATGCTACAAAATTGCGATGCACGTACGTGTCGACGAAGCCCCGCTTATATTTCTGTGTAAAGGGTTTAAAGTAACATGCATGCAGCAAGCATGCAGCATGGAAGCAAACACGCAGCATGCAGCATGCCTGCAAGCATGCAGAAGCTGCAGCATAGAAGCAAACACGCAGCATGCAGCATGCAAGCAAGCATGCAGCATGCAAGCAAGCATGCAGCATGGAAGCAAACACGCAGCATGCAGCATGGAAACAAGCATGCAGCAAGCATGCAGCATGCAAGCGAGCATGCAACATGCAGCAGGCATGGTTTCTGTCACGGCTCCGGCGCTGCGGTTCTCCGGCGGCCCCACGCGTGCTACGATTAGCACGCGTGGGGCCGCCGGAGAACCGCGACGATTCGCAGACGGCTTTCGCTCACCACCACGACTTCGACTTGCTGGCCGGCTTCGCCGGCCAACCTCAGCCGCGGCGGCTCGCTCACAGCCTCCTGCTCCTCAGCCAGCGGGCCGCTTCGCCCCTACGCGCCTACCCGATTTTAAATTACACTCTAGGGGTAGGGCAGACAAGACTGCGTGTAGTCGGATTTACAGCGATTCGTTTCTGTCACTAAAACCTAATTTTTAGCAAATGTTTTAGAGCTAACAATTTTATTATAAATGAACATTCGGAATAATACACATTATATAATACAATACTTAGGACATATGACTTTATTTCATGCAAAATTAGGAGATTCAATTATTATAGTACTCGATATTATGACAGAATAGATTTTGAAGTAAAGATTTCGAATTTTTGGACATTATGGTTACTGAAGTTTATAGCAAACGAGTTATGGATAATGACTTTCGGACAAACAATTTTAGGGGAAAAAAGGGGGTACCAATTTTAACAGGTTATTCGGAAAATTGAAAATCGGAATGACGTTTTTCGGACCGAGAACCCATCGAGCACTTGATTCTTCGAACATATGAAAATCGGAAAACAAACAAATCGCACTTATGACTTTCGGTAACATAAATTTCGTGATTTTTAATAATAGACATTATAATTCTTAGGTATTATGAAATTCGGACTTTTGAAAATCGGAACATCGAAATTCGGAATAAAATATTTCGGAATATTTGGGTGTCCCTAATCACATCCTAATGATTATTATTATTATTTTTTTTGCTGAACTGGGTCTTTTTTGCGCAAATGAGGCACACACATTCCTGCTAATTTCTTACATCAGACTTTGCACTTTTGATTTTTATCTTTTTGGGTTCCGTAGTTCCTACAAGGAACCCTTATAGTTTCGTCATGTCCGTCTGTCTATCTGTCTGTCTGTCCGAGGTTTTGCTAAGAGACCGTTAGTACTAGAAAGCTGTAATTTTGTAGGAGTGCGTATATCAATTACGCCGACAAAGTGGTAAAATTAAATTTTGGAATATATTTTTTTTGGGTGTGTAACGTTTGATATAATAACAAAAGTTCTAACTATCAAAAGACCTAATTTCACTTAATATTTTTTTTTTACTATAATGATCAAATGATATAATGAATTATTGACATAATTTCATTTTACCTAATTTCATATGATATAATCAACAGTTTATATAGTGAACATTTGAAATAATAATCACATAATATAATATTCAGTTGCTATAATATTCAAAATCTATAAGTAATGTTTAATATAATTAGGAATTGTCTACTTTTATTTTTGCAAAAATTGATTAGATTTTAAACGCCTGTCACTTTTGTGCGTAATTGAATGTAAGTGAGGGACGTTGACGTTTGACAGTTGTCATTCGTCGTTTTATATTATTTTTGTTTTTTTTGTGTTTCCGATTACACTTCACACTAAACCAACATAATATACAAAAGTAACACATTTGTAATGACAACTTAGGATGCAAGAGCGAGCGAAGCGAGCTCGGGACTTGGGGCACCCCGACTCGGACAGGTTAGCGTGTTAGGTTCCTTTAAACCCTGTAGACAGAAATAGGGGCCCCGCGAAGCGGGGCTCCGTCGACTTCGCCTAACCACATATTGTTGTAGATTAAAAAAAATAACATTGGGATTTTTTTTCTCGGTCACTATGATTTTGCGAACTTTACGGTTTTCAAATTTACACTAAAAAAGATCTGTTCCGACACGCACTTGGCCGGTTTTTTTTATTTTTGTTTTTATCTGATATACGACTATTATCTATCTGATGTATTGTGTATTTTAGTCAGCGGTAAATAAATGTATTTTCTTTCTTTCTTCTTTCTTTATTAAACACCTAATTTAAAGTTATCAGGAAAATAATACTTAAATATAATTTCACTATAATTCCAGGACTTGCTTCTGGTGTTCATTGAAAAATGAGCAGGAGTAATTGTAATAGTCGGTACACCGTCTTACACGGTTGTCTTCAAAGTATGTTCCCACTTTCTTCAGATCAGGTCTTCTGCGCTTTCTTATGCAATGGAGTAGTGGAGTGGCCGTCACTCGCTACGCTCATTTCCGGTCGCCAATCGATAATCAGATCCATTGATGTGCACTCCGCTTAGATTGGATTTGCGACCTGTGGATATACGCCTTGCTTCGACACGCACGTCTCCTTCAACCATATGATTATCCTACTTATCCTTATAATCTTTATGACGATGTTATGTTAATCTAATATAAGTATTATGGATCTGTACGTGAAATTATGGATGATGGACCTATGTTTTTTGTTGCGTATTAATCTTGAAGAAAAGGTCAGATATCCTTCATATCCTTCTGAAAGCTGGGTTAATACTTACCTAATATATGTATCTATTCATATAAATCTTTAGGTATATACTAATTCAACCATTCAAAAGGCTTACAAATTCCCAAATATCTTTGGGAGTCAGCGAATGTGTGGGTATAATAGGTATTGGGCATAGTTCCAATCTAGGTTATAACAACTTTTTCAGAAAAAAAGTTCGCCAGATCAAAGAGACCATTCATTTCTCTATTTATTTGTTTTTTTTTATTGACTTTTACGATTTTTGATTTTCCTGCGAATAAATCCAAACCGATTCCAAACCACTCTCGAGGGACAAAGGTTGCAGTCGTGTAGAGTTCCTCGTGTTTTCCTTTTATTACGTTTTATATCTAGAGTACAATGTTCTGAACTTGTTCGTACTATCAACTCATTTTATCACGTGTCATGTTTCATGAGTGATAACATTCAATATATTTTTATCGCCGAAATGTAATAAAGCTCAATGATGAAGGTTGATATTATATGTTTATATTTTTTCAATGAACATTTATCGCATGTAATAATCTTTGTTGTCGCTTCTGTCGTACTTACTGACAGTGTTTTACGTAAATACCTACTCAGAATTCGTCGAATTTTATGGCGTTAATTTACGCGCTCCTGGCAGCTACATACATCAGTGGATGTGTAATGACTAAGGAAGACACTCAGAAGGCTATCTAATAGCTTGTTTACTTAAATGCTTAGCCACATCCGACACAGACCCTTGTTGACATGGAATTACAAACTTTGTGTTATTATGACGAGTTAATCATATTAAAAGCTTTTACGAAAAGTATATGTCGGAAACGTCATTAGTACGGGAGCTGACTTGACAACCGGAATCGGAACGCTAGCGCCATCTGGTGGCGTTGACAGAGTCTGGCCTGAGTTCGTGGGGGGTCGACGCTGGAAGGCAGCGCGAGAAGAACGGTGGAGCTCTCTTGGACATTGGACATCGTACGAACAACATGTGCTCAGAAACTGTCGGCGTTCCGTATCTGGTTGTGTCGTGTACCTACCTAGTGTGTAATTTGCTAGCGTGATTAAATTGTTTGTGAAATTATAATCTCATTTGAAATGAAAACCGTTTTTCTATTGCGCATTATCCAACACACAACCCACTGTAGCCCACTCTAATTCAAATATGGCTGATAATAACGAGACACACTATACTTTCCACGTCATCAGAATTGGGATTAGTGTTGGTTCATGCGCAAAATCAGAACGCTAAAAGTGATAGTGACCGTTGACATTTGATAGACAAAGTGCAAACATGCGAACGCTTATTAAATAATCGTGTGGATCTGTCCAAGTTCGACCCAGACAAACCAGATACAGATGCGCGATCATAGTACATGTTGTTTTGGGCATAGGCTGTATGCAGAAATACCTTTGCACAGTGACGCGCCAGTTGCGCCCTACCGCCATATTAAAAAAAAAAAGAAAAAAAAAGTGTGTCTGTAACCGGCGTTTGAGTTCGTCGTATCCTGTTTTCGTATTAAGAACACACGGTAGGACGCGTCGTGTGCAAACGTAACATCACCCAGTACGATAGCTGATTTGTGTTTTGCTGAAAATTCACTGCAAGGAGGTCAACTTGTTGTGTGTGGCCGTCATTAAGGCGCACAAAGGGAGCCAAAGACGTAGCGTGGAGCTACCAGTGACGTGGGGTGACTTGAAGAATCGAGCCAAGCAGCCTGCAGCCGTCGGTGAAGCCCTTCGTGTGCTGCAGTGAGGGAATCCAGGACATGTCGCGACATGTCATGGGCCGCGGCACGGTGCACGAGCAGTGGCAGCCAGGCAGATGGTGGAGGTGGACCGCGTGCTGCAAGCAGCAGCGGCGAGTGGACGTTTGCGTCGTACAGCTACTCTCAGGCACGTTAGAAAATAAAGGTGAGCTGTATTGTTTTGTTTACGATTCTGGTGCTGAATGCTCGTTAGTAAAAGCGAGTTGTGCAGCCAAATTAAGTGGCAAACGAGTTAATAACGTTGTTGCATTGACTAGTATTGGTCAAACGCGTGTATTCAGCACAGAACAAGTCTTATGTAGCGTTGCGATTAGCGAGTAACAACTTGAGATTTTATTACATTTCTACTCGAAATTTACTTGCAAAGTAATATTATGATAGGACAAAGGCAGCTTTAACAAAATTTTGGGTAGGCTATTTTGTGTTATTAGAAAACGAAGAATGAAATCAGATTATAAGACTAAGTTAGATCGGAAGTTCAGAGGTCCACTTAAGTTAGTTGATGTTTTGGATTGGCGATCACCTCCCCATACGTTAATAGCGTTAAATCCAAACCGTACTTACAAGTATGCTCACGATCGCATACGAAAGATGCCTCTAAGTAGTGTTCCTAACGAGTAAACGTAGAAGACGGTGTCGAGAGATCCTTCACCGAGTAGTTAGAGCACATACCATGGCTAGGTCGCACTGTACGCACTTGTCTGTAGTCGTAACTGCAACTCACTTGTGAGTTGTTCAGGTCTCAAAGGAGACTATTGTTGTGTTGGTCTTGTAATGACCTGGGAGTCGTAGACTCTATGTGAAGTGAGGTGTGTTGGTCGTATCACTTAAGGTGATGACGATATGGGCGGCATGAGTGTGTCACTAGCTGCTGCGGCAGCAGGGCCATGAGCGTTATGTGATCTAAGTTGATATAGTTCCTGACCAATTATTACTAAGGCTTAAAGGAATCTTTTGTTGTCGATGATTGCTACCGTTTTTACAATTTTTTTATTAAGTAGTGCGTTTCGATAACAATGTGGTCAGAATTGGCCGAGTGGAACATGCACTGCTGTTGGTTTTTTTTTTGTGGTTACAGGTTAACACACAACGACGTGTGCAAGCAAGATGGCAGTGTCAGACAGCGTTACACTCTGGATCTCCTGTACGAGTGGTCGCTGATCGGGACGGCGCTTTCCGTGCAAGAGGTTTCGCGACTTCTGCCAGGGAAGCGTGGACGTCTGTGCCGTTGAGCCGGCTACAGATCTGTTGTCTACCGAATCTGGTGAGTCGTTTTCATTTTGTTTTGACTCCGGTACTGAGTGCGTCTCTGGTAAACAACAGCAAAAATGGTTACCTACATTGTTACTTTTTTAGGTATAGCCCAATCTAGTTTACAATGCAATTTTAAATTCTCTCACGTTAGGTTAAGAATGATGCCAGTAGGTCATGTACCAGTCGAAGTAGATAGTGATCACAGTGGTGATGAGCAATGAGCAAGCCTATGTAGTGGGAGCCACGCGAGTAGGTGTTCTCTAACGGGCGCGGGCGTAGTAAAGTTGTGTGTAGTCACAGGGTGATGGATGTGGATCCATGCGCTGGATGTGTGAGAGCAATGTGGATTGCTGGTCGGCCGGAGCGCCGTGGCGTTAGAGTGGTTTACTCGTGTGTGGGTTTCCAGGTGCCTAAGGCTCTTAGTGAAAAAGATTATTGTTGTAATGTGGATAACGATGGTACATGGCTATGGTTGATGTTTTTTTTGCTATGATTGATTACAGTTTGATTACATGGCTCTGGTTGAATCAAGTACGCTCATGACGCTAAGGCACATGTATTACTGACGAATTTGAGGAAAGCCAAGTAAAAGTCTTGTTGATGAAACAGAGCAGAGATTAAGTCGTGTGTGTGTGTGTGTGTGTGTGTGTTGTGTAGGGTTTTGTGAGAAACCACAAAGTCCGTGAGTGACTTGGCGATCCGAGGGGATGCGCAAATGAATGGTTGAGTAACAGGAGGTTACTTGATAGTATGAGACACATGCACCTTAGTTGATTATTTAGTTTGTGATCTTGAGATTTGTTAATCAAATAATGAGTAATGCTCTGAACTCTGCAATTTTTTAGGTTGTTCGAATTTTCATTGTGTTTTTGCCTGTACCATATTGGTCAGGAGTGACCGAGCTATGTGATACTTTGCGGGTATGTTTGTTTACAGATTAACACACGAGGACGTGTGTATCGCAGGATGACCGTGTCGGAAACGTCATTAGTACGGGAGCTGACTTGACAACCGGAATCGGAACGCTAGCGCCATCTGGTGGCGTTGACAGAGTCTGGCCTGAGTTCGTGGGGGGTCGACGCTGGAAGGCAGCGCGAGAAGAACGGTGGAGCTCTCTTGGACATTGGACATAGTACGAACAACATGTGCTCAGAAACTGTCGGCGTTCCGTATCTGGTTGTGTCGTGTACCTACCTAGTGTGTAATTTGCTAGCGTGATTAAATTGTTTGTGAAATTATAATCTCATTTGAAATGAAAACCGTTTTTCTATTGCGCATTATCCAACACACAACCCACTGTAGCCCACTCTAATTCAAATATGGCTGATAATAACGAGACACACTATACTTTCCACGTCATATACCAAATGCTCTGTATCTGTAATTAAATACAGGTAATTTGTCACTATTTATGTAAACAAATTGCATTTTGCCAAAATGTAATTATTATTATAGGTAGGTAACCGAAGCTTTTAGTATTCAGATATAAATTGCCTCTGATAATTGATAGAATTAAACCATATTCAGCTGCTAACGATAATTATAACTGTAGATATCCGCGGGCGGGAAACGGATGAAGCTACGTTAAAATTAGTTGATTAATTGGATCTTGGACTCAGTTGAGTCGCTGCGGGGGCTCGATAAGGCGCAGCCAGGCTGGCAGAGGGGCAAACAAAAGACGGCGGACACTGCGCGGTATAACCACAAAAGGTTCCTAGGTACACATAAAATAATATTACCTTTACTAAGAAAATTCTATAGCAGGAAAACGATTAATTGTCGAGCAAATATTCAAGGAACGTACTTATTTTACATGAATCTGTTATATTGTAGGTATGTGGAGTGTGTTCGTCGGGAACGTCCCCCAAGCACACTCTGCACTTACACCCCACAGACACGCTCTACACTCACATACAACACTCCCACATGCACAACATTAAGCATCTATTTTAATTTTTTCTTTTTTTTACTATTTTAATTTTTACTATTTGCTTTTAAATTATTTTTTATTTTGTTCTTTATTTTCATCTCTGGAATCTGGAACGCTGTCGTCTCCCTCTTGGAGGTGGGCGTTAATAGCTGCGACACAGTTTTGTAACTAATGCATCTATTTACGAAAGCAATCAATTTGTAAAATGTGTTTTTGTTCCAATAAAGATTTATTATTTATTATTATTATTGACATCCCCATACCTTCATTTACAGGGTAAAGTGTCATCTTTGTTGTTGACTACAATATTGACACGGGCCCGTGTGCCGCAGCCATCAACTTGACAAATTGCCGGCACCAGACACTTGTCACGTGTCACGTTTATATAAACTTGAGGAAAAGTATAACATTATGGTTTAGTATCGCTAAACAAATGTCCTTTTTCTGTAGTAAGTAGGTACTAGTCAGGTTACAAAGTATGTGCGCTGACATTAAAAGTGAAACGTTTTTTTCCTGTGTTTATTTATATTTGTAACTAATTTGCTTAAGAAGATTTAGGTAAACAGTTACATTTGAACTTCTTGCGCCAAATGATCAAGTCACACCGCACAGTCCACGTACCCACGTGGACTGTGCGGTGTGACTTGATCATTTAATAATGTAGGTTCTTTTTTAGGGTTCCGTACCTCAAAAGAAAAAAAAACGGAACCTTTATTGTGCCAACCTTTATTGTTGCATGAGAGAACATTTTTTCAACAAAAATCATAAGTTTATTCACCCCAACTACGGAACCTTTCATTGTGCGTGGTCCAACATGCATTTGGCAGGTACTTAATCTCCCATTAAGCTTATAATGGCTTCATTGAACAAAGGAAAATCATTGTTGGTAAAAAAAGCATAAATTCCTAAGTACCTAAATGAGATTTTTTTTTTGCAAAAACCAGTTACTAGTCAATACAACCCACGCAACTAAAAAGGGAGGTAGTGCTCTATCGCCCACGCTAACACGAATTAGTTCGCAACTTTGAATAATATCACAGTCTAGCTTTGGCCCGCAACTACGCGAATATGCCAAATAGGTATACAATATTTGATTTCATATTCCTAGATTTTCTTATACATTCTCTCACACGGTCACACCCCGCTGTAACCCTTCTTAATAAATTATTTTACGACTTTTTTAAGTACTTGCTCTGGAGCGTTGCAACTCTTTGGATTACATCATCTTTTTCACCTCTTAGAGGTTGATTCTTAAACGATCTCACTTCTATAATGTCTAACGGACGACAGTCTCAAGTTATTTATTTATTTGCTAACATGTAAAACACTGGTTAGTAGGCATGCATTCAAACATGACACAGTGTTAAGACATGTACCCTGTAAGGGCACTGCAAATTTTATATATCAAATTACATAATTTTATAACATTGATTCTAATTATTAAAATTTACATTATATTAAACATATAAATATAACATAATTACAAAAATTAAAATTAATCATAGGTAAGTACTATCAATTCGTTCATTCATTTTAGTCATAGGTACGGGTAAATTAGTATACCAGGGTCATTTGTTATTTCACATTTACGTCAAGCATATTATTACAAGGTCGATCGATTCACAATTTGCCAGTTTTAAATTCTTCAGCGGTATGGTAACCTTTCTTTAATAGCAGAGATTGCAAATGTTTCGAGAAAATTGAGTCATTTGGTAGGGATTTTAAACTTTCCGGTAGCTTATTAAATAATTTAGCTGGTATATAATATGGGCTTTTCCCGATAACTTTTAAGTTTGTGATGGGTAGTATTAATCTATTCTTGTTCCGTTGGTTATAGTTTTCATTTAGCTCGATATTTGATTTGAAGAGATGCCTATGTTTTCTAACGAATATACAACTTTGTAGTATACCTATATATAGCTGGTAGTGTAAGAATTTGTTGTTTAATAAAGTGTGGCCTACAATTCTCTCGTTGATCTGTGTTCATTAATATTCTAATACATTTCTTTTGCTGAATGAAGAGGTCCAAAAAGTCAGTACTTTCTCCCCACAGAATGATACCATAAGTTAGCCAGGAGTAGGCGTACATATAGTAGGCACATAAGGCTGTTTTATAGTCCGTGTTGCATTTCAATATGCTATGCGCATAAATAAATCGCGACAGTTTTGCTCTTGTAGTTTCGATATGTTTCTTTCAATTTAGGTTTGAGTCGAGTCTTCCAATTCAGGTTTATAAAGAGAAGCACAGAACCGATCGAAGTGGAGGTGCTTGGGGGAGGCCTATGTCCAGCAGTGCAGCGTCTTTCGGCTGAAAGAATGATGATGATTGTATATTTGTAGAAAAAAATTTCATTTAATAATATCAGACTTTATGAGTGTTTTTGTATGTTTGTTACTCTTTCACGCAAAAACTACTAAACGGATTTGGTTGAAATTTGGCACATATACAGTTTATAACCAGGATTAACGGTCGGTACTATTCTAAAGCGACTTGGATCGACTGACTAAGTGGTGTGAACACAACAAAATGTCTTTGAATGTAAAAAAATGCCATCATATCAAATTCACATTGAATGATGAGCGGCTTGAGGAAGTCGAAACTATACGAGATCTACGCATACGTATTCATTCATTAAATAAAAACTTAAGTTTTGTCGAACGTATTGACAAAACTTTATTAAAACATCAAAGATGCTTTTTTTTTTTTGCGGATCGGAAATCATCAAATGACGGGGGTCATTCAGGGGGAATTTTAATTAAGTTGTGATTTTTTTACGTACTGCACAGTTGATTATATTCCACAATAAAACTCAGAGTAATTCTTATTGTAATAATTTTTAGAAGGACAGATCATGTAAACAATAGAGACGTTTTTTTTTTTTTTTTGGTTGGGAAATCATCAAATTACTCCTCCCGCTCTGGGTGGAGCGATACGGAGTGTCAGACTCTTACTGACTAAAACCCACCCGTGTTCCTTCCTTAGCCCTTTATGTTCCGGATAACCCTTTCGGACAATCCCGCTGACCCGGCAGGCTTCGTCCCTGACGGGCCCCTTCAAATGATGCTGACATCTCTCTGATGTCACCACTGCGAGGATAGCCCAAAGGACACGGTGGAGGTCTGCCGCGCTTTGGCGGAGCACCGCCGTGTCCTCGTAAAGGCGATCACCAGCGGCGGCGACCTCTCGCGTCTCACGGAGTGGGAGGCAGTCACCTCCTTCTGCGAAGCAGTCATGCTAGCGAAGGAGGCGGCGGGACGGCTGAGGGAGAGAGCCTCCCGTCTCAGCCGCCGCGGGAGACGTCGGGAGCCGCGTGACGACATGAAAGATGCTTGGCTTCTTTATGAGAGCGTGTAAAAACTTCAAAAAACCTAACGTTAAAAAAAAATTTACAACTCGCTAGTTGGAAGCCATATTGAGTATTGCAGTGTGGTTTAGTCACCTGAGTATAGGGTCCACATGAAGCGCATTGAACGGCTGCAAAAACAGTTCTTATGGCATCTTACCCATAACAATAATATGGGAAAAAAGCTCAACTCATACCCAAGAGACACTGAAGTATTTTAATATGGTGTCGCTGGAGAAACGCAGGAATATGCTGGATTTGGTTTTCCTTAAGAATTTAGTGACGGGCTCTCCGAACTGTCCCGATTTGCTCAGTAGGGTCTTATTCCATGTGCCACGTAATCTGCCAAGAAGTTCTAATAGGAGACTTTTCTGCAGGCCAAGATGTCATACCAACTTAAGGCAATACTGTCCACTGTCTAGAATGTATGCTGTATACGAAGAGTACGAACATGGACATTGACCTGTTTCACTCATCAGTACCTGCTCTAAAAAAAGTCGCGCTTGCCATTTATTGGGTGTAAAAAATAGTTATAATCAGCCTATAATGTTCCCACTGCTGGGACACAGGCCTCCTCTCGGTGAGAGGGAGTGAGCCGTAATCCACCACGCGGGCCCAGTGCGGCTTGGCAGATGTTACATGTCTTTGAATTTTTGGTTCTAGGACATGCCGGTTTCCTCACGATGTTTTCCTTCACCGTTTTGAGAGCAGTGGTGATGAAATAATTTACACAAAGTAAAGCGCCTGTCTGGGTTCGAACCTACGATCTACAATTCGTAAGCCGCGGCCGTTACCACTTGGCCACCACTGCTCTCGTACGCACGTAAAAATCGTGTTACAGCCAAATTAGACCGATTTTAAATTTTCCATAGAAACGGAGATTTCCTGTTATCTGTTTAGGGTTCCGTACAAAATGGTAAAACGGAACCCTTATGGTGAGACAGTCTGTCTGTCTGTCTGTTACATCTGGATATCTCAAGAACTACTTATGCTATCAACTTGAAATTTGGAACAGTTTTAGATGACGTTTGCCCAACTATATTTATTTATTTAATACTTCAAGCACATAAATGTACAGAGGCGGACTTAATGCCATAGGCATTTTCTACCAGTCAACCTTTGGGTGATGCAGAGACAAAGAGTGGTAGGTGCAATCAAGAACATTGAGGAATAAATATTTTAAATATAAAAATACGCATATACCTATTAAAACTATGAATATAATATATACCTAATTACATATAAATATAAGAACAAATAAATATACATAAATACATGAATATAACTAACTATATTGCAAATAAGAAAGAAATAAAAATATATGTATATTTTTTACAACAGGGACTGAAAGGGGTTCTGAAAAATTTGAAGTGGGGCTACTAGGGCATGTAGGGTATCATATGAAAGAGCGTAGTTTGCACATTCTCAAACACATTTTTTTTTAGGCCGCACAATATTTGACTTTTGACGAAAAATGTAAAAGAACCGTTCCCGCCACCTTGTCTCCGAAGTTTGCAAAGAGAAAAATCTGAAATGATTCTAGGTGATAAAAATGTATGTAAAGATTACAGGAAAAATAAGACGAAGTCTCTAAATAGCACACTTTTTCAGAAATCATCCACAAAAGTTACGTTAATTCCACTATCGGTCAAGAGATGGCGCTCACATAAAACTGCAATATTCTACACCGCAGTGCATAGTGTTAAAATTCTCTGATGAATATAGGCCTCGCCGATGAAAAAAAAATTAAAAACATGATGGTACGGAACCCTCGGTGCGCGAGTCTCGCGACTCTTCACTGGTTTTTTTTAAATAAGACATTTCGAAAATGTCGTCTACTAAATTTTTAGACCTTTGTATCCTGCAGCATGAAGTTTCATTAACATCGGTTCATTAATTTCGAAAAATATGGGCTTGAAAGTTTGTATGAAATGCCGTACGGCGTAAACGCTCTTAACAGTTTATTTTTATTTTCAAACCATGTATTACTAGTTTTATTTAATTAATTGTGTTATTATCTACGTATAATGTAGTGCAAGCTGTGCTTTTCTGTAAGTGATGAGGCGCTTAAACTTAAGTTTGCAACTCATTGTTGTTTTTGTACTCATTGTTGAAAAGCCTAATAAATAAATTAACACATGGGATACTTTTTATCTCGGTATTCCCACGGGAACAAAACTTATGCGGGTGAAACCGCGGGGCGCTGCTAGTATCTCAAACATAAACAAACACACAACGCCTTCCTACATAGCCCTAGTAATATACGAACGTTTAATATAAAAGTAATTTTCCTTATTTTATCGGGGGAGGACGTGGTAGTCGAAACTTTGCTAATCACCGTCCGAACGACCACTCGCTTAAGAATAAATTACCACAAGGAAGTTTTACGCAAAGTAATTAAGTTACCACAGTCAAGTTGGCACTTGCTAAATATATTCGTGCTGAAATCGGGCTAACTCTACAAGCTAACAACATGTGCGTGTGGTGTGAGGGCCACTTTGTTCAAACTCTTTGAAAATGTGCTTAGGATTTAGTGAACATTCCCAAAGAATTGTGAAAGTTGGTATGAGATTTTGTGAAAGTCTAATAACCGAGTTATAGACTGTAAAGTTGGGCCCTCAGTTCTCACATAGAGGATTGAGGGCCCACCTAAAACTGATAAACTATGGACACTACAGAAAAAGTCTTTATGCTAAAATCTAAGCTAATGCCAAACAAAATTTGTGAAAACAAGATATTATCGCAAAACACTGTCCTACTTTGTATATCTTCGTACAAAATGGGCCCTCAATTCTCATACACGTAAAAGTTTATTACGCAATTATAATGAAATCATTAACTTACAGCTACTGTTTGAAATCCTATATGCTACTAAATAAATTGTGAAAATTTATAAAAGCAAGAACAGGTCACCACTTTTTGTGGTTTGAAAGTTATCCCTCAGTCCTCCATTTCTTTTGTTTTCGATTTATTACGCTTATCGTATGAAAGATAAGAGAAATACAAAATTGTCTCTTTTTGTGTCAAAATTGTGCAACAAATTCGATACCAGAAAGAAATTAAAAGACCTTTTATTATATAAGGAAATCGAGTTTTATTTTTATCATCTGAATTTGCAAATAGGGTGACCACAATTTCTTTTAGATTGCTGTAAAGATTAGTAAATGTAGAGTATAAGTTTTAATAAACTTTCTTCAATTTTTCGCTTATTATCGTCATAGCATTATTTTGTACTCAAGTTTCATGATAAAAAAAATACAAAAAAAAATACTGTTACCCAAATCATTTTTGCTTGAAATATCGTTCGTTCTGATGACAATAATCAAATAATTTATTTATTATTTTTATAAAGGCTTTTGCCCAGCCATGGGACAATGTAGGCTAAATATAATCCTAACTAATATTATAAATAAAACTAATAACTAGCTAATATTATATTAAAAATATTATTACATGTATTATATAATTATTGTTTACATATATGCACAATAGTTGTAATATTTAGTGTAGTTACTAAACAACAGTTTATGATAGTGCAGCGGAAGTTGTAGGTAATAAAGCATTAAGGCGAGTTTTATGAAACAGTTGTAGTGAAGAATAAAAATAATAATATTTTTTTAATACGCAAACACATCTTCGGTCAAGACACTCAATCATCTTCGGTCAAGATATCAAACATTCAAGATAAGTTTGTTTTGATACCTAGGTACTCATAATTTTATAAGTTCGTAATATTTTACTAAATAGTACTTAGATAGTCACTCTAAGAATTGTTTAGTTAATTCAATTTCACCTATTTATAAATTGTAAAAATTTTAAAATAAAATATAATTATTTAATACTCCAGAAAACATCTTTGTTATTGTGCAAGTACCTACCTAGGAATAAAAAAAACATCCAGGAACGCACTGCTTTATTAGGTACTAGCTTCTGCCCGCGACTTCGTCCGCGTGAAATTCGAAAGTCATATGGCTCCATCTATTATCATAATAACGTTATTATTGTTTTCCTCGGGAACAGCACTTTTTTCGGGATGAAAGGTACAGTGGTTTAGGGGTGAAAAGCTAACAAACAAACTTACTTTCGCATTTATAATATTAGTTAGGATTATATTTAGCCTACATTGTCCCATTGCTGGGCAAAAGCCTTTATAAAAATAATAAATAAATTATTTGATTATTATCATTAGTTTTTTCGGAACAAACGATTTTTCAAGCAAAAATGATTTGGGGAACAGTATTTTTCTGTGATCGTTCAATTTCCGAAATTATTTTTTTTATCACGAAACTTGAGTACAAATGCTATGACGATAATAAGCGAAAGTTCATTAAAACCTATGACTCTACATTTACTAATCTTTACTGCAATCTAAAATAAATTGTGGTCACCCTATTTCCTAAGACAGAGAACAAAAATAAAACTCGATTTACTTATACAATAAAGGGTCTTTTAATTTCTTTCTGGTATCGCATTTGTTGCACAATTTTTTCCACAAAAAGAGACAATTTTGTATTTGTCTTATCTTTCATACGATAAGCGTAATAAATCGAAAACAAAATAAAATGGAGGACTGAGGGCCCTGAATTTTATCAAGGTCATAACTTTTAAACAACAAAAGGTGGTGACCTGTTCTTGCTTTCATAAATTTTCACAATTTATTTAGTAGCATATAGGATTTCAAACAGTAGCTGTAAGTTAATGATTTCATTATAATTGCGTGATAAACTTTTACGTGTATGAGAATTGAGGGTCCATTTTGTACGAAGATATACAAAGTAGGACAGTGTTTTGCGATAGTTTCTTGTTTTCACAAATTTTGTTTGGCATTAGCTTAGATTTTGGCATTAAGACTTTTTCGGTAGTGTCCATAGTTTATCAGTTTTAGGTGGGCCCTCAATCCTCTATGTGAGAACTGAGGGCCCAACTTTACAGTCTATAACTCGGCTATTAGACTTTCACAAAATCTGATACCAACTTTCACAATTCTTTGGGAATGTTCACTAAATCCTAAGCACATTTTCAAAGAGTTTTAACAAAGTGGCCCTCACACCACACGCACATGCTAACAACTACAGGAGTGGTTCAAGTGCTGGGCAAAGTTACGCGGAATTCATGCGGGACTAGCATGGCAGATGTACAGTAAGTTACTCAACTATGTGCACATATGACATTTGACAGCAATTAACTCTAACAAAGGACGCTAAATATAAAATTATTTCCATAATTTTCTATTTTAAACAATGACAAGGAGGAATAATATTTAAATAGTGTTTCCAGTTGCTTCGAAAAAAGGGTGTGGCATACGTCCATGCAAATTCTGTATTCAACATTCTCCGAAGATTTTTTTTTGTTAGCCTATACCGTCCCACTGCTGGACAACGGCCTTCCCAAATCCTTACAGGAACTCTTTTCTCTTCTTCTCCGATGACTTAGTCACTAATTATACCTTCAATTTTAAAAAGAAATTTATTTATTTCAGGCGACGCAGTCCCATATATATAAATACCTTAACCTAAACGTACATATTTTTGTTATATAAATTTAAAATAGTACTTCACTAGCGTGTTCTTGTGCTGTTCTGAGGCACTTGTCCGCGGAAGCGACAGAACAGCACGTCCTGCGGCCAGAAGTCTTCTTCCATGACGACGGGCAGATAACAATTCGGTACGTGCACCACGAAAGCCTTGAAGTTTCCGCTGCGGTGCGACTTCAGTAACTGCACTCTCGGTGTGTACCTCGTCTTCTGGCGCACGTACTGCACGATGTCCTCGATGTCGAAGCTTATACCTACTAACACGCTGCCGTCCATCATCAGGATACCGTTTAACTATCAAATCTCAACTTGTCCAAGACGATACCAGTTACCACTCAAGAGTTATCTATATATATATATGTGGAAACGATCCTGGTTACAGCATCAAGTCATCTTTACTACATACATGTATTTATATCGAAAAAATAAAAAACCGGCCAAGTGCGAGTCCGACTCGCACACGAAGGGTTCCGTACCACAAGACATAAAACGCTGAAAAAAACGTTTCTTTTATTCCCCTTTAAATTTTAACTTTATTTTATTTTTATTATTTGTTTTAGCGGCAACAGAAATACATTATCTGTGAAAATTTCAACTGTCTCGCTATCACAGTTCATGAGATACAGCCTGGTGACAGACAGACAGACAAGCAGACGGACAGTGGAGTCTTAGTAACAGGGTCACGTTTTTACCCATTGGATACGGAACCCTAAAAAGAAGAAACGTCTCAAGTAGAGGAAGTGGTCAAAAATTAGCTTCCACAAAAATATCTTTACACATAACAATAAAATAAATCTTTCATTACTTTCTAAATGAATAAAACGGTATAAACGCAAACACATTGCCATTTAGAGACGTTAGAGCTTTGTATTTGCATGGTTGCTTTGGACGCGTGCAAGATTGTCATAAAAAAATTTCAAGGATGACGGACATGACGAAACTATATTGGTCCTTTGTTCAACGAAGTAGAACATGATAACAGAAAAGCTTATTACACATTTTCTGAAATCTGAAGGTTCTATTACTTTATATAATTATTAAAGTGTGCACGCTGCAACAAATATATACATTTTGTATATTTTATTTTTCCCGTGAAATTCTTCGTCATGACCAGCAGTGCACCCTGAACGTGATCTGTATTGTGAATTTTCTTCAGAATGTGCTGAAATTCCATTCTATTTGTAAATTATTTTATGAAAGACGAAAGAAAGTTATGATGCTACAACTGCTACGGTTGCTACGACCGCTACGGTTGCTACGCCGGCTACGACCGCTACGCCAACCTTTAATGGGACACTTAATGAATTTGTTTATAGCAGTGAATGACAGTGTGCATACACACTAACATAAAAATAACATCAACCAACTATTGACCGATAGTTTAGTCTGTATTGCGACTTGCTATTTCGCATTTATCGATAAAGATTCCGGTAGTCGTAGTGTTTACATTTTTACACCATTACTTTGGCTAAAAAGCATTTAACACATATTTTTAGCAATTCTATCCAACAAAAAGTAAGTAAGCACTTTTCATTATTCTTGTAACTTACAATATAACCGTGAAAGAATTTATTTATCGTAAATTTTTCGCACTTTTCCTTCGCTGGAACTCGCAAATGGAAAGCTTTGCATCTGGTAAAGTGCATAAATATATTGTTTCCTTACAGTTATGTAACACTGTTTGATTTTACATGTCCATATACAAATGTAGGATATTAAACATACTTTATATCAAAGCTTAAAATAAGGACTGTTATGTACTAAAATCAGTTAAGTAGGTAAGAAAAACTATTCATATTTTCTGTGCTTTGCATTTTCAGTTCTCAGTAGATACTGATAAAGAAAACAGTACTAGAGATATGCTACAACAATTAAGCATTGAAGTGAATATCCATTAATCAATAATGTGGTAGACTCGTAAACAGAAGTTAGTGATTAAAGAGGTTTGAGATCACCTGTCGCGTACACGATCAACAGGAAGGCACCCGGGCGAGGCTCGCAGGAGTGGAGAGGACGCCAGTCGCCGCCCAGCCGCCCTTCGCGACGCACGTCACCCCGCGAGGCAGCCGCCCTGCACCACCGACCGTGTACTCGACTCACTTACGCCTCATCACGTACCAAATTCAGTTATTCCATTTTTGAACATCACAAAAACCAACAAACATTTCTCACGAAATAGAACCTTTTGAACGTTCGTCGCGAATTAAGTTCGAATATCGGTAAAAGAACTGAGATCGCTCGAAGTTTACAGAGTGCCAACGGATAGCGAAGGATTCTCCGCGCCCTCATCATGTATTTCGCCTGAGGCCAGGTTAGTTTTAGGTAACATTAAGTGCCAACTTATATATCGCAAGTAGTTTTTTTTTCAGAGAACAGTATTGTTCACTTTGCTTTAAATGTTTAAATTTGTTAAGATACCTATATGTTTGCATAATGTCTTATTTACTAGCAAATATATGTGTGTATGTGGTTATCCGTTTAATTACTTTTTGTTAAAACATATCATGCCTAAATATTGCATTAATTAAGTATTTTAAAATCATTTTACTATTTAAAGATATGACAATCATTAAAATACCTTATTTGGCAACACAACACCGAAGTCAGTATACACACAAATAAATACAATGGAAAGCGCATACTACGTAACAACACACTTTATAAACATCATTCGTACACAAAGACACAAGACCTACATTCTGTTCATTTACAAATAAAAGATACTCTCTGTGAAGACATTTTCTTGTTTGTACTTCACAACTTTTCCGATGAAATTGTATAAAATACTTGTTTATATTGTATTACTTTCATGACAAACAGTGGGAAGCTGGACGTGCTCTGTATCTCCGATTTTCTTTTGCACCGTCCTTAGTTATGTAGATGGGGTTCGGATGCCAAAATGTGAAGGCCGCGGCTGCGAGCCACTTAATTGCAGCTTTGCTTTCGTTCCGCTCACAGGAATGTGATTGGACACTTTAATTTGTAGTTAGCAGTCACCGCACATTAACACCTTGTGCCAACAGTCAAGCCTAATGCAGGTAGCTCTTCATTAACACAACGATGAACGGTAAAATGGTTTTAAAAGGTAAATTACATGCCAGAGGGATCGTTTGTTTTAATCAACCTTTATGAATGTGAAGGTTTGTTGCGTCGCTACAAACATACCGAATGAATTGGAGGTTTCCGTAAAGCTCGTTTTAAAGTTTTTGCAAAAAATTGTCGATGAAACCAACGTGTGTACACAGCAACGGTCTTTTTAATTATTCGTCCGCCGTTTCCATCGTTGACTATTCCCATTTATGAAACACGTCGGAGCGGCGGGTGACTGTCGGAAAATTCGTAATTTCAGTGCCGGACTCTCAATCTGAATACGCGCAAGAAATTGCAATTTGATACTATTCAAATTACAATGGAAGAAAAAGCTTTGATTCAGAATGTAATTTACATAATTTCCGCGACCTAATTAGCTGTAATAATTTTGGTGAAATCTCTCTAATCTTCTGATTTCGAAATTAATTTGCATCCCGCGGATGTTATGATCGTATGGCTGAGTGTAGACTTGGTACTTTACTAACACACTCCGTATTTTACATACATAACAATACGTTGAGGGTTAAGCTAATGATCTAACTAGAGGTTAGAAAGTAATATTACTAATTTACTTACTAGCTACTTAAAATGTAAGGATAGGGGGCCTAAAAAGGCCACTTTGGCAGAATCATAAAAGGATAACATAATGGACAGTTACCTGTTAAGTTAATCGTATCAAATCCCATTGGTGAAGCATTTTTCAGTTATTTTTTTTGTCTGTGCTAAAATACCAATCAATCCAATCCAAATCCAATCCCAATCTCTTTGATTGTACCTACGTAGTGCAGCGAAAAAAAAAGAAAAACACGGACTGTCTTCACCATTTTATAATTCCTTTTATGATCATCAGCAATAATTATCATCTTAGACACTATATCTATCTATCGTTTCACCGAAAAATACAGGTAATCCTAACCAATATTATAAATGCTAAAGTGAGTTTGTTTGTTATGGTATCGCGCTGAAACGTCTAAACGGATTTAAATGAAATTTGGCATATGAGTAGACCATGACCTGCGTTATGACGAAGAATACTTGTTATTCAGGTAGTACTTTTCCGTGGGATAATTTTCGAACTCCACGCGGGCGAGCGTGTCATTTATAACTAAAAAAGAGTGAAAATAATATTTTCACTGTTTTTTTTTGTACTGATACGAGTTTGTATTAGTCCCATTGCATGGCAAAGTCCTCTTCTCATACAAAGAAGGCACGAGCGTAAATCACCCTGCTTGCTCAAGGCGGATTGACGACTTCAGACTTATCTATCGATACATGTACTAAAATCGTAGCCAAGTCAAAACAATCTGTCTTTAATAGATTTTCAACTTTATGGCTAAAGCATAAGGTTCATGGTTAATTGGAAAAAATTACAGTTTCGGGTAGCTTGATGTGCTGGCGTCTGTACCTACATTGAATATTTTTGACAAAAAAAGCAATTGGTTTATTTATTGGTCTATTTACAATCGTTATACTGTTCAACCAAATTAACACAAGCAAACATACAAGCCAAGTGCACCATATTAAGCGATAGACACAGAATGCAAAAACAATAATATATTGAAAAAAAAACTACACAAAATAACAGTAGTTAAAAGTACAGAATTGACGCAAAATTTTTACATAAATTTAACACGAATAGTTGACAATAGTTGGGGAAATCCTGCGTTACGTATAATGGTTAACTATTTTGGTAGACTTGGTGCTTGAATTTTTGAAGTGAAGTGCAACAAATATCGATCCCTTCATCACAATTATTAAGAAGTCTGCAATGTCTCGGGACTGGAGAGTTAGACCCTGAAAGAGTTCTGCGGAATGGGGGACGTAACAGTTTGATAGGGTGACGCGGATATTTATGGGTAGGGTTAAAATTAACCTTACTTAACAACTGGGGACAGTCTATTTTACTGTGAAGTATTTTGGACAGAAAGATTAAATGAAGCTCAAACTCAAAGCATTTATTTCAATTAAACCTTGTACAGGCACTTTTGAATTGTCAAAATTAAATAGTCTGTCAGTTAGTCAGAAAGTTGAAGCTAGTTGCCCATTCCAAAACGTATATCTCTATGGAGAAGAACGGGCAAGAAACTCCATGGACACTCTATTAAATCAAGAATCAAGATATTACAAAATCCGGGGGTACATTATTCTTGTTGCTTCTATATGTGAGAACAATGTAAAAAAGATACAAACGAAGAAACAATTCAAAATATAAGATTAAAAATAAGCATTGGCAGTAGAGAAGACCAGTCTAAACCGACAGCGTTCACGAACATGACGCGTGGATCAGCACCATCCAGCTCAACCAGTTTGTAGGGAACCGAATGATCCAACATACGCGCCACCGTCGGTGAGACATTTAAGTGAGCATGACACGTTCTCAACTGCCATGCTCTCAATCAATATTATCTCTACGTTTTTCGAGTGAGGCCATGCCATAATTTTCGAAGACATTTTGCGTAGCTTGGAACTTTTTTAGCTATTCTCGCAGAAAAGGCAAGATGATATAAAAATCTTTTTTATTTGCGCTCTAACCTGAGACTATGTGTTGTATAATAGTGGACACGCCACACAACCGCGCAGTACCCCAAAACGGTACGAACGAGACAATTTAATAGGTATATTTTTGTTTTGGGTTTGCGAAAACATTTTTCATTTCGCATGATATAACAGAGTAACTTTGATGCTTTTTTGTCAATATTGTCCATGTGGAGAATAAATGTCAGCGTGCGGTCAAGAAGTCTCTGATTACATCTATTTTACTTAGGCTCGTACCGTTCGTACTATAATTGTAATCGATAAAATTTTACTTCCAAGTAAACGTTATTTGAGAACATTTTTTAATGTTTAGTTGCATATTATTATCATTACATCATTTCAAAAGTCTATTGACGTCTTCTTGAAGTAATGCTGAATCGGCTAGAGAATCTATTACACGAACTATTTTCAAATCATCGGCGAATAAGAGTGGCGTGGAGTTAATGAAGCAATCAACAAGGATAATAAATATTACAGGACCCAGGTGGGAACCCGGTGGAACCCCAAAGGTTATGTCAGGGTTTCAAATTTATAACCATTGACAACTACATAGAAGGTCTGTTTAAGGTCTAGGAACAATTCTCATGCCGAAAATAGAGTTTTTAGGGTTTTGCCTGTTTGTCTGTATGTTTCAGCATCACACAAATAATAATATTAAATAATATATTTATACAAAAATTATAACTCATGAAAATTTGTACAGTTTTGCTTAAATAAAAATTATATTGCTAAGGCTTACGTGCCTGAACTAGGTAGTCCTGTGTTTCAGGCGAGAAGAGCTAAAATAGTCTTTTAAAATGAATCACTAGGCAACACTCAAAATTTCCCGAGGAAAATTCATAGCGTATTTCATAGATAATCATGCACCTAATACCAGAAAAATAATAATTTATTTCAATCACGTATAGAAAAGGAGATTTCTAATTTTTTTTAATCACTTTTTATGATCAATTTAGAAGGGTAACTCTAATTTTTTCTTAGAAACGATCACAATAATATTTTGTAGTGTCAGTATACATTTAGTTCTTTCACCATGCCTCGCTTTTGTGTTAATTCTCCGGATTTATTTTGTTTTATTTGCGATTTATATTCGCCAAAGTGTAAAAAAAAAACGTATAACGCCTTTGATTACGAAGTGTTATCGTGCATATTTTGGTTTAGACATTCGCAACCAAGATAAATATTAGGTGCCACATATGTGTTGTTACTCATGCCACAAGAATTTGACGAACTGGTTCAATGAGAAACCAACAAAGATGCCTTTTGGTCAACCTATGATTTGGCGAGAACTTAAGAATCATGTGAGTGACTGTTATTTTTGTCTTACGGATGTCCAAGGTTTTTCTAAGAAATCTAAGCACACAGTAAATTACGCAGTTAATAAAAGATCCGTCATGAATGAGATCCGTCGTTCATTTCGACCTTAAACACTAAAGAAAAGAATGTTTGGTTGGCATTTGTTCCAGTCACGGATTTTTTTTGGGAAATAAACGATCACCTCAATATGAAAGCCTTGTAAATCCATTGTTAAATGCTTATAAAGAATTGAGTTGCAATATGTCATTAAATATGCACTTTCTACACTCGCACCTAGATTTTTTAAAAGAAAATCTAGGTGTGCAGTGAGTGATAAGCACGGTGAGCGCTTTCACCAAGATATTGCTTTAATAGAAAAGCGTTTTCAAGGAAAATGGACAATTGCAATGCTTGCAGACTATTATTGGTTTCTGATTAGAGAAACTACAACCTCTTACCACAGGCAGGCCAAAAGAACAAAAACTAGTTTATTTTTTGTCTAAATAATGTATTTACTTTAAAATAACTACGAGAAATTGTTAATATACGTGACTGAGATGTTTTATTTACTGTTCTAAGTTCTCTATAGCATGGCGATTCTGAATCACACAATCAGATCTCTGGGAAAAAATTAAAGTATTTTTTTGTTGCCTAGTGATACTTAATCGAAAGTTGACAATAGACAAATAATTATATGTTGAGTAGCTTAACTCTTAGTTTCTAAACTTGATAAATATTTAACGTAGGTGAAATTTGTATAGGTACCTATATTTACTTTAATACAGTTAGTAAATTTTCTGTTTCTTCTTAAGACATACTTCGGAGAGCATCCTTGAGGATTCTCTTTCAATTTGTATAGTTCACAGAATAAATGTTTGCTTTTGAGTTTAGCCTATTATATAGGAGAGGTCCGAGGTACAGGTAAAATTTGGATATAAAAGCATGTTTTTTTGAAATTTGTGGACAAACTATATCTTTACGTCTTTTATTATATCTAGCGCTGTAGGGTAGAGCTTTGTGTTGTTTTAATACAATGCCCATAATAAATAGCGAACTGTTAATACTTGACAAGAAATACTATCGGGTCGATTCTGTTCAAATTTTGCACACATATTTCGTATAAGTCGCTAGGTGTAAAATACCGGTATACAGCTGCATCCGGTTAGACTGGAAGCCGACTCCAACATAGTTGGGAATAGGCTAGGCAGATGATGATGATGATTTCCTATAAGTCTGGTCACTATAAATTAACAGACTATTTTGCTAGGGATTCATTATAGTTTACCGCAAATTGTAAAAAGGCGAGCAAAAGGGTTGGAATATTGCAGATAGATTTAACCTTTTAAATGATTATCACTACGCCATAGCTTTTAGAGAGTTAACCAGTCACTCATGACATATATAAGAACGGCTATTTTAGGCCGATTTCGACGAAGCTTAGTGGTTTGTGGATTGTTTTGCAAACTTGTGGTTGTAGTTCGATTCCCAACTATTGATATTGTACTTGCATAGGGACCCCTGCACAAAAAGCATATAAATAAATATGATATATTTATATTTATTTTTTTATATATTTATTTGCTTTTTGTGTGTTCTGTCATCTATTGTTATAATAAAAATAAAATATTTTTTATGGTTAGGTGACTGTTTATGGGAAATCCCGTGTGTTTACAATCTACTGATATACTATTTTAGTGATAGCATTCGCCAGGAATAATCTGTTAGAATGCATTAGTTAGTGTATCAGTGTTGTGCCAATAAATTAGGTAGTATATGCAAGAACGCAAGCTTTCATTATTTCACTAAAAAGGAAAAGCTTAGCAAGCAAAGGGACATTGCTGCATAAGGCTGCGGGTATAGAGCTCACCAGTCCTGACTCTTGTATATTTTAGCTGCTGAGACCACTACAAAAGTAGCATACAGGGAAGTTTTATAAAAATGTGGCTATTAGTTTGGTATATTGTGGTGACTCAGGACTTCCACTCCAACGAAGTCGCGAGCAAAAGCTATTGAATTTAAGTCCAGGTTCTATCACGATGTTTTCCTTCACCGATGTCAGTTATGTCTAAGATAAACTTAGAATTACACTGAGTAGATGTTGCACTGATGAAAATCAGAAACTTACCTACCTACCTGGTTTTCGTTTAATGTAATTCCTTACAAAGACAGACACATCAATCAGCATGCCGTGACCCGTGTGACACGGGTTTAACAGACCTTCCAAACTTGGACACCGACTTGTTCTAGCCGGAACTCAGTGAACGTTGTTTGTTGTTTCTTGGACCTGACCACATTGCTTAATTTGCACGTTTCCATCATTATTTATATTAATTGACATTTCCTGGAACTGAGATTACAAAGGTAGCTAGTGCCGACACCAGCTACCTACAACTGAACTGATCGGAACGACAGTTCTGAGTATCGATAGTTACCCGGTACTCGGTATACGTACATCAAAGAGATTTCTGAATTCTAGGTATTGGATGAATCAGATGACTATGGCGCTGGTCCAACCTCTCTTTGTGCTATTTTCTCTAAAGGCTAACAAAATCACACTTATAATTATTGGCTACGCTGTAAAGTTCAGTTCCAAGAAATTTGATTTTTGTGTCAAACACAAGTTTCAAAGCAAGTCCGAATATTTTTATTTGTTTTTATATCAAACCTACACATAAGGCACAGAAAATAGAATAGAACGTAATATGACATTCCAGACATTCGTAGCGTTGTTACAGCAATATATTGGAGGCATTTTCAAAAAGGTTTACAACATACCACAGACTTTTAATGTAGGTACTTCGGCTGAAGTTTTCAGTTCTTTTAAGAGATAATGAAGTCTTGTATCTCCATTATTGTCTCCGAGCTAAACTATAAGAAATGTGAGGAGACTTGGTGGAAACCTTCACAAGAATTACACGAGATTTTCATTAAAGAGGTCGACATTATGTCATGGCCGAAGAACGGTCTTAATTTTTTGTCAGGTAGGTATTGATATTTGGTGGATATGCAACTTCTGTTCAAGTAGATGGTACTTTTTAAATTAGTTAGACCTACTAGGCGGCCACATTAGTAGCAGCTCCAGTGGCATTCATTAAATCTTCAAAAGTGCACCTACACTTTTTAAAACCCGTGCGTATACCTATGGACCGGGTTTTCCCAAGTTGTGTTTGTAGCAGTTTGCCTGGGTGCGCAATCGATTGAGTGCTTTCGATCTAAGTAATATTGGTTTCTACTATTAATTTATCGAAATGTGCTGAATAACTATTTTGCTATCCGCTCCAACACTTATTTGATAACCTTTGGCACAGAGTCTTACCGGATATTTTCATCTCTCGTAATCAAATTTTATGTTTCCTTATGGGATTTTGACGAATTCAAGCTTTGACGGTTTCTGTTTTGTGTTCTTCGCGCATGGGTAACCTTTCTGTGAGTGAGTTAGAACTTCGCAAAAATATTATTACGTCAAGAGTAATATGTAATTTAAAAACATTTGGACTCGCGTAGATAAAACAAGCTTGTTTTCTCCGCACATTTAATGTGGATTTCATCCGCGGTTCGCTCGCGTGGTTATGTTTTCTTGCAAAACGAGATCTACGTTACAAATAATGTAATGAAAATTAACTCCAATACCAATGTATTGGAGTTAATTTTCATTACATTATTTGTGGTGATCAGGGTTTACGACAACTTTGTTGTCTTAACAATTTAAGACAACAAAGTTGTCGTAAACCCTGATCACCGTCACGTATTGAATATCACTCACTTTTATGAGTAAACACGGGAAGGAAATTATGCAAGAAACATAAAATTTCAGCCCATCTTACGAAGCGATCGCATGACTTATATTAACGAAGAAAGCTTTTCTAGGCAAGTGTTCTTGATCGTCAGCCGATCGTCACTTAACGTCAAATGAATTATGAAGTTAAAGCAAATGTAAACCTAAAAATACAACCGCTTTATTAAATATTCAACAAAATACAGGTTCAATAATTTTTTAAAGGAAATCTAGTTTGGATGACAAATAAAGCAGGACACCGATTGAAAAAGAGGCAGAGGAGATGGACGTCGCAATTTACATGAAAGTTTATTTGCCAATTCTGCGTTGGACGCGGAGTAGAGGCTTTAATTAAACGAGTCGCAGGAAGACCGGCTGAGCTTCTGTTCAAGAGATTATTTTGTAATTTATTTTATTAATATAGGTATTTGTATTCAGTTGTGCCGAAACCGTTTCCGCAATTTCATGGAGTCTGTTTTTGTTTTTGATGTAATACTGGATGGGTACAGCGTCAGCATCATAATCATTATTCACATAATCTTCTGCTTATAATATATTGTTATGCGAGTAGCGAGATCAAGTTGATGACGATAGCCATGCACACAACATCGTTTGTGGTTAGTTAAAACCATATTGTGTCAGCTTATCGAACTATGTACACTGCCATAAAAGTACATCCTCTAACGTTGATATCCCAGATTAGCATTGAAATTGTGTTTGATACTCTTACGTCGCATCTCCCTTGCTTTTCGTTTGGTGTGTTGAGGCTTTTGATGCAACACAAAAACCAGTTTTTGTTTTTAATGTGAAACCCTTTCTGACTTTCCAGTCGGAAAGGATTTCGAAGTCTTCATATATCTTTCCGAATGCCATTCGTCGAGAGTCCATATTATGCACAGGTTGTATAAGGTATTGATTAAACGACCTTTGTTTCCTGGACCATAATTTTCTGATAAACTGAACTGTTGTGTCCCAATATTTTTCACGAGAATATTGTTTTTCGTTGTGGAAAGAATGAAGGCATATCCATTCATTCATTCATGTTGTTAACACAATGTATTGTTATGGTTAGTAGTTTAGCACAGGGTGAATTTTTGAGATGAGACTTCAGGCATAAATCTAAATCCACTAAGTAGGCACTTTACTCAATTTATTACTGTTTTGTGTTGTCTTACGAGTCCCATCTCTTACATTCACAATGTATAGTAAAAAAAAAATACTCAACTCTTTTTGCTGTTGAGTTTTTTGTTGGATTTGTATTCACTTGTGACAATTTGTAGTGTGAAATTGAAAATATTAAATGGTCTTGTCATTTCTGTACCATGATGGGATATGCACCATGTCGGCAAAAGAGATGTTTTTGTAAATATGACACTGAACGAGTGTCTAATGAAGTCAAGTGAAATTTCAATCACCCAATATACATATAGCTTGTAAGAGGTTTCATTGTTTCATGTTCTTGACGATCGCTTTGCTAGTCGCTGTCTCCAAGACGCTCAGATCCGCTCTGTGTTATGTTTTCAAAGTACACCTCCGTTTTGTTCCACGGAATAATTAATTCTATTGTTCGAACCACGTTTCTGAGAATGACAAAATTTTGTTACCTGTACGGAGTGACGTCCTCTTTCATGGAATTATATAACAAATGGGATATATAATAAATTTAGGATGTGCCATAACAGGAAAATAGGCCGAGAGCTTTGAATAGTAGGGATTTGTTTTATAGATAATTTGCGAGCTATGCGGGCATTTCGCAAGTGTCGAGGGTTAGGATAGTTTCCCGAACGTAGCCTGATATTGTGTCGTGGGCTTTTGTATAATACATAGTTGATGTTCATTAAACCGTTTATATTGATTCTGTTTCTAGTTTTGTATGTTTATTTGCATACCCGTCGGTAACTGGAGTTTACATAATACATAACATAACTAGCCTATAATACATACAGCTGCTGCTGGGATACAGGCCTTTCCTCAGTGAGAGGGAGTGGGCCGTAATCCACCACGCGGGCCCAGTGCGGGTTGGTAGATGTTATATGTCTCCAGATATTTGGTTAGAACCAAAAAACCGCATGTTCACGATGTTTTCGTTCACTGTTTTGAGAGCAGTGGTGATGAGATCTATATATATAAAAGAAAGTCGTGTTAGTTACACTATTTATAACTCAAGAACAGCTGAACCGATTTGGCTGAAAATTGGTGGGGAGGTAGATTAGAACCAGGAGACGGACATAGGATACTATTTATCTGGTTTTTTTAAAATACTTTTTTTTACTTATAGGAGTAGGGTAGGAGTAGTGTAGGAGCAGGTTAGGAGTAGGATAGGAGTAGGGTAGGAGTAGGTTAGGAGTAGGCTAGGAGTAGGGTAGGAGTAGGGTAGGAGTAGTGTAGGAGTAGGGTAGGAGTAGGGTAGGAGTAGGGTAGGGGTAGGGTAGGGTAAGGGGTAGGACACCAAGCGAACGAAGTAGCGCCGGGCCGCTCGAAATAATTTATATGGCAAAACAACGTTTGCCGGGTCAGCTAGTAATTTACATAAAGTAAAGCGCCACTCGTATGTCGCGGCCGTAACCACTGGGCCACTACTGCTCAACTGGAGTTTATTGGTATAAAAAAAAAAACACTGAACATTCATAATTGGATAGGGCTGGAACGGAACATAAAGGGCTAAGGAAGGAGCACGGGTGGGTTTTAGTCAGTAAGAGTCTGACACTCCCTTCCGCTCCGCCCAGAGCGGGAGGGGTCATTTGATGGTGTCCCATCCAAAAAAAAAATATGCAGAAAACATTTCGTTCAACGAGAACGGAATGTTTTCTGCACAAATAAATGTTTTGTTAAAATACCCATTAGAAAAATCGGACAAACAGTTAATTGAAACAGAAAGTTGGTTTAGTATCGTTCAGTTTTCAGAAAGCCTTGATAAAATTGGATATTTTCATCGTATAAATTCAAACACAATAATAACTTTAGATTAAATTAACTGTAAATTGGAACCTATTGATTTACACAGGCAACTGTTGGACAAAGACTATTTACTTATTTAGTAAACTCTTAATTTACCCAACTAAAATAATTACGTGCTTCTATAGATATGTGCTGCGTTTCGGTTTGCGGTATATTAGGTCCTTACCTATGAAATTGCCGTTTAACAAAGAAAAAAAAATGTTTAAATGAAATTTTGTATTTTGTTAATTAGTGAAGATATACCTACTGTTGCCATTTTAGTGGAAGTTCGTTGATGGCTCTGCTATAAGAATCCTGGCCCGGGAATCGATGAACTCTTTAGAGACGTTTTTCACCGCCTCGTTGGATTTTTCCCCTGTAAAAAGTTATCCACATTCCAAATAAAAATGGAAATTTGTTGGAGCAAGGTCTGGTGAGTATGGAGGGTGACGGAGAGTTTCCAGTCGTAACTCCTATAGTTTTGAGACGGCCGGTTGTGCGGTGCTTCGACGAGATTTTGTTGTTGTTCTTCAGCGACTTCATAATTATGGTACCCACTTACCGATCTTTTTTAACTTTCCAATTTGAAGGAAATTAATCAGTATCGATATATCGCTTACGTTGAAAGCTGCTGCAAGTTCCAACATGGTTAGAGATAAATAAAGTCAAACTCAAAGTCCAAGTAAGTATTTAATAGTGTGATTTTTGGTCTTATAGTTAAGTGTGGTAACTCAAAAACTACCCATTATTACCTACACTTTTAACAATATAAGAATTTAAAATCGATATTACATACAAATTAACATACATTTCAATATTTAGAATACAATCAATTAAAAAAAAAAAAAATTAATAAACATTTACTTTACAATTAATTATTTTGATAAATATTCGGAACACAATTGTGTTCTGAATATTTATTGAAAATTCAAAAACTTGACTTGTTAATTAATTAGTCAAGTTTTAAAATTTTAAGCATAAATACATAATTATTATCATTTAGTTTATTACATTTTGTCAAGAAGGAATAATAATATTTTTTATTATCAAAGGTAGATATAGTAACGTAAATGCTCCTATTACCGCCAGTTTTAGCTGTCTTCGGATTCACTTTAAAAAAATAGATATAAGCTGTTATGTTAGGAAAGATGTTATAATTTATAATTAATCTCAACGAAGTATTCTTTGCAATTTAGTACTTAAATTCAATATTCAATATCACAATAGTTACCAAATAACACTGGTCTACATCAAAATTGCCTTTTACATGAAAATATACTATATTGATTGTATTCCACTCGCTGAACATAAATATACAAGTTAAAATTCATAGTTAGCTCTTATTGTGCATTTATGCCATATAAATATAATAGCGGGTAGCGCGACAGATATATCACATTAATGATGATAACTCAAAATATTTAGTGATTACCCGCGGAAATTTTTTATTATTTCACATTTGTTTGTTGCGTTTAACGCTGACTGTGTTTTGTTCAACAGTTAAAACGTGAAATTGTTACCGTTTTTTTACATTTTTAGTGAAAAATCTACAATTTTCGTTATGTCGCGTAAATGTGTTAATAGTGCAGACAATTTTACCACCTTTACATATCAAATTGGGACTAATGAAAAACTTTGTGAAGGCTCTCAACAAGGATGGACCAGCATTCAAATACCTGCGAAGTAAATTTCCACGTATAAGCGACGCCAAAATTAAAGAAGGAATCTTTATCGGACCTCAAATAAGAGAGATTCTAAAGGACCAAAACTTTGATTCAGTTTTACAGGGCTTTGAAAAAGAAGCATGGGAATCTTTTAGAGCAGTCGTTCATGGTTTTTTGGGCAATAAGAGAAATGAAAATTATGTTGAACTTGTGAACAATCTCCTTCAAAAGTATCAACAGTTGGGTTGACTTGCAATATGTCCCTAAAAATTCATTTTCTTCACTCTCATCTTGATTTTTTCTCTTCTAACTGCGGTGATGTAAGTGACGAACATGGTGAACGATTCTACCAAGATATCTCGACAATGGAAAAGAGATACCAGGGCCGATGGGATGCGTCAATGTTAGCGGACTACTGCTGGAATTTGAAAAGAGATACCCATAACAGTGATTACAAAAGACAAACGAAAAAGAAGAGAAAATCTTAAATAAATACGTTTTTTTTTTTATTGTAATATTTGCAATTTTATATAAGTAAAAAGCAAAAAATAATAGTAAATAAATAATTATTATAGTTTTTTTTAATAAAATGTTTTGTACTTTAACGTGTTACTAGAAGCCAAATTTTGTATATTAGGTATATTTCCAAAATAAGAGCTAATTAAAAAAACATATTCTTGTTTTTTTATTTAGTAACCTTAAAGCAATATAAAAATAAAGTATTCAATTGAAAGGCACACAAAAAGTTACATTTTGTAGACCAGTGTAATTATTTAATCCAAAAGAGTAGTCGATTCTATTACCGACCCATAGAATGCGGCAAGATTCTATTACCGATTTTTCTACTTCTTTTACCGACCGCTACGAAGTTGTCACTTCTTCTATACTATTAAATAAAATAAAAAATCGTTTTTAAGGTATTTATTATATAATAACAATAGTTATGAGATCAACATTATTACAATATGAACATAATTATTTATTGCAACGCTTAGAGCACTTATTTTTTGTTATTTAAATTAATAAAAAATATAATCAGTCTCAGAAAACAGTCTTCAAATAATTAAATGCTTACTTTTTAATTACCTACATATTATTTAAATATTATAAATCAGTAACAAAAATATTTTTATCTGTAAGTAATATAATCACAAAATACCTTTATAATACCCGAGATAGAAAATTCAGTCTACCAGTCTTTTTAGGGTTCCGTATAAAAACGGAACCCTATTACTAAGACTTCGCTGTCTGTCCGTCTGTCCGTCTGTCCGTCTGTCCGTCTGTCCGTCTGTCCGTCTGTCCGTCTGTCTGTCACCAGGCTGTATCTCAAGAACCGCGATAGCTAGACATTTGAAATTTTCACAAATTATGTATTTCTGTTGCCGCTATAACAACAAATACTAAAAACAAAATAAATTAAATATTTAAGGGGGGCTCCCATACAACAAACGCGATTTTTTTGCCCTTTTTTGCTCGATATCAAAAATGGCAACAGGTAGGCACTTGAAATATTCACAAAATATTCAGTTGTATTTTAACTTTAATAATAAATAATAAAATTAAAATAAAATAAATATTTAAGGGGGGCTCCCATACAACAAACATGTTTTTTTCGGCGTTTTTGCCTTGTGGTACGGAACCCTTCGTGTGCGAGTCCGACTCGCACTTGGCCAGTTTTTTCTTCCTCCTTCGTTAAAACAGTTTGTTTTCCACAATGTTCATTTATATATTTATTATTTCTCTTGTCACGCAGAGTTGTCCTCGGTATGCCCTAGGTTTTTGAAGCTTCGTATATGCTGGTCCATTCATTTAGGTATAGCTAGAAGCGCAGCTTCTAGTTGAGCAGAGGCGTACTGCTTGCGCTTCTGCGGCTCCATGATTCTATAAAAGAACACAATCTTTAAAGAGATATAGAATTTATTTCTTCGAAAGAAGCTTTAAAAAGTTACATGCCATTCCGTCCCGCCATTTTTATTTGATTTGAAAACAAATGAAATATAGCCAATGCCCTGAAGCCATGAATGAAACTGGATAGCAAATATTATTTTACATTAATAATATTATTATGTCCTGTGACAAAATCTCTCAAAACGTCACGTATGCAAGAAATAAGCCAATTTGTTCAAAAATATACATTTCATTTTTATGTAGGTACTGTAATATTACCAAAAATATCGTCACAGCTGTTAGTCGGTAATAGAATCAAGTATGAAGGTTACAATATTCTATTAGCGACCAATAAAATTAATAATAAACAGATAAAATATCCGCTTTATGGAATACTGTTAAATTCGATCTCATTGCTATATTATTTCTTTTAATGTCAGTTAGTCTTTAATTCAGATAATAAAGGTTATTTACAGTATAATATCATTAAAATAATAGGTATATTGTCTAACGTTGAATCGAGTTTTACACAAAAACTTTAAGAAATAGCTTTGTCGTTAATAGATCTAACGAAGTAAAATAATTTTAAGAATTGAACAAGAAAAAAATAAAATCCAATGAGGTAGTTTATAATAGATATTATTTTAAAATACTAAATATTCTCAAAATTTAACAACGCCATGGGTCGTTATTAGAATCAAGTTTTGAAATTTGGATTCTATTACCGCCTTAAATTAAAACATGATTTTGTAACACAAAAACTAATAAAAAGTATTAAATTAAGAGTTAGTTTAGAAAACGAATATATACGTTACAGTTGTAATGTGATAGCAAGAAGACAAATCCATGTTTAGTGTGTCATTTTCCTTAAGTAATATTTAGGTGTACTTACGTGGCTGGAGACGCGACACTATGAAAAGTGCGTCCGCTTCGGGCGCGTCCCACTCACCGTCAAATTATTTCTTTCACTGGCTATTTAAACACACAAACTTTACTCTTTTTGTTGTCCAACAAAATACGTAACTAATTTTTAAGGTATGAATTTCTGGAACCCTATATTATGTCTAATATAAGTGATTTAAAAATTAGATCGTTAATAGAGTACACATTTTAGGGGGTCGTTAATAGGAGCTTTTACGTTAGCATGTTTCAATTAAGAAATTATTTAGTCTCCGTTTAAATTGTGTCAAGCTTAAATCTTTAATGTAAATATTGCGTGCTGTCTGTGCTGCGTTGATGCCCCGACGGAACTGGTATTCGAAAATAGCGTGCAATTTCGATTTTTCCATGGTTACAGAAACAGCGATATTTAACAGAAATCTAACGGCGGGAAAACAAATAAACAAGTGATTTTGAAAAACAAAATGTAGTAGGTACTATATTACAAAAATAATTTGAATTTGGAATTCTCAATCGAATAAAAGATATCGGTCTTCACATAGTCAGTATCAAAAATCGGCAATTTCATAGGTAAGGATCTAATAGGATATTGTATCGATAACCTATTAAAGGCTCCTTCAAACAGGCGCGACACGCGACAAAATCGCGCGCGACACAAAGGCACCGCTCGTTGCGCGACTTGCGGTGCCTTTGTGTCGCGCGCGATTTTATCGCGTGTCGCGCCTGTTTGTAGGAGCTTTAAATCTCAATTCGAAATGTTTTACTGAAGTTTTATGTCTTGTGTTGTAACCATGAAAACCTGTAATCGATACTTCAATAATAAAAATACGTCCTATTGTGGGCACTGGGCAGGACTATTGTCATAACTTGAATACAATTCATAGGAATAATACTGTGGATTATTATCGACTACCCAGTAAAGTGAAACCCACTCCAATTACTTGACACTCATTCGCCACTACAAAGCGTGCGCGATCATAATGGACGTATAGTATTAATTAAAATCACGCATAGATAATACTGCTATAGAACTTAATTCCAGTCTTTGTATCACGCGTATAAATTATGGATTGAAATGATGTTATAAGCTTATTATTTAAATTCAATGCTGAAAACCGCGATACCACTTTTGAAATGCACAAATTATTTTTAGTCAGTTTATCTAATCATCAATGTCTAATGCCCATACTTAGTTGTTTACTGTTGGACAGATCACACTAAACTGGTGGTGGTGTGGTGGTTTGTTGGTTACAACTGGAACTGCTTTTTAACCCAACTGCGCGACAGCAAAGACGCAAGACTTTCGGGTACATTTTCTTCGATTTTTTCATTGCCTGTTCCATTTGACTTTGAATGTCAAGTGATTATTCGTTAAGCTAATATATTGCGTTTTCAACGACAGAATGCGGGAAGCTAATAAAGTTTATTATGACCTTATAAATTTATAACAATACAGTTTCAACAGCGTTTCGAGTCACCAACCGAAAGTCTCGGGACCCGAGACAACAAAATTTACAAAAAGTCCCATGAGTTCGAGACACGAGACGTTCTGGGACCAATACCCTCTTGGTAGTGTAACAGTGACTTAAACGTCTCTATTGCCATGGTATCTGGAGGCGATAGTCCTCGCACGCCTGTATGGGTGGCGCGCGGAGGCACTACGCCGGGGGGAAACTCCGCTTCCGCGGCAAATCGCTGCGGAACGGACGGATCTCCGGCGCGATCTCATGGCGGCATGGAAAGAGCGAGTGTCGCAACCCAGCGCAGGGCACGCCGCGTTAGCGGCGATAAGACCCCTCTTTGAGGAGTGGCTAGAGAGGCGCCACGGCGCCCTCACCTACCGCCTGACGCAGGTCCTCACCGGACACGGTAGTTTCGGGAGGTTCCTGCACATCATCAGGCGGGAGGAAACGCCCGGGTGTCACCATTGCCAGAATCGCCCAGAGGACACGGTGGAGCACACGGTGGAGGTCTGCCCCGCTTGGGCGGAGCACCGCCGTGTCCTCGTAGAGGCGATCGGTAGCGGCGGCGACCTCTCGCGTCCGGCCCTGGTGCAAGCCATGGTCCGGGGCGAGAGGGAGTGGGACGGCAGTCATCTCCTTCTGCGAAGCAGTCATGCTAGCGAAGGAGGTGGCGGGACGGCTCCGGGAGAGAGCCTCCCGTCCCAGCCGCCGCAGGAGACGCTCCGGGCGTCGGGAGCCGCGTGACGACTCCCAGCCACCGTAGGCGCGGGCCTGCGGGCGGAGTGTAATGGGTAGCTCACCGTCCGATCAGGACCAGGCCTGTGCCGGACGGCGCGTACGTGTTCCACGCGCGCCTCAAAGAGATGTCAGCATCGAGGAGGGGCCTCCCTTAGGGCCGAAGCCTGCCGGGTCAGCGGGATTGTCCGAAAGGGTTACCGCTGGCCGGGAACATAAAGGGCTAAGGATGATCTGTCCTTCTAAAAATGATTACAATAAGAATTACTCTGAGTTTTATTGAGGAATATAATCGACTGTGCAGTACGTAAAAAATCACAATTTAATTAAAATTCTTTGGACGGGCCGACGCATTATAAAATGCGAGGCGGCCGAGCTGGGAGTGGCCCTGGGGCACAGAATAACTAATAGTACTAACGCCCGGGGCGACAAAGCTGTCTTCTGGGGAACCCGCCTAAATTTGTTCATTAACCCTTAAACAGGAGCCGACCCATTTGCAAAATTCTCAATTCTTAGCTATAGTTATTACGACTTTCATAGCTTACGGAATGACTTTTCATGTAATAGCCTTTCTGTGATCTTTAGTATTTTGCCCTTACTAGAGAGAGTAGAGTAGACAATATAATGTGGATAAGACAGAGATTAGAACAGAAGACGAACTAGCAGGGGATAGAGGGGCGGGGAGCTGGAGGGGGAGGGGGGGGTTCAAGGGATCAGACCGTAATAAATCGACCTATAGGTATGATAGTAACTCGTGTGCTTATATACTTATAGGGTGGTATTTTCACAAACTTTTCCTTTCTTCGTGAAAAAGCTTTTATTTACATAAACGGCAGAAACGTAGTGATAAAGGCACATCATAATCTAGATCAATGAGTAGACTATATTAATCAATGCCTATTTTAAGAATGAAAGCTCAAAATTCAAGCTCCCTATAGAGAAGAAAAGAAACTTTATAACCTTTATAAAGTTTCTTCGCTTCGCTAGTACTAATTGCAATAGCACACTGGAGACCAAAGGAGTTTGAACAACTATAAGTAGGTTCGCCTAGATTGATACCCTTCGATTTTATACCCGAAAATACTTGAGCATTACTTTCAAACTTATCTATTTCGAGCAGTAATGGATTTTCTGTTAAAGAAGCATTAAATTTTTGCTTAAGTTGATTCATTTCTAATTCAAATACTTGAGTCTAACTTTTTAATGAAAGTATCCGAGTAGGAAACGATGAGAATGACATATTAATTTACAAGATTATCGATTTTATTTAACTCTTTCTCTTAAAAGAGATAATATTCAGTGGAGATGTAGGTAGGTACTTACATAAGCAAACAGAATATATTAGTATTGCGGATTATTTAGCGACAGCATTAACCCCTCAAGCGTCCACTGTACACCAAGTTTACATAAGAGAAAGTGCTCGAAACGTCAACGGTACACCAAGAGTACACAACTATTGTCATTGTCTTTGTGAACACAATGAATTCGCCTCCATACAACTACTTCGACATGTGGGGTATGTCGACTGGTACGCGGGCAAACGTGTGTGAGGTTAATCAATTTATTTTGAGCTAAAATGGCAAATAATAGAGTTGCTATCCCATTCAGTGCAGCACGGAAGCCTCACCGTTCGTCGTAATAGCGTGGTACGTTTAAACAAAGCCTTGGCTAATCAAACCTCAGTAGGCTGTATTGAAGCGCGCTGGCCGGGCTGCCGGGGTCACCTCCCAATATTGTAGGTACTGAGCAGCCGGGATTACGGCGGAGCATCAGACTCCCAGCTTAATGGATTTACTGCTAGTTGCGCCCCGCAAATATACTCCGGACCTCCCTGTTTACTTACACAAGTGCCAGCATTTATAATATAATTGTTTACACAACGTTTTTCAGTTCTCTAGTTAAATATTTATAATTTGGCAAAAGATAAATTGAATGAACGTGGGTAGGTATTTGAATAATAAAATATATGTAAGTAGTAGGAAATTTCTAAGCTTGAATTATGAAGGAGAAAGCAAGTTTTTTCTAAGAATTTGTTCTTTGTTTACAAAAATAAGATAATAAATTATTTTCACAAGATAACAAATTATTCCTGTGTATAAAATATGTTGCTTCTATTTTTCTGTTTCTGAAGTTTTTTCCATAGCATCTAAGTAAGTACTGGGTATTACATTTTTTATAGAACTCGCGTCGATATCTTGAGATGTTCTCATCCTCATTAGCCTGTAGCAGTCAATGCTGGATATAAGTAGTTACATGGCTGTTTCGATCACACGCCATTCAGTTCACTCCTCGGCTACTCTCATTCTACTCCTACCAGCCACCATGCGAATATCGTCGCTTCACCTAGCCTGAGGGCGATCAACCTTATACATTTGCCGATTCGCAGAGTCCATTCAAGAACACGTCTACCTACCCCAATGGTACAATAACCCTAGAATGAGGAAAGGAGGCAAAATAATGAATTTTCTCAATAAAAAATCTTATAGTAGGTGTCTATAAAATGTAACAAAAGTACATCCTTTTGTGAAAAATCTCTGCGATCATAAAATGTTTATAGCTTGAATTTATTACATGAAAATATAGCAGCCTTTATAAACCCCGTCTTTAATTTTTAATAGCTATCAGATTCCTGGAGTTTTATAACTCCCTATAGGTAGGTCCTCCTACTGCACCTATTATTTCAGTGTCATAAAATTGATAGAATATTGAATTTGAATAAGAATTAAACTTGAATAGATAGGTTGACTCATAATTACTTTTTTTAACTTGAAAAATATGTTTGCATTTGATAGCTCAATTCTTGAGGGGGGCTATTTAGGACTTTTAGGAGACGGGAAAAAAGAAAAAAGTCACAAAGAACGCTATGTGAAAACGAAGTAGGTAATAGCACGGGCAGGTGATGCGATTTGACGGGGTGGGTTAGGGGAGCACGTAATTTCACGTGGGGGAAGTCGCGGGCGGAAGCTAGTACCATATAAAACCTTTATAGGTACTGTTACCCTAATAAAGTCCATGTAAACGTTAAAGCTGTCAATTTTGATATCATTGTTAGTATTTAATATCAATCAAAAGGCAGCGATGGAGGTTTGAGTTTGACATTATGAAGGTAATATGTTATACGGGCTGGTGTCCGCAACTCCACGTCAATGCGCGTATTTTGCGTATGGATTATGAAGGTATTATGACACAGCAAAGGAAGACGTGATTCGTGTACATTCCTTTCAGTCACTCTCTGACAGCAGCCACCCAATAACAACCTTGTTGTTACAAGAATAAAGATCACTGTAATTTTGAGAGTGATGCAAAATCAGAGGTAAAATAAGTATGGACCCGCAGATGTGCGCCACACAACATTAAGGTTTCAACCATCGCAAAAAATCTTAATGTACCTATATTATTTTTAAACTGGCTTTTCGGTCACTCTGAAAGCTTTGAATAATTAATCATTCCAGTAAAACCAAGGTCGACAGTAAAGCTTAGGGAACGGACACGTTTTAGTACTAAAACAATTTTGCTCAACCAAATGGCCAGTATTGTTACGAGGCTCAGTTACGTGATTGTTTTCCGTGTGTTGTGTGTTTTCCAATACATGATACAATATTGCTTGGTCAGTGGGTCGTCTTACTTCTATCACATATCTACAGAATCTCGACGTCCGCGTTCTTTTGTTTACTTTAATTCTACTTTAAACTTATATACTTATCTAACTATGTACTCTTTTCTTTATTTTCCCTTGGATTTATTTACTTGTAATAAGAAGAAAGTATCCTTCTACATTTTTCTTTACACGGGTTCAAATAGGAAGTTGTAGCACAATATCTACATCACATTCAAACATACCTACCATCGACATGAGTGAAACTATGCCCGACACCGTCCGACCTCAAACAATTGGTGTTCACACAAAACCTCTACTTTCCAGGGGGAAACGTGCAAATTTCACAATAATAAACAGCAATATCCTTTCATTTCATGACCATATCCTGATATTAGTTTCAATAATAGGTACTGTTCACTGTTAGACGAAGGTTGGCAGCCAGTCACTGCTTCCTATTAATAGGATGCAATATTTCATTGTTTCCCACCACAACATGAATGCCATTTATTCAACACCGCATTTTTGACAAACGTGAGTTCAAGAAGTGTTTCGTCTTAATTGAAACTTAGTTTATGTCGCCGAGTATAAAATAGATACGCCTGATTGTATAGTAGGTACTATGGTGAAAGGAATTACTGCCAGTTAGTTAGACGTAGGTTTATATTTGAATTGTTTTGATTCACGTTTATATTGTTTTGTTTCAGGTAAAGTGAACATCATCTACACTAGTGTGACCACCGCGACGATGTGTGAACTGTGAACGTTTAAAACGGAACAGTGAACTAATTGAAATGAGTGTTATTAATTGACTGGACACTGTAGTGATTCAAATGAGTGCTTCATAAAACTGAGTGGTGTTGTATAGCCATGAGTTTTTTGACATCGTTGGGGCAGTATGTGGCGGGCGTGGCGGACAGCGTGGCCGGGCTGGCGCTGTCGCCGCGCCGCGTGCCCCCCGCTCGCCACCGATCCGCCGAGGAGTCGCAGGTGCACCCGCCGCCACCATCCACTGCGACCATGAGAGGTGAGAAAACACTAATTTTTACAGGCCTTTTCAAACCCACCTTTGACTTTGTAAAAGGTTCTGAAGTTTTGGGACGAATTTTATGTTGGATAGGTATCTACCTATACCACTTCACATTCCGAGAATTGTTAGAAAAGTCAAAAAGGGGGGTGTAATTTTAGAATAGAATAGAATATTTATTTGCCAGAAACATGGTATTTACAAAGGTGTTCGTAACATTGCATAGTGCTACATGTCTCACCGTTTTAACGGTATGCAAAAACAAATTACAATTATCAATTAAACGTAGTTCTTACAAAAAATTACAATTAAGTGCATTATTTACATTACATTAATTTTAAAATTTAAATATTATTTCAATTGTTATTTTATATACCTATATACTACTCACTTCTATTTTTACTATATTATTATTAATAAATAAAACAATACATTTAACAATTATTATCACTTAACTTAATGCCTATACTTTGATGCCAGATCAAGAGAAAAAAAAATACAGGGACATTTTACAAAAAACTCGTGAATTGAATAAAAACATTCCTGCAACAACCACTTCCGTAGTGCCGAACAAAATTTTTTGAAGGGTAGTTGGGTAATTGACTTCGGCAAAGCATTATAAATACCTGACATATCTAAGAGCAAGGGAGGGGCCCGTGGCTAAATAATAACATTTGCACAGGTCGTTCGATCAGGTTAAGCTACGCTTGCCGCGGTTGGTCTGTGGATGGGTGACTATGTTTACATACCGTGACCCCTCCGTGCCTCGGAAAGCACGTTAAGCCGTTGGTCCCGGCTGTCATTCGTGGATCTTTGACAGTCGTTACGGGTAGATAGTCAGAAGCCCGAAAGTCTGACAACAAGTCTTACTAAGGGGTCTCGTATTACGGTATTACCTAGTACCTGGGTTGTGGAGTTCAGGTAGGCAGTCGCTTCATTAAAATACCGGTATTCAGCTTCATCCGGTTAGACTGGAAGCCGACCCCAACATAGTTGGGAAAAGGCTAGTCAGATGATGATGTCTAAAAGCAAGGGAAAGCCACAAGACTATATTTACATAGTATAAAACAAAGTCGCTCCCGCTCCCTGTTAAGTTAGATCTTTTAAACTACCTACGTAACGGATTTTAATGCAGTTTCGGCAGTAGATAGAGTGATTCAAGAGGAAGGTTTATATGTATAATACATGCATACCTATTATAGTAGAGAAAAGCCGAGAAATTCAAAGATTTGTAATGTGATGTCGTAACAAACATATTTTTGTGCGCTTACATTGCAAACGCTGGCTAAACCGTACGAGGTAGATCAACTTAATGTACTACGGAATTGTATATCTTAAAAATATCGATAAAAAGTCAGCGATGGTGGGTATATGTTTATCTCCTAAGGATAACCCACAGTATTTTTATCTTTTATCTTTTAAATAGGTATTACAAAAAAATTATGGGCAATTTACCAAGCTATTTTAAACAATACAGTATTATTCCTTATCCAATTAAATACATGGAGGTCTAAATTGCCCTTTACAGCAGCTTTATTTTTTTATTAAAATGAATATCTTAGAAGATATCAGAGATTTAAAAAACGGAGGCAGAGCGGCTGGCGGGGCGGTACGAAGTTCGCCGGGTCAGCTAGTAAAATATAAAAAAAGCCGGCTAAGAACGTGTCGGACCACGCGCTGTGAAGGGTTCAGTAGTTGTTATGAATATTTACTCTTGCACCGAATTGATTTTATCGACCGCAAAAATATGGTTGTATTTATTATACACAAAAAATACAAATGTCAATGTCACAATCTGTCACATAAAAATCCGTTTTTACAATTTTAATATTTTTATATTACTCTAAAAATTCATTGAGTCTCAAAAAATCGCAAAGAATGTGCGCAGTATAGATGGAGCTATGGGGAAGTGTCTTGACGATGCGTAAGCATGCGTGATCCATCGCCGCCCGTTTGATGTCCACCGCGCACAGGATGGGCGGAAAGCAGCTCTTCACCGCGTTATATTGTAGTCTTTGCAGCTCATGAAGTGATTTTTTATTCCGTTGGTGTAACTGCTGTATCAGTATGGCGTTCCAATGGGAGGATAAATAAATAAATTTCATCGTTTTTTACCCACGACGAAATAATCACCCAAACGCATAAATACCGTCTCCGTATGGTATTTATGCATTTGGGTGATTATTTCATTTCATTTCATTCATTTCATTTATGCGTTTGGGTGATTAACCACGACGGTACGGAGACCACATTAAAGGCGTTTACACCGTACGGCATTTCATACAAACTTTCAAGAACTTCGTACGCATAAGCAGGATACAAAATAGCAGGATACAAATTTTCGAAAAATAGTGTTACAGCCAAATCTGACCGATTTTTTAAATTTTCCATAGAAACAGAGATTACCAGTTATTTTTTTTTAAATAAGACATTTCGAAAATGATCTCTACAAACTTTTTATACCTTTGTATCCTGCTTATACGTATGAAGTTTCATTAAAATCGGTTCATTAATTTCGAAAATAAGGGCTTGAAAGTTTGTATGAAATGCCGTACGGCGTAAACGCTCTTAACGGAGACGGTATATGCGTTTGGGGTTAGAGGATGTGTGTGCAAACCAATGTTGCCATTTATCTTTAAAATTACTAGTCCGATTTTGATGCGGTTTTCAGTGATGGATTTGGATTTGGATTTTATTGGTGCATGTTCTTAGGGGTATTTAGTCTGAACGGCCAAAAGCGAATGGACCAAGACCAACCGGTGATAATATTATTTTAAAATGAATTTAAAGGGACAGTCGCATAGTGTAAACCGCTACCGCGCGTGTTCACCAATACGCGTATAAATTTCGATCTCTTTTAGCACGTTTTAAAAGTCAAAATTCTAAATTGAACACTTCATGTCCGTTTACATTGAGGAGCCACTTCACAATTTTAAAAGGAAACTCACCCAAGGGAGTGGATTTAGTAGGAAAGCAGATAATTTTGTAGGCCAAATTCTGAAATTTGTAGTAAAATATATCCAAAGTTATATCAATTTAAAAGTGGCTCCTCAATCGAAACGTCTGAATTGAGGAGCCACCTGGAACACGGAAAGTATTAACAAATATTTTTGAAAATTTTGAATCATTAGTAGTAATTGTGTATACTGCCTACTAAAAATCTGAGTCCAGTACTGTTGATATTCAAGAATATACAAGACTTTTAATGTGGCTCCTCAATCTGTACATAAGAGCGTTCATTTCCATGAAAGTTATTGATCTATTCATATTCCACTCCAAAAAACATTTAGTAGTGTGTTCAAAATTGTAGCATATAGAGAAAGTAGTAAAACTGAGTGAATTTAGTAAATAAACGCATTTTATTTGGCTGCTAGTCCTGACGTTCTGCATAATAAATATGAGATGTTTAATGCAAATACTTACACAAAAAGGAGTACCTACAAAATTTGCCTAAGTTTGAAAATATAAGCAAATATCTGTACCAGAAACGAAATTGTTTAATGAGCACATGCAAATACTTACACAAAAAGGAGTACCTACAAAATTTGCCTACGTTTGAAAATATAAGCAAACATTTGTACCAGAAACGAAATAGCTCCATTGAAGCCAAGAAACTTTGCATTAGAAAAGCAGCAGACGTTATCGTTATACCACCAAAATATTTATAATCTCCATCAAAATGGCATCCGATAGGCCTTCTGCTAAGTCCATCTATCAGATTATTCATATACAGGTTGAAAAGAAGTGGAGAATATATACCACCGTCTCACCCCGCATCCTAAAGTATATGGGTCTGGAGAGTGTTCTCATTTTACATGATTAATCTGCCCATAGTACAGAACATAACTCCTTAGGCACATTAGCATCGCGTAACATAATCCACAGGACATCATAACAAACCATGTCAAAATATTACATATTATGCATATTATGCCATGCTATTTTTGACGATACCAATAATCCTTTTGTTTTTTATTGACTTAATGACCCAAAGTGATTGTTGCAGTGTCTCATACAGCTCAGGGGCCCTAAAAAGGCCACTTTGGGAGAATCATAAAAGGAATTCATTATGAATGATATTAAAAGTCGTAAAATGGTCACAATCTGACAATTCATAATATTGTTTGTGTACAATTCGTAACACGCAATTCATCTATTTGACAAATTTGTATGGAAATTCGTAAAATGGTCCACAAAATAGGAATTGCTTTAATGTCAAATAATGGAATCGTAAGAAGTTAGTCAAAAGCAACATTTCACAAATCGGATTGGAGGCTTTGTGAAGAAATAATGTTATAATAGCAGATTTAGCCCTATATGAAAACTTTCTGGATCACGCGCGGGTTACGACGACCCTTCTAGATCGCCGACAAAATGCATCTCTTCGGAAAATGGACATAGCGTTCGAAATGCCGGATCTCGAATTTGTTGGCATAGACGGCTAAATAGTGTGTCGCGACCTCATCTATGAGCTGGAGGCGTACACAATGTAAGTACCCGCCGCGATGGCATAAGTACCTACTATCCCCAAGGCAAGTAAAAGCATTGTTTTGTGATAAAAGTAAGTAGGGTGTTTTTCAACACTTTTAACTAAGTAGTTCCAGATATCATCTATTATTATAGAGGTTCAGGTACTTACTCAGTACCCCCTCCGTGAAATGCATACAATCTTCTATTCATATTTTAGGTGTACAATAGGTACACCTCTGCCTAACCCTTCAGGGATATATATGTGTGATATTGTTATAGTATCATACTTTACTTCAATTTAATTAAGTAGTATATATAAGAGGACCCTTAGAAGAGTATATACCATATTATACCTTTTACTAAAATAAAACAATAGTGATATGAAAAATATTTTATTAAATTATTAACAATTCTCATCTTAAATTATTAAAAAACTAATACAAACATAATAATTAATTAGGCTTTTTTTCATTCATTTAGGTTTGCGACTCTGATTAGTGTCGATGCTAGCTGCGGAGGGGCACACTGTGTGTTTATGGAATCACCAGACCCACTTGGAACAACTCTGCCAGGCTGAAAAGGAAAATTTGTGGTTTTTAGTAAGTCAAATCATCATCATCATCTGTCTAGCCTTCTCTCAACTATGTACTATGTTGGGGTTTGCTTCCAGTCTAACCGGATGCAGCTGAATACCAGTATTTTACATGGAGCGACTGCCTATCTGAACTCCACAACCCAGTTACTGGGTAATACAATACCACTTGGTAAGACTGGTTGTCAGACTTTAGGGCTTCTGACACCCCGTCATTGTTTAATTTGAGTGCTATTATAATAATAAAACAATTATGTTTCAGGTGACGCAGGCTATCCCTTAAAATCAACATTGAAGACACCACAAGTGGACACAGAGCCCGATACCTTTTTCCCTTTATGCAAAGTTTTTGTGTTATTTAAATGTTATAATACAGTATGTTTTCCTTTTTTATTTCTTTATAATTATATTGAATGACTTAATTTTTTTATTGCATACATGTACAAAAAATTCATACTTTACCTATAAGGGACACCAATAAAAAATAGTCTCGTCTGCATCAGCAAGCCTCCCAAGGTTCTGCACTATTAATTTACTATATCAGCTGTAGCATGTTGCATCTCCACCTGAGGTAAAACTCTCCGAGCTTCATCTAGTGCAGCCAGAGGGCGACCTAAAAAACGTAATAAAAATACCATATAATCATTATCAATAGTCATCATGTCTTAGTCGCAATATGAATAGCTGTAGGGTTAGAAAAATCCACTCACTGCGGTATCTTGCTTGCCGAGTTCGACGAGGCAGAGGCACTGTTGTACCATCGGCAGGGCTAGGGTTTGGTGCTGACGCACGAGTCTGGACAAGACATAGGGCTGCAGTGATCTCGAAAAGGAGCTCAAAACCGACAGCGCTTCCACGTTCACTGTAGAAAATCGAGCAGATTGTTCCATTGTATCTCAGACACTAGCTGCACGTCTTTCCATTCCTACAAAAAATTACGTACATTTGAATACATTTGCACAGCATTTTATTTAAGTAATGATTTAAGTCAAACAATTATACACTTACTTTGTATTAAAAACGATCTTACTAGCACGAAATACTAGTTTTAAACTACACACATTATGATTGTTTATGTTGATGTTTGATTCAGTTTGACGTTGAGGCGGGAGAAACGAAGGGTGCGTTCCGAGTTGGGATGTAATCCATTTGAGCGGGCTTAAAAACTAAAGACTAACAACTCGCTCTAAATCGTAGCGATGCGATTAAACTCACCTAAATCGTAAACAATTTAGAAATTAGTGCGGTCGGGACCTTCCAATCGCACTAAATCGGAATCTAACTGTTCTAACTTCAATTACATCTTTCGGTTTCCTACAAATAGTTTACTTAACGCTTAATTCGGAATGCGGCCTAAAAATACGCGTTGCCAGTTTATTGTTACTAACTTCCCTTTTCAGGGCTTATCTGCGGACTTTTTAACAGTTATGAGTATGTTATAACGTAATAACATTTAAACTGTAGAAATAAAAAATAAAAACTTATTTGATCAATAAAAACTGTAAACCAAACTTTACCGATAAAATTACGGTCTTTATTTTTTTCATGCGGTAATATTTACGCCAAATATGAATCTGTTTGAAATTGAATTCTATAGGATTCAGCTATTATGTGTCACCATTTTACGAAAAATAGAGGAATTGCTACTGATCTACTGGGAATTCAGGAAATTACTCGTTTTTTGAGGAATTGCTTAAAGTGGCCTTTTTAGGCCCCCAGTTCTCATTCAACTTTTTAACTTATGCACCCGAATGAACTTGATGTATATTATATGACATTGAATTTATTAACAAATTTTTATCACCGGTCCCTTGGAACGTAGACGATATTTGTTTACGGTCGAATGGCCCGCGGGCCATTCGGATCGGGCCGTTCAGACTAAATACCCGTTCTTAGATAGGTGTTACGGTGACAAGTCACCAGGGGGCGCTGCAGTAACATTTGTTTGTACAAACCAATGTTGCCATTTATCTCCAAAACTACTAGTCCGATTTTGATGCGGTTTTCATATCTTTTCTTCTCTTTATGTGTATAATGAACCTATGCTCTTTAAAAAGTTTGAAATAAACCCACGACGCGGACGCGACGGTGCGGAGACTGTATATGCGTTTGGGGTGAGAGGATGTGTGTGCAAACCAATGTTGCCATTTATCTCCAAAACTACTAGTTGCATTTTGATGCGGTTTTCAGTGATGGGTTTGGATCTGATTGCTGCATGTTCTTAGATAGGTGTTACGGTGACAACTCACCAGGCGGGGCTGCAGTACCTAAATATTTATTTATACAAACCAATGTTGCCATTTATCTCCAAAACTACTAGTCCGATTTTGATGCGGTTTTCATATGTTTCCTTCTCTCTATGTGTATAATGAACCTATGCTCGGTAAAAAGTATGAAATAAAAAAGCGAAATTAAAAATTTTGAAAAAATCAACGACGTGACGGTTAAATGTAATTGGAAAAGGATAAAATAATTTAAAAACCCCCGACTTAAAGAATTTATGTAACGAGACTAAAAACAGATGAATTCATATGGCAGTCGGGGGACCTCTTAGAATAGAAGGTGTTCCACAGGACGGTCTCCCGACATTGCCCATAACCAGTACCGCTACCATAGAGTATGGCCATAAAAATATACTTATCAATTATAAAATATTTTTTTATCTTTTCTGAGTTCAGTTGATCGAAATCGTATGTGAGGTAAATATTTTGTATTTAATTAGTTATTCCTTCGATTTTATTGCATACTTTTTTGAATGGAGTATTTTAGTAAAAGTAGTGTTTTAAGAACCTCCCCATAATCGGTCTTAACGCTTAGTATAAAGACAGACACTGAGTTTTAAAAATAATTTCAACTATGACATTCTTCCTGGGTCATTGATTCCGTTTTAGTCATGATCTGGCAGTTGGACTAATTTATACGGCTTACCCAAATGTCTCTTCTTTGGTATTGTTCGTTGAATCGTTGAGCTCCTCAAGTTCTGCGTTGAGGCAGCTCAACGCAGAACCAGAACTTAAGGAGCTTAACGACGTTTACTGACAAATGGCTGCAGTGACTGGACAGGTCCACTCAATCTGTGTGGTTCTTTTCTCAAAAGAACATTTCAGACACCTTTATACATGGTCTTCACATGATCTGACCAAGATTATGTCTGAGCTTTAAAAGAGATTGTAACCGTTTCGGCCTTTCTTCTCAGAGTTGTCAGATAGGAAACGCCCTTCTCATCTAGTTTAAAAAAATATGTTTGATGTGTAAAAGTGTTTTTTTTATTATTTGTCCTTCTTATTATTTTTTAATTAACATAATCAACTTAATATAATTATATTCTTTTAACATCTTTAAAATAATATTAAACTAAATCCATTTATTTCAGACTAATTATTTGTCCATTTAAATTATAGTTACATTACTTTATTAATTAAAACTATTTCTATTATTGACAAATCGTATGGTCAGGGTGATTAAGATTAACTGTTGGTAACACTGTAACGGGCAATGTGAAAGGTGAACTGCCAAAAGTGTCACTCACTCACTGTCAATGATTATTTGTCAAACAAAGCATCTCATGCCGCATTATATTGTATTTGTAGCAAAGACTAATAATTGTAGTCTTTGATGTCATGACGGCCGACCTGCCGACCAGCACTCCGCAGCGAAAATTGTTTTTACTTGTGTATTGATAGTTGTTGAGTTTGTTGTGCTAAAAAATAACATATCATTGCGTTGACATCGTGTCCAGTTGAGTCTTCAGATTTCTGCACGGTCAAGAATTCTTATTCCATTGTACTGTTTCTGTGCTGTGGATTGTGTAGAACGTTTTTATTACTACGGCCTGTGTCCTCTGTGCAGTAAATCACCAACGATTTCGTTAAAAATGTCACGCTGTGGGAGCTGTGTCTACCCCGTCATCAAGTCGGGGAGGCAACGGATCTAATAGAAGTCTTTCAGCACCATTTGTATTTTGTTGTTTATAGCTAATACTAGAAGCTGTTTAACTATGTTCAAAATATACATTTAAATGCATCATGATACGAAAAGTGGTGAAGTGTGTTGTACCACTCACTTACGAACGATCACAAGAAAGACTGAAGCTGTGGTGACACAGTGCTTCCTTACGCAAACCATTCGTTCCACCGGCTGAGGATTTCCTACCGGGACATGAGTTACCTTGAGTAACCTCCAGACTCCGGTTGGCCGAAGTAAGGAAAACCTGTTCAGGTGGATCTCCGCCATAGATGACTCCGCCTTGGAGTGTAAATGTGGTGCTGTTCCACAAACGATGGGACACTTAATATCGTGTCCCGTCTGCTGCACGTTACTGGAACTGATGGACGCTGGTGATGGCGGCATACAAGTAGCTGAATTCTGGGCCGAGTCCATTTAGATTGCTATCGACACGCTAAGAAGAAGATGATGAGATGAGAATTAAGAACCACCAGTTATACTTTTCTTAGTTTGATTTGATTTTGTTTGTGACTTTTGCCTGTCTGTGACAATATGTGTATTTTCTATGAAACTAAAACTAATACAATATGTATATTTTCTATTAAAATAATGCTAAGATCAATTTCTTTACAAAATATGATATATCTATTATATTTATATTTAGATGTCAGTCGTATAATTGGGAGCATGTCAGTAGGAACGGAATATGTGAAATTGAACTAGCAAACGACATTGAGGTTGACTTGCCGTTGGTACTGAGAACGGACACGTATTTAGTAAGGGGAAGAATTAAGTCACGACATGTCAGCAGAAAGGTTACGCTTACATTTTAGTTAATAGGGCTACAAGTAACTCAGTAGGTGACTAGCTATTATTGCAATTGTTTGGTGGGTAATCAGACAATGGGATGCTGTGCTCTCATTATGACCATTTTATGGTATCTTAGTTGGGCTCGATTTAGGTCTGATGAGCCACCGGCTCCGCTTTTAGACGACATATTTTATGAATATGATGATAATATGGACCAATGAAACTATTGCATTCCTATATTCAAGCATTTTTATTTTCTATTTCCTATCAAAACCTACATTTAGCATGACCTACCTTTGTAATATTATTTAATTGGGATCATTCATTGATTTATTGGAACTATTTTTTGTTGTTTTATGTGAATCAAATCATATTGTTGTAAAATACTGTTTTTTTGGTGGAAGATTTGTTACAAAACTAACCTCAAAACTGAGCAGAAAATCAAAGAACAACATAAACCCCACCAAATAAATGGATAATTTTAATTTCCTATGAAAGTAAGACATTACCCCTCTTTTAAATCCAATTTATGGTAGCATACAAAATTGTTTGATGCGCAACGGCGCGGGCGGTCAGTAGAGAAATGGGCAATTGAAAACATTTTACGCTTGTAACTTAAAGTATCCCATATCTCAAAAACTTTTGACTTGACGACTTGAGACTGACGGACAGGCGTTTAAAAGTGCCTTCTATGTGCCTATTTTGAAACAAATGCTTTGATTTTGATAGATGGACTTGACGAAATTAGAAGGAATACTTTTACCAATTCGGTTCATAATTGGCAGAGACGCACATCTAACAAAATAATTATGAACTTCTTTCTTTTTGAAGATGGTTAAAAATATCTAAATAATTACTTATATATTCTGAACTTAAAAATACCACTAAATACACTCTACGTGCATGTATTTATCGATAAAATTATTAATAAAAAATAAAAGAATATGAAAAATATACCAGAGAGTTCTTATACAATTTCTACTATTTTTTTCCAAACGCGATATTATTGCTAGTATCGATTGCTGAATGCAACTTTTGAATCAAAATAAAAAAATTAATTTAAAAAATAAAAAACCCGACTGCGAAACTGAAAAGCTACAAACAAGCCCATTTTAAATTAAATAAAAGTTGGAAGCAGGCGTAGTTTTACGTTTTGTCACTTCGAATTACTTTTAATCATATAAGTTATATATATTTTTGTAATCACCTTTTAAAACCCTTTATTTTGATACCCCACTCGATAGGTTTCGAAAAAAAAAATCTTTTTTTTTGAAGACATATTGCGCCATAAATCGGCCATTTTAATGTTTTTTCAATTTTGATATACCCAGTGTCACTCTCACAATTAAGACGAATCTAACGGCACCTCTCAAGCTGAAATCGATTAAGCCGTTTAGGCTACAGAGCGTGCCAAGGAAATATACATACATACATACATACATACATACATACATACACTCGAAAAACATAACCCTCCTTCTGACGCAGTCGGGTAATAAGATTTGAGTGGACGGTCTAAGAAGTGTCACGTCACAACACAATTTTAGTCATTTTTGTCAAGATTTGACTATGTTTTTTTATCTACTTTATGTATGAATAATGATAAAAATGTAGATAGAATTTTGCCCTTTTGCATATTTCCAGCAAGAGAGAAGGTTGTTTATGTGTCGTATTTTCAGCGTACCTAAATAGCTAACTTTTTTGGATATGTGTAGTACACACTAAACTTATAACATCCTTCTGTTTTCGTCGGGGATTAAAAATACCCATGGTAACATATTTTTCTTAATGAATTCTAATGCTGAAAGTTGATGTAAATTTCTGAATTAGGTACGTTATTCCAATAGTTATTCACAATATTCTGTCGAATCATATTTGGTCATATATGTCAAAATCTTGTCTAGCAGAGTGTTAAACGTAAAATAAAAACTTTTTTACAAAAAAACAACCGACTTCCAAAAACACTATAAAGTGAAAAATAACTTTAATTTCGGAAGTCGGTGTCTTTGGATTTGTATTTTAGTTTTTTGCCACCGACTTCCGAAATTAAAGTTATTTTTCACTTTATAGTGTTTTTGGAAGTCGGTTATTTTTTGTAAAAAAGTTTTTATTTTTCACTTTTTAGCGGGTCAGTTTGTAATTTATCTAAGCCCTAATAATAGCCTAATGTCAACTGCTTATCACCTTTTACAAAATATTGCTTTTCCCGATGCAGGGACGTTAATTGTTGAGGAGAGAACTCCTGGTGAAGTGGAGCTGATGGTGACTTCTCAATCAGCTCCAGTTCTCCTGGTTCTTGCCCATTGTAATGAGCATAAATTGCTTAGCAGCTATATTAAAGTAATCGAATCGCAACCCGTGAAATATTTGTCATTGAGTAGTTTCGATGGCCATTTGTGGTCTTCATCATCAGCTCCACTTTACCAAATCATAATTTCCGAGAGCAAATGCTCAAGTTACTTTAATAATAGACTTAGGCAAGAAAAATTTTGCTAAGGGCCAAGTTTATGTTACGCTTAGTCGTGTAAAGACGCTAGACTGCATTGTATTATGCGACTTGGAACCTACCAAATTGCTAACCACATGACGAAAAGGCATTGCGTGAAATGCAACGATTGAGGCTTTTATAAATCATCATCAGCCTATTGCAGTTCACTGCTGGACGTAGACCTCCCCAAGTTTGCGCCAACGTTCACGGTCCTCCGCTTCTCTCATCCAGCCACTACCGGCAACCTTTGTTAGGATAATTACCTATACAGAAGAAAAACTCGCAAAAGTATTTTCACTTTAAGAAGTATTTATTAGTTTTTATACTAGATGCTGATAATCCTGGCTGCAGCATCAGGCCAGACTTATGTCAACATTGCATTGAACTTAAAATTTAGTCCTGTTTAAAATGAGCCCAAACACGACTACGGTGCTGTAATTTCAAGGTTTGTACTTTTTCTGATGCTCCTGGCTTCAGCATCAGGTCTCTATGTACTTCGGTGTTCCTCATTAACAGTACGTTTATCCAAACATCGAGCCCTTTTCAATAAGCCTAAACACGATATATCTGCTGATCATAAGACCAAATGTGGCAAATGCCCTATCAAACATCAAAACAATTTTCTAAAACAGTCCTTGCCTGTTCGAGTAATTTCTTACTGTTAAGGAGTTGGACCTTCCATCATCAGCCCAGGTACCTGAAATAGTGACAACCATACGCAAATACACAAGATATTTCATAAAATATGCGAAAAACAATAAGTGAGCCTATAAAATTTGAGGGTTGCCCTCGATTTCTCTAAGATCCCATCATCAGATCCTAACTTGGTGACAATGGGACCACCTCAGAACTATCTATTTTCGAACAAAAAAATAATTTTGAAAATCCGTCGTCAATTGGCGGAGTATTCGATGAACAAACATACAAAAAAAAAAAACACAAACATCCGAACATAGTACCTCCTCCTTTTTGTGAAGTCGGTAAAAAATTTTTTTTATAGTAAGTGAGTACTAACAACTCTAGATGTAAGCAATCAATCGACAACGTAATAATGCACCCTATTTGTTGTAACATAAAGTAGTTACTTAGTACATATTCATATATTATTGCTAGCAAATAAATCCCCCTCTATTTGCTTAGGCACGTCAATAAGCCGGCCATTTTGTTCAGTATTTGTTTAAAAAAAAATACACAAGATACTTCATAAAATATGCGAAAAATAATAAGTGAGCCTATAAAATTTGAGGGTTGCCCTCGATTTCTCTAAGATCCCATCATCAGATCCTAACTTGGTGACAATGGGACCACCTCAGAACTATCTACTTTCGAACAAAAAAAGAATTTTGAAAATCCGTCGACAATTGGCGGAGTATTCGATGAACAAATATACCAAAAAAAAAAAAAACATAGAAACATCCGAACATAGTACCTCCTCCTTTTTGTGAAGTCGGTAATTAATCGACATATTTGTTCTGCTGGCATTTGTCTATCATCGAGACTCAGATTTAAAGATTCCTGTAGGAGAAGAATTCGATGTGTTATATGCACTAAGTCGGCATCTTTGCAGTGGGTGATTCTGTTTGTCTGAATACAGACATAGTCATCGTAGCAGGACTGCGATTGTCGAAAAACTAAATGTCTTAATAATGACAATAGAAAGGTGGCAAGGTGGCAAAACCTCGAATTGGTTAGGTACAAATGGTTACTCGAAAACCCATTGAAAATACAGCAGGAATATAATCCTATTCATATACTTAGGCGATTTCAACAAATAAAAACCATCCGTTGGGTTGTATTTCATTAAATACATAGGTACATACATAAACTCACGCCTTCTTTCCATTGGGGGAATTAATTTAATTTCATAATTTACTACACAGCCCATTGCTGTCAGTTTTATTGATCGGTTGTTAAATATTTCATAAAATGATGTGTCTGTTCTTTAAAAATGAAATTCTTTAATGTATCAAGCGGCACGTTGGTTTATTGCAAACTTTCAAAACAGCAGCAGTTTCAGACTCTACGAATTCTTAAAGACTTCAAAGTTGTTATGTGCCAGATTTGAAAGTGTGTCGTCTCACAAATTTCCCTCGACAGGCCTGTAACTTTCAGAGAAAATGTTCAAACTTAGTCAAATTAAAAATTGTACGCACTTAAGCGTTAAACTAGACTACTTAAGTGTTAGACTTATTAATTAAAAAACTTAGTCGATAATCGAGCTTAAAATAAATGGTATCGTTCGATCAGGCGTAGGTACAGCAGCTGTTTAACTTACAGCTAAATATCAAGAAAAGCTACTCGGTATCTCAATTCAATTCTCAAATTGAATTACGATCCCTACTACTTACTTTTTCTTTTATGCGTTTTGCACACTAGACACTAAAACCCTAAAATTAAATTACGGTACACTACTGCAGTGAGAAAGGGTTAGGTACGTTACGGATCAGACCGGTTAGACATTCACAAGTCTATTATGAAGCTTGTGTGGTCTTTTCATGTCAGCCGAAGCTGTTTACTTGAAACTAATGTATTGTTCGTTTGTAGGATTCCCGCGAGTTGTGCCAACGGAGGGAGCGTCAGCGCTGAACGCTCGGCGCCGCACCCTGGACTGCCTAGCGCCGGCGCCACCGCCGCGCCGCGGAGGCTCACTGCGCGTGGCTCGCAATCAGCAGCCGCCAGAGAAACCAACCATGGCCTTCTGCAAGAGGCGCCTCTCTTGGCCTGAGGTTGATAACTCCGTCAATTCGGGGTAAGCAACTCTTACTTTTTTATGTTCCAATTTTCCTAAAGAATTAATAAACGGGACCGATACTTTATACTTATTCCCTTTAATCCGCTAAATCTACGTGTTCTATTTGGCGCTTTTAAAGCCGACAAAGGCTATCAAGACAAATAATGATATTGGGGAAATCACAGGCTCTCGAAGGATATTAACGTGTTCCTACGGAAAGGGGAATTGCAAATTAGCGGTAACTCCTTACGGCCCTGAGACGAAACATGTCAGGAATAGAGATTAGTTGTTCCCTAAACCAAATACCGAAGAACGAACGGTTGTCGGCCTAATCTTTGTTACGTTTGTCGCACGTGAACCAATTCTGGATAAAGCTACAAATTATTTTAGACAATAAATTCAAATGATGTGCAACGAACTCCTCAGACACGATTTTATTTTGTACGCATTTCAAAGGTTTACAGCATATTCAGCAGTAGGTATAGTACCTATTCGCAATAAGTATAACCTAATCTTAAGAAATTCATTGTAGGTAATAAATAAGATGTGAGAGAAGGTAATGTCGTTAAATGAATCGATTTACCAGCAGGAGCTCCATTTGGGAGAATAGAAAACTTGATTAAACCAGGCGGGTGGTTTATTTATGCTGTCACTTAAAATAAAATGTAATCATTTTTAACCTTTACAGAAAGAGTTCACGAGATCAGATGCGCATTATTTGTCTGTATAAAATGAATATCCGAATACTAAAATATAACCGCGTGAACCGTTTATTTTTATACTTTATCGAAACTTTCAATAAATAATCTCATATCTCTAATGAAATCCATTAAGCACTTCGACGAGTCCATAAGCTACACAACGGAAACTTGATTCATTACGCCCTTGATAAGGTTTATCAGTGCAGAGCGGCAAGTACCAAACCCTATGGAGACCGCTTTTATGTGCTAGGTAATAAAGTCAGCCCTAGTTTCTGTTTCAAAGTTTTTCAGCCATGGCGGGCGCGCTCCCCTCCCATTAGCGCGGTGTCTCGACATAAGTTGACACGAGAGGTTTTCAATTAGATAAAAACTGGTAACAGTGGCGCGATGATTGCAAAGTGAAAGGCGCGGGATGAGGGGAAGTGCGTACTTGCGTAGGTGACGTAGGGAGATGGAGGGAGGCGGTAGGCTGCGAGGGCGGGCGCGCTCGCACGACGCGCCCGCCGCGGGGACACGTGCAAGGACGTGCAACAGGTCGCCAGCTGACCTACTTACAATAATATTATTAATCATTAGATATGTTTATTGATTTGCGACGTGATATATAATGCCCAGATTGAACTTCGCATGCGAAACAGATATACATAGAAACGTTCCTATTTATCGTGTTAGATAAAGCGCGAATGTAGAAAATGTATTTCTAATAAGTAAAACAGACCACTTTTTCTGTAACGCAAACCAAAAATAAGGTCCCAATAGGAACAAAATTAGTTGCCTTCCTTACATCTATGGAACCAAAGAAGTCTTAAACAAGTACATATATTGCCGTTTACAACAACTAAACGAGCACCATTAACCCTTCGTATGAACGTGGATCCACGCCATACACAATGGCTTTTTAATTGTTTCTGTAATTACAGCATTCAACCGGTTAATGTATCGAGGGAAATGGACACCATGGACGGAACAGTAATGCAGTACACATTAGGCACTGCTTATTTCATGGCCGTTGCGCGATGCGTTACAATAATAGGTATCTTTTAATTAACGAACAAAATACTTACAATGACCTGCCATGTTGTCTCTCCACCACCCTTGGTTGACTGGTAGAGAATGCCTTATACCGCCTTTGAATCTTATTTGTGCACAAAGTTTAATAAATAAATAAATACTTCATTAGGTTCACGTTAAGTAGGTTAGACTACCTATAAGCTTTGTAAGATACATTATTCTTACAAAGCTTATAGCTTATACACAGTGGCGTAACTATACAGTTTGGGGCCCGTGGCAAATTCAAGGGATGGGGCCCTCCCTCAATGTATAGAAGCTCAACCAACGATATAGTTTTTTATTTACTAGCACTTTTCCGTGACTTTTTCCGCGTAGATTTCATATTTTCCCCTACAGCATTTGCCTAACTGCTTCGTTGGTCTAGTGGTCGCAAACGCTACTGCTGAGCATGACGTCCTGTACAAAAAATTAGACAAACAATGGGAAAAAGGTACAAAATGTTCGAAACCAGAATGATGTCCTTTGTGGCACATTTTCAAAAAAAGTTTTTATTTATAAACTTATGTTAGGATCCTCCTGTGCTCATGGCCCTCTCGGGCCGGGGGCCTCCTCTGGCTGGAGGCCCGTGGCATTTTGCCCCAATGCCACCCTATAGTTTTTTGGTAATTGGTAATTGGTATTACGGGCTGGTTTCCGCAACTCCACGTCAATGCGCGTATTTTGCGTACGGGTGGGAAAATCGATTATTCGATCCACCCCAGCTCCTCAAGGAAGGCCAGCAACGCCTTGATGTTGCTGACCGTCTCGCGTAGGGTACCTGGGTTACCGAAGTACTTTGCCCTGTACGTGGTGATCACCGGGCAGCTTAGAAGCACATGTGCCGCTGTCTCGTCATCCTCCATGCAGGCCCTGCACAGCGGACTGTCTGTTACTCCTATGACATAGAGGTGTTTATTAAATGACCCGTGGCCAGTTAAAGCTGCCGTAACTATACGCAGCTTTTGTTTAGTTAGACGGAGAACCTGTTTCGTGAGGCGGGGATCCAAAGTGGGAAGTGCTTCCCTAGCCTGCCTGCAATCGCCTTGATCCGTCCAAAGTTTGTCGTGTTGGTCTCTGGTGCGTTTCCTTACCAGAGTGCGTAAAAACCCGAAGGGAAGTGGCGCGATGGGCTCAGGTCCCACTGGTGCCATGCTCGAACCTCTCCTGGCAAGCTCGTCGGCTGCATCGTTGCCCAGCGAACCGCTGTGTCCTTTGATCCATTGAATGGTTATTTTATTGAGGTTACCCACCTGGTTGAGGCGCTGGTGACACTCGTATATTAGCCCAGAGTCAACTGTATAACTGTTCAGCGCTTGCAGAACAGCCATACTGTCTGAGAGTATGCGGATTGAGTGGTCTTATACTTCCCTAGCCATAATGGCTGAAGCTGCCAGAGAAATACCCATGCATTCGGCCTGGAACACTGTGTTGTGGGCCCCCAATGGTGTGGCAATATGTATGTTGAGATCCTCCGAAAAGATTCCAGCACCTGTGCCACTACCTGTTTTAGATCCATCCGTGAAGATGCGCAGCTCCGTAGGTCGTAGCCCCTCGCATCGACGATCCTCGTGAAGTTGGATCTTGTATTTTTTATCAAAGATAAATTGTTTGGGTACCTTGTCTTTAATGGCTTTCGTAATGGGGAACTCCTTTTGTAGTCCCTCAAGCAGCATGGTGTGTGGTGTGATACTCTTACCCCAGAGATTTAGTGTATCAAGACGTACTGCCGCCATCGTCGCTTCCTGTTGTATGAACAGATGGAGCGGTGGGATACCCAGGATGGCTTCAACTGCTGCCGTCGGAGTAGTCCTCATGCAACCTGTAGTCGCCATGCAGGCTAGTCTTTGCATGCGTTGTAGTTTGTTGGCGGCTGTAACTAGCTTGGTGCGGGGCCACCAGACCACAGCCCCGTAGGTGATCATGGGGCGGATCACTGCAGTGTACAGCCAAAGTGTAATTTTAGGGGATAGGCCCCACTTCTTACCTATCATTCTCCTGCACTGCCAAAAGGTTATGCAGGCCCTGTTCAGTTTATTGTCCAGGTGACTGCTCCAGTTTAACTTACTGTCTAGTGTGACACCAAGGTACTTTACCTCGTTGGCCAACTGGAGTTCAGTGTCGAACAGTTTTGGTAGGCGGAAAGGGCCCATAGCTCGTTTGTGGGTAAACATGACCAGCTCGGTCTTAGTAGGGTTCACTGATAGGTCAAAATCCCTGCACCATTTTTCTACGATTCGTAGCGCTTGCTGAGTGAGGTTGCATATCGTGCCCGTCACCTTCCCCGACACTAGGATTGCAAGGTCATCGGCATAACCTACTGTGTAAAAGCGGTTGGCGTTGAGTTTGGCGATGAGGTCATTGATCACCAGATTCCATAGAAGGGGGGACAGCACCCCTCCCTGGGGGCAGCCTCTGGCTATCATGGCCAGCTGCTGCTCACCTTCAAGGCGAACCACTCGTTTACTTAGCATGTTAGTGATCCAGTCCGCTAGTACCTGTTCTACCCCATGTCTGGAGAGGGCGCTGTTGATACTGGAGAAGTTAGTTTTGTCGAAGGCTCCTTCGATGTCTATAAAAGTGCCCAGACAGGTGCCTTTCTGGTGAATCGCTTCCTATATCTGGCTGACTACCAGGTGAAGGGCGGATTCAGTCGACTTACCTGAGCTGTATGCATGTTGGTTGCCGTGTAGCGGTATAGTCTTCAAGGCGCCATCTCTCAGTTCCCTATCACACAGCCTTTCCAGAGTCTTTAGTAGAAAAGAGGTCAGGCTTATTGGTCGGTGGGATTTGGCGTTTGTGTAGTCACCCTTACCTGGCTTAGGGATGAATATAACTTTCACTTCCCTCCATCCCTTAGGAACGTATCTGAAGGCCAGGCACGCTCTCAATAAAGGCAGCAGTTTTAAAGCGACAGAGGTGCCTCCCCACTGCAGTAAGGCGGGGAACACTCCATCCGGACCGGCTGCCTTAAAAGGATGGAAGCTCTGAATGGCCCATTGGAGTTTCTCCAACGTGATCACCTTGCTTGCGTAGAGCCAATCATTATCTGATGGTGTCTGTGTTGCATCCTGCCAGTCGATTACCTGTGCGAAGATGCATCCGGGGAAGTGAGTTTCAATTAGGATGCGTCTCGTTTCTTCTGGTGAGGATGTTAATGTATTGTCAGGTTTCCGAAGGGTAGCAGGCCCAGGTGTGTGCTGTTGCGCTAGTACTTTCCTCACCCTGTTCGCCTGCTGGCAAGATTCAATACCTCCACAGAATTTGCGCCATCCCGTGGTACTTCTGAACCTGATGCATTTTTTATAGCTGGATTTGGCTGCGTAATAGTCATCCCAGTCCTCATCCGCACTTGTGTTCATAGCTCTATTCAGGGCTTTCCTTACCTTACCGCGCCTGCGCTCCAGCTCGGCGCCCCACCAGGGTTGTTTGCCCGGTGTGCTGCGCGGGGTGGTCTCTGGGCAGGCAGTATGGTAGCTGTCTATCATTGATTTAGTAAGGTGACTTACTTGTGTTTCAATCTGTGTCGGATCCGCAAATGTTGTCGGATCGTCTGCTGTCGCCAGCTTTGATTCAAGGCTGCGTGCGTAGGTGGCCCTATCCGTGTTGCGCGGATTGCGCCGTGGTTGTGTGGGTGGGATGCAGACCTGGATGTCGAAGCGGATCCACCTGTGATCAGAGCAGGACGCCTCTTTGGAGACATGCCACCCAGTGATGACTTCCGACGCTCCCTCTGTAGCCAGAGTTAGGTCAATGATTGTCCGGCTACGCCTTGTTACGAACGTTGGTTCGGATCCCATGTTTAGTAGGGTTAGGTTAGTGGAGAAAAGATAGTCTACCAAGGCCTTACCCCTTTCATTTTGCGTGTCCATACCCCACAGCTGATGGTGAGCGTTGGCATCGGCCCCAACCACAACGTCAAGCCCGCTCCTCTCGCAGTGGCTCACAAGGCGGGCGAAATCGTGCGGGGGCGGCGCCTCTGCCTCAGGCATATATACCGAGGCGAGGACGATCACCATCTCCATGGCGTTTTCACGCTGTATTAGCAGCTTTGCTGCAGAGACATCTCTGCAACAAAAATCGGTTAATAGCTGTGTTTTAAGGTTACCTGTGATATAAATGCACGATCTGGGATGGTCGTGCTCTGTGGTGACCAGGAGCTTACCGCCAAGATTGGAGAGTCCTTGTATGCGGCCTGCCCTTATCCACGGCTCCTGGACCAAGGCGATGGCCGTGTGTTGAACCTCCAGCCACTTGCGAAGCTGAGCCGTCGCGGTCTGACTGTGGTGGAGGTTTGCCTGGAGGATTTTACAGGCCGACGAAAGGGACGCCATCGCTGGCCAACCCCTCCTCGTCCCCCTCCAGTCTGAGCCCGGCGAACAGGTCGCCCTCGTCGAAGCCGTCCCCCCCCTGGGTCGAAGCCGGGGACAGGATCATGTCGTCCAGCTCCGTACCAGATAAGGGGACGGCGCCCACGGTGGCGGCAGCGGGGGCGGCTGACCCTGCCGGGGCAGGTTCAGTCGCGGATGCCTCCGGGTTGCTTGTAGTGGGAGATGACTCCCCCACTGGTGTCTGCGGCTGGTCTGGCACCTCACCAAGGGTACCCGTGGCGGGGTCCCATCCCTGAGGGGTGTCGGTGAACCTACCGTTCCGACCCTGGAACTTCACGTACACCGCTCCCAGTCCGATTGAGAGTCGGCGTCCGGCCTCCATCAGGGTCGGGATTTGGTCCACAGGGACGCCGACCACCACGAACCATTGCTCAGCCTGCTTATCGGCAAAGAGCAGCACCCACCTCTTTATATCTACCCAGGGATTTTGGTAGCTGAGAGCGCGGCCAATATTGGTCGACTCTCCATATACCCCCTGCTCGTCTGGGATTAGGATGCCACATCTTATTCGCTTTTCGATCTCCGACTGGCTCTTGACTACCAACGGGATGTTGATACGGAGAGAGAGGTCGGAGACTGTTTTCTTCAGCCAGGCTAAAGTGTGGTCGTTACCGCACCACAGTTTCACGACGCCCCCGGCGACCAGCGGCTTGGCGTTGAACGTCGGTCCCGGAGTGTCTGGTTTGGGGGAGCAGGCCTCAAGGATAATCTGCCTCTGGATGGCGGCGAGTACCTGATCCGATACCTCCCCGCTGAGGATCCCTGTGCGTTCGCAGGTAATCGCGACGTCCAGGGTTGCGCTGGCAGCTTGGGCGTAGCTTCTATGAGGGACCCGTCTGGATTGATCAAGACGCGGCCGCTTATGCTCTCCCCGAGGTGTTGAAGTCTCGTTGAGAGCTCGCTTGGCCGCAGCCTGATCCTTCCAATCGGGTCGCTGTGTGCTGGAGTTACCTACCTGATCCTTCGGAACACCGGTTGGCGGCTGACCGGGCGCAGGTCGGCTAGTGCCGGCCCCTACCTGCGACCGCTTTCCGGCGGCGAAGTTCAGCTGGCCGCTAGTCGGATTGACCGGCTTAGCGGCAGTGGCCTGTTTTTGACGACTGCCCTTACCTAGCAGCCTGCGTTGTTGTCGTCTCTCCTTCCTCGTCAATCTCTCCCTCTGCTTGCTCTGAGAAGAGGAAGCTGGTGGACCTGAGGGGTCAGTGCGGGGGCATCGGGCTTGTGGAGTGTTGTTTTTACCCTTGCCCTTGCGTTTCTGCACTTGCCAGGCACGTGAGAACGCGTCCTCAGTGCAACCGATCGTCACCGTCTGACCGGTGACGGCCGCCTGATGTGAGGTGGGTTGAGGGGATAGCGGAGTAGGAGGGTGTTTGTGAGGGCGCCCGGCGCCGGTGTTACCTGACTCCGGGGTCTGTATGGAGAGGGTCAGACCGGCAGTGGTATTAGTCGTCGCCTTGGTCTTTCCCTGGGTTTTAGAAGGGTCGGTACTGGTCCCAGTCAGCGCCGACGTCCTTTGTTTGTTTTGGGACTTTTTGCGTTTGGTCTTGGCTGCGGTTCTCGCCACAGCTGGACCAGCACCCGCGCTAGTACCTGCAGCGTTAACTGCAAGGACACTAGGGGCGAGGGAAGTGCAAGCACCTCCCTTGGGAGTCTCATTGGCTTTCGCCTCCACTCCGGTTGGTTGGTTGTTAACTGGCCTTAAATTATCCATGTTAAAGTTTATATAAATTTCATCTCTCTGGCTTCCCACCCTCCATGGAGCCCGCACCTGGGAACGTCTCACTACAAACTAGCTCGAACGTTAGGACTACCAGAGAGATATAGGTGCGCAAGGCTGGCTTACAGTGCGACATCGGGTGCTCGATCGGGTTGGCATAGAAGGTTCAAAGGGCCAAACCCCCTACGAACTGATCAACCCTCACTTACACCGTCAGCATGACCTTTACCTACCGCTTTGGCCGCTCAAGAACGACCTCCACGGACCTCACGCACCTCGCCTGTGACCCTCTGACGGGACACGTGACCATTTCCCTACCCCCGGCTATTGGGTAGGGCCACCGTTTCGCTTGAAATCCAGACCAAAGGGGGCGTGTTGCCTTTCAGCTCAACCCCCCAGGACTCCTTCATCCCCGCTTACGGCGCTCAACTGCGCAGGTCCTAGCGCAGGTGACTGCTTACTCCTACTCGCCATCAGCTGATTTTAGTGATAGGCGGGCCCGCTGCCACCCAGTCACGGGGGGTCGCGGTTAGGAGTGGACATTGGAATGGTGGAGGTGGAAGGAATGGGGATGAGGGTGGGATGGAGTGAGGAAGGAGTGTGAAAACCGGGGCAGGAAGCTGAAAGACGGGAATAAATGGGTTAAAAGGGAACTAGGCTAGGGATGCACTGGCGCCTGGTGGTTTTTGTTGCGTCTGTTTCTTAAGGAATCAGACCAAGAAACGGGGTGGCAACCTCGTGAAGGTACATCCGCCAGACTTGCCTTGAGGATCTACACGACTGTAGCGCTCTCCCTCAAGACCCCGCCACCCTACCACCTCAGAAGGAGGTGGCAGGGTAGGCCTGCATCTATACTACCAAGCAAAGCAAAGCAAAGCATGTCGTTGTGCAACCGCAAAAGCATAAATACAGACCCTCCCCCACCCTATAGTTACGCCACTGCTTATACATTATTCAGTCGTGGAGAGGAGTTGGGTCTCGAGGTGGCATTGCACAAGTCGGAAGCCATGTCGTTTCATGGGCCCCGGGACACGCCACCATCGGGATCCCAACTAACGGTAGGAGCGGTTTACATCGGCGTAGAGGCAACGATATACCCAGGTATTTCTCGTCCTCGACAGCCGGTGGAACTTTGTCGATCATTTTCGTCGTTTGGCCCCCAAACTGGAACGGGCCGGGGCCGCATTCAAGCGGCTCTTGCCCAACCTGAGGGGGCCAAAGGCCTCCTGCCGGAGACTTTACGCGGCGGTCGTGCGATCCATGGTGGATCCCTATACGGGGCCCCGGTGTGGGCGCGTTCACTATAGCGGCAAGCTGCCCCTATTTGAACGCGCCCCAGAAGGTGGTAGCCGTAACGCATAAGCCGAGGTTACCGCACGATCTCGGGCGAGGCGGCAAGCCTTCTTGCCCGACTGCCGCCATGGGATTTGGAGGCGATAGTCCTCGCGCGCCTGTATGAGTGACGCGCGGAGGCACTACACCGGGGGGAAACTCCGCTTCCGCGGCAAATCGCGGACGGACCTCCGGCGCGATCTCATGGCGACATGGAACGAGCGACTGTCGCCACCTAGCGTAGGGCACGCCACGACAGTGGCGATAAGACCCCTCTTTGTGAAGTGGCTAGAGAGGCGTCGCCGCCCCCTCACCTACCCCTGACGCAGGTCCTCACCAGACACAGATGTTTCGGAAGGTTCCTGCACATCATCCGGCGGGAGGAAACGCCCGGGTGTCACCGCTGTGAGTATCGCCCACTGGACACGGTGGAGCATACGGTGGAGGTTTGCCCCGCTTGGGCGGAGCACCGCCGTATCCTCGTAGAGGCGATCGGCAGCGGCGGCGACCTCTCGCGTCCGGCCCTGGAGCAAGCCATTGTCCGGAGCGAGAGGGAGTGGGAGGCAGTCACCTCCTTCTGCGAAGCAGTCATGCTAGCGAAGGAGGTGGCGGGACGGCTGAAGGAGAGAACCTCCCGTCCCAGCCGCCGCGGGAGACGCTTCGGGCGTGACGACTCCCGGCCACCGTAGGCGTGGGCCTGCGGACGGAGAGTAATGGGTAGCTCACCGTGTGATCAAGACCAGGACGGTGCCGGACGGCGCGTACGTGTTCCACGCGCGCCTCAAAGAGATGTCAGCATCAAGGATGGGGCCCCTAGGGCCGAAGCCTGCCGGGTCAGCGAGATTGTCCGAAAGGGTTACCGCTGGCCCGAAACTTATAGGGCTAAAGAAGGAACACGGGTGGGTTTTAGTCAGTAAGAGTCTAACACTCCCTTTCGCTCCACCCAGAGCGGGAGGGGTCATTTGATGATTTCCCATAAGCAACAAAAAAAAAGATACATTATTCGCAGGTACCTACTATTAATTGTAATGAAAGGTCCTTCAAAATCCAATTATTCATATAAAATACGAAACAGCAACCTATCTCCATTTCTCAAATGGGATTCTAAATTCAGTTTGTTTTCATTTTATTCTTTACAAAATACAATTTTGCTTTACGCACTCTTTATATTCGGGTGTGTAACGTTTGATATAATAACAAAAGTTCGAATGATCATCTAACCTAATTTAATTTAATATACTTTTCTTTAATATAACAATGAAATGATATAATGAATTATTGATTTTGTATGGTATAATGGACATTTTCTATAATGCACATTTGAATTAATAATAATATTCAAAATCTGTAAGTAACAGTTTAATAAAATTTAGAAACGTCTATTTCGTTTTGTATATTTTTGCAAAAACTAATTAGATGACGCCTGCCATTTTCGTTAAGTTAGGTTAGGTTAGACCAGTGACCAATTTTAAACGCCTGCCATTTTCGTTAGGTTAGGTTAGGTTAGAACGCGTGAAGGCGAGTGAGTGAAGCGAATGTGCCGCGGCAGAGCGGCCGCCGAGCGCCTGATCCCCTCTATTGTTGTTGTGAATCATTTGGGTTAGATGAGGTTTTATTAGTATGATGTTTCCTGATATTTACCGACTATTCATTACAGAATTTTGGCTGAAAATGAGTAAATATGATTTTTTAAATATTTTATATGAAAATTAGGTCAACTAAAAGTTATATAATAAAAAGAGCAATAGACAAATTGTAAATTATTTGTAATGACGTTATACTAAATATTATTAGAGCAAAAAAAGGTTATATGAAATATAACATTCATTCGATCACATGAAATTAGGTTAGGTATACGTTTCTATGGCATATAGGCTAGTTGACAAAATTTCAATAACTGCTTAATACTTTAGCTTATTAGGCATTTTATCGAAAAAAAAGGTTTATTTATTTTTAATCGAGCATTTACATTATAAATTTCGCGTTTTAAAAAAACAATTTCAATTTGGTTCCAAAACGAACAAAACTGTCATGGCGTCTTGAATGACGTCACGCCGTGCGAAACAAACCAAAGAGCGATCGTATCTTGGTACTATAAAGTTAGTTTTTATCATTTAAAAATGAATTTCTCATTTTATAAGTACTGTATAGTACCCCAGTGTGATAGCACGACTATAAAAACGCCAAACAAGTTATTTACTTATATATGTTCCAAAAAACAATAGAGGAATACGGAAAAAGTGGCTAAAACTTGCAAGAAGAGATGATGCTCATACTTTATCAACAGGTTCAAGAATGTATTTTTGTGAAGATCATTTTGATGTAAGTATTTCACACAATACAGTCTATTACTTAATTCGAGCAAACTAGATGTGTTTTGTAGAATCCCTATTTTCCAAATAATAAATACATGAGTTCAGGTTAAGTTGTTTCACTTTTAGGAGTTAACGTTTTATTCTAGTTTTCTAATTAATGTTACAAACATACTCTTTTTATTATTCTAGTTGCCAAATGATATGATTAATTATTATGGAGTATCATATGAAGGGAACAGTATCACAAGTGCGCGTGAAACCAGGTTGTATGCCAACTAAATTTGGATGTCAAGAAGACAGAAGAAAACGAACATGCAGCAGTATAGAACGGCCATATATTCTAAAAAAAACAAAGAAAGATGATAATATCAGAGTGTCTGAATGAATCAAAAGAAAGTTGTACTCCAAGTTCTTCTCATAGAGATACTTCTGATACAAGTTTACCTAAGTACGTATAATATCAAACAACTTAACTAAGTACCCAAAATGATTTACAGTTTGTACAAATGGCAAATACCTAGTAATTACCATTATAAAGCTATTTTATTGCGTATCTTTTTCAGATATTATATTATATTCTTTCAAATTATAACTAGCAAAAACTGTATCAATTTGATATTAGTTGTTAAAAACCAAAATGTTATCACGAACCGGTAGCGATACTCGAAACGTCAAAGACAAGATTGGAGTTTCGCACGGCGTGACGTAACACTTTCTGATTGGTGTTCACTGTCACGTGACTGAAGGTTTCATTTTACGAAATTTATTTCTTAAAAATATTATTAATCTTTAACGCTTTTAATAATTAAAATTGTTTGTTATTTTCTCCATAATATAATTAATCATTATAAACCTCTATCCATTATATTTGCTCTTAATGGACACAAGCCTATTATGAAAATTATATCATGTGAAGTTATTTCAAGTGATAATATACTATCTGTTATTATGCCATATATTACACACCCATAATATTCACATGGGTGGCTACAATTATTTTATCGTGTTCGCAAACGGAAACATGAAATTAGACATAGAAAAATATTAACAATAACAATGTAATGCGAATAACAACACACCGTTTTTCTCGATAAACGGACATAAACGAGAACAGAGGGAAATTCCGCGGATGGTTTACACTTCACTTGTGCGTGGTGAATGGAGCTGACAGAAATAAAAGGTAGACAAAGGAGAGGAGGGGAGGGATGAGTGAATCAATACAATATTTATAAATATCTACATTTGTGTAAGATGTAACAAGATAATGTGGAAGTATACAATGTTTGTGCGACAGACGGTAACGAAGGTCTCACGGATGACCGGAACTCACCAGGATAGTTGTCAAACGAAACGCAAATGAAATACGTGCTCATATTATACATGTGTTCACAATGGAACCGTTGACAGGTCACTGGCCACCAAACCTTTGTCAAAGTCGTATAGTTCACGTACAGTTTGCAGTTAGGTACAACAAGCTGTTTACAGCTTGTTCTAATGAACTTTCTGCTGAAGGTTGATTCGGCTAGACGGTATTGCGTTACGTACATACTTATTATGGTTATGGGCTGTATGCCGGCGGCGTCTTGCGAGGTCTAACCGAAAGATTAGTCAAAAATGAATATGTATATACGAACCGTCTACATAGGTTACAGAGGTTAGGAATTCAGTTACAAATGAGAATTATACCGGGAAATACGAAATATACTAAAATAACTCAAAACATTGGACCCTACGTCATTTAAATTTTCAACGCATGCAAGTTCTAGCATAGATACATACGGGTCAAATACAGAACCTCCTTTTTCGAATTCGGTTAAAATACAAAAGCATTTAATTCCATGCATAGGTATGTACACTTGTACAGACGCCAGCACATCAAGCTACCCGAAACTGTAAAATTTTCCCAATCAACTTTGAATCTTAAGCTTTAGCGATAAAGTTGAAAATCTATTAAAGAAATTTGACAGATTGTAGTAGCTTGATGCTGGCGTCTGTACAGTCAATAAAAGAGATAAGTATGCAGGATTGTCGGATATAGTTGAAGTTTAGTAAGAAACCGACGAAATTTAAATTGATAAATGAGCTGTTTGTTTTCTATTAATAAAATAAAATTTTATTCGAGTACATCCATCGGTTTCTTACTAAATTTCAACTATATCCGACGATCCTACATACTTATCCATTTTGTTGACTGTACACGTGTATATAAGCTGTTAGGTATTAGTTTTACAAGGAATACATAGCGGCCGTGGACAGGACTGAGTTCTTTCGTTGTAAATTTCCCGAGAGAGCTTAGTCATGGATCACAGTGAAGGTTTCGAGAATCGTTTCATTTTAAAATATTTGCATGTTTAGTTGTAATTCAAATTCTTGGGATTTTTCACATGGTAACTATCCTTTATTTCTGTGAAGTTCTTGTGAAAGCTCGACCGGTCTTCACGCGTAGGGTGATGAATGAATACGAAAGTAACACGCATAATTCCGGATCCGTGTAGATACCCATGAATACATTATGTTCTTTGCAGGGATGGAATTCGGGACCCGTACTAACTTTGCCGTCGAAAAAGGTTTATTAAGGGTGTAGGTTGTAAGTTGCTGTCTATCAATTTCATTATCAGCCCGCCGTTAACGTCCAGCGTGAGCACGGGCCTCCCTAACCACAACAATGAATGGAGGCCCATTTATTATAAACGTTGTCACGCGACCGGTTCGATGCCTTAAAAACCACCATAGTTGGCCAAATTAGTTAGTAATGTTGCCATATTATCGATTCTCATTTAATTTTTTCGCTATCCATAGACTTTAATCATATTTTCTTGAGTCGCAAAATTAGATTTCTTAAGCTGGATAAGAAACACTAGAAGTGTATTAAAAGAAGATTTTAATATCAAATTGATTTACAATTTCTGCCTTTTTAACCGACTTCCAAAAAGGAGGAGGTTATATGTTCGACTTTATGTATGTTTTTTTACGTACATATGTTCACCGATTTAGTGGACCAGCCCTCCGGCCGTTTTCACAACTGCATATTGCATACCTATTTGCGTGGGCTTTATTTAATGATGAGATAAAATTAAATTATTATGGTACAGATAGGTAGGTACTTTAAAACTTCATCGCTTCAAAAACTATTTTTCCCAAACGTGCGTTATACTTATTGTAAGTTATTACGCAGCAAAAAGTTCGGACTAAGTATAACAAAATTAAAACTTCTGGCTGATAAGTTCAGAAAAAAAGTAAACGCATTTTTCTTTAAAAAAAAGTTAATAAAAAAAACCTTTAATGGCCTTTTAAAAATATTTTAATTACAAAATGCCTTTTAATCACTGACCTCTATAATACAAGTACGCTGGACTGCAGAGTATGGATGACAGATTGAAGCCATTTGATTTTCGCCATTTTGGCGCTGATAGCAATGTGAAGGGACCGTGGAACTAATATTAGAGATGGGATATATCTTACGATAAAAAATACTTTTATGAAATTTATCGATCGTTATAACCACTGAGAGTAATTTATTACTTAAGAGAAAAATATTGGATCACTCCCAGTTATTTTTATGTTTATGCTTCATTTTTAAGTAATAGAATAATTTCTCTGCAAAGGTTAAGGGGCCGGCGGAGCATGCGTCGTTCATACAAATGTAATACCACATTAATTTGTAAATCAAACATATTCTTAATGTAGTGTGTATTTATTCCGATTGGATTACAGAATATCTAGGTTCCCAAATATATATTTTGAATGGACACTGATTTAAAGACGAGTTATGAGAAAAATAAGTTTTCTATATAAAATTGAAATTCCTCGTATCTCGTCTTTATATCAGAGGACTTTCAAAATATATATTTGGGAACCTAGATATTCTGTAATCTAATCGGAATAAATACACACTACCTTAAGAATGTGTTTGAATTACAAATTATTTTGGTATTACGTTTGTATGAACTACGCGTTAGCATGCGTAGTTCGCCGGCCCCCTATCTGAAAATCATTAAGGCGCGGTCAGATCGCACGCTATAAACTAGTGGATACTGTCCTAGTAAAGTTATAGCGCATGACGGTCAGATCAGTGAGCTTTATATATGAGGATAGGCTTAGAACTTAGCCTAAAAACTACTATGGTTGAGCTAATATCTCCTGGCTCAACTACACTAGTTTTACAATCTGAGCTGGGGTCACGTTAGTTCGCAATGTAAACTAAAAACTATTGAGCTATTATGTTGCCATTTCGCTCTAACCTAGTAAATCAAATGGCCGCTGTATTCTTCGTGACAGTCACTTTTGGTATTCAATTTGGAAGAATTGAACCATGTAGGAAAAAAAAGCAACAAACAGCGTCCATACAAATTCAATCAAATTCACTCAAATTGAATGCCAAAAGTGAACCTTGTAACATTACCTTACCATGAAGTCATTACTAGCGGAAAAGAGAGGGATTCCATTTTCATTATTGCGTGCATACTAATAGGAAAAAAACACAAGAAATAACAAAGTCTAAGTCAAATAATTTATTTCAAATAGGCACATAGGCACTTTTGAACGTTAATATTTTATTTCAAATAGGTACATAGGCACTTTTGAACGTTAAAAATACAATAAAATAGAATTAATTCTAGTCTTCCAAAAGGTCGTATTCGTATGGAGAAGAGCGTACGTGTAGAGTGTTTAACGAAAGTCCGCAGTGAAATTTTTGCTACAAAGATGATAATTAGATTTAGGACTCCAATTTTCCATTTTCATGTTTTTCAGCCCTGCTTAGTTGAGTTCGTGGGAAATCTGAAATCAAGTATTTAATTAAAGTAAAACTGACTAAAGTATAGGTACAGTACATTGTAGATGGCAAGTTTTATTTAGATGTTAGGTCTTTACTTCGGAAACAAGTACACATTACATATAATACTAGCTTCCGCTCGCGGCTTCGCCCGCGAGATATGTCGATAAAAATATACTCTGCCAAATATTGAAATCCGTTAACATACAGACAGACAGACAGAGTTACTTTCGAATTTACCTATAATATTAGTAAGGATTTATCTGTTGAAATTAGAAACTAGTATTTGCTAATTTGTTTTAGGTAGGTAATCAAATTGCAGAAATTTCTGGTGACAGTAAATTTCTATTTGAAAGACGTACATTTAAAATTATTAACTGTCTGAAAAAAATTATCGACACATTATCGACATGGAACATTTACAACCCTATTCAAATTATTGTATTCAATATAATTGTGAAAACTGAGCCCTAATTGCAATTAAATATCATGAGATATTAATGAAAACATTTATTCTAAATATAAGATAGTAATAAAAATGCTCACACAAGCAATCGAAACATATAAAGTCATGAAATTCACTTACTTGTGAAAGGTTAATCCGCTGCCTTTTTGACAGCGAGTTTTACAAAATGCGCATGCTTTCTTAATAAGAATGTTCCAAATATCAGGTAGTAAACACAAAATACACAAATAAGGTAGTTTTTCACGATTTAGACCTAAATCATCAAACACGAAGTAAACAACTCAACGTCCATTTGAAAGAACGTGTCAATTTTAGTTCCTTGGGGCTACGAGCGGGGCGCTTTGAATCGGCACAAAAACAACTGTCATTTCGTAGAGTATCGTTAGTCCAGCGTACTTGTATTATAGAGGTCAGTGCTTTTAATACTCAAAGCAAAATGCCAGTTAATTTATGTTTTCTTTTTCCGAACCTGCCGCAAAAAAGGTTGTATTAGGTCACTGAGTAGGCGAGTTTCTATCTGTACAAAATATAAAATCAAACACTCAATGTTGTTGTAGGGTTTATGAACTCTTAGTATGATGAAAATATGAAACCTAAACACGAAAAGGAAAGCTACATCCATAGTTTTATCCAGACTTCTTCTTACAGTTGAAACACGTACGCCCGGCATGTTGTATCGTGTGTAGTAATGTGTAAGAGTCCCGACAAACTGACCGTCACGCACATGTCACGCGTTTCCGATACGCGTAGGACTGGTTTTATGCTACCTTTATGTCCATTGTACCCTCCCCTGAACCCCGGCAAGCCTCTAACTATTAAATAAAAACCTCTGTGTTACACGTTACGAAAGGGTCCCGAATCAATTCTGATTTAATAGTATTGATTGTGCCCCTGAGGTTCTGAGTTTTTGCGTTTTATTTAACGTAGTCTCACATTGGGCTTGCTTGGATGAGAAACTATGATTTATAGACTTCTTTTAACAAAATCAAGCTTGCTACAAAGGAAATATAAAATCAAACTTGCCCATCGATTCATAATGTTTACAACAATTTTTTTTTAAACCATCTTCACGAAAATTACACTATTCATATTTTTTAACATAGGTACAGGCCCATAAGTATCGGATTTTCAGTGTAACTGTTGCACCCTAATAGGGTTCAGTGAGGGTGCCAGCAAAGTTCCGAGCGTCGTATTGATTGCCGACATCAGTCAATAGGAACTTCTTGTTTTCACTTCGGCTGTACATCACAACACCTTTGCCTGAAGGTCAATGTTAGCTAATATGTACTTTGTATCGTATAAACTATGACAATAGATTGGCAACTAATGATTATTATGCTGAAACGAGTACTAGATTACTTACTTGCGATTGGACTGGAACCTTCATGATAAATCACTAGCTTTCAGTGAAAATTTTAGATGAACGTAACCGAGCTAAGTTCGAATTGAAGTAGTTTTAGGGGCTCTTGAATATGAAAGGTCTGTCTTTATAGGGGATCTTGAATATGAAAGGTCTGTCGCACTAAGTTTTTTCGAATAAAATTAAACTGATTATTTCACTCGCAGATCCCCTATTTTTCTAGACGCAGAGATAAATAATTAGTAATGTAATAGGTTATTACAATGATTTATTGGTCGAAGTTTTTTTCCTTACCTAAACAATCTGACGAGTACTCAGTCGTTTACCATCAATATTACTCCCGCCTAATATTAGGTACGTCTTATCCATACCACCACACATTCGTATTTATGAAAGTAAATAAATAATACGAAATGGTATACGTGATAAATGCCTCCACTGGGCCGATTTAGGGATTACGGACGAATCACGATGGAAGTATATGTATTTAGATAGGTAAATACAGGATAAGCAGCGGTCATAAATATGTACTTAATAAGATTAGGTACCTACTGCTGCTCCAGCAAAAATAGATACTTATTACGAAAAAAGATTAAAACTTTACGCCCTTAGAAAATAAGAATTATGATCGTTTTCTTCAAAGTAACTCAAAGTTTATTTTAATAGTAATTTAAAAGCTTAATCGTGTTTTAAATCAGTAACAAGTTCTTAAATATTTAAATCCGTAATAATTAGACTTGTGAAACAGTCGTTCAAAACAAATAAAGACCAGCCAGTCAATTCTGTAAAAATCTCACCGTTCACTGTTTCAACTTAGGTGAAGTGAGCGTGGAGTGAACTGTCAATTGTGTCAATTCCTAGCAAAAACAAACTCACTTCACCTAATTTTCACGGTGAGATTTTTACAGAATAGCACCGCTTGACCCGGAGTTCAATAAAATGTTTAAGAATATTCTATTAATTAAATTTTCCATTCACGCTTAAGTTACTTTTGTTTAAATGTAGATCACTTAATTACAGGGCTATCTGTCTTTGTAAAAATAGCTTGTTATTTTGGGGAAAAGATAGGCAGGTAGGTGTGAGCAAAATAACAATGCAATTAACATCTCAAGCACAAGAATTAACAAGCTTTAACGCCAGTGGATTCTAGGACCGAGTGTTAGATTAACCTCCCTGTTACACCTCAACAAGGATAATTATTGCATTTGGCTGGAGTGAAGCTGGCTCAACCTTCTGTTGTAATGCTCTACCCGTTCTAGCTACCCGTTATGCCTTTAGAAAGTGACGAAGAACCCATCTCGGAACACAAACCACATTATTACAATACCTATAGCAACCTAAGCATGCACACAATTTCATGTAGGTAGGTAGTCCTCATTTCAATTTACTTCATGTTGTTATACGTCAAGTAAGCTTTGAATTTTATTTACGGGGGCTTATGTCAAAAAGAGTAGTACATAACAGTCTTTGCACAGTTATTTAACCTCTGACAGCAGCAATCCAATAGCAACCTTATTGTAACGATAATAAGGAACTTTGTGAATTTGACAAACTTGTCAGTGGCAGCAACCTAACAACATCATGATTAACTGAAGTAAATAACTGTGAACGGACTGTAGTTAGGGGCAACAGAACACGAGTGCGATTTCTTCTCAACAGACCATGTACCCAACGATATTTCCCATCGACAAAAATGAGAAATTTCCATACAATTTAACTCCTTTAGGAGATGATTTTTCAAAAATCCTTGCTTAGTGCTCACTTTCGCTATACATATGAATAAGGAACTCTTACGCATTTCATGATTCTCTAGTCAGCGGTTTAGGATGTACGTTTTTAGTCATTGAATGAATTTAAGATTTTCATTCATTACATTCTGATGTTTTGTCCAGAGTGCAAGACACAGACGGCTCGTACTTCGAGAACTTCACGGCGCTGTCATGGCGGCACGAGAACAGGCGCCTGGCTGCACTGAGGCTGGTGGAAGCCAGGTCGGAGAGGGCGCCACCAGCGCCGCACGACCTTGGCCTGCCCAGCGTGTCAGCACAGTTGTCGCACAAGGAACACGAACATCTTTATACAGAGGTATTGTTCATGGTTTTTTTATCTTATAACCTTATCCTACCGCCTTTCTTGCAGAGAAAAGAAACAGTGGCACTCCGGGAGTGCCGACAGAAGTGAAAACTAGAACAATTACGTGTGTATTTTTTTAATGGTCTTATAAACAAAACACGCGCGGTGTCGGTTACGGTAACAGTGTCGCGAGGTCAATGGTTTTTTCCCATCTCAAAAAATGCCCAACGCGCCGCCTAAAGAAGTTTTCACTTCAAAAAAATTTTAAACACATTTTCCCTGAAAAATTCGGATGGTGCTTTCCCTCGCCGTGGAAAGGACGTCATACTGATACTGCCCACAGGCACAGTGGTAAACTCTTAAATATGTTCATCAAAGTCATTCATTCTAATCGTACCCAAGTTTTTTAATAAATTCCAGTTGAAAGTACCTAAAGGTGACCCGAGACAGTGCGAGAACCCAGGGGTCGTTAAATCGGTTGTATATGTACCTACCTACATTATACAAAGATTTACAATGCCTTTTTAGGTAGGTATTGGTCAAATTACGGGCTTAGCTTTGTCTCAGATTGGCATTTGTATCTGTTGTGTATTTTATACGTAGGTCTAAGTATACAATTATTTATTTGTCTATGTTTTATTGTGATATTTATGAAATCTTTAGGACACACACTTCTCACTTCACTTCACTTTTTTCTCTTTATAGACATTTTACTACAAGTAGTTTGACTGCGAAGGTCAGGCCAAATTCTAACTATAGTAATTTTATATATTGTAGCACTGAATTTCAATATATTCTTAGATAGATATTGCAAAATATACTTGCAATTAACATTCACCAACCATCTTTGCATCCGTGCTAAAAATGAGGTGGATATCTGTATAAAACATTACAGTCAAATATTAGTGGTACATGCTAGAAATAATTGAATAAAAACCTAACTTAGCGTAATTAATCACGTGGCAGTCTGTAATCCATATGTCATGGCTAATATGCGTGAATTGGATAATTGGCGCATTAGTCGACTAATTTGCATGAATCGCTAATTGAAGCATTTCATTTATGAGTATGTCGAGTATGGTAATAGTAGTTCAGCATTCAAAACATCAGCATCTTATAATACATAAGATTCGGTTTGCTAATTTAGAACGGTAAGTTAAATTAGGCCTTTAGAAATAACATAACCAAATTCAACAAATTATGCTTCTGCTGCTTGTGAGAAATCGTACGAAGTTGGTTTTATTCCAGCGTTTCCAAATGATTGACTATGACAAGGCCACTGAAAACGTCCCATAAATCGTCGGACCCGGGCCTTTCTCTCCGGAGTCTTAATTCAGGAGGAAAGGGCCTCAAAGTTTTTATTAATTACCTACTTCACTTGTAACATACATTTCGTAGGAGATTCACTCTAAATTCGTAATATTTTATGTAGTGGTATGCTCACCTAAATACCTAATATAAAATGTACGCGGGGTTTTTTTCACTTAACCAGTATTAACACAGTAATGCCAGAACAAAAGAAGGCAGAATATCTACCCTAATTGAATACTTTGTCTGCTGCGTAACTATGTTGAGGCATGCAAAGTCGTCTTCCTGCGGAACACACATTCCGTCACGACAGCTCTTTCGTTACGGAGTCAGTTCAAAAGGTGACACTTAATATGGTGTAGGTAACACTAGCACGTGCCCACGTTTTACCCGAATATCCGTTTTTTTCCCGGATATTTTTTCACCCAACATGATACAAGGCCAAATTAAATTAGTAAGCGAAACTCCGCAGAGGCGATGGGTATCGATATCTAAAAACGATCAAATAAAAAAGTCGAATCTTTTTTATTTTTATTTTATCGTGTTCGATATCGACTATCACGACCGCAGAGTTTCGCTAGCTAATTTAATTTGACATTTTAGAATCAAACTGCCAACCGATATGGATATGATCTGATACAGTTTGAAGGTAGGTATTTATTAACCACAGAGACAACATAAAAATACCATCTATGATTTCGAGGCTAAGCGTAGGCATCGTAACATGATTACTTTTGCCTAGTCTTTTGTCCACATGTTTAGCCAGTAATACCAATGTAGCTTCGTTATTAGACATATTGAGTTGATTGTAGAGATGTATTTTTGCGCAAGATTTAACACCATTTAGAGATTTATTTGTCCGATTCCTTAACTTGAAAATGCTTGTCACACTAGGTGCTGTACTGCATTGAGAACGCAGTAGGAGCGCCGGCCCCGGACGGGCAGTTTGCGGCTTATAAGGAAGAGGTCGTCGAACACGCGCGCCGTGCCTTCCGGGTGTCATCCGAAGTACACGCGCGAGCAATGCGCTCCGCCGGCAGCGAGCGACCGCCCACCGTCGTGCTCGGCTGCACCGTTATCGAGGCAGATGGCCTTGAAGCCAAGGACGCTAATGGTAAGCTTATATTATGAGGTAGTCAATCAAAACCAAAACTCATTCATTTATTCAAATTAGGCTGAGAATGAGCACAAAACTACATAAGACAGTTCTCCAACGCCCACTCTTCACCACTTCCTAGAGCTTAGAGGATTAAAACAGAAAAAATATTCTATACAATAGTATGCAAAGTAATTAACACTACAAAACAAAGAAAAATTAAATCAAATTTATTTACAGCTATATAGTATTTTCAGCTAGCACAAGCCAATATACCATGATATTATAATAGCCAACGCGTAAACTTTAATAGATTCTAAAAGGCAGATGACTATTAAAATATACTTATAAGTTGTACAGAAAATCATGATCAGCCTACAGCAGTCCACCACAGCTGAGCATAGGCCCTTCCAACAGCATGCCAATTATCTTGATTCTCGGCAATTCTCTTCCAACTGATATCAGCCACCCTGCGCAGATCGCCGCTCCAGCTGGTCTTAAAATTAGAAATTATTCTTTATTCAGTCCAAAAAAATATGTAGGTAAAAATGTAGAACTAAGTAACAGCATAACTTCTGATTATCACTTGATGAATGGACTTCTTCTGAAAAGTTTAAGGTGAGGAAAGTAAACCTACCTTTAATGGAAGCGTGCCGCTTGTTGCTCACACGTCGACCTTTTATGTGCCCTTATACGAGTATCATATTCATAAATGATGAGTGTCAGCCTTGAATACAATTTATGACTTTCCCTCGGTTGACTTGCCGGCGGCGGCATTTGGAACATTCATACTAATAAAACACTTCTAATGTTTTATAATTTTGTTTTCTTCACTTGACAAACATAAACTCACACACATAAGATCACATACATAAGATCACATATATAAGATCACACATCGAAGATCACACATATAAGAAATCTCAACTCTTTACGTCTATATTTTGCTGAACAACTTAAGAAGGCTTTTCCTACATCGCACTTACAAAATAAATGTTTCAGCAGCTTTTGAAGTAAGACAGTGGGAAGAACGCGTAGGTATTATTTTTAAGATACCACAAACATTTCTTTCGATACTACGATAAAATGTGGCGACTAAATGCGGAAATTGCTTAAAATATCTGCGTCAACATCAAAGTAAGGAAAATTAAAATGTGTAACAAATAATGTCTGCGGCGTGTAGTGGGGCTGGCGTGCTGACAGCTATGCTTGTTATATTGTATTACGCGAAAACGATGGGCGAGCGCCGAGATACCGCGCGATCGCCGACTAAGGCGCGCGAACACCACTCACAATCACGACAAAATGACATCACATTATGCATGAAACGCTCCAAACAACTTCCTTTTTAATTCAAAAATAATGTTTCCATAAAACAAGCACATTTTCTGTAACACAAATGCTGCTACCACTGGAAGTTAAAATCAAATTTCTATTCAACCAAAACTTTGTTTCGACAGCTTTGCAAACAACTAGTAAAGTTGAAAGGTATTCAATTATGCTTCTCCGAGTTTCGCAAACATATACCTTCACGTCGAATGTTGTGGTGAAAACGAAGTGAAAAGGCAATTTTAATTAGTTTTGTCCAAGAATTTTTACCTTTGAGACGCTGTATTTTTATTTAGATTAATATTTGTTTAGTCTCGGCTGAAAAAGGGGCCCTCCATCTTTTTATTTGGCGTTGTCTAAACGATGGCCTATCTATACGGGTATCTTCCAGCTAGATATAGGCAACTTATTGGAAATATATTACTAGTTTCTGCCTGCGACTTTGCTCGCGCGGATGTCGTAAGATACACAATATACTAAAATAACAGTAGCAATTTCATAAAACTCCCTCGAACTCCGTCCTATTACTTCGTTTTTCGTTGTCGCTTGGCGTTCTTTCCAACTTTTTGTTCGGCTCCTAAGGGTCGTAGCTTAATGTTAAATAGCCTATATAACCTTCCTCAAGAAATGTAAAAAAAATATTTATCAAATCCAACTGCCACAGTCGTCGTTTCAGCCGATAGACCTCCACTGCTGGACATAGGCCTCCCCCGATTTTGGGGGGGGTTTGCCATAATCGCCACGCTTGGCAGGCGGGTTGGCGATCGCAGTATGGTACTGCCACAGTAGTCCCAGAGATTAGCGCGTTCAAACAAAAACGCAAACAAGCAAACTCTTTATTACAGCACAGCTTTATTATATTCGTCTAAAGAGTTTAATAGGTAAAAAGGTCAAATGCGTACTTATAGTATTTACAGTAACCACAATTATAACCACTTCTCGAAAGCACTTACAAACGTAATTTACAAAATATCGAAACCTGCGCGGTTTCCGTTCGCGCACTACATTACGCGTAGTCCTTGCTACGCTACGCAACGGGCTACGGCGTAGCATGTACTGCTACAATTGCTACGATCGAGTTGCGTGTAGCCGCACACTTTTGGAACGGTTTAGTTATTTATTGTGATATATTCAGTAATTCAAGCCATACATTTTTAAGTATTTTCATTTTGCTAGAATCATAATGTATGTCCAAGACGTCTTATACATTTCCAGTATTGCAACGTATTAATTTTGACTGAACTGGTATAATATCCCTTAAAAGGCGCCACCTTATACCACCTAGGGTTCAGTGACCCGTACTGCATGCTGGGGATCCAGCCAGCGTCCCTGCCGGCTTCACCGCGCGCCTCTGAGGACGAGGGCCGTAAGCACGGCTTCAGACTTAGCTTCAAGCGACGCGACGGTCGCCAGCAACGCGACAGTCTCGGCAGGCTGCCGGCTCGGTACATACGAGCCACCAGTGTCCGACAACACACGCTGTCACCCAAGTGGAATGAGACATTCAAATTGTAAGTGTTTCATGCGATACTAAATAGAATCAAAGTATCATACACATACATTCACATAAAATCGCTCCCAACTTTTGCAAAGTACATTATGTAGGTACGTAAATAATTATAGATACATCTCATACTCATTAAAAAGTATCTGAGTCACGATCAAAAAGTTTGATGAAACTCTTGGCATTCAATAATATTGTTGGTTCGATTTCAAATTTGATATTGATCGATGGTGTTGTTCATAGCGATATCGATGATATATCATCGGATGTGCTGCACCTGGACATCTGGGATCACGATGACGAGAGCTCGGTGCTGGACGCCGTGTCACGGCTCAACGAGGTGCGCGGCGTGCGCGGGCTCGGGCGGTTCTTCAAGCAAGTCTGCCAGAGCGCACGTCAGGGCAGTCAGGATGACTTTCTGGGTGAGTTTCACATTTCTAATCAAACTTTTGAAATTTTCTTTCTATTTTACATCTACCGGACACCAGAAGTTACGCTGTAACAGTCTTTGTTTTAAGATACTGTTTAAGCTTTGAACCTACCTTACCTTATTAAAACTTAAAGTTGTAAGTATCTTTCTGGGTATAATGTTATTAATTACAAACTTTTTTAAGCCGGATAGTCGGCAACTTTCATTTTTCTTAATCATTTTGAACGTAATACACAGGGCTTTTAAATCTTTAGCGTAATTTTATGGTGAAACTCGAAGCTAAAGCTGTAATGGTGCTTTCATCATTATTGTATTATGATTAATATCATCCATGACGGATTTTTTGAAAATCCTTAAATATGCGACACATACATAATAATAATAATAAATCATTTATACTCAGGTAACAAAGACCCATAGATACATACCTTAACCTACTTAGGTTACATGATAATATAGTAACAATTTTATTAGTAAATAAAACTCAATAACTCTGTTAGTATCACTTAGTTGCACTAAGTCTTTGTGCGTTCCGGTGGCACTTGTCCGCGAAAGCGGCGGAATACCACATCCTGCGGCCAAAAGCTTTCTTCCATCACCAGTGCAGGTAGCAGGAGAGATGGACCACATTTTTCCCAACTTTAATATCTTTTTTATTGTTTAATATCTAATATACAATTTAGTGTTATACTAACTAACTATCAATAGTCAACATTTTTTTATTTTAATATGGCACGATCATAGCTTTTTTGTACAAATAATTGAAATATTAAAAAATGTACTCCCGGTCCATCTCTCCCATACTATACGGGTGAGTCGGACCACCCAGTAAGGAGAGATGGTCCTAACAAAAATAATCATTATGAAGTCATAAACAAAAAAAAAAAAAACATTAAAGACAATACAAACATATAAATGAAAGGAAAATCTTCAATTTGTCACCGTATTTCCGCATCGGTCGCACATAATTGGGATAATTGGTGCAGCCTTCGTGGGACCAGCGTTCACTAATGATGCACAGCAGCCATTCATCTTGACTCAGGGTATCCTCATAGTTTTCACCACAGCCTGCACATTCATTGTCATCCCATTCTGTCAATTCAGGACTATCACGCAGAGTTATAACCTCTTGTTCACCATCATGGTCCATCTCTCCTAAATTGAGTTGAGAGACGGACCACTTTCTCATATTAAAAGCACAATAAATAAACAAAAAATTTGAGGTTATTTTATCATTTCATGAACATAATAACACAGAAACATCAATTCTTATACTACAAACACAATATCTTATACATACCTTCGCATTTAAAACACCTACACAAAAAAAAACACGCTTCCGAAACCTTTTAATTCGTATTTTATTAATTTTACAAACAAAAACCTAACAGTCTCGCCTTCTGCACGGAGCAAACAGGTTGACAAGTGCTCGTAAGTGTCGTGAGCTTAAATAAATTCAATAGTTTGGTAGAAATTACGATGGTCCGTCTCACCCGCTGGTCCATCTCTCCTGGTTTTACCCTACATATTTTCACTGATTAAAATACGTGTATTCCAAGAATTTGTAATGGACGACCGAGTCAGAGCGAATTTAACTACATATTTAGTATTTAAGTATTATGTAACTTCGAAATCAGAACTCGGCGAAACGTTGACCTAACCTTTGCAATTTGGTTTGATAATAAAGTCTTGATAAATATTTATTTATAGTTTCGAATGCTTATCTTCCCAGATCATAGGCAGTTTATTTTTGATAGAAAAGTCAACCAAACCAAACATCACCAATTACGAATGAAAAGTTTTAAGCGAGTTATTTCGTCATTCATATCTCATTTACCTGGTGGGTACCTTTACCTTTGAAAATTTCATTCCACCTAGCGATTTACGACTTCTTTGAAACAGTTTACTGTCCAATTTTTGCTAAATAAGCAGGTTAGAATTATCAAATAAAGTTATCTCAAACCTCAAATTAAGTTATATTCGAATAATTAGATGTAACCTTACCTAACGTTCGCCAATATTAATTTGCCTAAACCCATTGCTACTGATATCGTATATATATATTATGCAAATTGCATAACACGCTATCATCGTTATTCATTCGTTGTTATCGTTATTTCATTTTGACCGTTCAACAACATTCATTGCATTATTTACTTTGTTGAGCAGACACATTTTCCTAACATATGAAGCAATGCAGCATAAGCATAGCAAGCAGTGATAGCTCCGTCGTAAAAAATTTCTATAAATTATAAATACAAGTTGTCAACACTTAAATCGATACTAATCGATGCGTAAAGTTATAAGTGTAAACATTGCTAAAACAGTTTGTACCTAAGTTAAATAGTGTGTCTATAAACATCAAAAAACAAATCAGCAGAAATTTAAAACAAATATACAAAGGACTTGTGAACCAGTGACTCAGCATGACTCATTAAAAGTGTGTGATGTGCGGTGCGTGACTATAAATGGTCATATTGAACCCTATTGGCGAAACAACATCGATCATTAATTACGATACTCCCACTAGAGCAACAAGAGCTTAATTTCAACATATAAGTTAGCTTACGCGCAACGTAGCGGTTACACAGTGCGCTTTGAGAGAAGTAGAGTCCAAGTTCAAATCCAAGTACACACGACTCTTTTTGCGTTTTGAAATTTTTGTTTTACTATTTTTATAATTGAATAATCAAATCAAACTACAAAAATGTCGTCTAAAAATGGTGCTAAAAGCGACCGTAAGATACCAGAAAAAGTTATATGTTTCAAATGCAAGAAGTCAGTCGACATTAGGAAAACAGCTTTATGCTCAACGTGTAACAATCGATATGAACCAGATTGTGATGGGTTTCCAGAACAAACCTACCGTCTAATGGACCTGGAAACTAAGAAGAAGTGGCGATGTAAAACATGCAATAAAAATAAAAAACTTCCAACAACCAGCCATGTATCTGATGTATCGAACGTCACAACCAGGAAACGAGCAAACCTACACCTTAACAGCCCATCACCTGTACCCAGTGATAGCTTCCAGGAAAATAAACAACTGGTAACGGTAAAACCTACCGTCCAGACGCCTTCTGATATCTTGGATTCCCAAATACTGTCCGAATATGAAACTTCAGATGAATCATTTGAAACACCTAACAAATTGTCTCACAGCGTTGATGGCACGATATCTGAAATATCTGAGACATTATCAGTTTTAGAAATGAAAAATACCATAAAGAATCTTTCGCTTAAACTGAATAGTGCAGAAAATGAGCTAGAAAATACATTACTAGAAAATAGCAACCTCCACCAACAAATAAATAAATTAACTGCAGAGACTAAAATGTTAAAATCACTGTGTTATTCTCCAGTAACCTCTGAGTTAGTACTTAACTAAGTTAGTCTGCCTGGATCAAGTTTAGGCAAATTAATATTAACGAACGTTAGGTACTTACCCCACCGAGTCCCTAGCTTAATGAAAAATAACTTAGGCGTATGTATGCATGTCTATTGGCGTGTTTTAACAACAATTACCTATATCTTTTACTGAATCAATCAAAGAGTTTAAAATCAATCCATATGTATAGATCATGTAGGTTAAATTAACAAAGGGTGATGTGCATTACTTACCTATGTAGGTATATATATAAAATAGACTTGGACAAATAATTACTTGATGTCATTGTAAGTCTACAATGACATCAAGTAATTATTTGTCCAAGTTACCTACTATTATCTACAAGAGTAACGTTCAAATATGGATTAGAATTTGTAAGAGATTATGTACAGACGCCAGCACATTAAGCTACCCGGAACTATCAAATTTTCCCAATCAACCTTGAACCTAATGCTTTAGCGATAAAGTTGCAAATCTATTAAACAAATTTGACAGATTGTAGTAGCTTGATGTGCTGGCGTCTGTACCATAAAGAGTGGCAAGGGCATCGACGCGCAACCTGTTACCGTGGATTCAGTTCAGGATTCTGAACACCGATCATCTGACTAACCTTTTCCCAACTATGTTGGGGCCGGCTTCCAGTCTAACCGGATGCAGCTGAATAGCAGTATTTTACATGGAACGACTGCCTATCTGACCTTCACAACCCAGTTACTGAGTAATATGATACCCCTTGGTAAGACTGGTTGTCAGAATTTCGGGCCTACCCGTTACGACTGACAAAGATACACGAATGACAGCCAAGACCAACGGCTTAACGAGGCACGGAGGGGTCTCGGTATGTAAATATGGTCATCCCTCGACAGACCAACCTCGGCAAGCGTAGCTTAACCTGCACGATCGAACAACCCTGCATTGAAATTATTCGTCGGTTATTTATTAAAGAACCCTTCCATGCATTTTAACCGCGTAGGTATTTCACTTTTCTATGAAAAAAATGTTTATTTTTTCAAAACCGACAAAAATTTTCAATGTGTACATGATTACAGTTTGCGCGCCGCTGTTCCTGCCGACCTGTATAATTTAAGGGGCTTACAGGGCCTAAACACAAAAAAACAAGTTTCAGAAACAATAAAAGTATATAATATGATCGACTACAGAAAACAAAATCAGAAAAATATATTTTTCAGGATAATTATATGCTAGGTAGATAGTCTGTTGAAAACATAATACAACTAATTTGACACGATAGAAAAAATCATGAAGATACCTCTAAAAACTTTCTTTTTACAATAAAAACCGTACTAATATACATACAATCACTCTGATTTTTTGTCAGATTATTCTACAAGTAACATATAAAATACTAGTGTTTTAATTTTTTAGTCCAAACAATTGATTTTTTTGTAATTAAATAATTGCTTCATATTTTATTTTTACAATAAATTATCAGCGTTGTGTCATTGCGCTTCTCTTTCTTTTCTATGCAGTCAGACAGTGACCGCGCTTTAGATCATGTAAGCCCCTTAAGGGGTTTTATTGCAAAATATGAAGCATTTATTTAATTACAAAAAATCTATTGATTAGAATAAAAAAATAAATAAAACACCAGTATTTTAGTACATTGCTTGTAGAATAATCTGACAAAAAATCAGAATGATTGTATGTATATTAGTATATAATGGTTTTTATTGTAAAAAGAAAGTTTTTAGATGTATCTTAATGATTTTTTTCTATCGTATCAAATTAGTTGTATTATGTTTGCAACAGACTATCTACCTAGCATATATCCTGAAGAATATCATATATTTTTCCGATTTTGTTTACTGTAGTCGATCATATACTTTTATTGGTTTTAAAACTTGCGTTTTTTTGTTTTTAGGCCCTGTAAGCCCCTTAACCGGGCCTTAGGTATCGACGAAGCAGTCTAATAGTGTTCATGTGAATAATTAACTTGAAACTAACCACATGCAGTCCGTATTTCAGTTTCAAAGAACAAACTATCCAACACACTAATGAGTTCGTGTGTGTTACTATTTTAATGAGTTTATGAAGGATAAAATAATAATATGTTGTAGGTACCTACTTTGTATTTTAATTTCACTTTACTTATCACCATCAAAACAGATAGGTGTTATTCTACCAAAATAGTGATATCTTTAACATTTAATGTAGTTTGACATTTGTGTAATTTTAACTTTAATGACTAGCATTTTCTTAAAAAAAGATCCAACTATATTTCTAACAGGAATATCCTAAACGGAATATATTGCTTATTACTGGGTTACCTATGAAATTGCCGTTTTACATAGAAAAATAGAAATATTTTTTTTTTAAAGAAAATTTTGTGTTTCGTTAATCGAAGTATTGGTCATTAGTAAAGATGTACTTTTGCCATTTTAGTGGAAGTTCGTTGATGGCTCTATGGCTCTGCTATAAAAATCCTAGCGACGGGAATCGATGAACTCTATAAAGGCGTTTTTCACCGCCTTGTTGGATTTGAAATTTTTACCCTGTAAAAAGTTATTCAATTTCCGAATAAAAATGGGGATAAGTTGAATCAAGGTCTGGTGAGTATGGTGGGTGACGGAGAGTTTCCAGTCGTAACTCCTGTAGTTTTGAGACGGCCGGTTGTGCGGTGCTTCGACGCGATTTTGTTGTTTTTGTTCAGCGAGTTCATAAGGTACCCACTTTTCGAGCTTTGTTATCTTTCCAATTTGAAGGAAATGAATCAGTATCGATTTATCACTTAGGTACGCTGAAGGCTCCTGCAAGATCCAACATGATTTGAGATGAATCTGTGTATTCTGCGTCCACTATTGCTTTCAATTCATCGTTGTTCCGGTCGACCACGGGGCTCATTGTTAAGATCTGAGATAAATTTCCAGAACGGAAGTGAACAAACTAAAAACGGTTCGTGCGTTCACATGCGATACCATCCATGTCCATACATGTCGTTAATATTGCGCGCTGTCTGTGATGCGTTGGTGCCCCGACGGAACTCGTCGGATTCGAAAATATCGCGCAATTTCGATTTTTTCAAATCGAACGGCGGCAAAACAAATGAACCACTGATTTTGAAAAACAACATGTCATCGCTCTTCACAATAGCCAGTGTCAAAAATCGGCAATTTCATAGGTAAACCTATTATTACTATATTTTTTATTATACTAGTTTCTGCCCGCGACTTCGTCCGCGTGTAATTTCTTGTTCCCCCGATCCACCTCATCGCATCGCATCGCCTGCCCTAGCTATTACTTCGTTTTCGCGCAGGGTCCTTTCTGTCTTTTTAGGGTTCCGTTGCCAAATGGCAAAAAACGGAACCCTTATAGATTCGTCATGTCTGTCTGTCTGTCCGTCTGTCTGTCCGTCCGTATGTCACAGCCACTTTTCTCCGAAACTATAAGAACTGTACTGTTGAAACTTCGTAAGTAGATGTATTCTGTGAACCGCATTAAGATTTTCACACAAAAATAGAAAAAAAAACAATAAATTTTGGGGTTCCCCATACTTAGAAATGAAACTAAAAAAATTTTTTTTCGTCAAACCCATACGTGTGAGGTATCTATGGATAGGTCTTCAAAAATGATATTGAGGTTTCTAATATCATTTTTTTCTAAACTGAATAGTTTGCGCGAGAGACACTTCCAAAATCGTAAAATGTGTGTCCCCCCCCTGTAACTTCTAAAATAAGAGAATGATAAAACTAAAAAAAATATATGATGTACAATACCATGTAAACTTCCACCGAAAATTGGTTTGAACGAGATCTAGTAAGTAGTTTTTTTTTAATACGTTATAAATCGTAAACCGCAATTTACCTTTTATTCAACCAACTCAAGTATAAAAAACAAAAAAAAAACATTTAATTTCATAAACATAAACCTTATGCATAAACCCGGATGTTACGGAACCCTCGGTGAGCAAGTCCGACTCGCTCTTGCCCGGTTTTTTTGTTTCTGCTCGGCTCCTTAGGGTCCTAGTGTGATGTTAAATAGCCTATCGCCTTCCACAAGAAGTGGACTATTAAATGCAAAAACAGTCTTTCATATCCGACAGGTAGATCCAGGACAAGCGCGCTGAAACAAACAAACACTTCAGCTTTATAAGCATAGGATATTAGATAGAGTTGTTAGGTACTAACTTTAAACAGTATTATAATGTGGTGAATCGCGGCTGAGCATATCTTTTTTTTTGTGTGGGAAATTATCAAATAACTTCTCCCACTCTGGGCGGAGAAGTTATTTGATAATGGAAAACCCACCCGTGTGTTCCTTCAGTTGCCTGTGCCAGGGGCCACGGTATCTCTTTCGAACAACCCGCGACCCTGGCGGGCATCGGCCCTACCGGATTCCGTCAGTTAGCGTTGACACCTCTTTGAGGCGAGCGCGACACAACGCGCCGTCAACCCGGGCCTGGTCCTTACCGGACGGCGAGCTGCCCATTGCTCGCCGTCCGCAACCCGCGCCTACGGTGGCTGGGAATCGGCTGTAGATTCCCGACGCCTAGGCTCAGCATAGCTTGCTTTGGTTCCACAATCCGCACGCGACAATATACATATACCTACCTAGGTAGGCCAACTATCTCCACGTATTTCAAACCAATATCTACTGAAGCGAAGAAGCCTAGAAAAATAAGAGCTAAGCAAATAAGCTCTTATTTGTTTTATTGTGTAGAAAGAGCGACTTGTAAAGTGTTCCCTGGGGCTCCGAGGAGGCTGACACGCGATCTGAACTCATCACACCTTTGTTTACTTACTTTCCCTACTTATTACCGGGTCGCTTATGCTTTGAACGTGTTTACTTTTAAGATTACTTTTTGAGGAGATGCTACATGTAGCATGTACACACGGTAAAGGTACTTAAGTAAGTAGGTATTAAAGATAGCGAGACTGAATGTGGTAGTAGGTAGTGTAGGTACCTGTATATATGAGTGCGTGTATTGACTTGAATGTGCCCTGGCGACTGAGAGTACATCATACTCACGCAAATGTCTCGCTGGTGGTGGCGTGTTCGTTGAGCTGAAAGATGCTGATCCATACGTCATGTTCGTGAACGTGCGCCGTCAGTAGGGACTGATCTGCTGGTCATCTTTTAGCTGCCACAACTTATTATAATTTGTTTTAATTTCTGAATTGTTTCTTTTTATTACGGGCACTTTTAACGTGCACGTCTTTCTACATCATTCTCACATGAATACTTTCAACATGAATGATGTTACCAATACTTATTTTAGAACAATTTTACGCTTAAGTAACAACAATAAATGTTTATTATATGCCGAAGGTTCTAATTATTTATTGTTTAAGTACATAATTTAACACTTATAGTAACAGTTTTAAAATAATAATAATGATATGTACAAGTAAGTATATAAAAAACCGGCCAAGTGCATGTCGGGCCACGCACAGTGTAGAGTTCCGTAGTAGCCCGTTATCACAATGTTTTACGATTCTGTTGTTCTTTATTCTGAGTAAAAAAAAACATGTTTTCTTTTTCAATGCAAGTCTTTACCCGTTATAAACAAGCAACTACTTCATCTTAGTTACTTTAAAAGATTAATGCTAAGGATTTTGTAATTGGTACAAAATTATCCAACACCCAAGTTCAACGACTATTACTGCTAAACTAATAAAGTTATCTTAACCACTATACTTTTCCATTAAAGTTCATGAAATGCACTATCATTGTGAATTTTTCCAGATTTTTCAAGCCAGCAGTTTAGGTTTTAGCGGGGGGGGGGGCGCCCTATTGGAACAAAAAATTGCACTTTAAAGTTTAATATTTCGTAAATGATGCATTAAATCGAAAAATTATTTCAGCAACCCCCAAGTCATTTTAGAAGATCTATTCAACGATAAAAAATATTCATCCCCACTTCACGTGTAGGGGAGCTACCCTAAAAAAAATATTTATTAGCTTATATTTAGCAAATCCTCGGACAGACAGACAGATAGACGGACTTGACGAAACTATAAGGGTTCCTTGTAGGAACTACGGAACCCTAAAAAGGAGGGGAAATAATCAAAGAGCGTCAAAAAATTCGACCGCATCGTTGTCAACAGGGAACGGGCCTAAAAGTAGGCCAGCCCTCTGGTCACGTGAAGAGTCGACCAACTGCTTGGCGATGTCTCGAAATATTAAGTGGGCACTCGGGCCCCATGGCCCTAGTGTTTCAACCCAAACGGCTCAAATATATAACTTCCAAAGAGATTGGAGTATTTGCGCCGTTTAAGGTTTTCCGCACCTGCAGCAGCCGCCCCAGCACAGCTCACCGTGCTTGGAAGATGGGAGGGCGCAAGGGTGTCGACACACGTTGCATCCCACACCAAAGGCCTACCAACATTCCGTCTGGTCTCTTCCCATCGTCGCGTGCCAAACCATAAATAAATTGAAAAAATAAATAAATAAATATATGCATTTATTTTTAGGTAAATAATACCCATTGCCACACATAAATTAATATAAAACACAATAAATAAATCAAATAAAATCAGATAAAAGTCAAATAAGAGCAAATCAAATCAAGTGAATTCAAATTAAATGAAATCAATATCAATTAAATTGAAATGTAAACAAACGAAATCAATTTTAAAGAGTGTCCGTGGAGTTTTTTTGCCCGTCTTTCTCCATAGGTACCTACCACGCTTTGGAATGGGCAACTAGCTTCATCATTCTGACTGATCGACCACTTGACAATTCAGAAGTGCCTGTAATTGGTTTAATAAATGTTTCGAGTTTGAGTTTGTAGGTAGGTATGTAATCTCAGAATTTACATGGAAACCTATGTTTTCTTGATTTATTATTCATAGTAATCTTTACATCCGTAAGTCTTATAAACCAGAAAGTAAGTCAGAAACAACAAACAAAAAGCAAATCTAAATAAATTTAATGGATGTAACACAGATTGATGAACGACGCCGAAAGATTGAGTGTAATTGATAGGAACCTAATGAACATGTGTGATGAGGCAGCCAGACGAACATATTACATTTGCTTTATTTTCATTATCAGTCTATCACTCTGAAAAGACAGTAACAAGGTTTCACAAAACTAATTGAAGAATATCAAGGGTCAGGTTTTAGTTTCTTACGGAAATATTTACTTAGGTACTATCCACATTAAACTTTGATGGTTTCTTTCAATTAAAAATACTTACTAGGTAAAAGATTCCTTTTAGTATTTTTAATTGAAAGAAACCTCTAAACTGACACTCTAATCATTCGATTAGAGTGTCAGTTTATTAATAGAGAACTAATTAGCATAACACATATTTATATTAAAAAGCTAAGTATTCACAAAATTATAAGAATATATAGCTTGTGAGAAAAGACAACTGTAGTATTAAATGAGCAAGTGTGTTTAACACAAAGCTGTTTGGGAACCAGCTATTAACCATATAACGTACAGTATTTATTCAATCCCCATAATGCCTCACATAGATAGCGAAGCAGTTAGTTGACAAATTATATTTTTTATGGACATGGAGCACGCAAAATACTTTACAGAACTAATAAAGCTTTGTTTATGTAAAACAAATGAAAGTTGATGATGAATGTGTAGTTTAATACAATGCATGAATTGAAATGAGACGTGCAAAGCGCTTGCTTGCATTCAGCTAGGGCGGCGGAGGCCAAATCGAACGGCGCGGCGCCGGCGGGCGTTGTGAGCGTCCGATGGAACCTTGTCTCACGTCCACCGCCATACGTCAATGTTTGAACTGCGTAATACCCACTCACGCACTCATTCCACATAAATCTGTTTATGGTAGTGTGACGGTAATCTGATAACATTGCATTGCTCTTGTGGCATCACCCCTATGATGTCAAGTGTGTGACTTGTGTTGATAGGAATCCATAAATAGCCCGAGAATAGGTACCTACTTTGCAGGTCATGTAACCCGTAGTTATTTTAAATAAAATAAAAAACATTGCAAATTTTAAGGGTAAATTTAAAAAGTCTCATGAAAACATTTCATTTAAAAAAAGGCAAGTAGTTACAGTAAAGTACAGGTAAGTAATTACATTTAACCACATTCAAGCCAAAACTTTGTCTACATTGCATATAAATACTTATAGATTCTTATTCATTTGGACACAATATGTGGTCCGCATAGCTATGACAATCGGGTTTGGGGGCATTCGGCCCACTGTGGAACTGGCACCGCGGACCAGTTGCCCCTTTTAAAAATTGATAATGGTTAACTGGGCCCACATCTGTTTTGCTTTCAATTAAGCGAAGGGTGGCTTGAAACGATGTGAAACCTAAGTTAGAAACACGCTTGTACGATACGACTACATACAGAAAGCACAGCTAATAGAAATCTCCATTTTTAGACAGCACGTTTCGCCGAAAATTTTGTTGATAGAAAACATTGTTTGTAGATATCTCGGTTCATAGGAAGCATTGTTGACAGAGATCTCTGTTCATAGATTGTGTGTGCACTGTGCGCTTCTTGCCGTAAACTTTGTTCATAGAAACCACTGTTTCCAGATATCTTAGTTAAAAAAACGCAACGTAGGATGGCAGAGCGAGCGAAAGGCATCCCGAGGTTAAGTTTGGTTAGGTTACTTTAAACCCTTTACACAGAAATAGGAGCCCCGCGAAGCGGGGCTCCGTCGACATAGGATGCAAGAGCGAGAGAAACGGAATACAGCTTACTTAAAAATAATGATCTAATTGGTTTCCGTGAACCAACGGCGCTTTCTGTGAACCAAAGTGAAACAGTGGTGTCTATGATCAAAGTTTCCGGCAACAAGTGCTCAGAAGTGATTATCAATTTTTAAAAGAGGCAACTGGTCCGCGGTCCCAGTTCCATAGTGGGCCGAATGACCCCTAACCCTGACAATCAATGTGGCAGCAGTCCAGAGCTACAAAATCCCGCTTTTCAATGCTGACATTTTCATATCTTTTTTTTAGGCTTAGAGATAAATTGTGAACTCGTCGGAAAACTGAATGATGAATTGACGGAACCTATCCATTCAATATTTTATATTAATTCTCCAACGAATACCAGATGTATCGGTTTATTTTATTTGAACTGAATTCATTTGTTCATTGTTGTCGAATTGAATAAGTTCAACGTAAACTGACCACGCTCGAGTAGTCTAAATGTTAGGGGCCGGAGCATTACTTTTTCCATGAAGCTTTCATCTAGCACGAACGTTGGTGTAATGGCATTCAAATAATTGAACAATAATGATTGTACTAAATTAATATCCGTTTTCGATTTTACATTAAAGGCTTTTACAATAAAGCTTGACAGATAAAATAATTGTATCAGGCAGTGAAACAAAGCTTCATAATAGATATTAATGCATCAATTTAATTTCCATTTATTTTGTGAACGTAATCGGCTTGTGGAGCCTTCGCTGCAGAAATCTGTTGATTTTCAGAACAAATAACATCACCGATCCGTACCGCTACCATGTGGAAATAGCTAAAAACAAATGTTTTGGTAGGTAGGTACTAGAAAATATTTCAAATTCGCAACTTTGAAATGGAAACATGACTTCGTTAACTTCGTAAATAAAACAAGCAAGATTTAAAAACATGAGATGTTTTGATGCTGTTTCATATTTGATATTTTCTGTAACATAATTTGAATTTTTAGATTTAAATTACATCAATCAACTTTTCAGGAAAATATGTGCAGTGCCCTGCAATCCAACTTTTCACCATTTGCATTTTCTCATTAGTTTAGTTACCTTTTTTAAATAAAGAATAAAATACATGTTGTGCAGGTTGCGTGAACATCCCGCTCCGTGAGATCCCGTCGACAGGCAAGGAGGCGTGGTACAAGCTGGAAGCTCGTTCCCAGCGCTCGTCAGTGCAGGGCCGCATCCGTCTGCGCCTGTGGCTGTCAGCCCGCGAGGCCGGCCGCCACGACGATGACAATTGGCAACAGGTAGCAACGTCATTTAATGTCACGTCTGTAGCTCGGCAATTTGCCAATGTAGCGATGGCATTTCGTGTCCGTTTTTGTTTTTGTCTCCATTTATGTGTTCCCTGTAAAAATCCGATCAATATAAAATCAAGTTCAAAAGTTATATTTCGATTCTGTGTGTTTGGGGTTATTTTATAAATTGAAATAAAAATCATCCACTAGGATTTCAAATAAAAGGTAAAATACCGTCCATAATCTTCCTGCCTACAAAATATATTGTTGACGAAGGCAGAGATAGCCATTACACACAGAATACATTTAAATTAAAGTAATAGGATTGTCCTTGTGTCTGTTTTCGCTCCATGACAACAATATGTTAGGTTCATCGCATTTGCACTACAATCGAAACTGCTGTGCTCTTCATTTGCACATTGATTTATTCACAGAGTTGTCCGCTGGCGCTGAAACAAATAAACATATACTAACACTAAAGTTATCTAATAACTGAGATAGAGTATCACCCATTTGTATGAAATTCATCGTTTGTTTATTAACTGCATAATACTTAACCTTTTGAATGTCTAAAGTTACACAGTTCGACATAAGCAATTGTCTTTCTATTGTGTCTCTAATTACGGCATTCGATGAGTTAAAGGGAAAATTTACAATACAAAAAAGACTAAGTATCATAATTTAGTCTTTTTTTAGTGTCTTAGTCTACTATTCTACTCGGACGGAAAAGTGCTGTAGTCACAGCACTTTTCATACATACCTATGTATTAGACTATAATACTCCATCATGGGTAGACCCAAACAGACGTGAAATCGAAAACCACAGCACTTTTCCGTCCGAGTAGAATAGTAGATACAATTCAACGACGTGATTTTCTTCTTGCTCCGTTAAGTCTAATTTTATACTTCAGTAACTCTGATATTAATAACGGTGCCTTTCTTAATATCGCAGAAAGATCTTGGCTTAACAAGCTTTGATAAATGAACAATAGAGATAATCGCTCCGGTGCGGATTATAGGCTTACATATCAATATTGCTGATCCACAGAGCCACTGCACCGTACATAAAACATTTTATTGGCTTTTGCACCGAACCATTAGTTGATATATGATGTTACATGCCTACGTGTATGGGCTGGCTTTGTGTAGCAGCAAATATAGCGCTATCGTCAGGGCCGAGCCGTGTGTCGACCACGCTCCATCGCCCATGTTGTTATTTTGGATAATACTGCCTCTTTTATTTGCTTAACAACCCATACCGAAATAGATTTATCAGCTACAATGTCAAGTTATTATTATAGTTGAATTTCGCATCACTCTCGTATCGAAATGGTACCTTATTCTAGAACACTTAGCAATTATTCATAGTCTGTATATGATCACAGCATCCTGAAGTGGCAAATAATTCTCTGTGTTCATAATAAATCCAAGAAGAGCGCCACAATAAAGGAAATCAATAGATAAACAACAACCAACTGCGTTTAACCTCGCATTATTACATAAACACATGTACTAATATTAAAATTTCAACTACAGGCAATTCGTATTTACAATAACTTAAGGATCTCTTAACGTCTCGATAAAGATTCTCCAGTATCACGATAACGTATTCAAAGTAATCAGTGATTGAACCTCTCTTTTAGCCCCGCGTAATCAACTGAGCGAGCGACTGAAGCGAAATTGCGATTACACGATAAATCCAATTTATTTCTCATAGGTGCTTTTTTCAGTGTGACTCGTCAGTGGGACTGGCTTTTGTACGCTTCAAAAGTTTTCATATTATATTCATTTTATTATTTAGGTTTTGAGCTTTATTTATTGCTGAGATCTCTTGTAAATGAAAAAGGTCGTTTAAGCCGGTCCCAGGAAGCAAAGTCAATCAGGCTCGGCTTTCCGCATTACTCTTAAAACTCTTTACTTTGTACCTAATGTGTTCACTCGAAGGAGCTGACTAAAAGAGTAAATTAATATTTTATAGATTTTTTTTTCTGGTTATGTTGTTACATTACAGCCTCTTCTAAATGTAACTTTGACGATATGTTAGGAAATTTTGATATGCTCCACAATAAAGCTATACATCATTGGCAAGGTGCGTCAACACGAGCGCCTGTTCGGCGTGCTCCTGGCGCACGAGGTGGAGCTGCAACGCACTGCAGCTGCAGCCGCTGCAGCCACGGCCGCAGTTGCTGCAGCTGCCGGGCAGCCCGAGCCCAGCGCTGCCACGCCCACGCCACCATGGGACGGTGATCTCTGCGGAGCTGCACAGACTCTGCTCCACCAGCATGCCATACAAGGCGATCTTAGTGCGCTTCAGGCATCTATTGCACGTTTCGCTGCGGCTTGCAGACTCAACGCCGATGCTCCTCTTGATCCTAAGTAAGTATTACTGTTGCTACCCTGCTTATCACGGGAGTGATACACGTAGGTCTCTATGAAAGATTCATGCCTTTATCAATCTATTTGCTTTGGTCAAGGTACATGCACAAGTTATTGATAGAGCTGGAGCGCGCTTGGTGCGCCTGTGAGGCGATATCTGGAAGTGGAAGCGGGGACTCAGGGTCGGGAGCTTCCCGTGACGAGGAGCGCTGGCTGGCTGACTGCTTCGGCGAGTATGTGGACCGAGCGCTGCATCAGCTGCGACTGCATCGGGACCTCTACCCAGTGCTGCACCAGTACAGCATCAACAAGTTAGTTATTTAATATATTACTATAAATTGTGTTGTACTACTACATTTTGTTAAAATGAATGGCAATTCTGGTATAGCTTAATTTCAGAAGCGTGCATTAACGAAAGTATGTACATTATAATATGAAGTAATTACTTTATATGTAACAGCTTGTTTTATGAAGCTGCACAAATAAAAAGAAGAAACAAATATTATAATTATTAACAGCAATATTTTATATTTACATAACATTTATACGTTTTCCATTACGATAAACCTTTCGTCTTAAGTAATCTAGATAAGTTTTGGAGATGCAATTGTAAAGGGTACCCATATATCGATTCATCTGAAACGAAATTGTATAAAAAGAAATGTATTGTTGTAGAATAACGTAAAATGTAAAAATGGGTTTGGTTTCCAAGCGACTGTAAGTAATTAATCTATTACATTCCGTACAAATTATAAGCGATAGCGTTTTTTCAAAGTAATTACGGCCCCTTCGGTCAGTCCTGATGTAGGTATACTCATGCATTGGTAGTTTTAATTGATTGACGAGCATATTTCAATCAACTATCAGTCAACTCAGCTTATCGCAGTCTACCGCTGGACATAGGCCTCTCATGCTGCGCCACAACACCCTGCCCTCCACATGTATATATAAGGTGCTATAAAAATATCTGCCACGGCTTTAATGGGAGGTAGTATTGTGTTTATAGATTACAATAGTGAAGAACTTTCGTACCCCGGAACAGTTTATTCAATTTGAGAAAATAAAGTAGTTAAATTAACATTGACTCTATTCTGCATAACGTGGTTTACAAATTACGCGCGATGTGTCGCTTCGTCAATGAAAACAACTGCTATCTCTTTCCATCTGTTCTGTGAATGAAAACTGATATCAGCTGACTAGTTCGTCACTACCTAATCTACTAGGTACGCAATAATACGCCAAGTGTTTTAAAAGCAATTACTTACCAGCTACCGCATTCTTCCAAAAAACTGACGTAAATAAGGTGATAAACTTCCCATCACACTTAAAACAGGCTTTGGACTGTCAAGTTAGTGTAAGAATCGCAATTTTTTTCTTATTATTTTTAAACAATAGGAACTTAAATTAATATCAAATAACGATAAATTACAGTAACTTGGCGTGTTTAAAAGTTAATCATCTTATTTACAACAATTGCACCGTATTTACAGTTATCTACACACTCCCTACCTACTTATCTACAAAACTGTTGCACAAGTCCGCCTTCGCGTTGCACACAAATGTAGGCACGCTTACGTACATGTCTCTTCACTTTATTTAATGTGTCCGTTTCACTTTTTACTTGCCTAAATGCGCGTTTGATGCGCCTTTTTAGTTCTTCCACACTTCTAATGTCATGTCCGGTTTGGCCGTACACAACATACCAACCCGTGTGAATGTGGACTCGTCAGTCCACAGAATGTTGCGGCGTTCTTCTCGAATCCAATTACAAAACGTGAGGCGAGCCGCGTAGTCATGTGGGTGCAATTCTTGTACTCTTGTGAAGTGGTAAGGATGGAGCCCTTCCCGATTTAAAAGTCGCCACACGTAGTTGTCGCTCACGTCGAAGACTCGAGCAGCATCCCTGGTGCTCGCAAGAGGATGACGCCGGAAGAAGTCTAACACTTCCTCTTCGAGTTCCGCAGAGTATGGAGGCCTGCCTGCGTCAACCGGAGGCGGGTCAAAGCGGCCGTGTTCTCTAAATCTGTACACGGCATCCAGAATGGTATGATGACTCACTCGCACACCAAACCTCTGCTGGTATAAGTTTACTGCATGCGCAGTTATGGAGTTACACTCGCGGTAGCACAATACCATTTCAAGATATTCTTGATTGGAATACCGTCGTCTGGGAGGCATTTTTAATGAAAGCGCGCGCGATTTTTCCGTCGCTGACCACTAAAACTAACTTCCGAGCGGGCGGAGGGCGACTGGCGACTGGCGAGCGGGCGGGGGCGGTCGGCTGGCGCGTGCGACGAACGGGGTTGTGCGGGTGAGGGTGGGGGCGCGCGGGGCTGCGCGTGCGACGAACGGGGTTGTGCGGGTGAGGGTGGGGGCGCGCGGGGCTGCGCTTTGACGACGGAGTGGCCGCCGCGCACGGCGCGGCGGTATTGTTTGATAAGGATGGCAACAGTGTATGAATGTCGCCAGCGTTTTTGAATTGAATTCAGTGCGGTGCGGCAACAGCTTATTGTACTACTACGGGATGGTTTATACTAATAAATCAATTCAAATTTATACGTACTTTTTTTTGTATGAAAAAAAATATGATAAATAATCAATAATTTATCTTTACTATTGTAATCTATAAACACAATACTGTCTCCCATTGCAGCCGTGGCAGATATTTTTATAGCACCTTATATATTACCGGTAATCTGTATAATTCAGGTATTCTATACAATTCCTAGGCAATGTGTAGAATACCTGAGGCGTCCAGGCAATGTATGAAATATTATGAGTATTGTTGTCCGTTACATACTTTGCCTAATGTAATGTATACGTTTCCCAGGGATTATTTATTAGGTTTGGTTAGGTTACTTTAAACACTTTATACAAGAATAGGAGCCCCACGAAGTGGGTCTACGTCGACATAGGATGCAAGAGCGAGCGAAGGGCACCCCAAGCTTTCGTCTTTTTCACACATTGCCGGCTGCGCATTCGGTACTGTATAAAATGCCTAGGCAAAGTATAAACTAAAAAATATTTCGTACTTTACCTTCACGTTTTAGGTATTCTATACATTGCCTAGGTATTGTATTTATACAATACCTAGGCAATGTAAGTAATACCGGATTATACAGATTGCCCGTAACATATATAATATATCATTTCGCATATTTTAATTAATATGATTTAAGTCCATAATAGGTAAATCTGACGATCCTGTAACAATCATTAGGATCTGTTTTACCGAAGCGACAAACCGCTGGTACATTGTGTTGTTAATAGCTAATTTATTTTATTTAGTTTTAAAAGATCGCTTTGGGGCTAACGCTAAACTTTATCAGGCTATATTGGAATTGAATGGTACTTTCCATTTCTATTTAGTTGCTCAAAGCGAGCTTTTACACGCACGAGATTCGATTTACTTTTGCTCGTGGCATCTGCATAGATAAAACCTTTTATTCCGACCGTAGGTACTTTGACATTCAACGCTACGAACAAAATTAAGATCACGTATATTCCATTGTAATTTTACATAAAGCATTATTTTCAAAGTTCTAATGAATGTTATCAAAATTTAATCTTTATTAGTCAAAAACATGATTAAAATATCATACATTGTATATTTAATGCATATAATATTATGTTGTTGATATAGTAAACTCGTTAAAATAACTTGAGTTATTTTAACGAGTTTACTATATCTTTATTAAGGGGACTACGTGACCTAAAGCGCGGTCTCTCGGACTGCATAGAAAATAAAGATAAGCGCGATACACAACGCTGGCAATATATTGCAAAATATGAAGCAACTATTTATTTACAAAAAATCTATTGTTTGGACTAAAAAAATAAGACACTAGCACACTAGCTGTTTGTAGAATAATCTGACAAAAATCAGAATGATTGTAAGTATGGTTTTTATTGTGAAAAGAAAGTTTTTATAGGTATCTTTATGATTTTTTTCTATCGTATCAAATTAGTTGTATTATGTTTTCAACACACTATCTAACTAGCATATATCCTGAAGAATATTATATATTTTCTGATTTTGTTTACTGTAGTCGATCATATAGATCTCATTAAGCTCCGCTAATGAGACACAATTGATTTTCTATTGTATCGTAACACACTAACACATAGGTTACGCGCGGAGCTTGGCCGGTTAAATGTTTCTTTTGTTTTACAATGTCTTTATTTTTCTCTCTCTTATGTCTAAGAATTGTTTCCCATAATATGGGGGCTCGATTCTTGCATTTGTGAGAACTTGACTTTTCTTGCATTTGTGAGAACTAAACCGCCCGCGAAGCACCGGAAGGCAGGGTTTCCTTTCTACTATTCACAATAAATCAGTATTGCAAGTTCAAACTTGATGGACTGTAAAGTGTTGCGTGCAACATAAACCTCAGAAATAAACAAAACAAATATCATGTTTCTTGATAAGTTTACAATAAAATCTACTCTTGTAATCTTTAGGGTGTTGAAATAATTGGTAGAAGCAGGTAGACATACCGAATACGAATTGGGTCGGGCTCAGTCGGCATTAATTTAGCCTAACTACGATAAAATGACGCTTATGCTTTAGTTGAATTATTAATTACACGACAGCGGTACCTGTGTTTCCACATATTCAAATCATAAATTACTAGAATATTTTGGGTACTAAACAGTTTACCTCATACGGCACGGAATTATATACTTAAACATGAATTAATTCATTGGTACGTGTACCTTTGTAAAGCGGCAATGTAACTGAATTCGATAATATCTTAAATACCGTTGCCGATAATAATCATAATAATATCGACAGTGGAATGTGTATCATTAGGGATAGGTAGTTCATATTGGTCCAAACTGCTCACTGATAGAGATAGCTGTGCTACTGATGTAATACAAAAGTTCTTATAGACGTAGAAGTTTATGTCCAGCGCCCTTCCATTGTGAACTACTACTAGAATGTAATTGACTTTATTAGAAATCGATAAAACTTCCAGTGGTTCCCTGCAGCGAAAGCCCCTTACCCGCTCGTGGGTGTCAAAGGCGTCAACGTGCACGGCATTGTTCTCCTCTCAGCTAGTCACAACAAACTGCAATTACCATCCGTCCGTAAAGAGCGCTGATTGTACACAATTCTCCTTTGACAGTTCATTTGCAGCGGTTATTCTGAGGCTTAAGCATGGTGAACATTTTACGTAATATACGCCAATGTAAAATTCGGAAAGCACTTTTCAGGTAAAAAAAAAAATGGTAACCACATGGTTGTCGATCGAAAATGGTAACCACTGAACAATTTATTCATACACCTACACTTTTGTTTTTTGTAACACTTCACTCAACAGTCCCTAGTCTACGACTGAGGAGAGGATAAGCTTTTCAAAATGAAAAAATTATCCAATTATGTTGAGTGGGCACTTTCAAGATTACCTACTTCGAGAACAAACAATATTTCTTTTCTTTATTATATTCGTTTAGACGCGGTGAAGTATTAGAAAGCCATGTTTTACATGAAGAATAGCCATTTAACAGCTTTTTATTGGTAGTAAAAGGTTTGTTTTTAAGTTCTTTACTTTAAGACGTTTTGATCTACACTTACCATTTGTAGGTATTTGGACTCATAAAGATCTAACTGAATAGACAGAGCTTTAATATTCAACATGCATATTATTTTAAAAATACCTTGTGTCATTTGTTCCACTTTGATGTCTTTGTTAAATGCCTACTATTATCGTGTATAATGCATTGAGCTATTAGTCGGTCGTCAGCCTAGCTCACATAATCGTCAATCTATCTGTCGCAGGTTTTTCACAAAATTAGGTTTTTGACCAAAAACCTAGATTTTTGATGAAAAACCGGTAGATGACAAATTTTAAACTCTATTTCGTCATAAACCTGTAAAAATTCAGATTTTTGATCAAAAACCTGAACTAGTTTAGGTTTATGATCAATCTGAAATACATTTGAGTTGACCGGGACTTAGGGACTTCCCCCCGCTTTGTTTCGCCTGCGCTCGCGCGCGCCCCGCGCTTTCCCCGTTACCTCAGTCACAAAACACAACTCAGACGCGTTCATTTTTGCGACAAACAATTTCGTAAAAACGTAAAATATAATTGAGTGAATAAACCATATTAGGTAATATTGTGCTAGTGCTTACTACAAATGGCGTCTACAGGAAACCAAGTGGATAAGCAATTTGTATGTAAAGAAGATTTTGAAAAAGCGTTTACTACTTTGTTTGAAGGCCGAAAAAATAGAGAGAAACCTCTGTGGACACAGACGAGAATAAAAGAAGCTATTAAAAATATTGAAAAATATAAATCCAGATCTTCATCATCAGATGGACGAGGTCTACAAAATAAAGACTACTACTATGGACAAAAATATGATATTTTAGAGGTAGGTACTCAAAAATTTTTGATCTTGAGACGGAAATCTGAATCTGAGCCTATAGTCAAAGTAGTACCTCCAGAAGAAGTTCATGGGATATTATGTGAAATTCATCAGTCTGTTGGCCACGGAGGGAGAGACAAATTGATGTATGCTTTGAAGTCCAGGTATGTTATTCCAGTTTCCGTGGTGAAAGAATTTGTAAAGCTATGTACGGTGTGCCAGAACAAGAAGAAATTTCCCCAAAAGGGAATTGTTGTCCGCCCCATTTTGTCTAGTGATTTCAACAACCGCGGTCAGGTGGACCTTATAGACTTGCAGTCAACTCCAGATGGGCAATGGAAATGGCTGTTGCATTATCAGGACCATACAACAAAATTTAGTTTCCTTCGCCCTTTGACATCAAAAAGAGCTGCTGAAGTGGCTATAGAGTTGTTAAAGATCTTTTTAGAAGTAGGTTGTCCAGCCATACTTCAAAGTGACAATGGCCGTGAATTTACTGCTACAATTATAAAAGAATTGACTTCGATGTGGCCAACTTGCAAAATTGTTAATGGCAGACCCAGACATCCAGCAAGCCAAGGTTCTGTTGAGCGCTCAAACCAAGACGTAGAAGCTATGCTCCGTGCCTGGTTAATTGATAATGTTACGAGCTTCGGGTTCGTGACAATAAAAACTGCCGATTTAATAACCAAAAAAAAATGACACTGTAATAATCAACACTTATTACAACTCAAACACACTAATTACAAAACACAATTGCACTACTGATCGCCTTAAGTCGCACTTGAATATCGCTTCGATGCTTTCACTTCGATCGCTTTATCCAAACTGTGTCGGTCGTGGCGCGTCTCGGCCTTATATAGCGCCAAAGAGAGTTCTAGAACCTTCCATTGTAGAAACATCTAGAATGTTCGAGTACTTACAGGCCCCGATCGACCAGATGTCGAAAGTTCGGGAATGTTCTAGAAAGTTCTTGCATCGAAATTTCTAGAAGGGTCTTCACTACTAGTTCCGCTACTCGATACTAGATGGCGCTAGTGGTAACTACTGTCACCATGTACCAGGCATTAATTGTGGCGCGCAACAATAATAAATGGGATGTTAGTTTGTCCAATTCCAAAAAAATTCTTCCTTTCATAGAACCATTCAAAGAACACCATATAAGGCTTTGTTTGGCACAGAACCTAAAATAGGACTTTAAACACACATTCCAGCAGATTTATTAGACAAACTTATTACGGAAGAGGACTTGGAGGATTTTTTGAACTCAAAAAATGATGATGCAATAATTGCACCCTCTCCGGAAATGGATTCAGACAAGGATTTAAATCCCCTAACCAGTATTGAATCAGACAAAGTAAGCGCTTCAACCTCTCAGCAGGAAATGGAAACGGCTACAGAACTTCTTATAGATCCTCCAGCATCCACACAAGAAAATATATTAACATTAGAAACTGTTGCTACTTGTGCTACTGTTACTGAGAGTGAGGTGATCAGTGATCAACCAGGAAGTAAAATAATTGAAACAGAGGAAATGCTTATTGATGAAACACGAATATTTTGCTTTGTCTGTAGAAAGGAATCCACTGGAGCACATCGTTGTGGCGTTTGTAACAACCCAGTTCATCAAATTTGCGGGAAGACATTATCAGAAGAAAATGAAGGATATGGATCAAGGATTCTGTGTGATTTATGTCAAAAAGAACAAAACATACTTATCGAAAGGGAACATGCCGTTAAAAATTTAAAACAGTCAGATTAAAAAGAGAAAAATTTGGAGAAATTGATATTGGTGCTACAATTTTTGTTGATGTGCCGAAAATAGATAGAGGGCCACTGGATGCAAGTAACATTATAGGAAAGGTAATTGATAAGAAGAACGATTTATTCAAAATTGGTACTTCAGCCGGGGTTTTAAAAGACTGGCTGCCTCGAAACTCTATTCAAACATCAACTACTGCCTTTAACGAACCTGTATCGACCAATGAACTGAGTTTGCGTGAAATTGCTTCAAAGATGTCTTTATTTGGAGGTCAAGGTTTTAAGAAATGCTCGTGTGAAAAATCTAAAGTACGCTGCAAGACTAATCGGTGTGCATGCAAAAAAAAATAATGTTTTATGCAACTCTAAATGTCACAAGTCTACAAACTGTCATAATAAATAATTTATATTAAGAGATTTATAAAAGAGCAAGCACGTGGTAAACTTTTCTTTATTACATTTTTTTTTTTAATTTGACTCTGTTTAGTCGTATTTAATAGTAACTAAAAATCAGGTAAAATTGAAACATTATCATAATTAGATTGAAGAACGAGAATATTGATTGGATCATGGATGTAAAATTTTGATAAATAAAAATTGTTTCCTTTCTACTAAGTTACAAATGATGATAGATTGTTTTATTTATTTCATTTAAATTGATTTTGTCATAAGACAAAGCAATTTTGCCCAGAACTTCATCATAAACCTAAACTAGTTCAGGTTTTTGATCAAAAATCTGGACTGTAACAGGTTTATGACGAAATTGAGTTTAAAATTTGTCATCTTCCGGTTTTTCATCAAAAACCTAGGTTTTTGATCAAAAACCTAATTTTGTGAAAAACCTGCGACATATCCATATGTCGTGGACTCTAAAACGGCACTAAGTTGAGACTACTAATTAAATTCAGAGATTAATCTATATATATAAAATTCAAAGTCCTGACTGACTGATTGACTGACTGACTGATATATCAACGCACAGCCCAAACCGCTAGACCTAGAGACTTGAAACTTAGAAGGTGTGTTCTTTGTGAAGAGTAAGTATCCACTAAGAAAGGATTTTTGGGAATTCAACCCCTAAAGGGTTAAAATAGGGGATGGAAGTTTATATGAAAGTCCGACAGTTTTGAAGTTAGGATCTTTTAATTTTGTATTTAGGCTGACAATTGAAAATTAATTTGTACGTGTCTCAGCGTTTTTGATAATTCCATCTCCGAAGGGTTAAAAAGGGGGATGAAGTTGTGTATAGAAAGTCATTAATTTTCGACGTAAAAATCACTAAATTTATTATCTAGGCTTATGATTGGAAGCTAACACAACGCCGTTGTTAGAATTTCATCCATTAAGGGGGTGAAAAGGGGGATGAAATTTTGTCCTGACTGACTGATATATCAACGCACAGCGTAAAACGCTGGTCGGTACCGCTGGGTAGAGAAATTAATTTTGGAGGGTGTGTTCTTTGTGAAGAGTAGATATCCACTAAGAAGGGGTTTTTGGAAAATAAACCTTTAAGGGGTGAAAAGAGGGGATTTTGTTTGTATGAAAAATCTTATTCCTTGAGTTAATAACCATGAAACTTGGCACGAATACTTATCTAAATAAATTATGAAGTTTGCCTTTTTTTTAAACTACCCCTGAAGGGGGATTGGGAGGTGTCAAAGTTTGTATGGAAGAATTTTAACGCGTGGTCCGATTAACTCGAAACTCAGTATTTATACTTATGACCGAAAATAAAGAATAACGTGTATCATCGTTTTTCGAAAATTTACCCCTAACGGGGTGAAAAGTTAATTTTATAGGGGAAGATTTTACTGCGTGGCTTGATTAACTCGAAAATTGGTATAAACAATCTTTGAGTAGAGTAATGAACGCATCCCAAACAAATTCCACCCCTGTGGGGGTGAAAAACGGGGATACAGTTTATAAGAAAAGTCTTATTCATTTGGTTAATAAACTTGGCAAGAATACTTGCCTAAGCAAGTAATAAAGTTTATCATTATTCGTTTATCAAAACACCCCAACACCCCTTGTGTTGGAGTGTTAAAGTTTGTGTGGAAGAATTTTAACGCGCGGTCCAATTTACTCGAAACTCAGTATTAATACTTTTGACAGAAAATAATCAATAATAACAGCCGCACAGATCGATCGATCAGGTTACGCAGGCTACGCTTGCCGCGGTTGGTCTGTGGATAGGTGTCCATCTTTACATACCGTGACCTCTCCGTGCCTCGGAAAGCACGCTAAGCCTTTGGTCCCGGCTGTCATTCGTGGATCGTTGACAGTCGCTAGGGGTGGTCAGAAGCCCGAAAGTTTTGCAACCAGTCTTATCAAGGGGTATCGTATTTGGGTTGTGGAGGTCAGATAGGCAGTCGCTCCATGTAAAATACTGGTACTCAGCTGCATCCCATTGGACTGGAATCCGACCCCAACATAGTTGGGAAAAGGCTAGGAAGATGAAGAATCAATAGTAAGTGTATGGGGTTTTCGAAAATTATTGACCCCTGACGGGACAAAAAGTGGTAATTCGATTTATAAGGGGATTTTAATGAGTGCCTTGATAAACTCAAAAAAAATGGTACAAATAAATTTGGACTTGAAACTTGGCACAAATAATTATATTCGAATTTTTTTGGAATTCTAAACTAACCCAAAGTCGAGATTGGGGGTGTCAAATTTAGTATGGAAAAATTTTAATGCGCGGTCCAATTAACTCGAAACTCAGTACCTATCTAAGACCAAAATAAATAATAAAGTGGTTCAGGGTTTTTCGAAAATCTACCGCAAATGGGGTGAAGAGGGGTAGACAATTTCACAGGGCTGAATTTTATTACGAGGCTTGATTAACTGGAAAATTGGTATAAATAATCGAGATTATGTTTCGAAATTCCACCCCTATGGGGATAGAAAGAGGGGATACAGTTTATATGAAAAATCTTATTAATTTGGTTAATAAATTAGAAACTTGGCAATATTTGGGTCAGTAAATAATTGTCACTTTTAGTTTAAAAATCCCTCACAGAGGATTTGGGGGGTGACTTTGATGGATTAGAAAAATGTTTAACCCGCTGTCGGATTAACTCGAAACTCGGTACTACTAAAACAAAAAATACTTAAAAAAAGTAATTTAGGGTTTTCAAAAATTGACTCCTACGAAGGTGGAAAATTCTACTGCTTGCTTCCATTAACTCGAAAATGGGTATGGGTCTTTGAGTCAAGTTATGAACACATCCCAAACGATTTTTCAAAATTACTCTCCTGGGGGGTAAAAAGCTGGGATACAGTTTATTTGAAAAATCTGATCCCTTTGAGCTATAAACTAAAAAATTGGCCCGAATACTTATTTATATCTAAATAAATGATAAAAATCATAAACATACATTTTCGAAATTATAAGAGGAAAGTACGAATTTCACGCGGACGAAGTCGCGGGCAGAAGCTAGTATGTATATACTAGCTGACCCGACAAACTTCCCACGGCCTCAGATATTTTTTTTGTAATATTTTCCCATGTTTTAATAATTAGGAACCCTCACGGGCCTCCCCAGAACACCCTACCAAAGTCTCATCACAATCTGACTAATGGTTTCGGAATGCATAGAGGACAAACATACAAACATTGATTTTTATTTATATAGATAGATAATGGGAAACTGACTCACTGGGTGATATAATGATATTTCAATTTTGAACATAGATACCTTATACAGTGTAGGCATATAACAGAAAGGATTTTTAGAAATTCTACCCCTAAGGGGGTAAAATAGGGGATGATAAAAATCGTAACGAAGTCAAAACTGTAGGTTGAATATTTTTGAAAAAAAGTAATTGCTACGAGGTGTGTTGAACGAGTCTGATGCAGAAAATATAGTTTTTAGAATGTTCGTCCGTTTGTCTGCATGTATGTTCCGGATTGGCGCTAAAATGGCTGAACGAATTTGGATGAAATTTGGCACACGGATAGTTTATTACCTGGATCAACACATAGGGTACCTATAATCCTGGTAGTACATTTCCGTGGTATATTTTCCGAAATCGCGGGGAAAGGCGCGGGCAAAAGCCAGCTTAAAATACTTATAGATCCTTGTGTAAGAACTGCTGCTGTATGGTAATACATATCAGTTAAATGGATCTGGTAACTTTAAATTGAGTTATTGTCTTAGGTTGGAGTATCTGCTGCGTTGCTTGAACCAGCTGTCACAAATGAAGGCTTTCTGGCGTTGCTGCCCCTTTAACAAGGAAATCAGGCAAGTGGAACTATCTAATTTCTCGTTTCAGATAATAATTGCTCTGTTATGTTGTAATTTCAGCTATCATGCTAACAAATTCTGCGAATACTACAAAAGCTTATGGATTTCGGTGTGCTATATGTAGGTACCTACCTATGTAGGAAGGTAGATGGACCTTCGGGGTCGCGGGCGCACAGAGTGGAAACTCTGTCCGCCCACCAAGTGACCCCAGGGAAGACGCTTTTTTTTTTTGCTGATGGGAAATCATCAAATGACTCCTCCCGCTCTGGGTGGAGCGGAAGGGAGTGTCAGACTCTTACTGACTAAAACCCACCCGTGTTCCTTCCTTAGCCCTTTATGTTCCGGGCCAGCGGTAACCCTTTCGGACAATCCCGCTGACCCGGCAGGCTTCGGCGCTAAGGGGCCCCTCCTCGATGCTGACATCTCTTTGAGGCGCGCGTGGAACACGTACGCGCCGTCCGGTACGGGCCTGGTCCTGGTCGGACGGTGAGCTACCCATTACTCTCCGCCCGCAGGCCAGCGCCTACGGTGGCCGGGAGTCGTCACGCGGCTCCCGACGCCCGGAGCGTCTCCCGCGGCGGCTGGGACGGGAGGCTTTCTCCCTGAGCCGTCCCGCCACCTCCTTCGCTAGCATGACTGCTTCGCAGAAGGAGGTGACTGCCTCCCACTCCCTCTCGCCCCGGACCATGGCTTGCACCAGGGCCGGACGTGAGAGGTCACCGCCGCTGCCGATCGCTTCTACGAGGATACGGCGGTGCTCCGCATAGAGGTCACATGCTTCCGTGCATAGCGAGGCTCAGGGGAGGCCCCTTTACAGTCAGCCCTGGGATGTGCCCAGCGTTATACGGGGGGGTTCCGGAATAGATCTTTTAAGAGGAATCGGGACCACCCCTATGTGCTGATGGTGATCATCGGGGTGGTTTTAGTGAGGTAAAAATCCCACACTTCCCGACCTCCCCTCCCCGGAGGTCGGGTGCCTTTTGAAGTTTTCCCGCAGACAAAAAAAAAAAGTTTCCTACCTATATACATATACTTTTCAAATATAACGCTTTTTTTTTGTTGTGAATGAATTCAGATTTGAACAAAAATAACTCTATTGATCAAAAACACCACAATAATCAAATGCTTGACGAATGTTTTGCGCAATAAATACCTACCTAATTATATGCTACGGAAGAACTTTAGACAGGAGCATTAGACAAGCGTAAATTATTCGGAAGAGACAGCGCGGCTTCATAGTTCTCAGAGTATTTTTCGCGAGATTAAAGTCAGCTTTTCACCCTCGCCAAATGGGTTGGGGGAAAGATCTTACACAGCATTTTTTAAATAATTGTCTTTGCAAATGGGGACGTTAAATAGCTGTTGAAATGAAACTGTGTGGTGAAGCCAGATTAGACTTTTTAAGACTGTTTTGTTTTAACTTTCAAGACTAAGATTACATAGAAACTAGTGCGGAAGAATCCTGAAAGTATCTAGTTAGCATAACATTTTTAATAGCTATTGCTAAACTAAAACGTTATTTAGCAAACGTGAGAGTAGTACTCATTATCCAGACGACATTTAAAAAATCCCAGAAGGCTCTTTCTAAATTGACCTTACACATGTATCCAGTGGGCACATGGACCACTAATATTGAATCCAGAACACAAAGGCACCAATAACCGCGATAATAACTGTTGACAATAGGAGCGAGATCGTGAGCGCGCTCCGCAAAGGCACTTCCGAGTGGTACGAGGCGCTTTGCGGACAGGACACTCAGTCCGAGCGCGGGGAAGACCTGGTCAACCTCATCACGCTCATACAGATCGACCTGCAGCAGGGACTGACCTACTACCATCCCTTGTTTGAGACGTAAGTTTAGAAATAAACACACTATCAATGATCTTAAAGAAAGCTTTTATGAAAAACAATGTTGCTGTGTTGTTCAGCATTAAACAGGTAAATAACAAAAGAAAAAAACATTTACAGAAATTGTATTCTAAAACAGATATGGATCGTAGAACGTTTTAAATAATCTATGAAACATTCTATTTCATCCTTGATTTATCTAGATTAACTTTAGCCTAAGCTTTTAATCCTCTGGCTCAAACACTCTTATCTACGAGTCTAATTGCGGATCAAAGCTAACAGCCGGAACCAAAGCCCTTTGCCTAAGTTCCAAGTAAGCGGTCTCCGAGGAGGACTCTTGAGACGAATTCGTCAAAATTTTCTTCCTCCAATTCATTTAATTAAGATTTAGGTAATCACAGTGTATTATGTTGGAATAATGGCAAGTCTAAGTTGTGATATGTGTTAATGTTTATTTATCGATGTTCAACCCCGCGTGTCCAGTCAATTGTTGCCCGTGCCCCCATTCTTCACGATCATCAAATGAAAGGAACTGTGGGCCGGAAATGTTCGCGTCCTTAGCGATTTATACTGTTCATATTTTCAGTTGTACGAAATATTACATGCCTTTCTGTTGCAGGACCAATAACGTGCCGTACTTCAGCATAGTTTTCAACCAGATAGACAAAATGGTAAGTGGACAATTTGGCTACGTCTCGTGGCTGTAACGGCCTGGCGCACTCGTATTCAATTATTGTCTAGTGCTGGATTTACTGGTACTAAAATTCACAAAATCTGTTACGGTACGTTCAATATAATTATGAAAATTCGTAGCTGTCTACCTAATCAAACTTAGTTATATTTTTTAAATTCATTTCCGCCCTAGAGAAGGAAGCAATTAATTCGAGTATTTACCGCCCAAAGGTGGGAAGCAGCGTCTTCCACCCGCTATTCGGATCAAACAAACTACTTTCCGAGTATGTGAAAAGAAAAAAAAATAACCCGCTGTCAGATTAACTCGAAACTCGGTACTTAAAATAAAAAAGTATGTGTTTTAGGGTTTTCAAAATCGACTCCTACCGGGGTGGTAAAGGGTAATAAAGTTTAAGGGGGTAGATTATAAATAATGTTTAAGTCATACAATAAAAACGTACCAAACGCTTTTTAAAAAACAAGCCCTGTCGTGGTGAAAAATGAGGACAGTTTATTTGAAAGATCTTAGTATACTTATTTCTCTAAAGAAATTATAAAGATAAATAAATAAATAATAACTTATAAATAATAAATTAAAACAAATTTTCGAAAACTACCATTCAAGGCGAGGTGGAGAGGGTGTTACATTTTTTTTGAGGAAAGTACGAAACCCGCGCGGACAAAGTCGCGGGCAAAGTGCTAGTTAGTAATTTTTCGGTAGAGTAAGCTAGTATTCATAAAGAGGTCACATAACAGGCGATTGGTTGAAGTGGCTAAACACAAGATCTTACACAACACAACAGAAAGAATTTATTATATTTATGTTCTGAAGGTGGAATAAATGTTTGCTAGGTCAGTTTGAGGTTTGCTGGTCAGGGCCCAAGGGGCCCCCTGAGCTTGGGGGCTCCGGTGCACGGCACCACCTAGCCCTCCGATAGCTACGCCTACTGGTCACTACCTATAATATATACAGTCCAAGGATACACAAGTGGTATTTCGCATGGTGCATAAGTAACGACACGGGTGCATTCCGCGCTTCTTTCCCACCAGCCATTATGGTACCCGTCATTTTTTAATGACTATGGGAATCGGGTCATTGCAGGTAGCGATGTGTTTCACGATGCTTGAATAATTAAAAAAAATAAAATAACATTCATACCTGCCTACGTAAAGTCTATTTAGCGTAATTCATTCTTATTAAATCGAAAGAAAAAAGGGTATAGTAATGAATTCGGTATGTAACGTCTAGCTTTTCTCCCAATGCTCCTTAAATGTTATCGGCTATCACTAGGTAGCGGGATTGTCCGAAAGGGTTACCGCTGGCCCGGAACATAAAGGGCTAAGGAAGGAACACAGGTGGGTTTTAGTCAGTAAGAGTCAGACACTCCCTTTCGCTCAGCCCAGAGCGGGAGGGGTCATTTGATGATGTCCCACCCAAAAAAAAGGATGCCCCCTGAAAGTTAACCCATGCGTAAATTAAGAGTAATTGGTTTTAATAAACTCGACTAATTAGTATGCACACAGCTGCTAGGATTTGGTTCGATTACGAGTGGAATTGAATGTATAGATAGCCTGTACCTAAAAATAAAGGTTTAAATTATTTTATAGCTCTCTGAGGATGTGAGACAGTGTGTGGAACACTGGGTGGTCGAGGGTTGGTGCGGTGTCGTCGAAGAACCGATGTACGACGAACACGGGAATGGAAGTAAGCTGAAGTACCATATAAGTACCTATACCTATTACGTAAAATTATACATATTACTACAAATTTTGAACGAAATAATACTATAATATGAGACAGGATCTGACAATTTTGGGAAACTCTAATATATCCCTCTCAAGGGTTTTCTATTTCTTACATGAGTGGTCCCAGACTATATCCAAGTTATGACACGGCGATACTATCGATAACATGTCTGGCGAAAATATACATAGTATCTATCTCGGTAACCTTTTGCTAAAATATCTGAGACAAATATTGTACACTTTTGCTCAGCGTTTTTCCACGTAGTACATTCAACATTTTTATGAATTGAATTTGCTTACTAGAAACTTTTTACAAAAGTCCCGAACCCGTCGTCTACGGCACTCACCAAGTCATTGAAAAACAAATATCGTGCATCCCTTCACTGATCTATTCAAATAGCAGCGGCGGTCCCTATACACATCGACTTCCGTATTCTATGCCGAAAATGCCGAATTACGATTTTTTTTTCATTTTAAACGTATTAAAATAAAACGGACTGATATAAATACTTATGGTCAAAGGTTATTGAAAGATGCAAGCTTCGAAAGGTCAGCGTCGCCGGTATATTAATCTAACTTACCGTTCTATATTTAGGTTACAAATTAATAAACTAGAGTCAAGCGGGGTATTACGGGACCATCTGGCACCGGCAAGCTTTGAAAGATGTGTTATTAAATATTTTGCTGAACCTGGGAAATTATTAGCTTTTATATAAAGGTAACAATGTATATTTCATTAAAGATATCGACCTCGTTTTACTGCTGTGATATGGGGTATGAAACCTAGTGATTTAGGAAGCTTTTAATTATTATCCTTTCATAACCTTCATTTGCCAACATTTCAGTTAGTCAGCATAACTTTGATACGTTACTTATACCTACGCATAACTACCGATCGATTGCTTGGTTGGTTGACCGCTTCTAACAATGACCTTTACTTGTCTCCTGTCCGTCCTGGTTCGGCAGTCGGTCGTTCTAACTGTAATTGGTTAATGTAATAGAGCGTAGGGATGGGCTTATGTCAACATATTTTGTGTTCATCTAACAGCCACCAAAACTTCAATTGACAAAATAATTTAATGTTTGGTTTTTCCCTTACTCTTTATAATTGTTGACTTGTCCGTCAGTATGCCTGGTGACAATAGCGAAGACGCTGCCGTTTGAAGTGCTCTCGGCAGTCCGCGAGCTGTGCTCGGCGGCATCCCTTGCGCCGCAACCACAGACGCACCCCCACGCACCGCACGATCCGCCGCCACAGTTGCTTGATGCATACCTGTAAGTGCCTGAAATTACCTGTGATATATATGTATATGGGTAAAATATGATTTATGACTAGCAGCGCTCCACGGTTTCACCCGCATAAGTGTCGATCCCGTGGGAATATCGGAATAAAAAGTATCCTATGTCTTTCCCCTGAATGCAATGTACCTATCTCTCTGCCAAATTTTGTCGAAATCCGTTCAGTGGTTTAGGCGTGAAAAGGTAACATACAGACAGACAGTTACTTTCGAATTTATCATATTAGAATAGATTACTTAGTAAAGTTTTATTAAGATCCAAACTAAAGCGCTGAACGAGAAGAAATAATCAATGAAGCAAACACATATCTATTTTCGCTGTATTACATGTCGCAGATTTTCCGGGCTAAATTATTTTCCTATATGCAATTCCTGGTTAAATTTGAACCGTCCTAAATTCCATTTAAATCTGACCAGTCATCGCGGCATAATTGAGTTAGGAACTTTCCCATTTATGATATTAGTGGGATCACAAATCTGTTCGGAGATTATATTACGGTGAATTGATTAGATGTTTCAGGATTCGAGTCTCGATGTTCGAGACTCGAATTTACAGTTAATCAAAGTGTCAGTAATCGACTGATTTCGGAAATATGTACCTGCCATGTATTTCGTAATGAGACAGCGAGTCAAGCGTCTCGTCACGCAAGCGTGCATGCATGCGCGTCCTACGGTGTCTACTGTATACCTATGTTTGAAGAATGCAGCGTTATTTTCCAGATAAGGGCACGAATTTCCTACAAAGCTATCCGTTTCGCTGTCAAACTCTGTTAAAATTTCCAATATCCTGCAACACCTAATAGATTCGCGCTAACACGATCTCCGCTGATCTGTCACACTGTATGAATGGACCGTTAACATTAATTCGTTTTCCTGATAGTTTACCGGCACACAGACTGCTGGTGACAAATGATTGATTAAAATCCGAACACAATGATGAAGGCGCCCGTTTCCAAACGAAATTGGATTTGATAAACAGATTTTGATGTTTTAAGCCCTCTTCTTCTTTTTGTCTCTCGTCGGTACGAGTAATAGGGGAATAATTTTGTTATTGGCGTCTAGCGTTGTGAAAGGATTGGCCAGTCAGCAAAAATGTTCACCGTGTGGACTGTTTATGGTTCGCCGGACGCCCTACTGCCGTCTCTGGTGGAGGCTCTTTTCATGTAGGTTTACGTACATACTGTTGAGTTATTCATGTGAAACTAGAGCTATGACTCGGAACCAAACTATTGTATATTTAAATGCCTACCCGAGCATTGTTAAATATACAATAATAACTTTACGTTCCCCATATTTTGCCTAGTTACATAAATGGAAATCAAAGAAAACATCAACAATATTATATTATTACACCAAGACATCATGTTCGCCTACGGTAAAAACCGCAAAAACAACATCACATAAAATATTCATTGCAACGAAAAGGGAGCTTTATTTATTTCAACCTTCGAATGCGAGCGCAGAATAAGAGAACCAAAAGCTTCGTCAATATTCTTTTCAATGAATGTAGTTATTTTTAGCTTTTGTATCAAGTCCGTAGAACTCCGTACATTTTTAAAGTTCTAAACTAACTACACTGTACTTTAATATGCAGTACCTTTAACTATGTTCTTACTCACACTTTAAAACCCAACTCAAACTATAAGTTTTTGTTCAAGGACTGAGTTTTATAAGTCTTGTTAATTAACAAGTCTTATCAAAAGCTGAACGGATTAAGTAAAGTAGTAGGTGGACTGGCAGTGTTCATGTTGCACAACTTTGTAATTAGTGGTAATTAGCACCAAAGCGTTAACGTGGATGATGTAGCGGAACGCAACAGACTTCATTTCGATATGGTAATGTTATTATGGTCGCAGGTGGTTCGAGCCGCTGATCGATCGCTGGCTCGCCGTCACCAAAACTATGGCCCTGCAAAGAGTTCGAGCCTCCGTCGAACTTGGTAAGCCCTCACGTCATTTCTTATTTGTTACTTGTAGCATTACTTGTGTCACATTCATTTTCAGATGTGTCTAACGGGTGAAGGCGAAACTCCAAAATATTAATAAAAACCTTACAGCGTGTAGAGCCATTTTCAAAGTGTATTGTGTATAGTCATGTCGAAATAAGTTAAACAGCTCCATTTCTATTCTGGGAAATTAAAAATAACAACTTTAGCGCCTGGCGACAAGTATTTCTTTATGAAAATGTTGGCCCATCTGTTACTTTAGAACTCCATGAATAACCAGTATCAAGAAGGTATTAAATAAAAGACAATAATTTATTTTCCTCGTTCAATGGCACGTTACAGTGTCATCACAAACAAGGGCTAAATAGTGCTAAATTAATATCTAAGTGTAGATTTATATTACCTACAAGAAATCCTACAAGTGAGCAATACATCTAACACATTATAAATAATAGTTTTATATAATGATTTAAATGCGTCATCATCATCATCTGCCTAGCCTTTTCCCAACTACGTTGGGGTCGGCCTCCAGTCTAATCATATGCAGCTGCATCCGGTTAGACTGGAAGCCGCTGGTATTCAGCTGAATACCAGTATTTTACATGAGGCGACTGCCTATCTGACCTCCACAACCCAGTTACTGGGTAATACAATACCCCTTGGTAAGACTGATTGTCAGACTTTCGCGCTTCTGACTACCCGGAACGACTGTCAAAGATCCACGAATGATAGGCGTGACCAACGGCTTAACGTGCTTTCCGAGGCACGGAGGGGTCTCGGTATGTAAAGATCCACAGACCAAACGCGGCAAGCGTAGCTAAACCTGATCGATCGACCTGGCGGCTGTTATAATTTAGCCACAGGCCTCTCTTTTATATAAACGCGTATAAACATTAATTATGACAATCGCGTTACCTAATTGGTCGTAAACATATAAAATGTAGCCCGTGAGTTACGAGTCGTAGTTAAAATAATATATCTAACCAATACATTTAGGAATTAGGTACCTACACCTATGAAAATCTGAGAAACTTAAACCGTTGTCCAGTAAGAAACTAAAACCTAGCGGGGTATAATAAGAAGTGATTTTCAAAAGAGGCCGTATAATTGTTGTGAAGGCAAAAGGCGAAGGTTCACACCCGCGCTAGGGCGGCCGCCATTTAGATAAACATCGAGTTCTAACTGTGCCGTAACACGAAACGTTTTATTGGACCGAGACAAATAAAGGACTGCTTGTAAATTGTTATTATAGGTACGTATAGATGACATATTTTAACCCTGCCCTGTTTTCAAAAATTTAAGTCAAGATTCTTATAACTGGGTACCTTTAGGTAATCCCAATTGCAAACACCAAAATCATTTCATTGTGTAAACTCTATCTTGTTCAGTAAATAGCTAAGAACAGTGCTCTATTATTTATTATATTCTAAGAAAAAAAAGCAAAGAAAGGAAAAAATATATTGTTTTTCAGAAACACTTGTAGGTAGGTATACAAAAATAAAATAAGTTAACTCGAATAATAGGTACTTACTTATTACTTAAGTAGGTATATGTTAGGGCGAATTCCGCCAAACTTTTACACCTAGAATAAGATTTATACCAAATATATTTTTTGATTTTTTGACAGTTTTTCCATACTAGAACTGTCAGACGTCAATTTTATTCCACGGATAAAAGATATCCCTTTGCATAACTAAGCATCTATAGATGGCATAATAAATTGGATCGGTTCAATAAGAAATACGATATCAAAGTAAAAGACCAATTAATTAGGTATATGGACCATATCAAATTACCAATTGTCAAAGGTCCAACAATCTCTAATTGATCCTTAACTGACGGTTATACCGGATTCGTAGAATTTGTTATCACTTTATTGTAATCTCGCTTCTGGCTGTATTCGTTCATTTGTGCTGTTCAAAAAATCCGATGATGCAATTTTAGTTTTCATCATAATCGAGCCCGCGACTCCTTTAAGTAATTTTCGCTATTCCTCATGGTTTCGGATTTGGCCAACCACGCCCACTTGAAAAATTCACCCTGTATATACACCGTGTTATTGAATTAACACAAAACCTCTGGAGGGGTCATTGTACTCATCATTATGAACAACTTCTAATATGGGAACAAAGATGAAATCGCGAAAAAAAAAAAATAGGGAACAGCTGATGTTTTTTCGCGATTTCATGTTCATGTTTGATGTTACTAAACAAGTAGGTTTGATAGAGTGCCTAGAACAATTTGCTTATGAAATTGCGTTGTTTATCCCAATACTGCTCACTTTTTAACGGATATATTGTTTCCAGACCGACCTGTGGAGGGCGAGCACCTCGTCAAACACAGCACCTCGTCAGTGGACACGGCGGCTTGGTAAGTTTAGCCTAGAATGGCCTAGATGAACAAAGAAAACACCTTCGTTCAATAAATAAACCTTAAATCCTAATAAATATCACCGCATGTTTATAATTTTTATACGAATATGATGCGAGCAAATCCCGCCTACTGTGATTTTCAGGTCACGCACTTTTTCAAAGGTTGGGTATTCAATACGAACCTATTACCGGCCTTATTGGCTCTTAACACAAACATTTTTATCAAAAACCAGTACGCCGTGTCGTTCTGTAAAGACAAGACAAGGGTAGAACTAAAAGCACTTCCAGACTAAAATTGATTACTTGATCATTGTTTTGCATAATTAATTCGAGGAACCTCTCTTCCTGCGAAATTGCCTGGTTACACAAATTACGGGGAAATAATCAGTCAAGCAATAAAAATAAGAGCATATAATACCTAATACGGTGTACGTGGAAATGTGTTAAAGCCCTGCTCGCTGCGAAGCTTATTGCTTTACACTTTAATGCTCTCAATAGGCAATTCTAGGAAAATGTACCGTAAAAGATGTATAGCGAGCAGACAAATTTAAATTTACTATTTAGGTAACTCAAATTAACCCATGATGTAAAGCAGAAGCGTAGCGTGCCTTGGCGGGGCCCCGTATAAAAAATTGTTTGTGGGCCCTTAGGAAGGGTAAAGATTTCTCACAAAAGAAAAAAAAATGTTTGCATAAAATTAAAAGAAATATTTATTCATCATAATTATCATAATTATCTATCTGTCACTTTTTCCAATTTTTTTTTTTGTCATTTTTGAAATAAAAATAAATTGGGAAGTTTTTATTAATTTTTGCTTACGCTCCCTCGTAAACGGGGCCCCCGTAGCTCGGGGGCCCCGTTTAATTGATACGGCAGATACAGCGGTAGCTACGCCCCTGATGTAAAATATAGAGTAGTAGGCATACATACTGAAGTCCAGTTTTAGCGGCACATATTTAACTTTGTCACTGTTATCTGGCTAAAAATGAACAGGGCGGCCGGTGCCCTTGTTTAAATAAGCTATTTGTCCATGAGGTGAGCCCTTTCTCGGACTTTCGTAACTTTTTGCTTTCATATTATATTTTTGTTATTAAGTCTATAAATATGACCATTACATCATTTATCCTACATGAAGCGTAATATGATTTGTGTGAATAATGTAGTGAGTAAGGAATTCTAACAGGAAAAGGCAGTAGGTATAGCATAATCAGCCTATAACGATCCCACTGCTGGGACACCGGCCTCATCTCTGTGGGAGGGAGTGAGCCAAAATCCACCACGCGCGCCCAGAGCGGGTTGGTAGATGTCACATGTCTTCGAATTTTTGGTTCGTGGACATGCCAGTTTCCTCACGATGTTTTCCTTCACCGTTTTGAGAGCAGTGGTGATGAGATTATTTACACAAATTAAAGCACCTGACTAATTCGTAAGTCGCGGCCGTTTCTACTGGGCCACCACTGCTCCTCAAGTAGGTATAATGAATTCGTATAATAGTTTTGATAAAGCCCTAGGAAACCAATAGGCAACTTGAGCCAAGTACCTACATTATGCCAGCCGACTCTCACCATCTCCAAATTAAAGTTTTTACTACCGCAGGTATTTACTAGCATGTCGGACAAAATCAAAACATATTACGGTTGTAACAGCTCAGCATACTAAGTAATCAGTAACTGAACTGCTACAACCGTACATATCGAGACAAGGGACCCAAAAACTATTTATGAAACGTCAGTGTATCGTGTTCGTGGAGTAGCATGATATGACTTTTTCATTGCATAAATGTAATTTCTGAGTTTATTTTAGACATCACTGACATCGGTGAATGACAAACATCGTGAGGAAACCTGGTTTTGAGCAAGCGTGGTGATCGTACCTTCTCTGTATAAGAAGCCTTTGCCCTGATAAATGCTGGCTGGTATTATAATTGTGGTGTTACGTACCTATATCTCTGTTTGCCAGATTACCATTTGTTCCTTCACCTTGTCTAGCCTATACCACATGCGCCTGGTATGGCGTTCGGTGGGTGGTGCCGAGGAGTGCACAGCAGGCGGCAGCGTGCGACTGCTGGAGGCCGCGTGCGCCACCGCTCTGCACTACGCAGACCTCGTGCACGGCGCGCTTGCAGACCAAGGGTACTACGAGAACTACGGTATGTACCAGGAACTTAGAACAATTAAGTGTGCTTAGGACCTTAACAGACGAATTACTTTTAGCATCGGCGATAGGTGCGTTTTGGCGACTCTCTGCGTTCGGTAGCAATAACAAAATCGCTCGCTCAGCCATTGCTTCGATGCTGCGTCGCGTTTTCGCTATCAAAACTTGCGCGATTTGCGTATGGCCTGCAGATGCCAAAGAGTAACTTAGTAAATCGCTGCGACTAGCATCCGAATGTGTGCAAAATATAGCGCTCAGACGCTGAATCGAGCTTCCAAAAAGCGACTAAATTGCTCTTCTCTGATATTTCGAACAGAGGTTACAATTCTTAGGAACAATGTGTCTAGATAAACATGTCACCCACAAAATTGAGTGTTTGTAAACACTCAATAAATTAGTTATTCTAGTTACAATATTTGTGTTATAGTGTACCGACGTAATGCCATTTCAGGATCCATTATTCGTGCACGTAACCTTCGGCATGCGGCACCTAACAATGTTTTTTCCTGTACATAGCCTCTCTGATGTCGGATAAAACATAGTCTTACGTATACTCTTGTCACAGGTCAAAACAAAACGACGGAAGAAATATGCACGATTGTGAACAACTTAGAATATGTGCGCCGCTCTCTAGCCGAGTACGACGACGATCACATGTAAGTGCGAGCTAATCTCTGGACCGTGAATATTGCGCGTCCTACACTCACGACACGACACGCTGTGGAGCATAAACTTCATAAATTCCACACAAACAAATATAAGTCTTAGGAATACCGTTTTAAAGCTTATATCAACATGCATTTAAAGAACAATGCCCACTTTCCATACATTTAAAAACCTGATAATGAAAGTTAATGTATAGTTAGAAGGTATAGTAGAAAGAGTACCTGTAAGTTTAGAAAATAATGTCATATAGTCATTTTTACGATTTAAAGTCTACAAAGGCCAAAAAATATAAATGTTACTTTTTAGGTTAGGATTTGCCTTTACGATAGTTTGTTTACATATAAAAACTTGCCTACCCATTTCGTTGACCGCAGTACATATATACCTACCTACTACGTCATCCAGAAATTCTGCTGGAGCAGAGATATTGTCTTGAAATCTAGCCCATCTCAGTTGTTACACACACAAAATGGCACAATACACAACTTGACGCAAGCGCAACAACGAAGTCGCAGAACTGTCAAAATATCTAAAAAATCCGTTTCACTCGTGCGAACTCAATTATAATCTGCATAATTAATTTATTTAATTATCATATTATTTTGAATTGATCTGTATTATGCATAGACTAATAAAAAATAGTTATTGATTAAATAAAACTTAAAATAATATATAAAATTCAGAAAAAGAGTTGAACAAGTCAAGAAGCAGTTTGCAAAACGGAACGTTGTAAAAAATGAGTGGTTGGATGCGTTCAGGGTAATTGAGATGCGTTCAAAATAAGGTAATAACACATAGAGTTAGCATAAAGAAAAATTAATAAATATTTTTTTCCTGGCCTTCTTTTAAAATTGTGATTAGCGTAATGAATGTACAATTAAATTAGCTGAATTTTAATATTTATTTCATTTCTATACATTGTCAGGTGAAAAATGGGCATCCTTCTTTACTAGTCTAACTTACAGAAATTGTCATGCAGCGATTGATAGAACATAAAACGCTCGGCTGCACAGCGTCTTCATCCAAGCTGAAAATAACAACAACATTGATATTGTATCAGAGATTTTATTTATTTATCTGCTCTTAACGTATTGAAACGTTAAACGTGTTTTTTTACGGAAGATCAAACAAGCATCTTAACTGTGGAGGAAAACCTTTTGCCAGAGGGTATAACCCTAAACTACAAATTGTTTAACTGAATAGCTTTGCTTATGCTCCTGAACATTTGTTGTAATGTAATGTTGTTATTGTAACTGAATAGCTTTGCTTATGCTCCTGAACATTTGTTTGTACGAAAAACATTCAGTTTCACGCGCCACACAGCCATTCAGAAGTTTTAGTGGTCCTTAAGAACAAATCGCCCTGGGATATAGCCATCTCGTGTTAATGGCGGAACTTGTAGGTACCGAATAAACTGCTGTAGAAAATCTTTTCACATTTTACGACGTAGTATATCAGCAAGTACTTACAAGTTGTAACGTAAATACTTACCACGTAGTTGTCTATAAATCTTAATTAGAACTAAAACAACTTGAGAACTATCTCAGTTTGAGGTGAAACTCAATCAAAAGTTGGGAACATTACGAATTAACGATCTATATAAGTCAATTGATACTCGTAGCAATGATAGCTGACAATTTACAATGTGAAATGTAGACTGTTTTGTGTTAAACGCATGTGTATGCCTCACTCGACGTTTGCATTCCACTTTATGTACTGACATAAATACCAATAACGATTTTCGTTTGCATGTCATAACTTCTGTGACGTGTTTATGAACATTTCACTTCACGAATTAAATGGACATTGAAATTGAATAGACGAGCACGAAATTTTGATAAAAGGATGATGCCCATTTTGGTACCCCCCTCCAATATCCATGTGTTACACATAGTTGGATAGCTTTTTAAACTGAATAGAGGGTACAATGGCGCCTAACTCCAAATTCTTGTCCGTTCAGAGATAGATATATTGTACCAAACATGTCAGTTTTAGCAATACACACATTACTAGGTATGAGAAAGTTTTTGCGATTTGTGACTTTTCTAGTACTTTATCCATCATCATCATCATCATTTCAGCCGAAAGACGTCCACTGCTGGACAAAGGCCTCCCCCAAGCACCTCCAGTTCGACCGGACTACGACCGGGCTTCGACTATAACCTTAGTTTGCCCAAAAGAGTCTTTGAATCCTCATACAAAACTGCATTGACTGGCATCATAAAAATAAAATGTAAGAATTACCGTTTATCTGGCTCAGTGCATAATTTTTCCAAAATCTGTTAATGCAGTAACCAATTACTCAAAAGTTAAGGACAATCTTCTTATAACGTTTTTCTGTAGCTACAACGGTTAGGGTGGCTTTCCTTACTGCCTCGTCTGAACTTCCACCCTATATTACTCCCATCGGGCAAGGAATCAAAACAAAGGCCCTTGGAATTATTATACTGAATCTTAATACCTTTCTAATAATATATAATGTATTCCTATTGGAGCGGGTACCAGCTTCCATACATTTCATATCATCATCGTTTCGTGCTCGTCTCGGATCCTCACTCGTATAGCTAAAGCTCGTTAATACTACCACAGACACGTGTAACGTGCAAAATACACGTTAATTAGCGAAAGTCCTTAGACGTCACGAAATATTAAGGAACATAATCACAAAAGGATATATTGTAGCTTAAACGACGAGAACTCGCGTCAGCTGGTACGCGGAGCGCTGGGCACGCTAGACGCGCGGGCAGCACGCGCGGCCGCGCCACTTTCCGCGCGAGCACGGCCACCCCTTAGGAAAGCCGTTTTCCATCTGGCATGGTCACCAGACACGCTGCCCACAACACAGGTTAGTTATTTTTAAGGTTACTCTTGGATTTTGTTACGCGTGAATGCAAGTTTATAACAAAAAGATTACCTAAGCATGTAGAAACGACTGAGAAATGCTTGTAATTCTAATTCGGCATCAGGCAATAACTCCTCTGCTGGAGTTTCTGGACCAGCACCTGTCATCGCTTAACACCTGGCTGCTTCCACGCGCGTTCATCCGCGCGCTGGCGGGCTGCTGGAGCGGCGTGCTCAAAGAGGTGTCGTCGCAAGCAGACGCAGGAGGTGCCGAGCGTCCGCGCGTCTACCATCATAGGCTCAGGGAGGCACTCGACCTGTTAGCCGAATTTTTCCACGCAGAAGGAAAAGGTTAGGAATATATTTTGTTTTATGTTTATTTTTTCATCATTTCTTAATCGCTATGCGTTGTTATATTAAATAACTCTTTACAATGGCCATTAATAATCATAAGAAAAAAAAATCACTTGCAAAGAGTTAAAAGTTACTTAGTGAAGTTACTTTGCAGCCATCCGTTCTACAATAATCACCATGACAACATATAATGTACCAAGTGACTATAAAAATAAAATGTTTCGTATATTATACCTATTACTTAATTGTTAAAATGTTGACGAAGTTAGAACGGGGAGTTAGGAACTTTTCGCCGGAGGTCGCAAGAGGCTTAGTTGGTAAACAATTGTTAATCGATATCTATTTAGGTCTCCCGATGTCGGAGGTGCACAATGCGGAGTGGTTCCGCGTAGAACAAAGAATGGAATATCACCAGGCGCCCACCGAGAAACTGCTGGAGCTGTGGCTTGCTGATAGGCTGGCTGAGCAGTCTCGCACACCCTTGCCCTCGCGTTATGGCTCTATACTTGTTCGGTCAGTAGGATTTTGTTGAAATATTATTTAAGTAAAGTTCTAAGTTATTCCGACATGTCTCAAACCCATAATTTTTCTCTGTTAAACAAAATAGACGAGAGCTTCCCAAATGTTTTTTTAACAACTTTGTTCGTTTAATTTGTATCCTTTATATTCCTGTCAGTATATTTTTCTTACTTAGTTTACTCCCATTTACTCTTATTGCTAAAACTTGTCTCTTCGTTTTATGTCTAAAAGGTTACGCTCCATCGCTCTTTGTCATGTTAGTAATTTGGATCGAGTACATTTCGCCGAATACACAAGTTTGACGAGGCACGGAGACATATACTTAGCAACCCTCAGTTTTTCAAGCTTTTCTATATTACTTTTGGGTTTGTTTCATAACAAGCAGTTTCCTACTGTTTGTTTATAGGCTTTATATGAGTATTTTCGCTAAGATAAACATTGTTGAAATGTTATACAGTTAATGTTTATGTTATGTTTTCAGATAATGTTATATCACTACATTTTGGTGTTTCATTTTTGGGTATTATTCAGGGTCAAATTAAATTAGCTAGCGATACTCTGCAGACGTGATGAGTATTGATATCTAAAAACGATAAAATTAAATAAAAAACATACGTTTTTTTGGGGGTCAACGACCCCTGATAGTGTTTTTATTTGAACTATGAGTTACGAAAATCCTGTTTTCTTTTGTTTTATCGTATTTAGATGATACTCATCACATCAGTGAGGTTTAGGTACACACAAAACAACAGATTTTTTTGAACTGATGTTTCCAGTGACTGAGTACACTATGTCCCCATAAAAAAAATCAAATCAATTTCTTTTTTGTTTTTAGATAGCAATACCCATCACAAATGCAAAGATTCGCTGGCTAATTTAATTTGACCTTGTATTTTACGTGTGGGTGTGTACTTGTGTTTTACGTCAGCCAAATAAGAAAGGGGCATTTAAAATATCATTAATTTGTCCGACAGCCTCATTTCTCAGTCAAGATTTAATTCAAAACGGACAAAAGCATTGAGCGGAAGCCTTTCCATTTGTGTATTTAAAGAACAAAGATAAATTTATAGAAAAAATAAAAAGCCTTAGGTACACTGTTGTTGGAAAAATATTGTTTGTTTGAGCTAAAATTTCCGCTCCATAATTCTATTTTAGAAGGCTATGCAATATCAGTATCGCTATTAGGAACACGATCCTACATAGAATATAGTTACATACTTCGTTGTATAGCAGGTATATCGTACGTAGTAGTAATATAAATAACCAACATCTCGTGTTAGTTTTATGAATTGCATACAAGAATCAACTTTTCTTCCTTAATGAGTTTATGTACCAACTTAAATGTATAAAAATGTATGTGTACCTACTACTGAATATACCTACTATAAAGAAAAGAAAAAATAAAATAAAATAGAAAAAGTAACCCAAATTATTTCAGGTTATTTTTGTAGAATTTGTGTTCCTTCTGCTGAACCACTGCTTTCATAATTACCTAATTAACATCAAGCTGCATATTTATGAGGATTATATTCGATTCAATCTGAGTCCAAAATACATCGCAATAGTGTATCTATCCTGTGGCTGTTCTTACATACCTCGCCTACCTCTAAGTAAAACTCTTTTAAAATTCTTGTGAAATGAATATCTCAAGTTTTATAAGAACTTCTAGACTTGAACCATTTCGCACTTGACCGGCTTTTTATTCGTATTTAGTTTCAACTTTCTTATCTTGTTCGAGTTACTGGCAGTATTAAATATAATTGTCGGAGAAAAGGAAGGATTGCTTGCTTGACGGTATCTCCTTCCATGAAACCTTTAAGAATTTAATTGAAAGATGAGCTTATTTTTAACTCGACTAAATCCTGCTTACTGTACCTATCTAACGCTAACCAGGTTTGATGCTCTCAATATGGGAATGGTAACGTGATTATCGCAATGCTTACCTATTAACTTTTAGTTTACAAACGTTTGACTACTATGCAGGTAGTTGTTCCATTTTACGAGAATCGCAATTACAGATCTATTTCAGTACACATTTTCTACCATTATAATATTATAGTGTACTTATATCGTTATTTAGTGTGTACTTCAACCACGACTCGCTGTGCGTGGAAGTGTTGTCTGCGCGCGACGTGATTCCGCTGGACCCGAACGGCTTAAGCGATCCCTTCGTAGTGCTCGAGCTGGTTCCCAAACGACTGTTCCCGAAGGCTCACGAACAAACCACCAATGTGCAGAAGGTAAGACATGGACAATTGTGTTAAAGGCAGTTGTGTTAAATAGCATCAAAGTTTAAACGTAATTTCTGTTAGAAAAGAACTACAAGGACTCGGAGCAAGATATTTTTTTAATACCTATTCTTATAAATTCTCTTCGTAGAGTATGTTTCTGAGAACTTACAGCAAAGAATAGGCAGTCAGGACTTTCCAGAGGACTTCTCATCACTAGACGGCAGACGGAACTATGGAGATACATCATTTTACTAATTACAAATACAATATACCTACATCTAAAGGGAACTGTAATACTTTTTCTGGTTATGGGTGTGCACGGCTTTACTTAATTTTAGGACACACTGCGGTCGATCGATGACACCGTGACAATCGACTGGTCGAAATCGATCGACTGCAAACTTCCTAGTTGCAATTTTACCAAAATCACCGGTTGGTCATGTCTGAGGTCAAGATGCCTAGACGCTGACGCAAATAATATGCGGTATGCTACACTTCCCAGACGCCGAGTACTTTACCGTTGATGTTAAAACATCGGTGCTCGTTATACAGTTATCATGGACGGAAATTTTAAAGCGTATCGTTGCGTTAGAAATTATTATAGCGCATATTGTGTTTAGAAAACGCTGAACCCGATTTGGGACGAGTGCTTCGAGTTCGGCGTGTCGCTGGAGGCGTGCCGCTGCCCGGGCGCGGCGCTGGCGCTGTCGGTGTGGGACCGCGACGTGCTGACCGCGGACGACTTCGCGGGCGAGGCCTTCGTGTCACTAGCGCGCATACCCGGCGTCAACTGCCACGCCGCACCCGACCCGCTGCGTCCCATGGAACTGCCGCTCATGCAGCTGCACGATCGCAGTCAGTAACAGATACTTTACTACATCAGAAACCCGCTCAAGTGGCAGAACAATCTCACTCATCCTACTATTCGAATTTTTGAGTGATATGAATATACACACTACTTAATGCTTGGGTGGGATTACACATATAATTAACCTTTAATTAACCAGTTATTAACAAAACTTTTCACAAGAATACCACGTATTGATGACGCTGAATAAATTTCCTGTTACTTATCAACCTAATTAATAGCTCAAATAAAGATTTTCCAAGAATTTTCATGGTCCTTTATGAAGTCGGAGTTTAGGTTTTGTATAAAATTACACGAGGTCACCTTCTGATCATATTCTACTTGCGGTAAATTAAAATGGTTCATTGAAGGGACAAAAATTAAGATTCTGGAGATGTTCGTTGACATTTCCGAGTACTTTAAGTTAACTTTGTTTGCAGATCATCCCATCATACAAATCCTTGAGTCACGCACCACAGATAAACTGGCCATTGACTTCGTCAAGAAACAAAAGTTAAGATTCGCCGAGCAGTAAGTTGTCTGATAAGTTTCAAGTATCTGTTTCTTACTATACTTATTTCGTTATTTCTATTTACGCACAACGTCCATTAAAATGTTGACAATATATACAAAAATTTACAAAAAGGGATTCCATATTTTTTAAATAACATTTAAGTTATTGAGTACATACCTATTTATTATGATTAAGATGTATAAAAGTCATCAGTATTAACATATGAAATACTACAAAGACTGTGTAATTCTTCTACTCATGAGAGAATATGTATAAAGTATTGTGTATGTGTAATTTCAATGCATTTTATATGTGTATAGAATTAGTACGCACCCTCGGAGCTTATGTCCCTAGTCGTTAGTCTCTATTAGAAGTTCCCGACCAAGTACTTTAAGGCCCGTTGTTAACAAAGTCATACGTGCTACTGTGCTCCACCCGCCTTCTTCTTTTACATGAACTTTACTGTTGCGCACTTTTTAAACCAAAAATTATTATTATGGTGTTAGTTGTTAAAATACATTAGCTTTGTCAACAGTATATTATTATATATCAATATGTCGTCGTAATTCAATTTACATAACGTAATGACATGTCACTTGAATAGTATTTGATCCTCGGAAAATATATAAATGTTTAGTATGTAATTAACAGTATCAAACCCGTATTTGCTACGTATTTCCAATGAGTACCTATTTATATTTATTCCTAGATGTTGATGTTTCAATGTTTTGCTGCCTTATCTCTGCTGATTGTGAACTTACTCTAATCCATCGATATGCATATTTTAGAATGCAAGAAAAAATATGTTTTTAACACTTAATTCGTATATTTAAGTAGTAACGTATAATGGTACTTATTATTATCTTTATTGAGTTACATACATCCCGTATGATTTCAGAGGTTTTTTGCAAATTGTTATATAAACCACAATGGTGCGTATTTCAAGGCTCGAGGATTGGTAAAAAAATCTTTTAAAAATATATTGTGTACAAAAATTTTATAAAACTTTATGCATATAAAACGAGCTTTTTATTAACAACCGTCGCATCTTAATTAATGAATATATATAATTTTAAATATATTATTATATTTATATGGAATGCATTGTCTTCGACGACTGATTTTTCATCGTTAGATTTAATTGTACGAGATATATTTTATAACTGTACGTGACGTATGTACACTGTGTATACAAGTATATTATTGTAATAGATGATGTATTGATGTTTTAAATTAGCAAATGAATATGATATATACCTACTTTATACATGTAACAATTAGTATAAAGGAATTTTAAAGTTATATGAGACGGAATTGTATTTAAAAGAAGAGAATGATTTGTGATTAGGTAAGGAAAGGACGTGGCAGATTTATTATATTTTATGAGAAGGGATCCAAGTTGTAAAGTAGTAAGCAGCCGCTCAGCGATGCGGCACACAAACTAACTTAATAGAACGAAGGAACTACACGGAATACTAACCAACATCAAGGGTCCGTTTAGCCACAGTAGATATAATTCAAAATCTTAATTTTAAATTAATGTGTGACCGTAAAATTATTCAATAAGATTTAAGAAAACCATACGTATAATATGATGATGTTGTAAACTTTCCGCGCTCCTGTGTACTTACCAACACACTGTAGTTGAAATTGTGATTGATGGACGTCTACTCCGCATCTAAGAGAAACCTCGAATCGTCATATCCAGTGCTACCCTAACCATATCGCTGAGCTTTTAACGTCTACCTAAGATATACATGTATTTTAAAGTTTATACCTGCGCAGCGCGGGCCCCGCGTCCAGATGCCAATCTTAGTAATCGATGCAGAACCGCTCTGCCACGCTGTTTTTGATACTTTGGTAAAACCTACTTATATATTATACACTTAATAGGCATTATGAAAACAAAATTTATGATCCTTTGGCTAAACAAGACCATTCCAAAAGTCAATTATTTAAAATAGGCTATTCAAAAACAACATATTTTACGAGTACATTCAGATCTATATATATATTTTATAAAATGTTAAAAAACTCATTAAAGAAGTCCTGTGCCAGCGACGATCGACTTTTTTAATATCAATAATTCAATATATACAAAAACTTTTATAAATATTCTACTTTTCACCACCACTTTTTGAAGCAGAAAGTGGACGAATAATATTTTGCGATTCTCTTATGATGTAAAATGCATAACACACCGTCGCGTCGTGTTGTTACATTTGTAGCTACGAAACTATTGTCTGCTTGTCTTATTTTTCCTTCTATCTGTATTATTTAATGTGTGTTAGAGACGTTATGCAAATTCTGTATAGAAATATAAGAAAATATTAGTGTTGATATTGATGTACCCATTCCACATATCTAATTGTGTAATTTATAGTAATCCACTAAACCTACAACCACTGCATTCTGGAACTGATTCATTCAAAAACGTAAATAAGTATTTGAAGTTGTACGTACTATTGACACTTGTGTTCCTGGCTTTAATAAACTCTAAAACTAAATTGATATTTGAGTTTTATTTGAGAAATTCAATAGTCCATCTTTTAATATCCTACTGTTATTGTGGTAATAATTTGGTTGAACAAATATTGATCTTATTAATTGTGTCAGGTTACAATTTTATATTTATACCTATTTTAGTTTTTAGGATACATATCAATAATAAAATGATCCATGGGCCCAAGTCTGCTATTTTTATAAATTCGTCATTCCAACACGATCCCATTGTCATTTTGCTAAAAGTTCGTAATCTGCTAAATTCATAATGGTCGATCATTGATCGGTCAATGGCACAGAACATATACGATACTCGTAACGAATTAAAAGCAATGACTGCACAATGACGTTCTAATGGTAGGTCCACGGAGGGTCACTGATGAAAGGAACTGTCAAAATTTTAGCAGATTAATGCCTAAGTCAGTCATTCGTTTGTTCTATGCCATTTCTTTCAATGGAGAGTCATTGGTTGACCATTGGAAAATCATAATGACGCCATTATATTAGTAGATTACCAAACTTGTCAAAATCAACAATTATGAAATCAATGATACCCTATTCTGACACTATTGTAATAGCAGACTTGAGGCAGGACTCATGAATTTAAGATGATGACTTTAAAATGAATGAATTATAAAAAGCTTTCCGGCTTTTCGTATCTTAAACATTCGCTTCTATAAAAGGCTGTCGGTACCTACGTAACTCATGGTGAACTGAGAAAGGTTATAGACGTGCTTTGAAAGTCTAACACATAATTATTGAATACTAGCAGCGCCCCGTGGTTTCACCCGTATAAGTTTTGATCCCGTGGGAATATCGGGATAAAAATCCAGGTTATAGGTAAACTATCTCTGTGCCAATGTTCATCCAAATCCGCACAGTAGTTTGTGCGTGAAGAAGTAACAAACATACAAACACACTCACAAACTTTCGCCTTTATAATATTAGTGTGATAATGTGTTGATAATTGACTGCTGACACAACTCCGACCGAGTTCGGTTAGATAGTTCCGAGGTTTTAATGGTCGGGTCCCATAGTTAATATAAGACTTCAATCAATATCTCCACTCTATAAAGCGGTTGAGACTAGTTTTCTCGTTAACAAACTTTATGAAGCCTATCACGAAATGGCACGACTGCCAACCGATCTATCTGCTTTCACAGACTCGCGATAAATTGAAGAATCCCTTTCAAGTCGCCTTTAATGACTAGTTTAAATGAGAAAAATATTGAAGCGCGACGTGAAAGTTTTCGCCATTGTTTGTTTTTAATGGTTTCGAGTATTTTCTATTGAAATGGATAACGGTTTATGTTTACGACTACGTTTGAAATGGGATTTCAATTGGTTCGGTATCTACTCAGTATGTTTATTTGGTCTGTAGTATCCTTGCAATGATTCAAGCTACGATGCGCTGGGAACAAGGTAAGTCTAGGCAAATCATTTATAGTTTATTAGTCTAGAAATAATGCAAGTACCGTAGCGTATGCAGTAGTAACTTTATTCTCCATCAAGTAAAGATACCTACTCATTGATTCTCAAAATAAAGAAAAGTGTTTTTCCACTCTGGTTTTTATCAGAGACGTAGTTCCTGTGGGTAGTGATGGGAAGTGCATCAACATGCTACTGCTTGAGTTGATAGAAATACCTGAACTACGAGCGTTTTTATAAGTAAGACCTGCGGAAGTGAGTGATGACGTACAAGAGAGAATTTCCGGAGATACCTCGCGTTCACTTGTAGTCTGTCTACAAGACTTTCAACGATAGCCAAGTCGCGTAATCCCTTCTGCCTGCGTTGACGACCATGCTCTGTGGTTTGTCTTGTTAAATATCGGTTTAAAAATAGATTTAAAAGATCTACATAAATAAAGATGATCCGAACTGTAATCCGCCTAAAGAGTATTCAATCTCAAGTAACTGCCAACTTTGTAAAGGGAATTGTATTCTTTTTTCATGAAATTCCCAGTCCGCTGTATTTTAGACACGTGACCACGTAGGCGACTTGAGTTACCTCAACCTCCCTGTGCTTTTCACGTATTTGATAGGAGACTAACATGCCCGGTAAGCTCGTTATAAATAGATTACTACTATACAGAGGATGCTGTCATCCTGCAGAGCAAAGGTGAGGAGGTAGAAACAAGATAATAAATTAGATTATTAGTTAGGTCGTGGTTCCGTGATCGTTATAAAGTGGGCTTGTTTGCGGTTATGGGCGAACTGCAGCGGTTTATTGTGTTAACTCGTGTCTCCAACTAACTAAATAATTAGATCTTGACAGGATATGCCGCATACTATACTACATTATGTATTCCAAATGTAATTAGCGTCCATGTTCGAGGTTTATGATTCAGTTATACGAGTGAGGGCGGAGTTGTTAGGGACTCAGAAATAATTAGAATAGGAAATGTGGGAAGAAGGGAATATTTAGTTCTATTTTATAAAACTCGGAGAAAAATCATTCGTGCTTTGGGCTGTCAGTTAACTTCAGTGCTACACCTGTTGGTGTAATACACCTTGACAATTTTATTAGGACCAACCAAGTTGTTACGCTTAGTTGTGACATATGTTTTTGATAAACACTCAATTAATAGATTTATTTTTCAATTAACCGCCTACTATCTAGTACCTATACTTACTGTGATATTCATCTTTATCCCTTGATTAGATTATGTTCGACCACAACACTTAGGTATAGAAAGACTTAGGTAGGTACCTGTCTTATGGTTGTTTTAAATTATTTAAAACATATTTTTACAATACAGATAGATGAATGGCTTTACCCGACATAAGGACTAAGGCCTTAAATTACAAACACAGCTAATGTAAACGTTTACTTAAAATTAAATATCACGGCTAAATGTTTAAACGTTAAAGCTAACAGAGAGCGTGGGTTTGAGTAAAATCTTGTGAAAACACTCCATCAAAATAAACTCACAGGTATTGCCGATGTAGCCACATCTCTAGCAGCTGTGGGTAGAGGGAGTAATGGGTTTCGATCAATCAATAAACTCAGCTGTCGGTGGAAATGAAAAACCTGCCAGTTGCATGTTCCTTTACGTAGAATAAGATTCTGTAGTCAACAAACGTGTTCGGAAATCGAATAAATTGTAGGTACAACTCACTAAGTACGAGTTTCCTTAGGTATGTCTTCTTCTTCTTCAAGTGTGGCAAAAGTGACTCATATAATACAGGGTGGCAGGAAGCTAAATCCCCCTGCGTAGAAACATTTTGTCGTTTATAAAAAAAAAAAAAGTTATTTAAAAAAATAAAAAGCCCGACTGCGGTAAAAAACTGAAAAGCTAAAAACAAGCCCATTTTAAATTAAATAAAGTTGGAAGCAGGTGGGACCTATTTGAATTTGAAAATATAATAAAAATGATATGGGTCCCGCCTGCTTCCAACTTTTATTTAATTTAAAATGGGCTTGTTTTTAGCTTTTCATTTTTTTACCACAGTCGGGTTTTTTTATTTTTTTAAATAACTTTTTTTTATTTCCAGTTTTTTAGTTTACAAAATAAATGTGAAAGATGAAAGATTTCGCAGACGATTTTGTTCTTGGTACGTGTTTTTTACGATTTTTCACTTCGAATTACTTTTAACCGTATAAGTTGCATATATTTTTGTAATCACCTTTTAAAACCCTTTATTTTGATACCCCACTCGATAGGTTTTGAAAAAAAAAAATTTTTTTTGAAGACATAATATTGCGCAAAAATCGGCCATTTTATTTTTTTTCAATTTTGATATACTTACCCAGTGTCACTCTCACAATTAAGACGAATCTAACAGCACCTCGCAAGCTGAAATCGATCAAACCGTTTATACATACATACATACACTCGAAAAACATAACCCTCCTTCTGACGCAGTCGGGTAAAAAAACCATTGTTTCCCAGAAAAGTAAGTACGTGGTCAAAATGTATGGAATAGCATTTTTTTTTTAATAACTGACCAAATATTTCAACGCCCCTGGGTTTAAATTTCAACGCATGGGGTTCAGGATCATGTACCTACTGAATCCATGGTAGGTACTTAACAGGTTGCGCATCGATGTCCCGTCACCCTGTAGGTATATACTTTATAAACTAGGTACGTAATCTAGGTATAATAAATTAATAAATAGGTATATCATAGGTAGATTTATTAAATACTCATTATTGCGCACCACATAAAGGAAAAAAATACCTCATACATCATAAAATTAGGGTGATATAATGGGCGATCTTATCGCAATCAGCGATTGCATAAGTAGTTATTTTTCTACGTTACATTTATCATTATATACCTAATTGATTTTTGCCAACTTGGAAGATTAATGTTTAATGTACGAAGACCTCCTAGACCTGAGTTTGTTCTAGTTTTTTTCTTAATTCAACCCTCTCTAAGTCCATTTCGCCAAAACGTCGTCGTTCGCGGCGCTTGTCGTACGCGCTGGTAAGACAGGGTATTTATATGCAGATCACTTTAATATGCTAATGTTGGAACCAACCGGCTCTCTATGTAGATATGCTTCATAGAAACCCTTGTAAATTTTTATAAAGTTTCTTAAGTTTGAGCGTCAACAAACAACAATATACAGACCTTTGTTTTAATTTTGTTCGATCAGCAAGATTATATTTCAAAAACGGAAATATGCTATATCTCTAGATAGTACAACAATGACTTCCTGAACTCGACCCTGACGAAACCAAGGCAAGGCTGATTCAATTTATTATCATATTCAGAAAATTAAAAAAAGAAACATGTTGCTCCAACCCCAAATGAATCGGGATTAGGGCAAAAGAATAATAATGATTTGTAATTTTGTTCCTATTTTTCCTGTAATTTTAAAATATCTTAGGTATTTTAAAATTGCCTGTGGTAAGTACTTTTGTTTCTTTACCTATTAAAAAAGTGCTACATGATGCACACATATCAACAACAATTCAAGTATTTCATTTCAAGCTTACTTTCTTGCTAGAACTTAGGAATCAGTAAGAAAGCAATAATGCGTGATCAATGATGAAAAGAGACAAACACGATACGTGTACGATAAGTAAACATAATATCAGGTCATGAAAACAGAATATTTTACAGTATGCACATGATCACGTCATCCGGCACGTGCCGACAATTTTGCTCGGAGCTCGCGGGCGGCGGACGGTCGCGGGCTTGCCTCGCCGCTGACCAGGGGGCCTAAAAAGGCCACTTTGGAGAATCATAAAAAGAATTATAAAATGGCGAAGACAGTCCGTGTTTTTCTTTTTTTTCGCTGCACTACGTAGGTACAATCAAAGAGATTGGGATTGGATTTGGATTGGATTGATTGGTATTTTAGCACAGACAAAACAAATAACTGAAAAATGCTTCACCAAAGGTATTTGATACGATTAACTTATCAGTTAACTGTCCATTCTATTATCCTTTTATGATTCTGCCAAAGTGGCCTTTTTAGACCCCCGTGCCGCCCGCTGAATTGTAATAAGCCCGTATCGACTTACTTTTCACAGAAATTTACTCGGGACCAACCGATTACTACATTCAAAATGAATTTGCAATCAAGCTTATATACGCTTTTAAGGTTTTATAAACCAAGAGTCGTGGTGAAGGACGGAAAATTGATTTCTTTTTTAGTTGCCTTCCACCCTATATGTATATACCCTTTTTCTACAGGATGCCTCGACTTACAAGTGAAATTTCTGTCTGGTACAGTATTCATTGTTATTAAATACTTGCATTAAATCTGGCCCTTTTCTTGCTTTTCAAAAAAAACGATTGCTACAATATCTTAGTGTCGTTAGTCGTAGATATATTGATCGGGGGGTAGCTGTGATTAATAACGTTATTACGACATTCATTTTAAGAAAATGTCCACCTAAAGCTTTTCCAGAATGTTAAAAACTTAGGTATGAGAATGCCTTAAAGGTAATCTGAAATATTATTAAGTCGTGAATCTAATCAAAGTCTTTGCAAAGACATTAAATTATTTACGTGACATCTTAAATCTCTTTATTGTGATGTGATTTTCTGCTGACATAAATCGCATGAGAAATAAACTATAAATAATTAAGGTAGTTACTGAAACAGTTTCTAAGTAAGTGTTAATTAATCTTGTTCAGCCTGCAAACGAAACCACTGAAGAAAACATTAGAAAAGAAAACCTTTCTTTAATTATATTTATTATAATATATATATTTTATTAATATTTTTTTTATTGTTAAACGTATAGAAAATTGCTGGTTATTAGGAGGTTACACAGTGTTACTAATGTAATTTGCCTCCGTATATAATCCCTTGTTCCTTAAGCCCTGTGGCCCAGTCCATTCAATCTCAGCGCAGAGCCGGCGCCGGATTCTCTCAGCAAACGCCCTACAATACAATTGAATAAAAGCTTTATGAAATTCTGTGGCTTTTGTCGCGCTACTTTTCTAAGAGGATTTATGTTCCTAGTTTATGATATTCTTACTAACAATGAACGCTAAGTATGTAGGTAGGTCTCACACAACGTTACTGAAGAAAATCTTTGTAGAGACAACTAACAGGACTTTTTACAAAAGCCTAGAATTGTCTACAGCTTTATTTTCTTGTAACACTTTCTTGTATTCACTTACTGCGCTGTAAAACATTTCTAATAAGGTACCTACGTCACAGATAATATAATACGTCCAAGTCTAAGTAAACATAGTTTGTTAGTTACATTGTTATACGAATATTAAATGCCCTAAAGAAATCTGGTACCTATCTAACTATACACAATAAGTTCCACCAATATTATGGTGATTATTTATCTCGACTTATTTATCCGGCTTCAAAGAAACAACGAATAACTTTTCCACCATGTTATGATAATCCCTACCTACACGTGTGTACAAAATTGTTCATACATTAGTCAACCTTACCCAGAACGAGAGCGCGCAAGGTCTCATAGTATACGTATGTATGCGGATAGTAACGCCGGAACCCACATGTATTTTAAAAATATTAATATGTTTATCCTTCGCAAAGGAAACTACGCATTCCCTGCCATTGTTATCGGCGCGGAACAAGTCAACGACAACAAACTCCGCGATCGCAGGCCCGGAGCTTATTGCCTTTGCTTCGGGCTACCGACCCTTACCTAACCCGTCTTGGGACACATAGGGCACTCCAAAATACTTATATTATATTGGGATTACACATTACTTACCTTTACTTTCATTTTGAGTAGTCTTTGAAAACCCTTTTTTTACGAAACAACCCTAATAAACTACTTCAACATTACCTAGTCGCGTTAAATATGAGTGCAGTTCACAGAAATCTCAATAATTATTATTTAGATTTCTGTGGTGTAGTTACAGTCTGAAAAAAGTTACTGAAGATGATGTAACTCAATGTTACCCACTTTAAGAGGGAACAGGGCGTGCGATTCTCCATACAAATGTATTCCCCTTTTTTCTTCATGAATAATGCCTCTATAGCAATATTTTTTTTTTTATAAAATCAAAGTCTGCTGTAACACGTGTCTGTCATTTTCTTTTTTCAGCAACTTATTAGTAAAGAAAATATGACCCTCTAAAAATTACAAATGTTTATGTGTTTTTTTCCCTGTTTTTACCGCCGTGATTAGAGGACTGCCAGACAAATTAGAAAAGTTTTTAACATAAAAAAAAAATGTTAGGAACCTAAACATACTCTTTCTTAAAATGTTAATGTAAAAAATTATTGTTTCGGCTCAGTTTTCGAGGAGAAAAAAGGGGAATACGAAACGTCGATCTCGTCAAAATTTTTGTGATTATTTCGGTCTGACCTGCAGCTGTCCCTATCACACACTACGGGGGAAGACTTGAGGTAAGGCGACGGCAATAGTTACTTCAAATACCTATTTTACAATTTCCTCGCAGGCCCCGTCCCCTCTATAATGCTTATCACACACTGAATCACGATGATCCCCTTTTCCTACCTAACTGTGAAATTCTTAAAAGTAATTTGGTCGAACGCTATGCTTAAAAGCAAACTAGTCGCGAGCTCGAACTCATTGGTGGTCATGGCCAAAAATAAGACAAAACGATATCATGCTTAACTTTGGATGCACAATGTCAAACAGTGGAGTAATACACTCCCGAAATTTGTATGGAAAAAATATCGACTAGAGTCACCTTAAGGTCCATAATTGGTTCACTGAAAATAATGTTGTATTAAATAAGAAGAAAACGAAACGCATTAGATTCGCTTTACCGAATGTTAAAAGTAATATATGTCACGTTGTATTAATGGAGATACTTGAATTCGTCGAAAATACGGTTTTCCTAGGGTTTACGCTTGACTCAAAGCTATAGTGGGTTCCTCACTTAACATCACTTGCAGGGCGGCTAAGTTCAGCCGCTTACGCCGTTTGGAAAATTCGAGACTGGTCTATTTTAGTTTATATCATAGCATCATGACTTACGGTATTTTGCTGTGAGGACGGGCTGCAGATATAGATCCTATCTTCATTCTGCAAAAGAGGGCTGTCAGAGCAATCTACGACCTCAGCAGACGCGCACTAAGGGAACTCTTAAAAAAAAATTAACATCATGGCGGTTCCCTGTCAATATATAAGTATATGAAATGTACATTCGAAAATATCTACATCTTTTTTAGTAAGTTATAGTTAAGTGACAGGCATAATTTGAACATTAGAAATAGGAACAAATTAGACCAACCACGTTTCAGATTGTCTAAAATAAAAACTTCTTTACTGTGGTGGGTTACTGTGTAAAATGTTATATATATAATAAAATACCACTCAATATTCTTCAACTAAATGAGAGGAAGTTTAAAACATGCATTAAACGCACACTATGTAGACAACATTATTTCTAATTTGGATGATTATGTCGGAGATAAAAATGCTTGGCTTAATGCTGGTCCTGCTCCATAGGCACTTGGGCTCGTCACCTGTTAAAATTTTAATATTTGGAAGAGATGCTTCCCCTTTTTAGGGTTCCGTACCAAAATGGTAAAACGGAACCCTTATGGTGAGACTCAGTCTGTCTGTCTGCCTGTCACAGCTGGATATCTCAAGAACTACTAATGCTGTCAACTTGAAATTTGGAATAGTTTTAGATGACGTTTGCCCAACTATTTTGCAAATAAGAAAGAAATAAAAATATGTGTATATTTTTTGCAACAGGGACTGAAAGGGGGTCTGAAAAATTCGAAGTAGGGCTACTAGGGCACGTGGGGTATCATATGGAAGAACGCAGTTTGCACATTCTCAAACATTTTTTCTTTTTTTTTAGGCCGCATAGTTTTCGACTTTTGATGAAAATTGTAAAAAAAATACCCCTTATCTCCGAATTTTGCAAAGAGAAAAATTTAAAATTATTCTTTGTAATAGAAGTTTATGTAAATATTACAGAAAAATAAAACGAAGTCTCTAAATAGCTCAATTTTTCAGAAATCATCAACAAAAGTTACATTAGTTCCACTATCGGTCAAGAGATGGCGCTGACATAAAACTGCAATAATATTCTACACCGCAGTGCACTGTGTTAAAATTCTCTGACGAATATACTGCCCTCATGAAGAAAAAGGGCACAACTAAATTTTTTTTCGAAATTGAATTAGATACATATTTGGAATCAGAAAAAAGGCGCATAGCCAGTATTTTTACTAAATTTAAAAAAAAAATGTTATTTGTGCCCTTTTTCTTTATGACGGCAGTATAGGCTTCGCCGATGAAAAATTTAAAACATGATGGTGGACTCACTCTTGACGGGCGCCGTCTTCGGTTGACGGAGAGGGCTTATTTTTAAACTCATATTTTGAATTATTTCTTCATTTGATTTTTTTTACATTGTTCTCACATATAATTATGTAGAAGCAACAAGAATAATGTAGGTACCCAGGATTTTGTTATATTTTGATTTAAAAGGCAGTCCTTGGAGTTTCTTGCCCGTTCTTCTCCATAGAGATCTACGTTTTGGAATGGGCAAACTTCAACTTTCTAACTGACTGACTATTTGAAAATTCAAAAGTGCATGTAAATGGTTTAGGTAATTGAAATAAATGCTTTGAGTTTGAGGTCATAATCCTCTAATTCGATTAGAATAGGTAGGGAAAACAAAAATTGCCGTTTCTAGACGGCATTTAATTTAAATAAAGTGAATTATCCATCAATCACGGAGTCGGATCAATATATCAAGCGGAGGCGTTAACGAGTGACTCGCGTGATGAGTCGGCACTACCTGCTAGAACACAACATAAGCATTCAATATTGTTTTGAACTGTATCTATCGCAAATTGATTACATTGCAGATAACTTAGCATGGAGATAATATCTAAATCGTTTTGATTAATAAATTACGAGAAAAATATTGATAGCTGGTGTAATCACAGTACAACTGAAAGATCACCATAAAAGATTTGAAAAGAAATTACAGTCAGCAAGAAAATGGGCCATTTTCACAAAACAAAATTATGGCGATCCATCTATTTCTTAAGGCTCATAAAACTATCGGACCAACTTAGGTTAGAGTACTAGAAAACTCAGAAATCGCAAACTGTTCCCATGCATTTCGTAATCAATGAGACTCGAACTCGCTTTTTTATGATGGATAGACTGACCTCCAAAATTATAGCATATTTTCATCATTAATTTAAAATAGTGTAAGTATTTTTAACAAACGAAATAGATTCCAATTAAACATATAAAGCATACAGAACATGTAACAGTTAGGTTGCCTAGTTTTTCTGATCCCTAATATACCTTATGTTTACCTGGCAACCCTACCGGGACCGTGTCTATAGTGACCAGAAATAGGTAGGTAACCTAGCTGTGACATGTTCTGTATGGTTGAAGGTAGATCTTACTCCGGATCCTATACCTACTTATAGTAGGGGAAGCCCGGGCAAGACGAATATGTTAAGGGGTACTGCAAATAAAACCACAATCTAATAATCAATAGAACTCTTTGTACTTTTAATTTGTACTATGTTTAATCGTCTTTGAAAAATAATCATTAAAATTCAAAAACTTAAACAATTTCTATAATAATTTTGAGCATTAACAAAAGGTATCAATTATCGGTTTTGCCCGGTGGGGTCGGGCAAAAAGGATAAGTAGAACTAGCTTAGATCAGTGTTCGCATTCATCACAGAAGTAGCTGCCAACTCCTACATAATAAAGTGCAGTCTTTATGCGCCCAAATGCACTGATTACACTGAATCCAATCTTTCGCTAGTGGTTCAGTGTATTTGTCAGCGCACACTAAACCGTAAAAATCTGGTTTCGGGTTTTTGTTTTGTTATTTGACTGAGGATATTTTAGTTTTAGTTTTTCTGGGGCCTGCTAACTCAGAAATGGCATATGTAATGGTAGTGGTAACTAATACTTATAATATGCTTGCTCTGAGCAAAACGGAATACCTAACCGTTTTGCCCATATCCATTTTGCCCAACACTCTAATATTAGAAACAAGTGAAAACTTGAATTGTTTTTAGTAGGTAAACAAAAAGTAACGATCACAAATAATACCTAAATAAACGTGCAATTGAATATACAATACATCTTTATAGACAACTGATGACTAATACAAAAAGTTTGTGTGCAAACCTTTACAAAAATCGTAACAAAACAACGATAATCCTCTTTTTTCCCTTCCACAACAGATGCACTCGCGTATTGTTTGGGTTGAACTGCCATGGCATTGCCGATCGTATGTGTCACGACTAGAGAAAATGTTAATAGCGCTATCTATTATATGTTTATGGAAAAATCAGTTATTCTTCTTACCCGCACTATGCTTCTTGCCCGGCCTTCCCCTAGGTATATAAGTATCTTTTAATTATGATGTGCACGCGAAAGTCAGCTTGTGGTTGCATGGTTTTCATCAAAGAACAATGAATAATGTGGGCCCACCTCTCAATAGAAATATGATACTATAAAACTTAATATTACGACTAAGGTTAAAAGTCAGTAGGTACTTTCGGAGTTATACTACCTATTAAACTTCCATAAAAGTGATCCCAATCTAAGCAATTAATGATCGTAGTATACTTCATTTTAAGATAAGCACTACCCAGACTTCAGTTCGATTCCCGCACGGAACAAATATTTCTATGACCTAAAAGTAGTGGTTCCGGGTCTGGCTGTTTGTGTATGTGAATTTAAATGTTTGTAAACGCACCCACAATACAGGAGATATTAGTAGTGTGGGGCAAGGTAAGAAAAAATACCGTATCGTGTATTGTCATTAATACCTATATTAATTGATCGAAACCAAGTTGGAAGAAACGCGATAACATAACTGTAGGAACTTGCACTCACACCATATCTTTGATTTGGCACCTATAGGAGTTGGGAGATATTAACCATTCGTGACCCCCGCGGGTTTTTTAAATGATGTAATTGTCATTGATGTTCGGTAGTGGTATTCCTTAAAAATCTCACCGTGATAACTTGGTGAAGTGAGCTTAAAGTGATCTGTCATTAGTGTCAATCCCTAGCGTTTGGGGGCCTAAAAACGCCACTTTGACAGAACCATAAAAGAATAACATTATGAATTATAATATGGCGAAGGCAGTCCGTGTTTTTCTTTTTTTTTTGCTGCACTACGTAGGTATTATCAAAGAGATTGGGATTGGATTTGGATTGGATTGATTGATATTTTAGCACAGACAAAAAAAATAACTGAAAAATCCTTCACCAATGGGATTTGATACGATTAACTTAACAGTTAACTGTTCATTATGATTAATAATGTTATCCTTTTATGATTCTGCCAAAGTGGTATTTTTAGGCCCCCAGATGGAATTTGGTCACTACACTACACCTAAGTTCTCACAGTGAGATTTTAACAGAATAGACAGGCAGGACGAATAATAAATCTTTTTTGTTTTAAAGTGAAATACATGTAATCTATTATTGCTATTCTACCTTATAAATATCCATAAAGAATAATAGGTATATGTTAGATTTAGAGTGAGACGACTTTAAGACGTCGTATTTCCGAAAGTACTAACATTCGACCATAGTTTTATTATTAACTAATGTTCATTAAAAAGCCCTATCTAACGGTATATCAAAATTTGAAATTGAAGGGTGGGCCCATACCCCATATATTTGTTTCCCACTCTCCTTTCTATGGTTTTGGTTCCGTACCCAAAAAAATGTGACCATGTAGCATTATTGAACTATGTCTATATTTTATGCCCACAGGGAGTAGGTAGTTTAATTAATCCTAGGAATTTAGCGCAAAAAGCTTTTAGATACTAGCAGATCAATAAGTTTTGACAGGATAAGTTAAATATTTCCCTTAATTAAATCAATTTATTTTCCTCACTTAACTTTTTTCTCCAAATGAATTCAGACATGCTGTCTTAGGATTAATTAAACTACTCCATGAGGTCAACAAAAATTAACATAGTTCATAATGCTACAATTAACTTTGTGTCTTTTCTCCTTTTATTATTCTAATCGTCAAATAGATAGCACTGATGTTACTTTTTGATAACAACAAGCCTAAACAATAATACGCGGTCTAAATATCACATTTCCCTATGTATGTTATAAAATAATTCATAACATTCCGTAGCGCTAGGTATACCAAGCCCGTATACCTAAGTAGGATAAAAAGGACTGTTAATATCGAAATTACCGAAACCGAGATTCATTTATTTCCATTTGTGTCATTCCACATTTTCCGCGCCGGGAGCGTGCGCCGTCCCCCGGGCCGGGGCTCGCAGCTGGACTTTCCAAGAATATAAATTACATTTCATTTTACCACTTACAGTATGCGCGTAAGTAATGCCCTTTGGAAACATTTCAACCTTCAGAATATATTACAATTCAATTCAATGATGTAATTTTATGAAAACGTTCTCTTCTCTTACAAATGTACCTACATACATCATCATACATTGGTTCATTGGTTCATCTTACATTTTGTCATACATTTGTCTTATTAGTCGTTGGGCATTTAAATGTATGAATTAACCAATTTGATAAAGATGGCCGGCTATAAGTCCAAGCCCAATACTCCGCTCTCGTCAAAAATCATTATGTTCAAAATCAATTTATCAAGTTGCCACTCCGTGCCAGCGTTATGGGCTTTAAGGGTCCAAACACACTATGCCGAAGCTACGCGACTGAAATTCCGCGGCTGATTTTACGTTCCGACGTAATCGGCTGATATGACACACCATAAGTGCCGAACTTACGCAGCAGAAATTCAGTTGCGCACACGCGGGGTGAGCATGCCTGTCTCCAGCTGCTCTCCGCCCCGGATCTTCTTCGGCAATCGAACCGAACTCGTCGCATATAATGTGTGCTCTACAATACGTTGTGAATACGTTGCCGCCGAATTGCCGCCGAACTTAAGCCCGACCGAAGTTCGGCTGTACGCTATAACGCAACGTAATTTCGGCATAATGTGTCGTCGGTAATTCAAATAGCATTGCAGGCGTACTCATGCCGAACTTCGGTCGCGTACTTTCGGCATAGTGTGTTTAGACACTTAGTTACGGTTTAGTGTCCTAAGATCTAGCTTCTAGTAGGTACCCATAGCAGTCGCTACTTTATTCCACAGTAATACAATTTCAAGTTCTTACTAGGGTGATATTATACAACTAACTTCTGCCCGCGGCTTCGCCCGCGTGGATGTCGGAAATTATCCCACGGGAACGTGCTACCGGGACAAAAAGCCGTATATGTTACTCCGAAACATCAGCTATCTACTAGAAAGAAAGTCCCGTCAGCAAATCGGTCCATCCGTTTCGGAGATTAGCCGGAACAAACAGACTGACGGACAGACAAAAAAAAGTGTTTTTTTAATAAGTAGCGTAACTTTCATATGCATTTAGTAAAAGCTGTTATTTTGATATTACAAACAGACACTTTAATTTTATTTATTAGTATAGAAAGTAGGTACTATTCATTTAACGGGAACCAACATGATCACCGTACGTTCGTCACTATATACCATGTTATTATTTTTATCGAAGGCTAACCCGTAGGCGTTATTCACTGATAGTATCATCGCAAACTCTTTGGTTCCTTTGTCAAAAGAATAGATTCCATTGTCTGCCACAAAAAATGGCGTCCCAAACGCGTCCGTAGTAGCTCCACGAAAGCTTATGTCATTACCGCAAACTAACATCGGTGATTTACAGCCCTTCTTCAACACAAACATTCCAGTGGGATTAACGAAATATAAATCACTGTTAGCGTCGATTACAAAGTGCTGAATAAGATTTTCCTTCGCCTCTGGCACCAAACACTTCGTATTGTCTTTGTATACGTACAGATTCTGCTTGGCTGTGTCTACGAAGTACAATTTGTCGCTGAAATACATATCGAAGATATCTGTCTTGCAGACAAGGGCCGGCTTCTCAATGTCGTTGGTACAGTAATTGTATTTGTATATTCCGTCGCTCCCTCCGAGGTATACGTCACCGGTCGCCTGATCCACCGCACTCGCGAACCCATTACGAATTCCAGGTATAACAGAGGTCAACCCAGTGTCGAGGTTCAACACGACCGACTGAAAGCTTTGATCCGAAAATTCATCCGAGTTTATACAGAAAAACAAAGTATTCCGATTTCTATCTATTGAAAATTTATATGGTATACTCACGTCCGCTAGTAACACATTCTTTTTGTGTGGTGTTCCACATACTAAGACACTTAAATCTTTTGTATTTGTAATCATTCTTCTAAAATCATTATGAAACAAACACATACAAAAAATTTAACAAATACCAAAACATTTACAATTTGACTATGTTTTTTCAAATGACATGATCTATCCACAGATCCATCGCTGACATTGATGTGACTCGGTTTGTCAGCGGTGGCTGTTCTCTACGGCTCTGTCAACGATAACGATCTATAGTCAGCCGATTCATATTGAGCGTGCGTGCGTCCAGATTGAGGCGCGGGGCGGGCGCGGGTGCGGGAACGCGCGCGGGCTGCCTTCTGCACTGGAGCGCGGCTGCGTTCTGCGTGTTGTTGTGTCCAATGCAGTGTGCCCAAATTACATTTTACGAAAAAACCGAAGCACTTCATAAAAATACTGAATATCTTATTTAAATGAAATATAGTAGACTAAATCCGGGTAATTCCCTGAACATCAATGCTCGCGGGGACGATACCTACGGTGTTACTATGATAACACCGTAAAAAGCTAGGTATATATAGCTTTTTATCCAAAATATACCTAAAAATACTTACTTCCACCAATATACCTACAAAAATACTGAATTACTGATGTTCGGAAAAGTCGATAAAATATACTGAAAAAGTATTAAAATACTGAATCTGGTCACACTGGTCCAGTGTTTGTCAAAATATAAGCGCGCGCACCCCGCGGGCTACCCGCGCCTAGCAGCCCCGCGCCGCTCACCGCGCCCGGCCGCGTGCCCACTATGGACACTTCAAAGGAATTTCATATTTTTGAGTTCACCGCGCCCGCGCCCCAGTGTGGCCAAACGCTGAGACTATAATCCTACAGCGGATTCGGTAAAGAGAAGAGTTTAAACGTTACCATAGACTTAATGAATGGTTCCTAAACTCCCTGCTTTACAGCTGATCACTGACCACTGACCTCTATAATACATTGTATTATAGAGGTCAGTGTCACTGACCTAGTATAATTGAAACCTTTTTATTTTAATAACGATGTGTATGTGTGTTCCATGGTAAGGAAACAAACTTTCCTATACTGCAAATAGGCGGAAGTGTTTCACGGCAGACGAGCGATCCTTGACCTGCTTTCATGTGCTTTTCAACCTGCCAAACACAAAGTTCGGTGGAGATGATCAGGGGGCCTAAAAAGGCCACTTTGAAGAATCATAAAAAGATAACATTATTAATCGTAATATGGCGAAGACAGTCCGTGTTTTTCTTTTTTTCGCTGCACTACGTATGTAGGTATAATCAAAGAGATTGGGATTGGATTTGGGTCGGATTGATTGGTATTTTAGCACAGACAAAAAGAAATAACTGAAAAATCCTTCACTACCGGGATTTGATACGATTAACTTAACGGTTAACTGTCCATTATGTTATCCTTTTATGATTCTGCCAAAGTGGCCCTTTTAGGCCCCTCTCAGTTTATAAGTGTATAGTCTATGGAGATGATAGAGGTCACTACAAAAGAGTGTTCCTTTCAAAAAGGAGCGGTATATAGGTCTACCAGAATCTCATGGCAAAAAAAGAAAAAAAAACTTTGTGGTTTTCATACATTTGACATTGCCAATGTTGTCAAATGTATGAAAACTTTTTTTTTCTTTTTTTGCCATGAGATTCTGGTAGACCTATAGTGATCCAAACTGTCACGGGGCAAGTTGTAGTAAAATTCTTCATCCCCATCTCCTCTTTTGAAATACCACATTTTACTTGGCAGAATTCAGTAGCCCTTTCCCTCGACTACGAAAACAAACAGTGATATCCTAAAGATGAATGAAAAATTATGTCAACAGATTTTTGTTTGCATCGATTTTGTATTTGGCCATTCAATAAAAACCACTGACCTCCTTGTATTATAGAGGGCAGTGGTAAAAACACATTTCAGTGAAATAATTTGTACGGTGTCGTCTAAATCTTTAATTATATTGATCACTGAGATAGACTATTTGCGTTGATGGCATAAATGAAATCAATGTGGCTGAAGGTGGACATTGAAACCTTGTACTTTATCGACCTACCTAGTTCTCTGTGCAGTCTATCAACATCGTTTACATGTCCTAATAGGTCGCTATCTGAGTAATGAAGACACACGGGAGCTGTAATTTTAGATAAGTCATAACGCGGAGGAGTAAAGGACCCATATTCTCTATATAACTATAGAGAATATGGGTCCTTTACTCCTCCGTTTTACGACCACGACCACGACCACTTTATGTTTTGAGCTCTGATCGATCAGAGCCATTAGCACTTACTCCCGCGCATTTTTTATCTACCACTCCGCTAGAATGCTTGCCTGCAGCCGACTTATCCGAGGAACGAACAGATCTGTTGTCTTGTTTCTCTTTAATGGATTCGATAGTTCAATCGTATTGGAAGCGATTTAAGTCAGAATATTTACACAATTTGCAACAACGCGAAAAATGGAATACTCCGTCTAAGCCGATTACAGTCGGTACTGTAGTGTTGTTAAATGTAGATAACGCTCCACCCTTGCAGTGGCCATTAGGAATTGTTACCAATGTATACCCTGGTAAGGATGGTGTTGTTCGCGTAGCGGAAGTAAAAACTAAAACCGGTACTTATAAACGACCAGTAGTGCGGCTATGCCCTCTTCCGACTCAATAGTCAAATGGTCATATATCTCTATTATGTATAGTTTACGCACATATTATTAAATTAGCTTATTTTATGTTAATTAAGTTAAATTTAGAAGTTTCATTATATTTCTCCGCTCTAGTTACTCCTTGAAGTTGCTAAATATGGCAATTTTCTTAATTTTCTAACCTTCTTTTGAAGGTTTTCTTCAAGGCTGGGGGGATGTTGGATTTCGTATTAGTTTATTATTTTCATTATAGGGTAGAAGTTAATATGACTTGCAAAATGCGTCACTATCCTATCGTGTCCTATCCTTTTCCCACATGCAACCCCGGACTATCGCTGTCCTTGTCACCATGTACGGTGACAGTGTGAGGTTCGCTCTTGCCGCGTGAGCAGTGGTCCATGACATGCTCCCTTGTTAATTTATTGCCAATTTACGGTTGCGAACTGTTGCGAAGCATTTACGAACTATTATCTGGAACACACTACGAAAAGTGCGTGTTTATGCTGTGAAAGGCGTCTGTGCGACCTCTGATCCAGCAAAGTCGAACCTTCTGCCGGCCGACGTGGAGGATTGATGGTGAATCTACAGGTCAGTGGTGTTGCATTTTCCTGCCAAATTCCTTTGTCCATGTACAATTTTCGTCGTCCTACGACCACCCCTCCCTTCCCTTAATAACGGGCAACATGGCCTGAAAACACGAATGTATTATTAATAATATCAATCGTACCAATTCAACTTTAGTTAGTTCCTCCAATAAATCTGAACATCAGCGTTATGTTGTTGTACGTTCCATCCACCCATCAAAAACATAAATGTTCTGTAAATAGGTTGGAATGCTGTTCAATCGCGGCAGTACTTCTGCCCAAACGATGCGGTAAACTCATTGCTAGGCATAAACTCGCCGATGCCGATTAGAGAAGCAATGCTCTGAAAACATTAAAATCAGTAAAAAAACAATATTTTCATAATTATACAGTATATTTAAAGCACTATATCTTCTTCTTAGCGTGTCGATAGCAATCTAAATGGACTCGGCCCAGAATTCGGCTACTTGTTTGGCGCCATCACCAGCGCCAGTTACCACCTGTAACGTGCAGCTGACAGGACACGATATGAAGTGTCCCTATCGACTTACTTCAATTCAATTTGAGTAAGGTGACGAAAATCTCAGAAGGGGGGGCTTTGGTTGTGTGCCATAATCACTGGGGCCAGTGCGTGCATCGAGATAATCTTGTCGTTATACTCTGGTCGCATCGACCCAAACACGAAGAAAGACGTAGTGCCCTGCGAGTGACCTCTCTTCTACAGACAGCTCCAATACATAATCGATGATAGCGGGTAAGTCAAGGTTTCCTATCTGTTCCCAACAGAACCTCCAGAACGCCGTGCTCAATAAAGCCTGCGTCAGGGTTCAATCTCAAGGTGGTTACGAGAGTAGTAGTTTCGGCGCGCGTTACTCATCCAAACGTCGAATCCTCCCTCAGCGAGGAGGTAAGCTGGAAAGAATATTGTTATTAGTCCGCTATCTTGTAGGTATATGCATTGGGAAGATTATGTTTGTGCATGTGAGGTCAAGGACACACAGGTGTAGTATAGCTTCCTATTAGATAGGGATAACCATTTTTTTGTAGGTATAATACTGCCTATACATATATAAGGTCCCATAAAAATAGGTGGACAAACTTTTAGGAATCCTTCAGGCCACCAAAATAAGGACGATGGTAAAAAATAGAAAAGAAAAACGCATAGATATTCACAAGAAAAATAAAATCAGCTAACGAAAATACACTAATGTGCCAGCAATTTATTATTTTAGGTCATAATAAAATCACTTTAATCGGTGTTTTTTTTTGCTTGGATATGTTTAGTTAGACGTTCTGAGCGCAGTGTTAAAATTTGTCCATCTATTTTAATGGGACCCTGTATAATGCTGGGGAGTTTGTTGCGCCACTTCTTCTCCCCAGCTAACGCATTAGGAAGTGGTGAAAGGCGGGCGTTTTGAGGGACTGTCTTTTGTAATTTTGACGTTCGAAAAGTGCAGCTTCTCATCCTAGTTTGAATAAATGACTTTTGATTTTGATTACCCACAGTGCCTGAGCTGACTAAGATTGACTGAGTCCCATAAATCTCAATTACGAGGCCCATAATAATTGTGACAAGTTCTTACCTAACCCGGAGCCTGGACCCAGGAAGACAAAATCGGCAGATGAAGTGAGTATCCCGTGCATTATGAACACGACTGGATTCTTCTGATTCGGAACGTTGTTAGCATCAGTCTCGTCCATGGGGAATTCGGTGCAATTCCAATATGTACCCATCCTCGGTCGTTTCAGAGTGGACTTCAACAGGATACCGATATTTTCTGATCAGATCAGACTGAACTAATAAATACACATGTACTTAATTACTAAATGTAAAGTAAGTTTGTTTGTTTGTTACCTTTTCACGCCTATTCCACTGAACCGATCGGATCATCATGAAATTTAGCATGTTCATTATCAGGGGTATAGAAAAGGACATAGGATACCTTTCATACAGAAAAAAAATACTGTTCCCGAGGAAAAAAACAATAACTTTCGACGGTCACAATTGCTTTAGGACGCTAGATGGCGCTACGTGTCTTTCGAATCATAATTGAAATATGACACGACTTTCTGAGCAGTATTCTAACAAAAAGAACTAGGGGCCTAAAAAGGCAAAATCAAACTCAAATCATTTATTTCAATTAAACCATTTACAACCACTTTTGAATTGTCAAGAAGTCGGTCAGTCAGAAAATGTGAAGCTAATTGCCCAATCCAAAGCGTAGGTACCTATGAAGAAGTACGGGCAAGAAACTCCATGGACACTCTTTTAAATTATATTTTTACAAAAATATTAGTTAAGTACATCATTCATGTTGAAGTTATAATTATATGTGAGAACGATGTAAAAAAAACGTACGCGTTAAAAGCGTCCAGAGTAACAATCCAAAAATAAAATAATTAAAAATAAGCCGAGGCAGTTAAATGATGACCAGCGCAACTGACGGCCCCCGTTCACGAACATGACGCATAGATCAGCACCATTCAGCTCAACCATTTTGAAGGGAGCTAAATGATCCAACACACACGCCACCGTCAGCGAGATTTTGTGTGAGCATGTCATAAGTACTATCAGCCGCCAGGGCACATTAAAGTTAATGAAAGACACATTAGTCGGGAAAAGGTACATAGGGTTATAGTATTTACATATAACTCACATCTGTGCTATGCAATTATAGAATACAAATGTAATTGAGTTTATACAATGCTAAGATAGTCTTACAATCTTCAGCAGCCCCAACAGTATTTTCAAGTGTTAATTTAGTAAGTTATGTTTGTGGAGCAGGACCAGCATTGAGCCAGGCATTTTTATCAGCGATGTAATCCCTAACTTATAATATGCCTGACAACATAGTGTGCGTTTTATACAAGACTTGAATTTTGTCTCATTTAGTTGAAGAATGTGGGGAGGTATTTTATTATAACATTTTAAACAGTACCCCATGAAAGAGGAGTCTACTTTAGCCAGTCTGAAACCTGGTTGAACTAATAGGTCCCTATTTCTAGTACTAGGTATAATTATGTCTTTCACCTCTTTTACTAAAAAGATGTGACTTTTTTCTTACATACATGATGTTTTCGTAGATATATTGACAAGGCACCGTCATGATGTTAATTTCCTTAAACAGTTCCCTTAGAGAATCGCGCCTGCGGAGATTAAATATGGCTCTGATGGCTCTTTTCTGCAGAATAAAAATAGAATCGATGTCTGCAGCCCGTCCCCAAAGTAAAATACCGTAAGACATGATACTACGAAAGTAACTAAAATAGACTAGTCTCGCGGTATCTACATCAGTAAATTGACCACTTTGGCAGAATCATAAAAGGATAATATTATGAATTATAATATGGAGAAAACAGTCTGTGTTTTTCTTTTTTTCGCTGCACTTCGTAGATATAATCAAAGAGATTGGGATTGGATTTGGATTGATTGGTATTTTAGCACAGACATAAAAAAATAACTGAAAAATCCTTCACCAATGGGATTTGATACGATTAACTTAACAGTTAACTGTCTATTATGATTCATAATGTTGTCCTTTTATGATTCTGCCAAAGTGGCCTTTCTAGGCTCCCTAGGCTTGTTTGAATACACGATACTATTTCAATCATTAGTATTATGCTTTTAATAGGATTTGGAGGAAATTTTGCACACAAATAGTTTATTATAACCTGGATTAACACATAAGATACTTTTTATCCCGGTAATGCGTTTCCGTGGGATAATTTCCGACCTCCACGCGGACAAAGCCGCGGGCTAAAGCTAGTAAAATAATAATAATTCTACAACTCACCGCATCCAACAACGCATCTTCAAATACATTATCAGAATAGCGCGTGTCAATGCTGTTCAACCATTTGTCTGCGCTGTCAGCTTGAGGAGATCTCCTGGCTGCCGCAAGAGTGGCACATGTGGCTATGACCACTAACAACCCTCCACGTAACATTATTTGCTCACGCTTTAAAAAGCCCAATAACCACAAAACGATAAATGCTGAATGCCCTGCTAGGAAAATAGCGGAATGCAGGTACATTAACTCTATCGACTACGAGGGCGCCTTGAACGTAATACTTAAGGCCAGACTTCCGTGACTGCCAGCTGCCGACTCAACAAACCACTGCATTGGCATACAAACCCTCGATTTTGTTGATGTTTAGGTACATTAGTCGCCGGCAACAAAAATCGAATAAACACTTACCACTTACTTACCAATTTCTGCTGACGCAAAATCATATCATAGGTCTCGTAAGTTTTAAAGTGCAAGAAACTATTTTACGCTGACTAAATAATTAAGTATAAATCTTTTGGTTGTTTTGATCTTTAAGGTAAATAAGTAGTATTTAAGTAAACTAGGTATAAAATAATGAATCAATAAAATTTTGTCATTATTTCAAGACTTTTAAAGTTAAATATTGTTAAGAATTTTGTTGTCCTACAATTACCATAAAGTACGCTCATTTTTTATTTTATTTATTTATTTAGGCAACCAACAGCGATACAAATAGTATGTTACAGAGTATGTGTATTACAGTAGTGTATGGCTAATAATAGGTTTCCCTGTATAACTAGGAGATGTATAAAACATGCGAACGGACTACAGACTAAGAGATATTAAATACAAAAGATTCAGTTTTAGATATATAACTTATAGTTAAGTTTAGATTTTAGAAAAAAAAAATTGATTAATAAGAAAAAAAAAAGTCTAAATAATTAATAAGAGGTTAGTTGTTTATAAATTGCCTTCGTTTAAGATTTTTATTATTTGTTTTTTGAATGTAGGTTGATTACTCTTAAATATATCCACTTGTGAGAAATCTGTGTTATAAATTCGAGCAATACGGGTCAATACACAATTTTTGGCGTAATTAGTCGAGTGCCGAGGCACATGTAGCATCTTCGTGTGACGAGTGCGCCGCCGGGGAGTGTTAAAAGTTACCTGTGCAATCAACTCGGGGCAATCGAGGCGTCCATTGAGTATGTCATAAAGCAAACACATACTTATCCATAATTTTGCGCCTTTCATCGAGTGTTAGTAGACCATGTGTTCGACAACTATTTTCATAGGTCATCGGAGGTTCACGGAGACGATAATTAAGATGGTTAACAAATTTTCTTTGAACCCGTTCTAGTTGGTTCTTATAAATAATATATTGAGGGGACCAAATGGGGCACGCATATTCTAAGACGCTACGCACATATGCAAAATACACCGATTTAAGAGCCTCGATGTTTTTAAATACCTGACACGATCTAATAACAATCCTAAGTTCTTATAAGCTTTCGTGCTAACAAAGTCAATGTGATCCGAGAATGTTAATTTATTATCAAACATTACTCCTAAATCTCGGACCACCTTGACTCTATCAATGACAATACCGTTAAAGTTATATGAGTAAACAACAGGATTTTTTTTACGTGTATAACTAATACATTGACACTTTGTGACGTTTACTGTGATCTGGTTTTTAGGGTTCCGTAGTCAACTAGGAACCCTTATAGTTTCGCCATGTCTGTCTGTCCGTCCGTCTGTCTGTCCGTCCTCGCTTAATCTCTGTGACCGTTAGCACTAGAAAGCTGAAATTTTGTAGGAGTACGTATACCAGTTACGCCAACAAAGTGGTAAAATAAAATTTTGGAAAATATTTTTTTTTAGGGTAGCTCCCCTACATGTGAAGTGGGGATGAATATTTTTTTCATCATCTACCCCATCGTGTGGGGTATCGTTGAATAGGTCTTCTAAAATGGCTTTGGGGTTGCTAAAATTATTTTTCGATTTAATGCTCCATTTACGTAATATTAAAGTTTAAAGTGCAAATTTTTGTTCCAGTAGGGCGTCCTCCCCCCTCTAAAAGCTAAACTACTGGCTTGAAAAATCTGGAAAAATTCTCGATGATAGTGCATTTCATGAACTTTAAAGAAAAAGTATAGCGGTTAAGATAGCTTTATTAGTTTAGCAGTAATAGTCGTTGAACTTGGGTATTGGATAATTTTGTACCAAATACAAAGATGAAGTAGTTGCTTGTTTATAATGGGTAAAGACTTGCATTGAAAACCAAAATATGTTTTTTTTTTTACCTATTCAGAATAAAGAACAACAGAATCGTACTACATTGTGATAACGGGCTACTACGGAACCCTACACTGTGCGTGGCCCGACACGCACTTGGCCGGTTTTTTATGTAATAATTATTTAAATTATTAAGGTCCTCTTGAAGAGCCTTACAATCATCCAGTGATCTTATTTTATAAAATATTTTTTTGTCGTCAGCGTACATTAAGTGGTCAGAGTATTTAAAAGAGTCAGTGATGTCAAATAAATAAGCGTTGTAAAAGAGAGGCCCCAAATGGGAACCCTGCGGAACACCACTAGGGATTTCAGTAAAATTAGAACGGTATCCTCCTATTACTACAGCTTGTGATCTTTTAAATAAATATGATTGTACCCATCGTAAAAGATCGCCGCGTATACCCAGTCTGTATAACTTGTTGAGCAGAATGACGTGATCGACACGATCAAAAGCTTTTTCGAAATCCGTGTAGATCACATCAACCTGCCCACCGCCGCCGTCTGTATTATCAAGGACAAAATTTGAAAAGCTAGCCAAATTCGATACAGTCGATCGTTTCTTTAAGAAACCGTGCTGTTTGTAGGAAATGCCTCTGAGTATATATGGATAGACAGCATTGTAAACTAATTTTTCAAATACTTTGCCTATTGTATTTAGTATCGAAATTCCCCTATAATTTCCTATTATTATTCGCGAACCCTTTTTATGTATTGGAACAATAAATGCTTTCTTCCATTCATCTGGGAAAGTGCCTTCTTTTAAAGAGAGATTAAAAATGAAACTAATTGGAGATGCTAAAGACTTCGCGCAATTCTTCCAAAATACTGGAGGTATTCCGTCGCAACCAGGACCCTTTTCCATGCTTAACGCATTCAATGACTTCTCCACGGTTAACGACGTAAGTTGTAAATTGGATATGATGTCAGAGCAATGATCTTTTTCGTCCTCGTCCGATGATCTGACGAGGCTGTAGTCAGAAGGTTCACCAAAGACGTCGTGGAAAAAGTCACTGAAAGCCTCGCATATTTCCTGTCCCTCCGAATACTTTACGTTGTTGTGAGACAACACTTTAGGATAATTCGAACCTCCGCGCATAGTTTTTATATAGGTCCAAATTTTTTTGGATTATTTTTTAGACTGCGTTCCGTTTCCTGCATGTGTTTATTATAACAAGTCTCTTGGACATGTCGCTGTCTATCCCGTAACAGTGCGAATTCGTCATAGTCAAGCAAGTTGCCGAAACGTTTCCAACGCGAGTGTGCCTTGCTCTTTTATTTTATTATTTTAATTAATGAGCTACTATACCAAACAGGATATTCATGCCGCCTGTGATACAGGTTTATCCTAGTACATTATTATACCTTTGTAAATAATTTATAAATAAGACTTATTGTAATAATTTTACCAATTTTAATACTGAATAAAACATTTATTTATTATTTCCTAGCAGTGCCCCAAGGTTTCACCCGCAAAAGTGTCGATCCCGTGAGAATATCGGGATAAAAACTATCCTATGTCCTTCCCTGGAATGCAATCTATTTCTCTGTCAAATTTTATCAAAATCCGTTTAGTGGCTAGGCGGGAAAGGTAGGTAACATACAGACAGACAGAGTTACTTTCAAATTTATAATATTAGTATGGATTTACATGCAGCTGGGAACTACTCAACGTACCTAAACAATAGTGAAATCAGTATTTTATATCTGCAGATTTAAGATATAGGCTAAGCTTTGATAACGATTCTAATCAATGCTAAAATCTGGATAATGCTACAGTAATTTTCAGGTATTTTGTCACATAAGTCGAATACTCAAAAATGTACCTACATAACTACTGTTTACAATGATTATGATAGCTACTGTTATCTTCGGACGTCATTAAGATCCTATCTTAATAGCAAATCAAGTCGCTTTGTTTAAGAATTGTCTGTGATGTGACTCACTATACGGACTAAATGCATGCTTGTATGTATACACTCTGTTCCCCTAACATCTCTGCATATGTCTTTGAGGAGATACGACGACGTTTTTTTCCAGTTATATCATTCAGGTATGACTGTTGTGTTAACTAATACATAAGTCAATAATTAAATAATAAACTTCATCAAAAACATTTAATTTCATGTAAGGGTACTAGGACACATGGTTCTGCACATAAACGTAGTAATAATTAAAGCTGCCTGGTAAGTATGTGTTCCAGTGGGGCTACTAGTTCCAGGCACATCTCGTCGATAAATCTATTACATATAATAAAATTGTAGAAAAGTGGTGTCTGTACAATGGAAATATATTTAAAAAAAGTAGCAGGGGTTGTTATTATATCGATGCCGAACCCGAAACTGTAATTAAATTTTTTTTGTCTGTTTATCTGTTTGTCTGTTTGTCTGTTTGTCTGCTGTGTTTGTGCACGCTAATATCAGAAACGGCTTATTCGATTTAGACGCGGTTTTCACTAATATATTGTAGTAAGCTTCACTTAACATTTAGTGTTTATTTCATGTCAATCGGTTCATAAATAAAAAAGTTATGTCAATTTAAAAAATCACGGCGAACATTTGTTAAGGTATTCTATCAGAGTACGTAAACGCCTCGCGCCTGCGCGTCCGTGGCTATATATACAAGGTGTAACGGAAAGGGAGTATCAACCCTGAAGGAGGTGAATGAAGATGAAAAAAAAAATTTGGACCTCCCATAGTAATAGCACATCAATGATTTATATGGGAGGTCCAAAATTTTTTTCATATTTCGACCTATGTTCTTTGGGGAAATTTGTTCAGTTTCATGAGCACATTCACCTCCTTCAGGGTTGATACCCCCTTTCCGTTACACCTTGTATAAAGCGCGCTGAGAGCCGCGCCGCTGCCATAATTCCGATCCAGCCTGTCCCTTGCTGCCCTCTCCCAGCGGCGCCCTAAGCCGAGGTCCGTACCCCACAGGGGGTGCCCTTAGCGTGTAGTCGCTTAGTTTTTAAGTTTATATTGTGTAGTCAAGTTGTGTATTATGCCCTGGCTGGAGGCCTTAATTTATTGAGGCATCCACAGGAAACCCAGGTTAAGCAGTCGACAACCCCTCAGGTTGAACTGCGAGATGACCATTTCAAAAGAAAACGCGCCGCTGCCATAAGGATTCAGTTATTCGTAGCGAACGCACGTATCCTGGAGATATAGGCGAATAGTTGGATTCGATTATTGCGATTCACTTGAATACTGACTGTTTGCATATTTCATTTATTTATATTTTAGGATTTGTAGGTTAGGTTCTTTTTCTTAATTTTCTTTAAAATTTTGTAAGTATTTGGTATAGGTTAGGCGGTTCTTTCCTTGATTTTTGGGTATTTACTTATCTTAATTTTTATTTAGGGTTTTGTAAATAAATATTGTAAGCATTTATTATTGGTTGGGCATTTCTTTCCCTTTGGTTTTGGTTTGTATATAAATATTATAAGTATTTGGTATAGGTTAGGCATTTTTTTTCTTGATTTTCTTTATTAAGTATAAGTTCATTAGCTTAGGTTAGTAATTATTTTTTCTAGCAATTCTTTTGTTTTATAAAGTTAGTACGTTTGTCTGTGTAGAAGAATAGCACCACCCCTTACTTCCCGTGGGTGTCGTAAAAGGCGACTAAGGGTCTCACCGGAGAATGGGCAGCAGCGTTTTCTATGCATTCCACCACCATACCATACTGCGATCGCCAACCCGCCTGCCAAGCGTGGCGATTATGGCAAACCCCCCCAAAATTGGGGGAGGCCTATGTCCAGCAGTGGACGTCTATCGGCTGAAATGATGATGATAATGACGTTTGGTTTACACGTCTTAACACTTATTACTTAAACTGTGATAATTTTAGACTGTATAATAATCTGTAAGTATTTATAATTTAATTGTTTACGATAGTACGTGTTTACTAAATAACTGTGTGTTAAGTAGTAAGTACTATTTTACTGTAAGAATGCCTTGAAGAAGATCCAACCTCTCTCAATGTAGCAGAAATTCTAAAAGGATGAGATTAGTTCGATCACAGGAATCTGAGGAAGGTCGTGAGGCAAAAGGCTCTCTGCACCAGGCTAGGTTTCGTGCTGTAGAAACTTCGACTCAGCGAGAATCTCGACTGAGTTCAAATCGTTCTCGAATGATGACATCTCGAAATAGGGAAAACGGGGAACAACGAAAGGCACGTTTATCTGTCGATCGCGAAGCTCACGCGCTATCGCGTGAGTCTGAGACTTTTGCTGTCAGGGAAACTCGCCTGAGCTCCCAGAGAGTACGGACAACAAATGCTCGATCCCAGGAGACACAGGACGAACGGGAAATACGTCTCACTGCGGATCGTGAAGCTCATACACTATCGCGTGAGTCTGAGACTTTCACTGATAGGGAAATTCGTCTGAGTTCTCAGAGGGTTCGGACAGCAAATGTTCGGTCTCAGGAAACACAGGGAGAACGAGAAATACGTCTCACTGCCGATCGTGAAGCTCAAGCACTAGAGTCTGAGACTTTCACTGAAATTCGCCTGAGTTCTCAGAGGATTCGGACAGCAAATGCCCGGTCTGTAGACGATATATGTAATTCAAAATATGCTGCCCGAAAAGTCACTATTCCACGCGGACGAAGTCGCGGGCACAGCTAGTATTACATAAGCCCCTATGATGCATGGAGCAATGCGCAACGCTACGCGCTACGCCGCAGCCGCACCGTAGCTCTACGCGCAATGATCATATTACGTCCAGCTTGTATAATAGATTTTAAGATGGTTTTATTTGTTTCATAAACGTAATAGATATTCCATCAGAATGGACGGTTACTACCCATATATTACATCGAAATAGTTATAGAAAGTTGCTACCTCCTCCAGATCTTACTGAGGCACATCTAGATAAACTTGAGCGGCTTCAAAACTTTTGCATAAGATTTATATTTGGCCTGCGCAAATATGATCACATTTCAGAATTTCGAACAAAGCTCAAGTGGCTCCCATACGTCATCGCCGGAATTCTCATATCTTGTTTCAGCTCTACAGTATTTTGTTTAATCCTAAACCCCCACTTATCTTAAAGAACGTTTCAAGATCCTTCATGACACACATAATAAATATTTGAACTCATCGAAAAACCTGAGACTAGAGATGCCGATGCATTCCGCCAGTTTCTATGACAAATCTTTTACTGTTCTAGCAGTACGGTTATGGAATGCCTTGCCGTGTCGGTAAGGAGGACTCAATCTTTGTCCACTTTTAAAATTATGATAAAAAAGCACTTCCTCTCTCCTTAGTATATCATCATTATGTACATACTTTCTTTGCTCCTGTTTCATGTTTATTGTTATTATGTATATATTTATTTAGATTAGTAAATAATATACTTTATGTATGTATTTATTGTATTATGTAAATGATACACCACAGACTACCTACTACAGTATTTGTCTGTCCTTCCCCTTTTTAATCCATCCAAAGGTTGTCTTTAAAAGATCGCTTTCAGCGATAAGACCGCCCATTGTGTCACCCTTTGTACAGTTTCTATAATTATGTCTGTAATTAATATGGTGTACATAATAAAGAGTACTCTATTCTATTCTACCTAGTTGCTTCTAGTTGCTACCTACTACTAATCGTTAGATAACTGCTACCACCGATTTTTAATACCTACTTAAAAAAAACTTTTTGAGGTTACAGGCCATTCTGACATCACAATAGAATAACAGAATAGAATACAGAATAGAAAAAGAAGATTAGAATTACAGTGTTTAGTTGGTAGTAAATTTGTTACTTAAACAATTAGTTTCCTTGACTTTATCTAAGTTTTGTATTTAATCTAACGATGAAGCTATTCCTTACTTAATGACACGGGCCATAGTTCGATCTGTTTGCCCTCGTGGATATCATAGTTTCGAGAGAACATCAAGACAATTTGAATCATTAATCTTTGTACTAATGTTATTTATCTACATTTTGCTATATCTAATTTGAGGGGCCGGTGGCTAAATAATAACAGCCGCACAGGTCGATCGATCAGGTTATGCTACGCTTGCCACGGTTGGTCTGTGGATGGGTGACTATCTTTACATACCGAGACCCCTCCGTGCCTCGGAAAGCACGTCAAGCCGTTGGTCCCGGCTATCATTCGTCGATCTTGGACAGTCGTTACGGGTAGTCAGAAGCCTGAAAGTCTGACAAGCAGTCTTCCTATATCGTATTACCCAGCAACTGGGTGGAGGTCAGATAGGCAGTCGCTCCATGTAAAATACTGGTATTCAGCTGCATCCGGTTAGACTGGAAGCCGACCCCAACATAGTTGGGAAAAGGCAGATGATGATGATTTTACTATATCTAGTTCCTATGGCCTGCTGCGTAGTTGTCCTCTACGGTCATATTATAGCTTCTTGATTGATTGCCTTTGCGCTGAATAAATTATTACACCCTGTTATTATACCCTGTGTATGTGCCTTTGCGCTGAATAAATTATTAAACTCTGTGTATGTTACGAAATGGGGAGTTTGTTGTGGCACTTCTTCTCAGCTGAAGCAATAGGAATAGGAATAGGTGAAGGGCGAGTGGTTTGGGGGAATGTCTTATGTAATTTTGACCAAAAAGTTCTGATTCTCAGCCTAATTTGTATTATATGACTTTTAATTTTGACACGTTATGCAAATGAATGATTTTGTTTTGTACCTAATCATATCCTCCATCTTCGGAAGTCGTCGATTATGTTGGACTACATACTATTACTACCTACTAAATCCACACAGAACTTACTGCTCCATACATTAGGACTGTACCTTTCTGCTACCATCCGTATGCACCATAAGTCAGGATACTGTTATGTAATACAAATTTTTCCTTAAGTGGTGGAGAAAATAAATGTTTTTTTTTATTACTTATAACTTGACGGATGCGTTGAGTTCATATGCATACAGGTCACAACCCTGGAAATGCTCCGATCCTTTGACGTGGTACAGGAAATGCTTCAGCTAAATAGACCGAAGACTTGTAGAGGACACCTAGGTAGGGCGGACTGGGAAAGCGGAAGACCGACAGTTCGTGTGACTTTCGTTGATCAAATTTCGACTGCGGCTATTATTGATTTTGTCTTCAAAAAGCAATCAGCAACTAAATAATAAAAAATCATATTATATTGTTTGCAGGAAAGTGTATTTATTAAACATTCCTATAACATTTGGACAAATATTCGGTGATTAAGCGCTATCTGCTAATCCTTCTATTGCTTCGACTGCATTGTCGTCCATAGCCCTAATGAGATTGATAACTCGATCGTAGATTAATTCCTTAGCGTTAATACCGTAAATGAAATCAATGTGAGAAAATTTACTCATAGGAATTCGGAATTTACCCATCGGCCTACCTAGTTCCCTGAACAGTCGATCAACATCGTTGACATGTGCCAATGGATCGTTATCTGAATAATGAAGGAATACTGGAGTGGTAACTTTGGACAAATCATAAGGCGGAGGACTGAAGGACCCATATCTTCTATAATTAGATATCCGAGAGCCCTGGTCATAGCGACGGAATCTCCTGTCACTGATTCCTTGGCCGAAATGTGCAAACTGCCTTACTGAAGCACCAGCCGGTGCGTGACCGAAGATAGCGGGCATCATCGTCTGCAAACAAAACATATATTTCATATCTCACAAACTACTTACAATGTCTGGCTTTACAGTTTAGTGCTTGTTGTATTTATGAACTCACCGTGTTATGTTGGTCTTCGTTCCATCCACCAAGCAAAAATAAGATGTTACTGCATAATGGTTGGAATATCACTTCATCGCGGCACAAGGCCTGGCCAGCCCATGTGTATACCAAACTGTTGGGCATGAACTCACCGATCCCGATCAAAGAAGCAATTGTCTATAAATTTAAATTAAAAAAAAACAGATCGTTAGTAGAATAGTCGTTTTATAACAATGTTTATGTACAGACGCCAGCACATCAAGCTACCCGAAACTGTCAAATTTTCCAATCAACTTTACTTTAAAATACTTTGCTTTAGCGATAAAGTTGAAAATTTATTAAAGAAATTTGACAGATTGTAGTAGCTTGATGCGCTGGCGTCTGTACGTGGGTTGGTCTACTTACTTCAATGTTATTAGCATAAGAAGACAAAATCCTCAAAAGAAGACTTCTGTTGTTAGCCATATAGGCGACTGGTGCCAGTGCGTGCATTGAAATAATCTTGGCATTGTACTCCGGTCGCATCGACCCCAACACGAAAAAAGCCGTAGTGCCCTGCGAGTGACCCACATAGTGCAGCCTTTCTTCTCCAGACACCTCCAACGCATAATCGATCATGGTGGGCAAGTCTATGTTTCCTATTTCATCCCAAGAGAACCGCCAGTACGCCGTACTCAGTAAAGCGTCAGGGTTCAATCTGACGTGCCTACGAGAGTAGTAGTTACCGCGGGCGTTACCCATCCACACGTCGAATCCTTCCTCAGCGAGGATGTACGCTGAAAAAAATATATTATATTCTCTGCCGATAATTATTAACTAACCGATGATATATCGTACGTACTAACAAACTCGGTAGACAACTTCATGAATTCGTTAGGACCTCAGTTGATCGGTGGCGGTACTTACCTAAGCCGGAACCTGGGCCCATAATGACTAAATCGGCAGATGAAGAAAGTAAACCATGCATCAAGAACACCAGAGGTTTCTTCTGATTTGGTACATTGTTGGCATCTCGTCCGTGAGGGATGCGGTGCATTTGCAATATGTAGCCATCCTCAGTCGTCACCTCGTGAACTTCAACTGGATAACGATATTTTCTGATCAGATCAGGCTGAAATAATAAAGCGAGAATTGATTTTAGCAGTTAGTATTTATTTAGGCTATCAGTGTTACATAAAACAAATGTGAAAGTTTGTGAAAATGTTTGGATGTTTTTTACTCAATCACGCGTAAACCGTTGAACAGATTTGGATGAAAATTGGCAGATAGATAGACCATTTCCTGGATTAATACATAGGATACTTTTTATCCCGATATTCCCAAGGAATCGATACTTACGTCTTTTCTACCACACTCGCACAAACTGGAATTTCTCCATCCGTATCGTGCCTGTGGCCCGTACTAATATATGTACTAGACCTGCCCCGCACTTAAACTTATGCGGCCTTATTACAAAACAAGATTTATCTTTAGACCCAGGTTTACACCATCCAGCCATTTTTAAATTTCGAACTATAATCCAAAGAAGCTAAAGTTCTTATTACAAAAACTGACGTTAAACCCGAGTCTAAGTTGTCAATTTTGCATTAAGAACATTACGTTTGTCGGAATAAAGTTCAAAATAGAGTAACTGGCTCGAAGGTTTAGGCTAGGTTTAAAATTAGATCTCGTTTTGTAATAAGACGGATGGTGTCATAAGTTTAAGTGCGGGACAGGTCAAGTTGCTTTTTGTCAAATATTGAATGCATAGTCACCCCTGTCACTGCCTTAGGTTTAATGGTTGGACCGAAAAAGCCAAATAACTTTTGAAACAGGTTGTTTCAAAAGTTAATTTGGCCTTTTCGGTCTAACCTTCTAATGGAAGGTTACGTCGAATTCTAACGAGTTCGGGCTATGGCAGATGGCAGAATTTAAGTCAACATGGCTTATCAAAATGATTAGTTGGAATTTATCTGCGTAGAATATAATAATGTTAAACTATTACTCACCACATCTAATTTCGCATCTTCGAATACGTTATCTGAATAGCGTGAGTCAACGTTCTTCAGCAATTGCTGAATGTCGTCGGCTAGAGGTGAGCTTCTGGCTGCTGCCAGAGCGACACATGTGGCTACGACCACTAACAACCCTCTACGTAACATTGTTCACATGCAGCTGGTGACTTTCTCATTGTGAACGAGATTATTATTCATTAGATTCCGTCTTTTATAAGTTTTGCAGAAATAAGATAAAAAATTAAGCTTTGATAAAATTAGTAATCAAAGCTAAAATCTGGCAAGTGGCTATAGCTACTTGCCAGATTTTAGCTTTGATTTTTAATTTTTGATTGATAATAATAAACAAATTATCACGTACATAAACATTTACTTACGTGACGTTTACTATGTGAATACCAAATATCTATTGTGTTATCCTGGAGTCAATTACTATCTTATCGGAGATTCACACCAGTAGAGGCTGTTACCGTACCCGCAGTATCTTTAGGTACCTATCTAAAGGCTGATTTACACATTCATTTGTTCTTCTTCTGTCATATTAAGCTCATCAACATAAAGGTAGGAGGACTGACTTTCAGTCAACCGAACTCAGGCATCAAACCGGAGCAGTTCAGCACCTCAGAGTACTCGGCGTGGATACGACAGGAGGACCATGCAATGTCAATGGGCAACAGCTTGTTGATGACTTGCGAAATGCAAGCGCTTCTGATGTCCCGCACATCGTTTCCTGATACCTTGACGACAACCCGGCGGGAGCGCGGGGGGTGCGAGTTGATCACAAACTGCATGCGGGTCACTAGCTTGTCCCGAGGCGTGGTGATGCCGCACGCCGTTACTATGCTGATTATTGTGCTTTGCAATACGGAGTTCCTAAGAAATAATGCGGTTAACTAACGGCTCGAGTTGAATTGATGCCGATCCAGTGACGAGCTTAATATCCTTCTGACCGTATTTCGATCAATCTCAACAGAGACTAGCCAAGTAGGGAGGAAATAAAGTGCACAAGTGTTTGCGCAAATACATATACATAGGTGTGACGGGGCGGGTTACGCTTGCAATCCTGAGACCAATATAATATTACCAGTTGTTATCAAAATATCGTAACGAAAATCCTATTTTTCACGCACTGAAATCGCCCACAATGCCTTCTATTTAGAAGGCATATATACAGGGTTATTGGTAAAACAGTGAAAAAAATCAGCTGTTCCCTACATTTATGTTCGTATAACTCGTCAAAATGTAGGGAACAGCTGATTTTTTTTCGCGTTTTCAGGTTTGGTCCCATAGTAAAAGTTGTTCATAATGATGAGTACAATGACCTCTTAAGAGGTTGTTAATGGTTTACCAATAACCCTGTATATTCATATTTATGAGAAGAGATCTTAGTCGTAGGTACCTATAGTGGGAGAACAACATATAATAAAATAGTAATGAAGTCAAAACTGGTACTTACGTACAACCAAAAATTTAAAAATAAAAACATTTTTACAACAAAAAAAACAACCGACTTCCATAAAAAAACACTACAAAGTGAAAAATAACTTTAATTTCGAAAGTTGATGTCAAAAACGAAATTGCAGAACCAACTACGACACCGACTTACGAAATTAAAGTTATTTTAACTTTGTAGTGTTTTTGCATTAACTTTCTGACTAACTGAGCGACTATTTAATTTTGACAATTCAAAAGTGCCTGTACCTGGTTTATATACTTAATTGAAATAAATGCTTTGAGTTTAAGTTTATAATTTCTATTGTTGTCTTGCACTATTTCAAAATCCAATAGGTATAGGTAGATACTTTTGGACTTTTTAAAAATCTGAACAAAAGATCATCATTATGAAAACGTTCTCGTGAGGCTGACTATTTAATTAAGGAAGCGATATATTAGCATCTATACATATAATAAATCTGTAGAAGGGTCAATTCTGTACATTAAAAATATTGAAAAAATAAATAGCGGGGGGTGTTGCTGGATCGATACCAAACCCAAATATGTGATTAAAAAAATTTTTGTCTGTCTGTCTGTCTGTATATGCAGGCATCACGTGAAAACTAACGGTTCGATTTCGATGAAACTTGGTATAATTATACCTTATTATCCTGGGCATGAAATGGGATACTTTTTATCCTGGAAAAATACGTAGAAAAAAAAACTTATTTTTCAGTTTTATTCATAGACGTTGTTCTGTAGAACCGCGAACACACGTTGCATTACCCGTAGTGGATAATTTTCCATTTCAATTTAAGAGAATACAGTTTCCTGTAGCTTTGTGTTACGCCATGACAATAAATAAGGCTCAAGGTCAGACCCTAGGAGTTGCTGGCGTAGATCTTACCGCGAGTTGTTTTTCACACGGGCAACTTTACGTAGCTCTTTCCCGTGTGAGCAGTCCAAGAAATCTTCATGTTCATATTCCGGACGAGCTCACTAACAATGTTGTGTATGCTGAAGCTCTCAATTAACTTTATGTCGCATTGTCACGATCACTTTTTTATTATTGCAAACTTTTCGTCACTGTCAGTAATTTACTGCTACATGCTACTTATCAAGGTCGGAATTACTATGAAAAAAATATTTACTACAGAACGCGAGCTCAACAGCAGTAGCTCAATATAGGGATATCCTTAATTATTATAGGCTTAGCCGTATTTGGGTCCAATAGATATTTATAAGATGTCATTGTCAGAGTTACTCAAAATGGAGAAATAAACCATCCACGCGAAGACCGACATCCGCGCGGACGGAGTCGCGGGCGGAAGCTAGTACTAAATATATTTCTACTGAAGATATAGGTACCCATAAGGTTTTCGCAACAGTCTATGAACTTCTTTTAAAAATTTGCTCTAGAACCTACAACAACTCGCTACGAAGAAGTAGAAGTTCAGCTACGTGGTAAACAAACTAAAGTTGGATTGAATCGGCTGTAACAAAAAGTTTGTGATGTCATACAACTTGATACCCTGTGTATGTGCCTTTGCGCTGAATAAATTATTATACCCAATTTATTATTTTAGTGTATGTTACCAAATGGGGAGTTTGTTGCGCCACTTCTTTTCAGCTGAAGCACTAGGCAGTGGTGAAGGGCACCCGTGGTTTGGGGGACTGTCTTATGTAATTTTGACCAAAAAGCGCTGATTCTTAGCCTAACTTGTATTATATGACTTTTGATTTGGACATGTTATGCAAATTAATGATTTTGATTTGTTTTGTACCTAATCACATCCTCCATCTTCGGAAGTCGTAGATTATGTTGGACTACTTACTATAACTAGCTACTAAACCCACACAGAACTTACTGCTCTCATATATTAGGACTGTACCCTGTACCTTTCTGTTACCATCCATATGCACCATAAGTCAGGATACTATTATGTATTGTACAAATTTTTCCTCAAGTGGTAGAGAAAATAAATGTTTTTTTTTATTACTTATAACTTGACGGATGCGTTGAGTTCATACGCATACAGGCCACAACCCCGGAAATGCTCCGATCCTTTGACGTGGTACAGGAAGACTTGTAGAAGACAGCTAGGTAGGGTGGACTGGGAAAGCGGAAGACCGACATGCGACAGTTCGTGTGACTTTCGTTGATCAAATTTCGACTGCGGCTATTATTGATTTTGTCTTCAAAAACGAATCAGCAACTAAATAATAAAAATCATATTATATTGTTTGCAGGAAAGTGTATTTATTAAACATTATTATAACATTTGGACAAATATTCGGTGATTAAGCGCTATCTGCGAATCTTTCTATTGGTTCGACTGCATTGTCGTCCATAGCCCTAATGAGATTGATAACTCGATCGTAGATTAATTCCTTAGCGTTAATACCATAAATGAAATCAAGGTGAGAAAATTTACTCATAGGAATTCGAAATTTACCCATCGGCCTACCTAGCTCCCTAAATAGTCGATCAACATCGTTGACATGTGCCAATGGATCGTTATCCGAATAATGTAGGAATACTGGAGTGGTAACTTTAGACAAATCATAAGGCGGAGGTCTGGCAGACCCATATCTTCTATAATTAGATATCCGAGAGCCCTGGTCATAGCGACGGAATCTTCTGTCACTGATTCCTTGCCCGAAATGTACAAACTGCCTTACTGAAGCACCAGCCGGTGTGTGACCTAAGATAGCGGGCATCATCGTCTGCAAACAAAACAGATATTTCATATCTCACAAACTACTTACAATGTCAGACTTTACAGTTTAGTGCTTGTTGTATTTATGAACTCACCGTGTTATGTTGGTCTTCGTTCCATCCACCAAGCAAAAATAAGATGTTACTGCATAACGGTTGGAATATCACTTCATCGCGGCACAAGGCCTGGCCAGCCCATGTGTACACCAAACTGTTGGGCATGAACTCACCGATCCCGATCAAAGAAGCAATTGTCTAAAAATAGAAAAAAATAAAAACAGACCGTTAGTAGAGTAGTTTTATAACAATGTTTATGTACGTGTGTTGGTCCACTTACTTCAATGTTATTAGCATAAGAAGCCAAAATCCTCAAAAGAAGACTTCTGTTGTTGGCCATATAGGCGACTGGTGCCAGTGCGTGCATTGAAATAATCTTGGCATTATACTCCGGTCGCATCGACCCCAACACGAAAAAAGACGTAGTGCCCTGCGAGTGGCCTACATAGTGCAGCCTTTCTTCTCCAGACACCTCCAACGCATAGTCGATCATGGTGGGCAAGTCTATGTTTCCTATTTCATCCCAAGAGAACCGCCAGTACGCCGTACTCAGTAAAGCGTCAGGGTTCAAGCTGACGTGCCTACGAGAGTAGTAGTTACCGCGGGCGTTACCCATCCACACGTCGAATCCTTCCTCGGCGAGGATGTACGCTGAAAAAATTATATTAAGAATTTGTATTCTCTGCCGATAATTATTACCTAAACGATGATAATATGTCGTAGGTACAGACGCCAGCACATCAAGCTACCCGAAACTGTCAAATTTTCCCAATCAACATTAAACCTTATGCTTTAGCGATGAAGTAGAAAATCTATTAAAAAAAAATTGACAGATTGTAGTAGCTTGATGTGCTGGCGTCTGTACTAACAAACTCAGTAGACAACTTCATGAATTCGATAGGACCACAGTTGATCGGTGGCAGTACTTACCTAAGCCGGAACCTGGGCCCATAATGACTAAATCGGCAGACGAAGAAAGTAAACCATGCATCAAGAACACCAGAGGTTTCTTCTGATTTGGTACATTGTTGGCATCTCGTCCGTGAGGGATGCGGTGCATTTGCAATATGTAGCCATCCTCAGTCGTTACCTCGTGAACTTCAACTGGATAACGATATTTTCTGATCAGATCAGGCTGAAATAATAAAGCGAGAATTGATTTTAGCAGTTAGTATTTATTTAGGCTATCAGTGTCACCTACATAAAACAAATGTGAAAGTTTGTGAAAATGTTTGGATGTTTTTTACTCAATCACGCGTAAATTGTTGAACAACATTTCGATGAAAATTGGCACATAGATAGACCATTAGGATACTTTTTATCCCGATATTCCCACGGGATCGATAGTTACGCGGGTGAGACCGCGGAGCGCTGCTATTGATAAATAAATGTCTTTTCTACTACACTCGCACAAACTGGAATTTCTCAATCCGTATCGTGCCTGTGGCCCGTACTACTATATGTATTAGACCTGCCCCGCACTTAAACTTATGGTGTCATAAGTTTAAGTGCGGGACAGGGCATGTTGCTTTATGTCAAATATTGAATGCATAGTCACCCTTGTCACTGCCTTAGGTTTAATGGTTGGACCGAAAAAGCCAAATAACTTTTGAAACAGGTGGTTTGAGGTTTCAAAAGTTAATTTGGCCTTTTCGGTCTAACCTTCTAACGGAAAATTACGTCGAATTCTAACGAGTTCGGGCTATGGCAGATGGCAGAATTTAAGTCAACATGGCTTATCAAAATGATTAGTTCGAATTTATCTGCGTAGAATATAATAATGTTAAACTATAACTCACCACATCTAATTTCGCATCTTCGAATACGTTATCTGAATAGCGTGAGTCAACGTTCTTCAGCAATTGCTGAATGTCGTCGGCTAGAGGTGAGCTTCTGGCTTCTGCTGCCAGAGCGACACATGTGGCTATGACCACTAACAACCCTCTACGTAACATTGTTCACATGCATGCAGGTGGTCACTTTCTCATTGTGAACAATATTAGGTTCCGTCTTTTATAAGTTTTGCAGAAATAAGATAATAAATTAAGCTTTGATAAAATTAGTACCTAATCAAAGCTAAAATCTGGCAAGTAGCTATAATAATAAACAAATTATCACGTAGATAGACATGTACTTACGTAACGTTTACTATGTGAAAACCAAATAACTATTGTGTTGTTCTGGCGTCAATTACTATCTTATCGGAGATTCACAGGAGCTAGGCCGTGTTTCCGTACCCGCAGTATCTATATGTACCTACCTAAAGGATTTACACATTCATTTGTTCTTCTTCTGTCATATCGGCACAAAGTGTAAATAGCTCTTGCCGCAGTCGAATTATAAGCTCATCAACATAAAGGTAGGAGGACTGACTTTCAGTCAACCGAACGCAGGCATCAAACTGGAGCAGTTCAGCACCTCAGAGTACTCGGCGTGTCTACGTCAGGAGGACCATGCAGTGTCAATGGGCAACAGCTTGTTGATGACTTGCGAAATGCAAACACTTCAGATGTTCCGTACATCGTTTCCTGATACTTTGACGACTACCCGGCGGGAGCGAGGAGGGTGCGAGTTGATCACAAACTGCACGCGGGTCACTAGCTTGTCCCGAGGCGTGGTGATGCCGCATGCCGTTACAATGCTGATTATTGTGCTTTGCAATACAGAGTTCCTTAGAAAGAATGCTGAACGGCTCGAGTTGAATTGATGCCGATCCAGTGACTAGCTGATAATATACTTAATATCCTCCTGACCGTATTTCGATCAATCTCAACAGAGACTTAGCCAAGTACGGAGGAGATAAAGTGCACAAGTGTTTGCGCAAATACATAGGTGTGACGGGACGGTCGTCCGACGTCCGACTGTAGAACCCAGGATCCCACGCTCAGCAGTCACGCTTGCGATCCTGAGACCAATATAATATTACCAGTTGTTATCAAAACATCGTAACAAAAACCCTATTTTTCACGCACTGAAATCGCCCACAGTGCCTTCTATTTAGAAGGCAATATACAGGGTTATTGGTAAAACATTAACAACCTCTTAAGAGGTCATTGTACTCATAATTATGAACAACTTTTACTATGGGACTAAACCTGAAATCGCGAAAAAGAAATCAGCTGTTCTGTTCCCTACATTTATGTTCGTATAACTCGTCAAAATGTAGGGAACAGCTGATTTTTTTAATTTTGACAATTCAAAAGTGTCTGTACATGGTTTATATAATTGAAATAAATGCTTTGAGTTTGAGTTTATAACTTTTATTTTTGTCTTGCACTACTTCAATATCGAATAGGTAGATACTTCTGGACTTTATAAAAATCTGAATAAAATATCATCATTATAAAAACGTGCTCGTGAGGTTGACTATTTACCTAGTTAAGGAAGCGATATTTAGCATACTAAATATATTTCTACTATTATAGATATACCCATAAGGTTTTCGCAACAGTCTATGAACTTCTTAAAATTAGCTCTAGAACCTAGAACAACTCGCTACGAAGAAGTAGAAGTTCAGCTACGTGCATAAACAAGCTAAAGTTGGATTGAATCGGCTGTAATAAAAAGTTTGTGATGTCATACAACTTGCTCCCGTTTGTTATAACTTCCATCCCGCCTCAGACGAGTTCTACACATCTTAGATGCGGTATGGAGTAGAGCGAAATGTCTATTTATATCACATCGCTTTTAGGCTTCCCTTTCTAATCATGGCAATTACTAGGGTGTGTGGATTTTAATTGTTACACCTTTTTGAAACATCTTGCTTTAAATATAAAAAAAACATTAGTTGTAGGTGTTCATAATACTTACTAGTCAATGGTTTATTGGTACATTCGCACTGCATGGCAATTGTATGTAATCGTACAAATAATTTAAACAAAAACTTGGTAAGAAGTCGGTTTTGATTTAAATTTATCAATTTATGGTAACGTTTATAACTAGAGATCGGATATTCGGATGCATATTCACCTAAAGTTGAGATGTTGGCTGATATTTTTTTATTTGAAATGGGTTTGCTCTTGACTCTAGTCTAGGTCAGAGGTGACAGAGACAAAGTCGACGATGGAGTGAGCTTACCCAGAAGAAGCCTGTTCACTAATACTTTGAAAAGATTCAGGTTGTATGCGCTCGGAAACACAGACGCAGGTAATGAGTTCCACTCTTTTGCTGTGCGCATTATAAAAGACATTTGAAAACGCTTAGTGCGAATTGGTGGAATAGCAACTAGGCAGGGATGGTAACTTGCAGTGCGTCTGGATGACCGAAGGTAGGAGGGGGCCGGTGGAATGAGGTCGTGGAGTTCTTGGGTACACTCACCGAAGTACAATCTGCAGAAGACCGACAAGCAGGCAACCTTGCGGCGATGAGCCAAGCTGTGAAGCTTGGCATCCACCAGTTCTACGTCGCCAATGAGCCTCTTAGCTCTGCGTTCCACCGAGTCAAGAACGGCAAGTTGGTATTTCGCTGAGCCATCCCAAAGGTGGCTGCAATACTCCATGCAGGATCGGACTTGCGCTTTGTATAGGGTTAAAAGCTGTCCAGGCGTAAAGTATCGCTTCACCCTATTTAGGATGCCCAGATTCTTGGCCGCAGTTTGGGCTTTGAACTCGATGGTAGCGCCGAAGTTGAGAGTAGACGTCAACTCCATGCCTAGGAGCTCGAGCCGATCCGTTACAGGAACAGATGTACCCCGAAAAGTAGGAGACTGGTCAAAACGGCTCCTTTTTGGCGGTAAAAAGACACGCTTGTATTTTGGTGGCGTTAAAAGAGACCAAATTGTCATCACCCACTGGGAGACAAGGCTTAAGGTCAAATCTGTCCGCTCTACCATGGCTTCGCTCAAGAAACGAACTTCGGCCCCGCTGGCTTTTGCGCTGGACAAGTATCTCTTTAAAACAGTACTGTCATCTGCGTACCCAACAATACCAGGCTGAAGAAGGTCATTGATATGCACCAGGAAAAGAGTTGCAGAGAGAACAGACCCCTGAGGAACTCCGGCATCAATAGCCATAAGGTTAGAGGAGCAACCGTCAACGATTACTCTGATCGACCGCTCAATAAGGAAGTCTGTTATCCAGCTACAAAAATCAGCGGGGATGCCATAAGCAGGAAGCTTGCTGAGTAGACCTGCGTGCCAGAGCCTGTCAAAGGCCTTCGAGATATCAAGCGATACAGCAAGTGCTTCGCCGTGTTTCTCGATGGCTTCGCCCCAATAGTGCGTGACATACATAAGAAGATCGCCAGTTGACCGTCCCCGGCGAAAGCCATATTGACGGTCACTGAGGAGAGTCAAGGTAGGTCAGCAACTTACTGTTCAGTACCCTTTCCATAACCTTGCACAGAATGGAGGTAATGGCGATTGGACGGTAATAGGCAGGATCTGCACGGTCGCACTTTTTGGGCACTGGTTGTACATTTGCAAGCTTCCAGGATTTTGGCACCGTTCTTTTTTCAAGAGAGAGGCGGAACAAGCGTGACAACACAGGAGACAGTTCAGGCGCACACTGCCTCAACACTGAGAGAAATGCAAATAAATTTGCTTTCTCACTTGCAGAGTGAGCCACCGACCCATCAGGTTTCACCATTGGAGGTAAGGTGGGACGACAGAAATTCGTTTCAACCGCTTTAGACAGGGACCAGAACTGTTTACTACCTGGAGGGTGCGATGCTAGTTTGGTCCCAATACGTCCGACATGGTCAAAACGTGCACTACGTAAGACCCGCTTGCAGAACTTAGCGGCAGAATTAAAGGCTCTTTTCTTCGCGCGAACCCAACGCGCTCTAACTTTGCGGTCGCGGGCCTTGACCCAGGCTTGGTACGCCCCCCCCCCCCCCGGTGGGTTCCCGCATTGTCGAGGCGGGAGGGCTCACCCACGGTGAAGCGAAGAGAAACCCGAGGAGGGGCCGCTCGTCAGGGCTTTTGCCGATAAGCTAACGACGTAGCGGCCAACAAGTAGGTTGCGGTGCCGCTTGGGCGACATCGCAACTGAGACGGGCCGCGGTGTCGTATGGGAGGCATCGCGGCTGAGGGTTGGAGGCCGCGGCGGGAAAGGTGTGCCGGTATTGCGGTGCGCCGCTCTCTCTACCTTCCGCGGCCTTGACGGGGTCGCCAACGTCTGATGGCGGACGCGGTGGGGCCGCAGGGGAGGAGGAGTGTCGGTATGACGTTGGCCGCTCTCCCTATCCTCTGCGGCCGAAAATTGGCAGTCGGCGGGGCCAATGACCTGACCCGTCGCAAGGGGACCAAGGGTGCCCAGACACGGGGTCGTCTGGCGCCCATGTACTGGTTTGGTCCCTGAGGTGGTCACGGCGTGCTATGTGTTCTGGTGCGCCGGTGAAGGGGATTACTCCCCAGAGGAGGGTCCGGTAACGGACAGCCCCGGCAGGTTCACGGATGAGTGCTAACGCGTGCCCGTGTTCCCGCCGTAAGCGGCAGAGGAGGACACCGTGGAGTTTTAGTGGGTTAGAGTCCCACATAACTGCACTATCTCCCCGTGGTAGTGCAGAATGCATGAGCATTTCTCCACGATAAAAAAAAAAAGAGGCTTGGTACGCAGACTCTTTATGGGCCTCAGCGCGGGCGCATTCTGCATTATACCAAGGGCGGGATTTGTGACCGAGCGGGATGTCGGAGAATGGAATAAAATACTCCATCCCCTGCTGAATCACGTCCGCAACCACTTCAGCACAGCACGAGGGGTCACCCGAGGAAAAGCACACTTGCCGCCATGGATAAGACGCAAAAAAGTGCCGCATCTCATCCCAGTCTGCTGACTCATATCGCCATACTCGCCTCATGCCTCTAGGACTGTCATCTGGAGGAGAACAAGTCGATATGGATTTCACCAGGCAGTGGTCAGACGTTCCCAGGCGGGGCAGAGACCGATACGAATGACTGTCCGGATCAGTTACCAGCAGAAGGTCCAAGCAATTGGGAGTATGACCGTCGACATCCGGTACCCGCGTTGCCACATTCACCATCTGGGTTAGATCTAGCGTTAAAGCAAACTTGCGCGCCTCTAACCCAGCATGGTAAGTTTTCTGGAACGGGAACAACCACTCTTTATGATGGGCGTTAAAATCCCCACAGAAAAATGAGCTACGCTGTTGGGTACCGTTGCTGGGCTACGTCAGTCAACTCCACGAGGAAATTAAAGAGCGCCGTTGTCTCCTGGTCACCGCTGTGCGATCGGTAGACGCCGATGTAAAGAGATTTCTCCACGCCTGTGTCCACAAGTAGCCATATGGCAGAAAAACCCGATTTCTCAAAGCAACGGAGATGACGACAACAAATGTCATCGCAGACGTACACACAGACCCCAGCTTGCTTCTTGAACTTGTGTTCAAAATCAAAATCAAAATGTTTTATTTCACATAAACCTACATGGGCACTTATGAAACGTCAGAAGCTAGGTGCACGGTTCCAATTGGTCGTTTCCTATGGAGAAGAACCGGCAAGAAACTCCATGGTTACTCTTTTTAAAAATAATTGGCTTTTACAATGTTTCCAGATTACAGTAGGTATGGGAGGACAGTGCAGGCCTGTCAACAAGTACCAAGTACTTGATAAAATAGAAAATGGTCTACAGATCTAAAGTCTATAAGGCCTACAAAGTCCTCACATTTACAAAATAAGAATCTATCAAAAGGATAGATAATAAAAAAAACCGGGCAAGAGCGAGTCGGACTCGCTCACCGAGGGTTCCGTAACATCCGGGTTTATGCATAAGGTTTATGTTTATGAAATTAAATGTTTTTTTATATTTTTTTATATTTGAGTTGGTTGAATAAAAGGTAAATTGCGGTTTACGATTTATGACGTACATATTAAAAAAAAACTACTTACTAGATCTCGTTCAAACCAATTTTCGGTGGAAGTTTACATGGTATTGTACATCATATATTTTTTTAGTTTTATCATTCTCTTATTTTAGAAGTTACAGGGGGGGACACACACATTTTACGACTTTGGAAGTGTCTCTCGCGCAAACTATTCAGTTTAGAAAAAAATGATATAAGAAACCTCAATATCATTTTTGAAGACCTATCCATAGATACCTCACACGTATGGGTTTGACAAAAAAAATATTTTTTAGTTTCAGTTCTAAGTATGGGGAACCCCAAAATTTATTGTTTTTTTTTCTATTTTTGTGTGAAAATCTTAATGCGGTTCACAGAATACATCTACTTACCAAATTTCAACAGTATAGTTCTTATAGTTTCGGTGAAAAGTGGCTGTGTTCCGTTTTTTGCCATTTGGCAACGGAACCCTAAAAAGAAAAATAATAATAAAAACCTACTAAAACCAAGTGTTATGATTCTCATTAAAACCACTAACAAAGAGGTGAAAAATTTCAAGTGTCTGTATATAATCAAATAATAAAGAAATTATGTCAAAAGTATGTAAAAAATTTTTTTAATAATTTAATAAAAATTAAACATCGTAATTTGAGAGCAGTTAATAGACATTTACATAGTTATGCCGTTAATGAGAAGCCAGGGAAGCCACATGTGCAGAAGGAATTATTGCCAGACTAGCTTGTCTTCAACGTAGTCTTTAATCTTATAATATGCTTTTTTGATAAGGACACGTTTGATGAGGGTTTTGAACTTTCCATCGCTAAGTTCTGTGTTCAAGAGAGTAACCCAGGTAGTTGAGGTATGCCACATCCGACGGGGTTGCTATCTTCGTCTCCGTCAGGAAAAACAGGTGCGGCCTCTCGGTCTCAAGGTGGTGATGGACCGGATCGAGATTGGAGTGCAACCCCCTGATAAAAGTGAGGTACACTTTTAGTGGGAGGAAGTGCAGCCGTTGTTTGACCTTATTCTTCTTTGCTTTGATCATTTTGAGTAGAGTTGTTGGGGAAAAAAGCCGACTTGTCGAGGCGCTGCTCAGTGAACCAAGTGGAACACTAGAGCTAGACTAACCTTATGGGGAACTCATTTGGAGACTGCGGGGATGCATGGATAGGAGGACCCGGTGGTCATATCCGGTATGACCACCGTGACTCGTCACTAGAGGGCGCAAGTATAAGTTTTCTCCTTACAACGTTCCGTATTTGAATAATTATTAAAAATAGATAAAGTGATCAAATCTATTATTTCTTGTGCTCAGCTCAATGTTTATAAGTGCAAAAACATTATATAAGTTTAGTTGCGACGATCTAAATTGAGAACTGTGTTGTGAAGTGGCAAATAGTGGGAACTGAACTAGATGAAACAATTCTATTTCTTGGACTAAAGGTATTTGTTCTGGACCAAAACAACGATTTCTTTGGTATATCCCGTGTTGTTGCAGTATTGGAGCGTCTAATTGTGATTGCTAGCTGTGCCTTTTGCTATAATCAAAACTTAATCGCTATATCAAAACTGCCAAGTCATTTTAACATAGCTTAAAGTGGTACCAGAGCCATCTATTATCGTATAGCGGAATTGCTTAGAAAACTATAGTAGCTATCGACCAAAACTTTAATTAGTCTTGATCCTAATCTGAACCGATTGCATCTTGACAGTACAGAGGGCGCTAGTAGTAGCTAACACTCCACGACACCATCGCGGTGCAACAGGAAAGTTATAGAGGGCGCCCAGAGTACTTGCGTTTCCAATAATTACATACTTTGATAGTGACACCTTTAATCACTCATTATGCAGTGCTGTATTGATACATCGTCAGCGGTCAATAGCATCCTCCAGTGCTCTGTATGTGGTGGTAAATACCACTATGAATGCTTGAATGTGACATCGCAACAGTTTACGGCCCTGAACGACGAGTACAAGGCTTCCTGGAAATGCCCGGCTTGTTGTAACGTCACTAGACGTGCTAAGTCAAACGTGAATACGCCTGTGCGCAGCTACACTGAGCTCCCAGCTGATGACCTGTCTATGGATATGTCATGTGATAACTTGGACCATAGCTCTATTAGCTCATCCACCAGCTTGGGCAATAAAACTGTGATCACGGAAAAGTCGTTGAAGTCTGCAATCAACCTTAAGTCAATGGCGTAGTGACATGAATACAGACATGCGTCTGTTGCGCGACGATATTAAGTCAACCCTAACAGATATTCAGAGGGAAATGCAAACACTACGCACAGAGCAAATCCTCCTAAAACAGCGAGTCTCTGATCTCCGTGATGACGTCGTAATGCTTCAAACTAGCGCCCAGAGCCAGTCGGTGGAACACGAGATCCTACAGAAGCGTGTCGACGAACTGAGCAGTACACACACACCGGCTGTATCGGAGCTGTTAATAAGTAACTTGGAAGCTAAGATCGACGTGTTGGAACAGCAGGCTCGGCAGTGTAATGTGGAAATATGTAACGTGCCCGAGAGGCGCAATGAAAACTTATCAGTAATTGTCCAGGCTGTAGGAGGTGCACTTAAGTCTCCGGTCTTACTAAATGACATTGTTTCAGTGCACAGGGTGCCCCATGCGCATCAACAAAGCACACGACCAAAAAACATAATTCTTAAGTTCGCTACCCGCCTGCAGAGGGACAATATGCTTAGCGCGTTCCGTAAAGCTAATTCATTGAAGACCGACCAAATCGGTGTCACTGGCACATCCACATCTATTTACGTTAATGAGCACTTAACCTTACGGAAGAAACAGTTATTTCGTAAAACCCGTGAAGTCGCTAACAATCATAACCACAAATTTGTATGGATCAGAAATGGTACCATACTGGTACGCGAGCGTGAGGGTGAAAATGCATTCGCTATACGTGGAGAAAGCGATCTCAATAAAATTAAAACCAAAACAAAGCCAGCTGAATAACTGTTTTTTCTTTACAATATTCCACTGCACAACCACTGTTTATTGTCTATGTTTTTCGCCTAAGTTAAGTAATTTTATTTTTACTATGTTGCATGTATTGTTAATTTTAATTATCTTATTATCACACATTTTATTTTTTGTAGTTCTAGAAATTTCAATCGTTTTAATTTTCTCTCTATTTTCTAATTATTTATACTCAATTTTAATAACTGTCATTTATTGGGACTCTATGTTTATTTTTGTGTTGCATCTCATTTCAACACAATATCTATGCGAACTGGGAATACTGACTGTCTTTTGTGAGTACGACTTAGCCGATTATTTTCTTTATCTAACAGTGATGTTGACTGTTCTCGATCATATCTCATATGGGCTTATGTTACCTTTACAAGGCTTTTCTGGTATAACTTGGCTATTACTTGCGTGCACAACATTTATTGATTTCTATGAATTCGTGGTACGATACTGTGATTATGGATAGCAGCGACCAAATATCAATATACTACCAAAACTGTAGAGGTGTAAGAACCAAGCTGCATACCTTGTTTGTAAACATTTTATCGTTTTCATATGACATCATAGTTCTAACTGAAACATGGCTTGTGCCCGATATTGCTAGCGTTGAGCTTATGGATCCTCGATATGTTGTATACAGATGCGACAGAGATCGTAACACAACAAAAAAACAGGATGGCGGCGGGGTCCTCGTTGCAGTGTTGCGGGAACTTCGGTCGTGTTTGCTTAATGTTTCTGATCGCTTGCATAATGTCTCCACCACTTGCATTGAGCATCTCATGGTTGGATTTCCAAGTAAAAATAATAGTTCAAAAATGCATGTTATTAGCGCAGTGTACATACCACCTTGGGCGAACGCTGATACTTATAGCTCTCACTTCGACACACTGCAGGACTTATTAAATGAACCTGACGTTATAAATACATTCATTGTTGGGGATTATAATCTTCCGGATATTACGTGGCAGGTTGCCCTGACCGGTAGTCAGCAACAAATTACTGGCATGACTTGCACAGGACCGTCCCCTATATGTTCAGAGCTACTACAGCTAATGTCAGCCCTGGATGCCTACCAATATAATAGCATATCTAATGGAAATGGTAAAATTCTTGATTTGTTCATTTCTAACATAATTAGCACTTTAAGCCCTCCAATAGACCCCTTACTACCTATAGACCCACACCACCCTCCGTTTGTTGCGAACGTCCCCATAGATATATCAGTGCAAACCATAAAAAGAAAACCAATGAAAAAATTCGATTTCCGTAAGGCCAATTATGATGTTATCAATGATCAAATTAATGAAGTCGAATGGTCGGTCCTGTTGGATCATCTTTCTTCCGAGGAAGCGGTGAAAATATTTTATGATAAGTTGAGCGACATTGTTTCACCGAACGTTCCTCTAGTGAGGTCTCGAGCACTTGACTTTCCAGTTTGGTTTTCTCCTCACTTGATTAAGACTTTCAAAAGGAAACAGCGCCTTTGGATAAAGTGGAAGAAGTTTAAAAATATTAAAGACTACAATATGTTTTCCGAATACCGAACAACTTTTAAAGAAGCCTGTAACAATTGCTATTCCACCTACATTAAATCCGTTGAGGATAATCTTACCTCCAATATTAAATGCTTTTGGACTTATGTATCAAATCGTAAAGATAAATCGGGCATCCCATCTACAATGCAATACCAAAACCTTAAGTCAAGTGCTCCAGACGTGGTTTGCAATATGTTCTCCGATTACTTTCTATCAGCTTTCGAACCCGCATCGCCCACGCTGTCGACGTGGACCCCGCCACCTCAATGTGACGCTAACATCTTAATCGACAATCTATGTATCGAGGAATCTAAATTACTTCGAGAGTTGAAAAACCTCGATCCGTCAAAAGGTGCTGGCCCTGATGGATACCCAGCCATGTTTTTTAAGGCTACTGCTAATAGCATCTATAGACCGCTTCATATAATTTACAACAGATGCTTGTGTGAAGGGGTATTTCCTGAAATATGGAAACAGGCCAATATAACGCCCGTACACAAGGGAGGCTCGAAACATGATATTGAGCAATATCGACCCATTTCAATTCTATCGACCTTGTCAAAGCTATTTGAAAGACTCGTACATAACGAAATCTATCCAATCCTGCACAACGTATTAATTCCTGAACAGCATGGTTTTGTTAAACACCGATCCACTGTTTCCAATCTTTTAATCTTCACCAACTATCTTTTTGAAAACATGGATAGACGTTTGCAGGTGGACGCTGTATACACAGATTTCAAAAAGGCCTTTGACAAGGTCGATCACGAAATTTTACTTAATAAAATTGCATTTAATGGCATACGGGGAAACTTGCTCCGGTGGTTTTCATCCTACATAAAAAATAGAACACAGAAGGTTGTTGTAAGTGGCCATCAGTCTGATACAGTGTCTATAACTTCTGGTGTTCCTCAGGGCTCAATCCTGGGGCCACTGCTTTTTAATATATATATAAATGACATTGGGAAATGCTTCTTGAGTACAAAATTTCTTATGTATGCTGATGATTTGAAAGCTTTTAAAACCATTACTACTATGGAAGACTGCTTAAATTTTCAAGAAGACTTAGATAGGTTCTCAGCATATTGTCTTGACAACAAACTACACTTAAGCATCTCCAAATGTCATTATATACATTTCACAAAAAACAAATTTTTCACAAATTTTAAGTATAGGCTAAATAATGCCTTGCTGAGTAATACCTCTATTGTAAGAGATCTTGGTGTTCTACTGGACAATAAGTTATCGCTTAACCAACACGTAGAAAGAATTGTTAATAATTCATTTAAGATGTATGGTTTTGTCATGAGATCATCCACTGAGTTCAAACGGCCCTCCACCTATCTCTACTTATACAAGACGCTTGTACGCTCACAGCTCGAATATGCGGTCCCAATCTGGAACCCGTTTTACAAGAAATATATAGATATGATCGAGAAAGTCCAGCGTAAATTTCTTCGAGCCATGTACTATAGGTGCTATAAAAGGTGTTTGTCATATTCACAATTGCTAAGCAAATATAACATGTTAACATTAGAATCTAGACGTAAGTTACTAGAAGCCAACGTACTACATGGTATTGTTCATAATCAGTTCGATTCCATCGATCTCACGAGTAAGTTATGTTATGTGGTCCCCCGCACTGTAAATAAGCGTAGTGTCCGTGCAGGTACATTGTTTGCTGTTAATACCTGTCGGACTAATTCAGGATTGCGTTGCCCTGTTCGTCGTATGGTGGAGTCGTATAATCGCAACTTCATTGATATTGATATTTTTGTGTGTTCCAAATCGAAATTTAAGTGTAATGTTTTTGAAATGTTATGTAATTATAATAAGAAATAGTGTGAGCCCTGCTATTCTACATTGACACAATCCCTTAGTCTTATCCAAATATTAATATTTATATATTTTTAATAATTAATTTATTATATTGTTTTAACAATGAAATAGTATAATACCTATATCAGTGTATTTCTAATCTAGTGGCACTTTTTACCTTATTCTAATTGTGGTAATATGCGGATAATGTAGTGGGCTGCAATATTGTTAATACTTTTTATGTGTCTAATTGTTATTTGTAAACATTTTATTTTGTAGCTGTTTATTGTCCCATAATAAAATAAAAATAAAAATACTAAAAACAAAATAAAATAAATATTTAAGGGGGGCTCCCATACAACAAACGCGATTTTTTTGCCCTTTTTTACTCGATATCAAAAATGGCAACAGGTAGGCACTTGAAATATTCACAAAATACTCAGTTGTATTTTAACTTTAATAATAAATAATAAAATTTAAATAAATATTTAAAATAAAATAAAAAATTTATAAAATAAATATCCCATACAACAAACATGTTTTTTTCGGCGTTTTTGCCTTGTGGTACGGAACCCTTCGTGTGCGAATCCGACTCGCACTTGGCCAGTTTTTTCATACCTACGCTCGGCGGTCGCGCTATGGTTGTCAACTATGGCTTGTACACAAAAAACTATCGTGGTAGTGGCACTCGTATCTAGTTGTTTGATTTATTATTGAGCTTATTCTACAATATTAAAACAAATAATAAACATAGTATTACAATACAAAAAGTTTACAGAACAAAAACATTTTTTTTTTTACATTTGTCAATTTTCAATATCGAAAATCCCTAATAATTTCAAAACGGATTCACCTATTTACACAATTTATTTTGCCCTATCCGTTTTAGACCTAAACCTATCAAATGACACTAAAAACAACGCAATATCTACACAAACAAAAAAACATGTTTTAAATTTACGTAGGTACTTAGATATAGTTGGTGGCGTGAATTTACCTTACAAAAAAATTACTTAGTTTATACTGATTCAAAATAGGAAACTATTTTATAAGGGCTGATTTTTCCAACGCCAGATAATTTTATCGAAGGAATAATTTTTAATTTTTGACAGTTCTTCCATACAAAAACTGTCAGACGTCAATTTTATTCCACGAATAAAAATTATCTGTCGATTGAAAAATCAGCCCTAAGTCGAGCTTATATAGGCATTTTTATGTTGCTCCACTTTTGCACTTCACAGACGCGTGTCTCAAGCGGATGGCACACGCGCTCGCACTACTCTCAACCCGTCTGAGATGGGTCCGTGTCCACTCGACCCGCTCAGACTCGACCCGAATAATATTTCTGTTTTGATAGGCATAAAAACGTCGATGTACAGTCAGACAAAAAAAGTGTCGATTTTAACGCTTGAACCACGCGGGAGTGTAAAATTTAAATAATGTTTGGATAAATAAATTAATAATTAAACAAATAAGTCCTTATACTTTTTTAATATAGTATTAAGATTATTGTTAATTATCATTACAATCTTATAGCTAGTGGCACGGTGGTAGGTATTTATTGAATCAATCTTTAAACGTGATTATAATTATTAGGTTCACAAGTAGGAATAGGAACTAACTTCTAAAATGTAAAAAAAAAACATTTTCTTTCTAAAAATAATCGACATGAAAAAAAAATACAAATAATTAAAAAGTTTTTGAAATAATCAACAATCGAGCAGTTTCTTATAAGTACTTAATAACTTTTCTTGATATATTTTTGTCAATAAACCTAAAGTCATCATCATATCATTATTGACATTGATATTGACATGACATTGACATTGTTGACATTGGTATTTTTGTATTTTTTGTATTTTTGAATTTGAATTTTTGAATTTTAATTAGTTTGACTAACATAGTTTTTAAGTTCCATAATACTAACCTCATATGGACATGCAAAATAGTCTGAATTAAATGAATTTTATTATTATTATGTATCATTTTCAATACTTAACTATTATCTTCTTCCTTTGGCTGATTGATGTGTTGCAATCGCAACGGAATCTAAAAAGAAGAACGACTTAGTACATAACTTTACAGTATCTTAATAATGAACAAGTTGTTGTATACAATATTTTACCTTTGTTGGACTCTATCACATAATGCAGAAATATCCATTTCAATCATTTGTATGTAAAATCAAATTAGGATAATATCACTTTGCCTGACTGTACAAATGGCACTGAATTGGTAGTAAAACATCTGATATTATTCTTCGGGTCGAGTCTAAGCGGGTCGAGTGGGCGCGGACCCTCTGAGATAACGTGTCCGTGAGCGGTGTCTATGTGTGAGTTGCTCGAGCGCACTTTGTATGTAGATTAACTTCTGCACTATCTGTATTTTGTGACATAGGCCTCTCTCAGGCTGCGCCACAACACCCCCCTCCCCCCCTCCGGTGAGTGATATGAAGATTCGAATGACGTTATTCCGACACACGCTAGTTCGAAAAAAATTAAGAATAGTACGCCAGTTCGAAAACACATACGGCCTTATTACAAAACAAGATTTATCTTTAGACCCAGGTTTAAACCATCCAGCCATTTTTAAATTTCAAATTATAATCCGACGAAGCTAAAGTTCTTATTACAAAAACTGACGTTAAACCCGAGTCTAAGTTGTCTGTGGGGATGTAGTGTTATTGAAACAACTGTTCTCAAGCGATTACCTTTAATTACTGACTGCAAGAGTATAAATGTGTTAATATATTAATAGAAGATACATTCATATGGATAGGGTCATAGACCTTATACTATAGGTAGTACTACTACACCTCACCTCAGGGGTGATAGAAAAAAAAAAAAAAGTATAGTTATAGTTTACAATTTTTTTTTTTTTTTTTTTTTTTTTTTTTTTTTTTTTTTTTTTTTTTTTTTTACGTAAATATAACTTAATATCATTTCTTATGTTACCAAAGGTTTGGTTCTATTTTTATGGATTAAATAGGGTTTATTAAATTTTAATATTTCTACATTAACACCTAAATCATTTAAAACAACAAATGGTCCCTCCCATTGAGGATCTAACTTATTAGCTATTTCATTTCTAATTAAAATTTGTTGTCCTTTAGGTACTGTATGTCACATTATTTAAAGACTTATCACAACAACTCTTACGGTTTTGTTTACTTATAAGTAGGTTATTACGAGCATCTTGATGTGCTACTTGTAACCTATACTTAAGATCTAAAGGATAACTTTCTGGATTATACAATGGTTCTATGTACTGACTAACTCTAGATGGTACTATACTAGCTCTACCAAATACCAGTTCGAATGGTGTGTACTTTGTCTCTGTATGAACTGTATTGTTGAAACTGTAACACCAAAATGGTAGCCAGTGACTCCATGTGTCTTTTTGACCATTACACTGTATTCGTAAAAACGATCCTAAATTTTTATGTGAATTTTCGAGCGCACCTATGGATTGATGGTGATACGCTGTAGACATTAATTTATTTATACATAAAAGTTTACATACCTGTTCCATTACTGACGATACAAATTCTGTTCCACGATCAGTTGCGATGGTATTAGGTATTCCAAATCTTAAAATAAAATTATTAACTAATGCTTTAGCAATACTTACGGTTTCCTTCGTTTTCAAAGGATAGGCCTCTACGAACTTAGTAAGCTCGCACTGCAGTGTCAAAATATAACAATTTCCTTCAATGTCTTTTTCTAATGGACCTACGACGTCCAGATAAATTTTTTCAAAAGCATGTGAAGCCGTTGTAGTTATCTCCATGGGCGCCTTGATATACCTACAATGCTTCATTTTCTGACATTTAATGCATTTACTCACAAATTGTCTAATATCGTTGTCTAAGCCTGGCCAGTAAAAATGTCTCTTAATATTATTGGTCATCCTACGTACTCCTGCATGTCCTGCGGTAGGTAGTAGGTGAAAGTCATGTAAAATATACTTTCTTTCTTCTTCATTATAAATTCTCCTAACTCCTCTCAATACATAAATACGTGGACCGGTCCAATCCTTATTGTCTTTTATCTCTTTTAATACATCTTTAATAAAACTCTCATATTCCTTATTTTTTACTATGCATAGCTCATTTATACCTATTCGTTTACAACAATGACCTAACTTAGTCACAAATTCGGCTCGCGTAAGTTGTGCTCTAAAGTTAAGATTAATATACAACATCTTCTTTCGATTGTTATAAATAAAACATTCCTTTTCTTCATCTTTATTATTTTGTCTTTTTAATTTATTTAATTCATCACTTCCTATAAAACTCATTTCTACAGAATTATTCGGAATTTTTAGTACCTCAACTACTCGTGGTTGATCAGGCCACGTTTCGTCTCGTTTACTAAAACTAGGTGTATCCAATTGTTTTCCTACATCTAAACGTTTTTTCTGAGCTCTAGTCATAACTAAAGAAATTTCATTATTCATCTGTTTTAAAGTATCCGATGTTATATTAATTCTAGATAATGCATCTGCTATGCTATTATCTTTTCCTTTTAAATATAAAATTTTAAAATCGTATTCTTCTAGTGCTAGTCTAAATTTAAGTAGTCTGCTAGATGGGTCCTTCATTGAAAATAAATATATTAAAGGCTTATGGTCTGTCATAATTGTAAATGATTTACCGTATACATAGGGTCTAAAATACTTTACAGCCCAAACAATTGCAACTAACTCTGTCTGAATGGTTGGATAATTGAGTTCAGCTTTATTCAGAGGTCTGCTAGCATAAGCTACAGGTTTCATATTTTGATTGCACAAGACTGCTCCAATAGCCGTCCCTGACGCATCTGTTTGAATGACAAACTTATTATTTTCTGAAAAATCTGGAAAATCTAATACTGGTGGTGTACTTAAAGCATGTTTCATTGCTTCAAACGCACTTTGACACTCTTCAGTCCAAACAAATGGTACATGTTTTCTAGTTAATTTATTTAATGGACAAGTTATTCTTGCAAAGTTTTTAATGAATTTCCTATAATAGTTACAAAATGCTACAAATCTTTTTACTTCATCGGTATTACTTGGTACAGGGTAATTTTGCAATACTTCTACTTTAATTGGGTCGGGTAAGACTCCATTTTCTGATACTAAATGCCCTAAATAAAGAATTTCTTTCTTTAAAAAATTACATTTTTCTGGATTTAATTTTAAATTAATTTTCCTAAGTCTTTCCAAGACGTCTGTTAAGTTTTTATTATGGATATCTAAATTTCTCCCAAAGACTACTAAATCGTCTAAATATATAAAACATTTATCGTATGTTAACCCAGACATAGCAACTGACATTACTCTACTAAAAGCACTCGGACTTGTTTTTAATCCCATAGGTAGCCTCTTCATCTGGTATTGCCCAGTACTAGTTGTAAACGCTGTATACTCTCTACTGTTTTTATCTAAAGCTACTTGGTAATATCCTTGATTAAGATCTAAATGCGAAAAATAGACTGAGCCAGAGAGCGAATCCAAAATTTCCGTAATACTTGGCAAAGGAAATTTATCGTCTACAATACGGTCATTAAGCTTCCGATAATCGACCACTAGTCGCCATTTTTTATCGTTGCTACTTTTTTTTGGTACCAGTAAAACAGGACTCGACCATTCACTCTTCGCCTCTTCTATAATGTCATTGTCAATCATTTTTTGAATTTGCCTATTTACTTCATTTTTCAAAGAATGCGGCAATCGGTACTGCTTCGTATAAACCGGACTTGTATTTGGTTTTATAGTTATGGATTGTTCATAAACACTTGTAGTCGTTAACTTATCACCTGGTAAAAAGAAAACATCCGAATATTTAGAACATAATTCTTCAATTGATTTCCGTTCGTCCATTTTTAAATGATTTAATTTTAAAATGTTTAATAAGTTCTTTGCTCGTTCTAAACTGTTAGCGTTTGATTTAAAATTGCATAAGTGAAACTCTTCAATTGAATATATCTGTGGTTGAAAAGTTGGTAGGTAAATATCATGCTCGTTATTGTTCAAAATTTTAACCGGTAATCTATTATTTTTTATTCGTCCAATACATCCCGCTAGAAAAACATTTTCCGCTAACTGTTCGCTATGGATAATACAGTCATTCATATTCTCAATATTTATTAGCAAATAATGTATCGACTCACTTCGTGCTGGGATATGTAACACCTCAGCTGAGTAATCTATGACATCACTTAGTTCTAATGAATAATACTTTCCATAATTAGATAGGTTAATGACATTAGTTTCTAAGTTTATATTTGAAGCGTACTGACAAAGAAAATCTAAACCTAATATTCCATCTGCCTTTAATCGTATGTTATCAAAAACATGAAGCTTGATATTAAAGTCAACAAAGTGTTGGTCATCACGATGAGTTAAGCTAAGTTGAACAAACCCTGATGAACTAATTTTACCTCCAATACCATTTATGATGGTTTCATCTCTAATTACTGCACTATCGTATGGTAACGCATCTTTTTTAATTACGGACAAAGATGCTCCGGTATCTATTAACCAATAATATTTCCTATTACCTATGTATAATGCTAAAAATTTTGCCTTACCTTGCAAAGCTAAAATGTTATGTTTAAGATCGAAAAAACTGCATTTCGTTTGTTGTAGGCATACTATCGTTCTTATCTTGTTCATTGCTGGAATAAAATATTCTATTGGTACGACCTTTACTACGAGTTTCATTACTCGATCGATTCTCGTTCGAAGTTTGATAATCTCGTCCACGTCCGTTACCACGATAGTTATGGGATGATCGCCCACGTGAGTTATTGAAGTCACGTCTGCCGAAGTTATTTGAATTATGGCTAAAATTACCTCTCAAATTATTTGAATTATGCTGATAATGATGTCCTCGACTGCGTTGGTTTAACTGCTGACTATGAGAACCACGGCCATTCCTAAAGTTGTTGTTATTGTTATGAAACTTACCTCTTCCGCGGTGTGAAAACTGCATGACATTTTCGTTGGTCGAAGTCGATGCCGATGTCAACTCTTCATCTTTCGCTGCCTGGATCGCGTCCTTTAAACTGTCATAATTACGTGCAGCAATAATCGTACTTAGTCTCGAATCCTTCAATCCATCTGCGAATCGCTTAATTGCCAATTTTTCGTTTATGGGCTTGAGTACGGAATAACTATCAGAATTACCATTTGCTTGCGATATGGTCAGATTAGTAAATAACTTTTCTAATTCTGTTCCAAACTGATCAATTGTACGCCAGCCTTGCGTTGCGTTTTGTAATCGTGATTGTATTGCAGTAAACGATTTTTTTGGTAAAAGTGCAACACGTAAATCTCTGACAAAATCGTTCACAGATGTGTAATTATTGGTTATACGTAATTTTGCATTTTCTGATAATCTACTTTTCAAAACGAATGTCATTAGTAACTTTTTCCCCGTTTCCGACAACATGTCTGCGTACATTTCTATAGAGTCAATGATACTTCTGATATTATTTTCGTTATTGGTCATTACAGGAATCAAACTACATGCCGTTTTTAAATCGAACTCCATGATTGATTCTGAATTTGGACTTGCTTCAGAAATATCACTGTCACTATCACAGTCTGATTTAATTACAGCGCACAAATCATTAATTTGCGAATAACACGATTCTATTTCGCTTTTCGTAACTGATAATGATTTTAACAATTCTGATTTTACTCCTGGTTTTGTAGATAATAGCTTTATTAATCCTTTACTTTTCTCATAAATTGTTTCAACCTCACATAATTTATTCTTAACAATATTACCCTTAAATCGTGTTTTTCCCTTTTTAATTAAATATTTCCTTATTGATATAAGATCATTTAAACAAAGTAACAATTCATCTTCCATTCCCTCATGCAAAAGTAATATATATTAATTAAACCATTTAATACATACCCGATTCTCACAGTGAATTACTGTAGTAGGGGACACAGCGTGTAAGATGATACATGATGATATACGATCACTCAAAACAAACTTAAACTGCTAATTTATCTTAGAGTTCATTATTTTAATTCTTAATGTCTATTATCATTTTATTGTCTCTTTATTTATATGATGATTCGCGATTTCATCTTACGCACTATAATACGCACAACGCACTTGAGACGCACTTAGTATGCACTTCACTAAATAAATGATACCGCACAGCTGCCAGATGAGTATGATGAATACTCCGACTTCTACGTCATTGGAAGATTTGCTTGCTCTTCTCCGCGAATTGCTCTGGAACGGTTGAACGATCGTCGCAGGCTGTTCTGCAAAATCTGGTCCCTGATCCAGGAATGGTGACAATTCCTGTACTGCTTCCACGCAAAATATATAATGCCAAGACCCAGTAAAACGCAAATTACTATGAGGATAATACTGATCGTCGAAATATGTGCCTTCAATTCTTCAACGTGTGCATTATTGGAACCAGCAGAATTCTGGTTCACGAAGACCGTCTCCTTTTCTACGTTGGAACGACACATTCTCACTGATTTCCGGACGTTAAATTAACTTTTTAAATGTACTTGATTCATTTTAATTACGAAAGTTCCATTATCCACAAATATTTTCACGCCAATTTATTACAAAGAGTTTAATTTATTTACTTTGCTTTGGAGCCGTAACACTACGCCGAGATAGAAGTCGCGTCACGCGCCCCAAAAATGGCAAGGGTCGCCATGTGGGGATGTAGTGTTATTGAAACAACTGTTCTCAAGCGATTACCTTTAAGAGTCGTTTTACAGTCCACTAGCGCCGCCAATCGAAAAAATGTCATAACTCGTAAATAGAATCAAAAATACAAAATGTGGTCTATTATTACTGTAGAAAAGGCAATAACGTAATTTTATAACACATTGTCAACACTTGAAATATAGCTGTTTAGCTAAATCGTGCATTTGTAACAAAAACGGCCGTTTATGTTTTGAATGCACGATTTAGCTAAACAGCTATATTTCAAGTGTTGATAAGGTGTTATACAATTACGTTATTGCCTTTTCCACAGTAATAATAGAACATATTTTGTATTTTTGATTCTATTTACGAGTTATGACATTTTTTCGATTGGCGGCGCTAGTGGACTGTAAAACGACTCTTAATTACTGACTGCAAGAGTATAAATGTGTTAATATATTAATAGAAGATACATTCATATGGATAGGGTCATAGACCTTATACTATAGGTAGTACTACTACACCTCATGTCAATTTTGCATTAAGAAATTTACGTTTGTCGGAATAAAGTTCAAAATAGAGTAACTGGCTCGAAGCTTTAGGCTAGGTCTAAAATTAGATCTCGTTTTGTAATAAGACGGATTAAGTCGAAAACCGCTATATCGAATGACGTTGTCGCGAACACGCTGATTCGAAAAACTGTTTGAATGGGAAAAACTGTTTGAATGTACGCTAGTACGAAAGTCTTGACATTGAAATCCACTGTTGCGAATAGCATATTCCAATCTGAATTTGTCTGGGGATCGAATTCGCGACCCAGTGATTACCAAGAAATACCTACGCTACGATGATAAAACTGACACTGAGCTAGTTGTATAAACTGCTAAGTATAAATGATTAATATTAGTACCTACATATTATGATTTAGCTATGTATACCTAGCATGCTTCCCGTTTTGATAAGCTAATAACATTACAAATACAGTACCTATTTATTATAATGCATCACAACAATAAAAACAAATTAATGAAGGTTGACTTAAATTTATTTTTAATTTCGTATAAGTACCACAGAATACCTAATAGTTATTAGTTTTTTTGGATTCCTATACATCTTTCATTCCGATTGACGTGTCGGTGTGTGATTAGATAACAGACAAAATGAGTAATTATTAATCGTTCTTATCGACCATTGAGTTCCCGGAAAGGGAAAAGTGTTTTAATTATTGATGGATTTATCATGCAGCAAAACAAAAAAGTGGACAACGTACAATATTAGTCTTGTTTAAAGAAGAAAACATTGTGCTGCAAAAGTACTGCAAGCAGTAGGTAATTTAATCGGTGTTGAACATTTTATATTTCGAGAGATGTCCAATCATACTCATGCACCAGAACCGGCACCCTAATTGCGTAACACACCATTACTCTCAATTTGAATAATTTCGAAGCATATTTCTAATCCATTGCTCCATATGTTTGAACAATGTGTCTGCTCGACAACGCAAATAACGCAATGAATGTTGTTAAACTGTCAAAATGATACCCATTGCTACTGATATTGTATTACGTAATTACCCTGCAGGTGAGTTTTTTTTTAGTGCTATAACATCTTATACCTATTGTTGGTAAATTATTATAAAAAAGTTAAGAGTACTTATATTATTAATTTTTAGTATTTTTATTTAAACTGTTAGTTTTTTTTATTAAATCAATATTTCGGACATCTTTACACAGCACCATCTAGTCCCAAACTAAGCAGATCTTGTACTAGGCATATGTACAGATGTATACTTTTTTTTGTAAATTCATACTTGTAATACTTAAGAAACACCCAGACCAACACAAACACTTATGTTCATCACATAAATATTTGTGTCTTATGGGAATCAAACCCACGACACGATCTTGTGATCAGCAGCCCGACACTCGAACCACTAGACCACAGACGTCGTCGTTTCTTATTAAATTTTTTAAAGCGATTATAATTATTCTTCCTTTTGAATTTTCTAGATCGAGTTAATGAAATCAAATTAAGAAATGCCTTGAAAACTTCATCAATTCAGAGTAATGATGCGCCGGGTATCATTATCTGAGAAAAATTGTGTGAAATTCCTTTTATTAGCACAAATTCAATACCAAATAAAAACGCCCTACGCCAAATCATCAAGAGAGCAAGAATTAAAAATAACCCGAAAGAATCTACAAACTTAAGCAAAGTGGTTAATACGAGTATAGGTACCAAATCAATATAAAAAAATTAATGGTGCCCGATTTCTAGGTAAAAGTGTTACTTTTGGGGAGGATAATGGTCGCTTGTTATTATTTGCAACTGAAATGAGCCTGCAAAAGTTAAGTGAATCGCCAGTTTGGTTTGTGGATGGGACATTGCAAACCTGCCCTATAATATTTACACAAATCTTTTCAGTTCATGGCATTGTTGGCACTGGAGATTGTAGACGAATATTACCCTTGGTATATGGATTTCTTCACAAAAAGACGGAAGAATGTAATATTAAGTTTTTTCGACATAATTATGAAAGAATATTCTTCTGAATTTAACATCGATTTGAAACCAGAACAAATAATGTCCGATTTCGAATTGGCGATAATAAAATATCAAGCTTTGAATATCAGTATGGTTACTAGTTATTTAATATGTGTAGGTATATTAGGGAATAAAGTACAATCTATCTGTAAGTACTTATTATTACTCAAATATCAAGCTTTGAATTATGGTTACTAGTTATTTAATATGTATATATTAGGGAATAAAGTAAGGTGCATTCGGGTAATGTCGAAAATCGGCATATTCCGAAAATATAAATTTTCTACCAAACGCAACGATATTTTATATTTTGACAACATTTACCTAGACGCCAACTTAACGCTTCCCCCGCTTCGGTTGACTCAGGTCGCTATTTGTTAATGTACGTGTCACAACGCCACATTTCTCGCAGGGTGTCACTTTTCGCGCGTTTTCTAGTTATCGGAATTACACGAACATTCGTATCCCAGGAATTTGTTAAGTTATTTAACTGATTGTTTTTTTGTCTAATAGATTTTTGTTTTTAATATAGTTTTTAATGGGTTCAGCGCATCCTAGGTATCCTTTTCTGTTTTTATTGAAATTACCCGAAGAGGATAAATCAGAATGAAAATTAATTCGGATTTAGCCGATGTTGTTTTTCTATGGAGATTGTCAGTGGTTCTCAAATATTCTCAATCTATTATTATTTAATTAATAATTAATATAATTCCGATGTAAATTAATTCCGTCTAAACGTGATATAAGCAGGTGGGTGTCATTCCACAGTTTAGGTATGATCGGCCGGCCCGCCTTTTGGTAGGCAAATGGTAGTCGGTTGCCACTCGGCTAACATGCTCGACACGTCTCGCGTGTTTTTAAAAATCTTATCGACAGTGATTTGCTAATTCTTTTTACTTTACATTCACTAATGAATGATTGAAGAGAAGAATAATAATGAAGACCATTGGCCTAAAACACGGTAAATGGTTTAATCAGAAAAATAAACAAACAAAAATATTTGCTCAATACATAAATTGGTACTATAGGTGGCAGACAGCTTTTAAGTTTAAACTGAACTGAAATTAACTAAACCGAACTGTTTAATGAGATCAGTCAGTGTAATAATAATAATAAATCCACAAAATGAACTAAATACTAAATAATATAGAATAGAATAGTCGCGTGAGTAAAATAATCATATATATACCTGCACCTGCACCTCTGTACCTGCTAAAAGATTGAGAACCATTTCAACCATCGGCGGGTAATTACGAAATAGAAATTTCACAAAAACGTGTTCAGGTTATTCTATGACAAATATCGTGAATATTATTTTTGGAGAGTAATTACGATAGAAAAAGAAATATGTACCTACTTTTTGTCAAAAGTGAATAAAGTCGTCTTTTAACTGTCATTCGGAATTGCCCGTGCATAATTCGAAATTACACTAGAACGAAGAAAAAAAAGTAAGTTTTTAAACACTTTTATTTTAAAACAACAACGATATTTATGAAAGATCTCCGGATAGAGCTCTAGGCTATATATTCAAGAAGACGAAGTGACTTCTGTAGAAGGCATACAATCCACTGATTCTGCCTGATTCATAAGAATACAAACATTCCATCAATTTGTCTGAAAATCATTCGGAATTACCCGAATGCACTTATGTGCTATCTTCTGCTATATGACACAAGCTTTTGACCACGTAAATCATGACATTTTAATAAAAAAAACTTCTCGCTTATGGTATATGAGGTACCTACTATTCTTAATTTAATTAAATCCTATTTAGACAATAGAAAGCAAAAGACAGAAATCAAAATAGAAAACGGAAGGATAGGAAGAAGGAAGAGATATACTTATCCGACGAACGTCAAACTGCTTTTGGTGTTCCTTAAGGTAGTGTATTGGGACCTCCACTTTTTACACTATACATTAATGACTTGCCAAAATCAATTTTACACCCTATGAATTTATTTGCAGATGATAGCACAGTGACAATTTCTAGTTAATAAAGACATGATCCAATATAAACTTGACATTCACACTACCTTGACATCTATAATAAAATGGTTAAACAATAACAATTTAAAGATTAATTTTGATAAAACTAAAATCATACATTTTAGCCAACGATTGAATATAGAAAATAAAATTGTTGAAATAGTGAATACTACTAAATTCCTTGGATTAATAATTGACAAAAGACTTGACTGGTAATCACAAATCGAAAACCTTTGCAAAAAAATTAGTAGTTCTGCATTTGCATTGCACTCTCTAGCTGCAGTAGTGAATATATATACCTTGATTGCGGCCTACCATGGCTTAGCTGCGTCTAAGATACGGTATCATATTTTGGGGAAATTCTACCGACGCTAACAAGGCATTCAAGGCCCAAAAAAGATACATTAGATCTATGTTTGGGCTAAAAACGGTTGATACGGTACATGTAAACCATATTTTAAAAGGTACAAGATATTAACTCTTCCGTGTCTACTCGTATACCTATATCCTAGAATCCGCAATGTTTGTTAAAACAAACCCGAATCTGTTCTCATGTTTACAGGACGTTGTACCGCGTAACAGACGGGATATGACCATTCTTCGCGTCTACCCAGCAAAAACGGCACTCATGCGCAAAAGTATCGTATGCATGGCGCCTACTATATTTAACATATTGCCTAAACGTTGGAAGGAGCTAAATAGTAATGCATTTATGTGCCAATTAAAAATGTTTCTATTGCAGAAAGCATAATATTACAGTGTCTCCGAATTTCTAGCCGAAAAAGTTTTTGATTAAATAATTTTGACTTCTTCCTGATACTAATATTAAATTTATATGACCACGGCTGTAATTTTTGACATACTTAATTCCTGTAATTTTTGATAGTAATCTTGTAATTTTGACATCTATCTTATAAATTTGACATAAATATTTTAATGACAGACATGTAGTAAACTTTGACATTATTCTTGTATTTGATTGAAATTAAAGTTTTTGCCTTAAATTAAATTTTGACATTATAATATAAAAATAATTTCTAATTTGTAAAGTTTCTAAATTAAAACTTTGTAATTGCATAATTATTTCGATTTTTACTATTGATATACTTACGGCTAAACATGATTGGTCTCAAAGTATGTAATATCTTGCATGCTCTTGCATGTATATAATGTTTAATAAATAAAGAAATCTTATGTTATATAATCTTAGAATGGTCAACATCATCATTATGATTTAGATTGTTATATACCCATGTTGTTGATGTGTTGTTTAGATGACCCAGATGACACACAGATAGAATGGTCAACATCATCATTATCATTTAGATTGTTACCCATTTTGTTGATGCGTTGTCTAGTACCTAGATGAACTTACACAGATATAATGGTCAACATTATCATTATCATTTAGATTGTTACCTATGCAGTTCATGTGTTGTTTAGTACCCAGATGAACTTACACAGATAGAATGGTCAACATCATCATTATCATTTAGATTGTTACCCATGCAGTTGATGAGTTGTTCAGTACCTAGATGAACTTACACAGATACAATGGTCAACATCATCATTATCATTTAGATTGTTACCCATGCAGTTGATGTGTTGTTTAGTACCCAGATGAAATTACACAGATAGAATTGTCAACATCATCATTATCATTTAGATTGTTACCTACGTTGTTGATGAGTTGTTCAGTACCTAGATGAACTTAGGTGCACAGATAGAATGGTAAACATCATCATTATCATTTAGATTGTTACCCATTTTGTTGACGTGTTGTTTAGTACCTAGATGAACTTACACAGATACAATGGTCAACATCATCATTATCATTTAGATTGTTACCCATGCAGTTGATGTGTTGTTTAGTACACAGATGAACTTACACAGATAGAATGGTCAACATCATCATTATCATTTAGATTGTTACCCATGTTGTTGATGAGTTGTTCAGTACCTAGATGAACTTACACAGATAGAATGGTCAACATCATCATTATCATTTAGATTGTTACCCATGTAGTTGATGTGTTGTTTAGTACCCAGATGAAATTACACAGATAGAATTGTCAACATCATCATTATCATTTAGATTGTTACCTATGTTGTTGATGAGTTGTTCAGTACCTAGATGAACTTAGGTACACAGATAGAATGGTAAACATCATCATTATCATTTAGATTGTTACCCATTTTGTTGACGTGTTGTTTAGTACCTAGATGAACTTACACAGATACAATGGTCAACATCATCATTATCATTCAGATTGTTACCCATGCAGTTGATGTGTTGTTTAGTACCCAGATGAACTTACACAGATAGAATGGTCAACATCATCATTATCATTTAGATTGTTACCCATGTTGTTGAAGAGTTGTTCAGTACCTAGATGAACTTACACAGATAGAATGGTCAACATCATCATTATCATTTAGATTGTTACCCATGCAGTTGATGTGTTGTTTAGTACCCAGATGAAATTACACAGATAGAATTGTCAACATCATCATTATCATTTAGATTGTTACCTATGTTGTTGATGAGTTGTTCAGTACCTAGATGAACTTAGGTACACAGATAGAATGGTAAACATCATCATTATCATTTAGATTGTTACCCATTTTGTTGACGTGTTGTTTAGTACCTAGATGAACTTACACAGATACAATGGTCAACATCATCATTATCATTCAGATTGTTACCCATGCAGTTGATGTGTTGTTTACCCAGATGAACTTACACAGATAGAATGGTCAACATCATCATTATCATTTAGATTGTTACCCATGTTGTTGAAGAGTTGTTCAGTACCTAGATGAACTTACACAGATAGAATGGTCAACATCGTCATTATCCTGCCCTTATCCCAATTTATTTGAGGTCGGCGCAACATGTCTTTGTCTTTCTGTAGTCGTCATCTCAGTAGTCACCCCCTTTTTAGCCATAGACTACACAGAGAGAATAATATTGTTTCTTCCAAATAAAACAAGTGGTTTAAGGTGCCTAGCAACTTCTACCTAATATTTTACACTTGGAGCATTTATTCCCAATTTTACGCATATTAGTACCTATTATAATACTCGTAATATGATAGCAGTAGTAGTATATAAAAACCGGGCAAGTGCGAGTCGGACTCGCGCACCGAGGGTTCCGTACTTTGTTCGTAAGTATGTAAATAGTTTATCACGGGATTTTTTTTAATGTAAGTACGAATTTATGCGTTTGATTTTTTCACAGCTTCAAGGGACTGTAGACCTCATTACGTACCTATATGGTTTTAATTTCAACTCGATACCTCCACGCGTACCCGAGGTAAGGGTTTTGACAGACAGACGGACGGACGAACGGACAACAAAGTGATCCTATAAGGGTTCTGTTTTAACTTTTGAGGTACGGAACCCTAAAAAGTACGATATTTATGCCATTGTTCTTTTCTTGCGCTGCACAAGTTTCTAGGTCACAACACGTAATAAATAAGTGTCGGTGACACAGAGAACGTGTCTATTATTTCGGTGTGGGGCGCCGCCAACCCGCGCGGCGTTTGTCGCGGACTTCATGAAAATAGAGGAGGTGGTGTGAAAGGGTTAAACATGCAAAAAACATTGAAATGTCAATTTATTTAAAGGAGGTCAGCAAAAGCCCATACAACTTTGCCCAAACATGTACCTCGAGGTACACGTGCACCAAATCGTAGAGAAAAAATAGGGGAATTCGAAAATAATTGTGTTTTTATCCATAAATAATTTAAAACTACATAATAAATTACTTAAAGTTTTAATAACCTGTAACACAATTAAATCATGTGGCAACTTTGCATGTACGAGTTGACATTAAGAGTATACGTGTTCTGTGGACATCACATTATTTCGTGGGTAAATGTTATTCCGTTCGTTTCTGCATAGACTAATATATAAATGTTTCTGCGTTTCGGGATACTCGTCTGTGTTGTGTATTTTGTTTAATAACTTGGCTATTCTTTCTGGTATTCCGTTTGTCACCTCACGATTTGGTTCCTGTCCTGACGGATTGGGTATTCATAATGGACATTACGATTTGGATACTCAGGCTTTTGGTTTGAGCGTCGCGTAAGTATCCTGTTCACGTTTTATCATTATGAAGAGAATAAAATACTTAAGATTTTAACAAATCTATTGCTTTCAGGCTAGTGCTTACAAACATGAGGTGCGTTTCTTGTCAAGGAGTACAGGATGATAACATACAGTCTTACAATATCTCCCATGTAATATATCTAACAAGACCGGCAAGGCACATCACCAAGATAGTGATAGCCAACATATTGCTGTGATTGAAAGCCAACCGTCAAATGAAACATCAAATTGTGTATGGTGTCAACAATCCCTTGCTGGTATCCATACGTATTCTTTGCCTCAAGGACCTGAAAGAGATGAAATAGTATTTCTAATATTACCTATTAATATGAATAGATGAAGAGCACATTTTCATAGCATTGATGCAGGTGTAACACTTTTGGAAGAGTTCTCGATGATGACAATGTCAGACTTAATTTTGTTTGCACTGGGAACTTATCAAATTAAGCAGGCCCGGTCATATTATGGGGAACACATTAGAGAAAATGGATCTTTTTTAATTGAAATCTGTGATGCCGAGCAAATCCATATACCAATTAAAAGTGCACAGGAAGTAAAACTAATAAGGGGACGAATAAAATCAAAACATACAGGGTCTAAAATATATTATACCTACATTTTATTGAATATGGCTCATACCAATTGGGAGCACAGAATCCACAGCTACTACTGTAGTTGCATTGTTGGCAAATGAACAGTGGATTGCTGTGCTCACATTATGACAATTATTTGGTATATGGTTTGGGCTCGGCATCAAGAAAATATAACAGCGCCTGCCACTTTCCTTGATAATATTTTAGTGAGAGATGAAATTGAAAATGAAGAACGCTAATAAAAAAACAAAAATATTTATTGTTTTATTCCATACAACTAACTCGATAAGTCTATTTATTCCAATGTTATTGGTAGATTTTACTGGAAAGATGACTTCCAGGCTTTAATTGATTCGAGTGCCGCTCGGGCTCCAGGGCCCGATAACAATAGGAAATGCTTTTGAATTCCATGAAGTGGGCTACTCAGTATCGAATCTCAAATTCAACTTCCACCCCTTATGCACATCACAATAAAGGCAGAGTAAGCAGAAAAAAGGGTGTTTTATGTAAATATTCGATGTTTCTTGGCCTAATTTATTATTTATTTCAAGAAATCAAGATGAAGTCAATAAAAGGCTTTATTTAAATGCGACTTCTATTCACTGAAACTTGATGATCTGGCGTATGTTAAGCTTGCTTGAAACCCTTGTATGTCGACGCTGGAACTCAATTATTTATCGAGTTTGTTAATCGCTCTGATAGACTTCTAACACTGCTTCTAATATTATGTACTGGTCATCAACATTCACAGCTTGTATTCAGCTACTTTTGGGTATAAGCATCCTTTCTTATGGTAGGTAGGTACATAACGTTGCCTAACGATAATCGAATAGACATTGAGAGTTATTATTTATTTTTAGATTGAATTATAATATAAAAATATTTGAAATGAAACAAAAACAACAGCAGCTGAAGCCGACAGCAGACAACTGTCAAACTGTCAACTTCACATAGTATTACTTTTTGATAGACTGAAACGTCAACATGACAGTTTTTTTCTTTTATTAGGTAAGATAATGGACCAAGGTAGTATAATTGTGCCTAAAATGGCGAGCTTTTTATTACGATAAAAGTTATTTTATTCTCGTCCCCGGGTAACCATAAGAAAAATATATAAATGCAACATTATTCAGTGTAATCTAGTGTATTTTTTGCCACTAAGTGTACCTCGGTACTTCGTTTGGGCAGATTGTGGTGACATCCTGTTGAAGTTGTTTAATCGTAATTAATATAATTATGTTTAGGTACCTATTGTGCACTAATTCTTGAGTTATTTGGATCCTCATTACAGCTGTTGGACCTTGGTCAACTGGGAGTGGTCCCGCCATCCAGACGACAGGTTGGCGCCACTTTGTATGTTAAGTGGTATTACTTACATAAAAAGTATTTAGGTAGGTTGTTATTGTTACCTACTAGTTATTTGATTAAACCTACCAAATAGGTGCTACATTGTTTACGCTAAGTATTCAAAAATCAATTTACGGATTTGCTCACGCGGTCTAAACGTTAATCAAGTCCTGCGGTGTTATTCTGTAAAAATCTCACCGTGAAAACTTAGGTGAGGTGAGCGTGGAGTGAGCTGTCAATAGTGTCAATACCTAGCAAAAACAAACTCACTTCACCTAAGTTTGCACGGTGAGATTTTTACAGAATCGACCGGCTGCTCGGAAATGGAATTCGAGATCAATGATGTACACAAAGGTGTTGCCAATTTGAAATAATAACCTCAATCGCGTGGTTTGTCGAAAAGTAGGTAGGTCCTATAATATAGTGCTAAAATTGTAGGCATATTTTAAACAGGTAAAATATAATAATGCACACAGCTTTCAGCTTTAAAGTTACCTATGTAAACTACGATCCAAGGATAAAATATTACTTCGTCGTTTCAGCCGATAGACGTCCACTGCTGGACATAGGCCTCCCCCAATTTTGGGGGGGTTTGCCATAATCGCCACGCTTGGCAGGCGGGTTGGTGATCGCAGTATGGTATGGTGGTGGAATAAATAGAGAACGCTGCTGCCCATTCTCCGGTAAGACCCTTAGTCGCCTTTTACGACGCCCACGGGAAGTAAGGGGTGGTGCAATTCTTTAAGTCCGGCACCACACAGACGACTAAATATTACTTAACTGTTTAAAATAAAATCGTACAAATTATTTTTATGATACAGCCGGTCAATTCTGTTAGAATCTCACCGTGAGAAGTTAGGTGAAATGAGCTGTCATTCCATCTAATGCTAGGGGATTGACACTAATGACAGCTCACTTTAAGCTCACTTCACCCGAGTTATCACGATGTGATTTTTACAGAATAGCATTAAACTGGTAATAAGGCAGAAGCTCTAAACATTTGGACTTTCATTTATTATTTTCTATTAATAAAATGGTTTCCTTCAAAACAAGAGAATATTAAATAATATTGCGCTACCCTTTATTCAATTCAAATGGGCGTACGTATGCCATTCGGAGTTATTCGTACTGAAGTTTGTCGTGATTTAATATGTCCCTCGTGAGTTTTTATTTGTTGTTAAGTTTTATGTTGTTGTATTTTAAGTTTCTGTTTATTTTGTTGTAGCGTAAAATCGTGTTTTCGCGTAGGTAATAAAATAGATGGATATTCTATCACTACCTAAAAAGTAACAACGCACTACTATGTCTGTGTCTGAAGATCAATATTGGTCTATAGGTGATTGATCTTTTATTTTCATTAGTTTACGACGAGACATTATGCTATAAAATGTTTAATTTTGAGACGCCGCCGCTTCAACGTGATTTCAAAAGCACGAAATTATAACATTAAATAACTATACTTAATGACTAGGGAAATGTTGACCACCCCTGAAACATCACTATGGCAATGCAATCTTTGTTTAAATTTTTGATCTGGAATTCCATTTCCGAGGGTGGGTTATAATATCATACCAGCTAATTTTAAAATATCTGCTAGGTAGATTTATAATCGTTAACGGACTTTGATGCCAATGTGACGTGTGAGGTTTACGTGGGGAGATAAATAACAACCAAGTAAAGCGTCAACGTAAAATGTATAGTTTAAAAAATAAGTAGGTTTAGGGGGTAGGTTGGTTTATGGTCACAAGGTTTCTTTAGATTTCCTTGGGAGTAGCACAGTAGATACTCTCTTTGCTCAGCTTGGTGTGGCGATGACCGTAGCGGTGTGCCACGCTGCAGACGCCAGGTAAGGTGCAGGTCGGCGGATGTTCTCGCCAGACCGGTTAGGCTGCCTTTCCACCAGAGATGAGCGAGGATGCGTAGCGAGGGATGTGTGTGAAACCAACCAATAACATCGCTTGCATTTTTATAGCTTGAACTAAGTTAACCTATTTTAACTACTTTTCGTCATGATATTAAGTGTTATCTAAGTTGGCTCTCACATAACTTGGGACGCGCAATGTGCGACAAAATTAATCTAACTACTAAAAAGTAGGTACTTACATGTAAGTAATTACTACCTTAGTCCCTACGTGTATTTTTAACCGACTTCCAAAAAGGAGGAGGTTATATGTTCGACTTTATGATTTTTTTTTTATGTAGGTATGTTCACCGATTAGGTACTCAAAGACGGCTGGACCGGTTCCAAAAATTATTTTTTTGTTTGGAAGGGTTACCTACTCTCGAGGTGGTCCCATTGTCATCAAGTTGGATCAATCTGATGAGAGGATCCCATGGAAAGGAAATCGAGGGAAACCCTCAAATTTTATAGGCAAACCTTGGGTATTTTTTAAAGTAACTTGAACATTTGCTCTCGGAAATCATCATTTGGTAAAGTGGAGTTGATGATGAAGACCACAGATCGCCATCGGAACTAGGTACTCAATGAATATTTCACGGGTTGCGATTCGATTACTTTAATATGGTCCCTAAGCAATTTATGCTCGTCAAAAAATGCGTAGGTACCTATGGTGAGTGGTTGTTGTGGCGTTCTCCCAGCATCGGGAAAAGCAATATTTTGTACCATGTGATGAGCAGTTGACATTAGGGTTTGAAAGGGTATGCTCTCGCGGTGGTCTCATTGTCACCAAGTCAGAATCTGATGAATCATTTAATTGTTGTGAACGTGAGGACTATGTGGGTCATTTTTTTTTTTCTCTGTTTTCCTTCTTAGTTTTAATCATGATCTGGCAGTTTGAGCAATTTACGCGGCCTACCCAAATGTCCTTTCTTTGGTATTGTTCGACGAATCTTTGAGCTCCTCAATTTCTGAGTTGAACTGCACGATTTTTGACAAATGCGTGCACTGATTGGACAGGTCCGCTCAATCTGTGTGGTTCTTTCCTCAAAAGACCATTTCAGACATCAATCTACATGGTCTTCACACGATCTGACCAAGATTTTGTCTGGACTTTAAAAGAGACTGTGACCTCTGAGTTTGTTTCGGCCTTTCTTCTCAGAGTAGTCAGATAGGAAACGCCGCCCACATCTAGTTTAAAAAATATGATGACGTGTAAAAGTGTTTGTAAAAACCTACTTACAGAAAATAAATCATTTATCATTTTAAGGGATCCCATGAAAATCGAGGAAAATCCTCAAATTTTGTAGACAAGTAGTACTTATTACTTGAACTCTCTCAAATCAAATGAACTATTGATGATCCAGGTGTTTGAGTCTGGGAGTCATCACTTGATGCTACCGAGCTGACGATGGTAGCCACAGCAGTCCATAGCTGTTAGGAGTTAGGAGATACGGCAATGTCGACAAAAACTAAATAGCAGTTCTTGGATAGACGTTATACAACTAAAAAGTGAAAAATAAAAACTTTTTTACAACAAAAAACAACCGACTTCCAAAAAAACACTAGTGAAAAATAACTTTTTTTTCGGAAGTCGGTTCCTTTTTTTTTTGTAAATAAATTTTTTATCATTTCAGTGCCATTTGTGCATTGTAGGTAGTTAGTATGAATGATATGAACAATGCCGGTTTTAGCACAACCAGCGCCCTGGGCGAGATTTCTACGGCAGGCGCCCGTATCTGCTATTGAAATTGAAACCGATACGAAAAAAGAGGCAAGAGATGTACCTAATGAAATAAACATAAAAAAACTAATAAAATTTTACTTTTCTAGCCTTTCTATCGGCAAAATAGCGACATCGAAATCACTGGTGGGCATGTCCAAAAAGCACGCTGTCTCACTTGGCATCGTGTCCGACAAAGATAGTATCAGTGATGAGCAGTTAGACGCTAGTCTACACGCATAACGTCTAATTCTCACGCACACAAACACCGTTCAGGGAGCCTAAAAAGGCGACTTTGGCAGAATCATAAATGGATAACATTATGAATCATAATATGGCGAAGACAGTCCGTGTTTTTCTTTTTTTCGCTGCACTACGTAGTGTTATAGTCTATGGTTTTTGTCTATGCTTGCGCTTGTCTATTATATGTCTCAGTCTTTCTTTGTCTTTACAAGTCTTTACTTTATAATAAATTATGGAGTCCAATCCGTCTACCTAATGGTTTTAATTAAAAGCCCTAGCAGCCGCCTCCCGTGTGTTGCGACACAGCCCAGCCACAGTCGATTTCGTAATTTATAGACGTATCAATTAAATGTTCTTTTATTGTTCTTGCAGTACCAATGAATATAACTAATAAATATACAACAAATATATCTTGTTAAAAAAGCACTTGTTTGTGGCCGGGCTGCAACGTATACGTGTATATTTTCTGGTAGGATGCTCAGAATGTACTAAAATATAAACCAAATAAATGTTCCTTTTACGTTCTTTATTTTTTTCAATGAAATATACTGAGAGAAACGCTTACATAAACAAAAAATGATTTCAATTAGAATAGAAGAGAATTGCTCCTGAGGATATGCGTTAGCACCTTTGCACAAATAAGCAGACGTGTTATTATAGTAGTACAGGCGCTTGATGCAAATTCCTATTTGAAATCATTTTTAGGGTTCCGTAGCCAAATGGCAAAAAAACGGAACCCTTATAGATTCGTCATGTCTGTCCGTCTGTCTGTCTGTCTGTCCGTCTGTCTGTCTGTCTGTCCGTCCATATGTCAAAGGCACTTTTTTCCGAAACTATAAGAACTTACTGTTGTTACTGTTGGTAAGTAGATGTATTCTGTGAACCGCATTAGGATTTTCACACAAAAATAGAAAAAAAAAATTTTGAGGGTTCCCCATACTTAGAACTGAAACTCAAAAATTTTTTTTTTCATCAACCCATACGTGTGGGGTATCCACGGATAGGTCTTCAAAAATGATATTGCGGTTTCTAAAATCATTTTTTTCTTAACTGAATGGTTTGCGCGAGAGACACTTCCAAAGTGGTAAAATGTGTGTGTCCCCACCCCCCTGTAACTTCTAAAATAAGAGAATGATAAAACTAAAAAAAAATATGATGTACCTACATTACCATGTAAACTTCCACCGAAAATTGGTTTGAACGAAATCTAGTAAGTAGTTTTTTTTTAATACGTCATAAATCGTAAACCGCAATTTACCTTTCATTCAATCAACTCAAATATAAAAAAACTGGCCAAGTGCGAGTCGGACTCGCACACGAAGGGTTCCGTACCACAAGGCAAAAACGCCAAAAAAAACATGTTTGTTGTATGGGAACCCCCCTTAAATATTTATTTTATTTTAATTTTATTATTTATTATTAAAGTTAAAATACAACTGAGTATTTTGTGAATATTTCAAGTGCCTACCTGTTGCCATTTTTGATATCGAGCAAAAAAGGGCAAAAAAATCGCGTTTGTTGTATGGGAGCCCCCCTTAAATATTTAATTTATTTTGTTTTTAGTATTTATTGTTATAGCGGCAACAGAAATACATCATCTGTGAAAATTTCAAATGTCTAGCTATCGCGGTTCTTGAGATACAGCCTGGTGACAGACAGACAGACAGACGGACAGACAGCGAAGTCTTAGTAATAGGGTTCCGTTTTGTACCCTTTGGGTACGGAACCCTAAAAAAAACATAAATTAAATGTTGTTACCACCCGGATGTTACGAAACCCTCGGTGCGCGAGTCCGACTCGCTCTTGCCTGGTTTTTTTTTGTTTATGTAAGTGTTTCTTTTGGTATACTTATTTTATTGAAAAAAAAAAACAAAAAAGGAACATTTATTTGGTTTATATTTTGGGGCTTCATTAAAATTGTCTAAAATATAGCTCTCGATCTATTTAAACTTACAATTTGGATGTTTGGAGTCCCACATTTTTTTTTAAAAACAATAAAAATTGTTCCGCAAAAAGTGCTAAAAAAACATTAAAAAAAAATGAATAAATGGTTTTTTTTATTAATATGTACTTTACTCTTTATTTACCCTCTGAAATCAGATTATATTATAATCTACTTCTTCTAGAAGTAATAACAGCCGCACAGGTCGATCGTTCAGGTTAAGCTACGCTTGCCGCGGTTGGTCTGCGGATGGGTGACCATCTTTACATACAGCCCTCCGTGCCTCGGAAAGCACGTTAAGCCGTTGGTCCCAGCTGTCATTTGTGGATCATTGACAGTCGTTACGGGTAGTCAGAAGCCCGAAAGTCTGACAACCAGTCTTACCAAGGGGTATTGTATTACCCAGTAACTGGGTTGTGGAGGTCAGACAGGCAGTTGCTCCATGTAAAATACTGGTATTCAGCTGCATCAGGTTAGACTGAAGCCGACCCCAACATAGTTCTTAGTACATCTACCTGGCCTTTACCCAACATAGTTGGGTAAAGGCCAGGTAGATGATGCAGATGACTTCTTCTAGAAAAAATTGGCTACCCTACTTCGCACTGCTTCGCGTCTCGTCGCGCAAAAAACAAGTCCGCACTTCGTCGCGTCTCGTCGCACACTGATTAACCCTTAGTATGTCGGAACGTAGATCTACGCGAGACACAATGGCTTATTGTGTCTGTAATTCCGACATACGAGGGGTTAAGGCGACAACGTAGGCTACAAGTACATCAAGCTACCCGAAACTGTCAAATTTTCCGAATCAACTTTGAACCTTATAATTTAGCGATAACGTTGAAAATCTATTAAAGAAATTTGACAGATTGTAGTAGCTTGATATGCTGGCATCTGTACATACAACTATTTGATATTTTTGAATATCAACCCCTAGCCAAATAATAACAATTTATTATAAACCCCATCTTATTTCTCATTATTCCCAGTATTGTTTGTACTAAATTTAACAAATTGATTCTTCAAATATGTATTATTATCGGTGTTAAAATTACAAAAAATTATGTTCCTCCATTAATTTATAAAATACATTCCAGTTACATTAGACAAAAATAACATGATTGTAAAGATAAATAAGCATTTAATATTTTGTTAAGGCATTCCAGTAACAGCATTATTCCACGAGTTAAATTAAGCAGTGCTAGAACTCATCATCATCTGAGTCAAGAGCGACCCTCCTTCTGTCAAACTTCACAGTGCTGGTGGATTTGGGCATCTGTTGATTTAGAGACTCGAGGAGTTGAATCAGTTCTGGTTCTGATATTTTATTACGAACTTGACCCATCTGGGCCATTCTACAGATCATATTTTCAACCATGGCACCTTTTTCTGGTCTACTGAGTTTTATAGTGTTCACTGCAAAGAAAAACATAAGATTATTTTGATGAGCTGTCACGATAATATTCTGTGTAGGTATAATGTGACATTATAATCATATGACTAGATGACTCAATAATAATGTTATTACATCTGGCTCTCGCGTCTTGACTGAGTGCTTGTGTAAGAATTGTATGTTTAGCTTCCTCCATTTGCTGCATTCTTTCTTCCTGCTGTTTAGCATGATTGGGGTCACCGGTTCCCTGAAATACATGATTTGGGTTTTAAATAAAGTCAGGTTGCCTTTTATTTGTGAAAATACAAAAGCTCTATATAATTTTATTCCAAAAATCGAAGCAGGTAGGGAGGTATCGAACCAAACATAACCTCCACCTATGATTCACACTTACCCCTTGTTGAGCCTGTAGCTGAGCAAGCCGCTGTTGTCTAATCTTGTCTAATTCCGGGTCAGCCATTTTAATTTATAAATGTTCACAACAATATAAAGTTTTTCAATCAATTCGATATTTTTCTTTCTATTGCTTTCGTTTTTTTGACATTTATGGCGGTATTGCGTTCCGTTTCTTGGTGCACTACGTCATTGTTGTTTGTGATATTAAACATGAAATGAACTGTCAATGGCTGAACAAGGAACGCAATTAGTAATCTGTATTCTGTGTCTGTGACCACAGAACCAGGGGGGGGGGGCACACTTAACACTGTGTTCATTTCCACAGACGACAGCGACGTCTGAAGTTTGGTGGGTTAAAAAAACTTGGCAGCCATCTTGTCTTGTTTCTCAAACAAACGACATTGGCGCCGATTCTGTTGTTCACAAACTAAACTAAATTTAAGTTCATGCATCTTTTTCTTTCTATTTCACTAGGAAAAGGACAGAAGATAAATATTAGTTTAGTCCTATCAAATTAAGATACTCCATAGACAACTTTAGACGAGATTAAAAAATTGGCTATTAAAAATACGTCAATTTATGTCAGGCGCTGACTAATTTGACAGGACTAAACTAATATTTATCTTCTGTCCTTTTCTTAATGAAATAGAAAGAAAAAGATGCATGAACATAAATTTAGTTTAGTTTGTGAACAACAGAATCGGCACCATTGTCGCCGGCCATCCAGTGTTACCTACTTAGTGAATTTTCCACTAACACTGGCGGTTTCGACCCCCCTTTTAGTGGCGAAATATTGCTTTTAATGGCTGATGGTTTTTCTAGTGATTTAGTAGAATTCAGTTTCAATTACTGAAAATGCTATCACTCAACCACTAAGCCACTAAAAAAGTTACGAAATATATTATTTTTACTTCATTTAATTTTCAGAAGTATTTACTTTTACTGTGTAGGTAAATTCTAATAAAAGTTCTATAACAAATCAGTACCTACCCAAGAATCATATAAATGTGAAACCGATGATAATGCAGACAAAAATTCATCTGAAGACTTTTAGAATATAATTTTTTTATCGTAGTTATTGTTCCTATTAAATAATGTTTATGTTCCTCATCTTGACTCTTGTTGATTTACTAATAATATTGTATGTTGATTTACTGATTTAAATATTTTATTACGTAACTAATAATAAAGATTTTTTTTATAACTACTTTAATTACTGTTTCCTTTCGCAAAAACCAAAAATGTATGTAGGTAGTGGAAATTTTTGCGAATTTTGTAGTAGGGCCGATTTTTGTTAGTGGTTTTCTGGTGGTTTCAAGTTGAATCTGGTGGAGAGGGCAGCTAGTTTATCTGTTGGCAACACTGCAGTTATCCGCCATTGTCAATAAATTCAATTCCGGCTTTCCCGACGTCGATGCGCTTCCCGAAATTCCAAGTTTATCCCAGTTATTTTTGTTTTAATTGTTACTTGTTACTGTTATGTGTTTTGTTAAGTTTTGTTGCTACTCATAGTAAGTAAGTATGCATATTACTATGAGTAGCGAGTCAATATACGAGAGAATACGAAATATTATGCATTGCATATCTATAGGTAGGTGTATATTTATATCTATAGGTAGGTGTATAGCCTTAGTTCACCCACCAAACTCAAGGTCGCAGCACTCTCCGTACATGCAAATTTTACCACAGAGTTGTTACTCTTTTCCTCTATAACTATAGAGGAAAAGAGTAACAACTCTGTGGTAAAATAGGTGAGGTGAGTAATAGTGTTCTGTGCAAAGAGTAAAGTAACTTTACTCTGCACAGAACACTATTACTCATCCATACACTGACCTCTATAGTACTTGTATTATAGAGGTCAGTGCATCCATAACACAAAAAAACAAGTAATTTAAAAAAACTAAAAAACCCGACTGCGGTAAAAAAATTAGGTAAGTTGAAAAAAACTGAAAAGCTAAAAACAAGGCCATTTTAAATTAAATAAAAGTTGGAAGCAGGCGGGACCCATTTGAGTTTGAAAATGTAATAAAAAAAAATGGTATAGGTCCCGCCTGCTTCCAACTTTTATTTAATTTAAAATGGCCTTGTTTTTAGCTTTTCAGTTTTTTTCAACTTAATTTTTTTACCGCAGTCGGGTTTTTTAGCATTTTTAATTACTTGTTTTTTATTTCTAGCTTTTTAGTTTACAAATTTGAAAGATTTCGCAGACGATTTAGCTCTTGGCACGTGTTTTTTACGATTTGTCACTTCGAATTACTTTCAACCATATAAGTTGTATATATTTTTGTAATCACCTTTAAAAACCCTTTATTTTGATACCCCACTCGATAGGTTTCGAGATTTTTTTTTTTTAAGACAATATTGCGCCAAAAATCGGCTATTTTATATTTTTCAATTTTGATATACCCAGTGACACTCGCGCTACCAAGACAAATCTAAAGACGTATAATTTATCAAAATCCGGTCATTCGTTTAGAAGTTACGAGGGAACCAGGGGGGGCACACTTAACACTGTCATCATTTCCACAGACGACAGCGACATCTGGAGTTTGACGGGTTAAAAAAACTTGGCAGCCATCTTGTCTTGTTTATCAAACAAACGTCATTGTCGCCGGCCATCCAGTGTTACCAACTTATTGAATTTTCCACTAACACTGATTGTTTCGACCCCCCTTTTAGTAGCGAAATATTGCTTTTAGTAGCTGGTGGTTTTTCTAGTGGTTTAGTAGAATTCAGTTTCAATTACTGAAAATGCTATCACTCAACCACTAAGCCACTAAAACATTACGAAATATATTATTTTTACTTCATTTAATTTTCAGAAATATTTACTTTTACTGTGTAGGTAAATTCTAATAAAAGTTCTATAACAAATCAGTACCCAAGAATCATATAAATGTAAAACCGATGATGGTGCAGACAAAAATTCATCGGAAGACGAATTTTAGAATATCATTTTTTATCCTAGGTGTTCTTCTTATTGAATAATGTTTATGTTCCTCACCTTGACTTGTTGATTTACTAATAATATTTTATGGTGATTTATTGATTTTAAATATTTCATTACGTGATAATAAAGAATTTTTTTACTAATATAACTACTTTAATTACTGTTTCCTTTCACAAAAACCAAAAATTTATTTAGTGGAAATTTTAGCGAATTTTGTAGTAGGGCCGATTTTTATTAGTGGTTTTCTGGTGGTTTTCGAAGTTGAATCTGGTGGAGAGCTAGTTTATCTGTTGGCAACACTGCAGGCATCCGCCATTGTCAATTCCGGCTTTTCCGACTTTGATGCGCTTCCCGTAATTCCGAGTTTATCTCAGTTATTTCTGTTTTAGTTGTCACTTGTTACTGTTATTTGTTTTGTTAAATTTTGTTGCTACTCATAGTAAGTAAGTATGCACATTACTATGAGTAGCGAGTCAATATACGAGAGAATATACGAGATATTATGCATTGTATATCTATAGATAGGTGTATATTTGTATCTATAGGTAGGTGTATAGTTTTAGTTCACCTTCCAAACTCGAGGTGGCAGCACTTTCCATAGAAGCAAATTTTACCACAGAGTTGCTACTCTTTGCCTCTATAGTTACTTTACTCTTTGGAGGGAACAAAGAAACAGACATACATACCTACATACATACAGGTCAAACACATAACCCTCCTTTTGGGCTTCGCCGCAGTCGGGTAAAAATGACCAACGCGTCTCGGACTCTCGGTTACTCACTCGTTCAATCGGATGGATTCGTTCTTGTTCGTGTTCGTTTGTTGTGCTTGTCGCCGAATCAGTCAGTCGGTCGGTCGCGCACTGACGCATTTAGTTTTGTTTATCTTACACTATTGTTTTGTATTGTTTGAAAAAAAAAAAGCGTATTGGGTAAATGGACAAATTATTTAGTAGGTGTTTGTGGCTAAGGATAACCGCATAACTCTAAAGTTCTATAAAAGTTTATCTCATATTTCGTTTGACTCGCTCGCCTGCCTGGATGTACTCATTTCAAACTAAATCATCCACATTTCTGTAAGTTAATACAACCAACATCAGTCTATCAACTTAATCTTACTGCTGGAAAAAAAGAAATGAAAGGTTATTTTTCACACTAAGGGCCATCGCACACTAGAGACACGACAGTTTTTAGACAATCTTGTTTCACACAGACAAGTCAGCTTTAAGATTAAAGAGAAACAGTTGTGTCTACCACACGGCGCATACCAAGACGAAACTGTTTTGTGTGTGACGACGCAACGCATACTTGCATGTAACCTTCAACTTTTCTTCGTCTTTTTTAGAATTTTTCCTTAATTTTGTATAAATTACGGTGTTTGATTTGAACTATGCATAAATTCATCAGTAGCAGAATGGATTTCACCGAAGCTGCTGTGATAAGCATCCTCTTGTTACACGAGCAATTGCAAAACGGCTCAGAAGACGTAAATATTGGGTACACCCCATATATGTATGTGTGTGTGTGAGTGAAAGACTGATAAAAGGCTCGCATACACTTCAAAGGGAAGCCGACAGTCGTTAGTTAGACTTGTCGCCGTGCAGTTGTTGTATGCATTAGACAGCTTTGACTATGAGACGTTTCGTTTCAAATGTGCGCGTTTAGTACTTTTTATTATTATCATAGCCTGTCTTGAGACTGTCGTGACTATAGTCTGCTCTCAGCCTAAAAGGTTACTTTTTTATCCATTTCAGGTAACTTTTGATAAGACCCGGCTGGCAACACTGCTCTCACAATAAGAGCGTTTACGCCGTGCGCCATTTCATACAAACTTTCAATACCGTAAAACGCTGCAACTTTGCCAACTACGCCCAAGTTTGCCTATTTCGTTTCAATTACGATATTTCGCGTTTGCTTAGTTTTTTCTTATTTTCTACCATTTGGTAGTGATTTTACATTATTAGGGCAACAGATTTTTCATTTTTTGTAATGGTAGCTTCATTGTTACTCTGTCAGTTGTGCGACAAACACCGGTGCGCGTAGGTGAAAATTTTTAGTGTCGTGTAACTTTTGAAGTTTCAGCTAAAGTAAAGGTGTTTTCGTGAAGCTATAACATCCCAGGGTAAGAACATACTATCTACTTTCCATATTGCTTGATATTTTTATTAAAAGGACACGATTTCATTAAAATAACTTAGTAGGCAATGTTGTGCACTGTTTCGGAAACTTGAGTGACACAACTTTGCCTGGGTCTAGGGTTGTCACTAGTCGGATTTTAATATTGATATATTTTTACTATACATATAAATGTCATATTTGCATGAAATTTTCACAGCTTGGAATAATTATATGGTTTTATGTAAAATATCGTAAAACGAAGGGAATTTAGTGGATGCAAGCTCTTGAGTTTCGATATCAAAACTCAAGAGCTTCAATGCACTAAACTCCCTTCGTTTAACGATATTTTAATTTTATTGCATACATTGTTAATGTTCCGAAATCGGGTGAGACACAGGTATCACCTAGGAGTTAGAGCTTCAATTGAAAATGTTATTTTTTTTTATGTCAATAGAACATTCTTATTTTTATTTCGACAGTTATGTTTTCAATCGCCTGTAAGGGTGAGGCAGAGGTGTATCTCTGCCTGACCCTTCAGTGATTACAGGCATGATTTTGTATTTAAGTAAGTCTTAACTTTGTTGCAGTTATATGCAAAAATGCCAAATAATACACAACGAAGCAGGAGAAAACCAGGAGCTCGTAGTTATGCCGATTACTCCGTAGAAATATTAGAAGTTGCTGCAGATCTCGTACGAAAAAAAATCATTTTGTCATACGAAGCGGAAAAGAAATTTGGGATCCCGCGTCAGACCATTTTTAATAAATCAAAAAACATGCATAACGAACCATTTGGTCAACCTACAGAGTTGACAACTGAGGAAGAAGCCCACATCGTAAAAGCCAGCATTGCTAAAAAGCAATACATTTGTGATTTTTACTCATAAGTAGCAATTTGTTTTATTTTTTTACAAAGTGAATAATATTTTAAGAAAATAATCCGTATTTTTTTGGGACAACCCTACAGTCAACGACATTTTTTATGAAAAGTTTCTGGTACCTGCTACAACATTGCCTATTAGCAGTAAAAAAATATATATTATCGTCATGGCAATAATCTAACTGCTGGGGACAAGCACGGTGTCTCATGTACTTACACGGAAAGAAAATACTAAAAAGATCAACAATATATTTATTGAGATATCCTTCTAGGCAAAGTTGTGTCTTTTACCTACAACTTTGCCTACGACTTTGAGTGCTTGTAATTCTGAATGACGGCATGATTTAAATATATTTGGGTTCTACCTGGCAAGGCATAAGGTCTGTTTTCCATCTGCAAGTCTTTAGAAACCGTAATAATAAATAGGTTCAGAGATACGAACAAAAAACGTCAAAATCCAGGCAAAGTTACAGCATTTTACGGTACCCTATTTTTCGAAATGAATGAACCGATTTTAATGAAACTTCATACAAAGGCCTAAAAAGTTAGCAGAGAACATTTTCGAAAAATAGTGTTACAGCCAAATTAGACCGATTTTAAATTTTCCATAGACAGAGATTTCCAGTTATCTTTTTTAACCCCCAGACGCAAAAACGAAGGGGTGTTATAAGTTAGACGTGTCTGTGTGTGTGTGTGTCTGTCTGTGGCATCGTAGCTCCCGAACGGATGAACCGATTTCTTTTTTTTTTTTTTTGTTTGAAAGGTGAATTAGTCGGGAGTGTTCTTAGCTATGTTTGATGAAAATCGGTTCAAGATGGCCGCCGCCTCAAAATGGCGGATTACATATTTTTTCACAACTCTCTGAATAAGGGTATCAAATGAAAGGGATTGATCATAGTAGAATACTATACACTATGATAAATTTCAAATCCGAGATGGCCGCCACCACAAAGTGCCGAATTACATTTTTTTTTCACAACTGCCTCTACATATATGGGTAGGTATCAAATGAAAGGGCTTGACTAGTAGAATAATGTACAGTGTACACTATATTGAAAGGAAATGAGGAATATTAACTAACGAAATGAAAACTAAAAACTTAAAAAATATTTTTTGACTGATCAATGCCCTAGATTTGATGAGGAAAGTGGAGCGATGACTGGTACCTACAACCACTGAGTTTGACAATTTTTACGAATGGAATTATCCTACTCAACAAACGTATTTCTACATCAGATAGTGTCCCATTCCCAGTCCCATTTTATAAACTAGATCTGAAATATCTAATAGCTATGAAATACTTGTACGAAAGTTAAATATCTAAGGATAGGTATAATCAAACAAAAAAATCTGTTTAGTCTTTAAAATTATTCTTCAACTACCTATAAATTAATAATTTTTTTTGACGGATTAAAAACCTGATTAAACACCAAATTACCTGAATCTTAAAACGCAAGAAAATAAAAGAAATGAAATACAAAAATTAAGGAGTCCCTACAAAAAGCATGAAATAAAAAATTAAATTAAAAATTTTAAAAACCCCCGACACAAAATAATAATAAAATTAAATGTAATTGGTAGTAAGTAGTCGGGAACTCGGGACCTCACAATAGAAGGTGTTCCACAGAACGGTCCCCCGACTTCCATATTATGAATTTATCTGTTAGTCTCGTTACATAAATTCTTTATGTCGGGGGTTTTAAAATTATTTTATCCTTTTCCAATTACATTTAATTTTATTATTATTTTGTGTCGGGTTTTTTTTAAATTTTTTTTTTAAATAACATTTCGAAAATTTTCTCTAAGTACTAACTGTTTAGACCTTTGTATCCTGCTTATGCGTACCTATGAAGTTTCATTAAAATCGGTTCATCCGTTTCGAAAAATAAAGGCTTGAAAGTTTGTATGAAATGCCGTAGGTACGGACGAATATATTTAGACTAGACTAGAACGAACCTATTTAGAATAGACTGACTCTTAAGACGAACCTAACGGCACCTCTTAAGCTGAAATCGTTCAACCCGTTTAGGCTACAGAGCGTGCCAAAGAAATATACATAGGTACACTCGAAAAACACCCGTGCTAAGGGTCTCCTGGTCTCATAAGACACAAAAAAAGTACTTAACTAAAATAAATTTGTTTATTTACGTAACATTATCATGCCACTGAAGTGTTTGGTATTCCATTTTCCCATGAGTGTTGCAAAAGGCTAAAACAGCTAATTTATTTACTGCTACTGATAGTCTTCCAAATGCTACAAACTCGGCAGGCCTGATGGTGGCAGTTTGGTCATAAATACATCGCACCATGTATGTTGCATGAAATCTCACTGGGTCACCTGAAAAATCGAAATAAAAACTATCAGCACCGAAAACTGGAAGACAAGAAACAAGAAATGTTTTTTTTAACCTTATATTTTATTTTTCTGGCTTTTATTTAATTAACCCTTTCATTGCCAGTGACATCTTGAATGTTCATTCTCATTAGAGGTCTACCAGAATCTCATGGCATAAAAAAAAGTAATTTTCATAAGGATTGATATTGCCATATGAAAATCACAAATTTTTTTATGCCATGAGATTCTTGCTGACCTATACTAGCAACATTGAGTCAAAAGAAAACTTGGCTGTGGCAATCAAAGGTAAAATATTTTGTAAGGACTTATCGTATATTACCAGGATACAAAAGAAAGTCACAGCCAAATTTTGATCCATTTGTTATATGATGTCTTCTTTCCCATAAATTCTTAAAAATCCTGAATTTGATAGCACCTTTTCCTTCTACAACACTGGGTTTCAAAACATCAATGTTAACATTTTTCTTTTCTGTAACAATCAAGTTTATTAAATCATTTTGAAGTACCTAGATAGTTTATTAAAAAAAGAATGAAACACTAATTACCTGTAGCTATGTAATATTCTGTTGGTAAGTGTGTAAGAACATGTGCAGGTGCTAGTTTTGGCAATTTGTTTATTTCTTCTTGTAATAATGTTTGTTTGTCTAACTGAATGTCTGTAAAATAAAAATATTCACAATTAATAATTTTATTTCCAAAAGTTACTTTCCTGGCAAATGTATTATTAGAAGGCTGCAAAGGTACCAGTTACTCCTTTAGACAGTAGCTTTTGCCTTTTCCCGGCAATAATAATGTCAATTTTCTGTGACAGCTGTTCTATTTTTCGCTTCTTCAAAGCCTCAGTTTGTTCTGATAAAACACTACAACAATAACAATCATGTTAGCATCTATTACGCAACCAATAACCAAATACTTTTTTAATCTCATCATCTTATCCAAAAAAAAATGTATAACGCGCATATGTACGATGCGCTAATAGATGAGTAACAGACAGTCCGCCTTGCAGAGCCTGCACGGAGGAGACACCGGCACATGTGCTTATAAACTGCCCGGTGGTCGCCACATACAGGGCAAACTACTTCGGTAACCCAAGTACCCTACGTGAAACGGTCAGTGACATCAAAGCGTTACTGGCCTTCCTTGAGGAGCTGAGGTGGATCGAATAATTGATTTTCCCACCCGTACCCAATATAAGCCGCTCTTTGGAGACGTGGAGTTGCGGACACCAGCCCGTATTACCTATTATCTAAGGAGGATGCCCTAGATAGGCTGCGAAATTCAAATTTTCTTACGTATTTATATTTCATGAAATGGTCATTCAATAGGATTATTATGAACTTCGATAGGGTTGTATTGATGGTTTTAATAATTCTAATTCTGCAGTCATATTTTTTAGGCTCGCGAATCATATTTTAATCAACATTCAACATGACACTGACCTGCAAATTGCAAAAAACGTGGAAAATTTGAATTTTGCGGGCTACCCTGGTGTTTGCCCCTTAAATACAATAAAAAATGTACAGCAACTTGTCAACAAAACTGTATGGTATGCTACTGTAAATATGGCACATAAAGTTTTAGAGAGAGATCCTTGCCGTATATCGTCTCTGTCACTCACTAATACCTATGTGCCATAATAATGCCCTGGTACTGTAATTTACTTTTGTTCCAGGTCTTTTATTAGCTGCTTTTCTTCATCTGTAGGTTTTGTTGTAAAATTTGGTAATTCAAACAACTCGCAAACACCCTTTTCCACTAACAATGCAGCTTCTTCAGATGTCAAAGCCATTGGTAATCCTAAAACATAAAAAAATACCGTAATGATTATGGATTGCAATTGAAATTTTTTTTTTCAATTTTATTTGATTAACCTTTTGACCGCCACGTCAAATAAGCAAAATCATGCCCTCAGCCACATGAGTAGACAAGTGCCTCAGCGCCAAACTATGAATTCATCCTTTAATACCTACAAAATAATAATGAGTTTGAAATTAAGTATATCGATAAAGCACTACCTATTTATTTTTTACATTAGTATGTTTTTAATAAAAGGTTACTATACCTGAAATATACAGAGTGAAGATAGCCAAGTCTGAAACTATGAGGAACAGCGAAAAGTACTCAAATGAGTCTCGGGCTCGATTTTGATGAAAACTAAAACTGCATCATAGGATTTTTGAAAAATCAATATTTCTAGGCAGGAATCTGTTAATTTTGAAAAACAAACACTATTAGTACCTACCTACACCAATCGATAGTGTCGCTAACAAAGAGATTTAAGATATTGTAAATATTTTAATGTCTTTGGTCGCTAATAAGGATCGAATTCTGGGCAATAATGACATACGGTAAACGAAAGAAAAGAGCTATTTTTTAACAAATTACTTTTTTATTTGTCTTATGTTGCTCTACATAATAAACCTTAACTAATGAAATTGTTCAAAATGATGACCATTGTTTTCAATAGGTACATAGCTGGATTTGACATCTCAAGGATTTTACTGCATTCAGCACTCAGATTCAGCATTACAATATTATTGATTCCAATAGAATATTTTCCAAAGATCGTAATAAAAATTTGTATTTAGAACATAATGTTGTGAAGGTGACTGCGCTGCGGGTGTGTTAATAAAAATATTGAGCATCATTTCGAACAAGGTACAGGTAATGTAGGTAGGTATGAATACTTTAAAATAAGAAGCAGTTTATTAAAATCCAACATTTTCCTAAGTTCGCCGTATGTCATTACTTGCCAGAATTTGATCATTATTAGGGACACTATCGAATTGTGTAAGTAATAATACAATGTTTTTTTTTTTTCAAACGTCAACGGGTTCGATTCCTGGCTAAACATATTGGTTTTTCAAAAATCCAATGATGCAGTTTTAGCTTCCATCAAAATCGAGCCCGAGACTCGTTTGAGTACTTTTCGCTATTCCACAGTTTCGAATTTGGCCATCCACGCCCACTTGAAGAATTTACCCCGTATAATACAGGAGTTTTATTTCATCCCGCTTTGTCCTTTACGACAGAAATGATATTGATATTTGTCACAGTTTCGGCGTTAAATGCACAATTCAAAACAACAATCGATAAAACCAAGTCAATACCATCACACTATGTTCAATCATGATGACGTACTTTCTTGTCACCTTGTGATGAGTGGCGTAGCTGGCACGGCTTTTTAATTTGCTCGCCTCTGCACTAGAGGTGCGCAACTGATATTTATTAATAATATCGAAAATGCAAATTAATTATATGAATATGCCTCAGGCATTAAGTCCGCCTTTGTACAGTATTTCTTTTACTTGCATAAAGTTTTAATAAATAAATAAATATGAATATTAATAGGTATTTTATTTTAATGGTTTGAACAAGTGAACCAACAAAGAATGTCACCATTTCATAAATATTTTCACTGGTATTCTGTTTCATATTGTTGAAAAACTTTTGTAAATATGAGAAATTTGATTTCAATATTATTATTTGCCAATGTATTAAATGAGATATGAACCATCGTTTTTTTGTAAAATCGTATTTTTTATCACAAAAGAATTTAAAACAGGTAAATATCTATTAAATTCTCGGGGCTAGCTGGACCGAACCAACGCGAATGTATACGTACATCCGTGGTGGAGCGACCCAGACTGCCGGGCACTTCTTCTCCTGCACCCGAGCGGGTGGGCAGGTTGCGGATAGCCCAACTCCGGCTGCGGGACCGGCTGCAAACAGCCGATCTCGCACCCGGAGCATCTCAGAAGAGATCCCGGACAAGAGAAGTGCCCGAACACCAAGTCCCAGGTTTAGGGTAACCCACATACCTTATCCTATGTACCAAATAATCCTGATCATCCCAACCCCTCCATATCCATAAAATCCCGTCTATCCCTAAAATCCTTAGGCCAAATCCCAGACCTAGGGTGACCCCCCAGCAACCTACACCCTACCACCAAACACCCTCCCTCCTATTCCTACATCATCCCATCGGTCCCAGAGGATGGGTAACCTCGATTCCAAAAAAGCCCACCCCCTAAAAAATGAAAATGCAGCAGGTAAAAGAAATTACCCAGGTGGGTCCCGGCCAAGCCGGGGAATCCCACACCGCTACGGCGGTCAGCCCCCAACGTATTCTGGGGGGGGCAACCAACTGCTCAACATTGCCGTGCTCTTCAGCACGGCCGGCTGCTGATTTAGCGCCCATTACCCAGGCAGCGACTCACGCGCCCATTAACGCAACTACGGCTGCGACCAACGCGCCAACAACCACCACCACGGCTGCGACTCACGCGCCAATACCCACAACGACGTGTATGCCTCCCTCGAGCCTCTGGCAACAGAGCATCGTGCGGAATAGCATCACCAACCCAGACATTGACAGACACAGACAGAAAGTGCTGGGGAAGGATGACGAACCTGGCGACCCTACCACTCTCCCGGCTGATAGAGTACGACTGCTGAAGAAGCGCGGAAAAATCACCCGGGGGAGGAAAGTAGGCGACCGAAAGCGCAGCACCCGCGAAGGCATTAGCCAGCGCGAAGCGCGATCGGACGCCGAAGAGGTAGTACGCGACCAGCCCCGAGTCCGCGACGGGGAAACCAGGCGCGAAAAAGGGCCGGACGCGGAAAAAAGAGAACAGCCGCGAGTCCGCGAAGGGGAAACCCAGCGCGAAAAACGGCCAAACGTGGGACTACGCGACCAGCTGCAAGTCCGCGAAGGGGCAACCCAGCGCGAAAAGCAGCCGGACGCGGAACCGCGCGTGCAGGGGCAAGTCCGCGAAGGGGAAACCCGGCGCGAAAAACCCTTGCACACGACAGAGTCTGCCGGGGGCGCCAACCGACCCCACCACGCTAACACTGACACATCCCACGACGTTTCCCGACCCAGACACCACAGAGGTAAGCGAGGTGGATCCGTGCACCCAGACCAGCAACCTGGACCGAGTGGTACAGGGCCGGCGAAGAGGGAGCGTCCCGATGACTCGGCTTCACCGAGCACGCTCCAGGGGGACGCCAAACGTGCACGGGTCCACGCCGCCCAGGAGGAGCCGAGGACCTACGCGCGGGCCACAAAGGATATTCCTGCGCGGCTTGCCGTAGCAATCTGTTTCCCTCCCCCCTCCAGAGACTTGACAAAGGACGAGGCCGAGCTTGTCAAAGCAGGCCTGGAAAATTTACTAATGGATAATATGGACACAGACTCGACAGCACCACTCCCTGCCTTCCGCGGATACCCACGGGTAGCGGAGGGCACAGTACAAATATGGTGCGAGGACGACTACGCCCTGACCTGGTTGACTAAAAATGTACCCCTCCTTAAGATCCCCAACATCGACCGTACACTGACAGTGCTCCGGCAGTCAGACGTGCCCACCCGCGTCAGAGCCTCCCTCTTTGTCCCTCGCTATAGAGGTGACATACAGAGGCTCCACAGCATTCTGATTCGTCAGAACAGGTGGTACGACATTGCCAGATGGTCCTTATACAGGGCAACTACCGTCGGTGGTGACAACTACGGGGCTTATCTGACCCTAGGTGTGCCACCGGAGGAAGTGGAAAAGGTCATGGGGCGGGAGCGACGTATATCGTACCTACTGGGTTCGATATACGTGCGCTTCTGGCCCACGACCCAGCCCTCGGACAACAGGACGGACCCGACGACGACGACGACACCGACAGTGACACAGACGGACGACACAGACATCGCCCAACTAGAGGAGGTCATGGCCCGCGCGGCGATGGCTGATGATGTAGCCAGCTTACCACCCGCATCTCCCGGCTGGAACGAGCAACTATTAGCATCGTCGCCGGGGGAACAACACGAAGGCCAGTACAGAGAGGAGGCGGAGGCTCTGTCCGATGGATCCATCACCGACTAACCCCTCCCCCTCATCACCGTCTCTAACACTCAACATAATCCAAACTAACCTCCAACATAGCCAAACTGCTACGGCTAGCTTACGCAGGGCACTGGAGGTTAACCCCCGAACGATTGCACTGTTCCAAGAGCCGTGGATCAGGAACAACAGGATTTGCGGTCTCAGTAACATCGGAGGTAAGCTAATTCTCAAGACACACAGCTCAGACAAACCCAGATCCTGCGCCTATATACCCAAAGATATCTACCACGCTACTCACTCAATTCTGTTCCAGAGACCTGACAGCTTTCAGGCTCCAGACCGAAGGTGAACTCCCAGACGTTGTACTGGCCTCGGTATACATGCCGGGCGAAGACACAGACTGCCCGCCGAAAGAAATGGCCGACCTGGTACAGCACTGCGAGAGCACCAAATTAGACCTGATCATCTGCACCGATTCGAACGCCCATCACCCGCTCTGGGGCAGCGACGCATCAAACTCCAGAGGAGAGGTACTATCCACCTATTTATTCTCTACTAACCTTAACATCGTTAACCGAGGCTCTGAACCCACTTGGGTTACAGTCCGAGGGCAAACGATCATTGATCTAACACTTGCTACAGAAAACGCGACAAATCTTATAACAAATTGGCACGTATCGGACGAACCTTCTTGCTCAGATCATAGAAGAATCCGCTTCACTTTAACTACCAATATAAGGAAACCCATATCGAGACGAAACCCACGGCGCACCGATGTGCCCGGGTTCAAGCGCCTCCTTGCCGCCCTTCTAGCTAGGCACCTATCACAAATAACTATAAGAGAACCTGCACAACTTGAATACACGGTGACAAAGCTGTCAGAATACCTGACCGAAGCATACCATGCATGCTGCAAACTAAGGGCACCACGAACCAACAGTGAGAGGAATCCCTGGTGGAACGCCGACCTTAGTAAACTCAGAAACACACTACGGAAGCAATTTAACAGAGCCAAAAACACCAGACTCCCGGAAGACTGGGAGCTATACAAAGAGACCCAATACACATACAAAAAGGAAATCAGAACCGCCAGAAGGACAGCATGGCGGAAATTCTGTGAATCCATCGAAACCAATAATGAAGCCGCAAGAGTAAGGAAGATCTTATCAACAGATCAGGACCGAACCCTTGGCGCGCTGAAGAAACCCGACAACTCATACACACTGACAGACCATGAAACCAGCAAGGTCCTACTCGAGACTCACTTCCCCGACTGCAAACTCCTAGAGGACAGGACCTGGGATGCTGAGCCAGATTGGACCCCAACGGCACAAGACTGGTCCAGCGCCCACAGTCTGGTAACAGAAGACCGAGTAAAGTGGGCCATCAACACCTTCCAGCCATATAAGTCCGCAGGACTAGATGGCATTTTCCCAGCCCTACTACAATGGGGTGTTGACCTCATCACTCCAAGCCTGGTAGAAATCTATCGGGCTTGTATAGCACTCAGGTACATACCCCTGGCCTGGCGCGAAGTGAAAGTCATCTTTATACCAAAACCGGGCAAAGCCGACTACACACAACCCAAGGCGTACAGACCCATAAGCCTCACATCCTTTCTACTAAAGACCCTTGAGAGGCTATGTGATCGACACATCCGAGATGGACCTCTTCGGGCAAAGCCACTCCACAAACAACAGCATGCGTACTCCACAGGCAAATCAACGGAATCCGCGCTACACAGCGTGGTATCCAAAATTGAATGCGCAGTGGACCACAAATGCTCTGCACTGGCAGCCTTCATTGACATCGAGGGCGCCTTTGACAAAACTACCTTCCACAGCATCAACACGGCCCTAGAGAGGCACAACATAGACCCGTCCCTGAGCGGCTGGATCACCAACATGCTCAAACGGAGGGCAGTACAAGTGACCGTAAACGACACCACGAGGGCCATAGTGGCGAAGGGCTGCCCGCAAGGGGGCGTCCTGTCGCCGCTTCTATGGAACCTGGTCGTAGACAGTCTAATAAAAGAACTCAACGACAAAGGCTACTATACCGTAGGATACGCCGACGACATAACCGTAATAATAAATGGCACCCACGAAAACACCCTGTGCAATCTAATGCGCCAGGCACTGAAAATAATAGAAAACTGGTGTGGTAAACACCATTTATCAGTGAACCCCACGAAAACCGAATTAGTTCTCTTCACAAAAAAGAGGAAACTGACGACACTACAGCTACCACGTTTCTTTGGTACAACCCTAAGCCTTTCAACTGAAACCAAATACCTGGGCATATTTCTGGACAAACAGCTGAACTGGGCAAAACACACCAGCTACATTACTACGAAAGCCAGTATATCCCTGTGGCAATGCAAGCGAATGCTTGGCAAGAATTGGGGGATAAGCCCCAGGGTCACTCACTGGCTATACACCACAGTCATCCGACCGATAATTACATACGGCTCACTAGTCTGGTGGCCCAGAACAGACCTGAGCACAGCCCAAAAAGACCTTGAAAAGCAGCAGCGGTTTGCGTGTGTGGCAATCACTGGCTGCATGAGAACTACACCCACTGCTGCCCTACAGGCTATGCTTGGACTGCCGCCTCTACACCTTATAGTGCGGGAGGAGGCGGCCCTGGCTGCCTTTAGGCTCTCCAAATCAGGGACCCTGAGCAAAGACTCTAGGGTCAAACACACACGCTTAAAAGAAGATGCGATCAAACGGCAGCCAATGATGGCATCACCTTGCGACAAAGCCCCGAAACAATACTGCTTTCAAAAGCATTATAACATAGTGCTCGAAGAGGAGCAGTGCGACCACTCAGGACCGAAAGAACTGAGAATTTACACCGATGGTTCGAAGACCGACTGCGGAACTGGAGTCGGAGTCTTCTCACACGATCTCAACATAAAAATATCCAAACCGCTGGGAATGCTCAACACGGTCTATCAAGCAGAGTGTGTGGGCATAATGCAGGCGGCCTATGCCTTAGCGGCCAGGAGAGTTACAAACACCCATGTTCGCATACTCTCCGACAGCGCCTCAGTCCTCCAATCCTTAGATAAAAAATGCATCACATCGAACCTAATACTAGAATGTCACAATGTGCTTGAGCAGGTAACTGTATCGAACCGCAATTCAGTGACACTACAATGGATAAAAGGACACAGTGGATCGCTAGGCAACGACGCAGCTGACGAGCTGGCCAGAAGGGCTTCCAGCATGTCAGTTTGTGGACCGGAACCTATCGTGCCCATCCCCTTCAACCAACTACGCAGGTGGCTACAGGAGCACACCCACACACAAGCAGAAAGCTGGTGGACGTCGTCACCAGGCTGCAGGCAGTCCAAAGAAGCCATGCCGTCACTGGATGGCAAGCTAACCAGGCGTCTTTTACGACTGGACAGGAAAGGACTGCGCCTGGTGACGGGGACCATCACGGGACACTGCTCGCTAAATAAACACTTTCACACATTGGGCATAACAGATAGTCCCCTGTGCAGGGCTTGCATGGAGGCTGATGAAACCATTGCGCATGTGCTCTTTGAGTGCACAGGCATCACCCAGATAAGGTCAGAAACCCTCGGGACACCCAGATCGTACACAGATGTTCTAAACAGACCAGGAGACTTGATCAGCTTCTGGAGGGAGGTGGGCTGGTTGGAATAACCACCGACGGCCGCCATGGCCCACGCACAATGGTCCACTGCAGGACTAAGTGCGGAAACCAAACCCATAACATAGAACATAGAACATCTATTAAATTTGTAAAAACTTTAAATTCAAAAGTAAAAGCAATGTGTCAATAAATAATGATTTATTATATGTACTTAGATATAAAAATATTTTTTTGTGAAACTTAGTTTAAATAAACCTCAATCAGATTCAAGTTTATTTTATGACAAGCCAGCCGAGCTCAGGGCTGTTCCAGATTGTTTACATGAATATTATTATTTCTTTTAATCACAAAATCTAAATCTCCACTTTGTAGTTATAATTGAAGCAAATTACTTATAACACAATAATATTGTTAAACTAGGATGTACATATATATTCCAATGACGATAGCCTGATATACTGATCTCATAAAATGTATTGACATGATAAACAAATATTTTAATATGAGAGTTTAAGTCGTTCAGAATATTAAAGTAATGAAAACAAACTACCATTAATAGTAAACAAACAGCTCTATTTGAAAATTTACCACATGTGACGTCATGGGATTGTCATGATTAGATGACGCTGTGGCGTTCCAGGCACAGGCAATATGACAGTGTGATAGGGATGGGCAGTACAGTCATTATGATTTATCGATAATCAACTGACCAACATATGATGAGCAGATAGTTCAGTATTTTAAAATTTTCATGATTTCTGAATCATAAAACTTCAATATCAAATATTTTATTTATTTATTGTAGAATAATTTAAAGAAATTAAATATGATGTAGGTTAACGTCGAGGTTGATATTCTTGTTATATTGATTGCTACCTAAATCACTATGTGTCATGACATGATGACGTTGAGGGCACTATGTATTTCGAACTTGGTATTAGTTTTTGACACCTTATGTTAACAAAGATGAAATATAAGGAAAGAAGTTCAACTTATATAAAATAGGATGAGTCAAGGAACATTATTTACAAAGGAAATAAAAAAACAATGTTGTTTTATGAGTTTTATTTAGGTATAAATGTCTGTCATGGGATTGTGACCGTGGTGTGCTGGGCACATTTTGGTTTGTCATCTATTTATGACTCTGGCGGTCAAAAGGTTAAAGGCAATTGGCACATACCTAAAAAATCATTTTGTCTTGGAAATGATGGTATGGAACCAATTAGTGAACCGCATATACGATGGCTAGCTCGTAGAACGTACCAATCTAGATTGAACAGAAACTTTTTATGAAAAGTCATCAAATTTTAATTTAAAACATTTTGAAATTTATAAATTAAGTACCTTCAGAATTCCATACATAGGCAATGCCATTTTCAACGTAAAGTGATATCATAGTTCGATTTTAATATTTTCGAATTTTACTGTAACACTCAACTATCATAGTCACATCACGACAAAAAATAAATTATCACCTCACCTCAATACAACGACAATCTACAAAAAATTAAAATATCTAAAAACACTAAAACAGACCAAACAAAAATATCAACATTGACATTTGACATTATTGAATTGACGTTGTTTTGGTTGACAGATCAGTCTTGCTTGATGGATCATTCTTGTGAGCGTGGAAGCGTGGAAGTAGTAAGTACAGCATTACAATAGTGAAACAAAAATTATAAAAGCGCATTTTATTGCAGTACGCGAAGACAAAATAGCCGAAATATCTGTGCGTTTGGCCAGACTGGGGCGCGGGCGCGGAGCGGGCGCGGCGCGGCGAACTCAAACATATGAACTTCCTTTGAATGAAAGTAGTATATTCTTTGCTTTGAAGTGTCTATAGTGGGCACGCGGGCGCGGGGAGCGGCGCGGGCTGCTCGGCGGTCGGCGCCATTGACATAGAGAAGTATGGACTGGAAATACCTACAAAAAAAAAGGGTGCATACCTACAACTCGTTTTGTCGCATAAAATGGCTGCCATTGCTAGGGTTGTGTCAATCAAGGAACATAGGTGTTACTATTATCGAGTATCGATACTAAATATGAGTCGTACTAATTATCACGTTTGGATCATAATAACTTACTTAATTAAAGTCCGTTGTAATTATGGTTGCCAACTATACTTTATAACAACGTATCTTACTTTATTCTCGATAAACATACCTACTTTATAGTTTTGCATAAAACTATAGTGTGCGAAAATACTTTATTTCTAATCTTTTGTAATGGGTAAAACGAAAGACTCATGGTTAATTACTGAACTATTTATCGATAGGTACATACAAGTCAAAAAAGAAAATCTTTTATTAAAGTTAGAATTTTCAGAGAAAAATATTATAGTTATGCTTAAGACAAACCAGTTGTGAAGACAAATGGCAATATAATAAGATACCTACTTATAAATGCATCTGATAGCGTAAGTACCAAATGTAAAAACAAAATATTTCTTATTTACTCTCTGTTACCGTCACGTCAGCTTTTACTAAGTTTTTTCGGTAATGACTGCAGTGGCGAGAAGAGAGAAACAGATAGTCCATAAATTTAATAAAAAACGGGTTACTTATGTATTAAAATCAGTACCAGGTACTTAACAAATTAGAAAACATTGTAAAAGCCAATTATTTTTAAATGAAACAACCAATTGGAACCGTGCACCTAGCTTCTGACGTTTCCAAAGTAGCCATGTAGGTTTATGTTAAATAGAATATTTTAATTTCGGTGCTGTGAACCAAAGGCCGGACCTGGCAAGATCACTCCGACCGAATAAGACACAGAATTATTTATGTTCACATCGCAGAATATACAGATGACGTTTCAGCGGAGTTTACGGAAACTATTACGGCAACGGTACAACCCTATTCCATATGACATATTATTGTAAACAACGAATGAATTAACAAAATATACTAAAAAGGTCTGTTATACAGAAATGAACCCAAATATCAATGCTTTAGCCATAAATTCATGATCGCGTTACAACTGTATCATCGAATGTGTATTATTAAATCTATTATTGCATGAAAACCGGCTACTAACCTGTGCAAAGACATTAGAGGTTGATTTTAATAATAATAATAATAAGGTTTATTCACAAAAAATACAGAAACATTCTTATTTTATTTCATTCTTTCTTACACCACACTTCACAATATAACACACAGACAAGTTGAATTGCTGTTTTCCAACATTTGCATGCAGTTTTAAAAGGTAAAATCCTTGTAATTTTCTCGCAAATCTCAATAATACGAAAATTTAACAACCATTTGACAGCAAAACTACCACGAAACTTGTCGCAAAAGATGGCTACTACGGCACCTTACCTACAACTGTACTACGTCACGTCAAAATGTTGCCAAAATGAGCAACAACTTAAAATATTGTTGTCTCTTTTATCAAATATGATTATCTTATTAGAAAGAACGAGACAAAACGATATTTCGTATTCTGAATCATATTTTACTCATATTTGTATAAGCAAATGTATGTATAGAATAACGCGGCCTCTCCATGTTTTTCCTATCTCAATGGTCGGCGCGGGCAGCGCGCGGGATGCGCACGCTTATATTTTGACAAACGCTGGACCAGTGTGACCAGATTCAGTATTTTAATACTTATTCATTATATTTTATCGACTTTTCCGAGCATCAGTAATTCAGTATTTTTGGAGGTATATTGGCGGAAGTAAGTATTTTTGGGTATATTTTGGATAAAAAGCTATGATACGCCGTAGCGATCGTCCCCGCGAACATTGATGTTCAGGGAATTACCTAGATTTAGTCTATTCTCAATTCAGGAGCAAAGATCAGTAAGTTAAAGATAGGACATGACAGGCAGCCGCCGTAGTAGAATAATAATATCGAATCATCTAATTGATTTTCTGTTCTGCACTTGACTTAATCTTTGAGGGTTTTCTTTCGATAATTCGGGAATTTCCCCAAATACGTACCTAGTAGATACGTTTTTGTAGTCATATAAGAGCACGTCTTTGTTTGTTTTTATTTTACTCGACGCATCCATCCGGAAAGCATGTCTAGTTTTCAGCAAAGTTATTTGGCAAAGTAGGAACAAATTCAGGAGCTTTCATGTTATAAAGTGCGAAACTTTCGAGGGTTCGGTTGGCGCAGTGGTTAAGCGATTGACTGCTGCGCTGCGTGTCGCGGGTTCGATTCCCACACGGGACAAATATTTGTATGACCTACAAGTAGTTGTTCCGGGTCTGGCTGTCTGTGTATGTGAGTCCAAATGTTTTTGTAAACGCACGCACAATACAGGAGATATTCCTAGTGTGAGGCAAAGATTAAAAAAAAAAAAATTATAAAGTAGATTAGCATATATAAAACAACATGCAAATACTGAAAAGCATAAAATCGAACTTGAAAAAATATAAAGGACAGTCAGAAAGGTAAGCAAAACTTGTTATACTTAGCATTACGGTACATAAAGTCAAGAAGTTAGGAGATATTTTAGTAGATGGTCAAAACTGTCTAACAAATTGAATGAATACATAAGACGTTTTGAAAATCAGTATTTTTATCTGTATATTTTCCCTGTGCAAGTTGGTATATTTCAGTATTTTTTTGAGGGGTCAAGGTTCATTTTGGAAATTCGATAGAAAAAATTGCACCCGTGCGAAGCTGGGGCGGGCCGCTAGTACTTAATATAATAGTTTTGCTTGGGTGAGCTCGATTAAAGTTTGTAACACTACAGCGGGAATTGGAGGGAATTAATAAAAAACTTGGTTTTTACTTTTAATTAAACGTGGTTGGGAGAGCTGAAGTGGAGGGGCTCGTGGCTAAGTAATGTAAAAACAGCCACATGGGTCGATCAGATTAAGCTACGCTTGGGCGACAATAGGCGTTCCTCAAGATTCGATATTGGGTAAGTAGCGAATGTGAAATCATATTAAATGGCCAAAAACTAGAATTTATTAATCAGACAGTTCTCCTAGGAATCACGCTAGACGAGAAATGACAATGGGGACCTCATATAACATCTATTGCGGGGTGGCTAAGCTCGGCCGCTTATGCTGTTAGAAAGATAAGACAGTTAACAGATGTAGAAACCGCGCGTTTGGTCTATTTCAGTTACTTCCACAGTATTATGTCATCACCTTTTTTCAGATTAGGTACCTAAAGTACTTTTATGGGGTACTGTGTTAAAATAACGCTACAACAAAATACCGTGTGACATATTGCAATTAAATGAAAGAAAATTTAAAGCTCATAATAAAAGTACACTTTGTAAACAAGGATATTACAAATTAGAGGATTTTATCCAAGATAAGAATACTTGGAAACATGCTTGTCCTGCTCCATAGGACAATCTAGAGTCTAGACAAAATCAAACTGGTTCATAATTTAATTTATATTTTTAAATTTTTTTATGACATTGATTTTTTACAATCTGTGACTACAGTAACTCAAACTCTAGAAAAATCATCTACTTTTACAATATTTGTAATTTGTAAATATGTGAGAACAATGTCTATCACATTTACCTGTCATAGCTTCTTTTTTTTTTTTTACCTTTTGTGGTAGACTAATTTTATTCTAGGTGCATCGTCATAATATGTACCTATAAAAACCTTGTAAAACATTTTAAAAGATTAACGGTGGAGTTTCTTGCCCATTCTTCTCCATACGAAAACTACATTTTGGAATGGGCGACTAGAATCGATGTAATTTTTGAGGTTCAAAAGTGCCTTTAATGTGCCTATTTGAAATAAATGATTTGACTTGCCACGTTCGGTCCGTGGATGGGTTACCATCTTTCAATGAGTACCGAAACCCCTTCGTGCCTCGGAAAGCGCGTTAAGCCGTTGGTCCCGGCTGTCATTCTTGGATCTTTGACAGTCGTTACGGGTTGTCAGAAGCCCGAAAGTCTGACAACCAGACTTACCAAGGGGTATCGTGTTACCCAGTAACTAGGTTGTGGAGGTCAGATAATAGGCAGTCGCTGCATGTAAAATACTAGTATTCAGCTGCAACCGGTTAGACTGGAAGCCGACACCATCATAGTTGGGAAAACTGGGAAAAGGCTACGTAGATTGATTTGGTTGGAAGAGCTGAAAAGGATTTGACCTTATGCCGCTCCACACGCTTGCCTAATTTTAACATATTATTACAGAGTATCAATGAATGAGTATCAATCAATGACTAAAATATCATTGCAGAGTATACATTTGGGTGGGCTTGCAAGCAGTTAGTTTGCTGCCGATCTGGCCATCCGTTCAAATGTCGGGTTTCGGGCATAAATCAATGCAATGCATCCACACAATTGTACGTCTGTAGAGGTTTTTATTTTGCGGCTTTGACAAGCGGGAAGAGCAGGCCAGAAACCAACTAAACAAAAAAAGGGGTGTGGCTGTTAGCATGCTCTGTGGTGGCAGATATTTGGCAGCCCTAGTACGAGAAAAAAAATCGGCATCTGGCAACCCTGATATCAGATGTATACACTGACCTCTATAATACAGTGGCTGTATGGGCTGTATACACTGACCTCTATAATACAACTTGTAATTTGTATTATAAAGGTCAGTGGCTGTATAACACAGCTACCACAGAGTACTTCACAGAGTACTTTTATATCTTTTTTGATCATTGACATGATAGATTGCTCTCGGAGTATTATGTTCTGTGCTGCTGACTCCGCTAGGAGTAATAGTGTTCTGTGGCTGCTGACCACAGACTAAGAAGAGAAGTTACCTTGACAGGGCTGTAAACTGTTATTCAGGGGGCTGACAGCTTTAGTTCCAACTTTGTAGTTTTGGCTCTGCCGTCGCGATAAAGTCGCCATGTTGTCCTCAAACGTCATTGTGTGTCAATGTTTGTGTATGTCATTGGTCATTTGACAATTTTGACAGTTTACTTAAAAAAGTCAGTTAGATTTGTAAATCGGCCATTGTTTTCTACAGCATCGAGTCGAGCAGGTTATCTTGTGTTCATCTCCCGTTGAGTTGAGATACTTGAGAAACCACCCTCCTCTGTTGTACGATACAATTCCACGCTTTGTGGTACTCCGGACACTCCGTTTGTCCCGTTTTATTTCTTTCACTGTGCTCATACTTTCTCGTCATGGCGCCAAATAAGTGTTGTGTTGGTAATTGTGATTCAACAAGTAACACTCACAGACTATTTTGCATGCCTATGAACGATAATTTACGCAATTTGTGGTTGTCGTTACTAGTTCCGACAAACCCCAATCTACTCGGACTGACAAAGAACCAATTGATGACAAAACGTGTTTGTGAAAAACATTTCGATCAAACTCAATTTGACCAGACTGGTGTTAGAATCCGTTATTCCTATCCTTGCTTGTTTACGGAACTGGAAATTGCTCATGGCGTACCACTTGCTAAGGGTAAGTACTTAATCTTTAACCTAATTTTTATGTAACTAGCTGTTGCCTAAAACTTAACAACATTAACATCCTAGTAAAGGAACAATGGTCAGTGGGTCGTCTTGGAACAATTTTTAGGTATCACTTTAAAAGTTATAGTAGGTATGTCGCAACCAACTCATTTAATTAGCCGTTTAGATAACCGCCTAGCCTTTTAACTAAACGGTGGCCGTTCAACTGACGGCCTGAATTATATTCAAATATAGTTTAGGTTGGAACTGTAACCAATCACGCGCGAGCCGGATTGGTCGTTGTAACTAAGCCAGGGCACCCCGACCAAATGGGTTAGGTTATAACTGTGATCAACCACGTGCAAGCCAGAAGGCAAACGGCTAATTTAACCTGATGGCTGCGACAGGTACAGTCAATAAAAGAGATAAGTAACCAGAGTTGTTGGATATAGTTGAAGTTTAGTAAGAAATTGATGGATATTTTCGAATGAAATTTAATTTGTTAAATGAACTATTTGTTTTCTATTAAATATTAAACTTTATTCAAAAACATCTATTGGTTTCTTACTAAACTTCAATTATACCGACGACCCTGGTTATTTATTTGGGTTGGTGTGTAGCCTTAGGGGCACTATGGCGCGAGGACTTAGAAATTTTTTTTTTTTTCGGAAATCTGAATTTTTTTTTGCAATTTCGGGTTGACCTTGACCATAGAAATTATTTAGGTTCTGAGAAGCATGGCCCTATGACGCACCGTTTCCGAATTATGGACCTCCGAATTTTATTCTATTTTATAGAAAACACTCTATTTCCAAAATGGTGGCTCGGAAGAAAATCTTTTCTGAAAAGAAATTGTTGCTCTAGTCGAAAACCATGAGATGGTATAAATCCGCCCTTAAGACGACCCACTGACCCTTATTTGTATTTCCTTAGGTGACCGTACATAAGTCTATTTTCCACACAATCATAATTATATGTAGAAAGTATTCATAGTACCTATCAAAAGGATTAAATTGGCTGTGGTTGTAATATTGTTATCCTAAAGCAATGTTTCCTGCGCGTGTTTTGCCCTTCTCACTACATAACCAAAGCACCTGCCATCCAATCTCTTCACCACCCTTGGCTGACTGGTAGAGAATGCATAAGGCATTAAGTCCACCTTTGTACCTTTTTGTGCGAAAAGTTTAAATAAATAAATAACATCATTATGTATTTAGTTGAAATAAACAAGTTATCTCCAACTCAGTTGCATCAACTCATACCACTAAGCATTAATTTTCTGATGTTTTTTCCAGGATGTAATTTTCTGGAAGAACATAATTATTGTCAGAGCCGAGAACAAAATGATAACAGTTCAACAGGAGAACCAATTATCATGACAGGTATGAAAAAAATTATCTTATCTTGAAATTACTAGGTGACCCAACAGACATTTTTCTGTCCAAGATCCATAAAAAGAAGCACAGTCAGTTTATCCAACTTTCCAATTTTCCTTAATTTAAAAACCTTTCTCTACTATTACAAACATTTGCAGAAAAAAACATTGCTAAATCGGTCCAGCCATTCTCAAGTGATGCACTTACTTAAGAATACCATTTCATTTTTATTTATATCAAAAAGATTCTTCTGTCTGTTCTTTAGTTTATTTGATAACAAAATGATAGAGCTATATTTTTTAATGTCCGCTTTTCCCTTTTATGTTTCTCTATGACAAGGGTGCCAACTTGGTACCCACTTAACATGCATGGCAAAACCTGACCATTAAATTATAATTATTGCAGGTGACATTTCTCAAGAACATTTATATTCACTTCCTTCAACCAGCCAATCAGAAGTCTCTCTTCATTTGCAGAATGAAGGTTTGTGTTTTCATTTTAATTATGTACATAAATTGGATCTTACCATGCGCAGTATGATAATATCTAGCAGCAGTGATAGCCTAAGCCCTGGTGGTATGGTATGCTTATTGTGCTGGTAAGTCAAAGGTTGTTGTGGTGTTACGACAGGTAGTGTTAAAAGTTAAGAAGTTTTTTTTATAAAAGAGAATGTATATAGCGCCCCCATCAATGTTATGAAAGTACTAAAAGATTCTTGTAACACTAAAGTGCAACCTTTGTTGTCATGTCATCACAAGAATGACAACCATTGCTTTCATTTTATGTCCAATGTAGGGTAGGGTAACATTGTTTAAATGAACATTTTTCTTTTGTTTTAGGTTGTATATCTGCTGGTTTAATTTCGGAAACCACAGAAATTGAACAAGGAGAATCAAACACACAGAACAAAGAGATTCAAAAGAGTGCAGGTATGATTGAATAATCACCAACCATTAGTAATGAATTAATTTAGTAAATTTATTTTCTCACAAACAGGTCATTCTCCTTTTGAGGATTCCTGTGCCAAGAGGACATCCTTGTCTCGTACTTTACAGAAAAGACATCAAAACACTTTATTTTGCATTCTACTCATAAACTATTTTCTATTACAGAATTGCAACCTGTTTCTGAAATGGTTGAAATCAAGAAATCCTTACAGAAACCCATACCAAGTAAGTAAATTGCTGACCAAATATTTACTAAGACATGCATTGAGAGAGTAACTACTGATATGGCGTCATGTCAAAACATCGAGATTTCTGTTCTATATCCAAGGAAATAGCAAATTGTTGGTGAAAACTGCATAAAAAAATACATTCTGTAGTTTTGAAAAACTGAGTAGCCATACAGATGGATACCGGTCGAAGTGCAGGTGCTTGGGGGAGGCCTAGGTCCAGCAGTGGACGTCTTTCGGCTGAAATGATGATGATGATGATGATGACAGATGGATACAAAAAGCAACTTTACTGTTTATTGATAATATACATTCATAGATTTCTTTTTGTTTTATATAATCTAAAACAATTATTTATTATGTATTTCAGGAAAGAACGCAACTCAGTGCCATTCTAAAATTCATCGATATATAAAGCAATGTACAAAAATTGCTTCAGATAGTCTGGGTGACACAAATACTCAGAGTCTCCAAAATGCATCTAAAGCCGAAAACCTAGAGCTTATGCAAAATTTTGAAAAACTTAATAAGAAAGCTAAAGCTTTCTTGTTGATGCAATTAAGACTTGCTAGAAGAAGCAAGATGGCAAGACGGTTTTCTTTAGAAGACAAATTATTCGCCCTTGCTCTGATGAAGCAAAGTCCAAAGGGATACAAGCTTCTAGAAAAATTGTTTGCCTTACCTAACAAGAGGACACTGGCTAGACTCTCAAATAAAATTGAGTTTGAATGCGGAATAAATAAAAATATTTTTGAGCATATCAAACAGACCACTAAGGACTGGGATACGACAAAAAAGCTTTGCTCCTTAGTATTTGATGAGGTAGCGCTGTCACCACATCTTACATTTAATGAAAGCAAAGACAAAATTATCGGATTTGTAGAGATAGCAGGAGAAAGAAAACCAAAACTGGCTGACCATGCTTTGGTTTTTATGATCAGAGGCATATGTCATTCATGGAGGCAACCTATTGCATACTATTTTTGTGAGGGAACAATTTCAGCACATGAGCTTATGAGAATTTTAAAAGAAATTATCCCTCTGCTTGTGGAAACTGGGCTAAAACCGCTTGCACTTGTGTGTGATCAAGGATCAACATTTAGGTCATGTTTTAGTCAGCTAAAACAATCGACTGCTCGTATTCGCAGCAATCAATGCAGAGAAAATGGTGAATTTTATCACTATTTTATACATTTGCTATACTGTTTCTATATTGTTTTCCATTTTTTTACTTTTTTTTTATTGTTCCAGATGTTACAATTCACATAGCTGGACAAGATCTTTTTTTATTTCACGATGCACCGCATCTTTTAAAGAGTGTCCGAAACAACTTCCTTACTAAGGATATGTTGTTTAATGGGAAAAGAGCATCATGGGCAGATATTACATATATTTACGACCTAGACAGTAAATCAGGTCACACCAGAGCGATACCGAATTTGACTGCACAACATGTGGACCCAAAACACATAAATAAGATGAAGGTGAAAGCCGCCACCCAAGTGCTAAGTGCACGAACAGCTGCAATGCTTGATTATACTGATGCTCTTCGTAAGTAGTATTATAATTTGAATTAGACTTATAATTGAATAAATATTTGTGTGATGTATGCATGAAAATTACAAGTGTTTCATGAGCCACAAATGAAAAGAAAACATTTGTTCATTACACTTTTTACAGAAAATAGATAGTGACATCCCTGAAGCAATAAATGGTGGTAATATTTATTTAAAACAAATTAAATATTTCAGATAAGCGGCTCAACACTCCTATGGAGACAATGGAGACTACGGCAGCAGTGGTGACATTTTTTGACGACCTGTTTGATAGTGTCAACGGATCGCCTCGTCAACCAAGGGGCAAACTTAGATGCGCAGTCAAACCAAATTCCCCTCACCAAGAATTTTGGAAAAAAGCTATGAAACTTCTAAAAAATATTAAATATATTGATACCAATAGTAAATTGGCTAGGCAGACTGCAAAGCCGAGACATGTGCGTCCTCCATGCCTTGAAGGGTGGATTACTACGTTACAGAGTTTTCAGGGTCTGTCCAAATTATTATTTACAGAATTTGGAGTGAAATACTTTTACCCCAGATTAATAAATCAAGATCCTCTTGAGAACTTCTTTGGTCGCATAAGAGCGATGAATTATCGCAACATAAATCCCGATGGAAATAGTTTTATGTACGCCTTCAAGTCATTATTAATGTCTAATATATTGAGCCCTCACTCAAAATTTTCAAATTGTGAAGAAGATGACGGCGACACATTAGTTGATTTAAATTATCTTTTTACTTGCTGTAATACAAAAGATAATGAAGAAAATATTACGCCTAATTTAAATTTAAATGCACCGTCATCTTCAAAGGGTCCGACAGGGTCAGAGGGAACTCTTATTCAAAATGTAATTTCTGAAAAAGTAAGGGTCCAAACTTCGGCGTATACTGCGGGATACATCTGCAGGAAAATAACAAAAAAAATAAATTGTTATTCTTGCACAAAAACTTATGCGACAAAAGAAATCCAGGGGATACATGAATTTATAAAACACAGAGAATACAAAAGATTGAAAAATAATAATTTGGCTTACCCAATAGGGAAACTGTTGTGGCTGTACAGAGAAAATTCTCAATGTATTCACGATTTTTTAAATGAACATGGTTTCAAAAATAATGTAAAAAAAAATCTAATACGGCTGATTGCCAAATGCGACATGTCTTGGTTGGGCTGCAAAAAGCACAATAGAGATGTAATTAAATATTACATAGCACTCGTGATTCGCCTGCAATGCCACAATTGGTGCAATATAATAAATAAAATTTTAAGGGGAAAAATAGAAGAGAAATATGTACACAAAATGCAAGATATGCAACAGTTAGCTTTAAGGAAATATAAAACCTATAGGCAAAAGAAAACCAATAAATGACTACAAAATAATGTATAATAATTTGTTTTATTTATATAATTACCTAATAGAATTATAAAAACCCTGAACCCTAGCCGGTTTTATCGACATGGGGTACATCACTACACTACACTAAAAATGATCGATATCAGCCATTAAAATAAATAGCTATTAGATTGAAAGCACTATTTTTTTCTCTTGGCACACAATTATATATTTTTTTCTTCGGCAACACTTATTTTTTGTATGCGTGTGTGTGGGGACCTGTTTAAGTCATCATGAAGCGACAACAGCGCCATAACTGTTCATGTAGGAACTAAGCAAATTCGACTGCATTATATTGTAGTCTTTGGACTGTCTTATCTGTAGCTTGCTACATATCAGTAATCTGTGCTGTTATTTGAAAATATTTTTACAGCTGTTCGCTAATAACAAATCTATATCAACTTCTAACAGAACATTAAAGGAATTTAAAGCAATTGGTTTCGTCTAACTTTGAATATTACCTTTGAATTTATATTTTAATAAATATCTTCTGTTACTGACAAATGTCTATCACAGTTGATACAATAATTTCGGCAGTGGTTATATAATATTCTAAATAATGACGAGCAGAAAAGTTATAGTTGGTATGTACGTTTTAAGCCTTTCGTCATGAATTTGAGGCTTATATATCCACCTTGTAAATTCTGGAAGAAAAGAGGTCCCTCTGATTATAATATTACGCCGGTAGTGGTGCATTCGGATATGGTCCACTATAATTTCACAAGTATACCCTACGGCCTGCACCATAAGTTGTTCTTAGTAACCTAGGTAGGCGTTAAAATGATAGTGTTGCAATTTAATATTATCATTTGCCCAAATCACATATAGAGGTTTGGGCAAAAGACAATATATGCCTAAACCAGCTGTATGTATTAATAATTACATCAAAATAGAAAGCAGAGTATTTTTAGAAGTAATCCTGTAATGTGGATCTACACGAGTCACAATTATCTAGTGGAGGAAAACTTTCTCATAATAAGTTTAGTAGGAACTACACAGCATCTAAAAAAAAAAAAAATACTATTAAGTTTCAAGAGGTACAGTTTGGTCAATTCTACCATTTATTGGTTTTAGAGTTCATTTATAGCTGCGTTTGTGCCTGGAGTATTGTCTTATTTAAACAGATAGGCTAAAAACAGCAGTTAATAATTTTTTGACTGTATATGAATGAACTCAATCAATAATACCTTCTTCATGAATGTATTATATGTTTTTAAGTGTTAGAAATAACAATACAGGTTATTTCTATAAAAGGTAACTCACAGCTGACAGTATCTATAGTAAACATAATATTCTAAACAGCATGCCTATCAGAAAAGTATGACTGTATTGTAACTTTTCAGGTGGTGGCACTGGCTTCATTGGAAGTCATCTAGCGGAACTTCTTGCTCTAAAAGGCTACAATGTTCTCAAGGTAGCCCGCATGCCAGCCACCAATAACATTTCATGGACAGCACTAGAGACATCAGGCTTACCCAAAAGGTCATTAGCCGTTGTCAACTGTGCAGGCCAACAATTCATGGACTTTAGAAAGTCCTGGACACCTGGGTAAGGTATCCCATCATATTTACCTATTTTATTTTGTATTTTCACTAGATGTCAATAAAAAAAAAATACCGGTTCAGTGCGAGTCTGAATCGCGCACCGAGGGTCCCATACTTTGTAGGTATGTAAATAGTTAACATGGGATTTTTTATACAACTGCAAATTTACAGTTTTCAGATTTTTTCCTTTACTTATGCTACATGACCTTGCTTCTCGCCAAATTTCATGATTCTAGGTCAATGGGAAGTACCCTATAAATTTTGATTCCCTTGAGAGTGTCGAAATTTACGTTTTTTGCGGCATAAACGGCCGTATCTTTTTTTTACGTTAACTTAGAAGTTTTTTTTTTTTTTCACAGCTTCAAGGGACTACAAACCTGAGTATATGGATTTAATTTCAACTCAATACCTCCACGCGTTCCCGAGGGTCGAGGGTCTTGACAAACAGACAGACGGACAACAAAGTGATTGTATAAGGGTTCCGTTTTTTTCCTTTTGACGTACGGAACTTTAAAAACCTTTAAAAAGTTCAGTTACAGGATGGAATAGAAACAAAGATAACTAAATAGAAAAACCTTTTTCATTAATATTCAAATCTTAGGCATTCTAGTAGATTTAGAAAAGAGGAAAAAATATTGTACCCAGCAAAGCGATTATCTAGTGCTCACCTCCAGATTCTAGCATCCAGTGTGACTGCAACTAGCTGTAGTAATAGACACTACATATTTTTTTTATTTATTTTTTTTCAGATTTAAACAAAATGTCCAGAACTCCAGAGTATACACAACCAAAGCCCTTGCTAAAGCGATTAACCAAAGCAATGACAAGCCAAAGGTTTATGTTGTCCTCACTGGCGTGGGCGCTTATGAACCTTCAGAGTGTAACAAGTATGATGAAAGCAGTCCCACCACAGGCTCTGACTTTTTCTCCAGACTCACCATTGAGTGGGAAAAAGCTGCTCATGTAGATCCACCTGTAAGGCTTGTAAGTATAAAATAGTGAATAAATAAACCAATGTAATTTGCAAGTTCTTATTGAACATAATATAATCATTTCAAACTATAGTTGTCAAAAGACTGCAGGGTACAAATGCAGTACAATGCAGTTAATTAGCACTAAGGCGCTCCATAGTGCTAATTAACTGCCTATAAGCGATGCTATGTGTTACGTATTTATCGGAAGCGGGGGCAGCGCACGTGCAATCAAACCGCGAGTCAGTGTCATACTGTTTATTGCAGTGTTCACTATAATACAGCGTCGCGTGTGCGCCGACGCGCTGTAGGTAATATACACAACACTATGCTAGGAATTTCTTTGAAGGATAAAATCAGAAACCAAGTTAGCTGGAAAAGAACTGGAGTTTCCGACAAAGCTTTCAGAGTAAGCAAGCGGAAGTGGCAGTGGGCTAGCCAAGTTTGAGTTAGCGTGGGACGCCCCCCAGCTATATGGACAGTGGACAGACACCCTCAAAAAGGTGACTGGGACAAACTGGATGTGGAAGGCGGGAGGTCAGGGTATTGTGGCGCAGCATGAGAATGAGGCCTATGTCCAGCAGTGGACTGCGATAGGCTGAGTTGATAATTAGCTAATTGTACTTTATTGTACAGACGCCAGCACATCAAGCTACTCGAAACTGTCAAATTTTCTCAATCAACTTTGAACCTCGGTTTAGCGATAAAGCAGAAAATCTATTAAAGAAATTTGACAGATTGTACCTAGTAGCTTGATTTGCTGGCGTCTGTACACCAGAAAAATACATATTAAAAAAAACGGTCAAGTGCGAGTCTGATTCGCGCACCGAGGCCGAGGGTCCCGTTATTTGTAGGTATTTAACTACAAATTTACGGTTTTCGGATGTTTTCCTTTACTTGTGCTACATGACATTGCTTCTTGCCAAATTTCATAATTCATTTATTCACTGCTTGAAGGGATTGCAGCCCTGAGTATTTGATATTAATTTAAACTTGATAACGCCGCGCGTTCTTGAGAAAAAGGTTCAGGACGGACAACGATCTTATATGAATTCCGTTTTTACCTTTTTAGGTACGGAACCCTAAGTGTCTAAACACACTATGCCGAAGTTACGCGACCGAAGTTCGGCAAGATTACGCCCGCAATGCTATTTCAATGCTATTTAACGCAACGTAATTTCGGCATAATGTGTCGTCAGTAATTCAAATTGACACATCTAAACACACTACGCCGAAGTTACGCGACCGAATTTCGGCATGATTACGCCTGCAATGCAATTTGAATTACTGACAACACATTATGCCGAAATTACGTTGCGTTAAATAGCATTGCGGGCGTAACCTTGCCGAACTTCGGTCGCGTAACTTCGGCATAGTGTGTTTAAACGTGAATTAAAATAATTGGCTCTATAAAAAAAAATCATAAAGATGACACTAAATCGCTATTCAAAACGTGTACCTTGAAGAGATTACATCGTTAAACTATGTAAAAGTTATACCAAAAGATAAGCCATATTGTTTTTTAGAGCTCGGTGAGAACACATTTTATAATTTCCTTATAATTTTTTTCTATGAAACAAATATACATAAAATGTAGCAGTTCAAGAGCTCGCGGGCCTTAACGAAGAGTTTTTGTAACACAGCCCAGTGTAAGGAGCACAGTTTCGTGACAAACCCACAGACGCGACTGAGCAAAGCGCGCCTATTCAAGTAATGAGCGAACAAAGCCCCCCCCCCCCCCCACAAGTTAAGCGAGTGCAACACAAGCACATTCTTAAATCGAGCGAGTGTAGCGAACCCACCTACGCCACGCTACGAGTCAGCTTTCACACCAGAGGGTCTACTCCCTAAGTCCGTTAACGAAGTAACGAGCCCGTCCGACAGTAGTCCGATACGTCGGAATGAACCCTACTCCCTAACGATTTCGGATTCATCAGTTTCAAACGGAATCATAGACAATATTCGTGAATGAAAGACGCATGGCGATAGAGTTGCCCTATTTTACCGGTCGATTACCGGTTTATTTTGTAGTTTTCTAGCTTTTAAACAAAAAAAAGTTATTTAAACAAATAAAAAACCCGACTGCAGTAAAAAACTTAAGTTAAAAAATAAACTGAAAAGCTAAAAACAAGCCCATTTTAAATTAAATAAAAGTTGGAAGCACGCCCATATAATTTTTATTATATTTTCAAATTCAAATGGGTCCCGCCTGCTTCCAACTTTTATTTAATTTAAAATGGGCTTGTTTTTAGCTTTTCAGTTTATTTTTTAACTTAAGTTTTTTACCGCAGTCGGGTTTTTTATTTTATTAAATAACTTTTTTTTTATTTCCAGCTTTTTAGTTTACAAATGTGAAAGATTTCACAGACGATTTAGTTCTTGGTAGGTGTTTTTTTACAATTTGTCACTTCGAATTGCTTTTAAGTATATATGTTGTATATATATTTGTAATCACCTTTTAAAACCCTTTATTTTGATATTCCATTCGATAGGTTTTGAAAAAAAAAAAAATTTAATATGGCGTCCAGTAGTCGCCATATTAAATTTTCAATAACGTCATGTCTTTAGTGACACTCGCCGGACTAAGAGGAATCGATTAACGTGTGAATCATAAAAATCGGCCCAGGCGTTTGGTCTGTATAGTGCTTCAAAGGAACATACAAACATACATACATAGGCTGATGAACACATTACCACTCCTTTGCGTTGCGCAGTCGGGTAATAAATAATACTTTTGTCGTTAGAAAATTACCACATTTAAAAAAATATCCTTTTTATTATGTCTTTAAATAGAGAATTGAATTATTTTTGCTATTTTTGTCCGGAAACCGGCATCATCCTGTTGATACCTTTGCCTGTTTACTTTAACTTTTTGTTTTTTGAAGGTCATTTTCCACAGAGTACTTTTGACATTTTCAAATGAAATGTCAAATAATTAGCCGGGAAGTTTTAAAAGGAGTTGTCCGCTTTTTGTATGGACGCTGGTTTTTTATTCCGAGAAAAATCTAACCAGAATCAAACTACATCCAAATAAAAGCTACTAAAATATGGAACTTGGAACCACTGAAATAATATTTTTAGAGCCCTCCATTTAAGAGAAAAATTATAAATTATTTAATGTTAGTACATGTATATTATTTGTTGATGGCAACCCAAATGAAACCTCCCACACACTTTGAAAATGTCATAATGACAGATAGATTCCATTCATATGTCAAACAAATATGTCTGATACGTCACACTTTCGCTCGTGCCTTTGGGCTATATTTCACCGGGACACCATGGCGGCGCAACCAGTCGCCGCTACCAACAAAATGTATGGTTGGTTGCTCATCCGATTGGACGCCTGGTGAGATACCCACCATAAAACTGTGTACATTTTGCTGGCAGCGCGACCATGGTTGCGCCACCTTGGTGTCCCAGTGAAATATAAGCCTTAGTGTTATCCAATGATAACGTATTTTAATTTGTGCTTTGCTTTCTTTGATTTAACTGACTTGGCCTTTTCACAACGGATTCTTCTTCTTTGCACATGATTAGGATACCGATAGCTTACGAACCTTCAACCCTGACGACTTTGCTTTTTCTTAACGGTTATTTGATATTGCACGCGATTAGGACTTTGGATTTAAAACCCCGTATGTAAGTACTGTTCTTTATTTATATTTAGTTCATTAGGGGTTTTATTTGCACAACCTTTGCCTGTTTTACGACCTCTGATAGTCTGCAAAAATTAACTTTCATTTCTATCTTCAGATTATGGCTCTCTGCATAAATTGCAATATAGCAGTACATGCTATAAATCAGCACTATGAATATAACGCTTTAACATGAGCCCAGAGATAGTCTCAATAATTGAAGAATGGATGCTCAAGAGGTAATGTATTCTTTAACTTACATTATAAGTTTTTTTTTAATAATGTGTAACCAGGCTTAATAGCTTATGTTAAAAAAGATTAAATAGCACTACTTTGCTCAAAGAAGATGCAGAAAAACGATTCGGTGTTCTTAAAATATTATTTTGTTTTAGGTAACAGATGGAGATCGCATTTGCCAAGAATGCATCAACCATTTACTAATAGAACTGAATAACAGAAACCAGCACAATATAGGTGACCAACAGCTGGGTCATCAATCAGTATGTGCATGTTGTGGCGTTTCTATCTCAAGAAGAACAGGCAGGCGCTCTCGTCCCTTACCTGTTGATCATCCTGAGCAGGCTTATATAGCTGGCATCATCAACCCCGTCAGGTTAATATGTAAATTAAATAGTACATTGCACATAGTACATTATTGTATCTCTGATTAGTGGAACACAGAATAAATTAAAACTTAATTTCAGATCCCTGCTAATGCTTGAGCATGTAATAGGAAGCGGTGCTCATGTGATGACAATAGTCTGGTATCTTGGATGGGCTCGGCATCAAAACGATATATCTCCACCTGCTCAGTTGCTCGACAATATTTTAATAAGAGAAGATATTGAAAATGAAGAAAGTTAATAAATGAATATTCAAAACCAAAAATACGTTTTATTTCATAACAAAACTACATACATAAAATACATAGTAACACTTGCATCCAATTAGCATATTTATTGTCGAAACGCTTTTCTCTCGATTCCAAATCATTAAAAAGGAATTTCAATCAGTAGATACCTACTATTATCATTTATTCCTGCTAAGCCATCCCTGTGGAGTATGCTGAAACATGCACTTCTTGATAACCGAGGTCTTTGTAAAATATTGCAACTTGCACATGAACATTCGAAGTATAGCCATAATCATGTAGAATGCGCTTTAGTTCTAAAAGAATTATGCTACACATTCACTGAAAACATTTCTTTCTAGCTTCTGCCCGCGACTTCGTTCGAGTTACGATTACATCATTTTCGCTTAGTGTTCTTTAGACCTTTTTCTTATTACGTTACTCGGCTTTTGAGGGTCGTAGCATGATGATAATGTTTTCGATTGCCCTTATCCTTCCTCAAGAATTAGGCTATCAAATTCAAAAAGAATTATTCAAATCCGACTGGTAGTTCCAGAGATTAGCGCGTTCAAACAACTTTTCAGCTTTATCATTAGTATAGATTATATTACAGAGGTAAATAAATAATCTTTGTTATAAATAATATTTGTTTCGTTCACATTGTTATACTCCATAATAATATATTATATTGTAGTCTGTGATAAACTCGCAAATCAAACATTAATTTATTATTGTATTCTGTGTTGTCAGTATAATGTCAGTAATGGCAGTACCATGTGTCAATACTGTCAATTTTGACAACTTTATAATTTTTTAGGGTGCGTTCACTGTATTATCCGAGATAATTAGAAAGGTTCGTTCGTTTTAGGAGCAAATTCACACTAAAATAAAAAAATATTTTTCTCAAAATTGGAGGGTTTTAAAAATCTGTGAAATAGTTAGAACCACTTATTTTTGGGATGTCTATCCAAATATATTTAACTTATCCTGGTTAGAATTATTAAATAATAAAAAACCATTTCTGGACATCTCCTTTCCAATATTTTATTTAGCTTACTAGTTAATTTTGTTTATATTGCCCCTACCGCTGCAGCAACACACGGGCAAATTAAGGCCCTTCTCGATTTTATGGGTGAGAACCATGAATTGAGGGGTGCGGACGGAAAAGTTCGCTCAAAACGGCTGTGGGAAAACTGTGCAACTCACATAACTCAATGGGAAGTTGCACTAAATCCACCGAGCAGTGGCAAAGGGTGAGTTTTATACATTAGGTATACTCGTCAATATTAATATGATTTTAAGGTCTTGTCATCAGTAAAGTAAATACAATGATAATAATCAGTCATTCTCCAAATACTTATCTGTAGGAGTAGGTACTTACGAGTATAGTGGTTTTTAAATAGCTTCATCAAATTAACCAAATATTAAAATTTTAGGTGTGGTCTTACAAAAAACGCCTTGCCAAAAAGGCTGCTGGCGCTGCCAGAAGGTCAGCAAGTGCTACAGGTGGAGGCCCATCGGTAGCACAACCCTCTCCTAAGTGGAATTAAAGATGCAGTCGATAATGGGAGAGGGTTTTAGAGAGCCGGAAACCGGAGCAAGAGTGCCAGCTTTTCCATTGGTAAGAATTACATTTATAATTTATGATAGTAAGTTTGTTCAATGGTAAAAAAACTAAAAGCAATATTGTATTTATAATTATGAGTCTGACTTTTTTTAAATTCCATAATAATAAATTACAGATAACTACACAATTATGTATTTTTTGATGTATCCATCAATGATATATTCAGTTTTTGTTGTACAGCTTCCACCTGTAAGAGATCCAGAGCCAGTAGCTACCTCACCCACCCATGCTGCTACACGTGCCGACCCACTCTACCAGGAGCAAGCCTCTACATCCACTGAGGAAAACCTAAGATGTACCAACTCTTGATGGTGCATAATGAGAATAAATGAAATAAACGATTAAAGTTAATTCATTGTTTTATTCCAAAAAAATCCCGGTAAAATCCCGAAACATTGTATCTTTTTACACGACTGCGCGACTCAAAGGAGGGTAATATGTTTATCAGCCTATATTTATGTACTTATGTATGTATGTCTTCAAAAGAGGAATTGAATCCGCACATAAGTCCTCGAATTATTCCCGACTGAGACTATAGTTCCCGGAGAGCGGACGGATCCCCGGCGCGATCACATGGCGGCATGGAAAGAGCGACTGTCGCAACCCAGCGCAGGGCACGCCGCGATGGCGGCGATAAGACCCCTCTTTGAGGAGTGGCTAGAGAGGCGCCACGGCGCCCTCACCTACCGCCTGACGCAGGTCCTCACCGGACACGGAAGTTTCGGGAGGTTCCTGCACATCATCAGGCGGGAGGAAACGCCCGGGTGTCACCATTGCCAGGATCGCCCAGAGGACACGGTGGAGCACACGGTGGAGGTCTGCCCCGCATGGGCGGAGCACCGCCGTGTCCTCGTAGAGGCGATCGGCAGCGGCGGCGACCTCTCGCGTCCGACCCTGGTGCAAGCCATGGTCCGGGGCGAGAGGGAGTGGGAGGCAGTCACCTCCTTCTGCGAAGCAGTCATGCTAAAGAAGGAGGTGGCGGGACGGCTCAGGGAGAGAGCCTCTCGGCCTAGCCGCCGCGGGAGACGCTCCCGGACGGCGCGTACGTGTTCCACGCGCGCCTCAAAGAGATGTCAGCATCGAGGAGGGGCCCCCTTAGGGCCGAAGACTGCCGGGTCAGCGGGATTGTCCGAAAGGGTTACCGCTGGCCCGGAACATAAAGGGCAAAGGAAGGAACATGGGTGGGTTTTAGTCAGTAAGAGTCTGACACTCCCTTCCGCTCCACCCAGAGCGGGAGGAGTCATTTGATGATTTCCCATCCGCAAAAAAAAAAAAAGAGTATAGTTCCCTATGAACTCAACATCGGGAATACTCGCCAACTAAAGTTTTTGCGTAAATTATATCGACGTTGCCTCCGCTCTTCCTGTAAAGCTTCATCAATAATTAAAAAAGCAGCTTTAGTTTGAATTCTTAACTTTCGTCTACAGCACGAGAACTATTTGGATGTCGTATCAACTGACATAACTATCCGTCGAAACCAATGTCAAGTTCAACTGTTCGGACGGGCAAAAACACATCGGGAGTACCGTAAACGCGGGTTACTTTAGCTAATTTTTTTCATCTTTTTAGGGTTCCGTAGCCAAATGGCAAAAACGGAACCCTTATAGATTCGTCATGTCTGTCTGTCTGTCTGTCTGTCTGTCCGTCTGTCTGTCTGTCTGTCTGTCTGTCCGTCCGTATGTCACAGCCACTTTTCTCCGAAACTATAAGAACTATACTATTGAAACTTGGTAAGTAGATGTATTCTGTGAACCGCATTAAGATTTTCACACAAAAATAGAAAAAAAATAATAAATTTTAGGGTTCCCCATACTTAGAACCGAAACTTAAAAAATTTTTTTTCATCAAACCCATACGTGTGGGGTATCTATGGGTAGGTCTTCAAAAATGATATTGAGGTCCCTAATATCATTTTTTTCTAAACTGAATAGTTTGCGCGAGAGACACTTCCAAAGTGGTAAAATGTGTGTCCCCCCCCTGTAACTTCTAAAATAAGAGAATGATAAAACTAAAAAAAATATATGATGTACATTACCATGTAAACTACCACCGAAAATTGGTTTGAACGAGATCTAGTACGTAGTTTTTTTTTAATACGTCATAAATCGTAAACCGCAATTTACCATTCATTCAATCAATCAAAAATAAAAAAAAACCATTTAATTTCATAAACATAAACCTTATGCATAAACCCGGATGTTACGGAACCCTCGGTGAGCGAGTCCGACTCGCTCTTGCCCGGTTTTTTAAAAACCCTTTGATAGTAGGGATTATGGTGGATTTCTTAGCATTTTAATGGATTTGTTTTTCAGCTGAGGATAGGAGCTAATTAGTAATAATGTTATTTTCTCCAAAATGTATGTGTAAATATTTTATTTTATTTTTTTACTTTTGAGCCAATGTTGTTCTTTGAAGAGGGTTAGTTTGACCTGCATATCTTGTCGACCCAAAAACAATATTTATGACAGCGTTGAGCCAATCTAGCCCTATACAACAATAAAAAATAGAAAACCCTTTTTTGTATTGAGCCAAAGTTCCCCCCCAGAGCTAAAGTAACCCGCGTTTACCGTAGGGACAATTGTCAAATCGCGTTGAAATTCATTCTTCGTTCTGACCCCGAACGAATCATCCGTCCGTAGGTGATAAGGGGTAGAAACGCCCGTAAGGAAGGCCGAAACGACGGACTTCGTGCTTAGGGAGTAGACCCCCTGAAGACGAGAGAGTGGAGGAAGACGACTCTCGACTAACTCGTGGCGAAGGTGGGCTCGCTTCTCTTGTTTGTCTCCAGAATAGTCTTCCTCCACTCGCTTGTCTTGTGGGGAAGGCTCGCTCCGCTAGCTTTTCTGATGGGAAAGCTTACTCTTGGCTTAGGTGGGCTCGCTTCACTTCACCTTCGTACTCGGAGGGCTCGCTTTGTTCGCTCATTGCTTGAGTTAGCGCGCTCTGCTCAGTCGTGGCTTCAAAGGGTTCGCTCGCTTTTGTCATGTGCATGCGCGCTCGGCACTCTCCGCTCGCGCATTGCTCGAGTTAGCGCATTCTACTCAGTCTCACTTGGCAGTCAACTGTGCTCGCTACATTTAATTTTATTGTGAGAGAGCTCGCTTCACTCACTCTTGTCAATTATAAGTGCGCTCGGCTCACTCGTGTCAAAGATGGACTCGCATTTCTCGCTAATCTTAAATACTTGTTCATCTGGTGTATAGTGAGGGCGCTCGCTTTGCTGGCTTTTCTATTGGGTAAGCACGCTCCACTGGCTCGGCTCGTAAGAAGTATTTGAAGGTTTTAACCTTGCCGAGAAAGATATAAGCTACCTGTAATAATCCCTGGTTAATCGATGCAAACCTTTCACCGGATGCGCGGATGTTCAGTTCCAATGATTTTTTTTTAAGTTTCCGGTTGTACCTACTCTGGCTTTTGAATTCGCTCATAACTAGACTTTTTAGGCTTATTATGTTCTCTATGATGTTAACTTTCTTCAATAATTGTCGTTTACAATTACGAGCAAATGTCGGCATTTGCTGTCATCATCATCTGAGGCAGATTCTTTTACGGTTTCTGACACTGCCGTAGCTATTGTATTTGCGCGGCACTAGACTTTTTAGGCTCATTACTTTCGTTTTTGATGCAAGCTTTCTTCGATTGGGATTTTTGTCGGCGATATGAGTCGCCTTCTATAATTAAAATTATTTTGCTTGAATATTAATTTTTAGTCCTATCTTGTAAAATATTTTTGTTGTTTTGCTTGAGGAGACAAACTCACTGTTCTAGAAAAACACGTTTTTGCGCTATACGAATAGGAATTTTGACACAGTGAAAAATAGAGGGTCGCGCGCATACGCGTGGACTCGCAGTGTGACGTCATAGGCAAACTATATCCTGCCTCAAAATTGTTATAAATATGACATATCTTTTGAATGCTAAACCATTACTCTAGCACTAAAAGTCTCGTAGTTATTAGCGGTGAATAACATGGTTTAGTCAGTCAGAAATGTTGATTTTACCACTCAGGTACCAGTACACCGAACGAAAAGACGTTATCACGTCAAAACATAAATTAAACACTGCAAAACTTACAATAGGCGAACCTTATCGCTTTCTGCAATCTTTTTCCTTCCAGCAACCTTGGAATGGATAGTGAAAAAATGTCTAATAAAACCCCCACAGGTAATAATTCGTTGCGGCGCTGTGCTGGGCCGCTGGGGAGGCATGATCAAGAATATGTTCCTCCCGTTCTACCTCGGGCTCGGCGGCCGCATCGGCAGCGGCAAGCAGTTCCTGCCGTGGATCCACATAGACGACCTCGCGCGACTCATCCTCTTTGCTATCGAAAATGAAAGCGTTCGCGGTGTGCTGAACGGAGTGGCACCGCAAGTCATCACCAACGATGATTTTACTAAAGTAAGTATGGGGCATTTATTTATAAAAAAAAGGAGTCTTTAATTCAAACCATAGCTGAACACACTGAACTTAAGAATCATTTAGATATTAGTTAACTTTAAGTGTCCGTCCAGCGATGCGGGAACGCGCGCGGGCTATCTGTCCGCACTGGAGCGCGGCTGCGTTCTGCGTGTTGCCGTGTCCAGTGTTTGTCAAAATATAATATGGATGAAGAAGACTTATTTTTACTAGAAAAAAGCTCGAACTAGTTTGAAAACCCCGGTCCCCACGCGAGACGCCCGCGCCCGCGCCCGCGCCGTGCACCCAGTGCGGCCATTTGTATGAACGAGCTATGGTGTGAGTTGCCGCGCGCTGCCAGCGCTGAGCAGCCCGCGCCACTCACCTCGCCCGCGTGCCCACTAAGGACACCCAAAGAACGTTCACATGTCTGAGTTCGCCGCGCCGCGCCCGCTCCCCAGTCTGGCCAAACACTAAGAACTGAATACATATAATACTGATGTAGCGTAGCGTTGGTGCTCTGTGAAGAAGTCAGGTTTTTTTTCTTCAATTCAATGGAAAATATTTTTTTTCTTACATAATTATATCGCATGAATTGATTGATTGTCTATTGTAGACTTTCACCTTCAGTTCTAAATTTTATAGGTATGTGTTTTATGTATGTGGACTTGGTCATTATACCAAGTAATTGAACATTTTTTTCCCATACGTATCCACTTCACTGACATTATTCTCATTGACTTATATTATATACTTTTGAAATCATTGCATATTCTCAATGATTTCAAAAGTAATGTATAAGTCAATGCATATTTTTTTCAGTTTCAAGCTCAGTAACAGCTGAATTCAATTAGCCGTATGGGCAAAAGTGATCAAATGGGCACCACTAACTAATCCTCTAGAAATTAATAGTAAAAAAGAGTAATTTTTAAGACACCCGTAAAAAATATCTGTCAGTAAAAAGTTATAGCCATATACAGGGTCCAATTAAAATAGATGGACAAATTTTAACACAGCGCTCAGTACGTCTAACTAAACATATCCAAGCAAAAAAAACACCGATTAAAGTGATTTTATTTTGACCTAAAATAATAGATTGCCGGCACATTAGTGTATTTTCGTTAGCTGATTTTATTTTTCTTGTGAGTATCTATGCGTTTTTCTTTTATATTTTTTTACCGTTTTCCTTATTTTGGTGGTCTGAATGATTCGTAAAAGTTTGTCCACCTATTTTAATGGGACCTTATATATTCAATTACTAGCTTTTGCCCGCGTTTTATAGCAATCCATCAGATCCTTATACAGGGTGGCAGGGACATCTGCGCACAACGCAGGGGGGTCCCAGAATTAAGTACTGAATCCAAGGTAACAGGTTATGCGTCAATGTCCCTGGCAACCTATATATTCACTATCAAGGCAGCGAAAACCATCAGAGAAAATCTTGTGTTCGTGCTGAATGACTTTAAAAAAAATTACCAAATTCAATTTTACCGAGTCGTCACATTTAGTGGAAGCCCACAATATCTTCGTTAGATTTGCCTATCGATTTTTGTCCTTTATTTTAAACCTGAAAGCATACCTGCCCGCTGGGTTCCTATCTGAAGCTTTTCAAATACACATATTTTTGGCGTTCTCTCATAGCGCCCCACCTACTCATGGCAGCTATCAGTTTTCCGCGCTGAAAAGCACTCAGGGCTCCGCCTACCAATAACTTTTTATGGACAGATTTTTTTTTATGGATGTCCTAATTAAAGTTACTTGCTATTTAATAGACTTCAGTGACATTGATCTCGATAGTGGTGGACCAAGCCCCTTACATTTTTGCCCATTGTCTTTTGATGTTGAGGAGTCGGGGCAAGGGAGGAGAGCCGTTTTATTTCGTTTCAATTCTGACGTAGCAGACATGTCTCGTTATTATGTCATGGATATTTAAAATAACAAATATATTTATTATTTTTCAGTCTTTCGCCAAAGCGTTGCGGAGACCAGCTTTACTGCCAGTTCCCGAGACTATTTTGAATATGTTACTCCACAATGAGAGAGCGATGATAATGACTAAAGGACAATACGTCGTACCAAAAAGAGTTCTAGAATATGGTTTCAAATATAGATACTCAGATATTGACAATGCTTGTAAAGAATTCGCACACCTCTGGCCGAAGAAACATCCTCTTAAATAGAAGATTGTTGAAATAAGTGAGGAGTTGATGGAAATACTTAGATGAGAAAAATATATTGTGTTTTTAAACAGCCAACAGATTATTGCTCTGTATTTTTAATTTCTGCTCTCATCCAATCGAGGGGCGTAGCGTAACCTGGGTAAATATGTAAATAGCCTTTTCTAATGATATGAGCGGTTGAATATTGATAGAAATTTCACGCGCCGCACGATTTTATTTTTTTGTCTGATCAATGCCCTCGATTGATGAGGAAAGTGGTGTGATGACTGGTACCTAGGACCTACCGAATTATTTTTTAGCTTTTAGTACATTATCTACATCATTGTTTTCATTAAAACCGTTGTAACTTAAAAAAAATTAAATAAGTATAGGTCTACCGGAATCTCATGGCAATTGGGGAAATAAAAAGGACTTTGTTCATTTTCGGCTTCGCGTGAACACGATGCTCGAAAAGAAACAAATTAATCAAAAATCTGTTGTGTTTTTAAACGCTTATTTATTCTATACTTTTGTATCAACTTGCGCCCACGAATAGTGTATTTAATAAGTACTGAAATTGTTTTATTTATTATTACTCGATCTTCATTAGTTCATAGTGATGCCAACAATTAATCGTTTATTTTAAAATAATTATTTACAAATCGATTCTAATTGTTATTTTTGAAGTTCCTCATTCATTTAAGAGGCAAGAGTTTACAGTCAATTAGAGCTGTTATTTGTAATCACTTACATTATTTCGAACATGATTTATCCTTAGTTTTTATCTGGAAAACAAAAGTATTTACAAGTATCGAAGTTAGTCAATTAAATTCGATTTTAATTAACTAATAAATTGATTATTTAAAAAGAAAACATTTATTTCAATGTCAGTTGTCTTGTCACTTCAAGTCACTTGTCATTCACTGTTTCTTGGCAACGTGAATATTGTTTTTTTCGTTTTGCTGTGATAATTTTTCAAGTATTGTTTTGGTTTTGAAAATGAAACGATCTCGCCGATCTGAATCGTACGGATACGAACGAGGCAGTTTCGCTTCAACTCCTGCCTGTGGTGGAAACTGTGATACAGCTCCGATGTGCGAATTGTGGTACTGATATCACGCAAAGGAGAAGGCATACCCTCGATCTTGTGGAAGTGGTCGCTCCACAAGTGGTACGTTTGCATCCATCGTCATAATGTCTTTAAATAATCCAAATAACTGTGCAAACACTAAAGTAAACACTATTTTCATATAAGTAGAAAAGTGTATTTTGTCTACATACTATATGAAAATATCAGTCAGGGACGCAATTCAATTAAACAGTATTGCTGCAATTGCATAGTGGGCCGGAGAACGATGGGTTGCTGTGCTCATGTAATGACTATACTTTGGTTTTTAAGCTGGGCAAGGTACCAAGATAACATAATTATCCACCCGCCCAGTTCCTAGACAACATTTTATTAACGTACGAGTCAGAATAATAAAAAAATGTATGAATAAAAGTTTGTCTTATTTATAAAAACAAGTAAGCAAAACAAGTCTTACAAGCATCACGATACAATCTTATTACAATATTCTCTTTCCTACTGGTATTAGCTATTAAACCTGTATTATAATTATACTTAAAGTGCCTGTTCATACCAAGCCAAATGTCCATACAACCTGGACAATGCCCTTTGTTGTGTGCAATTCTGGGGAAATTGGAATAAACGATCTTGATACTGTTTAATTTTTATTTATGTCTTTAGTATTAATGAACATGAATTATATTAGATATGTGTATGAAGAATGTTGTTATACATCGGGTTCTTAACATAGGAAAATATGTCATGAAAAATAAATCAATCGTATATTACTTTTTGTACAAATTTATTATATATCAATTAAATCATTCTAATAACTTATCACCTCATTCAGAACTAGAAAACGATTCCAAGAATTCCACTTGCATTTCTTGTTCTTCATCAGATAATAAATAAGATGATGAAGATAAAGAGGTATTTATTAAAAATCGCTCTTCCAGCATTTCGATTATTCTATCTTGCTCAATGGAATTGTTTTCAATTTTCTTTACATGTTCACAACATTTTCGCCATTTTTGTGAGAAAGCTTCTTCACACTAATATTATAAAGGCGAAAGTTTGTGTGTCTCTGTGTGTGTGTGTGTGTGTGTGTTTGTTTATATGTTTGTTACTTCTTCACGCTCAAACGGCTGGACCAATTTTGATAAAATTTTGTATGGAGGTAGCTGACACCCTGGATTAACATATAGGCTACTTTTTATCCCGATATTCCCACGGGATCGACAATTACGCGGGACAAACCGCGGGGCGCAGCTAGTCTGTTAATAATTTAATGTCACTTGCAGGCCTATTTACATTTTTATCAGCAACTTTTTACTTCATTATAACCCAAATCATTTCTATGGGATTCAATGTGCAATAATAAGGTGGGAGCCTTTTTACCAGGCGTGGAAAATACACCATCATTGGATGTGCCCTCACTTACGATTCGCCGTATAGTAGTACTGGAAACCCCTCTAAAAAAGTTACAAATAAGTAAGAAAAATATAAAATAAACTAAAAGTATCAAAACAACTCAGTCCAACTTACCGGTCAAGCCTACGACGCGTTGAAAAATCAAAGATTGAGTTTGGTTTACGCCTTCTTAAATTGTTCCCTTATTTTACGATACACATTGAAAACAATATTTCTCGCTTGAGATCCAAGTGGCTTTTTCGAAATTTTCACAAAAACAACAAATTGCCAAAAACTATCACAAAATCTCTGCAGCGGTTGACAAATCTCGTAATTTGATCTGGCAGGTGACAATTGACATTGCCATATGAAAATCACAATTTTTTTATTTTTTTTATGCCATGAGATTCCGGTAGACCTATAATACTGTAGACACTGACCTCTATAATACAAGTACGCTGGACTGCAGACTATGGATGACAGATTGAAGCCATTTGATTTTCGCCATTTTGGCGCTGATAGCAATGTGAAGGGACCATAGAACTAATATTAGAGATGGGATATATCCTACGATAAAAAATTATTTTTATGAATTTTATCGACCGTTATAACCACAGAGTAATTTATTACTTAAGAGAATAATATCGGATCACTCCCAGTTATTTTTATGCTTCATTTTTAAGTAATAGTGTAATTGCTCTGCAAAAGTTAAGGGGCCAGCGGAGCATGCGTAGTTCATACAAACGTAATACCAAAATAATTTGTAAATCAAACAAATTTTTAATGTAGTGTGCATTTATTCCGATTGGATTACAGAATATCTAGGTTCCCAAATATATATTTTGAATGGACACTAATTTAAAGACGAGTTATGAGAAAAATAAGTTTTCTATAGAAATTTGAAATTCACTCTCGTCTTTATATCAGAGTCCTTTCAAAATATATATTTGGGAACCTAGATATTCTGTAATCTAATCGGAATAAATACAAACTATCTTAAGAATATGTTTGAATTACAAATGATTTTGGTATTACGTTTGTATGAACTACGCATTAGCATGCGAAGTTCGCCGGCCCCCTATCTGAAAATTCATTAGGGCGCGGTCAGATCGCACGCCATAAACTAGTGGATAGTGTCCTAGTAAGGTTATAGCGCATGACGATCAGATCAGTGAGCTTTAAATATGAGGATAGGCTTAGAATTTAGCCTAAAAACTACTATGGTTGAGCTAATATCTCCTGGCTCAACTACACTAGTTTTACAATCTGAACTGGGGTCACATTAGTTCGCAATATGAACTAAAAACTATGTTGCCATTTCGCTCTAACCTAGTAAATCAAATGGCAGCTGTATTCTTTGTGACTTTGTGTTGTCACTTTTGGTGTTCAATTTGGAAGAATTGAACCATGTTGGAAACAAAAAACAACAAACAGCGTCCATACAAATTCAATCAAATTCACTCAAATTGAATGCCTAAAGTGAACCTTGTAACATTACCATGTAGTCATTACTAGCGGAAAGGAGAGGGATTCCATTTTCATTATTGCGTGCGTACTAATGGAAAAAAACACAAGAAATAACAAAGTCCAAGTCAAATAATTTATTTCAAAATTAATTAGACACTTATGAACGTCATTATTTTATTTCAAATAGGTACATAGGCACTTTTGAACGTCAAACATACAATAAAATAGAATTGATTCTAGTCTTCCAAAAGGCCGTGTTCGTATGGAGAAGAGCGTAAGTGTAGAGTGTTTAACGAAACAGTCCGCAGTGAAATTGCTACAAAGATGATAATTCGATTTAGGACTCCAATTTTCCATTTTCATGTTTTTGAGCCCTGCTTAGTTGATTTGGTGGAAAATCTGAAATTAAGTATTTAATTAAAGTAAAACTGACTAAAGTATACAGTACATTGTAGATGACAAGTTTTATTTTGATGTTAGGTCTTTACCCACTTCGGAAACATGTACGTTTGCCCCGCACGGCCCCCCAGAATTTGCGATTTAGGTGTGCACCAATGCAATGTACTCGCCTCTAGGAGTATATGTACCGGTTTCTTTTTCAATGTACCTCTGTACTTTTGAAGAAATATGCAAAATAAGGGGGCCGTGCCAGCCAAACGTTTTCAGCACGGCCCCCGTGTAACTTGAAAAATATATAGCGTATTAAAAAGTTTCATAAACTCAAGGAATGTACTTTAATAGCACGTTCTATGTACCGTAACAGATATTGTGAATTCGTAATAACAAATAATATATAGATGTGGATAGGGGGCCGTGCTGAAAAAAAAGAAATAAGAAAATATCTAAAAAAGACAAAACAACCTTAGCCAAAAACTATTAAAAAGTAATTCATGTTTGGCAAGTAACATATGTACCGCATTGGTTTCTCATACAACTTGCTAAATTAAAAAAATAAACGAATTTTAGTTTATTCAGCACGGCCCTCTATAGTTGCCTATATCTTTTTAAATATGACATGTTTGTTTACAAAATTCGACTTCCTGAATTATGTATAGGAGTACATTCGTTCCAAATAAATTGCGATTATGGTGTATTAGTACTCTAAAAGTTAAATTGAATCAAAAATATCCTAACATACAACTAATGGGGTGACCATGTTTCCACGTGAGAATGGATAAGCATGAATGCAGAAATCATGGTATTCGCATCGTATTCGTATTAACGATAACTTTATTAGTACCTAGTAAGTAGGTCGCAAATCGGACAAAACAACAAGTGTCGCTAAGACTAAATAGCTCAAAAGGCTTTAAAAAATCACAGATATATTTCCAATAAATCACACGGATTGATGTACGGTACATTACAATAAAATTACAGTTTCGTTACATTTCACAGTATTATAAGTTACGTTTACCTATGGAATAATCGCAGAAAAACTATATGTCACTAACACTACAGAGCTTAAAAGGCTTAAAAAATCACAGATACGTTTCCAACAAATCACTCATTGAACCTCACCTACATTACAATAATATTACTTACATTAATCACATTAATTATTTGGAATAATCACTGGCAACTAATTTATAATATTTTGTAATTTATAGCTTGAAATGACAGTTCCATCGCAATCATTTTTACAAATTTGAGAAGTAGTTTCGATAGCAAGTGACTCTTCTAATACAAAAATTCCAAACATGTTGATTACGTTAATATTCAAAGGTATAAAATGTCTTATCATTTTTACACAATATTGGTATTCTTCTTTTGTGCAAGCTTTTTTTTTTTACAGTGCTCAGTTAGCACTGTAAAGTAAGTTGGCAAACATTTGTTCAAACAAATTAGCAACATTGCATTCACAATCTGTTATTTTCTTTACATGCGATGGCCGGTCAAAATATTCGTGACAAATGTAATTTCTCATTTCATATACCGTGACTTTGTCAACTTTTTCGTTTAACATGAGATTTACATAGTCCCGAAGTTTATTGTCTTTTGGCTCAATTTCCATTTTGAATATAATAATAATTTATGGAACCATGGGCACCCCATCAGTTGTATGTTAGGATATTTTTGATCCAATTTATCTTTTAGAGTACTAATACACCATAATCGCAATTTATTTGGAACGAATGTACTCCTATACATAATTCAGGAAGTCGAATTTTGTAAACAAACATGTCATATTTAAAAAGATATAGGGAACTATAGAGGGCCGTGCTGAATAAACTAAAATTCGTTTATTTTTTTAATTTAGCAAGTTGTATGAGAAACCAATGCGGTACATATGTTACTTGCCAAACATGAATTACTTTTTAATAGTTTTTGGCTAAGGTTGTTTTGTCTTTTTTAGACATTTTCTTATTTCTTTTTTTTCAGCACGGCCCCCTATCCACATCTATATATTATTTGTTATTACGAATTCACAATATCTGTTACGGTACATAGAACGTGCTATAAAAGTACATTCCTTGAGTTTATGAAACTTTTTAATACGCTATATATTTTTCAAGTTACACGGGGGCCGTGCTGAAAACGTTTGGCTGGCACGGCCCCCTTATTTTGCATATTTCTTCAAAAGTACAGAGGTACATTGAAAAAGAAACCGGTACATATACTCCTAGAAGCGAGTACATTGCATTGGTGCACACCTAAATCGCAAATTCTGGGGGGCCGTGCGGGGCAAACGTACATTCGGAAACAAGTACACATTACATATAATACTATGCTTCCGCTCGCGGCTTCGCCCGCGAGATATGTCGATAAAAACTATACTCTGCCAAATATTGAAATCCGTTCAGTGGTTTAGGCGTGAAAATGTAACATACAGACAGACAGAGTTACTTTCGAATTTACCTATAATATTAGTATGGATTTATCTGTTGAAATTAGAAACTAGTATTTGCTAATTTGTTTTAGGTAGGTAATCAAATTGCAGAAATTTCTCGCGACAGTAAATTTCTATTTGAAAGACGTAAATTTATAATTATTAACTGTCTGAAGAAATGTATAGGTAATGTAAAGGTATCGTATTACCCAGTAACTGGGTTGTGGAGGTCGGATAGGCAGTCGCTCCATGTAAAATACTGGTATTCAGCTGCATCCGGTTAGACTGGAAGCCGACCCCAACATAGTTGGGAAAAGGCTAGGCAGATGATGAACTGTCTGAAGAAAACTATCGACACATTATCGACATGGAACATTTACAACCCTATTCAAATTATTGTATTCACTAAATGTGAAAACTGAGCCCTAATTACACTTAAATATGATGGGATATTAATGAAAACATTTATTCTAAATATAAGATAGTAATAAAAATGCATATCATAAGCAATCGAAACATTTATAGTCGTAAAATTCACTTACTTGTGAAAGGTTAATCCACTGTCTTTTTAGCAGCGAGTTTTACAAAATCCGCATGCTTTCATAATAAAAATGTTCCAAATATCACGTAGTAAACACAAAATACACAAATAAACTAGTTTTTCACGATTTAGACCTAAAGCATCAGAGACGAAGTAAACAAATCAACGTCCATTTGAAAGAACGTGTCAATTTTAGTTCCTTGGGCCTACGAGTGGGGCGCTTTGAATCGGCACAAAAAACAACTGTCATTTCGTAGAGTATCGTTAGTCCAGCGTACTTGTATTATAGAGGTCAGTGACTGTAGAGGATGTTGTCACCGTTTCCGGCACAAAGAAGTCCTGTTGTGAAGACGAAGGATTTATTTATTTTACAACGTACACGAATATATGGGACGAATCCACGCAACCTTTTCCCAGAAGGGCCGAAGGAGGGAAAAGGTGTCCTCTAAGCCCCAAAATGACAAAGGTTTAGGCTAACTTAGTAGCGGAGTCCCATGTAATTATTCCAAGTAGGACACTAACGTAGGTAACTCGGATGCACCACTAGTTCAGTCTTCAAAAAAATCAAATAACGGAGGTCATTAACCCTCGGAGACTTAACACCGCGATTCAGAAGAGTGACGTAACGCGACAGCACCATCTAGCGTCGAGTAGCGGCATGTTGTAGTATCTCTCTTATATGATAGATAGCGTTGGTGGATTAAAATAAGGTTTGCTACAATACTAAATAATTAAAAAAAAAACTTGTTCTATTGAACACAACATCGAACAGATTTGAGCTTGTTCAAGATCTTTATTTATTACCTTAATCATTTAGGTAATACCTAGTAGGTAATTACTTAATATTAGTTACGTATACCATAGGTACACAACATTCGTATAAAACTTACAAACAATTGTAACAGCTTAAATATAACATAAACATTTATAAATTGACCTATCTAAAAGTAAATTCACGTCTATATTTAAATATACTTTATTGGTGTGTGGTGTGACCTAAACCCGCACTTGGTAAGTAGTCCATTTCTACACACAAAAGCGTGACTTAAGCGCGGGCTTAGGTCACACGACCTATAAAATAGTATACGATACGTGTGACGGTAGTCTATCAATAGTAATTTCACGCCGTGCAATAATGTACTACATAATTATGTCACATGTTTCGTAATGTCCTATATTATAATAAAAACTCATCTGGACGACACTCGGAAGTTGGAATTAAAAGATCTTTCTAAAACAAAATGGCCGCCAAAAACGGCAAGACGTTTGAATTTACTCTACAATTTTAGTTATTATTCATATTGTGAATCAAGTCACAACCCTTGAGGAATGAGTTCATCAAAGTAGACCTGTGTTTCTATGAGTGTGAAGTATGTTTGAAGTTCAGTTCGTGTAATGCGAGCGTTCAGGGGTTCTTCGCCTCGATCTGGGCGAACCTCTCGACCAGCTTGTTGACAAAACTGCGCAGGATGTCTTGGCGCATGCGCCCCACATCGAGAACCTCTTCGTGGTTGGCCTCGTCGTTGTTTTCGTAGCTCGTCACACATTCGTTGGTGATGAGAGACAGCGCGAACACATTTAAGTCACAGTGTCTTGCGGTGATTACCTAGAATAAAAAAGGCGTTATGTTTCTTGTTTACATAAAATGGCATTACTCTTTGTCACTATCAGTGGATTGAATCCTGGAGGTCACTGGAAGTGGCATTGTTAACCGCTTGTGTGCCGTAATTACAGACACAATTAAAAAGCCATTGTGTCTCGCGTAGATCTACGTTCCGGCAGACTAAGGGTTAAGGTACTTAGTTGTTTATGTAATTGTCCTACTGCTATTGTACCATTTTGCGGGCATGATGATAATAATAATGTCGTAATCATGTCTGTAGGTATTCTCTAAAAGGTTGGCAACAGATATCGATCGAACCCGGGACCCCGCGCTCAGTGATTGCGCAACCAGGGGGCCTAAAAAGGCCACCTTGGCAGATTCATAAAAGGATAACATTATGAATTATAATATGGCGAAGACAGTCCAGTCCGTGTTTTTCTTTTTTTCGCTGCACTACGTAGGTATATAATCAAAGAGATTGGGAATTTTTTTTTTCGGGTGGGAATTTATCAAAGGGAACTAATTTTTTGAGCTGTTATTTAAATATTCGAGATGTTATTATGATCAGTTGAAAAACATATTGAGCAGTTATTTAATTTAATGGCGGTTGATTAATTATTGCGACAGTAAAACATGGACAGTAATAAAAGATCAATTAGACTGTTATTTTATCATACAATGTCAATTCTAAAAATAATTGAGCAGTCCAATAACTAAATGAGCGGTAAAAATGATGGAATGGGCGGTTCGCTAAATAGTTCGGCAGATCATAGCGGATGCAAGAGCGAGCGAAGCGAGCTCGGGACTTGGGGCACCCCGACTCGGACAGGTTAGTTTCGTGTTAGGTTCCTTTAAACCCTGTAGACAGAAATAGGGGCCCCGCGAAGCGGGGCTCCGTCGACTACACACCCAAAACTACTTTACCACCTCATTGTTTATAGAATTGCTTAGAATGAGATTTATTACCGACAAATTCCGATTTATTACTGCCCACACGTAACTGCCCATTCATTCATTTTTACCGCCCATTTAATTATTTTCCCACTCAATTATATATTCACTGATCCATTTCATTATTTTTTATTACTCATTTTTGTTTACTTTACTGCTTAGTTTTAACTGCTGGACAAGTTATTAAACGTGCCATTTATACTTTTTAAATTACCAAAACCGCTATTTACAACTGCCTCTTTAAATCAGTGCCATTATCAAATGACCCCTCCCGCTCTGGGTGGAGCGGTAGGGAGTGTCAGACTCTACTGACTAAAACCCACCCATGTTCCTTCCTTAGCCCTTTATGTTCCGGGCCAGCCGTAACCCTTTCGGACAATCCCGCTGACCCGGCAGGTTTCGGCTTTAATCTATCTCTTTGAGGCGCGCGCGGAACACGTACGCGCCGTCCGGCACAGGCCTGGTCCTGATCGGACGGTGAGCTACCCATTACTCTCCGTCCGCAAGTCCGCGCCTATGGTGGCCGGGAGTCGTCACGCGGCTCCCGACGCCCGGGGCGTCCCCCGCGGCGGCTGAGACGAGAGGCTCTCTCCCTGAACCGTCCCGCCACTTCCTTCGCTAGCATGACTGCTTCGCAGAAGGAGATGTCTGCCTCCCACTCCCCCTCGCCGACTCTACTGACTAAAACCCACCCATGTTCCTTCCTTAGCCCTTTATGTTCCGGGCCAGCCGTAACCCTTTCGGACAATCCCGCTGACCCGGCAGGTTTCGGCTTTAACCTATCTCTTTGAGGCGCGCGTGGAACACGTACGCGCCGTCCGGCACAGGCCTGGTCCTGATCGGACGGTGAGCTACCCATTACTCTCCGTCCGCAAGTCCGCGCCTATGGTGGCCGGGAGTCGTCACGCGGCTCCCGACGCCCGGGGCGTCCCCCGCGGCGGCTGAGACGAGAGGCTCTCTCCCTGAACCGTCCCGCCACTTCCTTCGCTAGCATGACTGCTTCGCAGAAGGAGATGTCTGCCTCCCACTCCCCCTCGCCCCGGACCATAGCTTGCACCAGGGCCGGATGCGAGAGGTCGCCGCCGCTCTACGAGGACACGGCGGTGCTCCGCCCAAGCGGGGCAGACCTCCACCGTGTGCTCCACCGTGTCCTCTGGGCGGGTGGGAGCTTCACCAATGGGATTTGATACGATTAACTTAACAGGTAATTGTCCATTATGATTCATCCATTCCATTCCATTATGGTTCCTTTTATGATTCTGCCAAAGTGACCTTTTTAGGCCCCCTGTAGACTAACAAGGCAGTAGGTATAGTACTTATATACCTAATTAATTATATTACTATATCAAAGTCGAGACTATCGATGCTTTTGTCCTTACCTCGTGAACGGTGGACATGCCAACAGCGTCGACTCCGACCATCTTTAACATGTTCAGTTCTGCGACGGTCTCGAAGTTAGGTCCTCCGAGACACGTGTACACGCCCTCTCGCACTATATTGTCTATGTTCAGCTCTTTCGCTATCTGTAAAAAGATACATTTCACAATTTATTCATTCGCTCGCTTTTACCCGTGGCTTTGCTGCTGTGTTTTATATCCCACAGGAACCGTATAGATCAACATTTTTTCGGGATATAAAGTTGCCTATGTCTGTTAGTTCCATATACATAGGTACCTACTATTATTATGTAAAATCAAGTCGATCCGTTACTCCGTTGTATCGTGAAAGAAGAACAAACCAACAAGACACACTTTCGCATTTACATACAACCAGCTGTTGTCCGCGAATTCGCCCGCGTTGTGGTCATAAATTATCCTAAAAAGTAGTTTTATTTACTGGATAATCCATACTAATATTATAAATTCGAAAGTAACTCTGTCTGTCTGTCTGTATGTTACCTTTTCACTTCTAAACCACTGAACGGATTTCGATAAAATTTGGCAGAGAGATAGATTGCATGCCGGGGAAGGACATAGGATAGTATTTATCGTCAAACCTCACGGGCGAAGCCGCAGGTGGAAGCTAGAGATAAATAAATGTACCTATTTACTTTAATGCAACAAACGGTTATAAAAATAATCAACAAACCCTATGTTTAGATTATTACCACGCCTGCAGCTATCTACTAAATCAATACATTTTGTCGTTATCATCAAAACGAATTTACCTAGTGTTTTTACCGCCTTCAAAAAAAGGAGGTTATCAATTCGACACGTATGGTAATATTATTGGAACTGCATTATATTCACATATATGACAATCTATTAGGGCTTCCAAACAAATATACAAAATTTTACAGATGTATGTATGTAGGTCATGTATATTTGTATGTATGTATGTTTGTCCACGCATTTCTCCGCAACTATTAATCGGATCGTGACCATTTTTTTTATTGGCTTACATTTACTTCAACTTAGGGAACAGTGCAAGTTTCATCAAAATCGATTCAGCAATTTTCAAGATATGGACTAATACGTGTAAGTGCGACGGCCTGGCTTATTGATACGAGCTTCGGGTGTAGTGTCAAAGGAAAAACATCTCAAAACCTTAGTCAAATTCTAGTTCAATTTACAACAAAACTATTACCTACCTACTTATTACAAACAAATATTCCAGTTTTTACTTAAAACTTTTACGAAATAAAAAAGTAAGTAAGTAATTTAAAGAAATTAAACCGAATTCAAAAGAAATTAACTCAAAATTATGAAATAGGTAACTTTAATTTCGGAAGTCGGTGGCAATAAAATAAAACTAAAATACCTACAGATCCCAAGACACCGACTTCTAAAATTAAAGTTATTTCATAATTTTGAGATAATTTCTTTTGAAGTCGGTTTAATTTTTTCAAATTTCTTTTTTAAATAATACTTAAAATCTTCAGTCATTTAATCCTACACGATAGTCAGGATTATAAGTCTTATTCATAAACATCTCGTTGTTCAATTAAACCTACACGTGCTATTTTATTCGTTGGAATAAAAATGTCTCTGAAATGCCAATAGTCTTCTCGACAAATAATGACCAAACCAGTATTCTACTTTTACGCACTAATGTATCAGAGCGCCCTAACAAGGCATACAGGAAGGTCCCGCATACTACATTACGCAGCTCATTTTGTTGCGCGTCAAGTTGTAAATCGTACTCGCGACCCCTGCTGATAACCTTGGCTCCAGTTATGTTAATGAAACCGGGTGCTTCACAAAGCATTTTTAAATAATGACAAAGGAACCGATTGCGAGTTACCTCAAATCTTTAGCTGCATATGCCTTTCAGAAAGACGCACATTACAGGTCATAAAGCCAAAGATTAAAACTCACTTGCGAGATAATGTGTAACGGTGTTACGTAACTAGGTAGGTAGGTACCTATATTCTATCTGACATTACTTAACGTGAAAATGTCAGTAACGGTAGATAACACTATTAATGATTATCATGATCCTAGTGCATTTAATAACTCCGATGTTAGCACTCACCTCTCGGGCAACTTTTCTATATTCGTAGTTGTAAGCTTTGCTCATAGGAGGGAAGCGAGGTCCAAACCTCTCGTCGTTGGGTCCGTGGAGGGGGTTGTTGCCGGCGAATCCCATCATATTGATGTGATCCCTCACGATCATGATGTCACCGATCTTGTACGAAGGGTTCAGGCCTCCTGCCGCATTGGTAGCGATCAAGGCTTTGATACCGATGAGCTTCATCACACGTACTGGTAGGCAACACTGGAATGTTGGAAAAAATAAAATTATCGTTAGTAAAATGACGACATGGGCCTTAATTGGCGAAATATGGGTGTACCTATTATAGGTACACTTGCTTCCTAACCCTTCGGGGATTTCAGGCGTGATTTTAAGTTACAGTCCGGCCGTCGAGAGAGTGCTTTGCTGGCCCCTGTCAGTGCGACAATTCTAGTAGCTAATAAAGATCAATCTCGCAAAACACGTATTCGTTTGCATGAAACTGACGGGTGTCAGGAGCGCATTCTCTCAGCGGTCGAACTGTAGTCATCATTAGTAGGTAGGTAAAGCGAAACCTAATCTTATTTTTAATCTTCCGGAATCAAGTTTTCTACGGTTCGATAACACCAATCATCTGTCCGTTTATTTTTGGTAAGTAGGCGTTAATTTTTAATCGAATTGCAGTGCTTGTTTTAATTTAAATCCTGAGTTTCCGAGTAATCTGACAATGTAGTTAGTTTGATTATATAATTATTAAGTACCCATTCATATTTTGTAGTAGGTACACTAGGTACTTAGAATAATGTAATGACAAAACTTTTTGATAACGCGTGAACAGCTGCTCTGTTAAACAATGTAGCTGATTGATAATTTCGCACGTAAGGCAAAGTTGACTGTTGCTGACCAATGCCACTTTAACCTTCAATCAGCGTAGGTATATCACACGTGAGTTGAGTGAGATTCAGATTAATTTATTCGCAAAAACATGTGTAGATAATATACATGGTATGATGCTTAACCCTTAGTATGCCGGAACGTAGATCTACGCGAGACACAAGGGTTTTTTAATTGTGTCTGTAATTACGACATACAAGGGGTTAATAAAGGTGTTGCAAGGTATTTTTTAGCTCAACATGTTTGACCATAGCTGGTGTACAAATTATAGGTCGAAAGACAATAAGATTTTAAAATAAAAATACAAAGAATAATAATATAAGTAAATAAAGCTTAGATTTCTTTTTATTTATCAGCTTCTGCGTTTTATATTCATGATGACATACTTATTAACGATCATAAAAAGAACAAGAGCGTCGGTAGCTGGTAGTATTTTATCTTAACATGTCCGTTACTCCCCAAGCAGCACACATAGCTGTATAGTCACTGGACAACAGAATTTTTGAAAACTCGAGTCTGTTGTGCTTTCTGTACGAGGGCTGTATATCCGGCTACACAGTTCTCATAATTCTAAATTTGGCCCCAAATTAACCAGCCCTGAGCATTATAGTAGCTTGTTAACAGATGTTGAGCATTCTAAGAGCTGTACATAAGCTGTACAAGGGCTTAGACAGCCGTCAATAGGCCACTATCCAGCCCCTTTAATTCTCTTAGACATCCAAAAGATGGTTTATGGCTTAGTAACGGCTATTGTTAAATTTACAAAGAAATGGCAACAAAAAACTATTTGTCCAGTGCAACTATAGTGTCATGGCGGTCTAACTATTTCTGTTGACAAATAATAATTTCTAATTTAAGGTAAGTCTTTTTCACGTTTGTTTTGTTTCTCTATTGGCAAATTTTACTGCGGGTGCCACTTTATTGTTAAATATTTAGGTGATATTATCAAATATTACACGCGCCATGGAAATAATATAGTTTTACTAAAAATGTTATACAAAATAAATACGGTATACGAATTATTGATGGATTTTTACTAATTTTTTCCATTTAATGAGCATTCATATCTATTTGTAACAATAAAATAATGTGTTTTTACTTAAATAGCTGTCAAATATCATGAACATTTAACAGATATCAGTGTTTTTTTTTTCATATGTAATGAGCTTGTTTACATTAAAATGGCGTTAAATCGTTATCCAGCAATAATTCTAACTAAATTCCCTTGACCATCTCTTTTCTGTTCAATGGCCATAACTAATTCTATTAATCAGCTGAGAACTGTACGCTAGCTGTACAATGGCTTTCAGTTATTCTAACGACTGGTTGAAGGAGTAAAGTGAGAATATACAACAGCGTCTTAGGGATCTCTAATCTTGATAGAAAACCATTTCGAGCATTAGGTAATTCACTTGATTTTGTGATCCTATTTATTCTCGCCTGTTATCCCAACTAGCGAGCCAATAAATTGTCATGTTGCTTAGAAATGCAGAATATAAAGTAAAAAGGTATTCCGATATTGAAAATCAAAAACATCAGCCAACCTAGCTAAATATTCACCTCCGCTTCTTTTTCCCATTAATTTACATCACTTTACCTAATTTGATGCTTTTACTTTTAGACACTTCAACAGCAAAGTAAGAGAAAAGAAAAGAAAACCAGTAAAGTAACGGAAACTGAAAAAGAAATGGGTGGAATTGAAAACTAAATTGGTGAAGAAATTTATTTAATGCTAAGTACATATTTTGAGAAAGACAAAAAAAACAATTAAGAAATAGAATATTTTGACGAAGAAGAAATATGTACTGCTTGAATAACCAACTAAAGGTTTAGCACATAGAATTACCAAAGACATATCTTGAATCTGTGATTAATAAAATAAAGCGCAGTAAATTTATATAATTACTTTTATTTTTATTGACAATTCCTTACCCAGCAGTATTAATATATAATCTCATATTAGTATAATATTCATTATTTACAGTGTATGTAAAAGTGGTATGAAATATAACTCGTTTTTCTGCATAATATATACACATTTGAAATTCACATCTCGTGGGTATATTGTCGTTCTAATACGGTCCACGCTGGGTAGTTTCGCTTTATTTAGGTATATCAAAAATGGATGACATCCTCTGATTTCATTTAAGAAGTTTTAAAACTTCTGTGAAATCGATTATTTTGTAGGCATTGATTGTACTTCAATATTTCACGGTTATTTGTCATAAAATATTTATCTTTACATTTTGAGCAATATGTCTCTTTATTGCCCATTCTTTTATATTTTCTTTAAATAAAATGTATTTCATATAAATATTTTCTCCGTCATCTTCATATGTCTGGCTGATCAAATCCATTAATTGTACGGAACTATGATCATTGGTAACAAAATGTAGGTATGTGTCCGGAACCCTCATTTTTAATCGACACCGGCACGTGACTGTAGCTAGATAAATGAAAGAGATTTTCACTATCCTTGCTCCTTTGCTTATTGTATACTTTTGAAAGTTTATTTTTAACTGCACCAGTTCTTTTCCAATTTTTCCTTGGTTTAACCGTATTCATTTTAAATTGTATTTTATTCTCGCACGAAAATTAATTAGCGTTGCGAGGTTATGTTAAAATTGACGTTATCATAGCACTACTAACCTATGTTTACTCTTCAATCATTCTAGAGGCTGTAAAATAGCTAATATTTACACTATAAGCTTTGGAATTAAAGTAGAGTAAAGCTACACTAATTTACAGCTCATGCAGCAAGTAAATGCTTTTACCCAGCTACTACTAAGCTCATTAAGTTAGCATCATAATAGAATTGGTGTACGCCATAAAACAGCCAATGGCGAAATTTGATTCTCTAATACAGCTCACAACTGAGAAAAGGTGTAACTTTACCGCGTTAAGCAGCCGTTTACAAGCGTTGGTCTTCTTAACCAGCTGGTAGCATTATACGTAGCCAAAGGCTGGACAATAGTTCTTTCAAATTCTACTAAAATGCATTTTGTGGTTTTTTTCTCCATTATACAGCCATTAGTCAGTTGTGCTGCTTAACAGAGTAGAGATCACCCCTCCTACAGTCTCAAGAATCAACTTATCCGTTAGTACAGCTACATAAGAGCCTTTGACTGTAATATAGCTTGTTTATGGATGTAATTTCCGCTAATGTGTTACTTGGGTCTCCATTGTAATGCTCATAACAAGAGATAACCCCACTGCTGGGGGTCGAGAACGCTTTGCATCAGCCACATCCAGATATGGGTAAGTCGACGACGAGAATTTTCCGTAAATTACAAGAATGTTTGTTTATAGATGCGTAGTTTAGTAGATAGGCAAAGATCATAAGACTTTAGGAAGTAAGTATTACATCATTGTTATCTGCTTGTATTAATCTAATAGAGAATAACAATATTTTATACTGAAGCAATTTACACGGTGGTCTCTGCGACGTTCAATATTATTTGCTATCTTTGAGAACAAACTCTAGCTCCCTACCCTAGACCAAGATTACGAATTGGGCACGAAATACTGGAGTTAATCATAATCGTCGATCTGTAGGTATCTGTCTGATATGATGCTTCGAGCAAGTCTCCGATATCGTATGATTTAGGAATTTGCTCCAAGTCTTGATATTTCACAATAAAAATCTTTTAAAACTGCGTTCATGAAACTGTCCTTTACCTTCCACAATGGGTATCCCTCATAGTAGTGGAAGCGTCCTTGCATGGCCACAACCGGGACCCCACTGATCTTGCCGAACACCAACTGTCCATGGTGCCCTTCAACTGTGCTCAACGGGAAGTTGGGGATGTCTTCATATAATATAGATTGAGAGTCTGTGATGGTCTCAGCCAGGGATCCTGCGGAAGATATAACCTTTATTGTAATTGTGTCTCTTTTTACCATATTTTATTGAATTGCTCTATTGAGTAAAGAGTCAGTCTGCCCACTTGTTGGCTTTTATAATTATTGTTCAAGTCATTTAATTGCAAAAGTTTGGCATATGTAAGTACACCTGATGGAAAGTGGTTTACCGCCGCTTCGGACGCGGGGACGCCTGCAACACTGCATTAGGTACCAGAGAAAAGTTGAAATGGCTCAAGTGTGTCACTAGATTTATAATTCATCTAAGGTAGTCGAATGTGGCAGTTTGACTCATTACTGTTTCTGGACGTAGCCATGCAAAGAGATGATTTCAGTTTTAACCAGTATCCACAAACAAATTCCCACCACCAAGTTAAATTGACAAATTACAACTGAGTTGGTACTTTCTCTACATTTCCTTATAAGGAAATAAAGTCTGTTATTAAGCATGTCTCTATCGCTATATTATGTGTTCCATTTGCATAACTTCGCAAATTAATAATAGCGTGAATTAATATATACCCTCTTTCCAATACGAACCCATCCCAGAGCCGCAAATAATGCCGATTTGTGGTTTCACCGATATGCGAGATAGCAAGAAGTTTGCTATCTCCAACAGTGTTTCGTAAGAGTATCTGAAACAACATGAAAATGGACGTTAACATCATAATAACAAACACTGGAGAAGCACCAAGCATGGCATGGGTACGCAAACGCTGCTTGCCGCTCTTTTGATTATCAAAATTTTAAAATCTGTAGTTAGGTACCTACTTATTTACAAAATCAAAAAGAGGGAAGAGGGGGTAATCAGGGGCGGTGGCTCTTTCAATAAGATAAGTAGGTAGGCAGTGTAGGCACGCAGCCATAAACCATGCGTCGCATACGTCAACCTACATGGTCAGATCCATATGAAAATCAATTATTGTTTATGACACTGTCTCATTGCATTGCTCAGTTGCATTGTAAATTTATGAGTCGGCCTAATTTATATGAACTCGATGCGACTGCAATCGTCAGCTACTGATAGATACGCCTGTAGATTGATGCACTTGGCATGAAATATGAAAACATGTGCGATAAGTTTACAGTTGGATTTTGGATTTTGAACTTGATCAGTCTCCTCTGTCTAATGTTCTTTTTTAAGCATGTTGAGGTTAAGCTAGTAGGTAATATATAAATCAATGGTTGAGGTCGACAAAAAATATGTTTAAACGTAACTAATAACCAACTGAAAATTTAATGGCGTGTAGTTGTGTCTTCAGTGCATGTTTTGAAATACGCGTCTGTCATCAGATTATAAGCATAGATAGGAATAGGTAGAGCTGTTTTATGTACTTGCCATAGGTTAGAATAATATGGATATTCCCTTTTAGTTACGAAGTTAAGTTTAGTTTCGAAGTTACTGTTGGTAAAGAATTGAATTCTAGTGGCGCAGAAAGAGACAAAAACGGGTGCGTCACTCTAGCGACAATAAAATCCCTTAAAAATCTCGTAGTATCAGTCGGAATCCCGTGGAATATCCATATTATCATCAATGTAGGTATGCGGTCAATAAACCTAAATAGCTCTACCTATTCCGATCACTGTATAAGACTTCTGCCCGCGACTTCGTCCGCGTGAAATTTCTCGTTCCCCCGACCCAACGCGTCGTATCGCACCTCCCACCCGCGTCTTTACGTTGTTTACGCTTAGCGTTGTTTCCGACATTTTTTTTTCTGCTCCTAAGGGTCGTAGCATAAATACCTGCCTGTCTCAAGCATAGGGCTACCAAATGCAAAAAGAATGTTTCCAATCCGTCAGGTAAGTAGATAGTTCCAGAGATTAGCGCGTTCAAACAAACAAATAAACAAACTCTTCAGCTTTTTTATTAGTATAGAAGATTAACATTAAAATAAATTCTCCTTAGGGCTGATTTTTCAATCGACCGATATTTATTATTCGTGGAATAAAATTGAGTCTGACAGTTTTTGTATGGAAGAACTGTCAGAATTTCAAAATTATTCATCCGATAAAGATGGCGTTGGAAAAATCAGCTCTTTGTTTATGCCACAACCGACTTAGAAAAACATACACAGTTTAAAGATATATTGTAGAAATAAGTATTCGGGACAATTTTTAAGTTAAACTAACATTTTTCATATAAGTAAACAGTCCTCCTTTTTTACCACGATAGGGCTTGTTTTAAAAAAAAGTTTGGTACGTTTTCATTTTTATAACTTAAAGATTATTTATATCCATTTTCGAGTTAGTGGAAGTAAGCAGTATTTACCCCTTAAACTTTATTAGTACCTACCTATAGAGTTTCGAGTTAATCTGACAGCGGGTTACATATTTTTCTAACTAACTTTGTCACCCCCTAAATCTTCTGTGAGGGGTTTCATTAAACTAAAAGGGACAATCTTTATTATTTACTAAGGCAAAAGTTGCCAAATTTCAAGTTTCAAAGGAATAAGATTTTTTCATAACTGAATCCCGCCTTTTCATCCCCACAGTTTTTACCCCCATAGGGGTGGAATTTTGAAAAATCGTCTGGGATGTCTCTATAACTAAAACCACTACCTACTTACACTTAACTACTTATACTTAAAGATTATTTATACCAATTTTCCAGTTAATCAAGCCACGTATTAAAGTAGGTACTTGCATGTGATATTGACTACTTGTCTTCACACCGTTAGGGGTAGATTTTCAAAAACCCTCATTCACTTTATTATTTATTTTGGCCTTACATACTGAGTTTCGAGTTATGTGGACCGCGCGTTAAAATTCTTCCATACAAAATTTGACACCCCCATGCCTTTAGGGTAGTTTAGAATTCCAAAAAATTACGAACTTTATAATCTACTTAAGTATTGGTACCAAGTATCAAGTTCAATTTATACTTTTTTTTTATTAATCAAGCCACTCACGAAAATCCCCTTGAAAATCAAATTAAGTACAACATTTTTGGGCCCGTCAGGGGTCAATTTTCGGAAACCCCATACACATATTATAGATTATTTTCTGTCAAAAGTGTTAATACTGAGTTCGAGTTAATCGGACCGCGCGTTAAAATTTTTCCACACAAACTTTAACACCCGAAAATAAGGAAGTTTTGAAGTGTTAAACTTTCTTTTTTAAATCGTAAGAATGTAAATTTCTCACTTTCGATAAAAAAAATTGTATCTTGCACTAATGTTAGGAAGATATTTTTTTACACTTACATGAAAGGGTATTTCATGATAGTCCCATCGCAAAAAAAAATCATAAAAAGATCTTGTCGAAAAAAAGCTATAAATTTTTAAAGATGTCCCCGAAGAATTTACCCAAAAATTAAAAAAATAATCAATTTCTTAAACTATTAAAAATCGCGGAACATACATGGGGTATTTTTTTTATTGACATCATTATTTGAACCACCTGTATATAGAAGATAGAAGTTTAAAATATGTTGGTTGGTCCGTCTAAAAATTTACAGCCGCAAAAATAGCATTATTTTAAAAGAAAAACCATTAAAAATACTTTTTTGTTGGTTTGATAAGCGTGGTAATTTTTGTAAGTGTTTCTGCCCTAGTGAGAAAATTAAGGACTCCGTGCAACTGCCCGGTGCCCCCCAACCCCCCGCTCCCCCCCGTTACGGAGACAAAAGTTGCTCGTGGGCGCCCTCCCTAACCTATCATTGCAATCACTCTCAGCATGATTATTTTATTACCGATGTAATGTTTACTATGCGAATTTCTTGGAAATAATATTGATTTGATACTAATTATCTGTTTTACTAAGGTAAGTAGTTGATATAACGCGTTGGTAGGTACTTACTATAGGTACATATTTCTCGTGTGAACAATGATTTACTCAACCAATCAACCTCTCCGTCTCATTAACCACTAATAACTAGTTTATTTTAGATTTTTTTATCAGAACTGAAGACACTGGTTTACTCGTAGCTTTATTTGGACCATTCAAGATAATTTCGAGGTAACGTAACACAATAAAAATACTTTTAAATATCACTTTTTAAGTCAAATGATTACATCAGCAGGTAATATCTATGGATTATTCTAACAATTAAAAAACCCTGTCCTACCTCAAGATATCGGCGTTCTTGAGGCATGTCATCACCGGTCGCTGGTCCTACGCTCCACTTGTCAATTGCTTGTAATTTGCAATCTGCATCTCTCCCGGCGTTCGTGTCGGCGCCGAGATGATTATAGTCATTACAGTGCCATTCCGTCGAGGAAAAAACTCGTTAATTTTAATCTTATTTCCTATTAGTTTTGTTAAATAAGTACTAGTCTAAAGTACCTACCTATGAGTAACTTCTTACAGCTGTTGAGCTGTTGAGTGTTGTTGTGTTATTGTTTTCCCAATAATTTCAATGAATCAATCGATATCTTTTTTTCGCTTTGGGTAAATAAAAGAGTGCTCTAAAGTAAATTAAATGAGGACAGCCAAGTAGCAGTCAAATAATAATAATTAGATAATGATTTCATTCAAAAGTAGTCAAAAATGCAACCTTTTTTCGAACTATTTACGATTAGAACACGACCTTATTTAAATGATCTGTCTGTTGACGTAAGTAGGTAATTGATAGATCGAATAATTTTCAAGGATGGGGAAGTTTCTGAACACTGCGGTTGATTGTTATTATTGTTTCATTTATCGTTTAACCCTTGTTAAAGTATATTAGTGTTGGATCGTTAACGTAACAATAGATCTCTCTAGAAATTATTATCGATAAGTTCCGATGAATGGGAGACGGTTATTAAACCAGTTTTGCGGGAAGACTAACTGAAAGGCACGTCATTAGTTGATCAAAATTGATTGGTGGGTACCTAATTGTTTGGCAAATTGTTTAAAAACTAGTTTGGGACTGATATACGTAAGTACGATACATACGATTTACCTATGTAACTTGACATGTTATTTGAAAAGTTCAAAATTAAATAGCATCTAAGCCACCTAGTAACCTAGTTTTAAAACTTATCAAAGTAGGAGACTAGAAATATGTTCTTTTAAATAGCAGGGCCTACAACTTGAACTGCAATGACACTAGAACTGAGTATTTGTAAACATGATAAAGTGGCTTTGGTACATACCCTTTAGCTGAATTCCCATTTCCGTTTCCATTAGCGCTGTCCGTTTCGACTTCAGGCAAAACTTTCTTCGCCGGCACGAAAGCCTTGGCCTTGGCGTGATTTATGTCATTCGCGTTAACAGGAGCCATCACTGCACTTGGTTAATTCGTTGTAATTAATAAAAAATGTTAGCGTAGATGTTTATTGGTCGATGTCCGAGCATGTAGTGCGGTGGACGATTGACTTCGTCAGTTTTATACACTCGAGTCAGTGGACGCTTTGATACAGTTATCGTTGTACAAGTTGCAAGTTCATTGGGTATGTTAGTTTCAGCCAGTGATCAGAGGAAGGGTACGTCCTCGCTTATCGGTATAAAATAAGCGTTTAATCTCTGTTTTTAATTACTTATTTAAATTAAGTTTTCTTTTTTCGACAATGCTTACGCATGAATCGCATGATTGCACTGGTTTGCATCATTTTGATACGGATTTTTCCTTTGATAACGTACCTACAGTTAATTGATTTTATGTACATACTTAGGGCTGATTTTTAGGGTTCCGTAGTTCCTACAAGGAACCCTTATAGTTTCGTCATGTCCGTCTGTCTGTCTGTCAGTCCGAGATTTTTCTAAGAGACCGTTAGTACTAGAAAGCTGTAATTTTGTAGGGGTGCGTATATCATTTACGCCGACAAAGTGGTAAAATAAAATTTTGAAAATATTTTTTTTTAGGGTAGCTCCCCTACATGTGAAGTAGGGATGAATATTTTTTCGTCGTCTACGCCATCGTGTGGGGTATCGTTGAATAGGTCTTCTAAAATGACTTGGGGGTTGCTAAAATTATTTTTCGATTTAATGCTCCATTTACGAAATATTAAACTTTAAAGTGCAAATTTTTGTTCCAGTAGGGCGTCTCCCCCCTCTAAAACCTAAACTGCTGGCTTGAAAAATCTGGAAAAATTCATGATGATAGTGCATTTCATGAAATTTAAAGGAAAAGTATAGCGGTTAAGATAACTTTATAAGTTTAGCAGTAATAGTCGTTGAACTTGGGTGTTGGATAATTTTGTACCAAATACAAAATCCTTGGCATTAATCCTAAGATGAAGTAGTTGCTTGTTTATAACGGGTAAAGACTTGCATTGAAAAGCAAAATACGTTTTTTTTTTCGTACCTACCTATTCAGAATAAAGAACAACAGAATCGTACTACATTGTGATAACGAGCTACTACGGAACCCTACACTGTGCGTGGCCCGACACGCACTTGGCCATTCCATCGTATTCCATCGTCAGATAACTTTTATTCGAGGAATAAAATTGACGTTTGACAGTTTTTTGTATGAAATAACTGTCAAAATTTCGAAATTATTCCTCGAACAAAGTTATCACATGATTGAAAAATCAGCCCTTATTTATTTGTTTATGATTTTTTTTGGTAACACAATTTGGGGGCAGCAGTTAGCGAGCGAGTGTCTCTCGCCGGGAGCGCGAGTTCGATTTTAGTGCAAAACAATTTATTGTCTACAGATAATGTTTATTGTTGCGAGACAACTATATAATTTGTGAAGACGTATGAGTTTTTTGTGCAATAAGTGAAACACTGTGTAAGCCAATGTCTCGTAGAACTTGGGTGGCAGTTTGATCAAACACATTACCTACCTAGGTATTTTATAAATTAATGCTCACGTTTGCGGTTGGTACCTAGGCAAAGGAAATAGTTTTTAGATATTCTCAGATCAAGGATACCAACTTATCAAAATCCAGGCATAATACTTAATACCTATGTATTAGGGACAAGCAAAATATCCTGATAATTTATTTAATATTTGTCACAAATTCTAGCCACTTTGGTATTACTTAGTTTCGGCCAGCTGATGAATTAATTGAAAATTAATGGATATCGTACTCAGATACAAATATTTATGTGACATAAAGTAAAATAGGTATACATAGTCTTACATAACTTCAACTTAAATTAACGTAACAATAAAAGAAATATTGAGAAGAAAACCTACCTACTTAATTGATGCCACTGCCCCAACTTACTAACAGAAGTTCAAGAGCAAATTTTTGTCACAACTAATACCCATTGTAGGTCTGTGTGGTGAATACCACCACCCCTTACTTCCCGTGGGTGTCGTAAAAGGCGACAAGGATCGTACCGGAGAATGGGCAGCAGCGTTCTCTATGTATTCCACCACCATACCATACTGCGATCGCCAACCCGCTTGCCAAGCGTGGCGATTATGGCAAACCCTCCCATAATTGGGGGAGGCCTATGTCCAGCAGTGGACGTCTATCGGCTGAAACGACGAATACCCATTGATCCTGTACGAGGTGATAGCTCGTGCCCAAAGACTATATAACCAATTCTCTTTGCTCGTGCCCAGCGGCGGCCCTAGAATTTTTTTCGGTGGTGCAAAATCTTAACGTGGTGCCCCTCCATGTTTCTATGATATATGCATAATTATGCAGTTGCTTGCTTGTGGACGATCGAGCTTATATTAAGTTGCTATCATCAATGATTGGTGCCTAGTGGACGGTCCACCAGGTACCAGTCATTGATGATAGTAAGTAACCTACTATAAAGCCGATCGTCGAGGAGCTGAAATCAACCGAAATGCGACCACCACTGGTGGTCGCATTTCGGTTGATTTCAGCGCCTCTCCCATGACGGGCGGCGCCCGGTGCCGTCGCACCGCTCGCACCGCCCCTAGGGCCGCTACTGCTCGTGCCAAACTAAAAGTACTCTCAACAGTCTACACTGTAGACTCTTGAGTGTAATTTTACTAATGGTGTTATGTTACTGGTGGTGTGGTGATTGGGTGCTGTAGACTCTACAACAACTTTTTCAATCGTCAAACAACTTTTATCTGAAGAATAAATACGGCGGTTTGACATATTTACCTACAAACGCTGTCAAAACGAAATTTATATTCCTCCGGTAAAAGTTATCTGAAGATTGAACAAGTGCGTGTCGGGCCACGCACAGTGTAGGGTTCCGTAGTAGCCCGTTATGTCTCATTTAAGGATTCAGGATTTTGTATTTGGTACAAAATTATCCAACACCCAAGTTCAACGACTATTACTGGCTAAACTAATAAAGTTATCATTTTCCTTTAAAGTTCATGATATGCACTATCATCGTGAATTTTTCCAGATTTTTCAAGCTAGCAGTTCAGGTTTTAGAGGGGGGACGCCCTACTGGAACAAAAATTTGCACTTTAAAGTTTAATATTTCGTAATTTGAGCATTACATCGAAAAAGAATTTTAGCAACCCCCAAGTCATTTTAGAAGACCTATTTAACGATACCCTACACGATGGGGTAGACGACTAAAAAAATATTCATCCCCACTTCACATGTAGGGGAGCTACCCTAAAAAAAAATATTTTCCAAAATTTTATTTTACCACTTTTTCGGCGTAATTGATATACAAATACACACTCCTGCAAAATTACAGCTTTCTAGTACTAACGGTCTCTTTGCAAACCCTTGGACAGACACAGACGGACGGACATGACGAAACTATAAGGGTTCCTTGTAGGAACTTCGGAAACCTAAAAATCTGCCCTTCGTCGTTTCAGCCGATAACCGTCCACTGCTGGACATAGGCCTCCCCCAATATTGGGGGGGGTTTGCCATAATCGCCACGCTTGGCAGGCGGGTTGGCGATCGCAGTATGGTATGATGGTGGAATAAATAGAGAACGCTGCTGCTCATTCTCCGGTAAGACCCTTAGTCGCCTTTTACGACACCCACGGGAAGTAAGGGGTGGTGCAATTCTTTAAGTCCGGCACCACACAGACAAATCAGCCCTTAGACGAGAAAAATACAAAAATCAGCCCTTAGACGAGAAAAATACAGCTATATCCAGCTAGGTAGACTCAGAAGCTGACAAGGGAAGACTGATACGGAAGGCGGAAAAGTTGTTAGCGGAGACCTACGTCCACAATAATTGAGATAAGCTGAGTACATTGATTATCTATGCCCTTATGATCGTCTTCATTTCCGGGGTGAGGTAGATACTTAGATCAAAAGCAGAACAACAACAATAATATTTACTCTACGGGTCACAGGAATTAGGAATAATACCCTAATGTAATACAGTAGTTATCAACTAGTACGGGGTATTGTGACTGTTACTGGCGGCCTTATTTAGTGTAATGTCAACATTATACTTAAGGCAATAAATTGTGCAAATAAATTGTTAATTTTTTTTTTAAAAACAATGTGTAGGTTAAGAAAAGTAGGTCTTTCTCACATAAAATATACATATAGCAGATATCAAGTACGTACCTACCAGTACAATAAAATTTACCTTCTGAAAATGTTGTGTCATTTGAGAGATGGCTTAAAATAAGTATTCTAATCAGACTTATCAATGCAAATTGGTTCTTTAGATCACAGGGCCTCAAGTATGCTATTACAATAGTGTCAGAATGATCTATCATTGATTTCATAATTGTAGATTTTGACAAGTTTGGTAATCTACTAATATAATGGCGTCATTATGACTTTCCAATGGTCAACCACTGACACTCCATTAAAAGAAATGTCGTAGAATGGTAATCTCGTATATAATGAAAAATGAATTACTGACTTACGCGGAAATCTGTAAAAATTTTGACAGTTTCTTTGATCAGTGACCTACCATTAGAACGTCATTGTGCAGTCGTTGCTTTTAATTCGTTGATCAACCATTATGAATTTAGCAGATTACGAACTTTTAGCAAAATGACAATGGGATGGTGGTGGAATCGTGTTGGAATGACGAATTTATAAAAATAGCAGACTAGGGCCCAGGGGCCCTAGTCTGCTATTTTTATAAATTCGTGCATCAGATCAGGATCTGATGCACTCTGATGTTACCCAAAAATCCGCTTACCTACATATTTTTTAATAGGTTTTTACCTATGAAATTGCCGTTCTGCAGTAGGTACTGGCCATTTCAAATCGAAATAATTTTTGTTTGGTTATGGGCTGATTTTCAATCGACTGATAATTCTTATTCGTGGAATAAAATTGACGTCTGACAGATTATGTATGGAAGAACTGTCATAAATTCAAAATTATTCCTCGCATAAAATTATCTGGCGTTGGAAAAATCAGCCCTAAGAATTCTAATTTCAAATTAATTTTATTTTAAAAACATGGATTTTTCGTTTCCAAAAGTAGTCATTTGTTTATTGATTAGTGTTACATTTTCATCGCATTTCAATCTTTTTCTTCATCATGCATACGTTAAAAATTCGAGTAATTATGGAATATGAGTACCGTCGTGGCAGCAACGCGGCACAAGCGGCACGCAACATCAGCGACGTTTACGGTGCTAACACTACAAACCAACGCACCACCTGTTATTGGTTTGCTCGCTTCCGTTCTGAAAATTGCGACCTGAAAAATGAACCTCGCGGTCGCCCGAAGACTGGTCGACAATGACGAATTAAAGGCGATTGTGGAAGCTGATGATACACAATCTATGGCTGAATTAGCAGCAGCTTTCGACGTTAGCGTCAAAACAATATTGTTCCATTTGCGTCAAATTGGCAAGGTAAAAAAGCTTGACAAATGGGTGCCCCACGAACTCAATGATCTCAGCGCGAAGTACGCGTCGAGTCGTGCCTTGCACTGCTCAACAGACACACAAATGAAGGAATTTTGAACCGCATTGTTACCTGCGATGAAAAATGGATTCTGTTTGATAACCGCAAGCGCTCAGCAAGTTGGTTGGATCCTGGTTCAGCACCTAAACAATGCCCTAAACTGAAACTTACCCCTAGAAAAGTGATGGTGACGCCGGTGTGATTCATCATAGCTTCTTACCAATCGGGGCGAGCATTACTGCAGATGTGTACTGTGAAGAACTGAACACAATGATTGAGAAGCTGGCACATCTCCAACCAGCATTGGTCAATCGCTTGTCTCCGCTGCTCATGCACGACAACGCGCGACCTCATACTGCACAGCAGACGGTCTCCAAGTTGCAAGAACTGGGGTTGGAAGCTCTCCGTCATCCGCCCTACTCACCAGACCTTGCGCCTACAGACTACTACTTTTTCCAGAATTTGGATAATTTCTTGGCGGGGAAAAAATTCAATACCCGAGAGGCAGTACAAAATGCCTTTGAAGAATTTGTTGCCTCCAGTCCAGCTGATTTCTTTAAGAAGGGCATCAATAAACTGCCACTGCGTTGGCAAAGATGCATTGATTGCATGGGTGATTACTTCGATTAATACAAATAACAAATACATGAAAAAAATTCGTTTAAACTTTTTCATACAAAACGGCAATTTCATAGGTAAAGACCTACGGTCTTATTCATAAAAAAAGCTTATAGAAGGTTTAAAACGTTCATTAGTTAAAATGCTCGATAAGCCTTTAAAACGTTCGATAAAATTTTGTATTCATAAACGCTTCATAAACCTTCTATAACTAAAGTGTCCTATAACTTCAATATAAATATAAATGTTGCCATTTTATTGAAGTGATCCAACAAATTGGCCAACACATTGAGTTGTCAAACGAGAATATCTGCCTACGCACCGAATAATTGTGACCATAGACATTATGACGTACGGAAAACTAATTTATTGTCTACAGTTTCGCCAGTTTTGCCGCGTTACCATGGTTATTTAAGTCAATGAATTTGTTATTGTTATTTTATTGTCAGGAGAGCGAAAACCTTTGAATATTTTTTTGTATTTAAAAGAAATGGAAATATGACCGTAGACTAGTTCCAAGAAAGGCAAAGAAGTGAATACTCGTTTTGATTGGAGGACAATAAGGTGTGTACTGTTACCTACAACTAAAATGTGTTCAAACAGTTATGTTCAAAGTAAGTTTTGTTTTGTAAACATTCTTAATTTCTTATACTTATGCTTCCTTTTGCTTTTCCTTAGATCTTTTAGAAGAATTGGTCAGGGAGAGGGTTTCCATAACATAAAATGAAGGTGGACGCTAGTGATGGCGCCAAACAAGTCGCCGAATTCTGGGCACGCTAAGAAGAAGAAGATAGAAAATAAAAACACTTATACTGATTGACACCAACGCGAAAAAGGCGCCATGGCATGATTCACGAATTAGGTGCCTATCCCATTTACTTATAAGTTACAAAGTTCCTGAGTAAGCATGTCAAGAATTTCGTTTGATCAAGAGAAAGAATTATAACATTCATTTTGTTTTTCAGGACAGTAGGAAGGATGGTGCTTCACTACAAATAGCAGAAACTGAAACGGCCTACAGAAGAGGTGGCGGCATAGATGGCAAATGAAAAGAAACATTTTAAAACTGTTGTTCAGCTAGCACAAGTTCTAGAAGCCGAATTAAAGTTTAGAGTATTATAAAAATAAATCAATTAAACTGATATCTGTATAAAAGCTTTTCATTAATGCACTACTCGCTAAAATGTCTCCTCTTTATCTTCTTCGTGTCGCAGGGACGACAGTATTTCAGATCTTGTTGGCCCAAAACTTTGCCACTTCCACAACGTCGTCAGTGGCAGCGCAGAGGTCACTTGCGACTGCATGTTTAGGGTTGGATAGGAGGAGGAACATGGTTTGCTACATAGCTTCACAACCACTCCCTACTGCCGCATCTTAGTGGAGCATCTCCCGGCAGGGTGTAAACTTCCGTTATCCACACAGAAGTCCCTGAACCGTCTCCCGACACAAGTGGGAAGATGTACCTCTAACCTGGTAAAGTGAGGCTATCTCGGCGGAATGTTTCCTCAAAAGTTTGTAAAATAGCATTTGCATTTGCCCTTGCACCTAGGCTTCTTGGGCTGACTTTGTATGATATTCATTGATATTGCTACCCTAACTACTAACTGCATGTCTCCATGGTCAACTGCAATATTGTAAGGTACTGCTCTAGCCACTATGGTTGTTTTCACATTTCCTAGTTTGCAAGTAGGTATGCCATGTAAAAGACATTGAAAAGCGTTGTTTCCACAGCCCAAAGCAGCAGCGTCCCACCGTAATTCTTGTTGCAATAATTTATGTGCTTCGTTATATTTTTCCTTGCTTCTATTTTGCATTGTAGGTATATAATAATAAACTAAATTGGTTAAACAGAAGTGCAACATAAATTAAATACAACTGCACATGTTACATTTGTAGGTCAAGCGTCATTTTCTATCAGCTGATGTAGAGTCGGCCATTTTTATAGTACTGTTATAGTAGGGGTCTGGGTTTCATAACTTTATAGTAGGTTTATCGAACGTTTTGGTGCTAAAATGCGTTTATGAATAACAATTTTTGACAACGAGACTTTAGCAAGCCTTTAGATGTTCTATAACTTATTATGAATAAGACCGCTAATATATAATAAAAAGATATTGTTTTTATCTTCTTTATCTTTTCCTATCTTCTTTATTCTTTACTTATTAGACATAAAAACAAATCGTTCCCGGCTCACTTAGATCCTGTTAACTTAGATCTTTTAAACTACCTACGCAATGGATTTTAATGCAGTTTTCAGCAATAGATAGAGTGATTCAAGGGGAAGGTTATATGTATAGGTAATACATGCATATTATACTAGTAGAGAAAAGCCAAGATATTGTAATGTGATGTCGTAACAAACATATTTTTGTGCGCTTACATTGCAAACGCTGGCTAAACCTCACGAGATACCTGGGGGCCTAAAAAGGCCACTTTGGAGAATCATAAAAGGATAACATTACGAATCGTAATATGGCGAAGACAGACCGTGTTTTTCTTTTTTTCGCTGCACTACGTAGGTATAATCAAAGAGATTGGGATTGGATTTGGATCGGATTGATTGGTATTTTAGCACAGCAAAAAAAAATAACTGAAAAATGTTTCACAAATGGGATTTGATACGATTAATTTAACGGCTAACTGTCCATTATGTTATCCTTTTATGATTCTGCCAAAGTGGCCTTTTTAGGCCCACTGATCAAATTATTGTAGGTAAGTACCTACTACGGAATTGTATATCTTAAAAATATCGATAAAAAAGTCCGCTACGGTATATGTTTATCTCCTAAGGATAGTTAACCCACAGTAACCATTTTTATCTTTTTATATTACAAAAAAATTATGGGTTTTTTGCCAAGCTATTTTTAACATGATGTATTATTCGTTACCCAATTAAATACGTTGTGCATTTCATTGAGATCAAAATTGCCCTTTACAGCATATCATTAAAATGAATATCTTAGAAAATATCAGAGATTTAAAAAGCGGGCGGCTGGATGGCGGGGCGGTACGAAGTTCGCTGGGTCAGCCTGTTGCGTTTAGGCTCCTAACAGGCGCGACACGCGATATAATCGCGCGCGACACAAAGACACCGCTCGTTGCGGGCCTTGCGGTGCCTTTGTGTCGCGTGCGATTTTATCACGTGTCGCGCCTGTTTAAAGGAGCCTTTATAAGACTTTTGCGTTATATGAAGAAGAACCAAACTTTGCGCCTTATTGATGATTATTATACAAGAAATGATGATTATTATACTTATTATGGAGTTAGTAGGCATTCAATATTTGCAACAGTGTTGTTGTCCTTATGACAAGCCCACCTGTAGATTAAACTGGTAATAATATTGATATATGTATAGAGATAACTAAACAGACCTACACAATAGTAGGTACACACGACGACATATAAATCTACACATTTCTAGTTTTTGCTGACCTCGCATTTTATAGGCTTCTCGTGCAATGAGAAGTCAGCATAGACTGGTAATGTACCTATAGCTGTCGTCGTGCGTACACAGTATTACTTCTAAGTATAGGCGTTTGTTTTTATCAAAGTTCCTACGCATTGCATTTGTTGAAAAAACATTGTTGATAAATTAAAATGGGTTAACCTTTGCCATATTTACATGGACGTAGGTATGTATATCTACGCATTTTGGAATTCGTACATAGGTATACCTACGTACCTTTCCTAAATCTCATTATTGTTTGCTTGAGGGAATAGACATGTATTTAATTTGTGGATACATTGCTCCTTTGTAACGTTACCGCTCATCGCGGGGTTGGGACTGACGACAGAAGAGGGATCATCGAACTTGCTTACAGGAACAAGCAACTATATTATAAACTTAACAGAAATTCTCGTTTATAATACCTACTTGCTTGCTTCACATTGCATTGTAGAGCCCGAGGCCGGAGGCTCTAGCTAGAGGCTCTACGGAGTCTACTGTAGTCTACGCTGCTACGGACACCATCAGTATGATGCCCTACTGCGTGGTTATGTTTAGCAGCTGCTTCTACCTAACCTGATTAAAATAGTACCGTGAGGGTTGATTGATGTTACCTTGTGTGGTCTGACATGGTTCAAAAACACCAACACCAACGAAAAAGTCACTGTGGTTTTCGCAATTTTATTAACGTCAGTAAAGAAATTTCACGACACGTTAACGTCGTTCGCAATAGGTAATTAGGAATCTCTTTACATGCATTTATTTGTTGCTTAAATCTAAACCAAACTTGATTATCAAAATAATGTTGTCTAGATATACTATCTAGACAACATTATGTCTTATTATTATGTCTGTGTGGTGCCGGACTTAAAGAATACCACCACCCCTTACTTCCCGTGGGTGTCGTAAAAGGCGACTAAGGATCGTACCGGAGAATGGGCAGCAGCGTTCTCTATGTATTCCACCATCATACCATACTGCGATCGCCAACCCGCCTGCCAAGTGTGGCGATTATGGCAAACCCTCCCAAAATTGGGGAAGGCCTATGTCCAGCAGTGGACGTCTATCGGCTGAAACGACGAGATATACTATCGTTGCGTGACAGTGAATTACAGTTCTCAGCATTTTTTAAATTTATAGGTATTTTTTTCTTTTAGGACTGTACAGTTTGTCTGTCCGACTAACATGACGTAACCAAAACTTTGTTGACCGTTCTTCGGCCAGTTTACGAGAGTAAATATTAATTATAGATAGATCAACAAAAAGGACACGAACTACCTACCTGAATAAATAATATGAGAAAATTCAAATATAACTTATTCAAACATTAGAGATTTAATCTTTTGTAAGGCCATTGTGCATACAATAAGTAGAGTACGTATCAGGACAATCATGTCTTCAGTTAGTTCCCTGTAGGCAGACGAGATGTGGGCCCTCATTGCGGTCTCAGTGTTATTAATTTTCTATTTCTTAAAACAGAAATTCAGAAGTCCATACCTCTATCCCCCAGGTTGTCTTTTTGAGTTGGCTTCGTTAATAATGATTGCGAAATTTCTTAAATCACTTCTAATTTTTTAGGACCAACACCGTTGCCGTTTTTGGGAAACTTGTTATCCATTGCTTTTAGCTTGAGGTCTCAGATCCCCCACCATACGTTATGGCGGTCTTGGGCTCGCGTGTATGGAAACGTGCTCGGCTTGAGGCTAGGACTCCTCAACGTTGTGATCGTCTTCGGAAAGGACTTGATAAAGGAAGTGTCAACTCGCGAAGTTTTCGACGGTAGACCTGATGGGTTTTTCTTTATGATGAGATCGTTTGGAAAAAAGCTTGGTAAGCATTTTCTTTATTTCCTGTTCTTATTATTGTTCCAACATATTTTACAATGTTATAGAATAACGTACGACGCACAACTATATTCCAAATTAATCTCTTAAAAAATCATAAATACTTTATCTGTGTGTTAAAAACCCACACGACCATAATGATCACTAACGATAGCTGTTTTACTATAGTTGATAATTAAAATATCGTGAACCCTTTGGAAACTGTAGCGGTGATTCCTTATTCAAAAACCCTTAGACCATAATTTATTATCTTGTGATGCATTTTTTAGGAATCGTCTTCAACGACGGAGCCTCTTGGAGCAAGACAAGGCACATCGTGCTAAAATATCTGAAGAGCTTTGGATACAACTCGCGGTTCATGGAGAACTACATAAGCGAAGAGTGTAGAGCCCTCGTCAAACTTAGGGTGGGCGACGCCGGGCAACCGATACTAGTCAACAGCATGTTTAATATTACTATCGTGAACATCTTGTGGAGGCTCGTCGCTGGGAAAAGGTCACAACTTTTATTACCTAGCTTATTTTTACAAAACGGGTATATTTTGGTACTTACGTTTTATTTCGCACCTATTTTTCATTTTAATGAAATTAAATCCCAATGGCTCGATTTAACTACGATACTTTTTCCCATGGTATTCTGGCCCACGCATTCGGCCAACTTTCCCACTACTGTTCCTACTCCGTGAAATGTGGGCCGCGGACCAGAGGCCAGTTGCCCCCTAACCCGTTTAGCAATCAATACCAAGCATCCACGTAGCGTATGCGTATCCTCTCCTCGAATCTGTCTCGCTGATGATGATTAGCAATGCCAGGAACACATGTTACTACTTCGTTGAGCCATCAGAAAAAGATGCGTGACAGAAATACCTTCATACATTATTAATGTACGGCAACTATAACAACTTTATTGTAATCAGTTGCTAAATTATTCATTTATGAATTCCAGATACGATTTAGAAGACAGAAAGCTCAAATTATTATGTGATTTAATAATGAAGTTGTTTCGAGCCGTGGATATGAGTGGAGGCATCCTGAACTTTATGCCATTCATGAGGCATGTACTGCCTGGTCTATCAGGGTACACAGAACTTAGTTCCATTCACAAGGCACTCCACGACTTTCTGAGGGTGAGTTGATACAAAAATATGTGAAAATTACAATATCAGGAGGTCAAGTTCACAATAACAACGTATCTCAGCAAATAAGATAAGCTCTTAGGTGTTAAGTTCAGGGACGTGTGTTTTGCGTAAGTAACTCTGGGTAGTGTTGACAGTTTTTAATTTTTTTTTTCTTTTATTGTGTTCTAAAAATGGCAGCGTATGGACGTTTTGATGAATAGTTTAGTTTAATAAAATCATGCACGGCTGATTGGTAGGTATGCTCTTTGAGTAGGTATCGGGAGGAACTTAGTAGGTACTATCTCTCCCCCGAAATTTCTATCAGCCCGAAAATATCAAGTTCAACTGCAAATTCACAATATGCCAATCTGAACTACTTACATAACATAATCAACCTATATTGTTCGCTCTGCTGGGACACAGGCGTCCTCTCTGTGAGATGGAATGGGCCGTAATCCACCACGCGGGCCCAGTGCGGGTTGATAAATGTCACATGTCTTCAAATTTTTGGTTCTAGGACATGCCGGGTTCCTCACGATGTTTTCCTTCACCGTTTTTTAGAGCAATGGTGATGAAATAATTTGACACAAAGTAAAGCGCCTGTGTGGGTCCGAACCCACGACCTACAACTCGTCAGTCGGGCCACGACAGCTCTCAGCACAATCTGAACTACTTAGTTAACATAATTATAACAAAAGGATAAAAATAATTCAAAGAATTCGCTCCTCTTTTTTTATTAATAAATATACATATAATAAATCTGTAGAAGGGTCAATTCTGTACATTGAAAATATTGAAAAAATAAATAGCGGGGGGTGTTGCTGGATCGATACCAAACCCAAATATGTGATTAAAAAAATTTTTGTCTGTCTGTCTGTCTGTCTGTCTGTCTGTCTGTCTGTCTGTCTGTATATGCAGGCATCACGTGAAAACTAACGGTTCGATTTCGATGAAACTTGGTATAATTATACCTTATTATCCTGGGCATAAAATAGGATACTTTTTATCCTGGAAAAATACGTAGAAAAAAAAATCTTATTTTTCAGTTTTATTCATAGACGTTGTTCTGTAGAACCGCGAACACACGTTGCATTACCCGCAGTGGATAATTTTCCATTTCAATTTAAGAGAATACAGTTTCCTGTAGCTTTGTGTTACACCATGACAATAAATAAGGCTCAAGGTCAGACCCTAGGAGTTGCTGGCGTAGATCTTACCGCGGGTTGTTTTTCACACGGGCAACTTTACGTAGCTCTTTCCCGTGTGAGCAGTCCAAGAAATCTTCATGTTCATATTCCGGACGAGCTCACTAACAATGTTGTGTATGCTGAAGCTCTCAATTAACTTTCTGTCGCATTGTCACGATCACTTTTTTATTATTGCAAACTTTTCGTCACTGTCAGTAATTTACTGCTACATGCTACTTATCAAGGTCGGAATTACTATGAAAAAAATACTTACTACAGAACGCGAGCTCAACAGCAGTAGCTCAATAGAGGGATCTCCTTAATTATTATAGGCTTAGTCGTATTTGGGTCCAATAGATATTTATAAGATGTCATTGTCAGAGTTACTCAAAATGGAGAAATAACCATCCACGCGAAGACCGACATCCGCGCGGACGGAGTCGCGGGCGGAAGCTAGTTAATAATAAGTACCTAGGTATAATAATACTTTATCCGAGGTCGAGCACATTTCCTATAGTTAGAGCGAGTACATAATTTAATGCAATTTGCAATGCAATTTATCAACAGGAAACCATAGAACAACATCAACAAAGCATCGACGTCAACAACCCGCGGGACGTCATCGACGCCTTTCTCATTGAAAAAATGGAATGCAAAGATCAATTCTGTACGTATCTAGTAACAAGCGAACAGTATAAATAACAGGCAATTATACTCTGATAGATAATATTGATTTTATTCTAAGTTGACGCAAAAAACTTGTCGAATAACAAACACTCTTGTCATGATTGTCTTATCTCCATCTTGTGGGCTACTCAAATGTCAACTTGACATCAATTACTTGAAATGAACGCCCTAATTTTTTTAGTTGTTTTTATCGTAATCGTGAGAATTGATTTTTTTTTATTATATTACCAGCTCATCGTTAACGTAATTAAATGCAACATTAATTATGGTTTTGAGCGGAACCTGCACTCTTATGTACTTCGTAGCTAATGCATTCAATCAACCTAGCGATATAATTAACTCATGTGGCGTGCCAAAAGGTTCTCACTTGGGTCCAATTTTATTTAATTATTACCAGCGCCCCGCGGTTTCACCCGCGTAAGTTTCGATCCCGTGGGAATATCGGGATAGAAAGTATCATATGTGTTAATCCAGGAATGATCCTTGTGCCAATTTTCATCCAAATCTGTTCAATGGTTTAAGGCGCGGGCCCACCGCGGCGCATGCTGTGCAAGGGCACGCGGCGCATTTTAGCTGCGTGTATTAATTTGTTTGACAACGTGGGTCTACGTTTCCACTGGAGTACATGACTATGCATTGCGTGGCACGGCGCACGGAGAGGCTACGCACGTGCCACTGACATGAAACGCGTCCGTTCCACAAGGTGTATGACTGAAAAGTGCGCTGCGATAAGCGAGCTGTACGTAGTCGTGGGTCATATTCGTGTACTCCAGTGGAAACGTAGATCCACGTCGATAGCGTTGAGCTATGTAACCGCCAATTCGAGCAAGCCACGCATGTACCAATGACGTCAATTCATGCGTAGCCTCTCCGTGGGTTGCAGTGGACACAACCGCATACATTTTCTTACAAAGCGAAGCTTAATACGCGTGCGTAGCCTCTCCGTGCGCCACGGTGGGCCCGCGCCTTTACGCGTGATTGAGTAACAAACATCCAAACATCTTCACAAAGTTTCACATTTATAATATTAGTAGGATAGTAGGATTAAGCGTGATGTGCTTACAATATTCACTTTTTCCAATAGCTAGGTACTCAATTGTTTTCATGCTTTATTCTTAATGTCCGTTGATTTTTTTTGTCAAAATTGGACAAAATCGTTAAACAAGATCTCGCTTCCCGCCTCTGACTTGCAGGTTTAGATAGCCTGGTTTAACAGTGATACGAATGCAATTGTTGGCGAATCAGTAAAATGAAAAAGCACCTGTTTAGTTACAGACGAGGAACTCCAGGTAGTGTGCCTAGATCTGCTGGAAGCTGGCATGGAGACGGTGTCCAACACAGCCGTGTTCATGCTCCTGCACATCGTATGCAACGACGACGTGCAGCGACGGCTACACGACGAGATTGATGACGTCATCGGTCCTCTAAGGCCTCCTGCACTTAGCGATAGAGCCAGGTTTATTATTTTGATCGCTTTGGACAGTTTATACACTGTATATTTATATGCTGTTCCACATAGTATGCAAGAATTTGTGATATGAGGCAGAACTTCAAAAAAAACGTCTACGCCATGCTCTTGAAATGTGTCACTCACGTGGCGTCTACAAGGCGTGAAAGGGACGACGCCTATGTTGGACAATTGGTCATACTTTTACTTAAGCTGTACAAAAACAGTCTTGATAACATTCTTTCTTTAAGTCTCCCTCTCTCTTTTCTCTATTCTTTCTATTTTAATCAGCCGTGTCGTGTGGCTTTAACCGGAGAGTCCTAAGTATTTCGCAAAGGTCTTTAGTATAGCTCGCTTTATCTGTAAAGGATGGTGTACACCGAAGCGGTGTTACTGGAGTCGTTGCGCATTTCAAGCGTGGCAGCTATGGGCATCCCGCACATGGCGCTCGACGATGCACGACTCGGCAATTATGTTATACCTAAGGTAATGAACTTTTAATAATGCCTGATTTTACAGGATGAAATTGAATACGTGCGCCACATTAAAATGTCTAATTCAACGTGTTTTAAAATAAATTTAAAGCATGTCATTAAGAAAAGAGATGCACGTACGTGCGCGTAGGCGAGAAATTTGGCAACGTCGCCGTATATCATTTTATTGTTTGATAATTTAAAGAAAACATTTTTACTGGAACGACGATAATTTATTCGTGTCTACATTAGGCAATAACTTAGTTTGCACTATCTAAGACGAATACCTACACGATTTTTTTCAGCAATTAAGATTTAGGAAATGCAAATTTATAATGATTATGCAAGTTTTCAGTTTCATCCTGTATACCTAACGTAAAAAAGCCGGGCAAGTCCGTGTCGGACCACGCACAAGGAAGGGTGCCGTAGTTGAAATGAATTTATCCCAAGAACATACTTAACATTGTAGTTTAAAATCCTGTTCTCCCTTACATTACAACTGCAAATATGTTGGTCGACTATTACTCGTAAACTTGTAAAGCCTTATTAGCTGTGATAGTTTTCCTTTTAACTTCGTTAAGTATATAATAATATGCTACAACCATGACTTTTTTCACATAATAGGTAATATCCAAAACCAACCATTTAGCTGGCACTGGACACTTGACTCTAACAATAATTAGTAATTTATAGCTTAATATTTCACAAACGGATCCCTGAATCGAAACATTGTTTTCACAAACCCGCAATATATTTGAAAGACCTATCCAACGATAACTATACCATGGGGTAGACGAGAAAAAAAAACATCTCCACTTTACTTCAACAGGAGGTACCTACCAAAAATGTTTTTTTTTTCATGATTTTATTTTACCGCTTTGTCGGCGTGATTAATATGTATATCCATGCCAAACTATAGCTTTTTAGTAGGTACCTACTAAGAGTCTCTGAGCTAAGCTGCGGACGGAAGGACGGACAGACGGACATGGCGACACATAAGGGTTCCTTGTTGACTAGGAACCCTAAAAAGGTTCACTTTCTGGATAATGTTGAAGCTTAATGAGCAGTGATCGGAATAGGCAGACTAAATTTACCTAAACTTCGGAGAAGAGAGACAGAAAGTGGAGACTTCCTTACGAGGAAAATTTTTTTTCCGGAATTCGGCAAAAATCTTAAATAAGTTGAAAATAAGCTTCATTTAAGACGAATAAAGGCTGTTTTTCACTAAACTTGCAATTAACAAATCTTAGGAATTTTCACTAAATTAATCTAACTTAAATCATGTATTAGAATTATCCTTATACTAACAGTTGTTGCATCAAATCTTTCAATACATAACACCTAAGTAAAACTAATTTCTAATTGCATAAAAGGGACTTCGATATGTATTTCAAACGCAGGTACTGTAGATTTACGAAAATCCTTCCGAAATCTTAAAACTCAATAGTTTTAAATTTTTCATTTTTCATTATCTTTTTGTAAAATACACAAATTACGCAAATTACGCTTTTTCCCGAAATCTGGGAAAATAAAATGTCGTCGTAAGGAAGTCTCCACTTTCTGTCTCTGTTCTATGAAGTTTAGGTGAATATAGTCTGCCTATTGTGATCACTGTTAATGAGATTAAAAATCAGCAATAGCTTTGAATCCTGTCCATTATCATGGCACCTCGATGTTGCAAACTACACGTTTTACCTGTTACCTTGACTTGTTAATCATTCATTAGAATTCTTCTCTATTCTATCTATAGCATTATCTGCGAATTATAACATAATTCATGGAACAATTTAATAGTCCACAAACGCGAAGGTTTATCGACTACTTATTAGAAGAACACTATACTATTCATTGAATCGGACGTTAATTACTCCCTAACAAGGTTCTATATTTCCCAGGGCACGTTCATTCTATTGTCTATGTTCGATCTGCACAACGGTGGCCACTGGAAGGATCCCGACACATTCCGACCAGAGAGATTCATCACCAAAGAAGGGAATCTGATTCAAGACGAGTGGCTCATGCCGTTTGGAACAGGTTGGCTCTTTAAAAAAGCAAGAGTTTAAGAACCCTTTTGAATGGTCTATTTCTAGTTTGATACTTGATGGTATATTAAAGAAAACGAGTTTTCAGTTAATTTTTGAACCCTAAAGGATGCTTAAAGTTCTTAAAATATTCCACAAGTTTGTAAGTTTAAATATAGATAGGATGCCTGTTGTATTCTATATTTAAACTAACAATCTTCCTTACAACACAACAAGTGAGGTACAGCTTTTGTCGATTTTTCTATAGGGTTCCGTACCCAAAGGATGCCAACAACGGGACCATTAGTTACTAATCCTACGCCGTCTGTCATTGCCACAGGGCTGTTTCAAGGTTTTTAATTTTTTTTAAATTCATAACTCTTAATTTGTTTTCTAGGAAGAAGACGTTGTATAGGCGAAGGGCTGGCCCGCTCAGAACTGTTCATGTTCCTCACTCACATTCTGCAAAAGTTCCGATTGAAGATACCAGATGGCGACACTGTTCCCTCCGTTGAACCAAATGACGGTCTCTCGCTCTCAGCTAAACCTTTCCGAGTCGTTTTTGAAACCAGAATGTAAAGCTGATAGCTTAAACGTCATTAGTCTAAACTCACGATAATAATAATGTACAATGAACGGAGTAAAACCAATTTAATCTAAATGTACAGACGGCTTCATTAATAAAGGTCGTTAACACCCGTTTGACTTGTTTTTATTAACGATACCTATAATGAGTTATGTGAAACTTTATTATGCAATACGAATGCAATATTTAATAATGACCTAAGTAAATGAAAACGCTAGATTCCAAATGCGATTTTAAAAAGAACAGATTTACTACATTTAAACTACTAATAACATTATTTAATTCAAAGAAATCTTCTTTAGGCTAAACGCACCATCAAAGCGTTGGAAATTCGACTAAGTTAAATTATGTAGAGGTATACGATTTCTTTTTAAAACATGCAAAAGAAAATCTGTCAAAAACATATTATTTTGAAGTTTATTAAGTTTATATCGCTCCCGAGAAAATCGAGTTCTCGCTCTACGGTGGCAAGGGGCACAATGTCTCCTCACTGAAAATCAATGTGTATCGCGCATGCGTTACAGATTTTCTTCCGCTGCTGTCAAGAGCGCCGGCGAAGTATATTGTTTATAACACAGTGAATTAAATATCTTGAAAACAAATCCATTCAAAACAAACGAATAACTTTAACGAAATCAAAAACAAAACAAGTACCTAAATAGTTACTGCACCTAAAGTTAGTTAACATTACAGCAATAATTTCTTCATTGTAGCGATTTGTGTAGGTGTGATTAATTGACTCTTGTATATATTATAAAACAAAAAGTTGATAACGTTAAAATAAACGAACATGCGAATCCTTTCTTTCGAACACAATACTAACTGATCGCGTCTACTAGAACATCATTTTGTAAACAATAAAATTGGTATTGAGAAGTAAATAAACGATGTAGATGTCAGAAGTGTCGTAAGTTTCGAAAAATGAATGAGACCCTAGGTCGCGGGTACGCCCGCATCGAAGCGATCCGGGCTGCGAGGGGTGAGCCGCTTTCGACCATGGCGGACCCGGGCGCGCCGCCGCCGGACCGCTACAACTCCGTCTATCTGACGCTGTTTGTCGCAGGCGCCGCCTTCTTACTGCCCTTTAACAGGTAACTTACGTTAACTATCTGCTCATCGCAGCCCTTCCAAATCTTTACCTGGGCAATGACTACAAAGTTTAGTCGCTAGGCCAAACAGGTTCGCTTTTCGTTCCGGTGCGCAGTAACGCTCGTCCTGTCAGGTCGCACCGACGAAGCCCAGCTAAATTGGAATATAGGTTGGAAAATTCGTAAACAAAGCAAATTTCCTACAAATATTATCTTAAACTCCAAGCCATTGTAGAAGAAGAAGCTGGTTGGCTTGTTGGGCGCCATCAAGCTTAAGCAAGAAACTTGTCGGGCGCCATCAAGCTGAGACAAAGTTTTTGCCATGTTGGGCGCCAGCAAACTGAGACAAGTTGTTGTCTTGTTGTGCGCCGTCAAGCTGAGACAAGTTGTGGCCTTGTTGGGTGCCATCAAGCTGAGACAAGTTGTTGCCTTGTTGGGTGCCATCAAGCTGAGACAAGTTGTTGCCTTGTTGGGCGCCATCAAGCTGAGACAAGTTATGCCTTGTTGGGCGCCATCAAGCTGAGACAAGTTGTTGCCTTGTTGGGCGCCATCAAGCTGAGACAAAGTTGTTGCCTTGTTGGGCGTCATCAGCGGATGAATGGCGCCCAACCACCCTCTTTTTCCCTTTTACGAAGTCGTGTTTATTATAACGAAACTCTCGTTCATTCAAATTCCAGTTTCATCATGGCAGTGGACTACTTCCAGATGCACTACCCCAACACCACGATAATGTTCGACATGTCCACTGTTTACATAGCCTCTGCGTGTGTTGCCGTCTGCCTGAACAACCTCCTGCTCGATGTCTTTACTTACAACACTAGGATCACCTTCGGTAAGTTTGATGGCAAGATGCCAACAAGAAAAAGAGATGTTGAAGACACTCTTATCCTAGTAGGTACTTACAGACAATTTACAACAGCTTTCTTCATAATTCCATAAGTTAATGTTTCTTTTCTCTTTTACGTGATTTCCACTCTTCTAATACAAATTGTATCTTTGTAGTGCGCTGTAGTTAAGCTAATACAGAATTACTTACCTACATAAATAAATCAAATAAATACACACAAAGAGGGAAGGGTATGAAACACAGTTTTTGCAGAGCAGTCATGGTAGCTTAGAGGTGTTGATGTGTTCGCCCGAATAAACTACTAGCTTGTAAAGTTATCATTCATTATAATTTCTATAAGCAAAGTTTTCAATAACGGAGCTGACTGAAGAACCTCTCTGCAATCCATGTATGTAAACTTCCAGGTATCCTAGTATCTCTAGCGACGATGTTGTTCGTGGCTGTGTGCAACATCGGCTGGGACGGATTCTCGACCAGCGTGTCATACGTTATCAACCTAGTCGCCATCGGAGTGGTCGCATTCGGCTGTACTGTGCAGCAGGCTTCGTACTACGGCTTCACGGGCTGCCTTCCACCGAGGTACACACAGGCGGTGATGGCGGGTGAAAGTAAGTTCTGTTTTTAATAACTGAGGAATGTGTTCATGAGGATTCCACTGAACCAGGTCCCCATAAATTACCATCGCCCAGTTGACTCTGAAATAGCACTAGGAAAGCAGCTCAAGCACTAAAAACTAATGAAGGCGGGTGCTGGTGCAGAACGCGTAATGCTATAGTAAAATTCTGAGATAAATGGTGGCAAAGTAGATATAGTTGATTCTTAAAAATCCAATAATCCATACTAATATTGTACATGCGAATGTGCGTCCGTCTGTCTGTTACCTCTGCAAGCTAAAACCGCTGAACCGATTTAGATGTTTGGTATTGAGATAGTTTGAGTCCTGGGAAAGGACATTAAAGGATAGTTTTTATCCCGATATTCCCACGGGATCGACACTTATGCCGCGATGTGAAACCGCGGGGCGTTGCCAGTGGTTAGTAAACTCCTTACTTTAACTTTTAATTCTGGGGGCTTACTATCACCTTTTATAGAAACGTTCAATTTCCAGTCAGTTCAATAGCAGGCCTACTTCTGCTCTGTTAATAATCGTACTATGGGAGTAGTAAAAGTGAACCACTATTGAACGAAGTTCACCAAAGTGGAATGGTAATACTTGTCTGTGGCCTGCTGTAACGCAATTGTTTTTTTAATAGGCATCGTTCAAAAACTTAAATCTAATTCTGTTTTCATATTACCGATTTTATTTTAATAATATAACTTGACTTTCTTGGGTATATACATATTCTAACTATGATTATGTATAACAAGTTACCTTGATACAATATCTAAAAGCACTATAGAGCTCAATTTCACGTTCAAAACAAATTTGTAACTTTGAAAGATTCAACGTGATTTTGAACGTGTGTGGATAAGTCAAGCCACAATTAAAAAAAAAATGTATTTTTGCGCGCCAAATAAATAATATTTATCTGTATGTTTGTATTGTCTTCACAATGTCGTAAGTTTGTTTACATGATGAAAATATCATAATAGTGTACTTAATTTATGCATTTTTAATTGGAATGTCGCTTAGATTAATAATAATAATTAATGTGGTGAATTTTATTTTTAGTGAAACACGAACAAGTCGTGTCAGTATGACCCAATTGCTTCGCCGGGAGTTCTTAAATAATTCTAGAGAAATAAATGCAGTTATGTATAACAAATCCACCCAAGCATGGGAACATTGCAAGATAATGTGGAAAAGGGTTGCAGAGAGAAGATAGTATCTTTGGGCCCCCTATATTGTAACGTCTATTAATTAATACCCAAAAAAATTTACCATATTATCATTTAAAATAGTCGATTTTTGGAATAAAGTTTAACCGGGATCACGAAATTGCAATAAAAAGAAAATGTTTTGATAATGCACTAAATTGATTCAATTCCCGTTATGGTCGTCAGTGTAATAAATACGTGTATTGAAGCGTATTTAACGATTTTAAATAAAATTCAAATTATATTCCTATTATATTTATACAGTTCGAGGTGGTAACCAAATGTATTTTTATTAAGTAGAAAAAGCTTTGACGCTGCAGAAGTTCCTCCTGTGTTTAATCCCATTTTTAAGTTTAGGTACCCTCTCGCGTTTAGTAAAGTAGTTTAAAAATCATTGTGAAACGGATTGCAGTTTTTGGTTTCTTGTCATGTCAGTTTGATTGTAGTGTTGTACTCAGTCATTAACGGATGCTATAATATTTAGTAGTCTGTGATTAACGGTCAGGCACTCGATTGTCCCAATTATGTAGTTCGAAAACCCAGTTCAAGTTTAATCTAAGGTAGGTGTACTAGAAGGAACCTCCCTCCAGTACCTACCTTAAAGCAAGATCCAAAATAAAAGGTTACATGCTCTGTGATTCAGAATAAAGCAACCGTTCTTTATTGATACGTAGGTAGGTGTTTAAGTCAGTGACGTTCAACTAAGATCGGCTTTGTTCGACTTTGTAAAGAGCCTTTTTCCTACTCACATTCCACTGTCAATCGAAAATCAATGACGATACGACGACAATTTTAATGACAAATTTGACGTTATCAACTTCTCCCCAGCGAAAGCACTAGGAAGTGGTGAAGGGCGGGCGTTTAGGGGGACTTTCTTTTGTAATTTTGACGTGTGAAAAGTGTATCAGCCTAGTTTCAAAAAATCAAAATATTTTATTTCACATAAGCCTACGTGGGCACTTATGAAACGTCAGAAGCTAAAAGCACGGTTCCAATTGGTCGTTTCCTAATAATTCCTATGGAGAAGAACCGGCAAGAAACTCCACGGTTACTCTTTTTCAAAATAATTGGCTTTTACAATGTTTTCAAATTACAGTAGATATGGGAGGACAGCGTAGGCCTGTTAACAAGTACCAGGTACTTGTTATAGTAAAAAAAAGTATCTGCAGATCTAAAGTTTACAATTCCTACAAGGTCCTCACATTTACAAAATAAGAATCTACCAGAAGGATAAATAAAAAATAAAATATAAAAACCTACTTAAACCAAGTGATATGATTGCCATTACAACCACTAATTAAGTGGTGAAAAGTTAGAATAGTCTGTATATAATTTGTTTATATAAGTTTGAATACTTAAATGCTTTATCTAATTTAGACTACGTCAAGTGGCACATCGAGAGAAAATGGACTCGAGCCTTTATTTAGAGTAATAAGTATATAATCAAGCCGCAGCACTATCTGACACTGTCAGAAAGACAAGTGTCAAGAAGTGTCCAACAACATTTCATTCATTTATTTATTCCGTTTCTTTCGAATTGCATGAAATTGATATTTCTGTTTTCCTGTGTGTAGGTAATTGATGGGTTTTAATGAACATGGAATCTTCACGACGGTACAGTGTTTACTCCAGAAGGATGTTGTGTTAATAATTGTTCAGTAAGATTTCAACGCAATATGCGAAGACATTGTCGGCGTTGGCTGCAGTTGTGCACATGTAGAATCTTGGACATGGTATCAAGATGAGAAGTGGAGCTACCTGCATAATTTTAGATGAAATACTATTTACTTCTAAGTCGTCTGACGTTGAAATTGATATCCTACATAATAGTAATAAAAATATTTTGTTAATTATGTGATTTTTAATTTCATGAACCGTTTTAAACACCTTAAATCCTACTATATATTACTGAACAGTGCACTATTATACTAAATTATAAAACCGAGGCCAAATTACTCACTAAACAATAGCTCTTTTAGTGTGCTTTAAGTTATGATCGTATTTCTCAGTAGGTATTTCCGTTAAACGAAGTTGTAACTATTCTATAAAACCACTGTAATCTAAACATCATAAGGAACAAATAAACATGCAGCTTTTATGCCTCTGTGGCACTGAAGTAAAATTGTGCATTGAGTGGCGGTATATATACACAGTGGTATATATACAGGGTTATTGGTAAAACATTAACAACCTCTTAAGGTGAATGCTCCAACCAGCCCGCGAAATGCCAAGATACTATGGGTGAGTACTGGAGCCAATGTAGGTGATTGAAACCCCTCGCCATGAGATATTTAGTGTTCGTCCCGCTTTTCTGTTACGAACGTGGAATGCGCATGACTGCGTGTTAGAGGGATTTCGTTTCAGGGCGTTGCTGAGAGGGCGGTGGAAAGGTTGTTTTCAATCTCCTCAAAGTCAGTGGCTTGGCAAGAGGTCGTCTGCGTACAGAAAGCGGGTTGTGTTTGGGCTCAATGGTTGATCATTAGTGTAGATGTTAAACAGCAGAGGGGCCAGTACACTGATTGCAGTAGGCATTAGGTACTAAATTACTAGGGTTCCCTATGCGAGTTTGAAATACTATTCCGCGAAAATTGTTACATCGATGATTATACATCGATGCCTTGATAATGCGAAGTTATGATTTACTACACCTTTTTTGTTCGCTGATTCTTAATATCGATAACCTTACATCGAACCCTTGTTTCTTCGACGTTTGTTTGTTCAATGTAACGTTACTTCGAAAATATTTAGCCAACACATTTCTAAAGTGAAAACTTCATCAGGCGCGTTGGGCATTTCTTAAGATGAGAAAAAACCATTGAACTCGCGACACTGTTACCATAAGCAACACAGCGCGTGTTTTGTTTATAAGATGATTAAAAAAATACCCGCTTCGGATGTGTTCGGCTGTCCTCGGGATGTACTCGGTTTTAATGTATTTCCAAAATGTCAGCGAGTGGTGGCGAAGTACCTATTCCGTTTGTGTTTTGTTTTCACTTCTGTCGTCTACGAAATAATGATACATCCAAGATTGAGATGCAATGAGAACGGCTTATTCCGTTTATCCACCACCTAGTTAGATAAACGAAATTTATAGGCTTAGGGTGGATTCTATAAAAAAAAAATACACAACTTATGAAAGTTGGTAGGTACTAAAAGTCTATACCTACTTATTTTTTTTAATTCCTCAAAGCACAAAAAAATGGTAACATGCTATATATTTTACAAAACGAAATTACTTTAACGCCTCTATCGGCATAATTTATCCAACTTCAATTTTTTCTATAAAATTAAATAATTACAAACTGCAACAAGCTTACTTTAAAAATCAACAGGATCTCGTTTGCTAAATATTTTCGAAGTAACGTTACATAGAACAAACAAACGTTGAAGAAACAAGGGTTCGATGTAAGGTTATCGATATTAAGAAACAGCGAACAAAAAAGTTGTAGTAAAAACATAACTTCGCATTATCAAGGTATGATAATCATCAAGGATGTATAATCATCGATGTAACAATTTTCGCTGAATAATATTTCGAACTCGTATAGGGAACCCAAATTACTATGTGTGGTCACTATTACTTTATTTTTAGTACTAGGTCAAATAAGAAAAATATTGATTCATAAATTCCCTATATTCATTTCAAAAGGGTTAAGTATTTATTTTCCTAGTGCGTCGTCGCGCCGTCGGTTTAAGATTTCTATTCGATATTCACTCTCCAAATATTTCGTGCTCGTCACTCATCTACAAAAGAATTAGAGAAATAATAAAAATAAGTGTTGCATGGGCACTGAATTTCAAAATAATGTTGAAAAAGCTCGTCTAGTAGTAACTTCAGTCTATCAAATAGATCAAAAAGTAAGTACTCTGTGAGTAACTTATTTATTCTGACGTTACAGACGTTCAACAGTGGTTCAACAGTCGTTGTGATGTTGTCAATTAGCACGCCATGGTATGAAATTCTATACAAAAAAAAACAAGGTGAACAGTTTTTCTAAACGTCAACGTAGCAGGCCTTCTGCAGGCCTGTTATTATGACCCCATAGTACAAAAAAGCAATGCAGTTCAACTTCTGGCCTGCTTTAAGAGGTGATGGTAAGCCCCCAGTTATATGTTTAAAGAAAATTTGGTTACATCAAAAGGTTTGTTAAAGTATTAGATAACCAACGAAATAGCAATGAAGAGCATTCAATTTGAGAGTTAAGAGAAAAATGATATTTAGTGACAAATTAAAGGTAATTTTAAAAAATACATAAAAATTGGGTTTTCGCAATCCCCATGGATTTTCACCTAAGCTTTATGGGTGCTTAATTGTTACAAATGGGTCACACCACACTTTCACGTCCTGGAAGGAATACGTCAAATTACAAGCCGCCCTGTACAATGTTGACTTTTGTCAGATTTCGCTTTGTGCTTCTCTCAGCAATGAATATTAGTTAACGTTTAAGTCTTCACATCAATTGTTTAGGTGCCGCCGGCTTCTGGGTGTCGCTAGACCGCATCGTCACCAAGTATGGTTTCCGTCAGCCGCAACGAAGTACCTTTATGTTCTTCGTGTTCTCCATACTGATCCTGCTGGGGCACTCGATGCTGCATCATGTTATGATGCGTCATCCCCTCGTGCAGCACTACCTGCGTCTGACCAACGAGTCGCGACACAGGAGGCGCATTCAGCTGCACTTAAACCCTAACGAAGATGCTACTTTGGTAAGGTTTTAGTAAATTAAAACAATAATAACTTTAACTCATCGAATGCCGTAATTAGAGACACAATAGAAAGACAATTGCTTATGTCGAACTGTGTAACTTAAGACATTCAAAAGGTTAAGACAAGACGAGAGGGGTATTGAAGGCGGTTACTAATGAGGAAGTGCAGGGTAGCCCGCAAAATTCCCCCCTCCTCTAAACCCTCTAAGTTCATATAATACTATTGAATAACTATTTCATGAAATATCAATCTTATATCTTTCTTTATCTCTTTGAACTTAAAGGGTTGTATTGAAGATTTTAATGATTATAATTTTGTAAATACATACTGATAAGCTCTTGAATTATATTTTGTTCAACTTACAACCTGACACTGACCTAAAAATTGCAAAAAACGTGAGAAAATTTTAATTTCGCGGGGTTCCTAAAGAATTGGGCATTCATCGGAGTCAAATTAAACACGTTGTCGTCTCTACTCAGCCAATTAAAAGCTCTTATGTTTTTTTCACTTTCGTTAGGACATAATTTTATCTAGAGTAAAGCCGCTGAGACTTAGGAAAACGTAGTGTTGGAACACTAGTCGGTACCTACTAACACTATGGTTGATGGCTGATGGAAAAAACTTGAGATATTCCAAAAGTCATTAGGCTGTGAACATATCATAATGATAATAATCATTATGTTTCACATTAAGCTAGTCGTCCTAGTGTACTGTCCTAAACCTGTAATTCTGTACTTAGCATAATTTTAGATGGAGAGCGAAGCTGGCGAAGCCAGCTACGGCGTATTAAAACTGCAGAGTCCAGTACTCTCAACTACCGGGCAAGGTAAAACATATTTTTTGAAGCATAGCATAACACAACATCACGCCTATTTTCCTCGAGAGGACATGCAGAGGTTCTCTTCTATTTGTAATGCTTTGCAAATAGAAGAAAACCTTTAGCACTAATCAGCCTATATAAATCCCACTGCTGTAACACAGGCCTTCTCTCTGTGAGAGAAATTATACTACGAGTATTATTTGTAAAACATTAACAATAAAATCTTGCCGCAAAAAGTGCACGATGGGGACCACACGTAGGTATCCTATGAAGAAAAAAATAATGATGGTACTAATCATGTATTTCAGGAGAAATCGAGACAAATGCCTTCAGTTTCGCCAACCCCGTCTACTCGCCGACAGCCGTCGTGCCCGCCCCGGCAGAGGGCGGTGTGGAGCCGTTCGCGGACAGTGTGACGTCAGAGCCCTCGTCGGCTCTGCGTACCCCTCGACCTTCCTACAAAGTGGAAGACGTCGTCTTTGAGTCGCCCGAAAGACCGACCTCCTGGAGAGCGTTCAAACGTAATATTTCTTATATCTTGTTTACTCCAAGAGTGTATCTACTAGAATTATGCAGACCCAATCGAAACGTACATCACTAGGTAATAAAAGCAGATACACTCGTTATATTATACATTTTCGGTGTTTTATTCCTTTCGGTCGTGAGCCAGGAAAAATATACTTGCAAAGAATAGAGATAAAGTTTTACTTTGTAAAACCTGGAAACTGACTTCCTACTTGACGTCTCGCATGTTTTTGTAGGCGGAGTGTTGGCGCGCTGGGCGGTGGCTCGTGCAATCTACCCGTACATGGTGTCGATCGGGCTGGTGTACTTCACAACGCTCAGCCTGTACCCCGGCATCGCGTCTGAGGTGCCCTCTTGTCGCCTTGGAACCTGGATGCCCATCATACTCATGTCCGCCTTCAATCTTTTCGACTTCATTGGAAAAGTAAGCGCCTTGTTATTTTGTTTTAGCTATGTATAGGTACTTGTGGTGCATAACCATTGTCACTATTATTTTCAAATTAATAATTATCTTTTCTTTTTTTTACCCAATGGCTACGATGGGAAGACTATGACGATGGGAAGAGGCCAGATGGAATGACCATGATTCCTTTGAAGTTGGGTAGGCCTTTGGTGTGGGATGCAACCTGTGTTGACACCCTCGCTCCATCCCATCTTCCTAGCACAGTGGGCTGTGCTGGGGCGGCTGCCGCAGGAGCAGAAAACCTCAAACGGCGCAAATATAACAACCTTATTGGGAGCTATATGTTTGAGCCGTTTGGCGTTGAAACACTAAAACCTTGGGGTCCGAGTGCTCATCGAATATTTCGGGACATCGCCAAGCGGTTGGTTGAATCTTCACGTGACCAGCGGGCTGGCCTATTTTTAGCAAAGAATCAGCATTGCCATCCAACGTGGTAATGCTGCCAGCCTTTTAGGCACTTATCCCATTGACAGAGATACGGACGAATTTTTTGTTGCGCTATGAGCTCCTGCTTATTTATCATATTTATAGTGTTATCTTGTAAATAATCTTGTAAATTGTAATCGTTGTGTCTTTGTGAATAAATGTTTATAGAATTCATTAAAAAAACAGTGGCACTCCAGGAGTGCCGACAGAAGTGAAAACTTGAAAGAGCATAGTAATTTTATAAATATGTTTAAAGGTCATTCTACCCAAAGAAAATGTACCGCGCGTTGATGTCTTTATAATATATAAAAACTTAAAACAGAGGTGTCGGTTACGGTAACAGTGTCGCGAGTTCAATGGTTTTTCTCATCTCAAAAAATGCCCCGCGCCTAAAGAAGTTTTCACTTCAAAAACATCTATATGAATGACTAAGTATTCAATAAAAAAATATTAAACCCTAACCTTCTTCGTTTTCAACAAACTTATTGGCCATTTGCTAGAAAAAAGATTGAATGTCATTAAAACTTTTATTTTCTTTTTCTTTTTCATTCCGACAAATGGCTGTAAATTTTTTTTTTCGCCTTAATACAGCCAATGCTTAGGGATGTTTTATTACCAACCTTACCTTTTTTTAACAGTAAAGTGACATGCACTTTATTTTTCTTTATTAGATCGCGGCATGCTGGCCGTATGAGTGGAGTCGTAGTCAGCTCCTGATGGCGAGTGGTCTTCGGTTACTTCTTGTACCTCTAATGCTGCTGTGCGCTGCTCCTAGACATTCACCACACATCGTTGGGGACGTACGTACCTACATCTGCTTTGAATATCGATTAAATCTAATAATATTTTTTTCTAAATTTTCTTACTCGCTTGTATTGATTTTTCAGGTTTATCCAATATTATTCTCCGTGGTGCTAGGTTTCTCAAATGGCCTGTTTGGCTCCGTACCAATGATACTAGCGCCATCTCGTGTCGGCCGCGAACATCGAGAAATTGCCGGTAAGAATAATATGTATATTTCATATTTTACCTCATTGACAAGTACTCATTATTTATGTAAGTAATTATTTTTGGCCTGCATTGTCATATTGCAAGACCAAGTCCCTCTTTTCTTTTTTTTTACATTTAACTTGATCTTACTTACCTAAAAAGACCGGCGAGGGTGTCATGTTTGTCTTGCCACTTGTACCTGAATCTGCCGCGATGCCGTTGTCGTGTTCTTGGATCCACGTTGTGTTAGTATAGCCTACAATTCATCTGACATGCGGTAGTCATTTCCTGTTCCGCAGTGGAACTTACTTCCTTAATTAATATTTCTCATCGTATTGCCGTTCAGGTAACATGATGACGTTGTCGTACAACGGTGGTCTGCTGTCGGGCTCGCTGGTGTCGTACCTGCTGCTGGGCATGCTGGGCCCGCCGGCGTTCGCTCCGTGCCGCGTGTACCCCACGCCGCCGCTGCCCACGCTGCCGCCCGCTACGCCACCCAACATCACCTACGTTGCGGCTGTCACCGTGTCGCATTAACTGCTTACTTAAAACCCGCCGCAAAATAGAGATGGCAGCACCTACGTATAAGATGCTTTGGAATAATAACGAAAAGAAAATAGGGGTTTTCTGAAAATTACGAACTACTAAAGCTAGGTAATATGTTTTGCTTTGGCAAAATTGAATTCGAAATTTTCGGAATGATCCAATGTTTTTTATTTACTGATAAACACAATAATGTTATATGCAACCGGAACCAGTTAAAATGGAATTTAGTTTATTTAGTTACATATTGAAGACTAGACTAAACACTTTGGACATCGCACTACACCTATTTGTATATGAGGATGACCTATTGGCACTATGCAGGCCAACTGTAATACCTACTTAGTTGTAATTCGATAACCAAAACCACAAACGCAAGGAAATCATTTCTGCGAGTCCTTACTCCTTAACCATGTGATCACGAAATCTAATATATGTAGGTACTTACCTAAATACATTTACAAAATAAGTACAATACCTAGTTAATACCTAATTTACTATAATTATACGGTCTATCCCTTGGACGTCTACTAATTCAGTGACAAATAACGTTGTATAATAAGTAGTTAAACAATTTTCATCTTGTCCCTTGTCCCTACAAGTTACCTAGGTACAAATACCTAAGTTGAATTTAATTGTTTAATACCGACCGCATTTGTATAATTTTCAATAGTAAGTGACCCTTGCGAGGTATGTTAACGCGGATATGTTTTACTCAACAGATGAACAGAACGATTTACCTACATAATAAAATATTTTTATACAAAAGTACTGAAACACACTTAAAGCAGACCATAATAAAGATACATACGTATAGGTACCTGATAACCTACCTACCTACTTGAGAAGCTATAAATTATCTATGTAAATTTTTATCCGCGTAATGATTAAGTTTGTTAGACATTACGTGTCAGCGAACTTTTGCTATTAATTTCAAATAGGCACTTCGGATTGTCACATAGAGTAGGTTTAATAAAAATGATAAAAATATGGTTACAATTTTAAAATTACAGACTTTTTTAAAGTAAACTTGAACAAGTAAAGTCAGTGATGACGCTGTCACTAATTTAAATATATTTTGCTTGAAATGGAATGGTAAATGGTTGTACTTTAAAATTATATAAACTTAAGTGAGACTGAAAAAAAATATATAAAGTGAGTGGAGTGACTTATGACTGTTGTATTGTATTAATGTAAAATATCAAACTATGAAATGGCTAACTCTTGCTTTTCTACGAAACAATTTTGTTCTACAGTGTAGATATTTGAATGTACATAGCACCGGTGTAAATAATTATCAATTAAATAGATACATATCTGGATATTTGTTTGTTTAATTCTATGATGGAGAACGTATAGACTCCTGCACCCTAATTGTAACACACTATCAATCTGAATCGTTTTAAAAATATATTGCTAGATCTATTTATATAAAATTCAAAGTCCTAACTGACTGATATATCATCATCATCATCATTTCAGCCGAACGACGTCCACTGCTGGACATAGGCCTCCCCAAGCACCTCCACTTTGAGCGGTTCTGTGCTTCTCGCATCCAACGGGTTCCTGCGGCCTTCACAAGGTCCTCGATCCACCTTGTTGGGAGGCCTTCCAACGCTACTTCTTCCAATACGCGGTCGCTACTCCAGAACATTTCGGCCCCATCGGCCATCTGTTCTGCGAGCAATGGGCCCTGCCCACTGCCACTTAAGTTTGGCAATTCTTCGGGCTATGTCGGTTACCTTGGTTCTCCTGCGGATCTCCTCGTTCCTGATTCGACGCACAGCCTTAACCGCTGGTCCTAGAGACAATGAAATTTGTAGGATGTGTTCTTTGTGAAGAGTAGGTATCCACTAAGAACGGGTTTTTCGGAATTCCATCCCTAAGAGGGTGAATGGGGGGAGGGTGAAATTTCACGCGGACGAAGTCGAAGCTATTGCTTCATAATTATATCATGTTCGAAAAATTTGTCTTCTCAACAGCGTAAATAAGGCAATCAATTTTGTTGAACTGTCGAAATGAAAGTCAGCCTAATGCTACTATTAGTGTATTACGCAATTACTCCGCTGGCCTGCGGTTCACGGCACCAATACCGCTCCACTAACAGTATGAGCAACGGCTTATAGGGTGCAGTTCACGGCACCAATACCGCTCCGCTAACAGTGTGAGCAACGGCTTATAGGGTGCGGTTCACGGCACCAATACCGCTCTGCTAACAGTGTGAAGAACGGCTTATAGGGTGCGGTTCACGGCACCAATACCGCTCTGCTAACAGTGTGAAGAACGGCTTATAGGGTGCGGTTCACGGCACCAATACCGCTCCGCTAACAGTGTGAGCAACGGCTTATAGGGTGCGGTTCACGGCACCAATACCGCTCCGCTAACAGTGTGAGCAACGGCTTATAGGGTGCGGTTCACGGCACCAATACCGCTCCGCTAACAGTGTGAGCAACGGCTTAAAGGGCTTTTGTTTTTCGGTTTCGTAGGTAGAGAACGTAAGGGGCCCGTGGCTAAATAATAACAGCCGCACAGGTCGATCGATCAGGTTAAGCTACGCTTGCCGCGGTTGGTCTGTGGATGGGTGACCATCTTTACATACCGTGACCCCTCCGTGCCTCGTCATTCGTGGATCTTTGACAATTGTTACGGGTAGTCAGAAGCCCGAAAGTCTGACAACCAGTCTTACCAAGGGGTATCGTATTATCCAGTAACTGGGTTGTGGAGGTCAGATAGGCAGTTGCTCCATGTAAAATACTGGTATTCAGCTGCATCCGGTTAGACTGGAAGCCGACCCCAACATGGTTGGGAAAAGGCTAGGCAGATGATGATGATGAGGTAGAGAACGTAACTGAATATGGTTTTCCTTTTTATTTCCATGTTACTGTTGAGGCGGATTGCATTTTCGTTAAGAAAAAGTTTTCGTGACTCTTCATACCTACAGGGTGGCAGGCACTTCGACGCGGAAACTGTAACCATGAATTTAGCACATGATTCTAGACTAGCGTAGAAAAGTTTTCGTCGGATATAAAAAAAAATCTGCTGTTTCATAGAAAAGTGCAATATTAATAATAATAACCTCACCGCCCGTATCTCTATGTTGACGTCGTAGTGGGGCTTGCGCGCTCCGAGCTCTAGGTACTGTAGAGGCTTTATGTGTAGCACTACGTTTAGTATGACAGGCTGGTTATAATTGTATGATTATTCCATTCCAACATTCAAACAAATATATGTCAGGTATCTTAAGATGGTGTTTTTGATATAAGACGTCAGAATTCATATATTTTCTGTAAAGCTGTGCGGTTCCTTTTATCAATACAATAATTCCAAGTCTACGGTCTTTTAATTATAAAGTAGGAACCGTAGAGGTCCAGTGCAGACCTCTACAAGTGGTGGAGGGCCGAACCCCCCGAACTCCTAAGCGAATAAGCGCTTATTTGAAGTACGCACCCCGCGTCATTTTTTTTTCAGCGAATATAATGTAAAGCGCTAAAGTTGCGCACATAATATATAAAAAGCGAGACCTCTCGCAACGCCAAGGAGTAACAGAAAGTTAAAGCTAAGCAGTGCAGTGAGTATAAAACAGGCGCAGAATCGTCGCCAGAGGAATCAGAGCTAAGTGGTTGAATATATATTTTTTTTGTGTAAAGAGAATAAAATGGCTCAATTTTTCACGGGCTACAACGGTTGCCTAGAAGAATTTATTAGTCAGTATAAGATAGTTGCCGCCTACAATAATTGGCGTGAGAATGATTGGGCGCTGATAATGAGAGTTTACCTTCAGGGCGCAGCCCTAGCGTTATACAATTTTAAGTACCACGAAGGTATTACTTTTGATGTTATGTGCGATGTCTTTCGAGAGGAGCTTCCATGCAGATGTCACAGAGCATTTTATAAGGCACAGAAAGAGAAAATTTTAAAAGATCCGTCGGAAGATTGCGGACAAGATAATTTTATAAATGTAGATGATGATACTTCTTTATTATTTAGTGGAAAAGAAGATGACCCACTACAAGAGGAGCAAAGCTGCCTAGAAAGGAGCGTGGAAGTTGATGGAGATGAAGAAGATGATGACGAGCGCAGCAGCCAAGAGAGCAGCCATGCAGAGGATGAGAAGGAGCTGATGGAAGTGTTCGAGAATGAACACGACGAAGAAAGTAACGAATCGGGTCAGTCCATTCCAGTTATTGATATATCTAGTTATGTTTCAGAGCCGCAGGAAGAGCATCATGATCACGATGTACAAATCAATACAAATAACATCGCTATTGATCAATTTACTGAGAATAGTTTTTCGTTTAGTAATTCCAAAATAAAGGAGGATGACCATTTCGATTTTTCGACTACAAAGGACAAGGCACAAAACATCGTTTTGTCAGTTGACAATAGTAAGGTGGATAGTGAAATGGGATTAGTTGAAGGTGATTTAAAGTTGGATGCAGTCGGAGATGAAAACATAGAGGTGAAAGACAATTCTGTGCAACTTTTAGACTCATTTAATTTTTCTACAGATGGAGTTGCAGTCTTCAATATTAGTGATTTAGTCATTAATAATAATAATAGTATTTCACAATGTGCAACAATCAATATAAGAAAAGCACGAATTAAGAAAGGAATCCCATTTGTAAGAAAAGCACGCATCAAGAAAATAATCCCTTTTATCAAAAAAGCTAGAACTAAAAACTCTATTCCAAAATGTTTTTCAACTATTCATAATTTTATAAAAACATCTTCTAAAAACATAACCCTCCTTCTGACGCAGTCGGCTAAAAACAATTATCATTTTATAACGAAGTTTTCATTTTTAGAGCATAAAGGAAATTGCCCATAACCAGTACCGCTTTAAAGCAATAGAGTATGGCCATAAAAATATACTTATAAATTATAAAATATTTTTTTATCTTTTCTGAGTTCAGTTGATTGAAATCGTATGTGAGGTTAATATTTTGTATTTAATTAGTTATTAATTCGATTTTATTGCGTACTTGTATTTTTAGAAAGAAAGAAAGAAAGAAGAAAGAAAAAATGTTTATTTGGACACAGTTCATGAAACACAAAATACAAAATTAACAAAAAAACAACAATAGTATAATATGTGCCTCACGGCTGCGCCAAAAAGGTTCATTTCAGCATTAATGCCAGACAGATGCTGTCTGACGCTGGTTTTCTAATGAACCTTTAGGGAAAAGTGACGGGGAGTACACACAGTTTCAACATACCTAATACATACTTTTTTATACTTATAAATAAATAAATAAACTAGTACCTAATCAAGAACATATCATTACAAAAACAAATAACGAAAACAACAAAGTATCATCAAAACCTGTTCTTCGCGATCAATCTAGATAAATATTGCTTCATGCACGATGCACTCAAAGCGCAACAGGTCGCCGAACGCGACGGTCACCTACATGTTATTTAGTTTTGAGACAAGAAAACTGGGCTATTAGAATAAAAGTATGAATATTAGTCGTAATAATAATATAAACATAAACTAAGATAATAAAAAATAAAAATGACTCACAAATAGTTAATTTAATGCTATTCGAAGTGAAGAAATAAAGTACCTATACCTACCTTTATCAGTAGATGAAGTAGGTACAAATGGTAATAGAAGAAGGTAAGCGTTATTTTCTACTTACGATAATTTACTTTTACGGATCAGCATTGTTATTTTGAGTTTCGTGTTTGTGTAAAACAACTTATTTCTACCCTCTTATGTTTTAGTTGTGCATTTTCGAATGATGCTACATCCTGTGCTCACATTAACAAAAGTACCTACCGTCTTCGGCCAAGGTTCCACAGAAGAATAAATAAAACTAAATAAAAAAGGTGGATGCGTGACGCGATCTCGACCCCAGCTGTGCGTCACAGTCGCAAGTAGGCAAGGCACAATGTGTAAGTACGAAAACAAAGAGTAACGAGATTGTGGTGACAAAAATAAATAAAAATAAATAATGTGTCCGTTTATGTTTCCCACAGGTCTCACCACTGCGGCGGCAGTTAGGCGCTGTGGATGGCACAGCAGCGCCAACGAGTAAGGGACATTTGAGGCAGCAAAGGACGGGAAAAACACAGAGCGCGCCACCACGCGCATACCCCATTCTGTACATTCGTAACACAACAGGAATTATGTTTTAAGATAAGTACTGTAGGCATTTCATATAAGTGACACATTTAAGGCGACCATATCTAATTTCTGTTGCGAATCTATCAGATACTGCCGTAAACGTGTTCTGAACGTGTGGATAGTGCCCAGTACCCGTAATGGTGGTGGGATATTATTCCACACCTTAGATGCAGCGTATCGGAAAGTGCCTCTGAAAGCTGCCGTCCTATGAGCCTGTGTTGAAAGTTGTTGCGCACATTCCCTAGGCGCGCAATCTCGCCTACTAGCGATCCAACTAAGCTTGTCGTATAAATACTTCGGTTCCCTAGACTTAACGACACCAAAAAGCAGGCACGCTAGGTGTAACTTTCGTCTCGACTTCATCTTGAGAATAAAGTGCTTGTTAAGAAAGGGGGTGACATGACTTCTAGGGGGAATAGAGTAACAGAAGCGCGCACATGCATTTTGGACTCTTTGTATTAGTCGATCGGTACGAGCCAGCAAGCGTGGGCCGTAAACCGTATCAGCGTAGTTTAATTTAGACAGAACAAGGGTTTCGACTAGCTGCTCACGAAGCTTTTCAGATAAGAACGGCCTCATCTTGTAAAGCAGTTTCAGACGATAGAAGCAGTTTCTTACGGAGTTAGCAACGTGTTTCTCAAATCTGAGGCTGCTGTCCATACATAACCCAAGGTTCCGCGCCTCCTCCACACGGCCAATAGGCTCACCCATTAGATTTAAATTAAGGCTTAAGGGTATCTTCTTCAACTGCTGCCTGGTACCAAACAACATATACTTGGTTTTCAACGGGTTTAATGCCAGACAATTCTCATCTGACCAGACGGCAATTCTTTCTAGGTCGTCGTTTAGGTCTCTAATGGCCGACTCATAATCATCTGGACTGAAAGATAAATACAGTTGTACGTCATCGGCGTAAATATGATACTTGCATTTCTGAAGGCACTTTATTAAGTCTGCACAGTAGAGAATAAAAAGAATCGGACCTAAAATTGATCCCTGAGGAACGCCTCTATCTATAGAAGTTAGAGCCGAGGTTAAAGTAGTACCATCCGACAAACGCAATTCTACCAGTTGTTTTCGGTTGCTGAGGTAGCTGTGGAACCATTGAATGGCATTGTCGTCAAAACCGTAGTATTGTAACTTTGACAGTAATAGCGAAACGTTAATGCAATCAAACGCACGGGAAAAGTCGAGTAGCACCATCAGTGAACACATGCCCTTATCTTGGGCTGATAGAATATTGTCCGTAACATCCAACAACGCCGTAGAAGTGCTGCGCTGTTTTCTAAAACCTGATTGTAGATCAGGTAACAATTTGTTCTCTTCTAAAAACCGAGTTAATTGACGGCACACTACCTTCTCCATTACTTTTGAAAGACAGGGGAGAATACTGATCGGCCGCAAGTCTTTAACTTCTACAGGGTTTGGACTCTTAGGTAGGGGTCTAACTGTGGCTATTTTCCAATGGTAAGGAAACATTGATGACCTTATGGAATAATTCATAATGTATGTAATAGTTTCTAAAGTGTGGGGCAAAGTTAGAGAAAGCATACTTAGGGTTATATTATCGTAGCCTTCAGCATTTGACTTTAGGTCAGAAATAATGCGAGAGATATCATTTTGGTCCACCGGAGCAATTGTGAATATTGCTTCACTATATCTGTGGGTCTCATAAAATGATATAAGTGACGTGCTAGCTACAGGGTTGCCAGGGACATTCAAAAAAGTGTTATTTATGAGGTCTGGGTTTCTAAAATGTGGTGGAAGGTCTTGCCCTTGCTTTGACGATGACGGTGCAAACGTGGATTTAATGTTCTTCCATAGTAATTTTGGATTATTTATTTTATTATTTATATTGTGCTTAAAATATGCAATTTTTTCATGATACAAGGAACTTTCTACCAACGATTTTAACTGTTTATAGTAGTCCCTTTTTGTACCCGACTTATTGCTTCTATATTTGGCTAATGCATTGTCCCGCAACCGCATCATGAGCTGGATAGTGTCCGTAATCCAGGGATACGATAACTCCCTAATACGACAAGTCTTAATTGGCGCGTGAACATCAAGCAGTGATTAAAAGTATCAACCATGTCATTCACGTCAGTGAATTCAGAAACAAGACCTATGTTTAATTGTAATAAGTCCGTATAGAAATTATCCCATAATATGTCTTTCATCGGCCTAAATTTGATTACATATGGTATAAATTTGTCCCGCTTTATGTGAAATTCACTGACTATAATTGAATGGCCTGTAATTGAACCAATCGATTCCACAGTCGTGTATCTTGCCCTAAGGTCTGTGCACAGTAGGTCGATAAGAGTCTCACTCGTATCTGTGAAATGAGTAGGCATCGTGACCAGTTGAACGAGACTTAGGCAATTTAAAAATTCTTGTACTTTTTTGGTTTTAATCTCGTTTATATTGAGCATGTTCACATTGAAATCACCGAGCAGTATATAGTGATCACAGCTACCCAACGTAGCAAAGGTGTTCGTGATGGCATCAAGGAAAAGATCTATGTCAAACCACGGTGGCCGGTAAGCTGTACCAATGGCAATTTTTTTCCCGCTTAACGTGATTGTCAGCCACATCTGTTCGACGGAATCGAACCTGGGATCGCCCATGCCAGTACAGATGCGCGCGCTCAGACCCCGTCGCAGATAAAACCCAACGCCCCCACCACGTCCCGCGCGAACAGTTGACGGCCGCGGAGTATGACGTAGACGATAACCGGGTACAACCGGCGCGCGCCCCTCTTCCCCCGGTCGAAGCCAAGTTTCGTTTATAGCCATTATATCAAAATTATATCTGTCCATTGCACAAATCAAGTCATCATGGCCTGTACCCAGAGACCCTGCATTAAGGAAGCCAACCTTAAGATATTTCCCACTTTTAGGCATCATGACTATAATGTAAAATTACTACAGTTACGAGTATCGCTTGTTTTGCTAACACCTTTAATGCACGTTGAATCAAAATTTTACTAGCTTTCCTAAATAATATTATTGGTTCCGAATAATATAAAAACAGCTTATAGGTATTTGCGAATACTGGACAGTTAATGTGAATATGTATTATAATAAATATTATGATAATAATTAACAATATAAAAATGATTGAATATATTACTTTGTTTATAAAAAATATAATAATATGAGTATGTCGAAACCGGTTCATGAGCCCACTGAGATGCGCCGCCTGCGCCGCCATGAGACAAACAACATAACATAACATAATATCGCGCCTGTTTCCCCAGAGGGTCGGGCAGAGTGAAAACAAATGATAATAATAATTAAACCATGACACTTCTGCAACATACAATAAAATCGTCATTGGTATGTTAGAAACCAAAAATATACAGTAATACTTGAAACAAAAAAAACAGAAATAATAAAAATTAGTAAGAAAACAAAAATATTTAGGACGTATTCTGGCCGTCGGTAACCGGTACAGGTATGGGTACAAAGATGCGCTGCACATCAGCCTCGCAGCGTATTTGGCAAGCGGCGTCCCCAGGTCTGTATCGGGCAAGTATACGGCCTCGCTTGCACCATACAAATTGCCAACCAAGCCGGCCCCCTGCCTCCCGCGCCATCCGAAACAACTCACGGTTCAGCTTCGTAAGACGTTCGTTGACGTAGAATCGCGCCGGCAGACCGGACATGTCGAGATCAGCCGAAGTCATACCACGACGTACTCGTGCTGCCTCCAGCATCTCGTCACGTAGATCGCGGCGCGCGAGGCGCACGACGAGGAAACGAGGGCGGGTCTCCACTGGCGCCGGCTGCGTAGCATTTATGCGTCTGCCTCCAACGCGCTCGGCACTCACAATATCGCGTGCCTCTATTTTAACGCCCATCTTTGACGCCATATGCCGATGTATATTTTTGTAAAAGCAGTGTTGCCAATTTTAAGAACCTCCCCATAATCGGTCTTAACGCTTAGTATAAAGACAGACGCTGAGTTTTAAAAATAATTTCAACTATGACATTCTTCCTGGGTCATTGATTCCGTTTTAGTCATGATCTGGCAGTTGGAGTACCTAATTTATACGGCCTACCCAAATGTCCCTTCTTTGGTATTGTTCGTCGAATCGTTGAGCTCCTTAAGTTCTGCATTGAGCTGCACGTTTACTGACAAATGGGAGCACTGACTGGACAGGTCCACTCAATCTGTGTGGTTCTTTTCCCAAAAGAACATTTCAGACACCTTTATACATGGTCTGCACATGATCTGACCAAGATTATGTCTGGGCTTTAAAAGAGATTGTGACCTCTGAGTTTCTTTCGGCCTTTCTTCTCAGAGTTGTCAGATAGGAAACGCCCTTCTCATCTAGTTTAAAAAAATATGTTTGACGTGTAAAAGTGTTTTTTTATCATTTGTCCTCCTTATTATTTTTTAATTAACATAATCAACTTAATATAATTATATATTTTTAACATCTTTAAAATAATAATAAATTAAATCCATTTATTTCAGACTAATTATTTGTCCATACTTGTTAGTGTAATTACATTACTTTACTAATTAAAACTATTTCTATTATTGACAAATCACATGGTCAGGGTGATTAAGATTAACTGTTGGTAACACTATCACGGGCAATGTGAAAGGTGAACTGCCAAAAGTGTCAAAAGTGTCACTAATTATTTGTCAATAATTATTTGTCAAACAAAACATCTCATGTCGGCCGACCTGCCGACCAGCACTCCGCAGCGAACATTGTTTTTACTTGTGTATTGATAGTTGTTGAGTTTGTTGTGCTAAAAAATAACTTATCATTGCGTTAACATCGTGTCCAGTTGAGTCTTCAGATTTCTGCACGGTCAAGAATTCTTATAGAGACCATTGTACTGTTTCTGTGATGTGGATTGTGTAGAACGTTTTTACGACTACGGCTTGTGTTCTCAGTGCTGTAAATCACCAATGATTTCGTTAAAAATGTCACGCTGTGGGACTTGTGTCTACCCCGTCATCAAGTCGGAGAGGCAACGGATATAATGGAAGTCTTTCAGAACATTTGTATTTTGTTGTTTACAGCTAATACTAGAAGCTGTTTAACTATATTCAAAATATACATTTAAATGCATCATGATGAGAAAGTGGGAAAGCGTGTTGTACCACTCACTTGCGAACGATCACAATAAAGACTGAAGCTGTGGCGACACAGTGCTTCCTTACCCAAACCATTCGTTCCACCGGCTGAAGAGCTCCTACCAGGACATGGGTTATCTTGGGTAACCTTGGGACCACGGTTGGCCGAAGTAAGGAAAACCTGTTCAGGTGGAGATTCATAGACGACTCGGCCTTGGAGTGTAAATGTTGTGCTGTTCCACAAACGATGGGACACTTAATATCGTGTCCCGTCTGCTGCACGTTACTGGAACTGAAGGACGCTGGTGATGGCGGCAAACAAGTAGCTGAATTCTGGGCCGAGTCCATTTAGATTGCTATCGACACGCTAAGAGGAAGATGATGAGATGAGAATTAAGAACCACCAGTTATACTTTTCTTAATTTGATTTGATTTTGTTTGTGACTTTTGCCTCTGTGACAATATGTGTATTTTCTATTAAACTAATACAATATGTATATTTTCTATTAAACTAATGCTAAGATCAATTTCTTTACTGAATATGATATATCTATTATATTTATTTTTAGATGTTAGTCGTATTATTGGGAGCATGTAAGTAGGAACGAAATATGCGAAATTGAACTAGCAAAAGACATTGAGGTTCACTTGCCGTTGGTACTGGGAACGGACACGTATTTAGTAAGGGGAAGAATTAAATCACGACATGTCAGCACAAAGGTTAGGCTTTTTTTTTTTTTTTTGCGGATGGGAAATCATCAAATGACTCCTCCCGCTCTGGGTGGAGCGGAAGGGAGTGTCAGACTCTTACTGACTAAAACCCACCCGTGTTCCCCCGTGTTCCGTGGCCCTTTATGTTCCGGGCCAGCGGTAACCCTTTCGGACAATCCCGCTGACCCGGCAGGCTTCGGCCCTAAGGGGCCCCTCCTCGATGCTGACATCTCTTTGAGGCGCGCGTGGAACACGTACGCGCCGTCCGGCACGGGCCTGGTCCTGATCGGACGGTGAGCTACCCATTACTCACCGCCCGCAGGCACAGATTACTAAATAGTTACTTCCGCAGGCCCGCGCCTGCGGTGGCCGGGAGACGCCTGGGGCGTCCCCCGCGGCGGCTGAGACGGGAGGCTCACTCCCTGAACCGTCCCGCCACCTCCTTCGCTAGCATGACTGCTTCGCAGAAGGAGGTGACTGCCTCCCACTCCCTCTCGCCCCGGACCATGGCTTGCACCAGGGCCGGACGCGATAGGTCGCCGTCGCTGCCGATCGCCTCTACGAGGACACGGCGGTGCTCCGCCCAAGCGGGGCAGACCTCCACCGTGTCCTCTGGGCGATCCTGGCAATGGTTACAATGGCAATGGCAATGGGACAAAGGTTCGGCTTACATTTTAATTAATAAGTAACTCAGTAGGTGATATTAATAGCTATTATTGCAATTGTTTGGTGGGTAATCAGACAATGGGATGATGTGCTCTCATTATGACCGTTTTGTGGTATCTTAGTTGGGCTCGATTTAGGTCTGTGGAGCCACCGGCTCCGCTTTTAGACGACATATTTTATGAATATGATGATAATATGGACCAATGAAACTATTGCATGCCTATATTCAAGCATTTTTATTTTCTATTTCCTATCAAAACCTACATTTAGCATGACCTACCTTTGTAATATTATTTAATTGGGATCATTCGTTGATTTATTGGAACTATTTTCTGTTGTTTTATGTGAATCAAATCATATTGTTGTAAAATACTGTTTTTTTGGTGGAAGATTTGTTACAAAACTAACCTCAAAACTGAGCAGAAAATCAAAGTACAACAAAAACCCCACAAAATAAATGGATAATTTTAATTTCCTATGAAAGTACGACATCACCCCGCTTTTATATCCAATTTATGGTAGCATACAAAATTGTTTGATGCGCAACGGCGGTCAGTAGAGAAATGAGCAATTTCCTTTATTAAATGGAAATATAAAGATAAAATATTTTTAAATTGATTAAAAACTTTTCTTGATATTACATAGACTTTGATTTTATTTTTTGTTGACACTTGTCATGTCATTATAAATAATAATATGTCAGTTACATGTAAACATTATTATGACATTATTTTAGTTACTAATATGCTACATTTTATTAACATGTTTTCTTGTGTATGTTTCATATGCTGGGAAGAGAATATCGGACGCGGCCGGGAGTGTGAGGTGCCATACCTCACAGCTCTCAGAGGCCTGTGAGGTGCAATGCCTCCACCTCTAAGCGGCCGGGAGTGTGAGGTGCCTTGCCTCTCAACTCCAAGAGGCCTGAGGGAGCGAACATATCGTCGTCGTCAATGTTTTCCAAATTCGAATAGGCCGGGATAGAATGAACATGCTCCAGATAATTATGATGCGAGTTATGGGAGGATAATGGTTTAGTAAACTGTGGTCACTCCTACAGGGGGGGTGACAGACACTCAGCTTAAGTTGAAACCAACTTTGCTAACGGGGCATAGCCTTTGCAAAGTGTGTTGAGTTGACACAATTGGTTCAGCTTATGTTTCAGCACCCACAGTTTTGTTGTTGATGTTTCATTGAGTTGTTATTAGATGATGATGGAGTGAATCTTGAATTTTCCCTCTGGAGTATGGGCATGTGTTAGACTTTTTAAATGAACCCTGGCCTCTTAAACTTTTCCCTCCCTCTGGCTCATACCGTCCGATGGGGTAAAAGAGTTTGAAGTTAAGATCATTTAATTTTTTTTTAAGCCTCATCTAGGCCGATGTGAACTTTAACATCTATTGTTTTCCTAGGAGGCCTAGTCGCATCTTTTCCGTTGGTTTTGTTGGGACGAGGTTCAGGCATGACGACGTTGGTTTGTTTTAGTGCACATTGGCACTTGTAAATTGTAAATTTACCTGACACCTGTCGAAGAGTCAGATATGCGGTTCGTTCGTCCTGACTTTAACCTTTCTCTTGCAGGAGATGGTCTCACCTTGTCTAATTCCAACGTTAGGGCATTTTTCTGTATAGGGATAGGTAGGAAGAGTTTGAATGTTCGAATGGTATGAATAAAAGTCTTGTTTGATGATGGAGCTGCCAATACTTTTATTCAAGGGTGGGCGTAGCTGATGTAGAGGCTTTATGTGTAGCATTACGTTTAGTATGACAGGCTGGTTATAATTGTATGATTATTCCATTCCAACATTCAAACAAATATATGTCAGGTATCTTAAGATGGTGTTTTTGATATAAGAAGTCAGAATTCATATATTTTCTGTAAAGCTGTGCGGTTCCTTTTATCAATACAATAATTCCAAGTCTACGGTCTTTTAATTATAAAGTAGGAACCGTAGAGGTCCAGTGCAGACCTCTTCAGTACCTATATGCCGGAAGAGTTTACTTTGCTGGAACAGGACTTCGGGTGAGGAGCTAGACCAAGAGAGATACAGATATCCGCAGGGCAGCATGTGGCGAGGTGTTGGGCAAGCCTTTCGCAAGAAATTCCTCACCCCTAGCTTGCCTTTCTTGGCCGGCTGGAGTGAACAATGACGAGGAACAGAGTTCCCGAGGTGGGAGCTCTGTTCCTCGTGATTGTTCACTTTCTTCGCACATTCTTGCCTTTATTGGCCGGCTTGAGTGGAGATTCGCAAGAGCAAACGTGCTCGGAGGAAGGAAGTATTCCAGTAAGATGCTGGTAGGGATCTTGACCGTACTTCCGGGATTGTCCTGATAGCCGTGGAATACCTCTCCACTCCTCATAAGCACCTCCGGACATGTTTGCCCCCTTGTCACTACGTCACTATATGCTAGCGACCGTTTTCGGGGCCTATTATTGAGTGTGCAAGTCACCCCCTGCCATTTTATCCGTGTTTATGTAAAACATTAATCAGGCAGGTCGGGTTCTTCCATAGGTCTTAAGGTAACCAATCCATTATAACCACGCAAACTCATAGCCCAATATGTTTTGTTTCCATGTTTTGCAATGTCGTGCACCAACCGGGGGTTGTCCTTGGGTGCACTTGCATAGTGCATACAGGGATAATCGTCGGTTAGTGCCTCATCATCATTTAAAATAGTCTAAGGGGCCTCTGCGAGTTGGCTTTGATTACGCCTTCCAAAGGTCCGGGACCCGAGGTTCCCGAATTGTCAAACAAATTTTTTAGATAATAATAATAAATTTATTTCAGATCAAATTACAAGATTCATAATATGTTGTTAGTAAAAGTCTTATCCTAATGGTAGGTAAAACCACACTCTATAAATAAAATTGAAAAAACTGACACCTACGTGTGCAGCCGTATCCAGTGAGCCAGCATGGGGCTGTCCCACCTAACCTCACCTAACACACAATACACAATACCTACGTGGTAAAAATGTCTGGAACAGCTGTTTTTTTTTTTTAATAACCCACGTAATATGTCAATGCAGGTTGGTTCCGAATCATGTACTGAATCCATGGCAAGAGGTTGGGCGTCAGTGTCCCTGCCACCCTGTATATTTTTCGAAGTTCGAACACGCATCACACATAGATCACGCACGCCGCGCATTCATCTTCTTATCCTTTGATTAAAAATTAAACGAGGCACCCAATGTGACATTTTCATCGTTGCTGTAGAAACTATGGGCTCCGCAGCTTAATACCAGAATTGCTAAATACCAGATTCGCAAATTACCAGACTCGCAAAATACCAGATTCACCATAAACCAAATATGCAAGATACCAGAAACGCAAAATAACGGATTTTGTACAGTTGAAACCAAATTTTGATTGAAAAAATATATATTAACTAAAGTAAAGAATAACAGAATCAGTAATTTAACAAACTTATTTTATTGATCTTAACGTTTCGTTACGTAGGCACCTACTACAGATACTTAGGTACCTAACTTTTAAAGCACCATGAATTCTTGACAGTAAACTTCCAATTCCTTAATAAAATATATTCGAAGTTTATTAATGGCTATATCTATTATAATAAGTTATTTTTAGATATACTTATTGTTGTAATTTACCTACATTAAGGTCGTGTCAGATAACCCGCGCCGACCACGCACTGGACCCGCACGCGCGTTGTGCCCTCACACCCGCTCTCGCCACGCGCAAAATCAGCGCTCGCCACGCGCAAAATCAGCGCCCGCCACGCGCAAAATCAGCGCTCGCCACGCGCAAAATCAGCGCTCGCCACGCGCAAAATCAGCGCTCGCCACGCGCAAAATCAGCTTACGCATCGCGCAAGCCTCGCATCCGCTTAGGTATACTACTAGTGACTGGACTACTTCGTTCAGTGGACCTAGTGGTTTCGAGGGGTGACAAAGTGAGATGTGACACCTGGGGTGGGTGCAGCGCGTGTGCGGGGTGAGCGCGGGGTTGGCATGAGGCGGGCGCTTGGCGTGCGAACTTCGATAAATGCAATTTAAGACTCAATTTATACAGGTACCTACAACAAATTTGAAGGCGAGTTAGACGCGGGTGCTGACGCGCGTGACGTGAGCTTAGCGGGCGCGTAACGTGCGCTTAGCGGTCGCGTGTCGTCTGAACGAGCTCTAATAACTTCTTCAATAATTATTTACCAGACGAAAATATTTGATAACTCTACCTACCTATCTACTTATATATAGATATCATAAACTCACGCCCTCTGCATTTCTTATAGTTTCTTTAAATAAAATAAAATCATACTTAGATATACCCAGACCTTTGAACTTGTTTTTCAATTTGTTGTAGGTACTTTCAAGTATTCTGAGGGAAGTAATCTCGTAAATAATTGGCTAGAATATCATGGAGGAAATGCGGTCGGAGAGACTTTTGAAAAATCGTTAGTAAAAAGTCATAATTCGAGGTTTGGCTCTCGCCTATTTCCTCCTCCAATATTGGGCCAATTTAAGAGTTATTTCATAGACTGAATAAGAAGGATATATACTGTGTCTCTATGTTTTTCTTTTTTCATTAATAGTTACCAAATTTGTACACTAAGCCACTGTTGACTGGGGTTTAAATCAGCATTTTTTGAGGGTTCTAGTGCTTATAAAAATAATGTATCATCAAAACGGAAAACATAGGGACATACAAGTAGTTAATATTTATTTTTCTGTAAAAACCATTGCTTTTTAAGGTCATTAACCAGAAAGAAAACAGGCTAGAGCGTTTCTATGGAGAAACGACCTCCCGCATATCCTTATGGTGTTAATCGTTATTGACACCCATCTTTGTAGCTAGAACCGAAAGTACGTTAGACATAACTAAGTTCAGAAATTAACATGGCTTTTTAATTACTTATACTTATAAACAAAAGTTGGTGTGACACGAACTGATCGATGATGTCAACATTTTAATTAGTTAACACTAAGTAAGTGAATTGATAAATTCTTGGCAAAGGTCGTTTTATTTTTAAGAGGTCTGCCAAAACAAAAGAACTTGTTACTGGCGGTTTCTAGCACTTACTATCTGTAATAATCTGAACACACAATGTCTTGAGAAAAGTAATAATTTCTGTATGTACAACTTAACATTACAGAAGTATTTCAAAACATTTATCGGTAGCGTTCTTCTGATCCGAGGGCAATGTCCCTACGTATGATACCTACCTACATGCTATCTATATAATATAAAATAAAAGAAGAAACTGACTGACTGACTGGCATATCAACGCACAGCCGAAACTACTGGGTCTAGGAATGTGAAATTTTGCACACGGCTTCCTTTTATAATGTAGGGCGGTAGCACTAAGAAGGGGTTTTAGGAAATTCAACCTTTAAGGGGGTGAAAAGGGGAGATTTCGTTTACAGTATGAAAAATCTTATTCCTTGAGTTAATAAACTGGAAACTTGGCACGAATACTTATCTAAGTAAATTATGAACTTTTACATTTTTTGTTTTTCTAAACTACCCCCTACAGAGGGATTGGGGGGTGTCAAAATTTGTATGGAAGAATTTTAACGCGCGGTCCGATTAACTCGAAACTCAGTATTTATACTTACTTAAGAACAAAAATAGAGAATAACGTGTATCAGGGTTTTTCGAAAATGTACGCCTAACGGGGTGAAAAGGGGTAGTTAATTTTAAAGGGAAGGTTTTACTGCGTGGCAAGTCACGCGAAATGTAATATCTTAAAAATATCAATAAAAAAGTCCGCGATGGTAGGTATATGTTTATCTTCTAAGAATAACCCACAGTAACCATTTTTATCTTGTACATATTACAAAAAAAAATATGGGTTATTTACCAAGCTATTTTAAACAATACAGTATTATTTCTTATCCAATTCGATCGTGAAGTCTTGACTCTTGAAGCTGTGGCGAGACAGTGCTTCCTTACCCAAACCGTTCGTTTCACCCGCTGAAGACCTCCCACCTGGACATGAATAACCTTGGGTAACCGGAAGTCTTTAAACAAACTCCGGACCCAGGTTGGCCGAAGCAAGGACAACCTGTTCAGGTGGAGATTCATAGACGACTCTGCCTTGGAGTGTAAATGTGGTGCTGTTCCACAAACGATGGGACACTTAATATCGTGTCCTGCATGTCCTGTCAGCTGCACGTTCAAATAGGAACTGGGTAGACGCTGGTAATGGCGCCAAACAAGTAGCCGAATTCTGGGCCGAGTCCATTTAAATTGCTATCGACACGTTAAGAAGAAGAAGGGGTGGATTTTACTGCTTGCTTCCATCCAACTCGAAAATGAGTCGGTATCGGTCTTTAAGTCAAGTTATGGACACATCCCAAACGATTTTTCAAAAATCCACCCCTGTGGGGGTGAAAAGCGGGGATCCAGATTATTTGAAAAATCTGATTCCTTTGATCTACAAATTTAAAAATTGGCCCGAATACTTATTAATCTAAATAAATGAATAAGATTACAAACATACATTTTCGAAATTTTTAGAGGAATACGAAATACAGGCGGACGAAGTCGCGGGCAAAATGCTAGTTTTAATATAATCTCCTTTGTCATTCATTCACGTAAGTGCCTATTCGCACTATGTACTTAGATGTATAAAAACATTATTTTATTCAATGTTACACGGTACATCAATAAATTAATTTACCCGGTGTAAACGGGGCTATTACGCTTTAATCAGTGTCTGCATATACCTACCTAGATGTAAGTACACAGACAATAAAGTAGTGTCTATCGTAGACTCGACATATACAGTAATTTATGTAGCACTTTACATTAATTAAGTATAAATAACAGAGCAGGCACTCAGACCAAATAAAAAGTCAAGACATAGCGCTGCGAACAATACAGTGAAGCATGCAAAAACTACACCTCCGCTCACATTAACAATCAAACTACACCTGGACCTCATTATGTGCACACATGTTGACGAAACCGGCTTCACTTTCCTGTTGACAGTTAGTCTGAGAGCAGGCAATGTTATTTTTTCACATAAAACATACATAACCAGCCTATACCGTTCTCACTGCTGGGACACAGGGCTCCTCTCTGAGAGAGGGAATGGGCCGCAATCTACCACGCGGGCAGCAGCAGCGGGCGGTGAGCTGTGGTGGCCCATTGGTAACGGACCCGACTTACGAGTTGTAGGTCGTGGGTTCGGACCCAGACAGACGCTTTACTTTGTGTTAATTTATTACATCACCATTGCTCTCAGAAATGGTGAAGGAAAACATCGTGAGGAAACCGGCATGTCCTAGAACCAAAAATTCGAAGACGTGTGACATCTACCAACCCGCACTGGGCATAAAACGTTTGCTTGCTACCTGCCTTTATTGTAAGTACCTACCGCCTACGTAGGTGGTACCTGTATCCTATCCAGAGCGCAGGATACCTAAGTAGAGAATGCTACAAGGATTGTTGGCGCCTGAATGACATTGACAGTGGGCGTTGTGGTAAACATTTGTGCGATTGTTTTGTGAATAGTCACTTATTTTTAATTTTTATTGTTCTCTTTTTCTCAAACATGTTTGGCATTATTTTGACAACCTTCTTCGAGATAAATCGAAATTGCTGTACTGGCCAAATAGGTAGGTACATGCAAAGTTTTTATTTAAATTTCGAACTGGCTTGCAAATAGAAAGCTGTTTATTGAAATAAAAATTAACACTTAACGCGGGAAAAATTATTGTTGTTCGTTGTTTGTCATTGATTTTGAAAAGTAATTGTATTTGACAAAATGAGTTCAAGTGAAGACAATGACTGTGATGAACTCACTTTAATGCCACCTGAAACAATGATATATAATTGACCTGAAATTCAAGTGGCGGCAAGAACCGTAATAGAAAACTTGTTACCGCCAAAATCGAAAAAAAAATATTTACAAATAAAAAGTTCTTCCTAGGTACTACTTACTTAGTTTTAATTTCCGCGCATTATTTGAGAAAAGTACTATGCCTGTGTGCCTTGGTCACAACTAGGCATTGATGGAATGTGTGGTTTGTGTCGTCCCATCCTCCCTGTTCACCAGTTCGGATTTAGAAAGTCACATTCAACTACCGCACAGGTCCACCGAGCCTGCTCGCAATACGCCAGGGTATTCCAGCTTCTCGAAGAAGCTGGAATACACCTCAGCGGCATTTCTAGATGTCCAACAGGCCTTTGATCGTGTCTGGCACAAGGGCTTACTATGCAAAGTAAAGGAAAAGCTTCCCCACTCAGTGTTTCCCATCATAGCTTCGTACTTAGATGGTCGACAATTCCAAGTAAAACAAGGTGACGAAAGATCTAATCTGTATAATATCGAAGAAGAAGAAGGATCGGTTGTGGAACCCGTTTTATATAATATTTTCACATCTGATCTTCCAACTGCAGAAGATGTAACGGTAGCGACATACGCAGATCCTGCCTGGCGAGCGCCAAAGAACCGGATATCGCCAGTAACAAATTACAAATAGTAATGGACGAAATGAATACCTGGCTGCAACAAACGGCGTATCTGCGCCAGTGCTCAAAAATCAAGTCACATTACCTTTTTTTGCGGATGGGAAATCATCAAATGACTCCTCCCGCTCTGGGTGCAATGGAACGGAAAGAAGTCAAACTCTTACTGACTAAAACCCACCCGTGTTCCTTCCTTAGCCCTAGAAAAGAAGAAGAGACGACTATCCCACAGTAACATTAGGGGATACAACTCTACCACACACAGTTTCTATGGAGAAACGACCTCCCGCATATCCTTATGGTGTTAATCGTTATTGACACCCATCTTTGTAGCTAGAACCGAAAGTACGTTAGACATAACTAAGTTCAGAAATTAACATGGCTTTTTAATTACTTATACTTATAAACAAAAGTTGGTGTGACACGAACTGATCGATGATGTCAACATTTTAATTAGTTAACACTAAGTAAGTGAATTGATAAATTCTTGGCAAAGGTCGTTTTATTTTTAAGAGGTCTGCCAAAACAAAAGAACTTGTTACTGGCGGTTTCTAGCACTTACTATCTGTAATAATCTGAACACACAATGTCTTGAGAAAAGTAATAATTTCTGTATGTACAACTTAACATTACAGAAGTATTTCAAAACATTTATCGGTAGCGTTCTTCTGATCCGAGGGCAATGTCCCTACGTATGATACCTACCTACATGCTATCTATATAATATAAAATAAAAGAAGAAACTGACTGACTGACTGGCATATCAACGCACAGCCGAAACTACTGGGTCTAGGAATGTGAAATTTTGCACACGGCTTCCTTTTATAATGTAGGGCGGTAGCACTAAGAAGGGGTTTTAGGAAATTCAACCTTTAAGGGGGTGAAAAGGGGAGATTTCGTTTACAGTATGAAAAATCTTATTCCTTGAGTTAATAAACTGGAAACTTGGCACGAATACTTATCTAAGTAAATTATGAACTTTTACATTTTTTGTTTTTCTAAACTACCCCCTACAGAGGGATTGGGGGGTGTCAAAATTTGTATGGAAGAATTTTAACGCGCGGTCCGATTAACTCGAAACTCAGTATTTATACTTACTTAAGAACAAAAATAGAGAATAACGTGTATCAGGGTTTTTCGAAAATGTACGCCTAACGGGGTGAAAAGGGGTAGTTAATTTTAAAGGGAAGGTTTTACTGCGTGGCAAGTCACGCGAAATGTAATATCTTAAAAATATCAATAAAAAAGTCCGCGATGGTAGGTATATGTTTATCTTCTAAGAATAACCCACAGTAACCATTTTTATCTTGTACATATTACAAAAAAAAATATGGGTTATTTACCAAGCTATTTTAAACAATACAGTATTATTTCTTATCCAATTCGATCGTGAAGTCTTGACTCTTGAAGCTGTGGCGAGACAGTGCTTCCTTACCCAAACCGTTCGTTTCACCCGCTGAAGACCTCCCACCTGGACATGAATAACCTTGGGTAACCGGAAGTCTTTAAACAAACTCCGGACCCAGGTTGGCCGAAGCAAGGACAACCTGTTCAGGTGGAGATTCATAGACGACTCTGCCTTGGAGTGTAAATGTGGTGCTGTTCCACAAACGATGGGACACTTAATATCGTGTCCTGCATGTCCTGTCAGCTGCACGTTCAAATAGGAACTGGGTAGACGCTGGTAATGGCGCCAAACAAGTAGCCGAATTCTGGGCCGAGTCCATTTAAATTGCTATCGACACGTTAAGAAGAAGAAGGGGTGGATTTTACTGCTTGCTTCCATCCAACTCGAAAATGAGTCGGTATCGGTCTTTAAGTCAAGTTATGGACACATCCCAAACGATTTTTCAAAAATCCACCCCTGTGGGGGTGAAAAGCGGGGATCCAGATTATTTGAAAAATCTGATTCCTTTGATCTACAAATTTAAAAATTGGCCCGAATACTTATTAATCTAAATAAATGAATAAGATTACAAACATACATTTTCGAAATTTTTAGAGGAATACGAAATACAGGCGGACGAAGTCGCGGGCAAAATGCTAGTTTTAATATAATCTCCTTTGTCATTCATTCACGTAAGTGCCTATTCGCACTATGTACTTAGATGTATAAAAACATTATTTTATTCAATGTTACACGGTACATCAATAAATTAATTTACCCGGTGTAAACGGGGCTATTACGCTTTAATCAGTGTCTGCATATACCTACCTAGATGTAAGTACACAGACAATAAAGTAGTGTCTATCGTAGACTCGACATATACAGTAATTTATGTAGCACTTTACATTAATTAAGTATAAATAACAGAGCAGGCACTCAGACCAAATAAAAAGTCAAGACATAGCGCTGCGAACAATACAGTGAAGCATGCAAAAACTACACCTCCGCTCACATTAACAATCAAACTACACCTGGACCTCATTATGTGCACACATGTTGACGAAACCGGCTTCACTTTCCTGTTGACAGTTAGTCTGAGAGCAGGCAATGTTATTTTTTCACATAAAACATACATAACCAGCCTATACCGTTCTCACTGCTGGGACACAGGGCTCCTCTCTGAGAGAGGGAATGGGCCGCAATCTACCACGCGGGCAGCAGCAGCGGGCGGTGAGCTGTGGTGGCCCATTGGTAACGGACCCGACTTACGAGTTGTAGGTCGTGGGTTCGGACCCAGACAGACGCTTTACTTTGTGTTAATTTATTACATCACCATTGCTCTCAGAAATGGTGAAGGAAAACATCGTGAGGAAACCGGCATGTCCTAGAACCAAAAATTCGAAGACGTGTGACATCTACCAACCCGCACTGGGCATAAAACGTTTGCTTGCTACCTGCCTTTATTGTAAGTACCTACCGCCTACGTAGGTGGTACCTGTATCCTATCCAGAGCGCAGGATACCTAAGTAGAGAATGCTACAAGGATTGTTGGCGCCTGAATGACATTGACAGTGGGCGTTGTGGTAAACATTTGTGCGATTGTTTTGTGAATAGTCACTTATTTTTAATTTTTATTGTTCTCTTTTTCTCAAACATGTTTGGCATTATTTTGACAACCTTCTTCGAGATAAATCGAAATTGCTGTACTGGCCAAATAGGTAGGTACATGCAAAGTTTTTATTTAAATTTCGAACTGGCTTGCAAATAGAAAGCTGTTTATTGAAATAAAAATTAACACTTAACGCGGGAAAAATTATTGTTGTTCGTTGTTTGTCATTGATTTTGAAAAGTAATTGTATTTGACAAAATGAGTTCAAGTGAAGACAATGACTGTGATGAACTCACTTTAATGCCACCTGAAACAATGATATATAATTGACCTGAAATTCAAGTGGCGGCAAGAACCGTAATAGAAAACTTGTTACCGCCAAAATCGAAAAAAAAATATTTACAAATAAAAAGTTCTTCCTAGGTACTACTTACTTAGTTTTAATTTCCGCGCATTATTTGAGAAAAGTACTATGCCTGTGTGCCTTGGTCACAACTAGGCATTGATGGAATGTGTGGTTTGTGTCGTCCCATCCTCCCTGTTCACCAGTTCGGATTTAGAAAGTCACATTCAACTACCGCACAGGTCCACCGAGCCTGCTCGCAATACGCCAGGGTATTCCAGCTTCTCGAAGAAGCTGGAATACACCTCAGCGGCATTTCTAGATGTCCAACAGGCCTTTGATCGTGTCTGGCACAAGGGCTTACTATGCAAAGTAAAGGAAAAGCTTCCCCACTCAGTGTTTCCCATCATAGCTTCGTACTTAGATGGTCGACAATTCCAAGTAAAACAAGGTGACGAAAGATCTAATCTGTATAATATCGAAGAAGAAGAAGGATCGGTTGTGGAACCCGTTTTATATAATATTTTCACATCTGATCTTCCAACTGCAGAAGATGTAACGGTAGCGACATACGCAGATCCTGCCTGGCGAGCGCCAAAGAACCGGATATCGCCAGTAACAAATTACAAATAGTAATGGACGAAATGAATACCTGGCTGCAACAAACGGCGTATCTGCGCCAGTGCTCAAAAATCAAGTCACATTACCTTTTTTTGCGGATGGGAAATCATCAAATGACTCCTCCCGCTCTGGGTGCAATGGAACGGAAAGAAGTCAAACTCTTACTGACTAAAACCCACCCGTGTTCCTTCCTTAGCCCTAGAAAAGAAGAAGAGACGACTATCCCACAGTAACATTAGGGGATACAACTCTACCACACACAGATTGTGTTAAGTATCTCGGTTTTCACCTGGACAAAAGGCTCACCTGGAAGACGCATATAAAACAGACAAGAGAACAACTAAACGCCAAATATAAAAACTTGTATTGGTTGATGGGTCGTAACTCGGTCCTATCTTTGGACAACAAACTCCTGCTGTACAATTCTCTACTGAAACCTTTATGGTCATATGGCATCCAACTATGGGGAGTGGCCAGCAAAAGTAACATAATGTGCCTCCAAAGAGCTCAAAACGCCATCTTGAGGAATATTGTAAATGCACCATGGTGCACACGGAATGAAGAAATTCATGATTATCTCAACACTCCTACCATTCTTGAGGATATCGTTAAACATACTCGTAAAAGGTGTTAAAGGTCGTCTAGCCACCCACCCAAATCCCCTGGCTGTTAAATTGCTGGACAGCAGTGAATCTGTAAATTGACTTAAGAGAAGTCAAGTAATATGAAGAGGTAGCAGTGGGCAATGGCCATTACCTACTATTGTCGACGGCAGCGTTAGTTCCGATTTTGGGCACGCACCCTGCAATCAGCGTATGAAGAAGTGTGGGAACAGCGCTCTTTCTAGGCAATTATTAACCTAATTGATCCGGCCCCCAAGGGTCCATTTTTTCCTTGTTAGCCACCAATTAATTGTTCTAGTGCTAATAGGGCGTAAACGGCGGTAGAAGGTAACTAGATTATCTACCGTAAGAACGCAAACTACCCGATTGCGCACGTTGACACCGCGCCCGCCGTCGCGTCGGTGCGGGCGGGACACGTCTGCACACGTCTGCAGTGGTCACGTAGAAGGTCACAGGCCTTCGATGGCAATGATTGAGCTAAACCATGATATCTGGTTCAGTTACCCACTAGTTGTCATACTACTAAAAGGTTTTGCAATCTATTGTTCGCAACATTCCTTTTTCGGCATCGGAAATGAACACATCTAATTAGTCATCAACCGTGTTAATATCACCAAGCGCCAAGACGCGACGCGTGTTTTCAAGTTCCAACTTGTGTGTGACCTATTATTTTGCAATGGACATTCAAGTTACAGGTATGTATTATTAATTTACATTACTATTTTGTATTTTCAATCCACAATTTTTTATTAAATAGAGTGCTACGCCGCCTTACGTATTTATTTCTGTATTTTTTTTTATGTTGAAGCTTTTACTCATGTTTGTATCTACATGTGCCATTGAATTAGGTATAAAAATGTCGCTTGAAATCTCTACTACTAGACTTTAAAAATGTATTTGCGCATGCTGCAGCTGTAAGGTGCAGCCAGGATCTACGCCGAGCGCCTGGGCGCGTAGCACTTGCTACGAAATATGTATTGTTTTTGTTGTTTTGTTTTAGGTACTATAGTATTGAGTGTTCTTTCAAAAGAAGGCTTGCACTAGATACTTGGCTGTCTATTAAGGACAACAAATCCGAACTGGAACGGTGGCGTCGAGTTTTTCAAGCCCTGATACAGTTGCTGCCTGATTTTGAGAATTTGATTGCTGATGACTTAGAAAAAAGAGTTACTAATCTTTGTACAAGATTTGTAGCTATCTGAAAGCAAGTTTCTCGCAAGCATTCTCGCATGGTCTCTAAGTACGGAGACTGGCTGAACGAAATTGAAGTTTGCGTTTTGCCAACGATGGAAACATTGCCAGGTTTTTTTCTAATTCAGCAATTTCAGCGGAAATTACTGGATTAAATTCTGGATTAATAACGCGGCTTTTAGAGAGTATGCTCTAGACACAGTACCTACGTAAGCTTGTTGCTACCTATCCATGGTACAACCTGCCCTCGTCTGTACATAAGGTCCTCATTCATGGTTCGGAAGTAATTGACCATGCATTATTGTCAATAGGTGCATGGGCTTTCGGAAAAGGCCGTCGAATCCTGTAATAAGTTAGATAAACAGTTTAGGCGTGACAACACGAGGAAAATGTCCCGGGGTGTCACAAACACCGACTTGATACATAGACTGCTTCTTAATTCGGATCCTTATATTTCTGGTTTAAGAAGGTTACCACGGAAGAAGAAGCCTATCTAAAGATGTGTTGAATTTTTTGTCGGTATAGAACAAAATGTATATAGTTATATAATAAACACTAGATTTATATTATTTTAGATAGGTACAGCACCTATCATGTACAGTCAACAAAAGAGATAAGTATGCAGGATCGTCGGATATCGTTGAAGTTTAGTAAGAAACCGATGGATGTTGTCGACTGAAATTTAATTTGATAAATGAGCTGTTTGTTGTCTATTAACAAAATAAAATTTTATTCGAGAACGTCCATCGGTTTCTTACTAAACTTCAACTATATCCAACGATCCTGCATACTTGTCTCTTATTTTGACTGTACCTATTAACATGTCAATGATATATTTTTGTCCATTTCTGTGTTTGTAGTTAGGTAATAATTAATTAGTTAGTATTTACTTTATTTTTACTATAAAAATGTAAATATTTAAATTTATTAGTTATTAAGTTGCAAATCTTTTCTTGTATTTTAGTATGTATATTTCGTCAAGTGTAATATCTGCATTATTTTTCGAATAAAAAAGTTTTTTAACATTAATTCGCTTATTTTTATTTTATTATAACGTAAAATATTACAAAAAAGCATAATAATAAATATTAGTATTGATAACGACTGTCATTACCTTCGCGAAACCCTATGACCGTCTGGTGTGGACTCAAGGTACCATAGAATAAAACGGGCTCAGCGTAGCACTGCTGCTACGCTAGACTCCGTCGTAGCAGCGGCATTGGCCCCGTCGTAGACGCACCTTAGGATCGGCGTAGCAGCAGCGTAGGCTCCGCGTCGTAGACTCAGCGTAGCTGCGACGTAGCGACGCAGTGTAGCTGAAGCGTAGGCTCCGCGTCGTAGACACAGCGTAGCTGCGACGTAGCGACGCTGCGAAGCAGAAGCGTAGGCTCCGCGTCGTAGACCCAGCGTAGCTGCGACGTATCGACGCAGCGTAGCAGAAGCGTAGGCTCCGCGTCGTAGACCCAGCGTAGTTGCGACGTAGCGACGCAGCGTAGCAGAAACGTAGGGGAAGCCCGGGCAAGAAGCATAGTGCGGGTAAGAAGAATAACTAATTTTTCCATAAACATATAATAGATAGCGCTATTAACATTTTCTCTAGTCGTGACACATACGATCGGTGATGCCATGGCAGTTCAACCCAAACAATACGCGAGTGCATCTGTTGTGGAAGGGAAAAAAAAGGATTATCGTTGTTTTGTTACGATTTTTGTAAAGGTTTGCACACAAACTTTTTGTATTAGTCATCAGTTGTCTATAAAGATGTATTTTATATTCAATTGCACGTTTATTTAGGTATTATTTGTGATCGTTACTTTTTGTTTACCTACTAAAAACCATTCAAGTTTTCACTTGTTTCTAATATTAGAGTGTTGGGCAAAATGGATATGGGCAAAACGGTTAGGTATTCCGTTTTGCTCAGAGCAAGCATATTATAAGTATTAGTTACCTAGTGGTAACTAATACTTATAATATGCCATTTCTGAGTTAGCAGGCCCCAGAAAAACTAAAACTAAAATATCCTCAGTCAAATAACAAAACAAAAATCCGAAACCAGATTTTTACGGTTTAGTGTGCGCTGACAAATACACTGAACCACTAGCGAAAGATTGGATTCAGTGTAATCAGTGCATTTGGGCGCATAATGTAATAATATAAAAATAATCTAGCGACAATTGTAATAATAAAAAAAATATATATATAAAGAGTGGATGTATGTTATTAATGTGATTATTAAATGTGTGTGTTGTACTCCAAATAAATAAACAATAAGTAGAAGTGAAAATTCGGGCGCCAGGAGCACACACCAAACTATGCCAAGGATAGACTAACCTGCGGGAACTGGAAACTTTTAATCTTCAAGCGGGGAGTATCAATAAAAATCGACACAAAGGTTATTGAACGATTTTATTACCCGAAGGCTGCTGGTCTCAATATACAAGAAAATTCCTTTCTAATATTAACAGTTGGTGTACTAAGATGGAATAGAAATTAATTCCTGTCCTGTCATTATTGCACTTTTGTCAATTTAAGTTAAGTATTATAAACCATACCATATTCCGTCGAATAAACTAACCACCGAATGGGCAAACCCTGGTGATTTTGATCTTCGCGGGGACGTCAGGCGGTCCATGATATATGTCGGTAGGGGCTAGCGTTAAAAATTTAAGTCTTGAAGTAAAAAGAAATAAGAAACGAAGAGAGAAGAAACGCCTTGCGGCTGAAATCAAACATGAATAACTGTTAGCTGATGTTCAGCGTCGACAAAAATGGCGATCGAGATGTTTACGACCAAATACAAATTAACTTACCGTTTCTTTTCCAAAGAAAGTTTTTACATCAGTAGATGAATTAATCCAAAATATATAAGGTTCAAAAGATCCTGAAACAAATATCGAAAACTATTAACGTCCGCCATCAAAATAACCACGCGACACGTGAATAGGTTTGAAACCACGAAGAATTTTACCAACCTTTTACAAAATATGGGCAATCCCATTATGATGCCGACAAGGGCAAATCAGCTACCACATAATTAGGACTAGATGCGGTCCATAGGAAGTAATAACTTCCAGATTTGCATAGGAGCTCTCAAATTACTCCATCTTATGCAAAGTCTGGGCCGGAAAGTGACCTGTCAAAATCAACTGACAGCATCAAAAAAAAAAAAGCAGTGTGACCACTACACGATTCCGATTCAAAAAAATGAATTTTTACATGACAACACCACCACGCCGCCTACAAATTAAAGCAAAGAACGCGCTATCATGTAACAGGCTTAAAAGACTCGTTACATTACATCCCCTCCCGAAAATAAAAGAAAGGAACTTTCTTTTATTAGAAAGAAATCTTCAACCAAATAAACCTGTTAAGACTGGTTTATTTTCTAATTCAAAAAAAGAAAAAAATCATATAAGATTCAAAGTGCAAATCAACTCTGAAAATGTCAAACGACAAAATCTCTAGAATTTAATACTTAAAAGTAAAAAAATGTAAATGACAAAAAGTCAAAAACGAAATAGTGAAAAACATAAAATTATAAGTTATATAAACTCATTAAATGAAACGAAGAGAGAAATCTCTTAGCGCTCCAAAACTCCAAAACAGTGCAGTTAGGCACTATAGCCACTGACTAAAAATTTCAAACAAATTCGGACAATTTACCAAAACAAACTACAATTTTTATAGTTCAGTTAGGCTCTATTGCCACTGACTAACTCCGTATTCAACAATCCAAAAAATTTGAAAACTCCGAACAAAAGTTTTTAAATAAAGCTGAAAGACCTTATTTAAAATACTGTTACAGGCACAACCTGCAACGAGACAAAGGAAAGCATATTGTGATCGGCTCATCACCACCGAATTCCCGAGCACAATAGCTGTAAAAGAATGTGAATGCTGTGACTGGCTCAACACTACCAATCTCCCAAATACAGACAAACACAAAAAATATTGAGATCTCCAATGAGAAATCTCAATAACAAAAAGCGAAAGCCAAAGTTTCACAATGCGACCGGCATACCACCACCGAACTTCCGAACGCAAAGGAAAAAGGATGACGAAAGTCAAAACAAAATCTCGCATCGTGATTGGAACAACAAAGTCCAACACAACGGAAAAGAGTCGAAATCAAGGTCAAAAACTACACCAAGATCCAAAAAATAATAAGGCATTTTGTAACAAAGGTTACAGAATGACCCTAAAAAGTAAAGTCCAGGATGAACGCGTTACTAACAAAGTCAAATCCGATCATTAAAAAGAATGAAACTCCAGTAAAAATGAGAAACAATTCTGTCAACGAACAGCACAAAATAGGTTTAAAAATCGATTACTATTTATGACGAAGAGGAAATAGAATGATTTTAAACTATGAGAAAAAAAAGATTACAAAAACTTGAAATTGAATTTAAGTTTTTTAACCTCAAGGTAGAAGTTACCTGAACTGTAGGGTTGTATAAGATCTTAATAAAATATAAACAGGTAGGTTACCCTTAAAAAAGAAAAATAAGATCTTAGACAGTCCAACAAAAACAAACAAAACATAAAATAAGATCCTTCGATGTGAAAAACATTTGGTGTGAAAAAAAATAGTATTAAATTAACCAGAATGACCTAAGTTTTATTTTTAGAATGTCTCAAATTCAACAAATTTATAAGAAATTACCTAACATACATCTTTCAAACTGCTGATAACCTATCATCCATCCTCTCGTACATCACACTGTCAAAAGCAGCCTTCAAACAAAATTATCAAAATCAAGACCTAACACTTGGAAACCAAATTAAAATTTAATAATATCTTTAACATGATAACGTCCCACTGAACCTTTATTTAAATCTTTCAAAACATAAACGTTATCTGAAACCTTTTCAGTTATTTTACATTTTACAAACTTAGGTGCAAGTTTAGCTGAAAAATATGCTTGTGCATTAGATTGAATAAAACTTCTTCTCCACACCACATCACCCACATCAAAAGAAATGACTTTCCGACCCTTATTATAATAAGCGGCATTACGCTTATACCCCTTTAACAAGTAAGCTTGAACTTTAACAAAAATATCACTAAGTGAATTAAGAGAAACTGCATAAGCATTTCTATTTGAAATTTCTAGTTGAGATAAGTTATCAACAGAACTACTAAAGTGATGTAATGACGCATCAAGAATAAGCTCCCTACCAAACATCAGAAAGTTAGGAGTAAACTCAGTAGCAAGGTTTACACTATTATTTAAAGCTAATTGAACATTGGGCAAAAAACTTGACCAAGTTCTATGATCATCTTTAACAAAACACGATATGCAGGTTTCGACCGTTTTATTATATCTCTCAACAGGATTATTTTGAGGCGTATACAAAGTATTATAAAATAATTTGGTTATATTAAAACCTTTCAAAAAATCTACAAAATGTTTTGAAGTAAATTGAGTTCCATTGTCACAAACTACTATGTTTGGACAACCAAACTTGAAAAATATTTCTTTTTCAAAATGTTTACAAATTACTCTAGTGGTAGCATTGATCATTGGAAAGAACCAGCAATATTTAGTAAAAACGTCTACGACCGAAAGTATGTATCTATGACCAGAATAAGTTTTAGGTAGAATTCCTATGATATCAACTGAGAGCATAAGCATGGGACGATCAACCTTTTTAGGATTAATCATAATACCAAAAGGTGGAGATGTAGTATGTTTATAAGCTTTACAGGTATCGCAAGACAAAATGTATTGATGAATATCATTAAACATTCCCTTCCAAAAATAATGTTGTTTTAATTTATTTAAAGTTTTATGTATTCCCAAGTGTCCATGATGAACAAACAGCAAGGCGAATAGCAAACGAAAAGCAAAAACTAAGTTTCAAAAAGTTAAATGTTTGAAAATAAATTCTCAAGTTTGAGGTTAATTATAAAAGTCAATGTGGGTATTCCCATAAAAAATTACTATGTTAATTTTATCGTTTTAAAAGTGCAATAATCACTTACAAGCAGTTTAAATCTAGATAAATTAAATGCACAATATTGTACTTAACAATTAGATTAAATTATTTACTTAAAAAGTTAAACTTAGTTTTTAAAACAACTTTACTGTTGAGAACAACAAAACGCAGTCTATGCTAAACATTTCTGTTGGTTTTGCTAAGAAAAAACATGATATTAAACAAAATCATCAATTGTAAACACCAAACATTGTTTACAAAGATTCACCAAATTAAGTTAAGTACTACTTATGAGTCAAAAATCAAAATAAACAAAGTTATTAAAGTAACAATGTAGAACAAACCAATGCAAACAATAGACCAATGCAAACATAAGTTAATTAATTAATAGTGCAATAATGATAGTATAAGGTACCAGACAAACCTACTTCAAGTCCCTGTTCGCAGAGCGACAATTGTAATAATATAAAAATAATCTAGCGACAATTGTAATAATAAAAAAAATATATATATAAAGAGTGGATGTATGTTATTAATGTGATTATTAAATGTGTGTGTTGTACTCCAAATAAATAAACAATAAGTAGAAGTGAAAATTCGGGCGCCAGGAGCACACACCAAACTATGCCAAGGATAGACTAACCTGCGGGAACTGGAAACTTTTAATCTTCAAGCGGGGAGTATCAATAAAAATCGACACAAAGGTTATTGAACGATTTTATTACCCGAAGGCTGCTGGTCTCAATATACAAGAAAATTCCTTTCTAATATTAACAGTTGGTGTACTAAGATGGAATAGAAATTAATTCCTGTCCTGTCATTATTGCACTTTTGTCAATTTAAGTTAAGTATTATAAACCATACCATATTCCGTCGAATAAACTAACCACCGAATGGGCAAACCCTGGTGATTTTGATCTTCGCGGGGACGTCAGGCGGTCCATGATATATGTCGGTAGGGGCTAGCGTTAAAAATTTAAGTCTTGAAGTAAAAAGAAATAAGAAACGAAGAGAGAAGAAACGCCTTGCGGCTGAAATCAAACATGAATAACTGTTAGCTGATGTTCAGCGTCGACAAAAATGGCGATCGAGATGTTTACGACCAAATACAAATTAACTTACCGTTTCTTTTCCAAAGAAAGTTTTTACATCAGTAGATGAATTAATCCAAAATATATAAGGTTCAAAAGATCCTGAAACAAATATCGAAAACTATTAACGTCCGCCATCAAAATAACCACGCGACACGTGAATAGGTTTGAAACCACGAAGAATTTTACCAACCTTTTACAAAATATGGGCAATCCCATTATGATGCCGACAAGGGCAAATCAGCTACCACATAATTAGGACTAGATGCGGTCCATAGGAAGTAATAACTTCCAGATTTGCATAGGAGCTCTCAAATTACTCCATCTTATGCAAAGTCTGGGCCGGAAAGTGACCTGTCAAAATCAACTGACAGCATCAAAAAAAAAAAAGCAGTGTGACCACTACACGATTCCGATTCAAAAAAATTAATTTTTACATGACAACACCACCACGCCGCCTACAAATTAAAGCAAAGAACGCGCTATCATGTAACAGGCTTAAAAGACTCGTTACAATAAAGACTGCACTTTATTATGTAGGAGTTGGCAGCTACTTCTGTGATGAATGCGAACACTGATCTAAGCTAGTTCTACTTATCCTTTTTGCCCGACCCCACCGGGCAAAACCGATAATTGATACCTTTTGTTAATGCTCAAAATTATTATAGAAATTGTTTAAGTTTTTGAATTTTAATGATTATTTTTCAAAGACGATTAAACATAGTACAAATTAAAAGTACAAAGAGTTCTATTGATTATTAGATTGTGGTTTTATTTGCAGTACCCCTTAACATATTCGTCTTGCCCGGGCTTCCCCTAGGCTCCGCGTCGTAGACCCAGCGAAGCTGCGACGTAGCGACGCAGCGTAGCAGAAGCGTAGGCTGCGCGTCGTAGACCCAGCGTAGCTGCGACGCAGCGTAGCAGAAGCGTAGGCTCCGCGTCGTAGACCCAGCGTAGCTGCGACGTAGCGACGCAGCGTAGCTGAAGCGTAGGCTCCGCGTCGTAGACCCAGCGTAGCTGCGACGTAGCGACGCAGCGTAGCAGAAGCGTAGGCTCCGCGTCGTAGACCCAGCGTAGCTGCGACGTATCGACGCAGCGTAGCAGAAGCGTAGGCTCCGCGTCGTAGACCCAGCGTAGTTGCGACGTAGCGACGCAGCGTAGCAGAAGCGTAGGCTCCCCGCTCTGCGTCCAGAAGGCCGACTCCGTAATTAAAACCTTCAAATTCTAGTCGCAATCTCATCTCAGCGACAATCAATGTCACAAACTTGTCAAAAATGTAGGAAAAATAGAGGTATTTTTGACAGATTGAGACTGAGATCAGACTGTGAACGTTCTTAAAATTACGAGAATTGCCACTCATATCTAGACCCTGCGTAACTGCGACGTAGGCTCCCCGTCGTAGAGACGCGTAGCAGAAGTGTAGGCTCCCCGCTCCGCGTCCAGATTTAAACCCTGCGGCAGCTTAGGCTTTACCTAGAAGCACTAGGCTGCGCGTAGGCGCGTGAATGCTGATAGTTTATTATCAGCGTTTACAACTCTTACAACATGGCTGAAGGTGTTAAAAGGTGTTAAGTGAAGGTGTTTTGTAGAGGGATTTCAATTCTTGGTTTAAATAAACTTCCGCGATGTGCCTTCCTACTAAAGGTAAGTACCTATAATACAACTTTGCCTAACCTATCAGGTAACGCCTGTATTCTCTATACAGGCGTTACCTGTTTGGTTGGTTCAACTAAATCAACTCAGCCTATCGCAGTCCACTGCTGGACATAGGCCTCTCCCAGACTGCGCCACAGCACCCTGACCTCCGCCTTCCGCATCCAGTCCACCCCAGCCACCTTCTAAGTTCCTTCTAGTTTCCTTCTAGATTGGTTGGTTATACCTAATTCATAATTGCGTCAAATATTAAGTAATGAAGTAGGTACAAAGCATAATACGGGATTAAATTGCCTGACCTATGACCTGTCTGTATCAGATACGTTTGAGTACATTTTCGGCGCTTGATTAGGTACTAGTTAATATCAACTTATAGCAACGAGCTTCTCGTGAAAACTAGTTAAAAATGTATAATGTTTATAAATAAATATTATTTATTTATTTATAGGTATAACCTAGAGCCATAAATATATATATCCCATTAAAAGTTTACCTATAGTTAAGTAGTGATTTCCTTCTGTGGATTTTGTGACAAATACGCACATAACTACCTAATAACCCGAGGCGGGGTTGATAAACTTAATTGTATTGAGGTACCTATTCTGCACGTTTCTGAACTTTATATTTTCCGAGTAGGTACGTAGGTGCCTAATAAACTGTTTGGATGGTAAATGCATTTGTATTAATTGAGATTTATTAGTATATTTAATACCTTTTAGTCACTTATTTATTTTTAAGTAACTAAGCAGTGGCGGCCCTTGATTTTTTTTTTAGGTGGTGCAAAATCTTAACGTGACACCCCTCTATGTACCATGTTCCTATGATATTATGCAGTTGCTTGCTGGTGGTCTGGACACCAGGCACCAGTCATTGATGATAGTAACTTACTATAAAGCCGATCGTCGAGGCGCTGAAATCAACCGAAATGCGACCGCCACTGGTCGCATTTCATTTCACTGGTGGTCGCATTTCGGTTGATTTCAGCGCCTCTCCCATGACGGCGCCCAGTGCCGTCGCACCGCTCGCACCGCCCTAGGGCCGCTATACTGTAACTAAGTAGCAGTTTCATTATGAGCATGTGTGTGACACTTGATATAACTTCAAAATTTGGTTAGCAATAGTCAATTTATAAATTATTTTGATAGTATTTAGTTTAATTAAGTACTTTTAATATAATACCTACCTATCGGGGTGTGGCCATTGTAGCGTAGATAGCTAGGTTCTTAATCCTGAACCTGTTGATGTAGCTCGTCTCACACTATCATTCTGACCTTGATTCCTACTACTGCTACTACGTGATAGGCCAAACAACTACATTGACCTTTGTACCTGAACTTCAATGTTCAGCATCCGTTCTGGATGTTTGTGATTTACGACCGTCAGCAATCCTATCAGTTTGTATTATAATTTATGATTCACTGCTTCCTGTGAGCCTGTGACAATAAATTGTCGGCAATTGCATTATTTTATTGTTGCATAGAGGATGCCAAATTACTTTAGTTATGAAAGTAATTATACTAAGTAACCATTTGATCGACATAGAAAATAGATATAATTTTCACACATTTTCATTTCAACACAGTCTTCATAAAGACCTATGTTGCAACAAAGCCACATGGAGGCGTTTAAGGACTTAAGGGTTACCGCAGAACTGAATTTTACAAAATCTTCCTTAAGGTATGATAATTAAAACACAGATTTAATTGTCAATAATAATTTAATAAACAATAGTGCACATTATAATATCACAATTATTAGTGTGGCTGACTTAGAGCCAGCGGATGGTCGGTCGTCAGGCGTTGGTATCGTCTACCGACGCTGTGGAGGGTTAGTATCCCTAGATGAAAAATCGAGTGGTGTGTTCAACACTTTCACACTGCTGTCTTATCTCTTGCGGCGGCGCGTGCGGGACTGCTGCGACGAGCGGGAGCTCCACTCCAGGCTTAGATCACTCGACGACGGCGGCGTCTCCGGGAACTGCGCGTGGGACGTCCATCGACACGAGTCACACGCAGATTTTGGCGTCTCTGGTACTTTTCCCAGCTTTCCATTTGGACTGTATGACTCCAAAATATGCTTGTAGGCGCACTCCGAAGGCTCAGGGCACCTACCACGAGCTGCACTCAGACGGGCTCGCACGCAGGCTGTGCAATAACCACAACTATCTTCGCGAAGAGCACTGCGAACCATTTTTAATAATGTGTGAATAAGATGACGCACTTTGAGGACTGAAGCCGGTTGTCAGAGAGCGATGATATTTATGCGCACGCCGGGCGTCGCGCACGCGCCTCGCCGATAACCCCGACTCCGGCGCCAGCGCTATAGCGACCGCACTAACTACTAACTGCGGCACTGTCAGAAAAATATCCCTTTAATTTATAGTAGGAATTATAATCCATGTAATCAACAACTGTAACGATTGGTACGTATCACTGATATTGCTATGTTGGAACATAAAATATTGAATAACCTAAGAAACACTTGTGTAGATTTCAATAATTGTACCTACTTACTTCAAAATTCGCAAGCACACATTTTTATGTGAAGACAATAATTATTTATGAAGTAGATATGTTAAATTGTCCAGCTAATGATCCAAGCAAGGTCTTAGCCAAACAAACTAGGCTTCAATAGTGATTATCATAAAGTTGGTGTTCAGAATGTAGTGGTCGTGTGGTGTTTGTATGTGAGTTTTACAACCGGATGTAGGTAATATTCTATTTATTTCCCAAGTTAAGAATTATATCTAAGTTCTTCAATCAATCTACCTAGCCTTTTTTCCAGTCCAGGCTTCCAGTCTAACCGGACGCAGCTGAATACCAGTGTTTAACTTAGAGCGACTGCCTATCTGACCTCCACAACCCAGTTACTGGGTACGATACCCTTAGACATGACTGGTTATCAGACTTAGAACACATAAGAAAGTGAAGTATCTACCCAAGTAATTCCAGTTACCGTTCATATATACATAGGTAGGTACCTGCTCTGACAAATGTGGCGTGTGCGTGTCACACCAGTAGTAAATTATCTTATAATAAGTACTAGTAGGTTTACAATCAGGAGATCATGTAATATTTTACGAGTTATTGCTGCACATGGCTACTAACGGGTAGATAACCAAGCACCTACGCCACCTACTATTATCACAAGCCGACGTAGGAGACCTCTGCGCCTACGTAACTACAGATAATATGTGTTTTATGAAGAAAGTCACGGAAGATGATTCGGATCTTATTGTGAACACATTTTCCTTGAGTTATTTGTTGCTAAGAGAAAATTATTTAAATTAAATGAAAATATTCCTAAACAATATTTATACCACAGCTGTTTGTATTCATATAGCGAACCAATATTGCCTCAATTATGTACACGAGTAGGTTACCAACAGAGCCATGTGGATATAAAACTGCGCCCGAAGCAAAGCCTCATTCTAGTGCCTGTACACAAGATGGTTTTTTTTTGACATTATCATTTTTAGAGTTCTGTACCTCAAAATGGAAAATGGAACCCTTATAAGATCATTTCGTTGTCCATCTGTCTGTCCGTCTGTCAAAACCATTTTTCTCAGGAACGCGTGGAGATATGAAGGTAAAATTAATATCAAGTAGGGGAAGTACGTCCAAAATGACAAAATGACACAACGGGCTTTTTTCGAAATTGGTGAGCTACAATGCTGCAGTTGTCTTAACATTACGTGAAGAAGGCCATGGTGGCATACCTGTCAAGTTTTTAGCGCCATTGACTCACTCACGCCGGTGTAACTGGTACGAATGCGTTTTAGGCGCGTAAAAGTTTATTATTTGGATGCAGTTAGTCTCCTTTTTGGCCAATTTTACGTGGTTTTTATTATTTATTTTGATGTAAATTGAAGTAGTGTAGCATTATAATAATAATAATAATAATAATAATAATGTTTATTTCTAGTAAAATGATTACAAGGTTACAGGTACAGTAATATGATACAACATAAAGTGCATTTAGTATTATCACCTGGCACCCAAACTAGGTTTATAGCCTGTGACTTGGGGACCAGTGATTCCATAAGGATAGAGAGTTGATCAAAAAGTTATAATAAAACTGTTTTCACCAGTAAACATGGTTAACATAGCAATACAGTTATTATTTTGTGTATAGAAAAAAGAAAAGTAAAAATAATTAATAATAAAACTGTTTGTAGGTGTTTGAGTGAGAGTGAGTTGGTCGTGGTAGGTGTAAGTAGTAGGTATGTTGTGTATGTGTAAGTAATGTGAAGGTGCGGTTTGTGTATGGTCTGAAAGTGTCCTGGTACGTGTAGTAATGGTGGATGTATGAGTAAGTGTGAAGGTGGGGGGAGTATATGATTGTTTGTGTGTGAAAATACTTGAATAAGAGGAGATCTGTCTTAAGCCTGTGGTAAGAGAAGTTTTTCGGTCTCGTCATATGATTTCTCAATTAGCCATTCTTTAACTGTGCTTTTGCATTGGTGATAATTTAAACTGTGGATATGGAGAAATTTATTGATTTTATTATATAGAATATAGCTAAGGTAGGTGAATTGGTGTTTTACAAAGGTGGTTTTGTGTCTAACTGGTGGAAGGACAATGTCTGCACGACGTTTAGTACTTGCTGTGAACGGCAGCCGATGTTTCCTTAATACACATTGTAGCACATATAAGCCTCTCACTGTCAGAACCCTGCTTTCCCTAAAAAGTTCCAAAGTAGGGTATCTATAGGGCTTGCAGAACATAACTTTGAGAACTGCTCTCTGAGCTCTCTCTAATTTCATAAAGTATGTTTTGCAAGCGCCACCCCAAGCCGGCAAACAATATAGGAGAAGAGACTGACAGAGTGAATGATAGACCATCATAAGCGTTTCCGAGTCAGCTGAACAACGGAGTTTCTTAAAGATGGAAATGAGCTTACGCGTTCGGATAACTAGATTATCAATATGACTATACCAGTTCAGGTGTTTGTCAATTTGGACGCCCAAGTATTTTATACAAGATGTGGTTGCCAGAGTGGGACAGGTACAGCAGGAGTTTGGAGAACAACTATGTACCTTAACAATAGGCGTCATGTTTGGCTGAGTCTTATTACTTAAAGAAAAGGAAACAAGCTTCGTTTTTTCTGCATTCAGGGTCAACAAATTATTGCTAAACCAGTTCATGACAATGTCCAAGACCGTCTGAGCATATTTTTCTGTTTCCCTCCAATCATTCCCATGAACAAGTAGGGCTGTATCATCAGCGTAGGTGAATATGAAGCAGTTAAATAATGAAAGTGAACACAGATCATTAATGTAGATGAGGAACAAGGTTGGACCTAGAATGCTGCCTTGTAAATATTGTGTATTATACTGTATTATTTATAAGAACGAATTTAAATATCTCATGTTTATAGAAATAAAATTATGACTTAGTTATTGTATTGATAACATGTGGGGCAAAATGACATACCTACTAACATTCGGGGCAAAACGACATATCAATGATGGCTCAGACCACGATAATGATCTCAAAAAATAGTCAGGAAAACGAAGAAGACGTACAGAAAACAGACTCACTAATGTAGAAGATTTTCCAGCTGCGTCGAACGGTCCACGGTGATGATTGTGCATTCATTTACTGTAACGACCTCTTTTCCCGTCCCAAGCCTGGCTATGGTGCGACATTGTTCTTTTTGGGCTCATACAAGTCATACATTATGTGCTGATGTACCCAAGATGACTAAAAACTTCGTCCTTATAACATGTACTTCATTATTTGCGTGTTTAATATGTATGTCATTATGTCCATAATACATGGACAAAATGAATTTCCTTAGAGGTTGTGATTAATTTTAATTATATATATTTTTTTTTTATTGTTCCTATTCAGTTACAAGTTTACGCTAGTTAAAACTAATGAACCAAATATGAATATTAAAACTAGAAACTGATTGTAACTACGTTAATTAAAAATATATGATTAAAAAACAAATCCGTGTGTCATTTTGGACGTACTTCCCCTACTCAGGGCTGCAATCCCTTGAAGCAGTGAAAAAATCAAACGTCTAAGCCAACGTAAGCGGTAGGACCAATCTAAATATTTAAATCTTTGCCACTGGTGTTTACACTGACAGCCGCCGTTTCGTTCTGAAACAATGAGCTCCTCGTTAAACTATTTATATATTTTTATTGCGGGGTTATGAAAATATTGTAAATGCCTGAAGATACTCTCTATAGGCACCCAAGAGTATAAGAATTAGAATTCCAACTTGTCTAAACATCTTTATTTTTTGTACAATTTCTGCCATGATTCTTTGTAGTTACATCCATAAAAAACACTGTGCACTGTGGTGTAGAATATTTCAGTTTTATATCAGCGCCATCTCTTGACCGATAGTGGAACTAATATAATATAACTTTTGCTGATATTTCCTGGAAAAGTGTGCTATTTAGAGACTTCGTTTTATTTTTCCTCTAATCTTTATTTATACTTCTGTCACATAGAATAATTTCAGATTTTTATCTTTGCAAACTTCGGAAATAAGGGGGACGGTATTTTTTTTTTCATCAAAAGTCGAAAACAATGCGGCCTAAAAAAAAAGAAAAATGTTTGAGAATGTACAAACTGCGCTCTTTCATATGATACCCCACATGCTTTGAGTATTAAACCAACTGGAGGCGCCATTGTCAGGCGGTCCCCGCTGCCAAAGGTACGAGACCGCCGGTCATAGCGGTTATATACATGTGTGCGTATAGTTTATGCTTGTGTTTGTTTCTTGTTTTGTGTGCGTGTGTAACAACGCGATCGAATTGCATTAGTGTATTATTGCGTTCCCTCGTCCCCCGCGATGAAAGTGACAGACTTACTTGCATAGATATTAGTACTCGTGGCGTCTCCGGTTGGTTTAATACTCAAAGCCCCACATGCCATAGTAGCCCCACTTCGAATTTTTCAGAGCCCCTTTCAGTCCCTGTTTCAAAAAAATATAAATATGTTTTTATTTCTTTCTTATTTGCAAAATAGTTGGGCAAACGTTATCTAAAACTATTCCAAATTTCAAGTTGATAGCATTAGTAGTTCTTGAGATATCCAGCTGTAACAGACAGAGTCTCACCGTAAGGTTTCCGTTTTACCATTTTGGTACGGAACCCTAATTAGAGCATCCTCTGATACTAGGCTTAGCTGCCATTGCTTGACGGTCGACTCCCAGAACACAGCTCAGGGTATGTATTTAAATTAGCATATGAATAGACTTAGGTAGAAAATTAGTTACGATTGTTATAGCACATTCTAGATAAAGGCAGCTGCTCCACATCTCTACCGGTTATTACCAGTCCGCCTCACTCGTTAGTGATCGTAATGCATTGATGCGTTATGTAAATAACTTATCTCTAATAAATTAACAAATAAATTGGGCGACGAGTGATGTATGAATTCTAATTCAAGCATAAAGAGGACATAATTAACTAAGTGCAATATCTACATTATCTACATGTAGGTAGGAACCACGTACAAACCACAAAAACATAGTTGAAATACCGAATGACTTTGCAAAAATCTTAAACAAAATAAGGAAACAAAGTTAAATTGTCACTACATCTACGCACGAACAAGATGTGCATTCTGGAATCATCTGGACGAAGCCGACGAAGCTCTGTCTCTTATCTATCGGGCAACATGGTGTAAACAACTCGACTATTTATAAAGTCCTGCAAATAACTTGACCACTTTGTGACCCATCGGGCCTATCGGGCCTTTTCAAAGCCCTACTCTAGGTCGGTGATGCCACCCGCATTGCTCCTCCTCCAGCATTGATGAATAATATAATATATATAATATAGGTACCTACAGGGGCCCGTGGCTAAGAAATAACAGCCGCACAGGTCGATCGATCAGGTTAAGCTACGCTTGCCGCGGTTGGTCTGTGGATGGGTGACCATCTTTACGTAACGAGACCCCTCCGTGCCTCGGAAAGCACGTTAAGCCGTTGGTCCCGGCTGTCATTTCGTGGATCTTTGACAGTCGTTACGGGTAGCCAGAAGCCCAAAAGTCTGACAACCAGTCTTACCAAGGGGTATCGTATTACCCAGTAACTGGGTTGTGGAGGTCAGATAGGCAGTCGCTCCATGTAAAATACTGGTATTCAGCTGCATCCGGTTAGACTGGAAGCCGACCCCAACATAGTTGGGAAAAAGGCTAGGCAGATGATGATAGCTAGGTACTGTAGTGTCTTGTGTGTTCCGGCCTTTAGCAGAAAAATCTGGCTAGATATAATATTCCATTCTAGCATTCAAATTGTGATGACAGCAACGTTAACTTTGTCTTTTTTTCTATAGAGTGATTCATATATTTTCTGTAAAGCTGTAAAGTACTTTTCCAATACAATAATTCCAAGTCTACGGTGTTTTAATTATAAAGTAGGAACCGTAGAGGTCCAGTGCAGACCTCTACATATGGTGGAGGCCCGAAGCCGCCGAACTCCTAAGCGAATAAGCGCTTATTTGAAGTACGCACCCCGCGTCATTTTTTTTCAGCGAATATAAAGTAAAGCGCTAAAGTTGCGCACGTATGATATAAAAAGCGAGACCTCTCGCAAAGCCAAGCAGTAAAAGCAGTGTAAGTGAGTATAGAACGGGCGCAGAATCGTCGCCGAGGAAGACAAAGCTAAGTGGTTGAACATATTTTTTGTAAAGAGAGTAAAATGGCTCAATTTTTCACGGGCTACAACGGTTGCCTAGAAGAATTTATTAGGCAGTATAAGGTAGTTGCCGCCTACAATAATTGGCGTGAAAGTGATTGGGCGCTGATATTGAGGGTTTACCTTCAGGGAGCAGCCTTAGCATTATATAATTTTAAGTACCACGAAGGTATTACTTTTGATGTTATGTGTGATGTCTTTCGAGAGGAGCTTCCGTGCAGATGTCACAGAGCATTTTATAAAGCACAGAAAGAGGAGATTTTAAAAGATCCGTCTGAAGCATGCGGACAAGACGATGTTATATATGTAGATGATGATACTTCTGTATTATTTAGTGGAAAAGAAGATAACCTCCTACAAGATGAGCAAAGCTGCCTAGAAAGCAGCGTGGCAGTTGATGGAGATGAAGAAGATGATGACGAGCGCAGCAGCCAAGATTGCAGCCATGCAGAGGATGAGAAGGAGCTGATGGAAGTGTTCGAGAATGAACACGAGGAAGAAAGTAACGAATCGGGTCAGTTCATTCCAGTTATTGATATATCTAGTTATGTTTCAGAGCCGCAGGAAGAGCATCATGATCACGATGTACAAATCATTACAAATAACATCGCTATTGATCAATTTACTGAAAATAATTTTTCGTTTAATAATTCCAAAATAAAGGAGGATGACCATTTCGATTTTTCGACTACAAAGGACAAGGCACAAAACATCGTTTTGTCAGTTGACAATAATAAGGTGGATAGTGAAATAGGGTTAGTTGAAGGTGATTTAAAGTTGGATGCAGTCGGAGATGAAGACATAGAGGTGAAAGACAATTCTGTGCAACTTTTAGACTCATTTAATTTTTCTACAGATGGAGTTGCAGTCTTCAATATTAGTGATTTTGTCATTAATAATAATAATAGTATTTCACAATGTGCAACAATCGATATAAGAAAAGCACGAATTAAGAAAAGAATCCCATTTGCAAGAAAAATTCGCATTAAGAAAAGAATCCCTTTTATCAAAAAAGCTAGAACTAAAAACTCTATTCCAAAATGTTTTTCAACTATTGGTAAATTTATAAAAACATCTTCTAAAAACATAACCCTCTTTCTGACGCAGTCGGCTAAAAACAATTATCATTTTATAACGAAGTTTTCATTTTTAGAGCATAAATTTATTAAATGGAAGTATAAAGATAGAAACATTTTTAAATTGATTAAAAACTTTTCTTGATATGACTTAAACTTTTGATTTTTTTTTGGTTGACACTTGTCATGTCGTTGTAATAATAATATGTCAGTTAGATGTAAACATTATTATGACATTATTTTAGTTATTAGTATTTTACATTTTATTAACATGTTTTCTTGTGTATGTTTCATATGCTGGGAACAGAATATCGGACGCGGCCGGGAGTGTGAGGTGCATTACCTCTCAACTCTCAGAGGTCTGTGAGGCGCAATGCCTCCACCTCTAAGCGGCCGGGAGTGTGAGGTGCCTTGCCTCTCAACTCCAAAGAGGCCTGAGGGAGCGAACACATCGTCGTCGTCAATGTTTTCCAAATTCGAATAGGCCGGGATAGAATGAACTTGCTCCAGATAATTATGATGCGAGTTATGGGAGGATAATGGTTTAGTAAACTGTGGTCACTCCTACAGGGGGGGTGACAGACACTCAGCTTAAGTTGAAACCAACTTTGCTAACGGGGCATAGCCTTTGCAAAGTGTGTTGAGTTGACACAATTGGTTCAGCTTATGTTTGAGCACCCACAGTTTTGTTGTTGATGTTTCATTGAGTTGTTATTAGATGATGATGGAGTGAATTTTGAATTTTCCCTCTGGAGTATGGGCATGTGTTAGACTTTTTAAATGAACCCTGGCCTCTTAAACTTTTCCCTCCCTCTGGCTCATACCGTCCGATGGGGTAAAAGAGTTTGAAGTTAAGATCTTTTAATTTTTTTTTTAAGCCTCATCTAGGCCGATGTGAACTTTCACACCAATTGTTTTCCTAGGAGGCCAGTCGCATCTTTTCCGTCGGTTTTGGTGTGATGAGGTTCAGGCATGACGACGTTAGTTTGTGTTAGTGCACATTGGCACTTATAAATTGTCCCGGCACCTATCGAACGCGGTTCGTTCGTCCTGACTTTAACCTTTCTCTTGCAGGAGATGGTCCTCATCCTGTCAATCTCCGGCGTTAGGTCATTTTTCTGTGTAGGGATAGGTAGGAAGAGTTTGAATGTTCGAATGGTATGAATAAAAGTCTTGTTCAGTGTTTGAATTATGCGGATACTTTTATTCAAGGGTGGGCGTAGCTCATGTAGTGTCTTGTGTGTTCCGGCCTTTAGCAGAAAAATCTGGCTAGATGTAATATTCCATTCTAGCATTCAAATTGTGATGACAGCAACGTTAACTTTGTGTTTTTTTCTATAGAGTGATTCATATATTTTCTGTAAAGCTGTAAAGTACTTTTCCAATACAATAATTCCAAGTCTACGGTGTTTTAATTATAAAGTAGGAACCGTAGAGGTCCAGTGCAGACCTCTACAGTACCTACATATCTATCAGTACCTTAGTAGACGAGATTGAAGTTATATTTAGACTGAGCTAAACAATTTAAACAAATGTTAAGCGGTTCGTCTACTCTAAACAAAGGAGGGCACAACAAAGTAGTTCGATTTGTAATTGAGTCATTCATTGATTGTACGCCCTTCGAGATTCGAGATGATGAAATTGTCGTATCTAGTTGCACGCGGATAATACCTCGGATATTTATTACAGCATGAGTAACACGATAATGTTATTGCAAGCATCCTTTGAAATGATGTAATAGGGATAGAGATTCTCGTAATCAAAATTTAATAGAAAAGCACAAATATTGTTGACACACATTTTTATTTTTGTTTTAAACAAGATCAAGACCGCCCTCTGACGGTGTTTATATACAAATTTAAAATTAGTTTAGGTACAACATTTTATAGAATTTATTACTTACTTAAAGATATTTTAATTTATTTACTTACCTAAGTGATTTTTTACATTTTTTTTTGTTTTATTATACGAGTCACAAAGTAATTACATTAGCATGATTTGAGATAAGCGTGCCCGCATACCCAGATATCTCTTATCACCATTTTAATAAGAAAGCATGATTCTTAAGACGTCATAGGATTTTTCCAAAGACATTAAAATATTGTACCTATCTTAAGAGTCCTGTTACATTTTTTACGCAAATTCATGATTTTTGACGCTGTAATTTTCAGCAGTTGTAAGATATTTTAATTATTTGTTTAAGAATAACGATAGCACTAATCTCTTTCTTGTAAGTTGCAGTTACACATTTTCATTTTTCTTTTCGTGTAATTTACTATAAATATTTTACGAACACAGTTTGCAAGAAAAACCGTTGACGATGGAACTTTGACGCTCAAATTCACATTGTTACATTCAATTCTTATAAATGCTAAAATTATAAAAAGATACTTTGAATGTTTTACTTGTTTATTGGAGTTCTAGAATTCCTTTAAATTCCTTGAGTTTTTATGGATAAAATCGTAAAGAAAGCCTAATTTAAGCAATAAATGTCTTGATTCAGCGTCCATTACACTCCAAATTAACGCAACTTTATCAAATAAACTAATATTATATAAAACTTCAATCTACAATGAATACGTTTCATTAGTTTTCGTTTCTCAATTTAATAAAACAAAATTGCAATAAATAAAGTTAAAATGCTATATATTCGCGTCAATTCGGCGCGCCCCTCATTCCCGCTGATTCCCGCGCAAGCGCTTGACGAGGTAGGACCTGTCGCCGAATTTTTGGCGCGCAATCGTCCGGAGATCGCTACTATTATCGACTCGTGTACGCCGATCGAAATTTGATTTGCGTTTACGATCCGTAATAGGACTCATCTCTTTGGATTTTTCTCTTACAAACTTCGCCCCAGATAGGAAAGTACTTAAGTACTTCTTACAGAAAATTATTAATCGAACTCGCGAAACGGGGAATCTTGGCACGTCTAAGCCCTTATCTAATTTAATAATTTTAGAAAAGTAAATAACATGATAAGGGGTCATTTACTTCGTAATTTGTTCAGAGTATAATGTACATTTATGTTTTAAGGTCATTTTAGTATGACAAGAACATGTTTGAGGCATAACAAGTAAAATAAAGTGACGCCTACGGCTTAGGAAGGACATAGAAGTCAAATTAACTCTGAATTGCAGACCAGTAAATACAGACATATTTACTTCTATCAAAAAGTAAATTGCTTATTTCTATACTTAGCGGTAACAGTAACAACCACCTAAATAAATACTCATAAGAAGTAAATGGGCGAATTACGTAAATACATTATTTAAGGGTAACTTCGGATAGGATCAATCAATTTAGAGAAATGAGAAAATAGTTGGCTTAGACAGAAAGTGATAACTTTCTAAATTAGTAATCGGTTTGTGTGCAATGGGCTTTATTAGAAGACTAAAAGTCACCCAAAGGGCAATGGAGAGGATAACCCTTACTGCAAACCAACACAGAACACTACATAGCACTGCACTGACAGGACTGAAAAACCAGACAGGTATTTAAAATAAAGTATAAAGATAGTGGCAAAGCAGTACCAAAGGAGATACATTAAGCCCAGGTATACACGGACAGCGCTAACTTTCGACAAAACGACGGACCTCTTAAGCAGTAAACCTTAGGCTGCGAGTACCAAGTAGAACGTAGTTTATTTCTGACATTGATTAATAAACCTTATTTTCAGAGGTACCTATAAAGTGCAAACGAGATAGCGCGAGAACGCTTTCGACAACCCGTTTGATCATCTGCATCAATGTTCGTGCAAGTTTCCACTTTATAACATTGTGATAGTGTTGCTCAACTATCGATTGACTCTCGATAGTATTGCAATATTATCGTGACCTCGAAATCTAGTAACAATATCGATAGGGCTATCGATAGTATTGGAATGGACAATACTATCGATACTATAGGTCTTCCAGAATCTCATGGCAAAAAAATAAAAACAAAAAAACTTTGTAGTTTTCATACATTTGTCATTGCCATTTGCCATTGCCATATGCCATTGACATTTGACATTTGCATTGCATTGTCAAATGTATGAAAACCACATTTTTTTTTGTTTTTTTTTGCCATGAGATTCTGGTAGACCTATAACAACCGTCAGACATGAGCAATACTATTGATGAAGAGCAATAGTATCGATAGTATAGAGTTGTGATAATATTGATACTATCAATACTATCGCTATAAAAGTGTGTTTTACAACAATTACTAGCGATACTATCGATAGTATTAGAACTATCGATAGTATTAGAACTCATCATCATCTGCCTAGCCTTTTCCCAACTATGTTGGGGTCGGCTTCCAGTCTAACCGGATGCAGCTGAATACCAGTATTTTACATGGAGCGACTGCCTATCTGACCTCCACAACCCAGTTACTGGGTAATACGATACCCCTTGGTAAGACTGGTTGTCAGACTTTCGGGCTTCTGACTACCCGTAACGACTGTCAAAGATCCACAAATGACAGCCGGGACCAACGGCTTAACGTGCTTTCCGAGGCACGGAGGGGTCTCGGTATGTAAAGATGGTCACCCATCCACAGACCAACCGCGGCAAGCGTAGCTTAACCTGATCGATCGACCTGTGCGGCTGTTATTATTTAGCCACGGGCCCCTCTGTATTAGAATTAGAACTATAGATATTTTTACCCTATCGATATTTATTTCGTTAAATATAAAAATATCGATATTGTTACTAGTTTTTAAGGTAAACTTTCAATAGTTAGGCGACAGTGCAATGTAATATACAGTGTAGGTAATATTTAGTTTCATCAGAAAAACCTCTGCGCTCTTCTTTGTCTGCATGGAGCCTTGGGTCAAAATTGACAGTTTAGACTTTAATTTTCTAAGTACGCGTCGCATATGAATGTTGACACTATTCTAATAGCATTCACGTTCATATTCGAATGAAACGTTAAGCGAATGTGACACTTATACGAATATGAACATTATTAACTTAAGAATAAGGTTCATATTTGTATAGAATGCTTACTTAGTAAAGTCTATTGAGATCTGTGAATCTTTCCTTCGGCTCCATACAAAATTGTTTCAGCGATATCAGTCACACATCAGCGTACACCAATCACGATGCAATTATGTAGAACAATGGAATAATATGGAACTTATTTTGCAAAGTGTAAGATGCTTACCGAATTCTATCATCTATCATCATCAATTCAGCAGAAAGACGTCCACTGCTAGATACAGGCCTCCCCCAGCACCGCCACTTCGACCGGTTCTGTGCTTCCCGCATTCACCGAATTCTATACTTGAAACGTTTTCAGGTAAATACTTCTTGAGATTCACCGAAATGTGAAATTCCATCTGAATTGTATTTGCATATAAACAATTGAATCCCCTTGCCTTGTCGTGGCTTCGCATCGCGCTTAGTGGGTGCCAAGGCTTAATTTTATAAAATTAAGAACTGAAATGGGGCTATCATGTTTAATATAAATTGCCTGTTACCAAGTAATTCATACAAAAAACATGAAATTTAAGACAAATTTGTTATTTTACAGATATTGTTATCTTCATGAGTGATAAAGCAATAACTTTGTTATCCGACAGACAAAACAGGAATAGGTACCTACCGCTTGCCAACAGATCATTTGGTTTAAGTTCTTGGAAAATCAATTTTAATTTTAGCAACATTATCAAAAATAACTGAATTATCAAATGTTGCGTAATGATGTGTATTGTTCAGTGCAAATGAGCCATAGTCGAAGTTCGTGCACTTTGTGCGGCTGAGGGACTAGCAAAATGTTTCAATTTCTAATAAAACTGATTATGACATAATTTGATTTTATTTTTACACTTAGGCCTCTGCCTCGAATCTTGCGGGCAGCGGGGCGGCGGCGGCGGCGCCGGCGCGGGGGCCGGGCGGGCAACGCAGACCTGTTCTCGAATGATATTGCGACTGGCGGCCATCTTAGTGACGTAGTCGAACTGTCAGTACCGTTCAGCGCTTACGTGTATGTGTGGTGTATGACGTCAAAATGACGTCACGCAACTGTTATTGTGACAAGGTTCCATCGCAATATCAACGTGCGGGGCTTATAGTATTGTGTTCGTACTTGTGTCGTCGAGATATTTGTTTTTATTCGCGAACGAAATGTCTGAACAACGGCGACAACATCTTTTTGGTTCTAATTTATCCCTAACGCTCAATTTATTGTGGGCAAAAGAAGAAGTGAATCCCTAATGCAGATCCGCGGGCGGTCACCGCTTGACTGGAGTGCACCGCTCCTTGCCCACTCCCGCGCCGCTATTTTCGAGAGCCGGTCAATTTAATTTTACTCATTAGATCCTGCCGCTCCCGCGCCGCCGCCGCCGCCGCCCCGCTGCCCGCAAGATTCGAGGCAAAGGCCTAATAACCATCAAGCATGACGTCAGACAACTCACTATGATATACAACAACTATACAAATTCGAACATTTTACTTGATGGCATATTTCGCCATTAACCATAAGTAACCATACACCTATAAAACTAAAATTCAAATAATGGAATAAGTCCCATTTATTATACTCATGAATTAACTAACATTATTATTAAATATTTTACACATACAGGAAACGTAGTAGAAACATAATATATTATCTATCATTCATTCCAATTATTGATGTTTAATTCAGTTCCTTCATTAGAACACAAACTGTGACAGAGGTTATCGAAAGTATCACTTTTACAAGGAACACTCAGGGATTTGAGATAGTGGCAGTACCGATTGTTCCTCTTCATGTTGCTGCCATCCTTGGACTTCTCAAACCTGCATATAGCGCGACAGGAGGGCCAGTAGTCCAGTGCGAGAGCTCTTCTGTCCAATTCTGTGGACGCATTCAAATAGCTAGTCAAGGTGTTGTGTCGCGATACCACCCTGTCTCTTTGTCTGAAACAAAAAATACTACATGAAAAACCATTAGACAAAACCCTTACCTACAGTTTACAAGATGAACATAATTTTAATAAGTAAAATCCCGAGATGACGTTGACGAAATCTTGACCCTTGGATAACATAGGTACAGTTTCGGCACATAGTTACCAAATCTTTTAATAAAATCCTCACTCAACAATAACTTGGGGGTTTTTCTCAGAAGTACTTATAACTCTTCTTGCAAGCGGATACTGAACGTTTGCGCGAGGGTTTGTCCGCGCGCAGGTTCAAGCTGCGCACACGCCGACCTCTGCCACACAACACGCGCCGGCAGTGTTGGAGTTTAATACATAATATAGACACAGATAACATTTCGTCCAATTTGTTTAAGCAAATTGCAAATTAATCTTTGAATTGGCACTCAAGATTAATATTAATCGACCTCTAAAAAAGGAGGTTCTCAATTCTTTGGAATATTTTTTTTTAATGTATGTACAGCGAACATTCTTTACCACGTCGACTGATTTCGATAAATGTTATACTACCGAATCTGAACAGCTACTTGCGTTAGTAGTTGTTTACCAGAAAACCTATGGTAATGGTCGCTAGATAGAAGTGTTAGGTAGCTAAATAAGATGAACATACTAAACTTCAAAAATAAAAATACACATTTCAGTGAGAGCGCGAAAACAAAATGTCTATCCCTAAGTCAGGAAAATGAAGCTAATAATAATTACCTGTATAAAGTCATTCCCGGGAAGTTTATATCCGTTTTTTTATTACATCTTAAAACATCTTGTGCTGTCTCAATGGAACTAGTCACCATTGTTTGACAAATCTCACTAGTGACTTCATATTCTTTACGATAATAGTCCGAATTTTCTTTTTCTGATACACTGTGCCCTTCAGGATAACACCAAGGTTGTGATGTAATGTAGGTGTTTGCATCTGGGTTGATATGACTAAAATAATCTGACAGTGAAAAAGCATCTGCTGCATTGGCCATTGCTTCCAGTTCAAGGCTAACCTTATGCTTTTTCTGTTGAGCATTATGGTAATTTTTTTCTAAATTTTCATCAATATTATTTACAGCAGTCAAAAGACCTGGCATACTCCACCAAATGTTAAATAACTGTAAAGGATATGTAAAGTTGAATAAATTCGAATGTTTATTAGCAAAATCCGTCCAAATAGTATTAGTTTCCAAATCAACATTATTATTAACTGATGCAATTGTTCTTCCTTCTGAATCTTCATTTTCTGCCCAAGAGGGGCATGAGCTTTCTTCATCAATGTTGCTCTTATAAAAATCAATATTTTGTGAAGCTGTTTCATCTTCTGAGGCAACACCATGTACATAACTAGGCATACAGAACTGTAAATAATTAATGGTTTTTCTAATATCACCTTTAAAATAATTCAAGAACTTGGCTCCGACACCTGGCCAGCATATTCCACTGTCTGCTAGGCACATTATATCTAGCCATGTCCCAAGCATCCGCGGTAGAAGAGGGCACATCTTCAATAGTTTTCCATTTTGCAGAAATCTTTGCAAATGAGGACACACTAGGGATGATGTTATCAAGATAACAGGTCGTTTAGAACACTGTACTAGCTGCACAATAGCTGAAGAAAATCCATCATCCTGATCAAAAACAATATCAGCATCATCAATAAGGATAAGAGATGAATCTGTTCTTGTACTTTCTTGACTTAGAGTTGCACCACTTAAAACTTCAGTTTTACCTGATAGCTTTTTAGGTTTTTCATCATTAATTGACTTTTTTGGTCTTCCTCGCCTTTTATTCTTTTTTGACAATTCAGTTTGAAGTTTTTCTTGTGATTTCTGACTATTGTCTGAATTTCCTGTACCTCTATTAACTTTATGGGATTGGGTGGCTTCCTGCAAGTCCTGCAACATTATTTTCCCCGTCCTTCTACTGCTAGCATTAACTTCAATTACCTTCATGGCTAAATCTGAAGCGACAGCATAAACACTTGCAGTTTTGCCACATCCAGTTGGGCCAGTCAATATTAGAAGATTATTCATGGTCTTCATACTCTCTCGACTATCTGATTCAGATTGATAATAGTCTGATGAATCTGACCCAGGTTTAGATTTTGTTTTTGATTTTAATTCATTCTCAGTCCATGATACCAACCATTTCCTTAATTCTTTTATAGTTACAAAATTACCAATAATTTGATTGGTTGAAGTAGCCTTGTATTTGTCAGTCCAATTTAATCTATCAGGGCTATCATTGATAACATCCACCATATCACTCATAACTTCAATACTGTTATCTACATCTACATAATTACAGTCTCTAAATTCTCCCTTTCCTTTACCTTTTAAAAGCCGATATGTCCTGTAGACTGGAAACTTTGGATGTAATTGTTTCATATTCTGTAAAATTGTCTGTGTGCTTTTCTTGGGTTTCAAAACTATGTTACAAGCACTCTTCTCTTGATTAAGATGTAACAATTTTTGAAATGCATTCTTTTCATAAGTCAATGGACAGGTTTCTTCAGCCATATTCATCATAGGTATATTGACAACCAGTTTATTTTCTTCAGAAGTCATATTGCTTTGTTGCACATGAACAACAATAGGAAAGCTATTGTCTGGAGCGAAGCAATTCTTTTGCTGTTGAACTATTTTCTTCAGTTTCTCTGGGACTCCACTTTGAAGAAATTTCTGTTTAGCTTCTAAAGCAGCTAGATCGGATTGTTTAGGAGCAAATATGGGAGCGAGTTTGGCAGGTTTCTTAGATGTCACTATGTCCTTGAGAACTTTCTCTTCTTTTTTTTCAGATTTAGTTTTCACAGGTTCATCAACAGAATGAATTGATTTTGAAAGAAAAGGTTTTTTATCATTAACTGCAACATCAATGTGTTTTTTCTTTTTTGGAGTAAAGATATGTAATTCCTCATCGGAGCTGGACAAGCATGCATCATCAATATATTTAACAGGTCTTTTTACTGATCTCTTTGGTCTGTTCTCATTATTGACTATTGCATTTGTATTCACAGAATCAGTTACTTTCACATCAACTTCAGATTTTCGTTTCCGCTTCAGTCTCTCAGTCTTTACTTCTGAATCTTCAACCTGGACATTATCATTCAAAGGGACACTATCCATCAATGCTGGTTCAGGTATATGCATAATATTACCCTCTTCTACCTTAGTTTTGATTTTTTCCTTCTTAATAACTTCATTATTTTCTTCATTAGTATTGCTAGCTACTCCATTGCTATCATCTTCATTAATTTCTTTCAAATCACAGGAGTCTAAGGTGTGTATTTTTAAACTTAACTTTTTCTTCTTGCCCCTTTTTTTGTTTCTGGGTTGTAGCTTTACCTTTATGAGATTATCATTGTCAGAATTAGTAGGAGAACATTCAGTATCTTTATCTACTTTTTTAAAATAACAAAGCATGCTTTCCTTTTTCTTCAAAGATGGGGATAACTTGTTTAGAAATTCTTGGTCTTCCTTAGGTATAAATCTTTTTACTGGACTAATGCTGCTAGTAATATCGACAGGATCTTCAATGGTGTTAAATATATCAACTATTGTCAATGCCTGTGTTTGTTTCTTTCTTTTGTTATTATTAACAACTTCTGCCTTGGCCTTTGGTGGTGATTTTGGATTATCATCTTTTTTTGAAACTGTTGTGCTTTCATTTTCTTTCACTGATTTAGCAGCATCTTTTAAAATCAAACTTTTTAATTTTTCTGCTCGTTTTTCCAATTGCTTTTTAATTATATTATCCTGATACTCTTCTTTTTCTTTGTTCCTTATAGAACCTTTTGCTTCTGCCATTTTTTGTAGCAGTAAGTGCCTTTTAGCCTTATTATTTTTTCTTTCAACTACCTCTTCATTATCTGAGTTATCATTGCTTTTATCCTTACCTGGGGAGTTGCTCCCAAGACTCTTATTTCTAGAGTCCATTAACAGTTTAAAAGCATTTGTTTGCTTCTTTTCTTGACTGTTGGTAGCTAAAGGAATGGCAATAGTTACATCTTGGATGTTCACATCTGTATTGGCATTCTTTAAGCTTTCACTTATTTTAACAGATTCCTTTCTTCTTACCATGTTGAAAAGGTAGTTTCGAGGTCTCAAGTCTTCAAACTCACTTACGTCACCTTCACCTAAAATGGGTTGATTACGATTGTTTGGAGATTTTATAATCAGTGACGAAACGAGGATTTTCGATACATCTAAAATATCTTGATCCTCCTGGCCATCTTGTCTAAGTTTGTACTTCTTTAGTTTTCTTCTAAGCACTTGGTTACATCTGTGTTTGTAAGTATTTTCCTTTGACCGAAGGATGTGTCTTCGTGGAAGATTCCTACAGCAATTTATTCTAGATTCGATTACTGAAATATCGTCGACTACGGTGAGTGATGTGACGGACTCAGTGGCTACCAAACTTGTCATTCCTTCCCTGGAAATTTCAGAAAATCGCTTTATCATTTACAGTTAACGTGTTGATATTCAGAAGAAGTGTATCATAGAACATTTAGAGAAGTGCTGTAAGGTTAGATTTACTGCTTTATTTTGATTGGTGTGCGTTATATTATCATAAAGTTTAGGTTATAGGTATTTAATCTAGTAGATGAATATATTTTGATGAGATATAAATAAAAATTGTTAAGAATACATACCGAAAATCAATTTGGCGGCATTATTGCACTTTGATATTGATTGTCTGTCTGTTGACAGAAGTTTGACTTTGATAGATTGGCAACTTTGACAAAGGTTTTTATTTTTTCAAAAATATAGCAATAGCACACTGCATTTTAGCCCAACAAAGACCCAAGTGCCGTGTCGCGGCGGCGCGCAGTTTAGTGCAATCTGGTGGTGACTGGTGGATAGATAGTAGACTTGAACGACTGGTATATAATTTACCCGGCGTCCACTAAGTAAAAGGGCCTCTACATCATACAGTAGCCCTCTACATCGAAATTCAAGACTGCGTCGACTTGAGGCCTTGAGGCGCGGTTGGGCGCAGCGGATGTATGGATGTCAATAGCAATCGGATTTTTGCGGTCCGGCTTGCCGTTAATGGGCCTAGCTTTAACCAACACAATCTTGTTCTTAACATAACGATCAAAACATAATAATTAAATAAAGTTATTTGCCTTTGGCCCAAAGCATCGCGCAATGGGGATCCACCTTTGAGTATTAAACCAACTGGAGGCGCCATTGTCAGGCGATCCCCGCTGCCAAAGGTACGAGACCGCCGGTCATAGCGGTTATATACATGTGTGCGTATAGTTTATGCTTGTGTTTGTTTTGTGTGCGTGCGTAACAACGCGATCGAATTGCATTAGTGTATTATTGTGTTCCCTCGTCCCCCTCGATGAAAGTGACAGACTTATTTGCATAGATATTAGTACTCGTGGCGTCTCCGGTTGGTTTAATACTCAAAGGGATCCACACGCAAAGCTCAGCGCAGATGTCGCTAGCGGCGCGATGGCTGATGTCAAATCATTTTCGATTTGTTTACGTCAACTAATCGCAATTTTTTGTGTTGAAACCGGTCCACCATCGTTATTGATAACATGTATTGTACCTGGAAGCATAAAGAAATGAAAGAAAAACAAAATATATATTTTTGCGACGTATAGCCTTTTTCCACCTTTTTTTAGAGTTATATTTTTCGGAAATAAATCAACATCGGGGTTAGTACATCCTGATTCAAAACACAAAGGCATTAACGAGAAAATTAAAAACAGCTGAAATAAAGGTTACAAAATGTAAGTGACAGTTTTCTATGGCCATGTCGATGATGCGCCACCTGCCGTGAAAAAATGGCAGTAAAGATCCTCATTGCACCACAATGATTGTGTAACTCACTTACAATCAATCATTTATTACACATTTGGTATAATGAATCCAGTGTGTGATATATTCATAAAAAAGATAGATTACTTTCCATGATGTGAAATGCGAAATTGTGAGCACGTCGTTCTGGTTTCGTTTCACGGCGCTGCAATGTGTCACTCTCCTAATATATACTTTAGTCTATGTGTGTCACATCCCTGGACCTGACGAGCACAAAAACGATGGCTATACCATCGTAATAGCCGATTCTGGATAGTCGACTAAAATACTTGTCAGTCCAATCTCACTGTCAGTTGTCTGTCTTAAATGTCATGTCATATTGATTTTGAAGTTTTCGCTACCTCACCCGTAATCCGACGTGCTCCTGATTGCAGCGCAGTCTAAAATTGGAAAATTCCTTGAAATGGCATCGAAATCGAAAACTTTCGTAACTCCCCTTATTCGTCATGTTACGGTAAATATCTAGCAATTTACTGATACCAGCCAGCTAATTTAAATCGATTAAAGTAAAATAATCTGAACTGTCAAACCCCTGTTATGTAAACCGTTTTGACATTTTCCGTGATTATTTAATGGATTAAATAATTCTTAAACATGTGTTACTCGGCTTACAGACTAGGGGCTATGCCCAGGCTGCGCATGCTCAAAGCAGTGAACCCAGGATCTCAAAGACGATCCTGAACAACAAAACGATTGTTGCTGCCTTTGACAATGGGTCCCCGGTCACTCGAGTGACCGTAGCCTTCAAGTAAGTACCCCTAATTTATTTGAGAGTACCTGAGGAACGAAGCGTGGTCTTCAACCTATCAGGTTAATCATAGCAGCTGATGATGCTAAACACTGGTTGCCTAAAAGAGTGCTCCTATTTTAATATTTTCACTGTAAAAGATGTCACCATCCTTGGCAGAGTATTCATAATAATTACTCTTTCTGCAGAATTGATGTTACTATAATCAATAATATTAATTACTTTCCATTTACCTAAGATAAATCAATTCATTGATTTTCCAGATCATAAAATCCAATTTGTTAGTAATTACAGTTGGCAAACTTTGGTAATAATTAATAATGATGTATTTATTTTAGACTTTGGTTGGCAGTGTATATGAAGTTTAACAAATTACAACTAACATATATTTTTCAGGGCTGGTTCACGTTATGAACCTCAAACTGAGCTAGGTATTGCTCATGTGCTCCGATCGGCTGCCGGGCTCAGCACCCAACATGCTAGCGGTTTCATAATGGCACGTAAATTAGCACAGATTGGTGCATCTGTTACTGCCTCTGGTGATCGGGAGTTTATCTACTACACTCTTGAGGTAACACTTTCTGGTTTTGAAGTATTTGACAAATAGTTTGTCTGAGAAGCATTTGACTGCATTGTGTCCCTTAAAGTACCTGGTCCCACATGCCTAATGTAGAACCAAACCACTAATAGGTGTATTGATTTATTAACAAGCATTGTAAGTATTATTCATTTATGATGAGCGTTGCGAAACATAAAACTGTATCTATGAAGTTCAACCGCTCCTAATTTATGAACCATTTAACACATGTTTGATTTCTTTCAGACTACCCAAGACAATTTGGATGAAGCCGTGACTATTCTGAGAAACATGATCAGTGCTCAGGAGTTCAGACCCTGGGAGCTGACAGACAACGTGCCTCGCCTGCAATTTGACATTGCTGCACTTCCCCCTCAGGTAATTTTACAATCCATTTTTGCTCTAATACTGTTCACACATTTTTTTTTTACATTTATCATCATTCTAGCTTGTTGCTGTTATGCAGTCTGATGGCGATTTGTTGGAAGATTGACATTATTTCACAAACAAGGATTGTATGTCTTAAAAAATATAATTCATTAAACCTATTTTATGGTAATGGTTTTGTTGCTTCGTAGTAGCCAAACTGTCCAAGCAGTATCTTGCTGTAATGTACCTTTAATGAATTTCTTAAAAATATACTACATACAATACCTACATGATAATGTACTGTAATTCTTGTTATTTTAAAGTTTTATTTTATGACAATGTTTTGAATAAGTTCTCACTCCAGCTGGCCATTTCCTGAAATTAAAAACTTTCAAAATCTAGTCACAATCTCATCTTAGCCACAATCAATGTCAAAAACTTGCCAAAAATTAAATTCACTAATCTGTATTATACAAGTATGCTGGACTGCATACTATCAATGACAGAATGAAGACATTTGATTTTCGCCATTTTGGCGCTGATAGCAACGTGAAGGTACCGTGGAACTAATATTAGAGATGGGATATATCCTTCGATAAAAATATACTTTTATGAACTTAATCAGTCATTAAAACCACTGAGAGTAATTTATACTACTTAAGAGAAAAACTAAAAACTGAAAATTCATTAGGGCGCGGTCAGATCGCAAGCTATAAACTAGTGGATAGTATCCTAGTAAAGCTATAGCGCATGACGGTCAGATCAGTGAGCTTTAAATATGAGGATTGGAAATGTTTTAATAAATTAATGATCTATGGTGAGTTTCCTGACTCTCTAAAGATCGCAAAGGTAACACCGATCTACAAATCGGGACCAAAAACCGATCCAGGGAACTACCGTCCGATCTCTGTGTTACCCATATTGTCAAAAATCTTAGAGAAAATACTGCACAGTCGTCTTCTTAAATATCTTGACTCCTTTAACCTAATATCTGATCGTCAGTATGGTTTTAGAGCTAAAAACAACACAACTGCAGCTACTATTGATTTAACAACAAAAATAAAAGAAAACATCGATAAAAAACAGTATGTGCTGGGTGTCTTCATTGATTTGAAAAAAGCCTTTGATACCGTAAGTCACCAACTACTATTAGAAAAACTAGAAAACATAGGTATCAAAGGCAACGCATTTAAAATGCTAAAATCTTATCTAACCAATAGATTTCAGATAGTTAAAATAGATGGTTTTGAGAGTAGTACATTGCCGATCACATACGGAGTCCCGCAAGGATCTATACTGGGGCCACTGTTGTTCTTGATTTACATAAATAGCATCACAGAACTAAATCTACATGGTCATATAACTTTATATGCAGATGATACGTGCTTATTTTATTTCGGAGCCAACATGCACGACGTTATTTCGAAAGCCCAAGAAGATCTCAATGTCCTATTCGCGTGGTTCAAATATAATTTACTAACCATAAATATTTCTAAAACTTGTTACGTTGTCTTCAGAGCTAAAAATAAAAAAAATCCACAGTACGACACACTAACTATTGATAACACCCCACTAGATCAAAAAACCTGCGAAAAGTATCTTGGCTTGAGAATAGATCATCACTTAACATGGCACAATCAAATAGACCATATTAAAAATAAACTATCAGCACTCACAGGATCACTTCATAGTATAAACCAGTGCATACCTAAAAAGATACGTTATACTATTTATAATTCCCTTATTAAGTCGCATCTATTATATCTCATAGAAATTTGGGGAAGTGCCGGAAAAACGAAGTTGCAAGAATTACAAAGAGTACAAAATAAGGTCATAAAGATATTGTTTCGCTATCCATATCTAACATCAACCTGTAAAA